>CM070775.1:61762783-63049033 GCA_036346955.1 Dipus sagitta
CGCAAAGCCTAAAGATCATTTCTAAAGTACCCAATGCACAAAGTGGCATATGCATCTGGAGTTTTTTGCAATGGCCAGAGGCCATGCACACCATTCTCTCTCTCTCTTTCTCTCTCTCTCCCTCTTTCCCTGTCTCTCTCTCTCCCTCTGCTTGCAAAAAAATAAATATACAAATTTTTTAAAAAGAGTTGAGAATGGACACCTTTTTATTATTCCTGATCTTAATAGGAATGCTTTGAGTTTTTCTCTGCTTAGCATTGTGTTAGCTGCAGCTTTGTTGTATAAAGCCTTTATTATACTGAGATATGCAATGGAACTTTATGATTCTGTATTGTAGCTTCTCTCTCTATTTCAGGCAATTGTTACAAATCAAGACAGACAAGAAAAGGCCACTGTGAGCTTGGTGGTAACCTACATTTATAACTACAATGTTGTCCATATGTTGTTGTCTATATGCTCATCTGTAGCCTCTTAAGGTCTTTTATTATGAAGGGATTTTGAATTTTATCAAAAGGCTCTTCTTTGTCAATTGAGATACTCATCTGATTTTTGTCCTTGAGTCCATTTGAGTGATGAATTGTACTTATTGATTTAGGTATGTTAAATCATCCCTGCAACTGTGGAATATGCCTATTTATCATAGAGTTTGATCTTCTTGATGTACTCTTGAATTTGGTTTGCAATCATTTTATTGAGAAGTTTTGTCTCCATGCTCATAATGGAGATTGGTCTGTATTTTTTTGATTGCATCTATCAAGTATTGGTATCGGCATAATACAGGCTTCATAGAAGGGGTTTGAAAGTATTCCCTCCTTTTCTGTTTTATGAAGTAATTGGACAAGCATTGGTCTTAGTTCTTCCTTAAAGGACTGACAGAATTCTGCAATGAGTCCATCTGGTTAGTTTTTATTTTATTTATTCATTTATTTTTGTTGGGAAACTTTTTCTCTTTGAATATTGTACATACTCTGTTCAAATAAGCATGGTCATGGATTCTTGGAACCCTAGTCCCATGGGGACACAGAGTACAGAATCATAGAAACTCACAGGATTTTTGTTGTTGCAAGAGCTGGGATTGGTAACAGACTCCAACAGAAGATTGGTGGACTAGTACACCCAAAGTCCGCCTCCAGGTAAGCTCATGGGTGTCAATTTGGCACATACAGGTGGTTACCCTATGCACATAACACACAGCACATTACACACACACAAACACACACACACACACACACATATATATGTATATATATATGTATATGTGTATATATATATATATATATATATATATATATATATATACATCCTTTTTTGCTGTGAACTCATGAGGCTTATCTGAACTTTGAAATAAAGACCATGGCCATTATAGCACACATTATGAAATAAATAAGCATTTAATTTGGAAACTGAATTGGTGCCCATGCGACTCCCCTAAGTATTATAGCATTTGCCACACTGCAACCTATATTTTTTAATGTTGACAGTAGTCCATGGCCACATGTTCCCTTTCAGAGACACTGCAATGGAATTTTATGATTCTGTATTGTAGCTTCTCTCTCTATTTCAGGCAATTGCTCACAAATCAGGACAGACAAGCAAAGGCCACTGTGAGCTTGGTGGTAACCTACATTTATAACTACGATGTTGTCCATCACATCAATGTTTCTCAAGAGACACATCCAGAAAAGGAGTGGCTCTTCAGGGTGTAACATAGTAAGTCAAGCATTTGAAGCTTGTTACTTCCTTTAGGAAGCAGGGTATAAGTTACAAACAGGGAAGAAAAAAGACGAAGAAGAAGGGAAGGATAAGATCCAACAGGAAGAGCGACAGCAAGGGAGAAAGGTAAAGAAGTTTGGTAGCACATGTTTCTTTTATGTTGCCTTATTTAATCCCATAAAAATGTTTTACAATACTGGAGATCATATTTTTTTGAAACAGCAGGCAAGAAGCTGGAAGCTGCCTACCTATGCACAAGTGATAAGTATAATGCAAGCCTTTTTGTAGGACCCTGATTGCTATGGCATAACTTAGTCCTTAAACATCTTTAAATCACCCTGAAAAAGATGTAAGATTGCACAATGGTCCCTTTGTTTGTAGAATTTCAGTTCTTTTTCCATCTTCTACTTGTTCCAAGTTTAGCTTGTCTCTCTCATTTTTATCTCTTCCCACTCAATTCTCTGTACTTTCTTTCACAAAAGTAACAATGTCTTCAGAATTCAGTACACTTTTCTCTAGACAGAGAAACAGCAGGCCACATTACCACCCAGTGAGGTGGAAACTTCATATGTCAAACAGGATGGTCTGGGAGGGCCCTGGAGTCAAACAAGGTGAACCATGCCTGTGTGTGTGTGTCCATTTCTTCTGCAGCAGCTCACCAGTAAGCATTCTTGTTCTTCAGGGGCTACAAAGTACACTTCCAGAATATTCTTAAGTGTTCAAGTCAAATCTCATTCTTCCAGCAAGTCTCTCAGGAGTGGAGAGGTAAGTGTAGGCCATGACAAGCAGAAGTTGACTTTTACATATTTTATAAAGATATTTATTTATTTATTTATTTATTTATTTATTTGTTTGTTTGTTTGTTTGTTTATTTATTAGAGACAGAGGGGGAGCATGTGGGAGTGAGAGAGAATGGGTGTGCCAGGACCTCTAGCCACTGCAAATGAACTCCAGATGCATGTGCCACCATGTGTATCTGGCTTACGTGGGACATGGAGAATTGAACCTGGGTCCTTAGGCTTTGCAGGAAAGCACCTTAACTGCTAAACCATCTCTCCAGCCCAGACTTTTAGGTAATTTTTACTTATGCTATCTTCATGGCCTTATTTGTCTGAATTTAAGTACAAAATGAAATGAAATGGATGACAGTGTGACCATCACATCATCACATAAGAACTTGGAGAAGATGTTCATGTTGTAGATCTTACGATGAAGTCAAGCAGAACATGTGAACCTGTGAACTCTCAGACACTAGGTGTCTTTCTATCCTACCAACCACCCCTCTGGATAGGGAGGACGGGTGTGTTGAGTTTTCTAAAATACTTATCTACTTGTCAAAAATGTCAGAGGATTCATTAGAAAGAAATACCTTCCTACATCTTAATGACTCACATGTATTTGAGATAGCATCTTAAATTTTTACAAAATCCAACATAGCTTGTCAGTTTTAGTTACTTATCCTATTTATGTGAGACACAAACAGTAAAGGGCTCTTTACCAAAAGAATGACCCTCTTTTCCTTAACATCTGAAAGACATGGTTGTCTTTGACCAAATGTAGTTGTGATTTTTTTTTATTTAGCATAAAGACCTGAAATAGAACTCCATAGAATTATACAATTATATGATGTCTGGTACTTCAATACATTTTTTGTTGAAATTTCCTCTAAGTTTTTCTATTATACTTCAACATATTGTAAAAGGTATACATGATTTTAAAAATTATGAAGTATAGCCGGGCGTGGTGGCGCACGCCTTTAATCCCAGCACTCGGGAGGCAGAGGTAGGAAAGATCGCTGTGAGTTCGAGGCCACCCTGAGACTCCATAGTGAATTCCAGGTCAGCCTGGGCTAGAGTGAGACCCTACCTCGAAAAACCAAAAAAAAAAAAAAATTATGAAGTATATAATTTTAGAAAAATATGTCAATTAAAGTAATAATGAATAGTTCTTAGTGGGATATTAATAGGAAATATAGTTTAAAATTTGATATTATATAAGTAGTGGCTTAAGATACTTAACCTATAAATTACCAAACTAATTTAGATTCTTAGTAATGAATGGTACCATAATTTCCTACTTACTAAAAGACAGACCAAATGGCTGACCCTTCACCAGGCCCTTACAGGGAACACCTGAACCATAAGACACTGGAGAGGGTAAGATCAAGACTAACCTTAATCTTCTACATCTTCCCTCCCTCACTTTCCCTCTCCCTCTCTCTCTCTCTCTCTTATCTCTAACTCTTGTATATTAGTTATCTTTTTCCTCATTTTCTTAGTGGGCACTGACCTGTAACTCCCAGAACCAGCATGGGGCTATCATCCACAATGAGCTTTTGATCAGAGAGACCTACAAGGTTTCCTAAAAGACAGACAGATTTCTGTCAGAGTACTTGATGACCCACCAAAGGCTAGTGGTAAGACCCTACTGCTGAAGACACCTTATGTGGTTGACATGCAAATTAGAATGGCATGGCTGGAAGTTGGAAGAGAGTCAGTCCCCAGAACGTCAGTGCGTCTAGTGCCAGAAGGTGCTACATGGGCGACTGGGGGAAAATGACCAATATCTGTCAAAGCAAAGCATGGTCTAACCTACTTAGCAGCAAATAACTTGTTGTGATGCCCACACAAGTGCAGTGGTGGCACACAGCCATGGTGGGGAACCAACTGCTCTCAATTTGGCTAACTGATCCCCTCACTGGTATGGGACCCATAGCTGGAGCTGGGAAACAAGTCAGAACCATATCCAAACATAAGCCCACTCCCCAATATCAAGCTACCATCAATCATGGGCTACAAGAGGGCCTACACCTATTAAATTCTCTATAGAAAAAAAAAAGGCGTTATCTCATTTGTCCTGGTGCTAACTTACCTTCCATTGGAGAATCTGCTTCTCTTTTTCAGATAGATGTAGATCCTAAGGAGAGAGCTACTCCATCATACCTCAAAAGGGCCCCTGGCTGAAACTAAGAAAAATTGGAGAAACAAGCAAGGGGGCTGTTTTCCTGATGATACCAGCACAAGGGGGAAGGAGTTCAGCACAGAGGAAAATCAACTCCTACCAAATCAGAGAGCCAGAGCCTCAGAGGCCCCCAACACCTCATCACTGAAGCAGACCGAAAATGAACCCAACTTAGTAATGTAGTAATAGCAAAGCATGAATATGAGTTTTCTATATTTTCTGTGAGTAAAAAAGATCTCATGCATTTATTGGCTTAAGGCAATACAAATTAATTGCCTCATGATTCTTCAGGCTAGCCCAGAGCTCCCTAAACTAAGATTGGGTGGAAGGACTTCAACTTTTTCTGGATGGTCGAGGAGAAAATCTGTTTTATCGACTTTCCCAGGTGGGATTTAGCAAGAATGGGCCCAATCCCTCTTACACACACAATGACAGGCACGTGCATTCACACTTGGGTCATTTGCAACTGTGGGGAAATGCCATTCTGCCTCTACATGGGTGGCTATGGCATTGAACTGAGGCCGAAAGGCCTTGCAAACAAACACCTTTAACTGCTGAACTATCTCTCCAGCCCTATAGTTTAATAAAAATATTTTAATAATTTTGCAATTACAGCAGAAATATGGTAGTTTATTATAATCATTCTAGGACTAATGTGCTATTCATATATCTAAGGTGTTGGTTAAATAACAATTACATGTAGGATTGTTATTCCATGCATTATGGTATAATCTATCATCATTAACTTGAATTATGGAACAGTATATGTTCATGTCTCCTGTGTATCCTACCACATCAATTTCCCCATTGTTTTGTTTTACTGTGGGGATGTAAAAGGGATGAGTGAAGTATGAGCTGAAAGCCACTCATTCTTGAGCTGAATGCTGCTGAACGAAATCATTTCCAGGCAATGGTGATATTGTTGTTACATACTGCGGGGCAAGTCACAGGTTTGTCACACAGTTCTAAACTGAATACCATGATATTCTCACCAGGACCACCTGAGGCCAAGGCAGGAATCTCCCTTGGCTTTCTTCAGGAACCCAAACCAAACTGTGTTCTGCTAGGGCAGAGTCTCAGGTTAGACTGGCTTCTGGAATGTGATGACTTATGTGCCCCTCCTACCAACTGAGCACTAAAGGGAACCATAAGGTTCACCAGACGATATCATGTGCCTAAAACTTCTCACAGCATTGTGTGAACTGTTCTTGTTAACAGAAAGTAAGCAGCATTTCATTTGCATTACTATTTGTGCATAATTCTTCCATTCCACAGCTCTCAGTGAAATTAGTTATGACCCCACTATAATGCTTAGGGAATCAAAGCTCAGTGAGTACTTAAGTAGGATGTAACTATAGCTGTTTTGATCTCAAAAGTCATATTGTTTGATCTTTTGTCATACTGACTCTTAAGTCTAAAATTATGACACATTGTTAAAAAAAGACATTTAAAAGTACTTAAAATGAAATAGCATTTATAATTTTGAGTAACAGTTAACTTTAAATAATGCAATTCTCATGTCCATATGATTAGAAATTTTCAGTGATTTAAATAGTTGATACTATCCTTATTTTGTCTCAGACCTCTAATCAGCGTATTGGTAACATTAGACAAAGAAAAAAGAAAGGTAGAACTATTTATAACAGAGGAATTAGACTTTACTGGAGGACAGCCCTAGTCATAGAGGGGCATTTCACATCTCAGCAGCAGAGACTCTCGAAATACAAAATCTCCACCTGGCATTCTGCCAGAGGGTGAAGGAAGCAAACTTCTTTGTACTTTTTTCTTCCGAGGTATCCAGCCAGGTATCTGGCTCCCCCTGGGTTATCAGAGTAGCAGGGGCAGTGTCTGGACAGACTTCTTGGTGTTTGCCAGTAGTATGTTAACTATTTCAGGTAGAATAAATAATGGTCTTCCAAAATAGCCATATTCTAATGCCCAGAACCTATAAATATGTTACATGGCAAGGTGAAATTAAGGTTGCAAATAGAATTCATTCTGATACTAGAGACATCTCTGAGTGTCAAGTGTAATCCCAAGGTCCTTAGATGAGGAAGTGGGAGGCAGAGAGGAGAGAGAAGCCTGGACTGGCAGTAGCTACTTTGAGAGATAGAAGGCATTCTGGAGCCAAGGAATGAAAGCAGCCTCTACAAACAGGAAAAGACAAAAATCCACACATTACCCACCTTCATAAGCAGCATAGTCCTTCTCCCACTGACTCCAGACTAGTGAAACCTGTCTTGGACTTTTTAATCTCCCAAATTGAAAATAAGAAACAAAAATTTTGTAACAATTTGTGAAAGCAGTGATAGGAAACTAATAAGGGGGGTATTTAATAAATTTATTCAAGGTCCACCCCACCCGCAAATAGTCATGTATATAAAAGGGCTTGGAGCTGGCTCCCTGTTTTCTTTGTCTAAACTTCACATGAAAAAAAGAGGTACATGTGTTGAGGCTTGTAGATGCAATGGAGAGACAGGAAAAAAGATGATATCAGTTAGGTTTCTTGTGAGTAGATAGATAGATAGATAGATAGATAGATAGATAGATACTGTAATACAGTAACTCATTTGGTCTTATCTTGTTTAAATAATTCCCAAGTATTCTTATTTTCTTAGCATAATCAATAATCAAAAGATTAACAGTGAACACTGGAAAATTAAGTACTTAAGCTTAAGGTCCAGGTTCGATATCCCTCCTGCCTTTCAGACACATGAAAACTATACCCAGGGCATGTGAGCAACCAGCTAGGTGTTAGCAATGCCACATGCCTAATAAACTGAGAAGTAAGATACCAGCTCAAGATCTTGTCTCCATATCTCTTTATAAAGGGATATTTTTTTTCCCTTGGGAGGTATCCAGAATTTAAGAGAACCTATTTTAGGAAAAGTATTTCTTCTTCTAAATAGATAAGGGAGAATTGACCAATAGCTCCATAAGAGACCCTGGAAGGAGTGTGGATATCATGGATGATTTAGGGAACACTGGTGATATTAGGGTATTATAAAGTGTGGAAGCCTAGCCCACCTCTGAAGCCACCCAGTAACAATGGCTCAATCATTACTGACAGTCACTGAAGATGTGGTAAAGATTGGGCAGTTTCAAAAGAACAGCTAATAAAAACGGTAGACATACTCTTCTGGGGGAGATGTTTCTAGCAGCACTAATAAATGCTTCTGCAGTTCTACTAGCCCTCATGGTGATGTCAGAGTGCTTAGCCTGGACAGCCAACCCAAAATGGATAGCAATAATTAGATTCTGATGAGTGAAGGACCCACAGGAGGGCAAATGTCTTTGATGGAGTCACTGAAAGGAGAGGAAATCACCAGTTTTCAAAGAATGTAAGAAGGATACAGGCTCTGTGTGAGCTTTGGAAATGACTGGCTTCTTCCCATTCACCTAACAGTGGAAAGAAACATCCATCACACAGAAACATCATCACAAGTGGAGAATTTTAATCTTTACACACTTCTAGTAGTAAGTTTCAGGGTCACCCAGAGCCTTTATTCAAAGACAGCATCAGACTCTTCAATTTTCTGCTTCGGTTCCTTTCTGCTTCTCCCCCTCCAAGCCCATCCTAATCTCTGCAGACCATATATTCTCCCCTCTCTTTTTTGCCTCTGTTAAGCACTGTTTGTGCTCCAGGTGGAGTTCTATGACTGACATCTGCAGGGGCAGTGTCTTTTCTTCATGAAACTCTAGCTGTGTGAGTGCTAATAGCTCAACAAGCATTTTACAGCCTTTATGGAGAAGCCTTGTATTGGGTGTACGTGTGCTTAGCACTGACTTGGCAAATAGAAAACAGACAGGGCAGTGCAGTTACAGCTGTGAATGATTGTGGAAAGTTTCATATCAGCTATATTTTTTCTTTTGTTTCTTGCTGGAAGCTTGAGAATCCATTTTAAGTTAATTCCACAATCTAAATCTGAAATAAAATGTATAGTGGCAGGTGAAAAATGTAAGCAGAAAAAATGCTTCTGGGGTTAAAGCACACCAGTGTGTTAATCTGCTCAGACTGTGGAAACATCTGAGTATTGTCTTCACTTAACTGTCTTAACTGTATTTCTGCTTGCTCCTCTTATGTCCCAACCACCTCCTGACTTATTTGCACTAGAATCACATGCTAAATGCGATCATTTCCTTTACTTCATTCCTTTCTAAGTTGATTGCCTTCTTACTTTTCATTTAATTTATTGGGCTTTTCCACTGATTTCTGCTATAACATTTGTGTCCAAGGATTAAACTTGGTTTGTAGGTGTTGATCATGTATATGCAGGGAATGAACTACTAACACAGCCAGCTGTTCTTATGGTAGCCCAGCAGCTTGCCTGTGTATCACTGAGTAGCACCAATAAACCTTACATATCTAAGAATAATGGGAAAACAGAAAAAAGGGTGACTGCTGTTAGAGACACTATTCTTTTCATAGAGACATAGTCAAGTATCACAGGCTCACTTAATCATGTTATAAAATCTGAAAATCCACTTCAAGGACAAGGTGGTAACAGACAGAGAAGTGGTGATCCCTTCTCACACAGAAAAGTGCATTTGGATTCTACCCTTCTGGGGTTTTCCAGTCCTGTGAGTAGTTTAGTGGCTTCTGACTGCAAACATACAATTCATTACAACATACAAATCATAAAAGAACATGACTCTGAAGTAAGACACTAATCATTTACAATAAATCTCAGTAAGGATCAGCATTCAAGTACAGGTGTCCATGTGTAAAGGACAAAGGGAGATTATAAGCCTCATTGTCAAGATTACAAAAAAATGATGATAATAGCAATATTCAATTAAGACAGCTTAGGCTACATTGATCTTTCAAAATTAAAATTTTTAGATCATTCCACAACATTATACTATTTCTTTTTTATATATTTTTTATTGACAACTTTCTATATTTCCTCTTTATAACTCTGCTGTCCATCATGTCCCCTCCCACTCCCCATTCATCTATCTTTTAATGTGATGTCATCATCTGTTTCTCCTATTATGAGGGTCTTGTGTAGGTATTGCTAGGCACTGTGAGGTCATGGATATTGATGCCAATTTCTGTCCAGATAGTTATATGTATTGAGTGGTACCCTTCCTTTGGCTCTTACATTCTTTCCACCACCTCTTCTGCAATGGACCCTGAGCCTTAGAAGGTGTGATATGTTTCAGTGCTGGACACTCCTCCATCCCTTCTTCTCAGCACTGTGTTGCCTTTTGAGTCATCCCAGTGGTCATCACCATCTGAAAAGAGAAGCTTCTCTAATCAGAAGTGAGAGTAGCATTAATATATGAATATGAACATTAAGCGTGGTGCTTTCAGGGCAACTTGGTGAAAATAATATATGCATTTATCCAGAAAAGAGTAGGCTTTATACCCTTAAGGTCTCCACTGCCATAGGCTTTTGATTAGGTTTTCAGTACCAGACGCATATTCCCTCCCATACAGTGGGCCTTCAGTCCAATTAAAGAGCAGTTGGTTTCCCCCAGGGCAGACATGCCACTATTGCACTCATTCAGTCATTTGGCCTGTCTGGCCAAACTTGAGGTTTCCAGTGTCCACTATTTTCACCACTGATGACTTCTGTCTCCCATAAGGCTGTATACAATACAGCATTTTCCACCTTTCAGTTAGCTAGGCTAAAAGAAGAAGGTTTGCTGCCTAGTACCAGGTTGACTTCTCAGTGACTTTGCACTCAGGCATGAGAAATCTTCAACAATAGGGTCTTACCATCTGTTTCTCAAGGGAAACTAAGGGCCTTGGCAATAGCCTGTAATGTTTTGAAGGCAACAGGGCCAACAACTCACTGGAAGGTATCCCATCCCTGGTACTGAAAATTCTCTAGTAACAATCTATGGCTTCTGGATGTGCCATTATTCAAGAAAGTAGATTTACATATGTCTTACTCAGAATATTTTTAATATTTTGGATTGACCCTCCCCCACCCTTCTTTTATACAATCTCTTTCCCTGACCTCGCTTAGGCTTTTCCCCTCCCTGTAATCTGTTCTTCTACTTACATATATACAATACCATCCCCTTAAGACCTTCCCTCTCCTCCCTCCCTTATAGCCTTTTTCCAGCTTACTGGCCTCAGTTACCAACTTTTGGTTCCAGCTTACACACAAGTCTATACATTTTTAGATAGGATCCACATGTGAGAGAGAACATGCAACATTTGGCTTTCTGGGCCTGGGTTACCTAACTTAGTATAATCCTTTCCAGATCCATCCACTTCCCTGCAAATTTCATAATTTCATTTTTCTTTACAGCTGAATAGAACTCCATTATGTAAATGTATCACATCCATTTCTTTCAGATTTTCAAAGTTAGAAGCATATATATTCTTAAAGTATGTTCTTATGATTTTCTGAATTTCTTTGGCATCTGTTGCAATGGTCCTATTTAATCTCTAATTTTATTAATTTTTGTCTCTTCTCTCTTTCTTCTGGTCAGATTTCTAAGGGCTTACCAATCTGATTTATCCTTTGAAAGAACCAACTCTTTGTTTAATTGATTCTTTGGATGTTTTTTTTTTTCTTTTGGTGGATTAATTTCTGCCCTAATCTTTATTATTTCTTCTCCTCTACTGATTTTTGGTTTGCCTTGTTCTTTATCCAAGGCCTTAAGGTACAGCATTAAATTGTTTATTTCTGAACTATCTAATTTCTTAATATAGGCACTTAGAGCTATAAATTTCCATCTTTTTTGTTTGTTTGTTTTTAAGGTAAGGTCTCTCTCTGGTCCAGGCTGACCTGGAATTCACTATGTAGTCTCAGAGTAGCCTTGAACTCATGGTGATCCTCCTACCTCTGCCTCCCAAGTGCTGGGATTAAAGGTGTGAGCCACCATGCCTGGAAAATTTCCATCTTAAGACTGTCCTCATTGTGTCCCAAAGGTTTTGGTATGTTGTATTATCATCACCATTTGATTCTATGAATTTATTGATTTCTTTTTGTTTTTATTTCTTCAATGACCCATTAATCATTCAATAGTGTACTGTTCGGTCTCCATGAATTTCTGTATGCTCTGTATCTTTTCTTGTTGCCGATTTGCAGTTTAATCCCATTGTAGTCAGATAGAGTACAAGGGATAATTTCAATTTTCCTATATTTTTTTGAGATGTGCTTTATGTACTAATATATGGTCTATTTTAGAGAATGTTCCATGTGCTGCTGAGAAAAATGAATATTCTGCAGCATTTGGATGGAATTTTCTGTAGATATCTGTTAGGTCCATTTGTTCCATGACATCATTTAATTCAGATGTATCTCTGTTTATTTTTTCCTGGGATGACCTATCAATTGAAGAAACTGTAGTATTGAAATCACGTACTACAATTGTGTTTTATGTTGATGAAACGGGGACTCCCCATGTTAGGTAATGTCCTCATATTGGAGTATTCCTTTAAGCAGTATAAAATGTTCTTTGTTATTGTTCCTAACTAATGTTGGTTTGAAGTGTATCCCATCAGATATTAGGATAGCAACCCCTGTTTCTTTCCTAGGTCCATTTTCTTGAAATACTGCTTTCCATCCTTTCACCCTAAGACATTGTCTATCTTTTATTGAGAGATGAGTTTCCTGGAGGCAACAAATGGCAGGATCCTGACTTTTAATACAGTCTGCAAGCCTGTGTCTTTTGGTTGGTGCATTTAGGCAATTGACATTAAGAATTATTATTAAAAGTTATGCATATATTCTCACCATTCTTCTTATTTTGTAGTTTTTCCTATTTTCCTTTTTCTCATTTGTTTTAACTGTTGAGCACAGTTTAGTTTTTCCTATTTCCTTGTGTGTGTGTTTCACTTTCTCTTCATCTTGAAGAATTCCTTCAAGTATTTTCTGTAGACCTAGTTTAGTTGTCATAAATTCCTTTAGCCTGTTTTGTTGTGCAATGTTCTTATTTCTCCATCAATTTGGATAGATAGCTTTGCAGGATAAAGTAATCTTGGTTAACAGTTGTTATCTTTCCAAACTTGGAATACATCATTCCAAACCCTTCTGATGGTGGGGGATGGGAGAGTTCAGACTTCTGGAGTTTCTCACCCAGTTCCTCCTGTATCCCTTTCAATAGCTCCTTAGTTAATCTTCAGATTTTTTAACTTTTCAAGAAGTCTGATGAGGTTGAAAAATCCCTTGTTTGGTCTCTCCCGCTGCCGCTGCTTGGTGTCCCTTGTGTGACAATGCCAGGTGGGTTTGGATCAGCAGGCTGCAAGTGGGATTCTGGCCATTTTCCTCCTTTCTGGTGGATCTTGGTCTCTCTGGATTCTCTTCTGTGTCTAAGAATAACCTAAACTCCTTCACTTTTCAGAAGAAGAGTGTATTTTGCTGTGATTTTGCTTAATACCCTCCCTAGGCTGGTTTGGCAAGGCTCCTATGCCACCATCTTACCTGGAAGCCCCACAACACTATACTATTTCTATAGTAGCAGCAGAACAAGTTAATGTACATTTGGGCAAAAGCAATTATTTATTGTGGTATGTTCACACCTTGAATACTTGAGAAATAGAATAGCTACCATTAACTGAGTGCCTAATCTGTACCTAGTATTTGATCTAATCCTCATAAGAACCAGATAAGGTTAAGGTTCCTTTCCTCATACTCCAGTTAACAAAGCAGTGACTATAGCTCAGAAAGTAAATTAGCTAAAATACCTACACAGATAGTGTTTACAGTGGCTGAGATTCCGACCTAATAGTTTGTGACTCAAGAGCTTGCTGTCCTTTCGGTCTGCCATTAGAATGCCCATATATTGTTGTTCTAGGTGAATTGTGTCTCCCACAAGGTGATATGATGTGATGCTATCCTCAGCAGCTCAGAATGAGACTCCCTTGAAGTCAGGGCCATTACAAAAATCATGAAGACAAGATCAGTGTTGTTCCACAGCTATGCTTCAAGGAGAATGCTTTGTGAAGATCAAGGGCAAAGACTGGGATTATGTGTTTGTAAGACATCAGATGGCTAGTAAACCCTCAGAAGCAGAGAATCATGGGAAAATT
Source organism: Dipus sagitta (assembly GCA_036346955.1). Taxonomy (NCBI): domain Eukaryota; kingdom Metazoa; phylum Chordata; class Mammalia; order Rodentia; family Dipodidae; genus Dipus; species Dipus sagitta. Next base: position 61,776,453 of record CM070775.1, read on the forward strand.
CTTGCTCCATGGAAAAATTATTGCTTCCTCCTTAGAAGAAGTCACTAGCTCCCCACACCCAGAGTTGGACTTCAGCTCCAGATCCATATCACACAATTATATTATCTAACCTACTATTTAGTAGTACTTTACTTTTTGTATCCCTAAGAAATTCAAGCATAAATGCAAATATGTCATATAAATAATAGATGTATATAAATGTGGCATATAAATAGTAGATACATATTGTAAAAATAATTTCAATGTTATATGTTCTGTAATTATTTTTGCTCATAGAACAATATTTTATATTATTTTTAAATACATTTATGAGAGTGCTTTAGAATTTAATACATCAATAATAAATCCCAAGGAAACAAGATATTAAGAAAAAGGTGAGTAAAAATGGAAACATAGAAAAAAATATAATAAAGATGAATTCATATAGCAGGTCTAACTGCCTAGCTCCTCCAGTGAATAAACTGCTCCCCAAAGGCAAGTACAGTAAAAGCTAATGTGATCATGTAATAGCATGGTGGAGAACATGGGTAAATAAAGGCTTTGTCCATATGGTCATTTGGGGTCATAGTGACAAAGGCTTTTTTCTCTTCAAGCTATAGCTACAGCTTTCCAAGTGTGAGCTAGGGGTTTTGTCCAGTTCAGAAGAAATAGAATAAAGGGATGCTCCTAGAAGGCATGTTGAGGTGAGAACTTAAGTCACACATCATTTCCATCTAAATTTTAGTCAGGCCACACATATTCATGGAAATGCAGAAAGAATAAAGATGTCTGTAATAGGTTACTATTTTTGACACAAACAAGTGGGGACTCATGGATATCTAGACATCTGAGTTTACTTCCTTAATCTATTCCCTTTTATGCTTCTACATAAAAGAGTTTCCCATGCCTTCTTGATCTCCACCATTGTCCTCCTCCATCTCCAGCCTCATCATCCAAGGCCTTTCTTTGTGCTCATGTTCTTGTTTGATGCCCACAAATTCCCACTGTACCAACCAGTTCTTCTCACACTACTTCTTCTGGTATGTTGGTCTAAGTGAACATGTTGGACTATGTGAGGATATTAGTAAAATAGTTTCCTAATGTTATCCTTGTGCTTTGGACAGCTTCACATTGCTGGGATGAACATCCAAACCAGACACAGTTTATGGGAGGAAGGGGTTTATTTCAAGCTTAACGATCCAGGGGGAGGTTCCATCATTGGTGGAAGAAGCTGTATCCATACATCCAAGCTGAGAAAGAAACTACCACCAGCCACCAAACACCAAAAGGCAGCTAGCAGCAGGGAACCCACCAGAGCTCACATGTCTCTCCACACCTTTGGGCTGGAATTCAGATCCACCCCCAGTGAAAGCATAGGGCTGAACTCCAATATCCATCCCCAGTCACACTCCTCCAGCCAAGTAGCTGAAGATCCAAGTCACAAGCTTTAGTAAAACACTTGAGTGTAAGGGGAATGAACATACATTCAAACTACCACACCTGGTTTCTGACCTTGTTTGCAACAGAAGGTTCTGAAAGGAGGACCTGGAATGACTCTTTGATAATGTAAGCAGGTCATAGCACATGTTTCCTTCTATTCAAATATAGCCTTGAACTCTCACTTCTCAAAAGACACCTTCATTGTATAAGCCACCAAGACCTCACATGGGGCACACCTAGCTCCCAATCTCACATTAGTTCTACCTTGCACACAATGCTTCAGCTGAACAGCAGCATTCACAAGCTCTGAACAGAGGCACACAAAGCCTGCACTGAACTTGCATAAAGCACCAGCTTGACCCCTCAGCCTGAACCTTTTTTTCCTTGGACACCTAAATAGTTATGGCTTCATTTCTATCAGGTTTGTGCCCAAATTCCATCATATCAGTGAGACATTCTTGATCTCACTATACATGTTTTAATACCAAACCACATCACCATTCCTCATGTTTTATCTTGCTTTCTATTTCCCTGGTGGATTGATTTTTTAACCTCCTGATATACCATGTATATGTATATGCATGTATGTATGTAGGTATATAATATGTGTGTGTGTGTGTGTGTGTGTGTATATATATATATATATATATATATATATATATATATATATATATATTTGAGGATGGAGATATATGTGTGTGTATGTATACGCACACATATATATCTATATGTATCTATCTATACATACTTACATACATACATGCATGCATACGTACATGCACAAATATCTGCATCCTCAGTAGCCAAGGACCATGTCTTTTTTAGTTTCCATAACCATGTGACAAAGTGACAACAGATATATTTTTCATCAAATTTTGATAGAAACCCTCCAAAGAAATTCACAATTTACATATTTTCCCTTTAAACTACGTTTCTGAATAGTGTGAATATTTGGAGAAGAGACTACAAATTGTGAGAGTAACAAGGGGTAAGCAGAGACTTTGCTAGGAGACAGACTTCACAGACTAATATTAAAGCATAGTATAGAAAATCAACATTCAAAACTGAGTTGGTTTTGTAAAGAAATATCTGCCTTTTCTCATAATGAACAATATTGACAAAATAAGATAAGTTAAAATAAAATCTAATGTTCAAACCCTTAGATCTCCTTCTAAAACAAATTATAATGAGCGAAAACTTAAATGTATACCACATATTAAGTTAATTAAGTTAATCATTAATTATTAATACAACAATGTAATTTGTATTTTCCTTTCTGTCACAAATGTGAGAACTTACTTAAACTGAAAAGACTTTTCCTGTAAAGAATATTTTAACATAGAAATACAAATAATATTAGATATGATTAATAACAAAATAAATGAGATATATATATCAATAAAATATTATATATGAATGTGAAGCAATTCACTACTTAATAGTTTACATTCAAAATAAAATTTAATTTTTTAGGAAATGTCTTTGTCAGGACCATCAATCTCTTCCCCTGACCTCACTTAGGCCATTCCACCCACAGTAATCTGTCCATCTACTTACCTATATACAGTACCATTCCCTTAAGTCTACCCCTCTCCTCCTTCCATTACAGCCCTTTTCTAATTTACTGGCCTCTGCTATCGATTTTTTTTTTTTAAATTTTTTTGTTTATTTATTTATTTGAGAGTGACAGAGAGGAGGCAGAGAGAGAGGGAGAGAGAGAGAGAGAGAGAGAGAGAATGGGCGCGCCAGAGCTTCCAGCCTCTGTAAACGAACTCCAGATGCATGCGCCCCCTTGTGCATCTGGCTAACGTGGGTCCTGGGGAATTGAGCCTCGAACCGGAGTCCTTAGGCTTCACAGGCAAGCGCTTAACCGCTAAGCCATCTCTCCAGCCCGCTATCGATTTTTACTCCAACACACACACACAACTCTGAACATTTTTAACTAGGGTCCACATATGAGAGAAAACATGTGACATTTGGCTTTCTGGGCCGGGGTTACCTCACTTAGTATAATCCTTTTCAGATCCATTTTCCTGCAAATTTCATTTTTCTTTACCACTGAATAGAATTCCATTGTGTAAATGTACCACATATTTATTATCCAGTCATCTGTTGAAGGATATCTAGTCTGCTTCAATTTCCTAGTTATTGTAAATAGAGCAGCAGTAAACATTGTTGTGCAAGTATCTCTAAGGTAGTGAGAAGAGCCCTCTGGGTATATACCTAGTAGTACTATAGCTGGGTCATGTGGTAAATTTATTTTTAGCTGTCTCAGAAACTTCCACATGGATTTCCACAATGGCTGGACCAGACTACATTCTAACCAGCAGTGTTGAAGCGTTCCTCTTTTTGTGCATCCTTGTCAATGTTTGTCATTTGTTTTCTTGGTGATAGCCATTCTGACACGAGAAAGATGGAAGCTCAAAGTAGTTTTAATCTGAATTTCCCTGATGGCTTAAGGATGTAGACCACTTTTTTAGATGTTTATATGGCATCTGTATTTCTTCTTTCGAGAATTCTCTATTTAGTGCCATTGCCCATTTTTTAAATGGTTTGCTTCATTTTTTATTGTTTAGTTTTTTGAGTTCTTTGTATACTCTGGATATTAATCCTCTGTCAGATGTAAAACTGGCAAAAATTTTCTCCCAATCTGTAGGTTTTCCCTTTACTCTATTCACAGTGTCCTTTGCTGTAGAAAAACTTTGTAATTTCATGAAACCTCAGTGGTTGATTAGTAGTTTTATTTCCTGAGCAACTGGGGTTATATTAAGCAAGTAATTTCCTATGCCAATAGGTTAAAGGGTTTCCCCTATTTTTCCTCTAGCAGTTTCAGAGTTTCATATCTGATATTAAGGTCACTGATACATTTGGACTTGATTCATGTGCATGGAGAGAGACAAGGATCTATTTTCATCCTTCTAGATGTAGATAACCAGTTTTTCTAGCACCACTTGATGAAAAGGCTGTTTTTTCTACAATAAATTTTTTGGCATTTTTATCAAAAATTAGATGGCTGTAGCTACCTGGATTAAATCTGGGTCCTCTATTCTGTTCCATTAATCTATGTGTCTGTCCTTGTGCAAGTACCATGCTGTTTTTATTACTATGACTTTGTAATATACCTTAAAATTGGGTATGGTGATACTATCAGCCTTATTTTTTAAATTTGTATTTATTACTGACAACTTCTATATTCACAGAAAATAAACTATGATATTTCCATCCCCCCCACTTTGCCCCTCACGACTCTGCTCTCTAACATAAATTCTCCCTTTCTCCATTAGCTTCTCTTTTGTTTTTGATGTCATCATCTTTTTTTCCTATTATGAGGGTCTTGTGTAGGTATTGCTAGGCATTGCAAGGTCATGGATATTGAGGCTAATTTCTGTTTAGACAGTTGCATTGTAAGGAGTGGTACCCTTCCTTTGGCTCTTACATTCTTTTTGCCACCTTTTCCGCAATGGACCCTGAGCCTTGGAGAGTGTGAGATGTTTCAGTTCTGGACAGTCCTCTGTCCCTTCTCCTCAGCACTATGTTGCCTTTTGGGTCATCCCAATCGTCTTTGCCATCTGAAAAGAGAAGCTTCTCTAGCCAGATGTGAGAGTAGAATTAATATAAGAATATGAACATTAAGTGTAGTGCTTAAGCGGCAGTTTGGTGAGAATAACATTTACATTTATCCAGACAAGAGCAGGCTTTATACCCCTAAGGCTCATGACCTCCCCTGCCATAGGCTTCAGATTAAGTTTTCAATACCAGGCATGTATACCCTCCTATGGGGCCTTCAGTCCAATTAGAGAGCAGTTGGTTTCCCCTAGAGCAGACATGCCACAACTGCACTCATTTCGTCATTTGGCTTGTCTGGCCAAGCTTGAGGCTTCCAGTGTCCACTGTTTTTGCCACTGATGACTTCTGCCTCCCCTAGGGCTGCATACAGTGCAGCTTTTTCCAGCTTTTGGTTGGCTGGTTTAGAGGGAGAAGGTTTTCTGCTCAGCACAAGCTTGATTTCTCAGTGACTTTGCCACTAAGGCATGTGAAGTCTTCAGCAATAGAGACTTACCATCTGTTTCTCAAAGGAAACTAAGGTCCTGGGCAATAGCCTGTAATGTTTTGGAGGTAATAGGGATCTCCCTGACCAACAACTCACTGGAAGGTATCACATCCCTGGCACTGAAAATTTTCAAATAACAATCTGTGGCTTCTGGATGTGCTATTATTCAAAAAAGCAGGTTTTCATATGTGTTATTCATAATATCTTGAATTTTGATTGACCCCCCCCCACTTCTTTTGTACAGTCTCTGCCCCTGGCCTCACTTAGGCCTTTCCCCTCCTTGTAATCTGTTCTTCTACTTACATATATACAATACCATCGCCTTAAGTCTTTCCCTCTCTTCCCTCCCTTATAACCTTTCTTCTAGCTTACTGTCCTCCACTACCAATTTTGGTTTCAGCTTACACACAAGTCTATATATTTGTAGCTATGATCCACATATTAGAAAGAACATGCGACATTTGGCTTTCTGGGCCTGGGGTATCCCACTTGCTAGAATCCTTTCCAGATCCATCCAATTCCCTGCAAATTTCATAATTTCATTCTTATGTGCCAGTGAATAGATCTTCATTGTGTAAATGTACCACATCTTTATTATCCATTTATCTTTTGAAAGACATCTAGACTGCTTCCATTTCCTAGCTATTGTGAATAGAGCAGCAAAAAGCATGATTGTGCAAGTAACTCTAAGGTAATGAGAAGGGTCATTAGGATATATGCCTAGGAGTGCTATAGCTGCATCATATGGTAAATCTATTTATAGTTGTCTGAAGAACCTCCACACTGATTTCCACAATGGCTGTACCAGATTACAATCCCACCAACAGTGTGGAAGCATTCACCTTTTCCCATTCTTGCCAACATTTATTGTTATTAGTTTTCTTGGTGATAGCCATTCTGACAGGAGTGATATGGAATCTCAAAGTAGTTTTAATTTTCATTTTCCTGATGGCTAATGATGTAGAACACTTTTTTAGATGTTTATATGCCATCTAAATTTCTTCCTTCGAGAAGTCTCTATTTAGTTCCATTGCCCATTTTTAAATTGGGCTGTTTGATTTCTTATTCTGTTTTTTTTTTTTTTAGTTCTTTGTATATTCTGGATATTAATCCTCTGTCAGATGTATAGCTGGCAAAGATTTTCTCCCATTCTGTAGGTTGTTTCATTGCTCTACTCACAGTTTCCTTTGCTGTACAAAAACTTTTAAAAAAAAATTTCATGAGACATCAGTGTTTGATTAGTGGTTTTATTTCCTGAGCAATTGGGGTCATTTCCAATATGTTGAAGGGTTTTCCTTACCTTTTCCGCTAGCAATTTCAGAGGTTCAGGTCTGATATTAAGGTCCCTGATCCACTTGGATTTGATTCTTATGAACCACTTATTGAAGAGGCTATATTTTCTCCAATGAATATTGTTCACATTTTTGTCAAAAATCAGATGGCTATAGCTGCCTGGATTAACATCTGGGTCCTCTGTTCTGTTCCATTGATCTACATGTCTGTCTTTGTGCCAATACCATCCTGCTTTTGTTACTATGGCTTTGTAATATAGCTTATAAGCAGGTATGGTGATACCACCAGCCTTATTTTGTGGCTCAAAATTGTTTTTGCTATTCAAGGATTTTTACTTCCAAATGAATTTTAGGATTTTTTTTCTATATTAGTGAAGATTGTCATTGGAATTTTAATGGGAATTGCATTAAATGTGTACATTGCCTTTGGTAAGATTCACATTTTTACAATATTGGTTCTTCAATCCAAGAACGTGGGATGTCTTTCCATTTAATTGTGTCTTCTGCAATTTCTCACCTGAGTGTTTTAATGTTCTCATTGTAGAGCTCCTTCATGTCCTCAGTCATGTTTATTCCAAGAAACTTTTATTTTTTTGAGGGAGAGTTCCCTGATTTCATCTTCCACATGTTTGTTGTCAGTATAGAGAAAAGCTACTAATTTCTGTGGCTTTTTTTTTTATCCTGCTACATTACTAAAAAGTGTTTATCAGTGCTAACAGTATACTGGTAGTCTTTAGGGTCCTTTATGTATAAAGGATACCATATAATCTGCAAATAATAATAATTTGATATCTTCCTTTACAATTTGTATCCCTTTTATGAGTGTTTCTTGCCTTATTGCTATAGATAAGACTTCAATACTATATTAAATAAAAGTGGGGACAGTGGAAACCCTTCTCTTGTTCCTCAATTTAGTGGACAAGCTTCAAATTTTTCACCATTTAGTATTATCTTGGCTGTAGGTTTGTCATAAATAGCTTTTATTATGTTGAGATATGTTCCTTCTATTCCCAGTTTCTGTAATACTTTTACCAAGAAGGGATGTTGGATTTTATCAAATGCCTTTTCTGCATTTATTGAGTTGATCATGTGATTTTTGTCTATCAGACCATTTACATGATGTGTAACATTTATCAACTTGTGTATTTTGAACCATCCCTGCATCCCTGGGATAAAGCCAACTTGGTCAGGATGAATAATCTTTCTGATATAGTCTTGTATTCTGCTTGCCAATATTTTGTTCAGATTTTTCAATGTTCATGTGGGAGATGGGTCTGGAATTTTTTTTTATTTTATTTTGTTCTGTCTTTGTCTGCTGTTGGTATCAGGGTGATGGTGGCTTCATAGAAGCAGTTCAGTAGAATTCCTTACTTTTCTATTTTATGGAAAAGTTTGAGAAGCAGTGATGTTAGTTTTTCCATGAAGGTCTAGTAAAATTTACCAGTAAATCCATCTGGGCCTGGACTTTCTTTAGTTGGTGGACTTTTTATAACTGCTTGGATCTCCATACTTGTTATAGGACTATTTAAATGGTTCATCTCACCTTCATGTAATCTTGATAGGTCATCTGAATCAAGGAAATCATCCATTTCTTTCAGATTTTCAGACTTAGAGACATATATATTCTTAAAGTATGTTCTTGTGATTTTCTTAATTTCTTTGGTATCTATTGTAATCGTGCCTTTTTCAACTCTAATTTCATTAATTTTTGTGTCTCTTTCTTCTGGTCAGATTTGCTAAGGGTTTATCAATCTTATTCATCCTTTAAAAGAACCAACTCTATGTTTCATTGATTCTTTGGATTATTATTGTTTTTTTGGTTTCTATTTTATTAATTTCTGCCCTAATCTTTATTACTTCTTCCCGCCTACTAATTTTTGGTTTGCCTTGTTCTTCTTTTACCAAGGTCTTAAGGTGAAGCATTAAATTATTTATTTGTGAACTCTTAATTTCTTAATATAGGCATGTAGAGCTATAAATTTCCCTCTTAGGACTGCTCTCATTTTGTCTCAAAGGTTTTGATATGTCGTATTCTCATCATCATTTGATTCTATGAATTTATTGATTTCTTTTATTTTGTTTTCTTCAATGACCCATTCATCATTCAATAGTGTACTGTTTAGTCTCCATGAATTTGTGTATGCTCTGTAGTTTTTCTTGTTGCTGATTTGCAGTTTGATCCCATTGTAGTCAGATAGAGTACAAGGCATTCATTACTTCTATTTTCCTGTATTTCTTGAATTTGTTCTGTGCCTTTTTAATTCTTTTATATTAGGCCCAGTTTTTATTAGAATAAGTTTATAGCAAACAAATAATAGTTTTACCCAATAGGAAAACTTATGAGTAGAACACTTAAGAAACCTATTGTTGTGCAGGTGTTTTATGTAACAAAATAAAGGCTTTATCAGATGGGAAACATACCAGCTCAGTATTGAGACATAACTTAGTTATCTCAATCAGAAATTAAACAACCTTTTTTTCAACCATTTTCTTAGTACATATTATATATATATATATATATATATATATATATATATATATATATAATATGCTATTCAAGATCAGAATTGTGGTGAGAAGGCAGTGCCCTCTCCTCCCCCAGCTTTTTAAAAAATATATTTTATTTATTTATTTGAAAGAGAGAAAGAGGGAGAGAGAGAGAGAGATTGGGCATGCCAGGGCCTCCAGCCACTGCAAATTAACTCTAGATGCATGAGTTCCTTTGTGCATCTGGCTTATGTAGGTCCTGGAGAGTAGAACTGGAGTCCTTTGGCTTTTCAGACAAATGTCTTAGCCACTAAACCATCTGTCCAGCCCCCCCCCACAGCTTTTTTTAAAGGAATTAAACTCCTTGAATGTGTTTATCCCACACTTCTAAACACAAATACAACAGCAGGGCCTAAGAGGGCATCACTCCAATATAAACTTTTAGGGCTACCACAATAGCTTTGGAAATATGCCAATGATTATACTAGCCTTGCACTCAGCTTCTTAACCTCTCCTAGAAAACTTTTTATTAAACAATGAGATGGGGCCAGTGTTACAGACCTCTGTGTATAAGCATCCTGAAAAGTTTTAATATTATTTGTGTGTGTTTGTTCCAGCTGAATGACTTGAACCAGACAGATTGCTTCTCAGTGGCCACATTCACCATCCACCAAATCTTCCCCCCTGACATGGGAGTTTGGGTATCCAGCGTGAACACCATGCTAGGATGGTGGAAAAGCCTTTCAATATTTCTGTGAAAGGTAAGCTTCATTTGCCATAGGAAAAATGTGTGTTCTCTAAGCAGTGTGTCTATGTCTTACAAGGAACATGTACAACTTCTAGACAAAAATATAAGCTAATATCAAAAATACTTCTGAGCTATTTTCCAGGCTGGTGGATCTTTGTTTTTAAAATTATTTATAACTGTGGGCTAACTCCACAATTCATGACCCATGTACCTCAACAAGGAGGGATCAGGGGGAGGGGGTAGGACATGGACAAGCCTAACAATGTTACCAACTTGACTGTCTTCTATGGTCTTTTTAAGAGAATGTTCCATGTGCTGCTGAGAAAAAAATGAATACTCAGCAGCATTTGGATGGAATGTTCTGCAGATATCTCTTAGGTCCATTTGTTCCATGGCATCATTTAATCCAGATATCTCTGTTTTTCAGTTGGTCAGAGTGTGGTATTCAAGTCATCCATTACAATTTTGTTTGGTGTTATCTGTGACCTTAAGTCTAATAGTGTTTGTTTGATGAAATTGGGAGCCCCCATATTAGGTACATGTATTTTTGGGATTGTAATGTACTTTTAGGAGTGTTCCTTTCATTGGTATAAAATGACATTCTTTATCTTTCCTCACTAATGTTGGTTTGAAGTCTATACTGTCAGACATTCAGATAGCAACCACTGCTTGTTTCCTGGCCCATTTGCTTGAAATACCATTTTCCTTCCTTTCACCCTAAGACAGTGTCTTCTATCTTTTATTGAGAGATGAGCCTCCTGGAGACAACAAATGGCAGGATCCTGCCTTTAATCCAGTCTGCAAGCCTGTGACCTTTGGTTGAGAGATTGAGGCCATTGATATTTAAGAGTTATTATTGAAAGGTATATATTTATTCTTGCCATTCTTCTTATTTGGTAGTTCTTCCTGTTTTCCTTTACTCACTTGTTTTAACTGTTATTTGAGTATGGTTTATTTTTTCCGATTTCTTCCTGTCTGTGTTTTGCTTTCTCTTATGTGTGAAGGATTCCTTCAAGTATTTTCTGTAGATCTGGTTTAGTTGTGATAAATTCTTTTAGCCTGTTTTTGGTGTGGAATGTCTGCTGTGTCTAAGAATAACTTATATTTCTTCACTTCTCAGAAGAAGAGTGCATTTTGCTAAAATCCCTCCCGAGGCTGGTTTGGTATAGCGCCTATGCCACCATCTTACCCAGAAGCCAGCCTTATTTTTGTTGCTCAAAATTTTTTTTGGTATTTGAGGTTTTTTGTGCTTCCAAATGAATTTTAGGACTTTTTCCATTTCTGTAAATATCTCATCTAATTCAATTTTGAGGCTAAAAGAATTTTATTTTAATTTACTTACCAAGGTTAAGAAAGGCATACTTTTTTATTTTTTGTTTTATTTTATTTTTTTGAGATAAGGCCTTGCTCTAGTCCAGGCTACCATAGAATTCACTGTGTAGTCACAGGGTGGCCTCAAACTCACAGTGATTCTCCTACCTCTGCCTCCCAAGTGCTGGGGTTAAAAGCTTTCATTATGCCCAGCTTCCTTTATTTTATTTTATTTTTTGGTTAAGAAAAATCTTTTAATTTTCACAATTTTCTTGTTGGTGTTCTATTTCATTATCTAACTTTGTCCTCATGGTGATATATGTAACTAGTACAGTATATCCATCTTCATTTAAAGCAACTGAGATTCAGACTGGTTAAGGGAGTCATAGATGACGACACATGGGAAGTACAAGGATGTCAAATAGGGAAGTCTCTCAAGCCCTTCTGCTGCTGCACTGTTCTTTACACTTAAGATAAATGAGGTGTTATTTGATTTTTAGATGACAACCATCTAAAATTCTCAGCAACTTTCCTCTCACATTTACTCTTGTATCATAAATTATGCTTATGTGAATATTATGATTACAATATATTTAACAACCCATACAAAAGTCAATTTTAGAGTAGTATTATATAGTTCAAATTAGATGTAATTTAATTTATGGCATATTAAAGACACAGTAAAGTCCATATTTTTTCTTTCTGTGTTAACATTAGCACTCTCAAAGTTTAGATATCTACCAGAGGATTTATTTTGAATTACCAAATGTAATTTTACTGTATATATCAGCATTGTGAGTTTCACAAGTTTTCTGGTTGCTTATTTGGTATTGTCTCTGTAATAGCATCATTTTCATTTAAAACACACAAATCTGTCTTCCATCTTATTTGGCCACTTATCAATGCTATTTCAATAAAATGATTATTTCACTCCTTACATGCATTTCAGTCTCAGTGATCTCTTCCATGTTATTTTTCTTCTACTTGCCAGTATCAATTTAGAAAAACAAAAATTTTAAATTAAATCAAACTAAATATGCATTCAGAACATCTTTGCACGTAGTAACCAAAATGGGTGGGATTGGTTCCTCTTGGTTGGGAATAGGGTCAAGATATTTCTTCTTTTGTTAACTTGTTATTTTTTTTGTTAACGATTGAATATGCATAAAATATAGATATCATATTTGGTATGAAAATAAATAAGCTAAATTATATTATTTAATATCTCCAGAGTCAATCAGGTAACTTATACTCTGACTTTTCCAAAATGACCACAGTGCATTATGCTTCTAAAGACAATGGTGAAACCGTAAACCTTCACTAGAATTGGTAGTCTTCAGTTTTCCTCTTTGGTAATATTAATTCCATTATTTTTATTTATTTACTTATTTGACATAGGGCAAGAGAGAGGGGTGGAGAATGGGCACGCCAGGTCCTCCAGCCCCTGCAGACAAACTCCATACACATGATCCCTCTTGCGCATCTGGCCAACGTGGGTCCTGGGAAATCAAACCAAGGTCCTTTGGCTTTGCAGGCAAATGCCTTAACTGCTAAGTCACCCCTCCAGCTAGATTAATTCCATTATAAACACAAGGTTAGTTCCACACAGCCAAACACTCTGGAAGTTCCATTTTCAGCTCCCTGGGTGTCTTGCACTTAAAAATCCTATAGTCTCATGAGACAGGAGCACTTAGGTTTCAAGGTTGTAGTGAGATTTGGAGGAATTATCTTTAAAGTTTCTTCCCATTTGCTGTGCTTTTTTCTACTTTGATTCTATATGTTATTTATGAAATAGAAAATCCTGCTATGAGATGAGAACATTTATTCTGTTGATAAAGTTTTTATGACTCCATGACTAGCCAGTAATGATCAGTAAAAAAGCTGGGCTTTCTTGGTGTCTCTACCCATGCAAGCACAGGTGCTTGTACACAAACTGCCACCTGTATCCAGAAGTGCCTGGGTAAATTCATAATCAGAAACCCCGACCCGGGATTTCTCATCATCAAGAGGAAGCTAATCTCTGCTGCTGCATGAGCAATGGGTGTTGAGGTTCAACAAAAGATAATTATTCATAGTCTGGGAAAGAGGAGGGAAGACGCAAATAGTGATTATGAGAAACTGAACATCCTATCTGATGTTCTGTTATTTCAATTCTTTATAGTATAGAACGTTGTTGTCTAGTAGCAGTAGAATATGAAACACACATCTAATTTTAAATTTCATAGTCTTCACATTAACAATACTGAATATGTATGCTACTTGCAACACCATGTTCCAGAAAGGCTGAACACCTGCAGCAGCTCCTTGCCCTGGGGTGAAAACTTAGAGCGAGGTAGGAACCAAACTTTTGTTAATATTGACTTCAGCCAAGGGGAAAGATGAGACAACATTGCTATCTGGGGTCTCCCGTGACACTTGTTATAAGGCAAACAATGAGAGTGTAGCAAATAACTTCAACTTCTAACACTGCTAAACCAACCAATGATTATATTTTTGATAAAATAAAAATTCATTTGTTTGTGTACTGGAATATAACTAGTTTTCAGAAAACAATATGGACCTTTTTATTATTTGTACATACCTAGAAGATTCATGGCTCCAGAATCAGTCAAAGTTGGGACCTGGTAGTCACATAAGGCTCATACTCTTGAAAAAAAAGTATCACTTCTCATACTGTAAACCTCACTTTTGCAAAAATGTTTCAAATTATGAAATGTATAATGAATGTGTTTGCTAGATAATAAATACAGGTCTGATGCATGACAAGCCTCCCACAAACAAGAACTCTCAAATGTGTTATTCATTTTTCTCGGGAGCAGTCTCTTCATGGATTATAACTGTATCTATTGTGAAATTTGTTAGGAGAGTTCAAAATAGTATCAGAAAGTAGCATGAAAATAGTTGATGCTCAACAAATGATATATATTCATACTTTGGGGGAAGAGGGAAGAAGATTTAAATAAAAATGAAGAGAAATTCTACACCCTATCTGATATCTTGTGACTTCACTCTATAATATAGAACATTGTTGTCTGGTATAGTATGCAACACACATCTAATTTAAAATTTTATATGGTCATATTAAAAATAATAAGTGGGGCTGGAGAGATGGCTCAGCAGTTAAGGTGTTTGCCTACAAAGCCTAAGGACCCAGGTTTGATTATCCAGTAATCATGTAAACCAGATGCACAAGGTGGAGCATGTATCTGGAGTTCATCTGCAATGGCTGAGTCCCCTGGTACATCCATTCTCTATCTGCCTCTCTCTCACACACAGACAAAATGAATAAATAAAATGGATAAATATAATGGATAAATAAAAAAATTAAAAATAATAATAAGTGAAAACAATTAATTATGTAATTTAACCCCATGTAGGGAGAAAGTAAGGATTAAGCCTAACCTAAAATATTAATCTTAATAAAATCAATATAAATGAAACGTTCATAAAACGTTCATAAAAAATAAAAATCTAGTGTGTATGTGCTTTACACATATACATTACTTCAATCCAGACTACCTATATTTCAAGTTCTTAATGCCTGATCTAAAAATAGAAACATCCATAGCACAAAAGATTCAACCATGCAGCCAAGTAACATAAAAGAGGGGAATTTGAGCAAATGCAGACTATAATACGGAGACATCTGCCAGAGATGCCTTACACAGCACATGACTAGCACACTTTTTTTTTAACAGATAGCTCTCTGAGATTTCAGATAAAGACAATGAAATTATTCCACATAGCAAAGTAAAATGGTGGATTTAGGGAATATGCGACATTACTAAATAAGAAGGGACTACCAAAGACTTGTCAATAGTAGTTTGGAGCATGGTAAATTGGGACTGTGGATTCATTGAGGTGATGAGATAAATCCAAAGGTAATGTGGGAGAGGAGAATAGGCAGGCTGAAACAGAACAAAAGCACAGTGTTTGAGCACAGAATACTCAACTAAATGTAACCCCCCTATAATCCTGAAAGTGTGGGAGATGGGTTTTTCAACATATGCTAATTATATAGTATACCTTATTTAAATATTAAATATCCAGGTTCCTTGAGCAAACTAGAGAGTCCACACTGCTGACCTATGTTATATAGGAATGGGAAGACCAATCATATGCTGGTCAGTAAAGGAGATAATATTTACAGAATAAGTGGTTTTAGTTTGCGTTAGATACTAGACTCCTGAACTTGGCTGCTTATCAAAGTTACTCAGGAAAAAAATAAAATAAAATCAGACAGACTGATCTGAACCATGCAGATTTTAATAAAATGGATATGATTGATAGACCTTAAATGTGTACCTTTACAAACTGTATCAA
Organism: Dipus sagitta; assembly: GCA_036346955.1. Taxonomy (NCBI): domain Eukaryota; kingdom Metazoa; phylum Chordata; class Mammalia; order Rodentia; family Dipodidae; genus Dipus; species Dipus sagitta. The sequence continues at coordinate 61,792,084 of CM070775.1, forward strand.
GCAGTTTTGATTCTGTGGATCTACCTGGGTATAGCTGCACCTAGACCCAATGAGGATGAACCCTGTATTACAATGAAGAACTCAGGAGTTTTGAGATGCCAAACTATAGAACAGCTGCTATGACAGAATTGGAAACCCAGAGATTTTGTTACTCATTGGAGCTACAGGATTTGATGCTTGCCCTGTTTGTCTTAGATTTTGCATTGATTTAATCTTTCCTTGTTATGCCTGATGGCATTTTTTGCAGTGTGAATGTTTGCTCTGTGTCACTGTGTGTTTTTGGTGTTATAGGCTCACAGTTAAGAGACTCTGGACTATGGAATTGTTTGAACAGCCATGGAATTGACAAAAACTATGGGAACTTTTTATGTTGGACTGAATGCATTGCATTTTATATCATGGTTGGTTGTAAGTTTATGGCAACCAGAGACAGAATATGATCATTTGAATCAGATGTTTTCCATAAACTCATTTGTTCTGTTTGGTCCCTAGCTGGTGGTCATTTGTGAGGTGAAGCCTTGATGGAGAAGGTGTATTGTTGGGGGCAGGCTTATTGGTGTTATAGCCAGCTCACCCTTGCCAGAACTCAGCTCACTCTCCTGCTGCTATTTGCCACTTGCAATGGCCGAGGTGGTGTCCAGTCTCTGCTCATGCCATACTTTCCCCTGACACATGGAGCTTCTGTTTGTGACTGTTAGCCAAAATAAATCCTTTTCTCTCATCAGCTGATTTTTTATGACACAAATCAAGTCTTAACAACATAGGAACAGTTAAATAATTTCTTCTATTCTATCTTACAACAATGGAGTAAAAGTGGAGGTCAATAGGAAACAAAAACCTACAGAAAATATAAAAACTCATTAAGATTGAGCAACACACTCCTGAGTAATGAAAGGGCCATTGAAGGGGTCAAGGAAAAAAAACTTGAAAATCCCTAAAAACTAATAAAATTAAAAATACAACATATATTATTTAGTTATGAAAGAAAGAAAGAAAGAGAGAGAGAGAGAGAAAGAAAGAAAGAAAGAAAGAAAGAAAGAAAGAAAGAAAGAAAGAACAAACAAGAGAGAGAGAGAGAGGGAGGGAGGGAGGGAGGGAGGAGAGGAAGGAAGGAAGGAAGGAAGGAAGGAAGGAAGGAAAGAAGGAAGGAAGGAAGGAAGGAAGAGGCAAAGAGAGTGAGAGGATGAGAAAGAGAATGGGTGCTTCAGGGACCCTAGCTACTGAAAAGGAACCCCAGATGCATGTTTCACCTTGTGCATCTGGCTTGACATGGGTACTGGGGAATCTAACTGAGTTCCTTAGGTTTTCAGGCAAGCACCTTAACTGATGAGCCATCTTTTAACCCCAAAATGCACTTTAGAACCTTGGGAAAACAAGAACAAGTCAAACCTAAAGTAGAAGAAGGGAATTAAGATCAGAACAGAAATTTTTGAAATAAAAATGAAAAAAAAGATAATACACAGAACCAATGAAACCATCAGTTGCTTATTTAAGTAAATAAACAAGATTGACAAACTCTTAGCCAAACCAATCAAAATAAAGAGAAATAGTAACCAAATTAATATGATTAGAAATTAAAAGGAAGATAACAGATACAAGTTGAATTCAGAAAAAAATATTGGAACAAACTTTAAAAACATATGCCACTAAATTGGAAAATCTCCAAAAAATGATGAATTTCTAGACACATGACATAGTAAAATTAATCCAAGATGAGATAAGTAATTTAAATAGATCTATGTCACGTAATGACACTGAAATTTTAGTAAAGTCTTACGACTAAAAACTGCACAAGCCCAGAGGGATTCACTGCTGAATTATACCAGACTATGAAATAACTAACATCAATATTTCCCCATTTCATAAGAGAAAAGGGAAGTTATTTGACCAAAGTCTATTTATTTATGAGGATATATGTATGTTTGTGTTGCGTGTGTACTGGCACTTGGTTGTACAGCATACATGTGGATGTGTAAAGACAACCTCAAGATTGTTTGTCGTCTCCTTCTACCTAGTCTTTGAGACAGGGTCTCATTATTTTACTGCTGCATGCACAAGTCTGGCTGGCTGGTGAGTTTCCACAATCTCTAGGCATGTCGGTATCACAGACACATGTAAAAATTTGTTTCCAGTTTTACATGCATGGATGTGGATATTTAAGTCAGGCCAGTAGGCTTGCAAACAAGTATCTTTTGCCATGGATTCATCTTCTAAGCCCTTAAAAAAGTAGAAACATGGGCTGGAGAGATGGCTTAGTGGTTAAGCACTTGCCTGTGAAGCCTAAGGACCCTGGTTCAAGGCTCAATTTCCCAGGACCCACATTAGCCAGATGCACAAAGGGCACACGCATCTGGAGTTCATTTTCAGTGGCTGGAGGCCCTGGTGTGCCCATTCTCTCTCTCTATCTCTATCTATCTGCCTCTTTCTCTGTCTGTTGCTCTCAAGTAAATAAATAAAATTGAACAAAAATTTTTTTTAAAAAAGTGGAAACACAAATGGACAACAGATGTTTTCAAGACAATGTTCAACATCCATAGCCATCAGGGAAATGCAAATTAAAATCACTTTGAGATTTCATCTCACCCCAGTCAAAATGGCGATTCTCAAGAAAACTAATGACAGAAAATTTTGGACAGGTTGTGGGGAAAGAGGGGCTCATATTCACTGTTGGGGAGTGTAGACTGATGAAGTCACTTTGGAGATCAGTGTAGAGGTGTCTCAAAAAGCTAAAATTAGTACTTCCATATGACCTGGTTATACTAAGCCTTCACATATACCTAAATGACTCTACCTTGTGGCAGAGGTGCTCTCATATCTTGTGGTCATGCTGCTCTAGTCACAGTAGTTAGGAAATGGAATCAGCCTAGATGTCTAACAACTGTTGACTGGACTTTGAATATGTGTTATATACACATAATTTAATTTTGTTCAACTGTAAAGAAAACAGTGTCATAAAATTTGCAGAGAAATGGATGAAATTGGGAAAACTTATATTAAGTGAGGTAACCCAGTCCTAGAAAGACAAAAAAATCATATATTGTTTTTCTTATGCAGATCCTATTTTTAATATTTGTATGCATGCAAATAAGGGATCGGAGGGTTGATATAGAATATAAAACAAGTCGGGAGATCACAGGAGGGCAACTAAGGGTGAAGGGAGGGGGGATTATTCACATAGTATGAAAGTGCAAAAGAGGCTATGGTAGGGGAATGGCACAGGAGTATAAGGGGATGGAAGGAAAGATGGGAAAAAGACACAAAAATAAAATGCAATTGAAAAACACCATAATGAAACCTAATTCTTTTTTTTTTTTTTTTTTGGAAAACCTAATTCTTTTTATGCTGACTTAAAAAAGAAGAAAACAAAAAACAAAATAAAGAAAAGATGTGTTGTCAAGTTAGAAGTAGATTTTATTTTTAATTTTATTAATTAATTAATTTATTTATTAAGCAATAGAGAGAGAGGTATGTAAGGATGAACTGGGGCCTCCTATCACCTCAAACAAACTCTAGATATATATGCCATTTTGTGGGTCTAGCTTTAAGTAGGCACTGGGGAATTGAAGCCAGACCATTAGACTTTATAAGCAAGCAATTTTAACCATTGAGCCATTTCTCCAGCACCTAGACACCTACCTTCAAGGAGTTCAACTTCTGATCCACTAGCCTAATTTTCATAAAGCATTAAAAAAGAAAAAAAAACCCTCTTAATCACTCAGATTGCTAGCACTAGTAATTATGTTTATAATTTCTAAAATACATCTTATGTGTGCAGGATTACAAATAAGAATTATATCACAATATGTTTGGTTTTATAATTTATGGCATGCCTTTCACTTGACCTCGCTCTTTAGCTTCAGCTATCCTGTAACTCACCAAACAGCCAAGGCTGTCTTCAAATTTGAAGCAACCCTCTAGCCTCAGCTTCATAGGTGCTGGCATTGCTGATGACATCAGTATGCCCAGCTGATAGCATCATGTTCTATGTCATTAAGTGAGGACAAAAGATTCATCTTTTGGGGTAATAGAGTATGGTTTTCTATTTTATCATGCTTGAATGCTAAATGTTTAGATAATTTCAAATATTTTGAATTGTAGACAATAACCCAATGAATCAAAATGAATGATGCTTGAGTAATACCTGGTTTCAAATTATATAGTGATAACACAAACAACATGGTACTGATATAAGAACATGGAGGTCAATGGAATCAAAAAGAGTACCTATCCAGCTACAGACATCTGACTTTTGACAAATATAACAAAAATATGCATTGTAGAAAAGTAGTTTTTCAACACATAGTGCTGGATAGTCATAGGTAGAAGACAGAAACTAGACCTATATTTCTCACTCTGTAAAAACATCAACTTTGACTAATCAAAAACTTTAATGTTCAACTCTGAATTCCTTAAAAGAAAATGTAGGAGAAATACTTCAATAGTTCATAGCTATAGGCAAGGACTTTCTGAATAGGATTCCAGTCACATAGGAAATAATGCTAAAAATTGACAAATAGGACTTTATGAAATTGAAGCTTATGCTCAGTTAAGGAAATAGTTAATTGAGTAAGGAGACAATAAAGAGACAGTATGGGAGAAAATCTTTCTGAGCTATACATTTCACAAAGGATTAATTCCTAAAATATACAAAGAACTCAATTAAATAATCAAGGAATCAAATAGCCCAGTCCGTAATTAAACAGACAATTCTGTAAAGATGAAGTACTAAAGGCCAATAAATACATGAAAAAATGTTCTTCCTCACTAGCCATCAGAGACATGCAAAATTAAAACTACATTGAGATTGTATCTCACCCCAGTCAGTCACCAAGCAGTCTCTAAGAAAAGAACAAAAACTGCTGGTAAGAGTGGGGCAAATGGGAACCCTTATAAACTGCTCTTTGGAATGTAAATTATTCCAACCCCTATGGAAATCAGTATTGAGTTCATTTAAAAAGAACTAAAACTAGATCTACCATATTTACTCAGCCATACCACTCCTACGTATTCATGCCAAAGACTCCAACTCAATAGACCACAAAGATACTTGCATATCAATATTTATTGCAGCACTATTCACAATAGCTGAGTTATGGAATCAACAAGCTTTTACTATTAAGGATAAAAATTAATATGACACAGCTCCTGTCAGGTTTGAGAACCTATGCTATTAAAATAAATAGTTTAGTCTACTTTATCCGTGAATGGATTAAACTTTATCCTTTTGTAGCTGCAAACCCAAGAGTGAGTGCTGTTCAGGTCTGTAGGTACAGGAGGAAATCTCAGGCATGAGAGTTTTGAGGTGCATTGTGCAGGCCCTGGGCTCATCACAGACCTCATTGCTGTGATCCTGCACTTAGGAGTGTGTCTCAAACCATCCAGACTGGCTCCTTCTCAGCTCATCACACCCGCTTGGGGGATTGTGTAAATATAAGCATTTGAAATGAAGATTCCTCACTCACACATATGACGTTTTGGAAAATAACTTTTATGTTGCACACAAAAATGCAATGTAGAACCTTCAGTTCAGAAAAGTTTTTTTTTTTTTTTTTTTTTGGTTTTTCAAGGTAGGGTCTCACTCTAGCCCAGGCTGACCTGGAATTCACTATGGAGTCTCAGGGTGGCCTTGAACTCACGGTGATCCTCCTACCTCTGCCTCCCGAGTGCTGGGATTAAAGGCGTGCGCCACCACGCCCGGCTTCAGAAAAGTTTTTAAAAGAGTAATGAGAACTTCAGAATGGGAACTTTTCTCTATATATAAATATGTTTTATTTCATGGTTGTATTTTTCTTTTCTGTTGTTAAAAAAAACTCAAGGAGGAATACATTCAGTGAATTTTTGAGTTTATGTGGAGTGGTTTTCCAGAAGGACAGCTGAGAGGGAGACAGAGTCTGAAGGAACTCACATCTTGCTAAGTTGACAATATTTAATTTCCCCAAAGTTGGGCAAAAGGACACCAGAATGCTAGGCTCTTGACCAGTAGGTTCTGTCATAGATTTGTACAGTAACAAGAGTACATAACTTATAGGCTGTGAAATTATTCTGTATTACTTCTACAAGCCAACTGGGAAAGTAGTTTATAGGTGTGGGGGATATCATAAATGAATATTGGACTAGAAACATCACAATTAATTCAATAATTGTTTTTTATGAAGTGCTTGTTGAAATGACTGCTGAATTAAATGAGCCCCAGCAGTACTGTACCATGAGCAATGGCATCTCTAACCAAGGGGGGATGGAAGTCCTATAACAGTCTACAGATTTTTTATTGAGTATCTCTAATCCAAAAGTTCCTGACAAAATGAGGCCACCCTGGAATTGTTCAGTGACAGCCTCTGCATAGCAGCAGCTCCTCCAAGTAGCAAATCCTCATTAATCCTTCAGAATGCATTGTAATGACACTAAGCGGGTCAAACTCATTGGATATTAATACAAACATTGCATGTAACTCCATAGGAGTCCAGAACAAAACTCTTCAAACACCTCTTAGCCATTCTCTTGCACAACAAAAAGTGAGTTTCAGCCTTAAGTACCCAGTCATCATGAATAAATGTACTCATTTTAAATGCACTGATTAAATACAATGTACATACACCAAATGGAGGTGTGAGTACCGAGAGTGAACAAGGCATGATTAGCATGTCACTGGCTTTCAGTCAGAGCTAATAGGTTTCAGCAAACAAAATAATTCAACACTACATCTAAGTCAAGACCCCCTTATTCTACCTTCCTTTGTAAAGCACCAACAACACTAACAGTGGTGAATGCACATCCAGCGTTTTCTCAGAGAAAACCACGGACACATGGCTCCTTTAGTGGTAAACTGACTTTGATTCCTATTACTGTGGGTGAAGAGCATGGCCTCTTTGGGGCTGCTATAAGCTTATTCCTTGTGGTTGCCTCAGAGCTTGAGACATCATGTTTCTTTCCTCTGGGTGCTTTAAACTTCCTGGGCATAGTAGAATTGCTCTAGGCTACTTATGGTCGAAGTGTATTATAAGAAATGTCCTGTCACAGAGAAAAAGTGAGAAAAAGAAAGTGTATCCAGGATGAGCAATGTTTCAGAAAAGCCCATCTGTGCTGTGGGATGTTGCTCTACAGTTGCGCTGTGATTTCCAGTCATGTCTGCATAGCTATGGACACGACACTGTCAGCATCCCAACCCTCTCCATGGACAAACAGCTGAGTGTTCACAGAGACTTATTCAGGGACAGTAATGTGGTCATTACTGACCCTGCTAGAGAGAATCCTATAGATTTTTGATTTTACTTAAATAAAATTTTGATTGGGGTGAGAAATATAGCCCACACTAAGCAACTTGACTGATACATTGTTCAAATATACAGATTTATCCTATCTGGGCACAGAAGTAGACAAGTGTTGTACAAGCACTCTGACAGAAATGGACCCTGGAAAAATGAGTTGTAGAAGACAAGCCCAAAGCATTCCATTAGATTGTTAAAATGCACTGAAGTCTTTGGGTAGACACTTTTGCATCCACAATATTATTCTTGATTTGCTAGGAAAAAAATACTTTATTCTGTTACTTGCTGGGGACTGAGAACTAACTGGCCTTTCATAGTTATGTCATTCTACAAATAAGCATAAAATTGAAAGCTTACAAACTCCAACAGGAAATCTGAATCTGACTATTTTCATAAGTATCTTATAATGGTTTGTAGAGGGATGAGATTTTGATTAGAACAGCAAATTCCTTCATGCAAGGTGAAGTGCTCCAAATTACCCATCACTGTAACAAACAAAAAGATTGCTCTCATTCAGGCTCCTTAATGAAGGAAAATGCATGTCCTCTTCTGTACCCCACCCCGGCCAGCCCCCTCCAGCCCATCCTGGCCAGTGAGCACTACCATCAGTGAGAGTTCCCCAAAGCCTGTGACCTGTCCTATCTCACCATCTCTCCTTTTTGTTCCTCCCACCCTAATCTGCTTAGAAAAGCCATGTAACATATTGTACAATTAGAAGCCAAGGAGAGTGTAATGTGTAGTGCAGCAGCAGAAGAGAAACAGGAAAACAGCTGAAATATCCATACAACTTTCATAGAAAAGAAGCTAGGAAAGATTAATATAAAATAATAAAATAAAATAAAAGGCTTTAAAGCCTGCAAAGAATGTTAAGACTTCTTCAGATTGTCTGGTACAAATGACAGACCAACCAGAAGAAAGATGACAGGCAAACCAGAAGAAAGCAGCATCAACTGCTTTTCACACATGAAATCTATAGAGTGAGTTTAAGGCAGAAAGACTGTGGTCCTCACCAAATGGAGGCCACAAGCCAGTTAGTTTTTCTGTTACTTTTGTTTGACATAAAGCTCTCTTCTCCTTGCTTCCCTCCTGTTACTCTCCTCCCTCCTCTGTGTTCTATTTGGTCTCTGTTTTCTTTAGTACTGCAAAACTTATCTGGAAAACTTCAAGTTAAGCAGACTAGTTCCAATTGAGACTTACACCCTGGCACCTAACACCACATAAACACTTTGGTTTCAGAAAAGCCACTCTCCAAACTACCAGTCCTTTCCCCCATTGAGGTACTAAAGCTCATCCCCACTCTCCAACCCCCAGAAGAGCTTGAGCTTTCAAGGTTATTTTCCACTCTGATGATTACAGACAGCTCAACAGACAAAGACAAAGGGATTTTATAATAGGCGGTCACTACTAATATGTTCTTTGCTTTTCTTGATCAGGGGAAAAAAGCCCAGGTGTCAATTTGCCATTTCTTAAACATTAATGCAAAAAAAAATAGCTTCTGAAAATGCAGACATAAAAATACATTTATACTGAAAAGATCAGCAAAAAGATAAATATATCTGTATATTTGCTCATAGGGTCCTGTGTTCATATAGAAAATGGCAAGTTAGAACAAAAGAAAATTTGTGACCATGAGATTTTTAGTAAGAATTAAAAATGAAAATAAGCAATATGTTTCCTAAACTCTACAGAGTGCATACTCTAAAGGTAATTCCTCAGCGCTTTTCCTCGCAAACCTTTCAGCCCTGTCAGCTCTCCTGCATTCTGACACACACTTCCCCACAAATACTTCCAGAGAGGTTTCAATGGCTAGCCTGCTACTTCTCTTTCTTTCCTTTTGTCACTTCAGGGTTACCATATTCAAATATCTAAAACTTCCAAGAAATACAGTCAAAATATACTCTATGTTATCTTACCTTAGGTGGCTGCAGGGAACTGTTGACCTAGAGCAAGGTGAAAGGTCATGGGTACCCACACTGGTGGGAAAAGGAAATAATATAGGCTAGTATTGGTTTATATTTGATTAGGCATTTTCACTATTATTCATCTTTTCTCAAAAGAATTTCATGCACCTTTTAGGTACGTTATTAAAAACAGTGTTTGCAAGCATGGTTTTAAATTATTAAAAGCTGTTATTTTACTTGTCAAATACCTACCTTGTACTAGATTATGTGCTATATGTTTTATAAAAACAATCTTCACAATTTGTAGATACTTTACAGTGTCTTTCTGTCACTGTCTTTCTATGTAAGCAGACATTTAGGCTCATGGAGTTTGCATTTATACTGAGGTCATGCTACTGGTGAGCAGTGGCATTGAGACCTGAGGCTCACTGGGTCTTAAATTGATATTATTCCTCCTTCATGTTATGTTTCCTAAGTTAAAATTAAGTAAAGTAAATGGTTTTATTCTCTGGAGGATAATCCATAGGGATTTCAGTGATTATCTTGAGGCATCCTTTCATTTTTATTTATTTATTTTTCCTTTTTTTCTTTATTAGTTAGTTTTGTATTCAGCAAATACAGTCAGTTTGGAACCATTATTAGGCTCATCTGTGACCTACCCCCTCCCCTTGGCCCCTCCTTGTTGAGGTATATGGGTCATGCATTGTGGAGTTAGCCCACAGTTATGTGTAAGATAAATGTCTCTGCATATCATGACCCAACATGTGGCTCTGACATTCTTTCAGCCCCCTCTTCCCAAAATTTCCCTGAGCCATGTTGGGTTCATTTCTGGTCTGCTTCAGTGATGAGGTGTTGGGGGCCTCTGAGGCTCTGGCTCTCTGATTTGGTAGGAGTTGATTTTTCTCTGTGTTGATCCTTCCCTTCTGCTGATATCCAGTTCATCATGAAAACAGCGCCCTTGCTTGTTTCGCCAATTTTTCTTAGTTTCAGCCGGGGCCCTTTTGAGGTATAATGGGGTGGCTCTCTCCTTAGGATCTACATCTATCTGAAAAAGAGAAGCAGATTCTCCAACGGAGAGTAAGTTAGCATCAGGACAAATGAGATAACCCTTACTTTTTTTTATATAAAGAATTTAATAGGTGTAGGCCCTCTTGTAGCCCACAATTGATGGTAGCTTCATATTGGCGACTGGACTTGTGTTTGGATATGGTTCTGACTTGTTTCCCAGCTCCAGCTATGGGTCCCGTACCACTGAGGAGATCAGTTAGCCAAATTAAGAGCAGTTGGTTCCCCACCATGGCTGTGTGCCACCACTGCACTTGTGTGAGCATCACAACAAGTTATTTGCTGCTAAGTAGGTTAGACCAAGAGTTGCTTGGACAGATATTGGTCATTTTCTCCCAGTCGCCCATGTAGCACCTTCTGGCACTAGATGTGCTGACTGTCTGGGGACTGACTCTCTTCCAACTTCCAGCCATGACATTCTAATTTGCATGTCAATCACATAAGGTATCTTCAGCAGTAGGGTCTTACCACTAGCCTTTGGTGGGTCATCAAGTATTCTGACAGAAATCTGTCTGTCTTTTAGGAAAACTTGTAGGTCTCTCTGATCATAAGCTCATTGTGGATGATAGCCCCATGCTGGTACTGGGAGTTACAGGTCAGTGCCCACTAAGAAAATGAAAAAGATAACTAATATACAAGAGTTAGAGAGAAGAGAGAGAGAGAGGGAGAGGGAGAGGGAGAAGGAGGGAGGGAAGATGTAGAAGATTAAGGTTAGTCGTGATTCTATCCTCTCAGTGTCTTTTGGTTCATGTGTTCCTTGTAAGGGCCTGGTGAAGGATCAGCCATTAGGTCTGTCTTTTAGTAAGTAGAATTTTATGGTACCATTGCCATTTGGGTCTAGATTTGAGGCATCCTTTTAAAAAAAGAACCAGCAGGCAATGGGGAGGTGCTGGACCATATTTAGAACACCATAAAAGACTCATACAGATCTCAAGTATTTCTGGCATTGACTCCAGCCATGTAGGAGATATGGACTGAAAGACCTGTCCACAAGGAGTTTGAAGTCTGAAAGGTGAAAGTAGTACCCTCATATGGTATGAAATACACCACAGAGTAATGCTTCGCATAGCTCATCATGCTGGAGTGCAGGAGGACTCAGGCACTTAAAAACTAACAGTTGTACACACGCGAGTCTATTTTCCTAATGGTCATATTGGCATTCTAAACTTTATTATACAGTCTCCTGACTTCACAAGCATAGTCACACCTAAGCTTTCCTCTCCTTGATAAGTCATGATTGTGACTCTGCATTTGTTTTTTGTTTTTTTTGTTTGTTTGTTTTTTTTTTTTTTTTTTTTTTGTAGTGCCACCATGACCTACTGAGTCCTGGGAAGCCATCTGCCTTGACACTAAATGGCCCTGTTGCAGTTACTTCCTTATTTCTGGGAGAAACACCTGACAAGAAGCAGCTTATGGGAGCTATTTGGGACTTTCCCTGACAGTCCTGACAGGAGAAAAGGGTTTATTTCAGGCTTACAGAATCCAGGGGAAGCACCAACCATGGCAGAAGAAGCTGGCTCACTTTGTTAGATCCATAGAAGAGAGATACCACGAAACAGTCAGCAAGCATAAACCACCAGAGCCCAGACTGGCTCTCTATACACTCAGTAGGGATGGACTGAGATCTGCCCCAGTGACACCTCCTCCAGCAGGCTGCTGGAGACTTAAGTAGAAAGCTAACCTTAATCAAAAATATCTGAGGCTACGGGGGACATGTGTTCACATTCAAACCTCCACAGGCCCCAAGCTTGAGAACTTCAGAGGTTTGTCTCTACACATTATACAAAGTGTTGTGTCCTTCCATACCTCCTGCTCTTTTTGAGGCTTTGTTAATTCTAATATACTGTCCCCTGACAAGACATGCAAGTCCTATCATTACTGCATCCCTGGATTGTTTGTTCAGCTTCATCTCCTAGATAGTTTTCCCAATTCCACAAATGTGATTTCCTGGAAATTTTTCCTAGGAATTGAGACAGCCAGATACCTTCAAAATACATGTGTTATTTCATATTTCAGTGGCTATGTGTTGAATTATATTTGTTTAACTTTTTGCTTAAAAATAAACAAAACAAATACTGTACAGGAAAGTATGGAGATGCCATGCTTGCTTTGTTCTGCATGACAACACCGCACAGTGTATAGATTGTGGTTTCCTTGTTAGAAGACCCTCCCCTCTACTAATATATAAGATCTTGAAAGGCTTTCCTCTCTTTTTCTTGCCTAGCACTTATCTCATAGTGTGGTCTCTAGTAGGTGCTTAAGGAATGTCTATACATATAATATTCTATCTTCATTTTCATGCAACAGTGCGCCTCTGCTCTGGAATGAAGAAATCAAATTCTTTAGACATGTGTTTTTATTATTAAATGTGCATGGCATAAAATTATTCACAGCCGGCTTTTCTTAACTTTTTAAAGTGAATTATTCTGAGTCTCATTTCATTATGTCACAATAAATGAAAACCTAAATAGGAAAATAAAAAAAATTAAAAAAAATAAAAAAACATATGAAGAAATTTCTGAACAAGAGAAGACTTGAGTGGAGGGGTGAGATAAAACAAGCTCCTTTGCTTGATGTATGGTGTACACACATATCTGGACTTGCCCTGACAGCAACCAAGTTGTTTATAGAGCTGATGTAAAGCAAACAGTTATTCATCTCTGTGCGAGGATATTGCTCTCTTCATCTGTTCAAGTAAATGTGTCTACCACACTGTGAAACTTCGTTGCCTCCTGGATTCATGAAGAATCTGTAGTCTGGGTCCAGGTATAAATAAAATCAACTATGGCAGAAAAGAACTTTCTGGCTGCCTCTAGTGGCCAGTGGGTAAATGAAAGGATCTGACTTTTTATTTTCCAAGCAAGCCCAATAGCCTAGCTTTTCCTTTTATGTGAGAGATAGAGAGCGAGAGCAAGAGAGACAAAGAGAGAGAACTGGTGCACCAGGGCTTCCAGCCCCTGTAATCAAACTCCAGAGGTGTGCGCCACTGTATGTGCATGTGAGACCTTACACACTTGTGTCACCTTGTGAGTCAGGCTAAAGTGGGAAGGGGAAGAGTTAAACATGGGTCCTTAGGCTTTGCAAACAAGTACGTTAACCATGAATCCATCTCTCTATCCCCCAATCAGCTCTTTTGATCTTAGAGATAACACTGGAACATTAGGCTTTGACTCCCTGTGGCTCTCTTAGTCCTAAACCATGGTCACAGATAATGCTGGAAGTAGCTCAATTCTGATCATGCTACCTTACCAAATAATCAACCTCTAGTCAGCATATACCTTTCAGTAAAGTGCATTTTTGAATGTTTTAATTAATTAATTAATTTTTAGTTAAAAATTTTATTGTATGGATAAATCATGTGTTGGTCCCATTTCCCTACTCACCCCCATTCCACCAAGGGCCCTCCTCAATGGGGTTACTAGTTTTCATCATGGGGTTATGGGTTATGGATTATGCATTATGAGAGCAAATGGGGGAGGGGCAATGCTTCTGGATACACGTTCCTACCCTGTGACTCTTACAATCATTCCATCCTCTTTTCCACAATGTTAGATAGCCTATGCCATGGCGAGTGTGTAGTAAGTCATTAATATTAAACTCTCAGAAACATCTGGATTTCTGCTTTGATATATTTTGTGTGTCCTCAATGTGTATTGTCATCTTTCTGGTGCAGGTTGTCAGGCTTACAGGGAGAGCAGAACTCATGCTTAACTCACAGTTCCTCTGTGGTTTCACCTGGACTCTGGCTTACATGCACATATCATCTCATGATATGGAGTCAGCTATCTTTTCTTGTCATGTTAATTGGTTTTGGTTTTTCCCACTTTTTGCTGCCTTCTTGAAAAGTGGAAACAGATTCTCCAATGGAGAGTGAGAGCAGCTTGGGTTAAGGGGATAGGCATAGTTAATTAAGAGAGATTTTGATGGGTGTAGCCTCTTTTTTGGCCAAAGACTTGTGGGAATTTCTCACTATAGTCCATGACCAATTCTTAGTACTAGCTATGAGTTTTTCTCCTTCGAGTGAGTCTCTTATCCAATCAGAGAACCATTTGTTAACTGTCTATGCTGAGTGCCACTATTGCACAGGTGTGTACATCTTGACCAGCTGGTTGATTTAATATCTAGCAGGATCTCCTGCTTGTTCACAAAGTTAGTTGCTATTTTCCCCTACCAGCTAGTGTAGCAAAGTGCATTTTTTTTTAGAAGGTAAAAGCTTCCATTTACTTCTCCCAGCAAATTTTCATTTCAGCACAGGCTTTGAAATACTGTACATAAACCAAGCTGTGCCCATCAATTAGTTTAAAAAAATGTAGGAGGAAATGTAAGAGCTTTGCTTTTCTTTAGCCTTGACTCCAGCCTTCTATCTCTGCACACTTTTCTGTTATAATATGCAGCATTTGAAAACTACTTTCATGACACAGAAATCTCAAAGAAAAATATGAACTAACAAGTAGTTTACTAAAATGTATATGTCAAAAAATTCACTGCAAATTATACATAAAGTACCACCACAGGTATAGAAAATGCAATAGAAGGCACATGTATAAGATGAATGAAAGATATTAGATCTTGGAATTGCATGCTAATATTGTCAAAGAAACTTGTTTTGTGTACTTATGCCAACCTGTCAGTCAAATGGAAACAACAAATCTCACTTCTGAGTGATCCATTTCATAAAGCCATGCTGCTTAGGATCCTAATGCCACCTCATTGACATCCTTTCCTAAGATGATATTCACTGTATTCATTGGCATGACCTGATCTAGTATGTATCTGTATGTTTTAGTGAGACATTAGTACTGCGTATGTGTCTTACAGAGTCTTTCATTTGAAACAAACTGCAAAATGCTCTTATTTTAAGCCTCTTGTCTTAAATTTCCTTACCCTATATCTTTTTCTCATTGCTTTTCTGAGGCAATGACTCTCCACACCTTCTTGATCAAGACAGACAACCTAATGGCTGAGTGGGCTTTAATTTCTATGCTCTGGCACTCAAACTTGATTTGAATTGTCATGTGGAATTATGTGGTATTCAGTGTAAAGACAATTTCTTTCTCTTCTTTCCCTCTTCCCTTCCTTTTGTAGACAACCAACCACTGGGAAATTATTGCCAACATCTAAAAATTATTTCCTAATGATTGTTAGTTAGATATAGTTTCTTTCTCAGTCCTAATCTCTCTTCTGGGGATCTATAAATTCATTTTCATCCACAGCACACACTGTGTAATGCTCTGTGGGGGCACTCCAAATACCCCACAAATACTCTCCTTTTGGTAAAGACACAGGAGGACAGCTCAGTGAGGGAACAGAACATGAGCAAGAAGATACAAAAAGGCAAAGTAAATGAAGGATGCTGGAAAATTTTAAATAACAGTAATTTTTTACAGATTTCAAGGGCTTATTTGCTATTAATGATTAAGCACAAGTATGAAGTTCAATATCTTTTGCCTGCCTATTGTAAGCATGACCATGTCTGATATGGGACATCAAGAAGAAACAAATGGCACCTTAATCTCCAAAATGTCCACAGTGCAGTTAGATGGCTAGACAGGTGAACAGCAACTCAAAGCAGATGTATAAAAGGAAAAAGAAAAATTGGCAAAAAAAAAAAAAAGAGTTGGGGAGAAGCTAGATTTAATTGCCAGGGAATTAAGCTAAGATATTCTTATAACTCAAGAGGTTGTGTATCTGAGGATTTTCTTTGAAGTGACAAAGGCATAAACTAATATAGTTAATTAGAAAATATGCTTTTATTGTACTCTGAATAATTTTCTAGAGGAATACTGGTTTCTCTTACAGTTAAAATCTTTGTACACAGCCACCTGCCCCACACAGGATTATAGACCAATGGAATAGACTTGAGGACCCAGACTTTGGATCAAACAACTATAGCTACTTGATATTTGACAAAGGCCCTAACAATATAGGCTGGAAAAAAAGACAGCATCTTTAACAAATGGTGCTGGACAAACTGGATAACCATAAGTAGGAAATTGATACTTGATCCACACATTTTGCCATGCACTACACTCAAGTCCAAATGGATCAAAGACCTCATTATAAGACCGGAAACTCGACTACTACTGGAAAAAATATAGGAAGAACTTTCCATGATATAGGAATGGAAAAAGACTTCCTGAACAAAACCCCAGTAGCTCAAGATCATAAACAGTCACTCAACCAATGGGATCACATGAAGCTGAAGAGTTTCTTTACAGACAAGCATACAGTAAGCAAAGCCAATAGATTACCCACAGAATGGGAGAAAATATTTGCTGATTATCCAACTGACAGAGGCCTAATCCCTAAAATCTGCAAAGAACTCAAAAAACTAAACAGTAAGAAGTCAAACACCCCACTCACAAAATGGGGCAAAGAGCTGAACAGGCAGTTCACAGAGGAAGAAATACAAATGGCAAACATACACTTAAGAAAATGTTCATCATCCCTAATCATCAGAGAAATGCAACCAACCATGCCAATTCCCTCCAATGTTTTGATCATGAAGTGATGTTGTATCTTGTCGAAGGACTTTTCTGCATCTATCGAAATGATCATGTGGTTTTTGTGTTTAACCTTGTTTATGTGGTGTATTACATTGACAGATTTCTGTATGTTGAACCACCCCTGTATGCCTGGGATGAATCCCACTTGGTCATGGTGGATAATGCTTTTGATGTATTGTTGGATTCGGTTTGCGAGGATTTTGTTCAGGATCTTTGCATCTAAACTCATCAGGGAAATAGGCCGGTAGTTTTCTTTTCTTGTGGCATCTCTGCCTGATTTTGGAATTAGGGTGATGCTAGCTTCATAAAAGGAGTTGGGTAGCTTTCCCTGTTCACCAATTGTGTGGCACAGTTTGAGGAAGATTGGTTTGAGTTCTTCTATGAAGGTTTGATAGAATTCAGCTGAGAAGCCATCTGGTCCTGGACTCTTCTTTTTTGGGAGGTTTTTTTATTACTTTTTCAATCTCCATGAGTGTGATGGGTTCATTTAGGAGATTAATCTACTCTGAGTTTAGCTTTGATAGATGGTATGCGTCCAGGAATTTATCTGTCTCCTCCACATTATCCAGTTTTGTGGAGTAGAGGTTTTTGAAATAAGCCCTGATGATTCTCCCAATTTCACTTATGTCTGTTTTGATCTCTCCTTTTTCATTTTGAATTTTGTTAATTTGAAGCATCTCTTTTTTTTTTTTTTTTTTTTTTTTGCTTGGTCAAATTGGCCAGGGGCTTGTCAATCTTGTTTGTTTTTTCGAAGAACCTGCTCTTTGTTTTGTCAATTGTCTTAATTGTTTTCTTAGTTTCCAATTCATTAATTTTTGCTCTGATTTTAATTATTTCTTTCCTTCTGGTGTTCTTTGGGTTTTCTTGCTTTTCTAGTGCCTTTAGGTGGATGGTTAGGTTATTGATTTGGTATCTTAATTCCACCTTTATTTTTGTACTACCAGCTCCTCCCACATTTACATACATATGTAAATTTACATATATATACACCTTATGTGTGTGTGTGTGTGTGTGTGTGTGTGTGTATATATGTATATATATATGTATATATGATTCATTGACATGTACCGATTTGGTTTGTATCTATACGTTTTAGTAAGACATATATATGATACTTACATGCACATACATACATATATATGTATATGTATGTGTGTGTATGATGCACTCATATATTAAGCACTAAATTAAGGGTAATAAACTTAAACATGCACAAAATGAAACAATAGCAAGTGAGAGATAAAAATAAAAACTTTGACAGTACTGACAGTTTTCAGGGGAAAGCATGCTTTAAAATTATTGTAGTCATAGAGCACAAAACTAATGAAGAGTTTTAAACAGCTTAACTCACATCTTCCCATCTTGTAACTCTAAAAACAGAAACAGAGAATTTAAACTTCCTGTAATGTGATCTACACTTTCCTTTTATATGCAGGAAGCTTTATTACTTGGAGATATTGCATACAAAGTCAAGCTCATAATGTTATTAAATACTGTGACCAATAGTTCATTTTAGGTAGGTTTCCTCACATACAACTGACCTGGATTTGAACTTGTGTCCTGGTAGCTAGAGGCAATGTATCTCATCATAAGTAAAAGATGGAGTTTGGGTGTTAAGGAAAGTTGTCCATTTTTGCACTGAAGAGTGACAATGCTTCAGAATATTTTTGTGAACACTTAGGACTAAAAAACATATACATGTGCTTGTCCTCTTATATAGGTTATTTGAATGTATGCATCGTAATTGTTTGTATGTGTGAGTGACTAAAGAGCCCACTGAATATATTTTTGGAGGTTAACAAAAGTGTGATGAAAGCTTTATTTTTATTTGCCTTATCCTTATTTACTGCTTCATGCAAACTAGCAAATCATTTGCAGAAGCAACAGCTAGATCTGCTAAAATGACCTTTCCCAAGGAATTACACAAATATCTCTCACAAGTTATTTTTACAAATCACTCTGGTTTGAAATGGTTTTCCTGGCTATAGAAAGATGTGTTCAGATAAAATAAATGACATACGACAACGTGCTGCTGAGTGTTTTTTTCCTGGAAAGCACAGAGTAAGATCTGTCAGGTATATCCGCTAGTGTAAGAAACATGTCACCCAGATTTACATTGGGAATTAAAACGTTCTGTAGCCTGATACAGGCTGTATGTTTTGAGCAACCATGATGAGAAGACATTGCAACAGTGAGGCATTCTGAGTTGAAAGTATCATATCAGATGCTCGAAAAAGCATTGCAGACCTGTGAGGGAGCCTCCCTCAGCAGCAAGCTATGCCATAGAGAAGAAGCCCATGCGGAGAAGTCTAATTCTACCCACTGCATGCTCAACATTGTCTTTATTCTTGCATTCACATGCCACTTAGCTAGAAAATGTGTAGAAAGAGAAAAATAACATTCATAAATCCATCATATACATTTCTAATGTCAATTGTGAAACAATAATGTTTATACTAATAATATTCTTGGTTTTTTCTTCATTTTTTATTGACAACTTCTATGATTGTAAACAATATCCCATGGTAATTCCCTCCCCCCCACTTTCTCCTTTGAAACTCCACTCTCCATCATTTCCCCTCCCCCTCTCAATCAGTCTCTCTTTTATTTTGATGTCATAAACTTTTCCTCCTATTATGATGGTCTTGTGTAGGTAGTGTAAGGCACTGTGAAGACATGGATGTCCAGGCCATTCTGTCAACTTCATTGCTATCTTAAATAAGGAATAGGGCTAGGAATTTCTTCATTTATATAATATATCTATTAAAATATGCCTTAATAATTCCATTGCATTAAGTGAATATCTGAATTTCCAGAAAATGTTCAGCAAGTATTTCTGACTTTCTATACATATCAAAATAGAACTGAACATACTTAGTCAAAGAAGTAGAAGTGATTTCTGTATAAAACCAAAGAAGTTCTATAATTACAAGCTTTGTTTGAAATGCTAAAGTCTTCATTTGTATTCAGGTCACTAATGGAAATCAATCACCAACTTATTAGAAGCCTATCAAAAGCAGTGTTTCAGAACTATTCCCTATCACATAACTGTATATATAATTTAGCTCTGACATTAGCTCTACAAGTCATTGTAAGACATTTCTGGAAGAAAGATGTGACAGGGACTAAATAAGTGCTGATCACCAATAGACAGAATTTAACTGGAACAAATAAAACAGATTGCCCTACAAATGTTCCAACAGCTTACATCTTAAAGCACAATGCCCATTCATGTTATTGATTGAAAGGGCGTCTTTTATTGAATAAGCATAACTGACATGTTGGATTCAACTGTGATTCATGCAATACCATTTCAATGTTTGCTCCAAATATGATGAAGGCCCATGAACCACATTCATCATAAAGAAGTATTAGTACCAGCATTTTTCACTTCTATAGGACAAAAATGATACAGATCATACAGTGTTATAGGCTACCACAGTCAAAGTATAATTTAGCACTTTCTGGACCAGTTTATTATAGAATGCTACTATTTCTAAATATTTCTGGCAGTGCATATTTTTCACTGTGAAAAATTGTACCTTATGCCATAAACTTAGTTTCCAAAGTTTGATCTTCACCTAAAATCCCAGGAATAGAAATTTATTGACCCATTTCCAGATAAGTAAAATGGGACCAGAGAGGTTACATATATATCCAAGGTTACACAGCTAATACTGGCAGGTCTAGGACTTACAGAAAGGAATGGTTGGTGGCAAGTATTGCTGCTGATGCCCAGACATTCTTTTTAGCATAGCGTCTTCATGACACCAACCACTTGACACCTGTCACAAAGTGACATTCCTTGATCTTCAATAAAAATGACTGCTTTTTACTTCCAATATGTAAAAGTCAAAAATGTTCTCCCAGATCCCGGAGCTCAAACAACATTCATGGAAGCATGTGGAACTTAGTAGTGACCCCTCTGAGCAGAGGGGAAGGTCACAAGACAGTGGCACAGAAGAAGGTATGTTCCCGCTCACAGGGTATACTTTGTTTAAATTCATAGTCATCAGTTGTCTAAGCCATGGTTCCAGATGGAGTCAAAGAATTTGTATTATTTTCTATAATAGGATTCAGAAATTGATCAGACATCTTTTTTCCTTATGATCTGTAGTTTTCTTTTTCTTTTTTAATTGCAGAAAAACAAAAAGTCTGGAAGATGGGCATGTCATCTGTTAGATTATTGCCTAGAGGGATACAATTCCATTCCATCAATTAATTCAACACTCATGTATTTATTTTTAATTTTTTTTCATTTTGTGACTTAAATCATTTCTTTAAGGCAAGGTTATGCATGGAAAAACATATAATTTGTGCTCCTAAATATAAAAATCCCCAAGTATTATATTCAGGTATTTTTACTGTTTTGCTTGTTTTTTCTTTTTTATTGGTAAATATAATACATGAACATACTGTATTTTGATCATATTCCTATCCTAGTATCCTGTTTTCTACACTCTTTCTGCTTCCAATCTGCTGAGGACCCTTCTCTTTCAAGATAGTCCTCCCTCTGTTGTATTAGTCCTTTTGTCCTCCTCCATCCTCAATGTCAAAATGTGATGGGCTCAAAACATTTGAGGTCTTGGGGCAAGGGGATAACACCACCACTGAGGGGTCATGAATGTAACAGTTGTCAATGTTCATTAGTGATGGGTGTTAGCAAGTTGATGGGTCTTTGAAGGAGGTTCAGTTCTCAGGATCTTCATAGCAAAAGAGAATGAGCTGAGAGGTAGTAGAAGCCACTAAACATGGTTGCAGGATACCACAATCTCATATAGGGAGGATGATAGGGAGGAAGAGACGAGTTAAGTATAACCAAATGTGGTGGTTTGATTCAGGTGTCCCCCATAAACTTAAGGGTTCTGAATGCTAGGTTCCCTGCTGATGGAGATTTGGGAATTAATGCATCCTGGATTCAGTGTAGTGTTGATGGTGGACTTATGGGTATTATACCCAGGGTCTCTTTGCCAGTGTTTGGCATACTCTCCTGTTGCTATTGTCCAACTTATGTTGGCCAGGGGTTATGTCCTCCCTGTGCTCATGCCTTTGATTTCCCCTGCCATGATAGAGCTTCCCCTCGAGTCTTTAAGACAAAATAAACCTTTATTTTCTCCACAAGATTCTCTTGATCAATTGTTTACTGGATGCAATGTGAACTTGACTGCAACAGTATAGTTGGCACTGAGAGTAGGGCTGCTGCTAGACACCTGTGTGGCTTTGGTCTTTTGGGGCTGATTTTCAAAAGGAATGTGGAAGGATTTTTAACCTTGACCTAAGAGATGCCATGCAGTGCTGTAAGTACAGCTTTATGAACTATTGTGATTAGAGTTGAAAGAGTTGAAAGTTCTTACTGAATGCAGTAAGAACTACGGACTGTAAGGTTTGGCTTGTGAGGGTGAGGAAGAGCTTTGCTTGGACTGGGCTAGAAGCAGTTTGTGTGAGAGGCTTGCCGTTATGCCCATGTCCTGAGAACTTGTTCAGAGTTACATTGTGTAGAAATGGACTGGTGTGAGCAGAGGCATATGGCACAGAAATGAAATCTTTGGGTGAAACTTCTGCCTGTTCAGCTGCAATTGAGAGATTACAACCATTGAGATTGGGCCAGCTGACCTTCATTGGAACCACAGAAAGAATGTAGTCTTTTGAAGAGGCCTGAGTGCTCAAGGACTGTCTGTTCTTCAAAGACTGCTTTATTCTCCCTTGGATTAACAAATTGGCACCTTACCTAGTATTGGGGAGTATAAGAAATGCGGGAAAGAGAGGATTATTGAATTTGTAATATGGTCTTGTGTTTTGGAAATGTCCATGGGCAGTGTGAAGCAGGATTACTGGATGCCTGCATGGAGACCCGGTGGAGCCATGAGTATGGACCATGGGTTGCAGTGGAGAACCATTGGAGATACCAGGACCACGAGGATGTCTGCTAGGATGAGCTACCAGCCCTGGATGAAGTTTAACAGGGACTATGAGTAGCCTGTGAGGGGCAGAATTGGAACTCCAGAGACTTCCTGCTGGTTAGAATTATCAGACCTGGAGACTTGTCACTGATAGAGTTGTTGGACTTGGAGCAACAGCGTTTGATGTTTTCCCTGTTTAAATCTTGCATTGGTTGAATATTTCTTTGCTATGCCCAATGCCATCTTTGGCAGTGTGAATGTTTATTCTGTGCCATTATGTTTTGGGGGGCATTTTTTGGTATTATGGCTCAGTTAAAAGATCTTGGATTATGGGGATGTTTGAACAACATTAGAATTGATAAAATATGGGGACTTTTATATGTGGAGTGAATGCATTGCATTTTACATATGGGTGGTGTAGCAGACAGCTTTAGGTTCACTGTGATGAACTTCCACACCAGGCACAGTTATGGAGGAAGGAATATTTATTAAAGTTTATAGATCCAGGGAAAGTTCTATAATGGCCGAAGATGCTGGCCTGCTTTCATAGGTCCAAGGAGAGAGAGAAGATAGAAGCCAAAAGCCATACAGCATACTTTGTATTCACAAGCTGCTTTTGGTCAAGTGTTTTCTGGCAGCAATGTGAACCTGACAGCAACACCAAACAACGATGTTTTTAGTGACACTTCACTTACTTCCCATTTTCTTAATGATGCTTTTAATTTTCTAAAAATATGGCATTTAAAATATTTATTCAACATTTAATATCTTTAGCATTTAATATTGAAATGATAAATTGAACCTGAGATGTGATCCCGAGGACTCATGTAAAGGCAGTTGCCATAGTGCACATCTGCAACCCCAGCACACCTGTGATGAGATGGGAGGTGGAAACAGAAGAACCCAGGTAGCTCACAGGCCAGCTGGCCTGCTGTAGGCTGCAAAGAACAAGAGACCCTGTTTTAAACAAGCAGTTCCACATGTGCAAGTGGCACAAAAATGATTTTTAAGTATAATTTATATATTGTACATATTAATCCCATGTCAGATGTATAGATAGCTAATATTTTCTCTGTCTATAGCCCATCTCTTTTCTCTGTACTTTCTTTTGCTGTGAAGAAGCTTTTTAGCTTCATACAGTTCCATCTATGAGTTCTCACTTTTGCTTCTTTGGTTATGGACATCCTTCTCAGACAATCATTTTGCACTTAGCTCTACACAAATCAATGTGAAAGATACTTGAAATTAACATATGATTCACCTGCACCATGGCATGTTACATGTACCATTCTCAGAGGAATCTGTTAGTATACCACAGAGATACCTGCACATCTGTTTACTGTGGCTCCATTTACAGAGGTCAAATCATAGAATTAGCCTGAAGGTGTAAATATCCACTGACATACAAATGGTAAAGAAAAATGTGATGTATACATAATATACTTTCATTCAATAATAAAGAATAATGAATTCATGTCACGGGAAGGGAAATGGATGGAACTGGAGGTATTATGTCAAGAGAAAGCCTTTATGACATGGAAGCATAAGGAGGACTATTGAGAAAAGGAAGGGAACTAGCTAGAGGGGCAAGGGAAGGTAAAAGGGGATGAATGTGATTGAGTACATGATCTGCATGAATGAAATGTCATAATGAAACCCACTACTTTGCACAATGAATATACATTAACAATATGTGAAATTGAGCTTTTTGATATGTTATCTAAATCTTTTCACAGATAGTAGATAGTTGTGTTTAATAAACCATAGTCTGAGTTTCATTTTTCTTATATTTCTATGAACTTGGCTCAGTAATTTACCTTCTGGGAGTTTTGATTTACTTTTTCCACCTCATAAAAAAAACTCACCCATAAGATTTCAACAAGGATGAAGTGATGTTATGTATTTAAACCCTTTATAACATGGCCTGGCATCTTACATGCTTTGGGAGAATGGTAGCTATCACCAGTTGGGCTTGTTAGTTGCTTGTTTGCTCTATAATCAAGCACAACATTTCCAAAATGCCTGTAAGACATATAACTTTGCCATGTTTAAAAATCATCAAGTTAGTCTGATTTCTAGTTTTGTTTCCTCAAGGGAGCTGCCTTGTCTTTTACATGACTTATTTATCTTTAAGAACTGTGAACCAAAAGCAGCCATGTAACAGAATTTAGAACTAATGAATAAACACAAAAAGTACATTTTTTTTTTTTTTTGGTTTTTCAAGGTAGGGTCTCAATCTAGCCCAGGCTGACCTGGAATTCACTATGAAGTCTCAGGGTAGCCTCGAACTCACGGCGATCCTCCTACCTCTGCCTCCCGAGTGCTGGGATTAAAGGCGTGCGCCACCACGCCCGGCACAAAAAGTACATTTAATTAATGCTAATACACAATTTTCCTTGCTTCAAATTAGTCTCTTAAGTTTATTTATTTATTTATTTTTTAGAAGCATTAAAGAGTGCCATGCTACATGAAGATTGTGTACTAAAAATATTATGCATTTCATTCTTTGAAATGCCTTACTGTGAAGAAAAAAAATCAGCAGGAATTTTATAAAACAATCACGATTGGTTCTTGTGAAAATTTAAAAAAACAGGATTATTACTGAAATAAAAAAGGCATGATTCACAGATAGATGGCACTGAAGAACAAAAGCTAGCTTAAAGTTAACAGTAATTCCAATAGTAGGCTGTGCTGTTCTTTATTTAGCTGTCCTATTAAGTACTTTTTCTCTTTTCACATTTCAATTGTACCAAATATGAAAAGTACATGAACAAAAGAGACAATAAAATGCTTGCTAATCAAATAACAGAATGTCAAGAACAGAAAACCTATCCCACCACAAAGTCTAATTGAGATCACTTACATGGGAGCACGTTTATGATCAAAAACCTTAAAGGAAGAAAAGACATCAATTGAAATGATATTTGTACTGTGAGCCCATGGTCACAGCAAGGCTAAAAGACCAGGGACATAATGCCCTATTAATTGTGCCTCCCAGGGGTCACCAAACATCCTGGCTTACCTAAAAGTGGCCTGATTTATGCCTTTTTGTCTGGTGGAATTATTATTAGGGTTCTGGTTTCTTCCAAAGTGTCCCAGTTTGGATAATAAGTTATAGATTTGCTCTAGGCTTACCTCATCTCCCTTTTACTTCCTTCTACACTTCATAACAAGAGCAAGGTATTTTAACCCTTGCAGGCATGTGAGAGGGAAAAAAATGTTGCTTGTTTCTTAAGCTTAGCAATTTAGTAGATTATCTTTCATGTTTTAAAAGCAAGGCACTTTTCTAGTCTGAGTTGTATTTGACATGCTCACATAAAAATTTGGGGTACAAGGACCCTACCATCCCCTCACTCATGAAATTCTGCTTAACTCAGAGACACAAAGTTCAGTCTGTTTATTAAATTATACATGGAATTTTCAAGGAATAATATCTCACATGAGGACACCTTAATGTAATTACTGTTTTTTTTTTTTAAAGAAAAATCAGATGTTCAACTTGGGCTATATAGCCAAGAATAGCAGTTAGTATAAGCTTCAAGAAGGCTGAGTACCTTACAGCAAAAGCCACTGTAATCAAGAAGCAATCTTTGAGGGTGGGTTAGTAGTACTTTGCTATGGTGCCAAATAGATCCCATTCTTTCACTGTGTGTTTCCACAGGAGACTAATGATAAAATACATTAGCTCTTCTCACAGATGAAGTAGAAATGCTCTCCAAGCACTGCCTTCCTGGGGAGCTCAGAAAGCTAGGGGAGAAGGTCAGCAGCAAGAAGCTTATCCCTTGAAAAACATGTTTTTCAAGGGAAAGCTTGACAAGCAAGAAGGAGATTTTCCAGTTTGTAGAAAATTTGCTACAGATAATACTGCCATAATGAAATGAAATAGGTTGGCTTTGTCATGGGTTTTGGAGGCAAATATTCACTGGAAAAATAAAATGTTTGACTTTTAGTTCTGAATATACCCTCAAACTCAGAACAGCTTCACAGCCACAAGGAGAAAATATTGGAACTTATTTGAGGGAAAATATTCTGATCTTGGGGAACAGGGATTTGCACATATCCAGTGGGTTTTATCTAGATCTATAGAAACATGCAATTCTGTAGAAGATGAGGGTATAGCAGGATGCAGGTAACCCTTCATCATTTACACACAGATGGCAGGGTTTATACTTACTGCACTGTGTTACTCATTTGTAGTTCATTTGTACATATGTATACAAATTATGTAAAAACATGTATCTATAATATAAAAATAAGATGTTCATCATTTTTAATGCACGCTTTTAAACACACACACAAAAATCACATACACACTATGAATATCCTCATACACATCACATACATAAACATTTTATAGCATACATGGCAGCTGTAGTATCCCTTCTCCAATTTCTGGTCTTACCACCTACTACCCTAACAGGGAAATTCCAAGAATAGGTAATGATCTAATTGTGTCTTCAAAACATTCTCATTGGTTTCCATTGTGTGCTGTCAATAGCTTCAAGCTAAATAGTTAAAACCTAATCATGAATCAGGACAAAAAAGCTATAAAAATGCCATGTTTGTCTTTACTATTTGTTTTGTTTTTAATGTTCACTGATTGGAGAGTGGGGAGGTAATTAATTGTTTTGACATTAAAAAAAAATCTCCTGCTGGGTGATAGGCTATGAAGGGAAAGGAAATTAGAAAAAAAAAAATAACCACAGTGATTTTATGGCCCATTCTGTATGAATGTCAGTGGAACTTGAAAGTAAATTTGCAAAAGATAATCAGCAATGACTCCCCCAAGTATAATCAGGAATTGACTATAATCAGCCATATGCAAACCTCTTACCTGCTACTGTGATCTCTTGTCTCCATATTCCTCAAAAACCAAAAAAAGAACTGCAAGAAGTGTTCTGGTGACCTAAAAGCTCAAAATGATGAATAGTAGAAATTCTCAATTATAAAAATATTTGTTATCTTTCTAAAATTTGTCAGCATTGAATTAACATGGTAGATTGTTAATGACTCTGACAACTGAAAAATCTCACATCCTTTTTGTATTATGGAAAGCTGTCTCAAAGCTTCTAAAGAATGTTGAATGGTGAGATGAATAAATGTAATCACATATTGGTTAATGATGATTGTATAAATAAAAATTATATTGGGGGCTGGAGAGATGGCTTAGCGGTTAAGCGCTTGCCTGTGAAGCCTAAGGACCCCGGTTCGAGGCTCAATTCCCCAGGACCCACGTTAGCCAGATGCACAAGGGGACGCACGCATCTGGAGTTCGTTTACAGAGGCTGGAAGCTCTGGCGAGCCCATTCTCTCTCTCTCTCTCTCTGCCTCCTTCTGTCTGTCGCTCTCAAATAAATAAATAAATAAATAAACAAAAAAAATTTAAAAAAATAAATAAATAAAATAAAATAAAAATTATAATGGAAATAAATCTTCACTTGAAATACAGCAAAAATATGTATCTTGTCACAAGATGATGTCAATTGTTTTTGTTTTTGTTGCTTCTCTAACAATAAAATATTCACTGAGGAGAGTACATTGAAAGAGAAGACAGCCTATAAGAAACAATAACGGTGAGCTGGAGGGATCGCTTAGCAGTTAAGGTGCTTGCCTGCAAAGCCAAAGGAACCAGGTTCTATTCCCCAGGACCCATGTTAGCCAGATGCACAAGGGGGTGCATGCATCTGGAGTTTGTTTGCAGTGGCTGGAGGCCCTGGCATGCCCATTTTCTCTCTCTCTCTCTCCCTCTTTCTCTGTTAGATAAATAAAAATAAAATATAAAAAAATAAATAAAAAGAAACAATAATTGTTACATAGAGTGTTAATTCAGATACAACAGCTTTGCATCATCCACCTAGACTAATGAGCTTCATGAAAATGGGCTGAGTACTGTGAAATGATAAGATTTTGCCTTCCAAATCTAGAGGTGGATTTTTCAAAGGACCTCATCCTATAAGAAAAGACCTTTCTGTTTTTGAACTTTTTAAATCATGCCATATTTCCTAAAGGAGGTTGTCTATATATATCAATAGGCCTAGATTACACAAAACGATGTGCTCATGGTCAGTCTTTCAAGTGCAGCTGCTTTTCCAACATGATATTTTCCACATTACAGTGTTTGGGTATGCTAAACATTAGGCGAACCTTGATGGTTATTAAGATATTATGTCAAAGAAAAGACATCTCCCAACAGGAGGTACTAACAAGATAGCCAACAGCATAAAGAAAGCATCAAATGAGAAATAATAAGAGAGCAACTATGCCCAGGATGGAGATTATTTTGTAGCTAGAACATTTCTGACTTAAAAATATTTATTCTTTAGAAGTCTAGGGTTTTAAGATAAGCAACAGATATAATTTCAAATTTTATTCAGTGTAATTTAACAAATATGTACTATGCATCCGAACTGTGCCTGCATTTTTGTTCAGAGGAATTCCCATGAAATCAACTCTAAAATGAGAGCTGTGTTCTAGTATTTGCAAATGTAAGCCATTAGGTAGCATATAAATATTATTTTATATAAAATCTCTGAGGTTAGAATTTTTATCACTAATTTAAAAAGTTGTTGATATGTTTTGAGGTATTCTAAATTACATACTATTTTAAAATTGTGCCATATACCTGACCTTACCAACTTACAAAAAGGAGAAAAAGAGCGAGTGAGGCAGGCTTCCAGTAGAGCATCCCCCTAGCACCCAGTACATGTTGGCAATGGTCTCATTCTGCTTATCATTCCACAGTTAAAGACAGCTTGACATCACTTTACACAGTAATTTAAGGAGGAATTCCCTCAGAAATTTCATCTACTTTTTAAAAAATCTTCTTTAAGTAAAAGGAGTCTTTTGGAAGCTGAGTTAGGGAACTTGGAATGCTGGGTTGGTGAGGGCTGTTGGCAGTGGAATCAAGTCCTCTGTTCTTCAAGCATCTTTGTGCTTGTACTTTGCTACTTCTCCTCCATTTCTTACCTTTGTGATTCTAAACTATATTCTAGAGAGGATTCCATCCATGTGTCTGAGCAGATTTGGAGATCTGGCTTAGCACAACCACTATGCTCTGTTTATTTATATATTCATTCAGTCATTATTTTTTTACATAAAAGAATAAGATACGGTTTTAAGAAATAATTTATCCTTAGGAAGGAAATATTAAGTCTCAAAAATTATGTGCCAAGACTATGTTTTAGTTCAGAAGAGCAACTGCTTATATTTCTACTGGCTCCCACAGGACGTTCCACTGCCCAGGAGCTCCTGGGTCAGAGAAGTCCTTCAGTAAGCACTTTGTGAGAGCTTCTCTTCCCTGAGAATGTTGGCATATGCAGTTTCTCTGAGACAACATAAGCTCAAATGGCAGTGGGAACAGAACTAAGAACAAAATTATTGTGGCAGTAAGCTTAAGTACAGTACACAGCAAGCCAAATTTACTCAGCAGCTTTTAGTCAGTGCTGAGGCAGGTTCTGGGTCAGGGCCACAGGAGATGGTGGCTTCTGTGAATCTGAAAGCACAGGCATAGGACAGTAACCAGCTGTGACTGTTCCGAGGCTTTTACCTCTCAACCCACAGGATCAAGCAGGACTTGCAACAAAGCAGAAGTAGACCAGGACAAAAACAGTCAATTGTGACACACATTAGGCAGCCCAAAATGCCCATGCTGAATCTTTGCATACTCTTATGGGTCTGGGTTAGACTTCCCTCCCACATGGTTTCATAATGCCCAGCACATTCATCATCATCCTCTATATTAATTAATTATCTTCCCACTAAGCTTTAATTTGCATATTTGATTTAGGGGTAGTAAGTAGAGTAGAGATCTTTTTATGCTTAGCATAGGCAATGCAGGGCATAGTTAGACATGCCTATAATTTAGCCTTCAGGAGGCTAAAGCAGGGAGATTGTGAGTTCAAAGCCAGACTGGGCTACATATAGAGTTCCTGACCAACCTGGAATATACATGGATTCTGTCTCAAAAATTAACAAAAATGAATTAGAAAAATAAACTCAAACAAATGATTATTGAATGTGCAGCAGCAAGAAGTAAAACTGCAACTTTCCTTGGAAAAGACCCCTCTCACAGGAATGCAGTTTATCTAACTCCATGTCTTTACTGTCACGACTTTTCAGGCTTCTCATTGGCTAAAATAGGGTCTTGCACTAGGGAACACAGGAGAAAACTGGGGAAAATCTAACTGCATTTCTCCTAGACATGATCTGTCAGTTTTAAAAATTAAGTCTCAGGAAGGGAGAGAAGAAAGACTGCAAGATTAAGAGGGCAGGAATAAAGTTCAGAGTTGCATGGGCACACCATTGTTCATTGTGAGGGCTGATGGCCACAAATGCCAGCAGGTGGACTGGTATGCAGCTCTAACTCATGCGAGAGAAGAGCTGCCACAATGTCTTGGGGAACTTAACCTAGGTAAATATTTATTTGAGTTTGGAAAGCAAGCTATCAAGAACATTCTCCAGAACATATGTATCCCACCCCTAAATGAAACATTTTAACACCTCATGAGGCTGCAGGCAATATGTTGATGGAGCTGAGATCAGACTCACTGGTTTCTCAAATACAGGATCTTGTCTTGTTAGCTGTGTTTTGTTAAAGTTCTGGCAGAACTACATCAGACATGAAAGTTTGTATCTCTGTGTCATTAGCAATGCTAGTAACACCTCTGCCTCAGGTAAGGAGTTAGTATATCTCACATAAAGGTTGTGTCCTCTCAATACCATCTGAGACAGTTGTCTCTGAAGAATGTTCTGATAGTCAGAAACCTCAAACAACACCATCATTTATGTTCTTAAGAAGGAACAGCATGGGGCAGCAACTAGAGGATCTCACCCCTGAATTTTGGGAACAAGGGTAGCAGATAGACTGTGGGATGAAAATTGATCCTTTTAAGAGTATGTATATATATATATATATATATATATATATATACGTTTTAAATATTTATTTTCTTAAAATATTTTGAGGGGGATTTCTTTTTTTATTGGCAACTTCCATGACTGTAAACAATATCCCATGGTAATTGCCTCCCTCCCCCCACATTCCCCTTTGCAACTCCACTCTCCATCATATCCCCTCCCCCTCTCAATCAGTCTCTCTTTTATTTTGATGTCATGATATTTTCCTCCTATTATGGTGGTCTGTGTAGGTAGTGTCAGGCAGACTGCCTGAGTTCTGGATCACTATCATAAGACACATAATTTTTTCTCTTTTTCAGATTAATTAGTGTTTTCATTGTAAACTCAAGATACAGTTATAAGTTTCTGCTTGATGAAACTGAACCTATGTGTGTCGTGGTGGCTGCTGTGAGAAGGTGTGGTGAGGGGCTGACTTTAGTTGGGCATCCTGGAGAATGTTTGAAGGATGGCAGAGGAAACCATGGATTGACTGCAGATGGAAATACAAAAGTCTCAATATATATGTGATTTTGTTTATAGACAAATATGCATTTAATATACAACTGCCCTTCATCCTGGAGGCTGAACTGCTAAGATCTGTTCCCTTGTCTAAAAGCCCATGTGCTCACTTGAAAGCTATGCTTTGGTGGGTAGCTTTG
Source organism: Dipus sagitta (assembly GCA_036346955.1). Taxonomy (NCBI): domain Eukaryota; kingdom Metazoa; phylum Chordata; class Mammalia; order Rodentia; family Dipodidae; genus Dipus; species Dipus sagitta. The sequence continues at coordinate 61,824,275 of CM070775.1, forward strand.
AATTGCTACTGACATTCTGTTGTCAGTGGAGCCACACCTCTTCTCTTCTTAAAGTGCATGTCACATTTGCCACATTTGCTTACAAGTGAACTCAAGAGCCAGGCCATCTGTTGGTGGCTGGTTCCCAGCTTTCTGTAACTGTTCCACTCAGCCTCTGGTATACTTCACTTGGGGATTTCTTAGGGGCTCATATCATGCGGTTTATGTGTTCCCCATTTCAGGCACCTCCCATATCCTCTCAAAAGTAGAAGCTCAATACATTTGTGAAACCAATTAGTGAGTGATTGAAAAAAAGTATTCTAGGACTAAGCAGCTGCATGACATAATTCTAATCAGGTGGTTCTCAAATCTCTGGCACTGCAGTGACAAGTTTTGGCATACTTTACTTCTTTAAAAACTCTAGATAGAAAATTTAAAGGAGATGAAGGTTTTAAAAACACCACCTCTTTGCCATTCATTTCTTTTGACAAGCTGACAGGGTCACAAATCGTGTCACTGAGGCGATCTCTTTCCATGTGTTTTTGGCAGTACTCTAGCTCAGTTGTCACAAAAGAAACAACTTTTACTTGCCAGTTACCACAGGATATGAACAGAAAACTCTGGTCCTATACCACACCAGCCTGCAGCTGCTTCCGTGTGGACCATGAGCTAAGAATAATTCTTAGGTTTTTCATTGGTGACTCGTGAAATAGATAGAAAATCCAAATATCACAAATAATGCCCTGGTGGAGCCAAGCCACATGTACTCATTCCACAGCAGAACTGCAGCTACAGCAAACACTGTATGGCCAGCAAATTCTAAAGTGATTAATGTCGGTTCTTCACAGGGGAAGTTCTACACCCTCTGTTGTAGAACATGCCTGTTGTTCAGTGACTTACATGTTCGCATTTTGTATGAATGAAGCAAATATTTATTTTATAGCTATGTATATCAGGCTTTCTGTCTACACATAGTTGTTCTGGGAGCTTTGCTATTTGAATAGTAGAAAGGCTGTGATTACAGATTTATTTCTTTTAACATTGGGAGGATACTATGGTGCTCAGTGCTTGCTCATGGGCACTTTTGTATAAATGAGGCACAAGTGCCCTCTGTAGACAGTGAATTAGGAAAGGCCACACACATCACACATTTTCATACCTGTTCCATGGGGCAGTGCTAGGTGAGTGGAGGAAAAAAACAGATTTCAGTCTCCACACAGTTCTTGGCCTGTTGTTTTCAGAGCACAGTGCAAAGGTCACAGATAGCAGCAGTGGCTCTGGGTATAACATACATCAGAAGATCTTAACTGAGCTATCAGAATTTTCCTATGTACTACCTTAAATGGATTTTGATGGATAAACTGTTCAGACAGCTTACATATATAGAAGGAAATTTCCAAGTTTAAGGCTCAAGGCAGATTTGTTGGTAGAAATTGGAAAAGAATTATTTTTATTATTTTTATTTATTTATTTGAGAGAAAGAGAAAAAGAGAGAGAGAGAGAATAGGTACACCAGGGCTTCCTGTCACTACAAATGAAACCCATATGTATGTGCTACATTGTGCATCTGGCTTACATGGGTCCTTGGGAATCGACTTGAGGTCCTTAGGCTTTGCAGGCAAGTACCTCAACTGCTAAGCCATCTCTCCAGGCTCCAATATATATATTGCTATTCTAAATTCTGTCCCCATAATATATATGAGATTATATATATATATATATATATATATATATATATACACATATATATACATATATATATAGTTTTGTAATCAGTGAATGCAGTCAAGTTGGTATCATTATTAGGCTCATCCATGTACTACCCCTTCCCCAGGTCCCTCCTTGTTGAGGTATACGGGTCATGCATTCTGGAGTTAGCCCACAGTTATGGGTAGGATAAATGTCTCTGCACATCATGACCCAACATGTGGCTCTGACATTCTTTCCACCCCCTCTTCCGCAAGATTTCCATGAGCCACGTTGTGTTCATTTTTGGTCTGCTTCAGTGATGAAGTGTTGGGGGCCTCTGGGTCTCTGAATATCTGATTTCGTAGGAGTTGATTGTTCTCTATGTCGATTTCCTTCATCCTTGTGCTGGTACCCGGTTCACCAAGAAAACAGCACCCTTGCTTGTTTTGCCAATTGTTCTTAGTTTCACCTGGGGGCCCTTTTGAGATATGATGGGATGGTTCTCTCCTTAGGATCTGTGTCTATCTGAAAAAGAGAAGCAGATTATGCAATGGAGAGAAAAGTTAGCACCAGACAAATGGGATAATCCTTATGCTTTTATAGAGAATTTAATAGGTGTAGGTCCTCTTGTAGCCCACGATTGGTGGGTGCTTGATAATGGAGAGCGGGCTCATGTTTTGATATGGTTCCGACTTGTTTCCCAGCTTCAGCTATGAGTCCCATACCACAGAGGGGATCAGTTAGCCAAATCAAGAGCAGTTGGTTTCCCACCAAGGCTGTGTGCCACTATTGCATCTGTGTAAGCATCACAACAGGTTATTTGCTGCTAAGTAGGTTAGACCACGTGTTGCTTAGACAGATATTGGTCATTTTTCCCCAGTCGCCCATGTAACACCTTCTGGCACTAGATGCGCTGACTGTCTGGGGACTGACTCTCTTCTAGCTTCCAGCCATGGCATTCCATTTATACAAAAACACTCAAAAAAGAAATTGAGGAGGACTTGAGAAAATGGAAAGACCTCCCTAGCTCCTGGATAGGCAGAATTAACATTGTGAAGATGGCAATCCTACCAAAGGCAATATACAGATTTAATGCAATTCCAATTAAAATCCCAACAGTGTTCTTCACAGATTATAGAAAAATTGATCTCGGATTTCATATGGAAAGGCAGAAGGCCTCACATTTCCAAACATATCCTCAGCAAAAGATATACCTCTGGAGGCATCACCATACCTGATCTAAAGCTATATTACAAAGCCATACTAATAAAAACAACGTGATACTGGAATAAAAACAGGAGTATAGACCAATGGAATAGACTTGAGGACCCAGACTTTGGATCAAACAACTATAGCTGCTTGATATTTGAAAAAGCCCCTAACAACATAGGTGAGAAAAAAGACAGCATCTTCAACAAATGGTGCTGGACAAACTGGATAACCATATGCAGGAAATTGAAACTTGATCCACACATCTTGCCATGCACTACACTTAACTCCATATGGATCAAATACCTCAATATAAGACCAGAAACTTGTCTACTACTGGAAGAAAATATAGGAAAAACTTTCCATGATATAGGAATGGAAAAAGACTTCCTGAACAAAACCCAGAAGCTCAAGATCTTAAACAGTCACTCAACCAATGGGATCACATGAAGCTGAACAGTTTTTTACACACAAGCATACAATAAGCAAAGCCAATAGATTACCCAAAGAATGGGGGAAAATATTTGCGGGTTATCCAACTGATAGAGGCCTAATCTCTAGAATCTACAAAGAACTCAAAAAACTAAACAGTAAGAAGTCAAACACCCCACTCACAAAATGGGGCAAAGAGCTGAACAGGCAGTTCACAGAGGAAGAAATACAAATGGCAAACATACACTTAAGAAAATGTTCACCATCCCTAATCATCAGAGAAATGGAAATTAAAAAAAACTATGAGATTCCACCTTACCCCAAAAAGGATAGCAAACATCAAAAAATCAAATAAAAATAAATGCTGGCGAGTATAGGGAGAAGTAGGAACACTCATCCACTGTTGGTGGGAATGTAAGATGGTACAACCACTTTGGAAAGCAATATGGAGACTTCTGAAAAAGCTGAGTATAGAGATACCAAGAGACCCAGTTATTCCCTTAGTGGGCATCTACCCTAAAACCTTCAAACCACAGGCTAGAGAGATTTGCTCAACCATGTTTATAGCGGCTCAATTTGTAATAGCTAAGAGCTGGAATTAACCCAGATGTCCATCACTAGAAGAATGGATAACTAAGATGTGGTATATCTACACAATGGAATTCTATACAGCAGTAAGAAAAAATGACACAATGAAATTTGAGGAAAAATGTTTGAACCTGGAACAGATCATTCTCAGTGAACTTACCCAATCACAGAAAAAAAAAAAAAAAGTCACCACATAGTCTCACTCATCTACAGCACCTAACCTGAATCTACCCAAGATACCTTACATACCCAGCAAGCATCTCCTAGACTAGACACTAGGATGGAAAGGGATAGAGGGGAGGGCACCAAAGGGGTGGGAAACACAAATCTAGACCGAAACGACAATGGCACCATAATTTTCTACTTACTAAAAGACAGACCAAATGGCTGATCCTTCACCAGGCCCTTACAGGGAACACTTGAATGACAAGACACTGGAGAAGGTAAGATCAAGACTATCCTTAATCTTCTACATCCTCCATCCCTCACTTCCCCTCTACCTCTCTCTCTCTCTCTCTTATCTCTAACTCTTGTATATTAGTTATCTTTTTCCTCAATTTCTTAGTGGGCACTGACGTGTAACTCCCAGAACCAGCATGGAGCTATCATCCACATTGAGCTTTTGATCATAGAGATCTACAAGGTTTCCTAAAACACAGACAGATTTCTGTCAGAGAACTTGATGACCCATCAAAGGTTAGTGGTAAGACCCTACTGCCGAAGACACCTTATGTGATTGACATGCAAATTAGAATGGCGTGGCTGGAAGTTGGAAGAGAGTCAGTCCCCAGAACGTCAGCACGTCTAGTGCCAGAAGGTGCTACATGGGCGACTGGGGGAAAATGACCAATATCTGTCAAAGCAATGCATGGTCTAACCTACTTAGCAACAAATAACTTGTTGTGATGCCCACACAAGTGCAGTGGTGCCACACAGCCATGGTGGAGAACCAACTGCTCTCAATTTGGCTACCTGATCCCCTCAGTAGTATGGGACCCATAGCTGGAGCTGGGAAACAAGTCAGAACCATATCCAAACATAAGCCCACTCCCCAATATTAAGCTACCATCAACCATGGGCTACAAGAGGGCCTACACCTATTAAATTCTTTATAAAAAAAAAAAAAAAGTAAGGGTTATCTCATTTGTCCTGGTGCTAACTTACTCTCTGTTGGAGAATCTGCTTCTCTTTTTCAGACAGATGTAGATCCTAAGGAGAGAGCCACCCCATCATACCTCAAAAGGGTCCCGGCTGAAACTAAGAAAAAATGGAGAAACAAGCAAGGTGGCTGTTTTCCTGATGAACCGGATACCAGCACAAGGGGGAAGGAGATCAACACAGAGAAAAATCAACTCCTACCAAATCAGAGAGCCAGAGTCTCAGAGGCCCCCAACACCTCATCACTGAAGCAGACCAAAAATGAACCCAACATGGCTCAGGGATATTTTGCGGAAGAGGGGGCGGAAAGAATGTCAGAGCCACATGTTGGGTCATGATATGCAGAGACATTTAGCTTACCCATAACTGTGGGCTAACTTCACAATGCATGACCCATATACCTCAACAAGGAGGGGCCAATGGGAGGAGGTAGGTCACGGATGAGCCTAATAATGGTACCAAACTGACTCTATTTACTGGATACAAAACTAACTAATAAAGAAAAATAAAATAAAATTACAAACCCTAAAAAAAAACAAGAAAATCCACATGATTCCCAGCCAGGCATGGTGGTGTGTACCTGTAATTCCAGCACTTAGGAGGTAGAGGCAGGAGGATCAGGAGTTGATGGTCATCCTTAATGATACACGTTTGAGGCCAGCCTGAACTACATGAGACCATGTCTCAACACAATAACAAAAGATAAGATTATACAGCATCTTAAAATGTGTTTTTAAAAGCTTTGTGCTTCGGGCTTGGGAGATGGCTCAGCAGTTAAGATGCCTCCTTTCAAATCCTGCCAGTCTGGGGTCAGTTCTTAGCCAACAAAATAAAGCCAGATAGGCATGCATTTGCAATGGCAAGAGACCTTGGCATGTCTACCACCTCCCCATACATGGAAATAAATACATTATAATTAAAAAAATAAAAATAAAATAAAAAGTCAAATAGCCCACTCACAAAATGGGGCAAAGGGCTGGACAGGCAGTTCACAGAGGAAGAAATACAAATGGCAAACACACACTTAAGAAAATGTTCATCTTCCCTAATCATCATGGAAGTGCAAATTAAAACAAGTATGAGATTCCACCTTACCCCAGTAAGGATATCGAACATCAAAAACTCAAATGAAAATAAATGCTGGCAAGGATGTGGAGAATAGGAACCCTCATCCACTGTTGGTGGGAATGTAAGATGGTACAACTTCTTTGGAAAGCAATATGGAGACTCCTATGAAAGCTGACTATAGAGTTACACACAGACCCAGTTATTCCCTTACTGGGCATGTACCCTAAAACCTTTAAACCACAGTCCAGAGAGATATGCTCAACCATGTTTATGGTGGCTCAATTTGTAATACGTAGGAGCTGGAATCAACCCAGATGTCCTTCACTAGAAGAATGGATATCTAAGATGTGGTATATCTACACAATGGAGTTCTACACAGCAGTAAGAAAGAATGACACAATGAAATTTGAGGAAAAATGGTTGAACCTGGAACAGATCATTCTCAGTGAACTTACCCAATCACAGAAAGAAAATTGCCACATAGTTTCACTCATCTACAGTACCAAAACTGAATCTACACAATATGCTGACATACCCAGCAAGTAGAGTGGGTGGGGAGGGAGGGGAGGGCAAGGGAAAGGGTGGGAGACACAAATCTAGACCCAAATGGCAATGGTACCATAAAATTCTACATCCTAAAATGCAGACCAAATGGTTGAACCTTCACCAGGCCCTAGAGGGAACACCTGAGCCACAAGACACTGGAGAGGTTATGATGAAGACTGCCCTTAATCTTCTACAGTTTCTCTCTCTCTCTCTCAACTCTTTTATATTAGTTATCTCTTTCTTCATTTTGGCCACTGACCTGTAACTCCCTGTACTAGTGTATGGCTTTCATCCACAATGAACTTTTGATCAGAGAGACCTACAAGGTTTCCTAAAAGAAAGACAAATTTCTGTCAGAGTACTTGATGACCCACCAATGGTTAGTGGTAAGAGCCTACTGCTGCAGATATCATATGCGGTTGACACGTATAATGGCAAATAAAGTTTTAAGCTTGAAAATCTTGCCAAGAGCTGGCCAATGTTGGATACCGAGCTATATTGAATCCGTCTCATGAGCACATGAGATTTTCATTATGTGCTTTAAGAGCTAAGGTCTTTCTGAAACCAAAACTACAGCAAAGTGGAATGAATCTGTGATTTGAACTTTTACTGTAGCCAAATGGATTGCCAGGCAAATAACCACCATCCATGCCACCACCACAGCACCTGGTGAGGACTGTCATTTCAGGCTTTCATCAAGATCAGGACTCACCCTACCACCATTGAAAGAAAAGTTGGAAGGTTGGAAGATTATCATAATGTAGAGCCTTTCAAATCACGATGGAGATTACTGATCTGGCCATTTACTTTTCACCCAATCAATAATAAACCAGTTCTCATTTTCAAAATGGGATTGGTTTTCTTTGCCAGACTCAAAACAAAGCACAGTGCTTGGCAGTGCATCTAAGACAGCACCTCATGCAGATCTTGGCCAGGGACAATGTGTATAATAGGTTCTCACCTGATTGAGTCACATATTATAAACTCTCTATTTCTATCAACAAACAGCTTATTTCAGTTAATGAAAAGAATATTTGATCTAAGGCAGAAAAATGTGATTTAGGTCTCTCAAATGATTTCTGGTGGCTGGGCTGCTGTTCATATCTGCCTTTTTTTCACTCAGAACCATATAAGTGTCTGTCAATTGCAACCAGCAAAGCACATGCACAAGAAAAAGCAGTTATAATACACTAATGGTCAATGAAGCAGCCTTTAAGGAAAAACATTGCTGATAAGATAAACAGATTGTGATGTCCTTAATTATAATATTTCATACTCATTTAGCCATTTCCACATCACAGAGCTAACAAAGTGGATTTCAAACAGGAAATAAGACTTCTTCCCACCAGCCCAGAGGCCTAATTATAAAATAGCAACCTACTTTTTCCTTAGCGAATACAGGGTTTTCTTTTTTCTTCTTCGGTTTTTGTTCTTTTTTTTCCTGCTCCAACAGAATTTATTGAGCTCATTACCAAGCTGCTCATGAAGTTATTTGAAATGAGGCAACATTAAAGCATTTCACAAATCCCTTGTACTTATTCATTATGATTCTATTTGAACTTGAGGTATTGATATGGAATGATTGCCACAGCCCCACACTTCTCACTCTATTATATGACAAGAGGTCTGGAACACTCCCCCCCCCCAGTGATGTATCATCAAACTTTCTTAATCATCACCATAATTTGTTGGAAAGAACCAGATGTGATTCAGGCAACACCAGCGGGGTTTGGCTGCTAGAAATGATGTGAATGGAGAGCACATCAGCTGAGGAGCAGGGCCACATTTATCAGTCAGCCAGAGGACTGAAGGAAGTGTATGTATGTGTGTATTTTAAGAAAAACTGACAGGCAAGCTTCAAAGCAGCAAAAGCTCTGAACTCCCTGGTTACTATTAGTTCAACGGTAACTTCTGCTCCCTAGCAATCAGAGAGGCAGTTAGAGACTGACCTCACTGGCTTATCACTGAGGCTAACACTACAGAGTTAAAAACTGTATCTGCAAAACTTTCAAAGATGGGAAAATCTCTGAAGAAGGACAAAAAGTCTCTGGAAGTTGGCTATCTGTTATGTGGAAATAAGGCTCAGTTTTGCCTTCTTACTGCTTTTTCCACTAACTTCCTGACCAGGAATGAATCAGAGGCTAAAAAAATTTCTCCAGTGAAAGAGAAATTGTGTTTTATTTCTCACTGAGCCCTACATGCATCCTGATGTGTAGTCTGCCTTGGAGAGTGTCAAGGTTTTGAGGAGAAGATTCATTGAGGAAAGGAGAATGAAGATTCATGAGTCTCCAGGGCAGTTCTCTCATTAGTGAGATTATGTCTTTCCAGTTAAAGCTACTACTAATACCTGCTACATTTCTTTTTAAAGTCCCCAAGCATCCATACTTAGAGAACAACCTGTGTTATCATTGAAGCATTGAGATATACTTCAGGACAATGGGAAAAAATGGCTTATGGCATTAGGTCACTCTGCTTCAGAATGGCAGAGTGAGGGAGCCCCACTTGAATAGCTTACCAGGATATGGGGTGTCTTCTGTTAACTATGAGATCTTAACCTGGAAAGTGAAAATTCTATCCCAAATCCCTTACTTCAGAACTGCATATATGCTGCTCAAATGACCTCCCTAAAGAAGTATTCACCAACATCTTTAAAGAAAGTACTAATGAATGCTAGGTTCCTGCTGTAATATGTTCCACAGAAGAGAGAAAAGACTTCCCTACTAGGGACAATGTCCATTGTCTATTCATTTCATGTAGATTTACTACATGCAATACATAGACAATTATTTTTAGAAGAAAACCATCAATTCATAAATAGAAGAACCACTTTGAATGCACAGCTCTAGAATTGGAAGAAGTTACTTGATATTTAGTATATTCCATAGACAAACTCCAAGGTAGTCATATCTCATCATTTACATAACATTGATATGAAAAATGTTTATCTCCAATAATTCTGAGACATTGTGGCTGGAAAACAGAATTTTTCTTTGTCTAAGTTTGTTTTCAAAAGCTGATCTCATTCATCCATTTAGCTCTCTGGTCTTGTAAGTTTTTTAAACTTTTTTATTGATAACTTCCACAATTATAGACAATAAACCATGATAATTTGCTCCCTTCCCCCACTTTCCCCTTCACAAATATACTCTCCAACATATCTACTCTCTCTTCCAATTAATTTTTCTTTTATTTTGATGTCATCATATTTTCCTGCTATTATGAGGGTCTTGCGAAGGTACTACTAGGCACTGAAAGGACATGGATTTCAAGGCCAATTTCTGTTTGAATGATTGCATTGTAAACAGTCCTACCTTTTCTTTAGTTTTTACATTCTTTCTACCACCTCTTCTGCAAGGGACCCTGAGCCATGAAAGGTGTGATAGAGATGTGTCAGTACTGAACACTCTTCTGTCTCTTCTTCTTAGTACTATGGTGCCTTTTGTGTCATCCCAGTGGTCATTGCCATCTGAAAATAAAAGCTTCTCTAACCAAAAGTCAGAGTAGGATTAACATATGGGTATGAACATTAAGAAAAAGTGCTTACAGTGCAGTTCAGTAAGCATAATAAATGCGTTTAGCCAGACAAGAGCAAGCATTGCACTTCTAGGGCTCATGACCTCCCCTACCATAGGCATTTGATTAGGTTTTCAGTACCAGTCATGTATTCCTTCCTGTGGAGTGGGCCTCCATTCCACTTAGAAAGCAGTTGGTTTCCCTGAAAATAGACATGCCACTATTGCACCAGTTGGCTCATTTGGTCTGGCTGGCAAAACTTAAGGCTTGTAGTGTCCACTGTTGTTTATCTCTGCTGATGATTTCTCTATCCCATAAGGCTGCATTAAGTGTAGCTTTTTCCAGCTTTCTGTCAGCTGATCTATAGAGAGGAGGTTTTCAGCTCAGCTCCAGCTTGATTTCTCATTGATCTTGCAGACAATGCATGTGGAGTCTCCAACAATAGGGTCTTACCAAATCAGAGAGCCAGAGCCTCAGAGGCCCTCAACACCTCATCACTGAAGCAGACCAAAAATGAACCCAACATGGCTCAGGGAAATTTTGCGGAAGAGGGGGCGGAAAGAATGTCAGAGTCACATGTTGGGTCATGATATGCAGAGACATTTAGCTTACCCATAACTGTGGGCTAACTCCACAATGCACGACCCGCATACCTCAACAAGGAGGGGCCAAGGGGAGGGGGTAGGTTACGGATGAGCCTAATAATGGTACCAAACTGACTGTATTTGCTGAATACAGAACTGACTAATAAAAAAAAAAATAAAAATAAAAATAAAAATAAATAAAAAATAAAAAATAAAAAAAAAATAGGGTCTTACCATCTATTTCTGGTGGGGAACCAAGATCCTTAGCAATGAACTGTAATGTTTTGGGAGCATCAGGGATCTCCCTACCCAACAACTCACTGGAAGGTATTCCATCCCTGGCACTGAAAATTTTATAGTAATAATCTATGGTGTCTGACTGTGCCATTATCCAAAAAAGTAGGTTTTCATATGGTTTATTCATAACATCTTAAATTCTGATTAACTGTCCCCCCACCCTTCTTTTACTCAGTTTCTTTCCCTGACCACATTTAGGCCATTCCTCCCCCAGTAATCTGGTTATGCACTTACATATATACAATACCATCTCCTTAAGCCCTCCCCTCTCCTGCCTCTCTTATAGCCCCTTTCTAATTTACTAGCCTCTGCTACCTTTTTTTTATTCCAACTCACATACGTCTGAACATTTGTAGCTAGGATCCACATATGAGAGAACATGCAGCATTTGGCTTTCTGGGCCTAGGTTACCTCACTTAATACAATCCTTTCCAGATCAAGTTTTAATTTATTCAGTGTTATTGGCCACCTCATCCTTTTCACTGTCTCTCAGTTCTCAACAACAATCTGAATCATGATTCCTGCAAGGAATAGGGATCATCCACCAATTCCCCCACAGTGTTCCTCCTACAAGGTTATTCATCATCAGTTTCTTTTCTTTTTTAAGCATTCATTCTTCTCCAAGTTTCCCATCTCTAATTCTGTTTTCCCTAATGCTATATTAAGGCTTAATCACACAGGCATTCATGTGAAGAATAAGGTAACTTGAAATAATGAGAAACAGTAGTCAGAAACAGGGGTTCTGTATTCAGAATGCCTGAGTGTAAACTCTGCCTTCAGCAATAAAATTAACTGAGTGGAATCTTGGGCAAGTTGGTTAATTTAGACATCACAATTCTTTCAACAGTAGGAAAGTGATAAATACATCACTGTATGAGACACTGTGGGAGACACTAAGGATGCAATAAATATGTTAAAGAACTTTAAGTAGATTATTATAACAGATACTTCATAGCTTTATTCCACTGCTGGTGGACCTTTTCTTATTTATTAATCATCCTATGTTTCTGTTTCCTCAATGTTGAAATAGAACGAAAGCTACCTCTCTCACTGGCCATTGGAAGGCTGAATGAAATAATAACCTACAAGTGAATCCTAGCAATTGTTAATACTAATACATGCACATAATATAATCCTCATATCACTGCAAATATCCTAAAAGCAAACAATCTACATTTCCTAATTTTAATCCCCTCTGAACAACTCCTTCACTAAACTCTCTACAGGCTGGCTGTTATTATTTCTTCATTCACAGAAATTTTCACTAAATTGGCCGTAAGTATGAGGATCCTACCTTGTGATCATGACACCTTCACACTCCTTTCCAAACCTCCTCAAAATTTGTATTTCTAATCATTATTAGTCATATCCCCATCCACCTTGATCTCTAATAAAAGATTTTAAAGTACTGAACAGATCATGTGCATAAAAAGGCCTAATTCACTCATTGTGTGGCATCCACTATGCTGTCCTCTTGAATTGTTCATCTCTCTGATATATCTTCTGGCTCCTTTCTGTAGCTTCACTTTTTGTCCTCCTCATTTGACAACACAAAACCCCTGTGTGGTTTTCTCATCTGAGATTCACAAACATTACAACTCTTCAAATTATTAACTATTTTATCTTCCAAACACTTCATGATTATATTCAGTATGCCTGATTGTCATCTTCAATAGATTATGTGCCCAATTCCACAAAGTCAACAATGGCAAAGTTAATGTTTCTTCTTTAATAAGCACATAACTTCACCTTCTGAATTTCCCAATCTTTGCCCAAATACCTGAGATCAAGCACTCAAAACTGATGAGATTCTTTCTACAATTCACTCCTGAACTCATCTTAAAATTCTATATGCACAGGATAATTTGCATCTATCTCCTTTTTTAAATTTTTAATACTATACTCATTGACCTGATTGGATCCTCTAAATGTTCGTACTGATCTTCTAGCTCTACCCAACCCACAACCTTCAATTTTGCTGTCTCTTAGCCCCAATCAGACCCCCAAAGGACTTCCATCTATGAAGAGCATCTGTGACTCAACTTCATAAAAACCAATCAGGGGAAAGTCAGGCATCTGAGAGCACATAAGTAATGTTGGGAGACACAAGACTGGAACTGGTAGGCAGGCCAGACGGCATTCACTCTCTGAACTGACATCCCATTCTTCCCTCTTTACATGTATTTCTCCTATATTTAATACCTACTATTAATTTAGAAGACTAGCTCCATGCTGCTCTGTTCTTGGCATCTCTTTATATCTTCTTTTTTTCCCTATTATGTCCTTTTACTTCTCTTTTTTAAAGGCTTTCTCAAAGAAAAGGCTTGGCCTGGTTTATAGGTTCTCTGTGTCACAGTTTCCTGAGAGCCAGGAGTGTTTTAGTTTATTTTTATTGCATTTCTTTACTTCTTTCTTTTCATTTTACCTATAGCCAAGTCACATATAAAGGCACACCAACAGAATAACAGCAGTTTTATGGACAGAAACTTTAAAAGCTAGGAGAACTTGGAATGATCTATTTCAAACTCCAAAAGATGTAACTTCTAACACAGACTCATATGCCAAGCAAGATTATCTCTCATAATTGAAGGAAAAAGAAAACTTTCATGATAAAAATGGGCTATAGAAATTCATGCACAGTAACACTGTTTAATAGAAGATACTTGAAGGATTCCTTCAGGATAAAGGGAGAGATAAACACATCCATGTGGCTATAGAAAAGCATAAGCCATGCTAGAGTAGTAGTTAAGCAAATGAGGAATAGGGAAAGATAAAGCAATACTCATAATACAAATATATTACATAATGTACATAATACTCATAAAATATATTATTGTGAAAATATGAGAGTATAAAATTCCTTTGTTAATGTTAGTAATAAAATGTGAGAAAACTGAGGATCAAAGGACTTTTTTCTAATTTTATGTAACATTTCTTTGTAAAAAGTATTTTTAAATTTTTTATTTAGTTATTTGAGAGAAAAAGAGAGAGAAAGAGAAATAGGCAGATAGAGAGACAGAATGGGTACACCAGGGCCTCCTGCCACTGCAAAAGAACGAACTCTAGATGCATGTGCCACTTTCTGTATTGGCTTCATGTGGGATCAAACTCTGGTCATTAGGCTTTGTAGGCACGTTTCTTAACTGCTGAACCATTTCTCCAGCTCTTAGTAACATTTCTTACCCAGACCTTAGGAAGACTTGATGGGAGGAATTTGATATGCCAATGTAGTGCATTGTAGCAGACAGCTTCAGGTTCACTGAGATGAACTTCCAGACCAGGCACAGTTATGAAGGAAGGGACTTATTGAAGCTTACAGATCCAGGGGAAGTTCCATAATGGCAGAAGAAACTGGCCTGCCTTCACAGGCCCAAGCAGAGAGAGAGAGAAGCACAAGCCAAAAAGCCAAAAGATACAGCACACTTCAGGAACTCCAGCTAGGCACACTTTGCATATCTTTAGATTGAAATCTGAAACCCACCACCACACCTTAAGATCCACACAATGGCACTGACTCCAGCCAGATGGCTGCAGATGCAAACTACAAACAAACAACTGAATATATTGGGGGCCATCTATTCTATTCAAACCACCACATGCATCCCACTTTTCAAGCTGGTGATAACACCTCTTATTATTATCTTTGTGAATTATAGAACAAAGAATTCTCTACAGGGGAAAAACTGTTTGAAGGAATTATACTCCATATGGTAGTATGTATCTATAGTCAAAGTTACTTAGGAAATTGTTATAAGAGAATGCTTGAGGACAAGAAGCCAAGAATAACCTAGGCAGCATAGAGACTGTATTTGGGACAGAAAAATATTTTAAGTCACTAAACCTTGTTTTAAATCTTGGCTTCTTATTAATTCCCTAAATCAATTAAAAATACAGTAACCTTTTTTTATTTGTCTGTAAGATAGTCTTGTAATTTCTGAAACAAGTTATTTGCTGCTAAGTAGGTTAGACCATGAGTTGCTTGGACAGATATTGGTCATTCTCCCCCAATCGCCCATGTAGCACCTTCTGGCACTAGACACGCTGACTGTCTGGGGACTGACTCTCTTCCAGCTTCCAGCCATGCCATCCTATTGTGAATGTCAACCACATAAGGTGGCTTCAGCAGTAGGGTCTTACCACTAGCCTTTGGTGGGTCATCAAGTGCTCTGACAGAAATCTGTCATTCTTTTAGGAAACCTTTTTGGTCTCTCTGATCAAAAGCTCATTGTGGATGATACCGTATGCTGGTTCGGGGAGTTACAGGTCAGTGTCTACTAAGAAAATGAGGAAAAAGATAACTAATATACAAGAGTTAGAGAGAAGAGGGGGGGAGGGAGAGGGAGGGAAGAGTTAGAAGATTAAGGTTAGTCTTGATCCTACCCTCTCCAGTGTCTTGTGGTCCAAGTGTTCCCTTTAAGGGCCTGGGGAAGGATCAGCCATTTGGTCTGTATTTTAGTAAGTAGAAAATTATGGTACCATTGCCATTTGGGCCTAGATTTGTGTTTCCCACCCCTTTGATGCCCTGGCATCCCTCCCATTCCATCCTAGTGTCTAGTCCAGGAGATGCTTGCTGGGTATGTAAGATATCTTGGGTAGTCAGGTTAGGTGCTGTAGATGAGTGAGACTATGTGGTGACTTTTTTTCTGTGATTGGGTAAGTTCACTGAGAATGATCTGTTCCATGTTCAACCATCTTTCCTCAAAGTTCATTGTGTCATTTTTTCTAACTGCTGTATAGAATTCCACTCTGTAGATATACCACATCTTAGTTATCCATTCTTCTAGTGATGGACATCTGGGTTGATTCCAGCTCTTTGCTATTACAAATTGAGCCGCTATAAACATGGTTGAGCAAATCTCTTTAGTCTGTGGTTTGAAGGTTTTAGGGTAGATGCCCAGTAAGGGAATAGCTGGATCTGTTGGTATCTCTATACTCAGATTTTTCAGAAGCCTCCCTATAGCTTTCCAAAGTGGTTGTACCATCCTACATTCCCACCAACACTGGATGAGTGTTCCTAATTCTCCACCTCCTCACCAGCATTTATTTTTACTTGATTTTTTGATGTTTGCTATCCTTATTGGGGTAAGGTAGAATCTCATAGTTGTTTTAATTTCCATTTCTCTGATGATTAGGGTTGATGAATATTTTCTTAAGTGTGTTTGCCATTTGTATTTCTTCCTCTGTGAACTGCCTGTTCAGCTCTTTGCTCCATTTTGTAAGTGGGGTGTTTGACTTCTTACTTTAGGTTTTTGAGTTCTTTGTAGATTATAGAGATTAGGCCTCTATCAGTTGGATAACCCGCAAATATTTTCTCCCATTCTGTGGGTAATCTATTGGCTTTGCTTATTGTGTGCTTGTCTTTAAAGAAACTCTTCAGCTTCATGTGATCCCATTGACTCAGTGACAGTTTAAGTTCATGAGCTACTGGGATTTTTTTCAGGAAGTCCTTTTTCATTCCTATATCATGGAAAGTACTTCCTAAATTTTCTTGCAGTAGTATTCGAGTTTCTTGTCTTATATTGAGATCTTTGATCCATTTGGACTTGAGTGTAGTGCATGGAGAAATGTGTGGATCAAGTTACAGTTTCCTGCATATGGTTATCCAGTTTGTGCAGCAACATTTGTTGAAGATGCTGTCTTTTTTCCAGACTCTATTGTTTGGGCCTTTATTGAATATCAGGTAGCTATAGTTGCTTGACCCAAAGTCCGGGACCTCAAGTCTATTCCATTGGTCTATACTCCTGTTTTTATGCTAGTACCATGTTGTTTTTATTACTATGGCTTTGTAATATAGCTTTAGATCAGGTATGGTGATGCCTCCAGAGGTATATCTTTTGCTGAGGATATGTTTGGAAATGTGAGGCCTTCTGCCTTTCCATATGAAATTTGAGATCATTTTTTCTATCTCTGTGAAGAACACTGTAGGGATTTTAATTGGAATTGCATTAAATCTGTATATTGCCTTTGGTAGGATTGTCATCTTCACAGTGTTAATTCTGCCTATCCAGGAGCATGGGAGGTCTTTCCATTTTCTCAAGTCCTCCTCAATTTCATTTTTAAGTGCTTTTATTTTTTTTTTTTTGTATAGATCTTTCACTTCCCTGCTTAACATTATTCCAAGGTATTTTATTTTTTTGTTGCTATTGAAAGTGGGACTATGTCCTTTATTTCTTTCTCTGTATCTTTGTCATTTGCATAAAGGAAGGCTAGTGATTTTTGTGCACTTATTTTGTATCCTGCTACTTTGCTATAGTAGTTAATCACCTTCAGGATTTTTGGGATGGAGTGTCTCAGGTCTCTTACATATATAATCATGTCATCAGCGAATAAAGCTAACTTAACTTCTTCCTTCCCAAATTGTATCCCTTTTATTTCCTTCTCCTGGCTTATTGCTTGAGCTAGGACTTCCAGTACTATATTGAAAAGCAGAGGTGAGCGTGGACAACCCTGTCTTGTTCCTGATGTTAATGGGAATTCCTCCAGTCTCTCTCCATTAAGTATTATTTGGGCCTTTGGATCTTCATATATTGCCTTTATTAGGTTAAGATATGAACCAACCATGCCAATTCTCTCCAATGTTTTGAACATGAAGTGATGTTGAATCTTGTCAAAGGCCTTTTCTGCATCTATCGAAATGATCATGTGGTTTTTATGTTTAACCTTGTTTATGTGGCGTATTACATTGACAGATTTCCGTATGTTGAACCACCCCCTGTGTTCCTGAAATGAATCCCACTTGGTCAAGGTGGATAATGGTTTTCATGTGTTTTTGGATTCGGTTTTCAAGGATTTTGTTTAGGATTTTTGCATCTAAATTCATCAGGGAAATAGGCTGGTAGTTTTCTTTTCTTGTGGCATCTCTGCCTGGTTTTGGATTTAGGGTGATGGTAGCTTCATAAAAGGAGTTGGGTAGCTTTCCCTGTTCACCAATTGTGTGGCACAGTTTGAGGAAGATTGGTTTGAGTTCTTCCATGAAGGTTTGATAGAATTCAGCTGAGAAGCCATCTGGTCCTGGAGTCTTCTTTTTTGGGAGGTTTTTTATTACTTTTTCAATCTCCATGAGTGTGATGGGTTGATTGAGGTGATTAATCTGTTCTGCATTTAGCTTTGATAGATGGTATGTGTCCAGGAATTTATCCATCTCCTCCACATTATTCAATTTTGTGGGGGAGAAGTTTTTGAAATAAGCCCTGATGTTTCTCCCAATTTCACTTATGTCTGTTGTGATCTCTCCTTTTTCATTTTGAATTTTGTTAATTTGAATCTTCTTTTTTTGATTGATCAGATTAGCCAGGTGTTTGTCAATCTTGTTTATTTTTTCAAAGAACCAGCTCTTTGTTTTGTCAATTGTCTTAATTGTTTCCTTGTTTTCCAATTCATTGCTTTCTGCTCTGATTTTAGTTATTTCTTTCCTTCTGGAGCTCTTTGGGTTGTTTTTTTCTTGTTTTTCCAGTGCCTTTAGTTTGATGGTTAGGTTATTGATTTGGGTCCTTTCTGTCTTTTTTATGAAGGCATTGAGTGCTATGAACTTTCCCCTGAGGAATGCCTTCATTGTGTCCCATAAGTTTTGGTACAATATGTTCTCATTGTCATTCAATTCCAGAAATTTTGCAATTTCATTTTTTATTTCATCCACTATCCATTTATAGTTTAAAAGTGTGCTGTTCAGTGTCCAGGTACCTTTGGGATTCTTGGTGAGTCTTTTCTTGTTGATTTCTAACAATATAGCATTGTGATCTGATATCATGCAGGGAATTATGTCAATCTTCCTAAATATGTGGAGGCAGTCTTTGTGACCCAGTATATGGTCTATTTTAGAGAACGTTCCATGGGCTGCTGAGAAGAATGTGTATTCTGTGGATTTGGGATGGAAGGTTCTGTAGATGTCCGTTAGGTCTAAGTGATCTATGTTTTTGTTGAGCTCTCTTACTTCCCTGTTGAGTTTATGTTTGGATGATCTGTCTATTACTGGTAATGGTGTATTGAAGTCCCCAGCTATGATGGTGTTGGTGGTTATTTCTGTTTTATTGTCAATTTGGTTTTGCTTTATGAACTGTGGTGCCCCTGTGTTTGGTGCATACAGATTTATGATTGTAATATCCTCTTGATGGATCATTCCCTTGCTAAGTGGGAAGTGGCCTTCTTTGTCTTTTTTGATTTGAAGTCTATTTTATCTGATATTAATATAGCTATGCCTGCTTGTTTCTTACTCCCATTTGCTTGGAATATTTTTTTACCACCCTTTCACCCTGAGGAGGTGTCTGTCTTTAGTGGTGAGGTGGGTTTCTTGAAGGCAACAGATTGAGGGGTCTAATTTTTTGATCCATCCTGTTAGCTTGTGTCTGTTTATGGGTGAATTCAGACCATTAATATTTAGGGTAATGACTGTGAGATTTGATTTGATACCAGCCATATTGTGATGGTAAATGTGGGTTTGTGTTTTCATGGACTTTGAAGTTTTTTGTGCCTACTCTGAGTCTGTTTGTTGTGATCTGTTTCTTGTAGGCATTTCAATTTGATTATTTGTTTCTTCTCTGTGGAGAATTTCCTGAAGTACTCTCTGTAGGTTTGGTTTTGTGTTCATATAATTGTAAAGCTGAGTTTTTTCGTGGAATGTTTTTCTTTCACCATCTATTATGAGGGATACTTTTGCCTGGTAGAGTAGTTTGGGTTGGAAGCCATAGGTTCTTAGACTTTGCAGTGTTTCATTCCAGGCCCTTCTAGCTTTCAGGGTTTCCACTGAGAAGTCTAAAGTAATTCTGATGGGGTTACCTTTGAAGGTGGTGTGCTGTTTTTCCCTAGCTGCTTTTAGGATTTTCTCTTTGGTGACAATGTTTAGAATCTTAATGACAATATGTCTTGGAGAGTTTGTCCTTTGGTCCAGTCTGTTTGGAGTTCTGTTGGCTTCTTGTACCTTGATGGGCCTTTCTTTTAAATGACTGGGAAAGTTTTCTTCAATTATTTTGTTAAATAAGTTCTCCATGCCTTTGGTCTGAATTTCTTCTCCTGGTATTCCAATGATCCTGATATTAGGACGTTTAAGTGTATCCCACAATTCCCTCATGTTCTGTTCACAGGAACTTTTGAACTTACTGAAATTTTTGAACTCTCTAACTGTTTCTTCCATCTTGTCATCCAGATCCAAGTTTCTATCCTCCACTTGGCTGACTCTATTCTTGAGAGCTTCTAGCGAGTTTTGGACTTGTTCAATTAAGTTTGCATTTTCTACTACTTTTCTATGTATAATTTCCATCCCTCTGTCAAGCTCCGTTTTCATATCATTTTCTGATTTTCTTGATGCTTCTTGGAATTCATCCTTGCATTTCTTTATGTCTTCATTTAGCATGGCCAGCTGATTTTTAAGGTCTTCTTTTTTTTCACTCTCCCTCAAATCTCTTAACTCTCTTTGAACTCTTTTCCAATTTCTTATCTATTAGTTCTAGTTTAGGGATGGCAGCATCGACAAGATTATCGGTCCTTTGTTGCTTTCCTGCAAGTTCTACCAGTAGGTTGGTCAGGGTTTCATTGCTCATAGCTTCAATGTGGTGTTCTGATCCTAATGGTTCTTCTATGTTTTGGTTAGATGCATTCATTGTAGGACTGTGTGATCTAACTGGATTTTCTTGCATTTGATTTTTGATGTTATTTCTTTTGCGCTGTGGTCTGCCCATGACAGGGTATGGGCACGTAGGTGGGTGTATCAGCCTGGGCTCAAGAACAATGGGAATCTGCGGCAGCCTTCAGCAATTGCCAAGCAGCCTGGGCTTTGGCTCTCACTTGCCAAAGCCGCCTATCTACTGCCTGGCAGGGGTGCCAAAATTGCCTGAATTCTCAAGCAGTAAAGTGCCAAAGCTGCCTACATTCAAGCTAGGAGTGACACTGAAGCACCAAGCACTGAAGCAGCCCAAACTCTGGCTGGGAACCCTGGGACCCGGAAGCCATCTGCACTCCCCTGCCACAGGACAATGGCGGATGGCCAGTGCAGCAGACACTTAGGGGATGGCACCTGAGCTGGCACAAGCGAGAGACACAGTCTGAGCTTGTGTGGCAGTTGCTGTGGGACTGGGCACACTCAGTAAGTGGGGGAGTGGACAAGTGTGTGGAGCAGTCTAAGCTTCCGCACGCAGGGAACAATTGGCACCAGGCAGCAGGAGTGTCGGCGCCGGCACAGCAGCGGCAGCAGTGGTGCTGTGAACACGGAAGTTATTTGGGGTGAGGGGTGGGCTACCGGCCCACAAGGGGATCGCGATTCCCTGTTTCCCCCACCTCTGTGCCCTCCCAAATGTCTCTCCCCTAAAAGCCACAATGAACCCTTAATATCTTGTCTTTCTTTCCCTGGGATTTGCAGTGCAGCTAGGAGGTCGCCATCTTGGCCGGAAGTCCCAGTTAGGCATTTCTTTTCTGATATATGTATATCCTTGCTGAGTATATGAAATATGGGCTTGTGGAATTAAATACCATCATGGAATTCAGGTCATCCAAATTTTCATTGCTTGTAATTTCCCATCATGCCTCATAGTAGCAGCCTTAGAAAGAGCTTCTTCCTCTGTAGGCAACACATACCTTTTAGAACACCAAGGTGCCAAAGACAGGGACCTTGCTCACAAAGCCTAAACTCTGCCTTTGAGAGAGAGCATATGACACTTGGAGAGTTGGTGCCTCTTGGTTACATGTTCATAAAGCACACAGAGCATTGTTCCCTTCAACAAAGTTATATGGCCATCCCTTCTCCCTATCACAAGGCATAGGGAGTAGAGCTAAGGGAAGGTGACCCAACCACATTTAAACCTCAATGACACTCCCAAGATAGTCTGCGTAGGGGGCTACTATTAGTTTTGACATTGTTCTCAGATATAAAACACAAGTTTGTATCTATTAAAGAATTGTGGGAATTAAGACTAGTTCACTTGTGCATACAGAGAATTCCCTTCACATGAGCCATGCACAGTGTCTAGATTGCTGACAGCCCCGGTGAGCAGACCCGAGTGTGTTTAACATATCCTCACGGGCCAAGATCAAAAGCATAGTGATTATTACATTCCTCCCCTTTGTTATCCCACACCCAAACACTGGCACTAAACTTTCCATGACAACATCTCCATCAGCTGTAGAACTTTTACTTTCAATAATATTTTTCTAACTTCCTTGCTTATAGAACGTTCTTTCTGTTTTGAGACATGGAAAATGTATCACCTTTCCCCAACCTTATCTCTGTATAATGCAGGAAATCATTTTCCACTGTGCAGCACAGGTCCAGTAGCTATATCATTTATTACATGTCTTTAAAGTGTTTTAAATATTAATGAATTGGAAATGACCCTCAGCCATTCCTGAATCTAATATTTCAGACTTAGACTTAGCTTCCTGAGAGTGGTAGAATTGTCCAGCATCACAGTTCATCTGGAAAAAACAAGGACTCACAATCACTGGTTCCTTGTCTTCAATGTATGCAGGACTCATTGTTTATAAATGTTTTTAATGAGCCAGGTCAAGAGGTTTAACTAAGTGGGAGTCAAAATATATAAATCTGAATATTTTGCCCAGAGTTTAGTTCACTAACCAAGAAAATCTGCTAGTTTTCTCCCCGTCTGTATTCACTGGGGATTTTTTTTTGTTGTTACCATTTTTTTTTTTTAATGTATTCTGGCCAACATGACCATTCCCTGAAACTTTCAGCAATTAAAATGAAAGACCTATGTTTCTCCATTGTGAAAATCATACTATTTCTCTTCTCATTTTATTTATTCTTCAATCAGCTTGTTTTCATATCTCTCAGGCAATAAAACTACCTTTGCTTTGGGAACAGAATCTTAATAAGCATTCTTCTAATATATTAGTTGGGCAATGTCATAAATTGACTTATTTCTAGAAGAGAAAAGTTGCCCAGGACACAGAAGTAGCACACCGATTGTGTTTATAAAGAGGCCTGTGATAAAGCATTCACTAATTTCTATAACAATCAACCTTTACCAGTGAGAGTAGGAAAAAACAAAGACAAGCTTGAACACATGACTCCTGAGAGGACATCTGTCATGACTAAAGACTTAGTCCTCATTTTCTTCTATGCTAAGACATTCCCGCTGTACTGTAAGGTGGACCAATGGCTCTTGTTATCAGATATCTATCGTGATGGAAGGAAGGGCTTTTTTCTACACTGACGTTCAAAGAACCCTGTATATGATCCAAAGGAACCTGGAAACTCTGTGAAGGCAGCTTAGTGACCACTGACTCTCCTTCTACCATAGTCTAAATACTCATTTTCTCATGTTTTTGCTTCTTTAAAGAGCTAAGAGCCACACCTGGTAATTTATCTTTTCAGTCGGCTTTGCCTGACTCAGGCCCAATATGACCACTGCCTCTTTCTTAAGCAAGACTCGTTTATAACACACCCATCCTTAGAGGCAATGTGTATCCAGGGCACCTTTCACACTGTAATAGCACAGAAGGCTTGAAGGCCTAATTTGTTTGCCATCTGACTTTACAGAAAAACCTGATGACTTCTAGATTAGATTAAATGAAAGAGAGAAAAGTAGATCTTTTTGCTAGATAAAGTCATGAGGTATGCAACCTATAGTCACTGAACAAATGGCAGAAAAATGTCATGTGAAAGCAGCGACCTGCATACTAGCACAGGAAACATCCCATGGCAGAATGGCCTTCCAGCAGGCATTAGGGGCCCATAAGCAGGCCTTCACACTCAGTGTGAATAAGGACACTTTGCAGGAAAAAGGCTGTTTGCCTGGAAGTTGAGCAGGAGAAACTCCCACACTGTCATTCAGCTTCTACTGCACACCCCCACACCCCCGTGCCCAGGCCTTCAGCTGAGTAGGTGTGAAGGACAGAGTTATCTTCAACAGCTTTCTGATTTGGTAGAAACAGCATGGAGTCTGGCTAGAGCACTTATGGAATCCTTTAGGCATAGACTCAAAGAGTATTCCTTCCTCTTTTGAAGGGTTATCTTTGTTCTCACCATTGTCACAGCTAGGCTTCCCAGTGAGACAAGGCACACAAGTATGAAATTGGGATTTTGTTTGCTAGAAATTTAAAGTCAGAATGTGTTAAGAGAGAGCCCTACACTGAATAGGTGGTTTTCAACACATGCTTTATAAGTAAATGACTCCCTCTAATGACCTCAGTAATTTTACACATATCTTTATAGTGCAGCTCACCAGGTCCCAGCATCCTGTAATGTGTCTGTTGGCTGTGTTTGCTTGGACTTTTAATATAGGCAGAAATGCTGAAATATGGATGTCATAGGATGAGCAAGGAATAAATAGTGGATCACTTTTGATACTCCACACTGGGGTACGTACCATTATACTTCCATGACTGATCAGCCTTTCGCATTCAAAAGAGTTTTGAGTAGACCTCTGCTGGTCCTCCACTATGCTTGACATTTCAACTCAACCAGCCTTCATTCTCTACCTCTCTGAAAACATAATAATTTTGTGTGTCTATAACAAATCTTAGCCCAATACATTACAACATGCACTAATTCTGGTTTGTTTCTAGTCTACTCATGCCATCTCTCAGCCAGACCTCTACATTTTTCTAGTGCTACCTCTTGACTTCTGCATGTGTATGACCCTTACACTTTCAACTTTCTTCCTAAAGCCTATTTTTCACTCTTCACAGCCAGGCTTGACATTAATTTCATTCAAGAACCTTGCCATGCACTACATTTGTTACTTTCAAGATGTCTTCTGATTTTTCACTTTTCTACTTGTATGCTTACTAGAATACATATCATTATTGCCTGTCCATCTCATAATAAATTATAGCATCTAAAGGGAAACATCTCTGCGGCGAGCCCCCCCGACCAGCGGGAAAAGAACAATCACCACACGAGGATCCTTCTTGATCACACTTTATTGGAGAGCTTCTTGGTTAACAGGAGAGCTGACGGGGAAGGACCCGGGGGCGGGATTTGCAGCTACTTTTATAGGGGGATGGGCAATGAGGCACCTACTGATTGGCTGTTATCTGCTTGCCACCACCAGGCGCCACGGGATAGGCTCAGGACAGGTTGCGTCAAGCGCATGCGCGTACCTTGAATACGGTTGGCGCCAAGGTACTGTCGTAAATGAAGTTGAACACCACGAGGTTAGCGCCATCTTGTAATGGCGGTTTAGATGTGGCTTCCTGCAGTGCCAGCGCCATCTAGTGGTGGGGACTAGATGTGGCTCCCTGCAGTTCCCCCTTTCTATTATAAAGCGCAGCAGGTGAAGGTAGAGGTTTGATCTCTGATAAACAAAAGGACATTGTGAAGACCCCAGGCCAGGTGGCCAGCCAGGCTGGTGCCTCACCCGTCCGGTACCTTTTCTCAGAGATGGGATGTCGGTACCAACTCATATGCAATCAAACATGTCCTCCATGAGGCTGCTAAGAGCATACCTCATGTGCAGTACTTTGTCTCGCAGCCTGAGCGCCAATGAATGTCGTGTTCCCAACACCAACCCTCTGCTCCTCCTAGTAATAATGGGCACCTCAGGCCCTAAGGGGGCAGGGGCCAGGGAAAAACTAGGTGTTTTTCAGGGCCGACAGCCAAATCTGGGGGGAGGATCCACACTCCAAAGCGGCAAGTGCTTGAGAAATAACTACCTTGTCCCGCCTGGTCTGGGCTTGTAGGCGACAAATCAACCAGAGGCACAGCGCACAGCCCCCAAGGCAGCAAACTGCAAACATCTCTACCCCTACCCACTCCTTGAAGAAGGAAAAGGCAGAGGAAAGCCAAGAGGTAAAACCCTCAGCCAGGCTAAGGTCCACTCGCGTGGAATTGATCATAACAATAGCTTGTCTTAGTTCTTCCAATTCCGCATCAAAATCTAGGGACCAATTCCCTGCCAAGTACAAGGACAGTTGCTTTGACAGATTTGTTGCCCTTGTAAAGTTTTCATATTGAACACTAGTGATACATAAGGCATTAAGTTTCCATTCACATCCCAACTGAGCGATTTGCCAAAGAACATCAATTTGCTCCTGAACTAGGTCCACCCTTTGATTTAGGATCATAATGCCACCTTTGAGTTGGGAATTTAAATTTGATTGTGTGTCTAAGGCGGCAGCTGTGGAAGAAGCCAAGGTATTTAAGGTAGAGGCGGTTTGAACTGAAGAAGCCATGGCTACACCTGCGGCTGTAGCTGCGGCAGCAGCAGCCGCCACCGCAGCAATAACAGCGGCCGTAATTCCAAAATCTTTTTTATGCCTGAACAAAGACAATGTACTAGGAGCCTCTACAGGCACGGGGACCCAACGGGGGACCCTAAGTACCATGGCTCTGTGATAGAGTGTTGCGTCCCAACATTGGGACAAACGACAAGAAGCATTAGAACAATTGCTGAAAGAAAAGTTACTAAGGACAAACATGAATGGTGGATGGACACACACCGGGGTGGGGGCATAAGAGGCATTTTTTCCTAAGTATTTTCCTATCCGGGTGACACCCCCAAACACTTTCTCATATCGCCATCCAAGGACTGTCTTATCTAAGAAATCAACTATGAATTCGCTCATGGATAGTAGCTCATGGATTACTCCAGACACATTATTATGGGCAACTGTCCCCCCCCATAATAAAACAAAGGGTGTCATATCTGTGCAGCTACCATTAACCCCACACAGAACCCACTTTGAAAATGGGTTCATAGTACCATCCTGTAGAAATGGTCCCTCCGTCCACGAAAACTCTAAAGGAAAAGGCCCTTTCATATTCGGGGAATAAGTAAAGGTCCGTCCCACATCTGCCCAGCCCACAGTACTGGACTGGCATTCCGTCCATGGCCAAAGGTCCCCTTCATAAGTTCCCACACAGTGAGGTGCCAGGCGTGGTTGAGGCAGAGTCACAGTACCTCTCTGGCCACGAAAAAAGGTACCATTGAACCATATCGCCTCTTCTGAGAAGGGGTAACTAAAAAGTTTGTGGGACGAATTCCGAGAGGTAGATACTGGGCCCCATTTCCTGTCCCCCTTAAACCAAGCAAATGCCTGCATCTCCAGTTGTATACAAGAGTCACGTTCACGGGCGAGAGTAAAGCAGAGACTTCCACTTTCCTCGAAGTGTCGAGCCTCCCCCAGGGGGGCAAGGGTCAGGTCTTTAACAACCGCAGGGAGATTGAGACCTTTCTGAGTGGTAAAGAACCGAGGAAGGACTCTCGCCGTGTGGCGAACGGGCAGGGGCTTGGGGAAAACAGACAGGATGCCCCAGCGCAATTCTCCTCTACTGGTCTCCAGGCACATAAGGATCAGCATCCACAGGATCTTTGGCACTCGTACTTGGATGGCCATCCTCGTCCCCTGGACACTCCTCTGGAGTTGATGTCAGCGTCTTGACTAGCCGGGCCGGGACCCAATGTGGCGATTCCTGGTCCTGTGGAAAGACACAAACAGCTCCCCTGGATCTTACCAAAGCAGGATCCGGTCCCTTCCATTTATTATCCAACACATCCTTCCACATGACCAGTTCCGGATGTGCTTGTGCCCCCTGGTGGCAATGTCTGTCTGCTGCAGACCTATCATGAACATCCAAAACTAAAAAATTAAGGGTATAGAGTGCTAGAGAGACTCTCTCCTTGGGGGTTGCATTCTCCGCTATCCCCCTTCGTTGTTTAAAAAGGATAGCTTTTAAACTTTTATTTGCTCTCTCCACAATACCTTGGCCTTGTGGGTTGTAAGGTAGGCCAGTAGTGTGGGCAACCTGCATCTGGGCACAGAAGGCACGAAAGCCAGAGGAAGCATAAGCAGGGCCATTGTCAGTCTTTAGGCGTCGCGGTTTTCCCCAAGACGCCCAGGCTTCCAAACAATGAGTTTTTACATGAGTAACCTTTTCCCCTGCAAGAGGAGAAGCATGTATGATTCCTGAGCAAGTATCCACCGAGACGTGCAAGTATTTAAGCTTGCCAAATTCCAAGACATGAGTAACATCCATCTGCCAAAGATCACCAGGTCTTAGGCCCCGTGGGTTCACACCCACATGTGGAGAAGGCAGGAAAGTGACACAGGATTGACAAGCCTTAACAATATCACGTGCCTCGGACCTAGAAATGGCAAAGGTCTTTCTTAAGGTGTTAGCAGGAACATGATACAGCCTATGGAACTCGGTGGCCATATCTTTAGGACTACTCATGGCTAACATGGTCATCCGCGTGGCTTTGTCTACCAAGTCATTTGCTTGAGATATAGGTCCTGGTAGCAAGGAGTGAGCACGAACATGGGTAACATAGAAGGGGGAGGAGCGTTGCCAAATGAGAGATTGAATTTGAGAAAGAATGTTTGAGACAGGACTAGCAGAACGAATAGAGGCAGCAATTTCCAGTCCAACAACTGCATTAGCCACATACTGTGAGTCTGTGAACAAATTAAAGGGACTACCAAAGGTCTGAAACACCTCCAAGACAATCATGCATTCCACAATTTGGGGAGAGTCAGGCCTATAGAACTTCACCACAGGTTCTGAGCCCTGAACCATATAAGCTCCGCGACCTGTTTTTGAACCATCAGTGAAAATGGCAGGGACTGAGGGCAAAGGGCCCTTTGATGTGACCCGGGGAAAATAGACTAAATTTTTTTCCACGAAGGACAGAATGGGGCTTTTTGGGTAATGGTTATCTATAGGATTTGGAAAAGCACACATAAGAATGCTCCATTCATCAACCGTACCGGATAGAGTCTCTACTTGTTCCTTAGTATAGGGGATGATAAGCTTATCAGGCAACTTTGCAAAATGAGTTAGGCACGATTTTAGACCCAAACAAGCCTGTTGGGCAACCAACTGTGGGAAGTACTGCAGGGTGCGAGCTCCCAAGGAATGTCCATAAATCCACAAAAGAGGGCCGTCCTGTCATAACACTCCCGTGGGGACATCCCTTGTTTTTAGAATACAAAGAAGAAGTGGACTAGAAGGGTCAAAGCGTTTAAGCTGTGCCTTTATAAGGGCCTTTTCTATCTTGTCTAAGGCCTGACGAGCTGGCTCAGTGAGCACACGAGGAGAAGTAATCTCAGGATCACCCTCCAAGATGGAAAACAATGGTAACAAATCTGCACGGGGGACATGGAGAAAACCTCGCAACCAATTAATGTCCCCCAAAAGTTTTTGAAAATCATTTAATGTATGCAAGTGGGAGGTACGGATGTAAATTTTTTGAGGTTTCACAGACTGAAGGCCAATGACGGACCCAAGGAAATTTACTGAATCCGTTTGTTGGACCTTCTCTGGGGCAATAAAAAGACCCTTATGTTCCAACGCCTTGACGACCTCCTGAAAGGAGACATGCAAGACATCTAAGGTGGGGGCTGTGAGTAGGATATCATCCATATAGTGGATCATACGTAAAGAGGGGAACTGTTGTCTTACTACAAATAACACTGAGTCTACATAAAGCTGGCACATAGTGGGACTGTTGGACATCCCTTGTGGCAACACACGCCACTGAAAGTGGGCATCAGGCTTCTCATGATTTACAGCTGGTAATGTGAAAGCAAAACGCTCTCTGTCCTGAGGGCAAAGGGGTATGGAGAAAAAACAGTCTTTAATATCTAAAACCATCACTGGCCATTCCCTGGGGAGAGCAGAAAGCGCTGGTAGGCCCCTCTGAACTGGGCCCAAGACCTGTATTTGAGCATTGACAGCCCTCAAATCATGTAATAATCGCCACTTTCCAGAGGACTTTTTGATCACAAATATAGGTGTATTCCAAGGGGAAATAGAGGGCTCCAGGTGGCCTAACTGCAATTGTTCCTCAATTAACCTCTGGGTTGCTTTTAGTTTTTTCTGTGAGAGGGGCCACTGAGGAACCCACACTGGCTTATGAGTCATCCAGGGTATGGGCACCTGTTCAAAATTGGAAGCAGAATTTTCAGTGGTCCCTAAGAAAAACCCAACCCAAAGCGATCCAACTTCTCCTCCGGGATGATGGGCTGAGGTCGCCCTTGAAGGTGCTTCCCTAGACCTGAGCCTGGAACAAAGCCCTGAATTTTTATCATATTTTTACTAGCTTTTGAATAATCATTGGTCAAGCGGAGATTCATTTGGGTCTGAATATCTCTTTCCCATAAATTAATGGGAACATCCAACACAAAAGGTTGGATTTTTTCCTTTTGACCCTCTGTAGTGGTTCATGTTAACTCCTTTGTACTCATATGTGGTGTTTTAGCAAACCCTAAGCCTTGCAAGATCTGAGCTGATCTCTGCAAGGGCCAGGCTTTTGGCCAAGAATCCAATTTTATTATACTTTTATCTGTCCCAGTGTCCACCAGTCCTGAGAATTCTTTTCCTTCTATGGTCAGGCGCAGAAGGGGTCTTTGATCCAACTCCAAAGACAAGCAGGTCAAGTCCACACCGGTAGACCCAAGGCTCTTGTCATCCCTTTCCTTATCTAGTGCAGGAAATAGAGAATGGTTAGAAGGCAAAATCAGCAATTGGGCAATACGGTCCCCAGGGGCCACTGACACTGCCCCATAGGGGGAATGACAAAGAATTTTAATTACACCTGTATAATCTGGATCGATAACACCGGGGAAGACTATGAGACCCTTTAAAGTAGAGGAGGAGCGCCCCAAAAGAAGGCCCACCGTATCTCTCGCTAGCGGGCCAGACACATCTGTGTCCAGGATTTGCACGCCCATTTCCGGAGTTAAGACCAATCCGGAGGTGGCACAGAGGTCCAGGCCTGCGGAGCCCGATGTTGCTCTCCGGGCTGAGGCAGCGGGGGACCTGGCGCCACAGTCACCGGGACCTGAGGTGTCTGCATTGCCCCATAGATTTGTGGGCCCTGGGGACGTGGGCCCTCCCCCCCGTTTTTTTGGTCCTGATTACGTGAAAGAGGGGGGAGGGGCAGACCATTAATATCCCTCACAGATCTACATTCATTAGCCCAGTGTTTTCCCTTCTTACATCTAGGACAAGTCCCAGGGGGGCGCTGTGCCGGTCCCGCATCTCGGACAGGGGCTGGGCTATCCGCTTGAGGACATTGGCGTTTAAAATGTCCCAATTGACCACATCGGAAACAGTCCTTTTGATTCCCTGTCCGTTGAGCCTTAGCGGCAGCTATGACCGCTGCCGCTAATCCTGCATTAGACAGAGGACCCCCTATCTCTCGACAGGCTTTGAGCCAGTTATCCAATGTTTTCCTTCTTATTGATTGTATAGCCTTTTTGTACTCCTTAGTGGCCTGTTCAAATATTAGCTGTTGTATAAACGGCATGGTGTGGTCAGCAAGGCCAATTGTCTTTTCTGTCACTTCCAACATTCTAGCTGAGAAATCAGAAAATGGCTCTGTAGGGCCCTGAACAATCTTAGTCAACTGTCCTGCGACCTCTCCCTTGTTGCGGAGCTCCTTTCATGCCTGATAATGAATATTATTAATTTGATCATACACATCTGGATGAAAATTAAGTTGATCTGTAAGATAAGGACCAGTCCCCAGAAGCATATCAGAAGTCCAGTCCCATTTTCCTTTCTTAATATTCTGCCTAGCTTGTTCTTGGGCTTTATCAGAAATCAGTGATCTGAAATCCAAATATTGCCCTCTCGTTAGACAAGCTCGGGCTAATTCTAACCAATCACCAGGAGTAAGGGTGCGCTGCGTGAGTCTGCGAAGTAGCATAATAGAATAGTCAGCAGTGGGTCCAAAATCTTTGCAGGCCTGAACTAAATCCTTAAGCTCCGCATAGGGGATTGGCTCCCAATCTCTTTGATTGGTAGTGGTATTCAAAAAAACCGGGAAAGCGGAGGCCAGGCGGGACCATGTCCGCGGCTTAACAAAATGGCAGCGATCCTCGGCTGGGACATAGGGGGGGGGAACATGAGGGCGTGGCAGAGCACTAGGCGGTGCTCGGTTCCGAATACCAACTTTCTCTTTTAAGGCACTCCTCCCCCTAACCGCGGGAGGGCAGACACGCCCGCCCACAAACTGAGAATCCTGAGCACGATGCAAAGCTGCCTCCTCTAAATCCTGTCCCTCTGACCTACTGGAGTCCTCCTCTCCCTCCTGATCAGAAGCAGAGCTACTGCCGTGATCATCTCGTATACTCAGGTGTCGCAGCGGCTGTAGGGAAGGATATAACCCCACAGCCCCCTGCTGCGGCGGGGCCCTAGGGAAGTCCTCACCCCTCCTGTGCATACAGCCGGAGCCCTCATTACTCTCTTCTAACGGGGGTGCCTTCTCCTCTACATGGCAGGGAACCTTTTCCTTGAAATGACTGGCCATATTGGGAACTCCTCCCGGGAAATGACTGGCCCTTTTTTTCTGTACTTTCTTATATAATCTGGGTTTGCTATCCCCACTTGCATCAGATTTTGACAAACTATCCTGATGTTGTCTGAGCCGTCTCTGGCCCTCCTGAAGTGGGTCCGGGTGGCTTCCAGAACGTAAACAAGAATGTATCATCCTCCAGAAAGGGAGGGTACCTCGACCTAAGTGACCCTCCTCCCTAGCCGCCTCAAGGTCTTTATCCAGCTTTTCCCATGAGGGCAATGAGAGATCTCCGGACACCGCAAACCATGGAGCAGCGGCATCAATGTCTTTAACGATCTTTTTAATAGTGGCATTAGAGATCTTTAGATCACGTTGTTTCAAAACTTCTTTTATAGGCTGAGTAAAATCAATGGGAGAATACCGGGCACTCGATGTATTACCCATCACGAGCTGGAAGGCTGGAAATGAAACTAACAGCCAGCCCCACGTTATCTACCGAGGATTTATCTGACTCGAGGCTCCAAGGACCAGAGCCGCGTTGTCTACCACGGGTTTAACCGGTCCAGGCAATCAGCAGACTAGGCAAGATAAAAACAAACGCAAAACAATAGAAAGACCCAGACAAAACAAACCAAAAACAGCAAGAGCAGCGAGGCCCTCAGACACGGACATGACTGAGACACAGAAAAAAAAAAAAAAAAAAAAAAAACAGAATGACTTACTGGCGCCTTCCTCTCCGTGTGTCAAGTTCTGAATCTTCCTTTGGTCCTTCCCGGGTTTCGGCACCACTTTGCGGCGAGCCCCCCCGACCAGCGGGAAAAGAACAATCACCACACGAGGATCCTTCTTGATCACACTTTATTGGAGAGCTTCTTGGTTAACAGGAGAGCTGACGGGGAAGGACCCGGGGGTGGGATTTGCAGCTACTTTTATAGGGGGATGGGCAATGAGGCACCTACTGATTGGCTGTTATCTGCTTGCCACCACCAGGCGCCACGGGATAGGCTCAGGACAGGTTGCGTCAAGCGCATGCGCGTACCTTGAATACGGTTGGCGCCAAGGTACTGTCGTAAATGAAGTTGAACACCACGAGGTTAGCGCCATCTTGTAATGGCGGTTTAGATGTGGCTTCCTGCAGTGCCAGCGCCATCTAGTGGTGGGGACTAGATGTGGCTCCCTGCACATCTCTAGCATCCATATTTTGCTCCATCCCCACCCTAGCCTTGTCCATGGAATTTGACAGAGTAGTATGTAGACTTCAGCCTAACAGATAGAATTATCCATACCAAATTATTTGAACATCCTCCTTCCTCGGAGTACATTTTCTATCTGTTATCATGGCTTTATCCATGTAATGCTTTATGGGTTCTCTTGAGGTCCTAACACATTGCTGAATATGAGACATGGATATAAAGTCATTATAATAGGGGCACATGGGCTTTTGCTGTGGGATTTTTGATTTAATAATTTTCTCATGCTAGTATGTGCTGTTATTTTCCTCATCATCCATCATGTTTGATAGTAATCCATTGCCTCTGCCTTTTCCCAATTTGCACAAGAGCCCAGTAAGATATTCTTAGCCTCATAGAGAGATATTCAGAGTCTTGAAATAAATAGGTCCCATCAATATTTGGTGATTGTAGCCTAATTCAGAAATGTTTTCCTGGAAATACAGCATAAAATACTTGTTTGAACCTCATGTCAGATTGCCCATGTTAGTAGTGATCCATGGCAAAGATGGGCACTGATTTCTCAAAATATCTCTTTTGTTATTACCTATAAATGCTTGAAAGATTTCATAAATGCAGATACCTTGTTATGCATGCTGCTTCCTCAAACTGCCTCAGACACACCAGATGGCACAGCAAGAGCTGTACAAGTGACAGATGATAAAATTCATAAAGCCACATAAATTAACCTCATCATGGCTATAATGTCAGATGCTACTGGGAAAAGCAGAAGGACTGGGGAACAACTGCACTCTATTACCCACAGGGATGGATTTACAACCCATCTGGGGTCTATCATGTGAAGATACAGGAACCCCAGATGGCCTGTGAGTTTTGAACATTTGTGTATGCAGGGGTAGTTCTATCTTTCTGGAAATTAACTGACACTGTGGTCAGAAAGGATGCTTCAGCCAGCACCAAAGCCATGCTTCATTCAACTCAAACTAAATATCATTAGTGAAAATTTCCCCAGGATTTCTCAGCCAGTGCACCATGATAGCTTCTAAGCCAAAGGAGGGAATGAGGGGCAAGTATTCTAGATGCACTAAAACCTTGAACTAATTAAGTCTTTCTGTGTGATCTGTTACTGAATTTCAGGGGCTTCGAGGAACATGGAGAGACACAAAATAACTGCCAGTTGCTGAGTTAGAGAAGTAGAAAAGCACCCATGACCAACTTCAGAAACATCAGAGATAATCACTAAAAGATCGTATTTATCCAGGCTATAAACTGGGATTTAGGTCTATAGGAGTGCAACCACTAAAAAGAACACTGTTCTGCTGAGAGAAGCAATGTGACAAAATCATGGTTATGGAGAGTACACAGACAATTCTCAGAATGGCTTTATGTAAAGGGGGAGATAGTTAAAATGCTGGTAA
This sequence comes from Dipus sagitta, assembly GCA_036346955.1. Classification (NCBI taxonomy): domain Eukaryota; kingdom Metazoa; phylum Chordata; class Mammalia; order Rodentia; family Dipodidae; genus Dipus; species Dipus sagitta. The sequence continues at coordinate 61,859,137 of CM070775.1, forward strand.
GAACTAATGCAGAAGTTGGGCTATAGGGAGAGGAGAGCACAATGTATTAAATGGGTGACATTAAGAGGGCAGGAGCAAAAGAAGATACTGGGCATAAGAATGGCACATTCCATCATGTTCAAATCAATTAAAACATACATTCTTAATACTCCAGCAGGATTTATTTGAAGCTCATATCAGTTTATCCATGTTAATGATGATCCCTGGTAAAAACAGACAGTAGTTTATCAAAATTGTTTTCAGCTCTTACCTATCAATACCTGAAAGAATCATTAAAGTTTCTGAAGTATTCTGAACAGTGCTCAGGTCTCCAGAAAACCTGTCTGTTACAAGGCTACACCTGCTTCCTCATGGTCCTCCCATATATTACACGAAATTCGCCTGGGTAACTTAAGATCCCATGATGGTGGCTGTGTTCTCTGAAAGTTCTCAACTGAAATAAAACTAGATCTCAGGCATTTCTCATGAATCCTCAGGAGGAGGTCTGGTATGTGTTATAAGTACTTCTTATTTCTGTATAGCTGATTAGAAAAATGAGTAAGAAAATAACCATATAAATTTTCATGCATAAGTAATATATAAGCAAAAAAATTTAAGTCTACATCTATTCTATTTTTCATGCCTTTGAAGCATCCCATAATATTTTCATTCAAGTTAATAAATCATACTCAAATCCAATGATCAATAGGTACAAATAACACACAGAAAAGAAAAGAAAATCCCTCGAACTATACAGCAAGTTCAAGGTCTGCCTGGGCTAGAGTGAGACCCTACCTCAAAACTCAAAACAAAAGCCGGGCATGGTGGTGCATGCCTTTAATCCCAGCACTCAGGAGGCAGAGGTAGGAGGATCACCATGAGTTTGAGACCGCCTTGAGACTACATAGTGAATTCCAGGTCAGCTTGGGCTAGAGTGAAACCCTACCTCGAAAAACCAAAAAAAAAAAAAAAAAAAAATGTACAGCTTATGTAGACTTACACTCACTACAGACAACTGACAACACCCATTATTTGAGACACCAATGAAAGAAAATCCAGCCTGTAATCCAAACAAAAGCCTGGTATATAAATCACATTAGCAATTCTCTGGCAAGTGATTACATGCCACATAATCAAATTTGATTTTTACCATTTACCATTTATAGCATGCTCCATTTTTTAAAAAGTATTTTATATATAAGGGGCTATACTCTTATGTCCCCTCGAACTGGCCCCCACTACCCTGGAGGCCCTCTCCCATGGCATCATGATATCCACTGTGAGGTAGAAAATCTCAGTTATTCTCTGTGGGTTAGCAGGGGAACCATTTCTCAAGATATTCCTATTCACTCTGCAGCTCTTATGGTCTTTCCACACCCTCTTCTGTAATATTCCTATTGGCAGCCTGATTTAGAGTTGAGTTCTGTGTATTCTCTGGATTTCTGCTTTGAAAGATTTTGCTTGATCACTATGTCTGTGCCACCATCATCCTGGAGCAGGTTGTCAGGATAGCAGTAAGAGCAGTATTCATGTCACTGCTTCCTGTGCAATTTCTCCTGGCCCTGGCAGATGTGGTAAAGATAGTACATTTCATAATGGGCAGTCAGCTGTCTTGTCTTATTGATGGGTCTTGGCTCTCTTCTGTGTTCTCTGCCATCTGTAAAGTAGAGTAGATTATCCAATCAAGAGTGAGCATCTTGGGTTAAAGGGGGTGTGCAAAGTTAATTGAGAGATTTTTTGGTGTTCATGCCCCTACTCCAGAGAACAGTGAGAACTTCTCTCTGAATTATGAGTTTCTGAATATGGAATTCTGAGTTGGTTTCCAGTACAAGATGTGAGTAGTGTCCCACTGACTGGACCTCATGTCTAACCAGAAAACAGTTGGTTACTCACAGAGGCCACATGCCACTATTGCACAGGTGTGTATTCTTTTCTGACTGGCTGATTTCATAGTCTATAGAGTCCCTTGTTTACAAATGGTGACCATTGCCTTCCTGTGGCTCCCATAAGTTTCTCTAGCACTGTGAGGCTAGCCAGTGGGGAGCTAATTTCCCTTCTGGTTCCAGCATGGTTTGAGGTTGTCCTGTGACTGCAGCATGTGGTGTCTTCAGCAATAGGGTCTTACTTTTTAGCTCTAGCAGGTAATCAATATTTTGGAATTGGCCTACATTATTTAGGGGACCTCAGGTTCTCTTTGGTCAATAGCTCACTATGGGGGATAACCCAACTCTGGGCCTAGGATTTATGAGCCAAAATCCATGGTGTTAATATTAAGCTTTTTCCACCTTCTGTCTATAATACCCCCCTCCTTTTATTGGTGTTTATATCTTGTAGCATGCTAGTGATAATGGTGGCTTTATGAAACTAATTCCTGTTTTCTTATTTTTTTGTATAATTCCCCTCTTATCCTCTTACCCCATACAAATGTTCCCACCCTCTGATATTTTTCCCTCCCCTCACCTGTCAGGTAACTCCTCCTCTCATGTCTCCCTATTTCTTCATTGTACTGGTCTCATTCTAGTTTTATGCCAATATTCCTTGTACTAACATCCATTTACACTCATCTCCAACTGATCATTCTTAGGAGCCACAGATGAGAGAGTACATGTGGTGTTTGTCTGTCTGAGCCTGTGTAACCTCACTTAGCATTTTTTTTTCCAAGTCTCCTGATTTTCCTGAAAATTTATTTTATTTTTCCTTACTAGGCATAGAATTCCATTGTGTATATGTACCACATCTTCACTAACCATTAATTTGTTGATGGGCATCTGAGATGCTTCCAGTTCCTGGCTATTGTGAATAGAGTAGCAATAAAAATGGTTTAGAAAGTGTCAGCTGGGCGTGGTGGCAAAGGTCTTTAACCCAGCACTTGGGAGGCAGAAGTAGGAGGATTGCCGTGAGTTCAAGACCACCCTGAGACTACATAGTGAATTCCAGGTCAGCCTGGGCTAGAGCAAGATCCTACCTTGAAAAATAAAAAAATAAAAAAAAAAAAAAAGGTTTAGCAAATGTCTCTGTAGCATATAGTAGAACCATTAGGGTTACTCCCAAAAGAGATATAGCTGGACTTAATGGTAGTTTTCAGCCTTTTGAGGAGTCTTCATACTGATTTCCATAATGACTGTACAAATTCGCACACTCACTAGCAGTGGATGAGGATACCTCTTTCCCCATGCCCCTGAAAGTATGTGTTGCCATTTGATTTTTTTGATTTTCGCCATTCTGACTGGTGTGAGATGGAATCTCACAGTTGCTTTAATTTGCATTTCCCTGATGAGTACAGATGTTGAGCATTTCTTTAGGTATTTAATGGTCAATATCATTTCTTCTCTGAGCACTCTGTAAATTCCTTGACCTATTTTTTGTTTGGAGTACTTGATTTTTTTTTTTTTATTGTTTAGGTCTTTTAGTTTTGGTGGATGGTATGAGTTAAGAAATTTATCCATATTTTTCCAGGTTTCCCAATTTTGTAGAGTGTAGATCTTTGAAATATGTCCTGATGATTCTTCCAATTTCATTAGGGTCTCTCGTAACATCCCCCTTTTCATTTTTGAACCAGCTCTTTGATTAATCAATTTTTAAACTTTCAGTTTTCAATTCATTGATTTCTCCTCTCATGTTAAATATCTCTTTACATCTGGTACAATTAGGTTTGACTTGTTCCTGTTTTTCCAATGCCTTCAGCTGGATAGTTAAGTTATTTACTTGAGCTCTTTCTATTTTGTAATGAAGATAATTAGTATTCCCCACTTTTTTCATCTGGCTTATGTAGGTGGCTTAGGAATTGAACCTTGACTAGCAGGCTCTCATAGTAAGCACCTTTAATCACAGAGCCATCTTCCCAGCCCCCCATTTATTAGTTTCCTTATCATTTTATTTCTTATTCTATTTCAAGTTACTCAATCCACAATCTTTTCCTTTTGTAGAATTATAGTATATCAATAGGCCTTTTTACTTGTTAATTGTTTTAAAAAAGTGCCATTTCCAAGGAACCGTCTCATCCTCAATTCTGAAATATCTATCAGCCAGGCTTCAATGTCCAACATGATAAAAATAGAGACCCTTATTGTTAAGAAGGAGTTTCATATTCTTCTTCATGGAATTCTTGGACAAACCCAGTAATGGAGGCATCAGCATGAATGTATGTCACACCTACAAGAAAAACAAGAAACAGCTTCAAACTCAAGTCTTTTTTCTCTCAAGTCTCAGAGCTAGCTACTGAGAGCCAAATTATAGATGTTAGCAAGTCTTCTTTTCCATAACCAGGGCTCATAAAATGGTATAGCAGGGTCTTGGGTAAAGGGTCAGTCAATCAAGTACTTGCTGCACAAGTGTGAAGGTCTGAGTTTGGATCCCCAGCATCCAAATAAATGTCTGACATGGCAACATGCACATGTAATCACAGCACTCAGGAGGTGGAGAAACATGATCCCCAGGGCAAGAAGGCTGGTTGTACTAGCCAAATTGTGAGCTCAGGGTTCAGGGAGAAAGAGCTCCTGTCTCAACAAGGAAGGTGGAAAGTGACTGAGGAAGGCAACTGATGTTGACCTCTGGCCCCCACATGCATGCACATATGCCTGTGATCCCACACACATAAAAACACCATACATGCATACATTCATACCACACATACACACACACGCAAAAAGAAAGTAACAGTTCAGATTTAGGATTCAAAACGAGAAACCAATTTTGTTAAAGAAATAATTTTTCAAACATGTGTCTAGACAATTAGCAAATACTTCCTTTCATAGCACCTAATTTTAAGGGCAAGTATTCAAACAGCCATCTTCCTTTCCTCAGTCCTTTTTGCGTGCTAGTATCAGACACAAGCTGATGGTGGCTCCACCTGCAGCTGATGATTTCCAGGTCAGTCACAGTAAATAAAGCTAATTTTCAGGCCTCAGGAATAGCAAGAGCTGTGGTCTGTTCCTGTGGCCATAAAGCCACAGCCCCAGGAGCCCACACCTTCCTCACTTGGGCCAGCCCTGCTTTCCCTGGACACTGCTGTCACAAGTCCTCCGTGCACCATGCATCAAGGTTTGCTGAGCATTTGAATGTGCTCAGTACCTGAAGCAGCAAATCAATATTGGCCCGTCAGGATATTCACTTCCCAATGTCCATGGCCCTTTCATGCTATTTCCCCTAATTTATCCATGTGATCAATGCAAGAATTCTGATATGAGGAGATTATCTGAGATTGTCCAGATAGGTCCAAAATAACCACAGGGGTCCTAATAAGAGGGAAGCAGAAGATGAGTGAAATGGGGGTGATGGAACCATGGAAGTACAGATTTGAAGATAGAAGTCCGGCAAGGATAGACCTTGAGAATATGAAAGGGAAATAGATTCTCTCCCACAGCTCCAGAGGAAGTGGGATTTGCAAACAACTTGATTTTGGCTCATGAAAACTCATGTAGGATTTCTGCCTCCAAACTGCATGTGAATCAAATAGTCTTGTTTTTAAGATACTGTGATTATTGTTATTATAATATGTAATTATGGTCTCAGTGGTTAAATGTGCTTGCTTGCAAAGCATGTAAATCTGGCTTTGATTTACTAGAATCTACATAAAGCCAACTTTATATATAGTGGCACATATATCGGGTATGCATTTGCAGTGCAAGAGACCCTGCTTTACCCACACATATATGTACATGAATAAAACTATTTTTAAAACATTACTTTAAGTAGTTACAACAATAAAAAGAACCTAGAACACTGAGCATAGTAGTTTCCTTTTGCATCTCTATACCGCCTAACTTTGCTTTGGCTCCTCTGCTATTAGGCTTTTGTCTTTGGTGTTTCTTGATTTGGTGTCTCTGCTTCTAGAATGCTGGGATTACAGGCAGACTACCATGCCTGCCAGGCTTTTACCGAGGTGGTAGGGAGCCATCTCCCCAGCCCCTTTTTCTTACATTTAAGGAAAATTAAAATTCCTACCGTATTTTTTTCTTAGTAACCATGATTTATGTTCTTCAAATTCACAGTAGCTGGTTTGAGATGACCAAGGAACAAGATATCAGCCCAGAGAAACAAAAAATCTGCACGCTAAGAATTAGTTGTTCCCATAGTCACAGAATAACTATGACAGCCTAACTCATTTGAAAAGTAGTTGTTTCCCTGCTGACATGCTTAAAGATACATATTTATAAATTCATGTTATTTATGGTAGTTGTAAGATTAATGTCCAAAATAATATTCATCTTACATAATATTTCCTCTATTTTAGTTCATACCCCCAGAGCAGGTGCTAGTTCTGTTTTTAGCTGTACCTCTCAGGTACTTGTATACTACCTTTTTTTTTCTTTTTTGAGGTAGGGTTTCACTGTAGCTGAGGCTGACCTGGAAATCACTCTGTAGTAACTAATTCAAGAAATGTACCAAGAAGTAGAGTCACTGCTGTGTCTGACCTGATCACGTTGGTCTTACCATAAGCCCAATTTGGAATTGAGTCATGGGAAGCATGTGAAAGAGTTTGGTACATTGGGATAAAAAAGCTCAAATACAGTTTGTAAAAAATAAAATTTTGTGAAAAACAGACAGGGGAGGGCCAGTTCATGAGGTTTCATAGGGGAACAAGGACTCCATTGGGCTACATCTTGAACCAGAAGCAGAACTCAGTAGTGCTATCCATGGGTAATAGAATTGGATTCATTGGTGGTCATTTTGCAAGCTGGGAAGATGAAGCCCAAATGAGACAGTTGAGGCTGGGACAGGGTTCCCCAAAAGTAAAAGTGATGAATATTCTTGAGTCTGTAAGGAAGAATCTGGGTTTTTCTTTATCTTTTGTTCCCCCTAAAACTTGACTGGAGGATGTGAATAGATACTAACCATATAGCATGAGGCATAGTCCTATCTAAGGAAGCTAAACAGATTACTTACTTTCATGACAACCTGGAGTCACTTGGACACCTAACAAGAGGCCTGCATTAACCAGTTCAGTCCTCATTTAGTAAACTCACATAAAAGACCCCAATTTGGATTTCTAGGTAGGCTTTTTCATTTCTGGGAACCCCCTCTTGCTATACAGGAGCTCTATCATCTTTCTTTCTTTTTAAGTGTCATAAAGTCAATCTTTATAAGCTCTACAACAAAATCTTCCAAAACTTATCCCTCTATGTGATTATGATTCTTCAAAAATTCATAAGATAAGAGGCAAGAGGCCATTTACTCGGTCATGTTTTATGTGACCATCATTATACAGAATCCCATGTAATGTTACTGCCCAACTAAGAGCAAAGGAAGGCTCTATCACTCTCAAAGATGCCCCAAAGTTCCATGTCACAAGTTGCAATAAGATCCCAGGATGTCAAAGATGCTAGGATCTTATAAAATCTGCCAAGGAAATCTTCAGAAATAGGGTACACCCAGCTACCAAAAGAAAGCCCTATGCATTATGGGTGGCAAAATGAGGTTAATCAAGCCCCTGGGAACCAGGTGATTTCATCATAAGCCCCAAATTCAAATATGTAGCTATGGAATTTGTAGTTTTCCTTGTTGGGTTTCAGTTTTTCTTTGGTCCAATATCTTTTTGATAAGTTTCCAATTTCTCCCTGTTAGAATAAGAACATTTGCTATGTACCATTGTACGTTGGGAGATGTTAAGAAATCTGCACCAACATTTTTCAGTGTTGGAACTATTAAAAAGACTATGGGAATTTTTGAATTTAGACTAAATGCATTTTGAATTACAAGATGGTCATGAGCTTATGGTGGTAAGAGGTGAAAGGTTATGGCTTAAAAGTGATATGTTTAGGTGTCATGTACACAAGGGATTGACATAATGGTAAATATTGTTTGTCAACTTGACAGGATCTAGAGTCATATTGGAGATAAAAGTCTGGGAATGTCTGTAGGAGAGTTTCTACATTGCTTATTTGAGATAGGAAGACATGCTTTGATTGTAGCCACCATCATCCCATAGGCTTGGGTACCACACTAAGTAAAAAAGAGAAAATGAGTTGAACACAAGCACTCATCTCTTTCCTTCCTGACCATAAACACGACATAGCTTGCTGCTTTATATTTCTGCCACCATGCCTTCCCCACCATCATGGACTGCATCCTGGAACTGTGAGCCATATTAAATCCTTCCTTCCTTAAGTTGTTTTTATCAGACATTATGTTATAGTGATGAGAAAAATTAACCAATATATAACTGTATAATATGTATGTTGAACAAGAAAAAGGACTTGAGTCGAAAATTCTTTAAATTCTATTTTAACAAGGTGATAGCATTTAAAATACCATTTATTCTATATAATATCTGGGTTTCCTTCTCTAATGCTACCATGGACTATTTGTCCATAGCAATATTTTTGTGAAAACAATAGGTGAATAAGTATGTAGGCCTAACCTTCCATTTTTTTCCTACCAACTAAAAATAGTTTTCATGCCAAAACTGACCACAGAGACACACTGATTTCAAGTACTATACACTGAAAATGCAATAATCCTTAGAAAAATATCACTAAACAGAATAAATGACAACTCTATAAATAAAATAGGAAAAGAAAAGCCTTTATTGCTGCTTCAGATTTTTTTAAAAAAATCAATAGCTTTTATTGCTACATAGTAACATGTTATATCAGTATATCAGCAGTCACACTAAACTCTCTCCCTTCTTTTTCTTTCTTTTTTTTTTTTTGTATTCTCTCAGATTTCAGCTAGGTTATACTTGCTACTTAGTTGAGGGAGACTTGTTTTGAACTTCTAATTACAACACTTACAACAGATTCTCCATGATTTTGTAAAGTCCAGAATTCTATCTTCAGTGATTGCCCTACTGTTTTGTTTTGTTGACTTGTTAGTAATACAGGAATTTTGAGTTCCTTGTACAGCAATGCATCAATAATTTGGAGTGTCCCTGCATCCTTGTCGTATGAATTCGAAGAATAAAATCATTTGACAAGGGTATAAGGTTCAGAAAGTTTTTTGTTTTTGTTTTTTGAAATAGGGTTTCACTCTAGCTCAGGCTGACCTGGAATTCATTGTCAGGACAGCCTCAAACACATGGCGATCCTCCTACCTCTGCATCCTGAGTGCTGAAGTTTTTTTTATAGCTCAAAGCTTTAGGAGGATGAAGAGAAGAGAGCTTAAGCCTCGAACATAAGAGAAGGAAGCAAGGTGGAATTCTTCCCTAGAGGGGCAAGAGTGGGTTTAAGAAGCCCACCTCGAGACTGAGATCTGTGTTTTTCTTGTTGTTTGTTTGTTTTGTTTTTCCAAGGTAGGGTCTCGCTCTACCTCAGGCCGACCTGGAATTTTCTGTGTAGTCTCAGGGTGGCCTTGAACTCATGGAGATCTTCCTACCTCTGCCTACTGACCACTGAGATTAAAGGCATACGCCACCACGCCTGGTAGATCTGGGTTTTTTATGGGGATAGGACTACCAGGTTGACAGTTTACTAAGGACAAACACCAATAATCTTAGGTAAGGATCAGAGTCGTTCTCTAGGAAGTATGCACTTTTAATGTAGAAATATTTCCTGGAGGGTGTTACATCCAGGTTTTTGTAAACTTACTGACATTTCCTGCTTTTAGTCAAGGAAAAAAAAAATTATTTTTGAGGTTCTATTACCCTGACTGCCTAATCAATTGCTGTCTCCTGTCATTAGCAGATGTGGTCTTCAGTTTTACCCAATGTTGAACATTTCTTATACATTAATTTCTATCAAACACACACACACACAGAGACACACACACAATAAAGCAACAATAAATTATTAAGAGCAAAGTGATAATACACTGCCAAAGGGGGCCTTGGAACATCTGAGAGGAAGAGTACTCAACAACCTCAGCTATTGCCCAGGGTTTTGTTTTAAGAAATCCACAAGAAGGAGGAAGTTGGCTGCTAGTGGCATGGGTAGTTCTCTGGTTTAATTGACAAGTTTGAGTTATATCACCTTTATTGCGATTATCCATTCTCATGATGCATCAGATTTTAAGCACATATATAGCCAGACATATTTAAGTACAAGATAGCAAACAGGGATTTCTCCTTAAAAGTTCACTTGGAGGACACAGCTTGTCTTACTTTGCATGTACCCAAATCAGTCCAGGCTAGTTGACTTCCTGTTGTCTCAATCCTGGATATATCTGAGATATATTGAGTAAAAACTGGCTATAAATATTGGCTTCTCTGGGTGGAGAAGCCTCTCTCATTTTTTGGAGGAGTGTGTATGTGTATTTTGGTGCAGTTGGACGTCCCAATTTGCCACAGGTTGCTCAAGTGTATTGCAAGGAAAGGGGTATGCTTACTGGCCACGCCCAGTACTATTCCACTATGTCTTTATACTTATTTGCCTTAGTTAACATATTTTTATTTCACTATTGGTTTTCTTATTTGGAAAATTTTCTACCTTCCATGAGCTGATTCATTAGTAACTTAACTACAGGTCCTTGTCACTGTCACCATTTTTTTGTGGAAAACTAGGGAATTACAAATGCACCTCAAGAAACCCCAGAGGCTTACCATATGTAATGCGTACAAAATGAAGAACTGCAAAGGTACCAAATACTTCCTCAGAAGTACATTGGCAAGGTTACACAAGAAACAAAACAACACATGGCTAGTCAATGAAGGAACACTCTTTAACATGAACAAAATAAAAGGGGGGAAAATCCTATAGGACTGACAGCACTCAAAGGAGACTAAAAGAACAATGAAGACATGAAAAGGAATGAACATTGTAAATTGGAGATAGGAAATTGCTTACCTCCAGATCCCTGACAGGGAAATATTTTCTCTATATAAAAAGTAAAAACAGCAGGGCATTGTGGTGCAGCCTTTAATCCCAGCACTCAGAAGGCAGACATAGGAAGATTGCTGTGAGTTCAATGCCAGCCTGAGACTTCCAGGTCATCCTGGACTAGAGTAAGGACCTTCCTTAAAAGAAAAGAAAGGAAATTCCAGTGATGACCACTATTGGTAAATTTCATTCTATTAACAAAATATTTCACTAGGTGTTTTTCTAATTATCTCCATGTACATTTATATACTATCATTATGGGCTATGAATCCTGCTGAAAAAAAAAAAAAAGGAGTTTTGGTTGGTTTAATGTTTAAGTTGCTCTACTTTATTAATATCTTTTGGTCTACATTTAACTCAATAGAGGGACAGATTTGAAAGATAAGCAAGGAAAACACCTAGTTTCCTCAGTGATGAAAATACTTAAATGCCTGGATACAAATGAGTATCTGCAGTTAGGCCAAAATTTGATGAATTCATTTAGATATAAGATTTCAAAGGACCAACGACCATGCTTGCTGATTTATTAAAGTGATCACCTGTGTGGCCTATTACCTATTTAAATGTCTACAAACCGAGTCTCCTGCATTAAGGGACAGTTATTAACTCCTCCCACCTCCACTTTTGCTCTCAACTCCTAAACACCATATGTTTTCTCTCTCTCTCTTCTTGTCTATGTAAATTTGTACAAGAATAAGTAAACATTTGGCAAGTTTTACAGCAAACAGTTTGGGAAACAATCCACTGGAATCATCAAATGTAGAAATAACAACCAGAGTTCAACCAGAAGGCAAAAGAGCTTCTAAAATCACAATATGCACCTATCTTGTACATTATTAAAAAGAAGAGGTTGGAACACATAAAATAAATTGTGAGAAATGTAGTCAGTATACAAACTGCAGAGAACATAGGGGTCAAGGGGAGTTACATATAAAAAAATATAATGTTGGTCAATGCTGAATTCAGCAGAAAAAAGAAACTCAGAAAGCATAAGCCATTCTTCAAAATTTGTTCTGCTCTCTGTTTTGGTGTTAGTGTGGATAACTCACAGGCAAAACACTTTTTCTACAAGTCTATTTTTATATGTATATATTGTGGTTGCATTGTCAGTGTCATTGTTTGCCATGTAGGTAGAGTAGCAGGAGGGCTGAAAGGTAATTAACCCTATCCAATGACTGAGATCTGCGTGCCTCTCACAGAACTTGAACAGACTTCCAAGGGTATATGACTACAGGGAAATAAAATGCTCAAGTCCTATGTGATTAGCCTTTCCCTTCTTGTTTCCAAGGCAGGAAATAAATACAGTACTCAAAAGAGAAACAATTCTGTGAAAGAATGCTAATTAGTAATGCCAATAGTTAATATTTACTAAGTCATTTCCATGTGCCAGGCACAGTTGACTGTATGGACAATTGTTTGAATCTTCAACCCTATGAGGAAAATATGCCATTCAACATCTGGCAAAGCAAGAAACCACAACCCCTCTTTAAGAGGGAATTCAATAAAAATCACTAACTCAATACTGAAAGACTACTGACAAGACTTATAGGAAACAGGTGGCAGTCACTACAGAAGCAGCTATACCATGAAAGCTAAGGGAACAGATGAAAAAATTGAAATTATAAAAATTTAGAAGCTGCAAGGAGGGACCTTGTAGAGTTAAAAGTGAGTCCTCTGAAAATACAGTCACGGTAGTACTTCAGACAAGATTCAGTGAGTGAGCATGTGTGTGTAACAAGTGAAAGTAATTGAATGAAATATCATATTTAGGTTGAAGATACTAGTGTGATGCAGATAAAAATGGAAACTATACAGAGGTAAGTTCCTGCTGTTTCCTCCAACTTTCCTCCAGTTCTTTCTAGAATTACAATTTAGCAGAGGAGCAGACAGCAGTTGAGACAAATCCCACACCCATCACCCCAAAGCAGAGTGCACAGAGTTTGAAATCAAGACAAAATAACGAAACCACTAGCATCGTAAGTATAACTATTCACCCTTGATGATGAAGAAATCAAGGTAACAGAGTGATTTGGAACAAGGTAAAGGTAAGATGACTGTGGGTCATGGAAGTTTTCTTAAAGCAGGTAACTTGTAAGTTGAGTATTTAAAATATTATTCAAGCAAAGAAATGTGAACATTAGTAAAAGGAGACAGATCTGTAGGTGGTAGCCAATTTATAAGAGGTTTATATATTAGGGCTGAAGAGATTGTTCAGTGGTTAAAGCATTTTCCTGCAAAGCCTAAGGACCTGGGTTCAAGTCCCCAGAACCCATATAAGCCAAATGCATATGGTGGTGCATGTATTTGAATTCATTTGCAGTGGCTAGACATCCTGGCACACTCATATTCTCTTTCTCTCTCTCCTTCCCTCTTCCTCTACCTCATAAATAAATAATATTTTTAAAGTGTTTACTATATTAAGCTAAAGTGTGAGTTCTTTTCCTATGAGCAGATATAGTCCATGGATTACGAGTCAGAAATGAAAAGGAGCCAACTTCTAAAACATGACATTGAGAATAAGCCTCAAAAATTATGCTAAGTAAATGAGGAATTCACTTACTCACCAGAATATTGTATGCTATCATTTACTAGAAATTTCAAGAAGAAATAAATCTGTAGTGAGAAAGCAGATTGGCAACTTTTGGGGCTAGGGTTCAGAGTGAGAAACAAACAGCACTGGAAATGAGAGGAAGATGGCAAGCCATAGCTCCAGGTTCTGAGAGATTAGACAGACAGCACAAAGCCACAGAGCCAGTGGATAGAACAGAGTAGCAGACATGGCTTATGCAGACATTGGCTGACTCAGTGCCTCCAGAGAGGAGCAGTTCCTGGATAGCAGCTTCCAAAGGTAGCTTCTTCTCCTCTGGGGCTTCTGATCAGCAACAGCTGCAAAGCCCTGCAAACAAGAGGAATACTGGGTGAATGCCACTCTGGCACATTTCCCAGGCACTTTACAAGTTACCTAATCTCTCGGAGCTCCAACTGGGAATGGTAACAGTATCCTACCCACTTCAGCAAGTTTGTGTGTGAGTTCATGATGGCAGAGGCAGTTACCTGGCAAGGTACATGCCATGCAACAGGCTGTCACCATGCCAGCATTAGTGCACTAATGTCAGGAATCAGCTGTAAAATGGTGCTGGTGGCACAGAGCTCTTCTCCAACTCTCAGATTCTGTGCTGACCTGTCAGGTCAGCCACAAAATGTTAGAATCTCTAGCATGTCTTCTTTGTGTGAGGCTCTCACAGAGGAAATTGTTCAGAGAAGTTCCATTGAATTGTCAATCTAGAGCTGCCTTGAAGGTTCTCAGTGTTTGTGGTGTACATGTACATGAAAATGGGAAACACCAGTGCACAGCCTCTGTGGGACATTCCAGGTATCGAAGACAGAAGAAGGGACTTCTGAAACTTGAGCACTTCAGGTATGGTGAGTTTGATGACAAGTCCCACACATCAGGCTCATGTATATACATACATTACCAAAATGTATTCAAGTGATGATTAGATCTTCTTCAAGTAACTCAGATGTAACTCTAATTAATGATGCTCTAACTTTCCCAAATGATCTTGCCTTTTTAAACTAGGTTCATTAACACAAGTCAATTTGTAGCCTGCACTGGGAAGGTAGAAGCAGAGAGTTTGGATAGAGTTGATTAAGTCTTTACTTAATCTTGCAATATCTTTCCCACTGACCTTTTCCTAGTCTCATTATTACAATTCTTTTTAAAAAGTGTACAGGCTCCGTGGAACAATGAGCCTTCTCCTCTGACTTTTGATATTTAAGTGTAACTGTTTTCTAGGTTCTCTTTAAGAAAAACTGGCTTCTCTATTCTTTGGTAAACTTAAGATGAAAAAAAAAAATAGATTAAGTTTCTAAATGCACACAGTTTCAGCACAAACTGTAGTTGCCCAAACTATTTCCTGTTCTCTGACACACAGAGAACTTCAAGAGGATGCCAGGCCAGTTCTGAGGCAAACCTTATTCTGTGATGAAAAGCCCCTATGACCTCTACCTCAGCATTAGAAAAATCATCTATTTCTCACCTCATTCTTCAAAAGAATGAGCTAGCTTTGGCACCTAGCAGGAAGAAGTTAAACTACATTCCATTAGAAAATTCACTGTGGCAGAAATCACCCCTTTCTTCTTTGAACTGACCTGCCTTGTTGGAATATTTGTAGGTACAGCAAAAGACCAGATATGAAAACCAGCTATGTCAATCCAAGAGAAAAAGAAGAAATGTGGAAGTATGGCCTTGGAGGTGTAAGGCAAACCTGTGCAAAGTTACATGCATATAAACCTGCACAGATTTGCATTAGACTTATGTGCATGACTGTGATGTAAGATAACTGACTATGAGCCACTTACTGGTCTTGCAAAAAGTACTAATGAAACTGTTACTTCTACTGCATTAACTATTCAATTATTGTTAGAACATGATCCAATTAATTTTAAACTTCACTCACTAATAGCACCTTGTTTTTTGGTTTTTGGTTTTTTTTTTTTTTTTTTTTTTTACCATTGGTATAAAGACACTTGTTGTGTCAGGAGCTTGGCAATGCAAAATGATGAGGTTGGCAATGAGTCGCTAGATCTTCCAGTTGCTGTTTCATAGTGTGTTTGTGATTGTTGTCTACCTCTATTTTCTAAACAAACCCTCTTATCATTCATCATTCACCAATATTTTCATGCTCTTTTCCTCATTTGCATCAAAATTTGTTTCCAGCAAAAGATCTGACAAATTCAATTTCATTAAGATACCTATAACTAGTAACACTTTCGAAGTCTAGCCTGTTAAGAGCACTGTGCTTTAGTAAAAAGGACCCAAGTCTTGGACAACAGCAGAAGTTTTTGAAGAAACTAGGTGTCAGCATTACTTATACAGTCAATTCAACACATTCTTTAAGCTTTTCATTTCCGGATTCTGACTGCAAAGGTTTCAATGTGGAAATCTGTGTGTGTGTGCATATACACACATGCATATTTGCATGTTCTTAAAGAGCTACAAAAGTGATTCTGTCCCAGCAGTCAGGTCACTGTAGCTGGAGGATCACTGCATTCAAAGTCAGCCTAAAACTACATTCCTGGTCAGCCTGGGCTAGTGCAAGACCCAACCTTGAAAAAAAAAAAAAAAATTCTGATGCACTCCTTCAGTGGATAAATTGAGGATAAAAAAATTAATCTCCACTGTAAACTTCCTTCCTTAATCAGGATTGGGGTAATTTTGGTTAGGCATACGCTCTTTGTCATCCATTGCTTACAGGCAACCCCCTCTCGTACCTGCATATCAGCCTAAATCATTAGACAAAATAATAGACACACAGATTTTAAAAGGTAGAGAAACATGCTCCTTGATTTATGACACTTACACTAAAATCTTTCAGAGTTTTTAAAATTTCATTTTCAAATACTTCATTCTGGCCATGATTCAGAATATTTTAAGGTGATGCCAGAAAATCTAGCTTAGAAAAGCTTCTAGATGTTCTTTAGAGAACTAAAGTTGAAGAACTACAAAGCAAAGCATTAAGGGTTGTTGTGATTTAAATGCAGACCCTGATGTTGAGGTGCTAAAGCTTCACCTCCAAATCAACAGTGTTGGAAAATGTGTTAAGAGATGATTGAATGATGAGGGCTTCTGCCACTGTTGTAGAAACTTGCTGGAAAGATCGCTCCAACACTAGAATGAGTGAAAGGAGAGGAGTTTATTACCTGGGGGGCCAAAAAGCTTGAGGTACCCCTCCAAAAAAGCTTTGGCCCGAAGTAGAGATTTTATTTCCATTTTATAGTTTTCATAGCCAAAGGGAGGGGTAAGTGAACAAACAAGATGTGATGATTTGCATATCAATCATTTCTGTAGTCAGGCCACCCTAACAATGAACACCATTTTACTTTGTTTTAGCCTAAACTATTTTTCCTTCTTTCATCCCTTTGGGCTCTTTCTGGACAGTTCCTTCTTTGGGATTTTTCCATCTGCTGACCAAGGTAAATTTTAGCTCCTCAGCAATTAACTCTTACAGTAACTCAGTGAATCAGCTCAACTTTCAGCTACTTTTTGATCACATTCCCTCCTCTTTTTTTTTTTTGTTTATTTTTATTTATTTATTTGAGAGTGACAGACATAGAGAAAGAGGAAGAGAGAGGGAGAGAGAGAGAGAGAGAGAGAATGAGCGTGCCAGTGGCCTCCAGCCACTGCAAACAAACTCCAGATGCGTGCACACCCTTGTGCATCTGGCTAATGTGGGTCCTGGGGAATCGAGCCTCAAACCTGGGTCCTTAGGCTTCATAGGCAAGCGCTTAACCGCTAAGTCATCTCTCCAGCCCTCATTCCCTCCCCTTTATCATCATAACACCTTATGATTTTGTATGCAATGGCTGGTATACATGGAGTATCACCTGTAATTTAATTATTTCCATTCAAGATTGGATGAACCTCGACAGAGCATTTAGAACATAAGTTTTTAACATGAGTCCCAGCAAAATTATTATGAGAGCCTTCATTAAAGGAGCTAGCCAGTATCCCCATGTAGTCCACATAGGAGGGCCTGCTCAAGGTTTGGGGTATATTAGCTGTAATACCTCCAGAGTCTTGAGTAAGCATGGCTTTGAGGGTCAAGCATGTGTCAGCTATCATGGGAATGTTGACATTGTTGCCATTAAATCTTGTATTTAATTTTCAGCAGCAGCAATTGGTTCATTATTATTGTCCTTAGAAATATGGATGGCAACACAAAGAATTATTATAATAAAAGTAAGAGAGCCAGGATGGCCTTCCCTGTCCAAGATTAGTCAGCAGGAGTGACTGTGGTTAATCCTATTGTGAAGAGGAGAGCATAGGACATTCCTGCAGTAGACAGTGGGGAAGGGAGTAGTTGTACCACATTCCTCAAAAAGAAACAGATATTCTTGTGGAAGGAAAAGGATGTAAGTATCTGTTCAGGGGTGAAAAACATAAAAGTCTGTTGGAACCAAAGTTTTTGTTTGTTTGTTTGTTTGTTTGTTTGTTTGTTTGTTTCTCTATGGATCCATGAGATTATCAAATGAGCTGATTCCTCTAGCAAATGAAGGGGTTAGGATCCTACCCATGTATCTTATTTTTGGCATCTCATGTTGTAATCCTCAGGCTTCTGTCATACGTGAAGCAGGGCCACAGTCTTTCTGGCAGGGGCAGATGTCCTCCCGAGCTTAACTTTGAGGGGAACCTCTGGGTCCCTGGTGATCTGTTAGCTGTTACAGTTGTCTGAGCATACTGTCTTCTTAATTCTGGCATGCTGAGTTTATATCACTTGGTTGATGGGTGTGGGCCAAATTTCCCAAGGGTATGTGGGTCCCCTTGGGTTACAAATTTTAAGAAAGTGTTATCAGTGGCAGGAGAATCTGGCTTACCCCTATAAATCTAAGCAAAGAGATACCATCAAACAACCAGGACTACCAACATTAGCAAGTACTTTAAATTGATTTCACATCTTAGGGCTAGGCTCTAGATTTGCCCTAAATGTTCCTTAGGGCTTGCCTCTGAGACCTGTCCTTAGTGATATACCTCCTTTTAATAAGACATCAAGGAGAGATTGAACTTATACAAATCAATAACTATCAGGTAAACATAATCAGTGAGCACAATTTTGGATCTTTGATTTAAAGGTCAGTAGTGGCTGACTAATCAGGGCCAGGCAGAGACAGAAGGCATGAGTTTACTGTTTAAGCAAGGCAGTCTATTTGTCTGAATCTTGGTTTATATTGTAATAACAGATATATTTGCTTACTGGATGTTTAAGGCCATGTAGGCAGCAAAAATTAACTATGTATTATACTTTAGAGGTCATTCATGGCTCTGTAGGAGAGACTTTAGGGACCTGTGAGGAGTTCTATGACTCTCAGCATTGTTATCTGCTAGGATATGTCAAGGCCATGCTGACCAAGTGGCCCTCCCTCTTTTGAGAAGCCCTGAGGGCTGATTTTCCTCTGAAGTGACTCTCCTGTTGCAGATAGGTTGATTTGGAGTCCATCTCCAGGTCTCTGGGTCTCCAGGTCCTCCCTGATCAAGAAGACAAGCAACTTACCAGAGGCTAGAAGTTAGCAAGTGTCCCATCATTGCCTGTGGCCTTCTGACCTGGAAGCAGGAAACAAAATATTGGTTATCCTTTTAACTGTAATGTTTCCAATTGACCTTGGCTTCTAAATATGGTTATTAATCACTCAGATAGACTGTACATATCTGGTTAGCAAAACAGATTTAGTTAAAAAGGTACAGAGCAGATCTGGTTAGCAAAGCAGCTCTGGTTAGAGAATGACATAATAGTTAGTAGCCCTGGAAACAATATTTTATCCACTACTTCAAATTAATTGATTTAATCTAGAAACTGTGTATCAGGAAAAGACAAAACAGTATAAAAACTTGACATCTGTGTTTGAAAAAAACTTTGCCTAGTCTGTATACCTATGTAAGTACCAATTGCCCCACAAACTAGAAGCAGAACAGCAGTGTTTAGGATCATTTTTCTAGAGCAGACTATGTCTTAAGTATCAATATATCTATAAGCAATGAAGTTAAGATACAAGAAATGACATAATTACTTAAGTAAAACTTTGACTGAGAGTGATTATACATAGCTTAAGAATAAAGCCAAACCTAGTCACTGTTGAAATAAATTAGTCTGATTTTAACATACATTACAGACATTATTATAGACATTAAGTGATATCTTCAAGGGCCTTTAATCATTGAACCATTTTTAAGCTTAACATAAGGCAATATTTATGACTTGTAGAATATATGAATCCTACACAAACTCTATTAACATTCTTTGTATAATGAAAGCTTTCCTAGGATAGGAGGAGTTTCCTCAGTTTCCCTAAAAACAAAGTCACAGTGACTAATCACCTCTTATAAGACTTGGACAATAATCTCAGTGATAATCATAACTAAAATAACATGAATAAGACAGGAACCATCTTAAGGTTACAGTGTTTTCTTTTCTTTTTTTTTAAGGTAAAATAACCTTATTAAATAGAGGAACATAGCAAACTTGGTTGAGAGCTTTAAAGACAGTCTTTTATGACCTTATAACTGTTCTTATGATCAGATTAACATCAGTAAGTTAAAGTTTTTAATTTACAACATAAATATCATAATATCCTGCAACCAGCGAGGGCTATCCTTTGTTAACCTGATATAAACTCTAGGTTAATAGTCATCTTAGTCTCAAGTAGTCTGTAATCTGATCAAGCACTTGAAGACTTTGTTAATCAACCTTGTCTTTGAGCTTTTGTTTAAGTTAACTCATGCCTTCATCTACATACTTTTACCTTACAATCTGTGTAACCATTCTGTGGCAATGTTCTTTACCAAACATTTAGTATCCAATAGTTAAAGTTTCTTCTTTAGTTTATCCTTTTATCTAGTTTATCTCATTATAATTACCAGTAAAACTTTTATTGTCCTTATCATAAGACCTTTTAATATGACCATTCAAGTGTTTTATTCTTTTGCCTTCAAAAGGCTCTTTTTTAAAAAAAAATTATTTATTTATTTGAGAGTGACAGAGAGAGAGAGAGAGAGAGAGAGAAAGAGAGAGAGAGAGAATGGGCGTGCCAGGGCCTCCAGCCACTGCAAGCAAACTCCAGATGCGTGCGCCCCCTTGTGCAACTGGCTAACGTGTGTCCTGGGAAATTGAGCCTCGAACCGGGGTCCTTAGGCTTCACAGGCAAGCGCTTAACTGCTAAGCCATCTCTCCAGCCCTCAAAAGGCTCTTTGATATAATCTTTTATAAAAGAGTAGGCCAGACTTCACTTACATTATTTACTCAGAATATACATATTCTGAAAGAAATCCCTATCTGTTCACAGCAATTTGGGACTCGCCCATCATCATGTTGGGACCAGAAAACTGAGATTCCCCGTGCCTGTAGCTCTCCTCGGCTCTGCAAGGCAAGAAAGCCAAGAAAGCAGAGCCACCAGGGATTTCCCTGGGGGTGGCATAAACCCAGGGAGCCTTGTGCCTTGTCTCCCTGTCCAATGAGACTGGTTTGTTAGGTTCGCCCTTCTATTCCAGGGCCATCTGGCCATCATGTAGGTGAAGCCATGCTGGGGGAGCACTAAATGACACATTGTAATTGCAGGTACCTGCTCATATGTAGTCCCCATTTTGTCCTTGCCTTGGGGAGCTGTCCCAGCTGTAGCATGTAAAAGCAAGACAGAGGGGTTTCCCCAGGTTTCTAGCATTTGCCTGGAACTAGCCCCAGAATTTAGCTATTCCTGATTGACCTTTGTCTCTGGGGGAACCCAGCAGAACAGCATAACCCCTCTCTGCAACTGTGGAAGGGTTTTTCTTCCTCTTCTGGTAGGGTTTGAATGATTTTCATCATATTAGTTTAACTCAGAAGCATATGTAAAATTTTGCTGTGAGACTTTTTTCTTGGTTTGTCTTTTCATTTAATTTCTTCCTCAGTGTCAGGCCCCAGAGTGGTGGAATTTCTCAGTAGCCTGGGCAACATTATCTTCCTTTACCCCACTTTTATGTGGCCTTGAGTTTTGCCAATTTTAAGTTCTGCTACACAATACCTCAATTCTGGAGAGTGTGTTAGGAGACAGTTCTGTGGGGCTTATCTCTGCCCTTAAAGCTTCTGTTCTGGGGGCAAGAGACATGGCTTAGAAGTTAAGCGCTTCCCTGTGAAGCCTGCTTCAAGGCTTGATTCCCGAGGACCCACGTAAGCCAGATGCACAAGGTGGCACATGCATCTGGAGTTCATTTGCAGTGGCTGGATGTCCTGGCATGCCCATTTTCTCTCTCTGTCCCTCCCTTCCTCCCTCTTTTTTTCTCTTTCTGTCGCTCTAAATAAATAAATAAGAATAAAAAATAAAATAAAACATCTTGCCAGGTGTGGTGGCTCAGGCTTTAAAAAAAGAAGAAAAGAAAAGAAAAAAAAAAAAAAAGAGGAAGCTTCTGTTCTGAGTCTAGTTGAACATTTTTCCCAGGAAGAGTTTTGGATTTCTTTCTGGGCTACAGGGTAGATCCCCGATCCTCCCATTTTATAACTTTTAGAAGTAGAAAAATCTTGCATTTTTCCCTGTCTATAATCTGAAATGCTTTCAGTTTTTCCTCTGGGGGCCATTCAACATCAAAGCTGGCCTTCCTAATTTACAGAGTCCTTTAATTTTCCCAGGTGTCATCTTAGTATTATGATCTCCTGAATATTCCCTTCTGAAATACTGTTTGTTTTTGACCATGCAGTCGAGGACAGTGGGCTTGGTGGAGGTAACAACTACACCACCATTACTGCTCTGTACTTCCTGAGAACAGTGGATGTGATGTGACCAACCAGCCTCCCTCTCTGTCACCATTTCTTCTGTGTCATAAGCCAAAATAAACCCTTCCTTCCTTAAATTGCTTCATCATAGCACTAAGAAAAATAAGTAGCACAATATCTCTCTAGCATGCTATCAGCCAGATTTGCCTAAATGAAAGGTTTAATCAATAAGAGTCATGATTTTTAAGAAGGAAATACAATATGCACTACATTCTAAGTTTATTAATGGGAATATAACTGTGTACAATCTTTCTATATTTTTTCTAGGAATATGCTACTTTCAAACACAACATCATAGACACAATTTTCAAATAACAGACTTTTGGTATCTTTTTCCTTTATCCTAATATTTAGCCACAGAACATCTCAGGCATTATTTTATGCAAAATGATCAAGTAAAATATTAGTGTTAGAAATACAGTGTGGCTCAGAGGGAACACATAGATATGCCCGGCTTTGTCCTAATTATATCTGTCTTATCTTTCCCAATGAACATATCTTAAGAAATTTATGTCAACCAGGTGTGAGTTTATACAAAGGCATGCATTGTCTTCTGTATGAAAAACATGCAGACCTTGGAAACATTTAATCTGGATACAAAAAGAGGAATTAGGACTGGAGAGATGGTTTAGCGGTTAAGACGCTTGCCTGCAAAGCCTAAGGATCCATGTTCTATTCTCCAGATCCCATGTTAGCCAGATGCACAAAGGGTGAGGCAAGCACAAGGTGGCACGTGTCCACTAGGTGGCAGATGTGTCTGGTGTTAGATTACAGTGGCTGAGGCCCTAGTGTGCCAATTTTCTCTCTCTAAAAAAAAAAAAAAAAACACCTCTTGCCTTTAAACATTTGAAGGAATGGCATCTATAAGAATAATTACATATGGGCCAGGATAGATATAGTCTTATCTAACATAAAGGTATAAACAGGTTGCAGATGTTTTGGCTCAATAGAAGGAGGAAATTTTCTTGTAGACAAACTGTCCAAGAATGACTGTGTGAAGAATCCATAGTGTCCACCTGTTTGCTTCATCAGCACACATACTAACATTGGAATAATACAAAGATTAGCATGGCCCTTGTGCAAGAATTAGAGGAGTTCTGTATCTGACTGGATGCATGCTCAGCAGGGGCACTACACTGCAAAATTAGTGGAAACTCAGAGAATGAGGTGACATAATTTTAGCATACAGATTTTGAGAATTATATTACAAAAGTTCGTACTACAATAAGAACATAGATTCTTTGTGGAACATAGAATCTATGTGGAAATTTTCTGTCTGAATTCACAAGATCTGTAATTTCAAAAGTATAGTATAGTACGGTGTATATGGAATTTTTTCAGCAGATATACTTTTAAAAGTTCTTTAGGACTCTTCTATAGTTTTGTAAGTAACTTGAAGAATAGAAATCTTGCCATGTGATGACATAGATACACCTGTAATCCCAGCACTTGGGATACTGAGGCAGAGTTATGCTCCAGAGTTGAAGTCCAGCCTTGGCAACATGGTGTGACTATGTAAAAAAAATAAAATAAAATAAAATAAAAATAGCAATAGAAAGATAGAGAAAGAAAGGGGGGATGAGAGAAAATAAAATCTAAGTGAACAGGCTCATTTTAAAAAATAGAAATGAACTCCAAATAAACATCCTTTATTTTTTTTAATAAATGGAAGGGTAAAAAGATCTGTGACAAAATCCAGACTACATTGTCAGAGCAGTGGCGCATATATACACTAAAATTATAATGTTTCTTTTCTTTTCTTTATTTATTTATTTGAGAGAGAGAGAAACAGAGAGAGAGAGAGAGAATGGGAACTCCACTGCAAACGAACTCCAGAAGCTTGTGCCTCCCTGTGTATCTGGCTTATGTGGGTCCTGGGGAATTGAACCAGGGTCCTTAAGCTTTGCAGGCTAAGCCACTTCTCCAGCCCCTCTAATATGTCTTTATATGATAGTCTGTTACTATCCTAATAGTGTTAGTATATTCACCATGAGGAAATACTGAAGATGATAGCCACTTTCTATTAAAGCAGCTTGCTCTGTTCCAACAACATTCATGTCTCATGGTGACCCTGGAGTAAGAAGTAATGTGATAGTTCTTTTCACAAATGACAAAGCTGCAGCTTCCAGAATTTAAGTAACGTGCCCAACCAGCCATTTTACATTTGGAAGCTTTGCTTAAAGTTAGATGTGGATGTTTAACATATTGCTTAAGTCTCTGGGAGTTTGTATGCTTATGTGGGATGCTAGGAATAGGGTTAGTACCCTGCTTTCAACCATGCAATTCTGAAATTGTGGTCCTTGCTGGTTGAACAAGAGCATCCCTGATCCAGGTGATGATACCTATAGGCCATTCAGTTTCTGTCCCGTTGAAGTGCCCTTGCTGTGGTGGTGCCTGGAAAATTAGGTGGGATGCTCTTTTTAAGCAAGGATGAGGTGAGACACATCATGGACAGGTCACTGGAAAACAGTATAGCAGTATATTCACACACACACACACACAAGATAGATGATAGATAGATAGATAGATAGATAGATAGATAGATAGACAGACAGATAGATAGCAAGAAAGTCAAGGCCATGAAGTGAAAAAGTCACTTGATACAGGGTTATGTGATTTTCAAAGCTCTCCCTATCCATGCCCTCATGTAATTTATATTGAAATACTACCCATTAATCAAATATATTGCTTTCCTTGTTATAGTACCAAATGGATTGACTGAAGGAGGAGGTCTTTTCTCCAGAGTGAGCCCCTCCCCCAGAGTGGGCCGCTCATCTGGTGGTGGACTTTATGTAAGGAAGCCCTGAAAGGAAGTGTTGGGTCCTGAAAGGCCCAGGCGTGAGGCCCAGTGGAACTTCCTGAGCCTAGCTAAAGTTTGGTGACCTATCTCTGGCCAGACGTGACTCAGCAAGACGCCTAATGGCTTCTTGCCTGTTACTTCTGCATGGGAGTTAGAATTATCATTTCAATAGTCACAGTTTACTATTGGCCCTTACCTCTCCCCCATCCTAGAATCCCCTCCTTTGTTCCCAACATTATATAGGCAACTGCTCATAGCAATAAATGGAGTTCCTGCTTCGTCAAGACTCCCGACTCAGTGTGGTTTTTCTCCGGTGGCCAGGAGAGGTCTGAGTCGTCGGAAGCTCATCTCCTCCTCAACCCCTTGGGAGGAACCAGCAGGCCTGGCCCTTCCCTCAGCACTACCTGGCCCCGTCGGCGGAGCCTGGCAAGGAAGGAGCCGGTTCCTCCTGCCTAGCTGTTGGTACTACTGCTGGTGAGAGCATTCACTTGCACATGCACCTATCCTGTTTGGATATCCTGCATCAGCATTGGAACCAAGCTGCCACAGCCTTCCAGCATGGACTGAAGACCAGGAACTCTTCAGGCCTGCAGTGCTGGATTGGAACTGCTGAGGCATCCAGCCACACAGACAGAGCAGCTATCTAGTTCCTAGACTCTCAAGCCTGCAGACTGTATTGTTGCACTGCCATAAGCTAATTGAATAAATCCACCCCCCCCCATTTTTTAGTAGCAGAAACAGAGGTAGTCTTAAGAAAAAAATATTTCCAATGAGGGAGAAGCAGGCCAGAGCTGCGAGGAAGTTCAATGGCATGGTGTCTGGAGGCACTAGTAGGTACACTGGTGGTGTAGTAGAGATGGGGCTTTGCGTGAAGGGAGGCCTGGAGCAACAGCCAATTTGTAGGACTTTCAGCATCTTCCTCAGCCAAGTTTCCCTTCCAGAGCTCTGTGTGATGCAAAAGCATGGAGTAAGGAAACCAGGCTTCCCAGGGCTTGAAAGCAAGATGAACCTTTTGTGACAGCTAAGCATCTCTAAGCTGTGCTATTCCATACTCTTTTAATGGTTCCAGTAGAATTTAAGGGAGACCAGATGGATATTCTCTGGGGAAGACAAGCAGCACTTCCCTGCAGGATGACAAATCTCACAGGAGGCATAGTGGCATAAAGATGACCTTAAGCTCATACTATAGATGCAGGAAATCTATGGTTTAGAAGAGAATACAAAGTTCCCAAGCATTATGCAATGCAGCAACTAGGTAATAAAATGTCACACTATATTTACCAATTTTTCTACTTTTCATGCATTTTCATTGATTCTCTTTTCTTGCTCTTACTCTGAGCAATAAAACCAGTGTTGGTGGAGAGGTGTGCAGTAAGGAAACCTATTAGTTCTGATGCAAGAAGCTGACTTCCAAGCACCTTAGGAAGAATGTCACTATCATCCACATTCTTAAATACTATGAGGTTAAAACAGCCATTTTA
Source organism: Dipus sagitta (assembly GCA_036346955.1). Taxonomy (NCBI): domain Eukaryota; kingdom Metazoa; phylum Chordata; class Mammalia; order Rodentia; family Dipodidae; genus Dipus; species Dipus sagitta. The sequence continues at coordinate 61,885,445 of CM070775.1, forward strand.
CAGTCTTTAAAAAATTTATTTTATTTACTTATTAGCAAGCAGACAGAAGGTGGGGTGTGTGGCTGGGAAGAGGGATAGGTTTGTGAGGGCCTCTTGCCACTACTATCAGACTCCAGACTCATGTGCCACTCTGTGCATCTGGCTTTTCATGGGAACTGGGGACTTGAACCCAAGCTATGAGGCTTTCCAAGTAAGCACCTTTAAGCACTGAGCTAGCTCTACAACTCCAGTCTTTTTTAATGCTGAAAGATTGGCTGTTAGAGGCATATGGCTAACTTTACTCAATAAACAACAACAAAGAAAAGATGAATCATTTCACTGGCTGCAGAAGTGGTTCTTTCATATGCTCATCATTTTTTCTTTGGAAAATAGGAATTAGAAAATTCTACCATGAGTCATGTATTTTTTGTAGCTATGGCGCAAGAAAATGTACATGAAGTACTAGTAGTATATGCTAGGGAAGAGTTATGGGAGTTTGATGATTTTTATTTATGTTGTAATGAATCCAACCTTAGAGACAGCTTTCTTAGAGTTCATTGTACCTTCTGCATCTCACATTATGATATATAAAATGATATCAAATGACAGCTTTTACAGTCTTTGAGCTCATAAACAATAGAATCTATAGTATTATAGCTCAGAAATGAAAGTGAGGTCGCCTAATCTTTAGAAATGAGCAAGCTTGCTTGGAAATGGATCTTGGTCACCACTCTCAGGATTTAAAGAAGTTTTGGATGGAGCTGAGTAGATTTAATAATGAGCATGATATACATGGGTGGCACACTTCTGCCGTAGATTGACCTGGTGGAGGATGCCATCAGAGAGCCTATTGTGACATTCTCAGAAAGTTTTATTATCAAAATCAGTTGCAAAATAAGGGTTAGGGGGCAAGTGAGAGGGAGATTGAGAAGAAGAACAAGAGAAGGTAACAGGAGGCACAGAGATGGGGAGGGAATCACAAGACAAGGTAACAGGAGGCAGAGAGATGGAGAGGGAGACACAAGAGAAGGCAACAGGAGGAAGAGCAATGGGGAAGGAGATACAGGAGAAGGTAACAGGAGGCAGAAATTTGGGGAGTGAGGTACAAGAGAATGTAACAATGGGCAAAGAGATTTAAAGGAAGAATGGCTTTTATTAGGCCATGGATATTTTGTAAATACCAGTTGTGATTGTATTCAATGTAGTTTGCATTGAGATCTGCTCTACCCAGCAGCAGAGACCTCTCAGGCTCTGTTTCTGAGGGCAGACAGGCTCTTAGTGCCTCCTCTAGTCAGGGACACAACTCTGCTCAGCCTTTAGTTAGAGATGCTATTCATCTCCTCCCCTCCACTCTCCCCCCTTCCTTTACTCTCCTCTTTTTTCCCTCCTTTTTTTTCCTCCTTTACATATTGATGTCTATTAAACTGGTGATATCTAAATTTATTTCCACAAATACTGTTGTATGAAATAAACCACAAACCTTAAGTAGACTTACAAGTACTCTACTGGAAAGATAGATGTTACTTTCTTTTAAAGGGAACACTTTCCAGTGAAAAGTGTATTTAGCCAGTAGCATTAGGAACCTGAAGGCACTGGATTTGTATTGAAGTTAACAAAAAAAAAAAAAAATTGTCTTGAGTTTCAGTTGAAACTGTTTTCACTTACAGCAAAATTCTTTATTGGGTTCTATGGCCTGACCTGCATTTTCACTTCCTGAATTACAACAGCTCAAACTTTAAAAACAAAATATGCACTGTCCAACATTCTATATATAAGAAAGTTTGATCTGTCACAAAGGCTTCATGTCAATTGGTTTAATAGGTTGCTCTAGGGGACAGTAGAGATTTTGAGTAATTTTTAGCTGTGTAGCTTCAGTGTCCACAAATTTAATTTTCTCAGAATCATAGACCTGAAAGGAACTCACTAATTCACTTTTTCTAATTAGAACTATACTAAGCCCTTCACTGTGGACATTTTCATTTAATCATATGCACAGTTGATAAATATACCACTTCATAGCACCTCAGTGTGAACCATCTGCCTGCCTTATTGCTCTCCTAGAGTCTTGCCTCATTGTAACACACTCAAGCCCCTTTTTTAGCTTTGCTGTGTCATTGTTACATCTTCCAAATGGCAAAAGCTCCTCTACCAAACCACATCCACACAGAGTTTTCTTTGCATTGTAGGCCACTCCAGTGAAGCAGTGAACAAAAGAGAGACAAGATAAAAACCTGAGTGCTCTCGTAGTGCAGACCCCTCCCCAATGTGCATAAGCCTACTCCTACTTCTTCAGTTGCCTTGTAAATTGTTCATCAATTGAGACTTTGACTTATTCCCTTGGGTCTCTGTCACTGACTCTGTTATGTGGTTTAACACACTTTTCTCCTCAAAAACTTCTCCTAACATTCAACCCAAATGTTCTTTAGTCTACCCCACAATTAATACTCCCCAGGACTGACCTTTCTCTCCCAAGTACTAACACTCTTTACATCCTATGATCCCTCCACTACCTCCCAGATGCCAGTGAAAATGTTAAAGTGCACTTAGAACATACACTGTATCTCAGCTCAGCTCTTTGAAGCTAATTTTCAGAAACCAATTTGAACATTGATCCATTTGCTCAACAAATATTTTTGAGCATCTACTGTGTGCTTAGCATCATGCTAAGCACTTGTCTGGAAGAGTGTACAACCTCATTTACACATTTAGATTCCACTATTGCTGTCTGGTGTGCTACTCATAATTATGGGCTTGGCATGAATAGCATTGTTCACTTTAAAGCTTTAGTGTCTTCCCATAATGACTATTATATCGAAAACTATATGAAAATCTGGCAATTTAACCCATTTGCTACAGGTCTAGCTATTTTAAGTGCTCTGTTTCAAAGTAATAGATGCTTTTGTTCTATCAACTATGAAATACTACATTCTTTACCCCCAACGTGAAAACACAAATTTTTAGCTACAGCTCTCCTGAGAAGAAAGAGAAAGTCAGAGTTGAAGTATATCAGCAGCTACCAAGGATTTGCCAGCTGAGATCCATGACTTTCTTTGATCCACTAGTGAGGCTGGTGGCTCTTTGCCAGGCAGGAACCCTGAAAACTCCCCATCCTCACACAGCACACATCTCCCTAGACAGGGCACAGACAATACACCAATGATGATCTGTTTTGGTGAACCAATGAGTTTACTGGGGTTTCTTACGGAGCAGGGTGAGGGGTAGTTTACAGGAGCAATGAATAACTCAAAGGCAGCCACATAATGAGAAGTCTCATCGTATTCTTGATGATGATCTCTCCATAGCTACTTTGACTCACAGGCTGCTGTTGCATTACCAGAAAGCACACTCAAACATACATGAAGAATCATGGAAACTCTATCTCCGGTGCATGACCTGCAGGCATTTTTGCTGGTCTGAGAGCCAGGAGTTTCCAGCACACTGCCCTACTTGCAGGCAGCTGATTGAGGTTCCTCCCCAAGTAGTTTTTTCCCCTTTATATAGTCTCAGGGTGGGGGTCTTGCAACCTTTTTCCAGACTTGTTGACTTCCTGAGTCTCTGCAACTTCATTCCTGCCCCAACTAGGAAGGAATGTTTTAGTTTCTAATTTACATAACCTTGGGGGAGGTTATGTGACCTTTACAGTTGACTTCCTGAATCCCCAGAGCCTCCTTCCTTTCTTCAATAGGGAATATTTCAAGTGTGTGGAATCTGTTACACAACAATGGTTTTCTTCAATATTTTCTGTACTGAAAGATTTAAAGGATTCATCTGTAATTACTCACATTTTACAAATATGGACCAAGACAGACACATTGACAAAATTTAAACAGAACTTCAATATCACTAGGGAAGGTACCAACACCACCACCCTCACCACAAGCCCAATGAATGTCTACAGCACAGTAACAATGCCCCCACTAAAGCCGCATTTCCTTTCTTAGCTTCTTGCTCAGAATAAGTACTGGAATGAGCTTGCAAGCTCTCCTTCTTGTCCTCGGTGACCTGCTTGCTTTTCCACTCATTTACAAGTTAGTTCTTCACTTCTTATCTGCTTTTTAAAAAGTATTTTTGTTGTACCATCACCCCTGACCAGGAGCCAAGACCCCCGGTTACCCAGGAGTCACCCAGAGAACCACCACAGAAGCCGAGACACTCGAATGTAAAAGCAACAGGTTTCTTTATTGCAAGCCTAGGCCTGGGCTCCATCCCCACAGTCTGGCACAGTGGTAGTGAGGGAGAGAGCCCCTTTCTTTGGGGGGAAGGGGTTCACATAGGAATTCGACAAAGAAGTAGGGGATAGATACATGATTGGTAGATTTAAGTAGTAACTGCACTTGTATTTTTCTGATAGGCTTAGGATGCTGTGGGGGCAGAGATGGTGGGCAGGGGTCTACGGGAATTTCAAGCAGATTAGGTAACCTTTATTGTGACTGGCTATGTGTGTTTGAGGAACTTAAGCAGCTTGTCTTATGACTATAGAAATGTATGGCATAATCAGTTTGTGATCATTTTTTCAGTAACTGTTAAATTCTTATTTAAACCTTGCTGGGAAACAGAAACTTAGGCCTACTCATGACTCTGAAGCCTGTCATGGCATCCCCCTGGTTCCTGAGTCCTTCAATTTTTATTTATTATTTGCAAGCAGAGAGAGAGAAAAAGAAGAGAGAGAATGGGTGGGCTAGGGCATCCAGCTACTGCAAACAAGTTCCAGGTGCATGTGCATCTGGCTTTATTTATTTATTTTTCTTTATTAGTTAGTTTTGTATTCAGCAAATACAGTCAGGTTAGTACCATTATTAGGCTCATCCATGACCTACCCCCTCCCCTTGGCCCCTCCTTGTTGAGGTATATGGGTCATGCATTGTGGAGTTAGCCCACAGTTATGGGTAAGCTAAATGTCTCTGCATATCATGACCCAACATGTGGCTCTGACATTCTTTCCGCCCCCTCTTCCACAAAATTTCCCTGAGCCATGTTGGGTTCATTTTTGGTCTGCTTCAGTGATGATGTGTTGTGGGCTGCTGAGGCTCTGGCTCTCTGATTTGGTAGGAGTTGATTTTTCTCTGTGCTGATCTCCTTCTCCCTTGTGCTGGTTCATCAGAAAAACAGCCCCCTTGCTTGTTTCTCCAATTTTTCTTAGTTTCAGCGAGGGCCATTTTGAGGTATGATGGGGTGGCACTCTCTTTAGGATCTACATCTATCTGAAAAAGAGAAGCAGATTCTCCAACAGAGAGTAAGTTAGCACCAGGACAAATGAGATAATCCTTACTTTTTTTTTCATAGAGAATTTAATAGGTGTAGGCCCTCTTGTAGCCCACAATTGATGGTAGCTTGATATTGGAGAGTGGGATTATGTTTGTATATGGTTCTGACTTGTTTTCTAGCTCCAGCTATGGGTCCCATACCAGTGAGGGGATCAGTTAGCCGAATTGAGAGCAGTTGGTTCTCCACCATGGCTGTGTGCCACCACTGCACTTGTGTGGGCATTTGTTGCTAAGTAGGTTAGACCATGAGTTGCTTGGACAGATATTGGTCATTTTCCCCCAGTCGCCCATGTAGCACCTTCTGGCACTAGACGCACTGACTGTCTGGGGACTGACTCTCTTCCAACTTCCAGCCATGCCATTCTAATTTGCATATCAATCACATAAGGTGTCTATAGCAGTAGGGTCTTACCACTAGCCTTTGGTGGGTCATCAAGTACTCTGACAGAAATCTGTGTGTCTTTTAGGAAACCTTGTAGGTCTCTCTGATCAAAAGCTCATTGTGGATGATAGCCCCATGCTGGTTCTGGGAGTTACACGTCAGTGCCCACTAAGAAAATAAGGAAAAAGATAACTAATATACAAGAGTTAGAGATAAGAGAGAGAGAGAGAGAGTGAGAGGGGAAGTGAGGGAGGGAAGATGTAGAAAATTAAGGTTAGTCTTGATCTTATACTCTCCAGTGTCTTGTGGTTCAGGTGTTCCTTCTAAGGGCCTGGTGAAGGATCAGCCATTTGGTCTGTCTTTTAGTAAGTAGAAAATTATGGTACCATTGCCGTTTGGGTCTAGATTTGTGTTTCCCACCCCTTTGATGCCCTGCCCTCACTCCCCTTCCATCCTAGTGTCCAGTCTACGAGATGCTTGCTGGGTATGTAAGGTATCTTGGGTAGATTCAGGTTAGGTGCTGCAGATGAGTGAGACTATGTGGCAATTTTTTTTCTCTATTGGGTAAGTTCACTGAGAATGATCTGTTCCAGGTTCAACCACTTTTCCTCAAATTTCATTGTGTCATTTTTTCTTACGGCTGTATAGAATTCCATTGTGTACATATACCACATCTTAGTTATCCATTCTTCTAGTGATGGACATTTGGGTCGATTCCAGCTCTTAGCTATTACAAATTGAGCTGGTATAAACATGGTTGAGCAAATCTCTCTAGCCTGTGGTTTGAAGGTTTTAGGGTAGATGCCCAGTAAGGGAATAACTGGGTCTGTTGGTATCTCTACACTCAGCTTTTTTTTTTTTTTTTTTTTGATTTTATTTTATTTTTTTTTTCTTTTTTTTTTTTTATTTATTACTCAGTTCTGTATTCAGCAAATACAGTCAGTTTGGTACCATTATTAGGCTCATCCGTGACCTACCCCCTCCCCTTGGCCCCTCCTTGTTGAGGTATACGGGTCATGCATTGTGGAGTTAGCCCACAGTTATGGGTAAGCTAAATGTCTCTGCATATCATGACCCAACATGTGGCTCTGACATTCTTTCCGCCCCCTCTTCCACAAAATTTCCCTGAGCCATGTTGGGTTCATTTTTGGTCTGCTTCAGTGATGAGGTGTTGAGGGCCTCTGAGGCTCTGGCTCTCTGATTTGGTAGGAGTTGATTTTTCTCTATGCTGATCTCATTCCCCCTTGTGCTGGTGTCCGGTTCATCAGGAAAACAGCCCCCTTGCTTGTTTCTCCAAGTTTTCTTAGTTTCAGCCGGGGCCCTTTTGAGGTATGATGGGGTGGCTCTCTCCTTAGGGTCTACATCTATCTGAAAAAGAGAAGCAGATTCTCCAACGGAGAGTAAGTTAGCACCAGGACAAATGAGATAACCCTCACTTTTTTTTTTTTATAGAGAATTTAATAGGTGTAGGCCCTCTTGTAGCCCACAATTGATAGTAGCTTGATACTGGAGAGTGGGCTTATGTTTGGATATGGTTCTGACTTGTTTCCCAGCTCCAGCTATGGGTCCCATACCAGTGAGGGGATCAGTTAGCCAAATTGAGAGCAGTTGGTTCCCCACCATGGCTGTGTGCCACCACTGCACTTGTGTGGGCATCACAATAAGTTATTTGCTGCTAAGTAGGTTAGACCATGCGTTGCTTCGATGGATATTGGTCAATTTCCCCCAGTCGCCCATGTAGCACCTTCTGGCACTAGACGCGCTGACTGTCTGGGGACTGACTCTCATCCAACTTCCAGCCATGCCATTCTAATTTGCATGTCAATCACATAAGGTATCTTCAGCAGTAGGGTCTTACCACTAACCTTTGGTGGGTCATCAAGTACTCTGACAGAAATCTGTCTGTCTTTTAGGAAACCTTGTAGGTCTCACTGATCAAAAGCTCATTGTGGATGATAGCCCCATGCTGGTTCTGGGAGTTACAGGTCAGTGCCCACTAAGAAAATGAGGAAAAAGAGAACTAATATACAAGAGTTAGAGATAAGAGAGAGAGACAGGGAGAGGGGAAGTGAGGGAGGGAAGATGTAGGAGATTAAGGTTAGTCTTAATCTTACCCTCTCCAGTGTCTTGTGGTTCAGGTGTTCCCTGTAAGGGCCTGGTGAAGGATCAGCCATTTGGTCTATCTTTTAGTAAGTAGAAGATTATGGTACCATTGCCGTTTGGGTCTAGATTTGTGTTTCCCACCCCTTTGATGCCCTCCCCTCCCTCCCCTTCCATCCTAGTGTCTAATCTAGGAGATGCTTGCTGGGTATGTAAGGTATCTTCGGTAGATTCAGGTTAGGTGCTGTAGATGAGTGAGACTATGTGGTGATTTTTTTTCTGTGATTGGGTGAGTTCACTGAGAATGATCTGTTCCAGGTTCAACCATTTTTCCTCAAATTTCATTGTGTCATTTTTTCTTACTGCTGTATAGAATTCCATTGTGTAGATATACCACATCTTAGTTATCCATTCTTCTAGTGATGGACATCTGGGTTGATTCCAGCTCTTAGCTATTACAAATTGAGCTGCTATAAACATGGTTGAGCAAATCTCTTTAGTCTGTGGTTTGAAGGTGTTAGGGTAGATGCCCAGTAAGGGAATAACTGGGTCTGTTGGTATCTCTATACACAGCTTTTTCAGAAGTCTCCATATTGCTTTCCAAAGTGGTAGTACCATCCTACAATCCCACCAACAGTGGATGAGTGTTCCTACTTCTCCACATCCTTGCCAGCATTTGTTTTTATTTGATTTTTTGATGCTTGCTATCCTTATTGGGGTAAGGTGGAATCTCATAGTTGTTTTAATTTGCATTTCTCTGATGATTAGGGATGCTGAACATTTTCTTAAGTGTATGTTTGCCATTTCTATTTCTGCCTCTGTGAACTGCCTGTTCAGCTCTTTGCCCCATCTTGTGAGTGGGGTGTTTGACTTCTTACTGTTTAGATTTTTGAGTTCTTTGTAGATTCTAGAGATTAGTCCTCTATCAGTTGGATAACCCACAAATATTTTCTCCCATTCTGTGGGCAATCTATTGGCTTTGCTAATTGTATGCTTGTCTGTAAAGAAACTCCTCAGCTTCATGTGGTCCCATTGGTTGAGTGATGGTTTAAGTTCATGAGCTACTGGGGTTTTGTTCAGGAAGTCTTTTTCCATTCCTATATCATGGAATGTACTTCCTAAATTTTCTTCCAGTAGTATTTGAGTTTCTGGTCTTATATTGAGATCTTTGATCCATTTGGACTTGAGTGTAGTGCATGGTGAAATGTGTGACCAGATGGCTTCTCAGCTGAATTCTATCAAACCTTCATGGAAGAACTCAAACCAATCTTCCTCAAACTGTGCCACACAATTGATGAACAGGGAAAGCTACCCAACTCCTTTTATGAAGCAAGCATCACCCTAATTCCAAAACCAGGCAGAGATGCCACAAGAAAAGAAAACTACCGGCCTATTTCCCTGATGAATTTAGATGCAAAGATCCTAAACAAAATCCTTGCAAACCGAATCCAACAACACATCAAAAGCATTATCGACCTTGACCAAGTGGGATTCATTCCAGGAACACAGGGGTGGTTCAACATACGGAAATCTGTCAATGTAATACACCACATAAACAAGGATAAACATAAAAACCACATGATCATTTCGATAGATGCAGAAAAGGCCTTTGACAAGATTCAACACCACTTCATGTTCAAAACATTGGAGAGAGTTGGCATGGTTGGTTCATATCTTAACCTAATAAAGGCAATATACGAAGCTCCGAAGGCCCAAATAATACTTAATGGAGAGAGACTGGAGGAATTCCCATTAAGATCAGGAACAAGACAGGGTTGTCCACTCTCACCTCTGCTTTTCAATATAGTTCTGGAAGTCCTAGCTCAAGCAATAAGACAGGAGAAGGAAATAAAAGGGATACAATTTGGAAAGGAGGAAGTTAAGTTAGCTTTATTCGCTGATGACATGATTATATATGTAAGAGACCCGAGAGACTCCATCCCAAAACTCCTGAAGGTGATTAACTCCTATAGCAAAGTAGCAGGATACAAAATCAATGCACAAAAATCAGTAGCCTTCCTTTATGCAAAGGACAAAGATACAGAAAAAGAAATAAGGGACATAGTCCCATTTTCAATTGCGACAAAAAAAATAAAATACCTTGGAATAACGTTAACCAAGGAAGTGAAAGATCTATACAATGAAAACATAAAAACACTCAAAAAAGAAATTGAGGCGGACTTGAGAAAATGGAAAGACCTCCCATGTTCCTGGATAGGCAGAATTAACATTGTGAAGATGACAATCCTACCAAAGGCAATTTACAGATTTAATGCAATACCAATTAAAATCCCCACAGTGTTCTTCACAGAGATAGAAAAAATGATCTCAAATTTCATATGGAAAGGCAGAAGGCCTCGCATTTCCAAACATATCCTCATCAAAAGAAATACCTCTGGAGGCATCACCATACCTGATCTAAAGCTATATTACAAAGCCATAGTAATAAAAACAGCATGGTACTGGCATAAAAACAGGACTATAGATCAATGGAATAGACTTGAGGACCCGGACTTTGGGTCAAGCAACTATAGCTACTTGATATTTGATAAAGGCCCAAACAATATACGCTGGAAAAAAGACAGCATCTTCAACAAATGGTGCTGGACAAACTGGATAACCATATGCAGGAAACTAAAACTTGACCCACACATTTCACCATGCACTACACACTCAGCTTTTTAAGAAGTCTCCATATTGCTTTCCAAAGTGGTTGTACCATCCTACATTCCCACCAACACTGGATGAGTGTTCCTACTTCTCCACATCCTCACCAGCATTTATTTTTATTTGATTTTTTGATGTGTTCTATCCTTATTGGGGTAAAGTGGAAACTCATAGTTGTTTTAATTTCCATTTCTCTGATGATTAGGGATGGTGAACATTTTCTTAAGCGTATGTTTGCCATTTCTATTTCTTCCTCTGTAAACTGCCTGTTCAGCTCTTTGCCCCATTTTGTGAGTGGGGTGTGTGACTTCTTACTGTTTAGATTTTTGAGTTCTTTGTAGATTCTAGAGATTAGTTCCCTATCAGTTGGAAAACCCGCAAATATTTTCTCCCATTCTGTGGGTAATCTATTGGCTTTGCTTATTGTATGCTTGTCTTTAAAGAAACTCTTCAGCTTCATGTGATCCCATTGGTTGAGTGACAGTTTAAGTTCATGAGCTACTGGGGGGTTGTTCAGGAAGTCTTTTTCCATTCCTATATCATGGAAAGTATTTCCTAAATTTTCTTCTAGTAGTATTCGAGTTTCCTGTCTTATATTGAGGTCTTTGATCCATTTGGACTTGAGTGTAGTGCATGGTGAAATGTGTGGGTCAAGTTTTGGTTTCTTTCATATGGTTATCCAGTTTGTCCAGCACCATTTGTTGAACATGCTATCTTTTTTCCAGCTATATTGTTTGGGCCTTTACCGAATATCAGGTAGCTATAGTTGCTTGACCCAAATCCGGGTCCTCAAGTCTATTCCATTGGTCTATACTCCTGTTTTTATGCCAGTACCATGCTGTTTTTATTACTATGGCTTTGTAATATAGCTTTAGATCAGCTATGGTCATGCCTCCAGAGGTCTTTCATTTGCTGAGGATATGTTTGGAAAAGCGAGGCCTTCTGCCTTTCCATATGAAATTTGAGATCATTTTTTCTATCTCTGTGAAGAACACTGTAGGGATTTTAATTGGAATTGCATTAAATGTGTATATTGCCTTTGGTAGGATGGTCATCTTCACAATGTTTATTCTGCCTATCCAGGAACATGGAGGTCTTTCCATTTTCTCAAGTCTGCCTCAATTTCTTTTTTGAGTGTTTTTATGTTTTTGTTGTATATATCTTTGACTTCCTTGGTTAACGTTATTCCAAGGTATTTTATTTTTTTTGTTGCAATTTAAAATGGGATTATGTCCTTTGTTTCTTTCTCTGTATCTTTGTCATTTGCATAAAGGAAGGCTACTGATTTTTGTGCATTGATTTTGTATCCTGCTACTTTGCTATAGGAGTTAATCACCTTCAGGAGTTTTGGGATGGAGTCTCTTGGGTGTCTTACATATATAATCATGTCATCAGCAAATAAAGCTAACTTAATTTCTTCCTTTCCAAATTCTATCCCTTTTATTTCCTTCTCCTCTCTTATTGCTTGAGCTAGGACTTCCAGTACTATATTGAAAAGCAGAGGTGAGAGTGGACAACCCTGTCTTGTTCCTGAACTTAATGGGAATTTCTCCAGTCTCTCTCCATTAATTATTATTTGTGCCTTAGGAGCTTCTTATATTGCCTTTATTAGGTTAAGATATGAACCAACCATGCCAATTCTCTCCAATGTTTTGAACATGGAGTGATGTTGAATCTTGTCAAAGGCCTTTTCTGCATCTATCGAAATGATCATGTGGTTTTTATGTTTAACCTTGTTTATGTGGTGTATTACATTGACAGATTTCCGTATGTTGAACCACCCCTGTGTTCTGGAATGAATCCCACTTGGTCAAGGTGGGTAATGCTTTTGAAGTGTTGTTGGATTATGTTTGTGAGGATTTTGTTCAGGATCTTTGCATCTAAATTCATCAGGGAAATAGGCCGGTAGTTTTCTTTTCTTGTGGCATCGCTGCCTGGTTTTGTAATTAGGCTGATGCTAGCTTCATAAAAGGAGTTGGGTAGCTTTCCCTGTTCACCAATTGTGTGGCAAAGTTTGAGGAAGATTGGTTTGACTTCTTCCATGAAGGTTTGATAGAATTCAGCTGAAAAGACACATGGTCTTGGACTCTTCTTTTTGGGAGGTTTTCAATAAGTTTTTCAATCTCCATGAGTATGATGGGCTGATTGAGGTGATTAGTCTGCTCTCTGTTTAGCTTTGGTAGATGGTATGCATCCAAGAATTTTCCATCTTCTCCACATTATCCAGTTTTGTGGAGTAGAGGTTTTTGAAATAAGTCCTGATGATTCTCCCAATTTCACTTATGTCTGTTGTGATCTCTCCTTTTTCATTTTGAATTTTGTTAATTTGAAGCTTCTCCTTTTTTTGCTTGATCAGATTGGCCAGGGATTTGTCAATCTTGTTTATTTTTTCAAAGAACCAGCTCTTTGTTTTGTCAATTGTCTTAATTGTTTCCTTCATTTCCAGTTCATTGATTTCTGCTCTGATTTTAATTATTTCTTTCCTTCTGGAGCTCTTTGGGTTGGATTTTTCTTGTTTTTCCAGTGCCTTTAGGTGGATTGTTAGGTCATTGATTTGGGAACATTCTGTGTTTTTTATGAAGGCATTGAGTGCTATGAGTTTTCCCCTGAGGACCACCTTCATTGTGTCCCATAACTTTTGGTATGATGTGTTTTCATTGTCGTTCAATTCCAGAAATTTTGCAATTTCATTTTTTATTTCATCCACTATCCATTTATTGTTTAAAAGTGTGCTGTTCAGTTTCCAGGTGCCTTTGGGATTCTTGCTGGGTCTTTTGTTGTTGATTTCTAGCAATATAGCATTGTGATCTGATATCATGCAGGGAATTATGTCAATCTTCCTAAATATGTGGAGGCAGTCTTTGTGACCCAGTATATGGTCTATTTTAGAGAATGTTTCATGGGCTGCTGAGAAGAATGTGTAATCTGTGGATTTGGGATGGAAGGTTCTGTAGATGTCCATTAGGTCTAAGTGATCTATGGTTGTGTTGAGCTCTCTTACTTCCCTGTTGAGTTTCTGTTTGGATGATCTGTCTATTACTGGTAATGGTGTATTGAAGTCCCCAGCTATGATGGTGTTGGTGGTTATTTCTGTTTTATTGTCAAGTAGGTTTTGCTTTATGAACTGTGGTGCCCCTGTGTTTGGTGCATACAGATTTATGATTGTAATATCCTCTTGACGGATTGTTCCCTTGATAAGTAGGAAGTGGCCTTCTTTGGCTTTTTTGATTGTTTTCAGTTTGAAGTCTATTTTATCCGATATTAACATAGCTACATCTGCTTGTTTCTTATTCCCATTTTCTTGGAATACTGTTTTCCACCCTTTCACACAGAGGAGATGTCTGTCTTTAATGGTGAGATGGGCTTCTTGAAGGCATCATATTGAGGGGTCTAATTTTTTGATCCATCCTGTTAGCTTGTATCTCTTGATGGGTGAATTAAGGCCATTAATATGTAGGGTAATGACTGTGAGATTTGATTTGATCCCTGCCATATTGTGATGGTAAATATGGGTTGGTGTTTTCATGGACGTTGAAGTTTTTTGTCCCTACTCTGAGTTTGCTTGTTGTGACCTGCTTCTTGTAGGCAATTGTGGTTGATTATTTTTTCTTTCCTTGTGGAGAATTTCCTGAAGTACTCTCTGTAGGTTTGGTTTTGTGTTCATATAATTGTAAAGCTGAGTTTTGTCGTGGAATGTTTTTCTTTCACCATCTATTATGAGGGATACTTTTGCTGGGTAGAGTAGTTTGGGCTGGAATCCACAGGTTCTTAGACTTTGCAGTGTTTCATTCCAGGCCCCTCTAGCTTTCAGGGTTTCCATTGAGAAGTCTGAAGTAATTCTGATGAGGTTACCTTTGAAGTTGGTGTGCTGTTTTTCCGTATCTGCTTTTAGGATTTTCTCTTTGGTGTCAATGTTTAGAATCTTTATGATAATATGTCATGGAGAGTTTGTCCTTTGGTCCAGTCTGTTTGGAGTTCTATTGGCTTCTCGTATCTTGATGGGCCTTTCTTTTAAGAGACTGGGGAAGTTTTCTACAATTATTTTGTTAAATAAGTTCTCCATACCTTTGGTCTGAATTTCTTCTCCTTCTGGTATTCCAATGGTCCTGATATTAGGATGTTTAAGTGTATCCCGCAATTCCCTCATGTTCTGTTCACAGGAGCTTTTGAAGTTACTGAAATTTTTGAACTCTCTAACTGTTTTTTCCATCTTGTCTTCCAGATCAGAGTTTCTATCCTCCACTTGGCTGACTCTATTCTTGAGAGCTTCTAGCGAGTTTTGGACTTGTTCAATTAAGTTTGCATTTTCCATTTCTTTTCTATGTATAATTTCCATCCCTCTGTCAAGGTCCCTTTCACATCATTTTCTGATTTTCTTGATGATTCTTGGAGTTCATCCTTGCATTTCTTTATTTATTCATTTAGTATGGCCAGCTTATTTTTAAGGTCTTCTTTTTTTTTTCACTCTCCCTCAAATCTCTTAACTCTCTTTGAAATACTTCCAATTTCTTATCTAATCCTTCCAATTTCTTATCGATTAGTTCTAGTTTAGTGATGGCAGCATCCGCATGATTATCGGCCCTTTGTTGCTTTTCTGCAAGTTCTACCAATAGGTTGGTCAGGGTTGCACTGCTCATAGCTTCAATTTGGTGTTCTGGTCCTATTGGTTCTTCTATGTTTTGGTTAGATTTATTCATTGTGGGACTGGGTGATCTAACTGGATTTTCTTGCATTTGTTTTTTCATGTTATTTCTTTTGCACTGTGTTCTGCCCATGACAGTGTATGGGCAGGTAGGTGGCCATATTAGCCTGGGCTCAAGAACAATGGGAATCTTATGCAGCCTGGGGCAGTTGCCAAGCAGCCTGGGCTTTGTCTGTCACTTGCCAAAGCCGCCTATCTACTGCCTGGCATGGGCGCCAAAGTTTTGAGTTCTTAAGCGGTAATGTGCCAAAGCTGCCTGCGTTTGAGCTAGGAGTGGCACTGAGGCACCAAGCACTTAAGCAGCCTGAACTCTGGCTGGGAATACTGGGACCCTGGAAGCAGTATGAGCTCCCCTGCCACAGGACAGTGGCGGCCGGCCGGCGCGGCAGACAGGTAGGGGATGGCACCTGAGCTCCGCAAGCGAGAGACACAGTCTGAGCTTGCGTGGCACCTGCTGTGGGACTGGGCACCCTCAGTAGGTGGGCGAGTGGGAGAAAGGGCGGAGCAGTCTAAGCTTCTGCACGCAGGGTGCAATCGGCATGTGGTGGCACGAGTGCCGGCGCCGGCATAGCAGCAGCACAGTGGCAGTGCTCTGAACACGGCGGTTTCTTGGGGTGAGGGGTGGCTACCAGCCCGTGAAGGGATTCGCAATTCCCTGTCCCCCCGCCTCTGTGCCCTCCCAGATTTCTCTCCCCTAAAAGCCACTATGTACCCTTAATATCTTGCCTTTCTTTCCCCGGGATTTGCAGCGCTGCTAGGCGGTCGCCACGTTGGCTGGACGTTCCCTGCATCTGGCTTTATGTGGCAGGCTTTATGGCCAAGAGCCTTAACTGCTAAGCCATCTCTCCAACCTCTCATCTGTTTTTTATATTACTAAAAATTCATTATTGCCAAGCAGTGAGGAAGAGATTAAAGATCTAACTTAATAGGAAAATAAGAAGGAATTGGCTAGAGAGGAGATAGAATTACTTCAGAGACTAATATACTTTCCTTAGTGTACAGTTCAGTGTTTCCATTTCAATTAATGTGATGGTCAGGATAGAGTAAATGCTCTCTCACATTCTGATAACACTCCAGTACATTTAGGAAAACATGATCGCTTTTAAAGTCAATAATGCCCAGACTATCAGAAACTGGATAGTATATTACCAGCCTTTACCCTGCTTTCACCTTTGTGTTCATGAGAAGAGGTCACAGTGGACACAGTGTATTGGTTATTAACATGATATGATTTCCAATTGAAGAAAAAATAGAAAGCATATATTTTATCATAATTATCTCAAATTTCTTCAGAACTGAATGTGTATGCAACTGAAAATTAAGTTTACTTGCATTTAATTTGTCAAAGTGAACATAAGCATTTTGAACAACTTTCAGAACTATAAGATGAAATCCAGTTCAGATTTTGCTTTGAAATTTAATTCATTCACTCATGCATTTGAATATTAATTTTTTACTACTAAAATTACCCTGTGATAAAGAAAACAATAACAATAAAGCATCATCTGTTTGCAGTTGAAAGTACCATTGATCATTGTAGTATTAGCTGTATGTGCATATTCTTTCTGCAAATGCAGCCTGGAACACCAGGCTGCTTTGAGTTTCTTACAGTTCTATTTCAGTAATTTTCTCTCTCATCTATTGATCTGTGAACTTCTTGCCTAATACAGTACCCTGAACAGTGATGCTATGAAGTAATAGATTTTTGTAGATCTCTTTTCACTTCAGATGGCTAGTACTGTTCACATGAAGTGTACCCATCATAACTATCACATGCCAATACAATGCATTATGTCTATTTTTGACACTTACTATCTTTCATGCCTTATATTCTCTTAAAAAAACATACATATATGTATCACTCTGAGGAGTAAAGTTTCAATTAAAATTGTTTTAGACCCACTAGGTCCAAAAATATATTGATTCCTCACAATTAGGTGATTCTGGTGGGTGTATTATTTATCTATTGCTGTGTAACAATATTACCAAAAAATTAGCAGCATAAATTAACACATAGTTTCTGTGGGCCACAAGTCTGGGACCAAAGCTCTAATCAAAGTGTCAACTGGGGTTTCAGTGTCAACTGTTAGTAGACTGTAAAAAACAAATGGCTTCAGAACTCACTGAACGGTAAAGTCTGGTAATATATGAAGAATCGAGCTCCTTACAAACACAAAACTTTGAGATTCTTTTTCTTTCTGATAATAAGTAGAAAGTGCTCTCAAGTCTAAGAAGTTTCTTGTCATTTGGGGTTTCTAAACATGGATGCATGCTTTCTCAAAGCCATACAAAAAGAGACTCCAACAAGATGCTTGTGAAAATTCCTTGCGGTATAGTCAGGCAACTCTGCACATCCTGTCACCTTCATTGCATTTGATTATTTAGAAACAAATAGTTTGTTTTATCAATTCTGATTGAAGAGAAATCGCAAAAAAAAAAAAAAAAGAGAGACACCAGGAGCCATGACTGCCATATAAGTGTCTGTCTACTAGACCAGATATAAAATTATATATTAAAAAGAGTTTTTTCTCTGCTGGGCATGGTGACTTATGCCATTAGTCCCAGCACTCTGGAGGGTGAAGTAGAGGAGCACTATGAGTTTAAGGCCACTTTAGTCTACAGAATGAATTACAGCATGGGTTTGAGTGAGACCCTATGGGTTCCTGAGTCCTTGAGCCAGTTGCTGTCCCCAAAGGCATCCTAGGAAACCGTGATGATGAGCGAGCCAAAGTAAAGACTTCCAGGAGACAGTTTCAGTGAACAGCTGTCAGCTTATTGTCAGGGAAATGGATTTATAAGCAGATGAAGACAGGAAGAGGACCCTAAGGGGACTGGTGGGTTTAAAGGTTGCTAGCCTATGCCTAATATAGGGACATTCGTTCCAGCAGGTAGACAATGGCAAAGGGAAGGTATGTAAAGGTGCTGGCTCATACCATATAAGGAGTTTCCTAGGCAACTGGCCAAAGGCACAGGGTTATGGGCAAAGCCTAAGTCTTATCTGACTGTCCAGGTATCCTGTGCTTGGAGAGGGAGTGGCCTTACTTCCTGTCAATCTCAGGGTCCAAGATTTTGTCTGGGGGGTCCAGGCTCACTGCAACCCCCAAGAATGGGGGAGGATCCTGGCTTACTGCAACCCCCAAGAATGTTGGGAGGAGCTCCCCTGCTAGTCTGGTCCAGGAGATAGGACCAGCAGCGGTTCAGGCTACTGCGACCTCTCCCTAGCCTGGGGCCTTCATGTCAGACTGCTTAGGTTTGATTTAACCCAGAGCCCTGCCTATGTCTGACAGCTCCCACTTTGTTTTTATAATGGGGAGGTGTCATCGTATTGAGTGAAATACTCATAGTCTATCGTCAGCTCAGATAGGGCTAGATAGTGCACAAGAACCTGATTAGTAGCAACCTTAGCAATATTAGTTATTTGTTATCTGAGAAATTGGATGAG
Organism: Dipus sagitta; assembly: GCA_036346955.1. Classification (NCBI taxonomy): domain Eukaryota; kingdom Metazoa; phylum Chordata; class Mammalia; order Rodentia; family Dipodidae; genus Dipus; species Dipus sagitta. The sequence goes on from CM070775.1 coordinate 61,903,981, forward strand.
GCAGGGGCCTACAAGTAATAGGGAGCTAAGGAGGGGGAGAAGCCAAGTGACTAAAGGGTTAGAAAACCAGGTGATGGGGTCCTCAGGCTTGTAGTGGTCAAGCAGCTCCTTATGGAATTTTTGGGGGGAGTTTTAACATCTTGTTCAACAACATTTAATTCATTAACAACAACAACAACAAAATTCTTCTCCAAAGACCACACATGTCCCCCATATTCAGCAGTAATGAGGTCTAAGGCTCCACAGTTTTGAAGTACCACACCCGTGAGAGAGTTCAATTTTCTCTGAAGAAATTCTAGGCTGTTGTCGGTGGATATCATGGCCTGGTAAAACTTGTCTCAGAAGTCTCTTGCGAGGTGGTTGATCTGAGCAAGATCAGCTCCTGCAGCACCGGAGGCACCTAGGGACAGTGTCAGGCTGAGGCCTATCAGCACTGGGATGAAAATCTCTCTTGGTTAGCACAAGCAGAGCTGATAGGTGGCTTCCTCTTCCTCATATAGATATACCTGTGGAACAATCAAGATTGAGGAACAATAAGTAGGGGGAGGAAATATTTATGCATGGGTGGTTAGCCCTTCACACCATAGGAGAGCAGGTGTCTTGACACAGTGGTCCTCGGTTATGGTATTGAGGAGGCATTCAGCTCTGGTAGGCCTAAAGCTGGACAGGCAGAGAAGTATACCCTGACCAGAATCAAAGAGGGGAATATCAGTAAGGTGGGGTTGGGAATAGCTTTTTATAGATGTAGAGTATTATAGGGTGGCATTAATAGGGACTACAGTTTGCAAGGGATGGGTAGGAAATGCACAAAAGAAGCAGTTAGAAGCATTAGGACGGTTAGTAAAGGGGAGAAAGTTGGCTACATATTGAATATATTGTGTCCATGTTATAATGGCTTGTATTTTTTCTGTGACTTCTTTATTCTGTGAGAGAATATGATGGTTAGTTTGCACTGGGCGGGAAGCAGGGATATACTGCCTAGAAATATGAAGCGTACTAAAGGAGAAGGATGAGTAGTAGATACTAGCATAGTTTTCCCATTACCCCTGTCCTCAAGCATTCATTCCAGGGGTCTCCGACAGACAGCATACTCTCTAGTTTTCTAGGAAGCTTTGAAGACAGTGTCTGGTCACCTAAAGCTGTCAATGACACAGTAATTGTATTGGCATCCTCCATAATAGTCCTAGTCTTTAAGGTACTCTGTTGGTGTGGTGGTTTGATTCAGGTGTCCCCCATAAACTTAGGTGTTTTGAATGCTAGGTTCCCAGCTGATGGATATTTGGGAATCAATGCCTCCTGGAAGGAGTGTATTGTTGGGGGGCAGGGTGATGGGTTTTATGGCAGTTTCCCCATGCCAGTGTTTGGCACACTCTCCTGTTGCTGTTGTCCACCTTATGTTGGCCAGGGGGTGATGTCCACTCTCTGCTCATGCCATTGTTTCCCCTGCCATTGTGGAGCTTCCCCTTGAGCCTGTAAGCCAAAATAAATCTCTTTTTCCCAGAAGCTGCTCTTGGTTGGGTGATTTCTACCAGCAATGTGAACCGGACTGCAATAGTTGGTTTGGCAATAGGCAAAGCATGCCATGCTAATTACGCAAACCACAGACTTAGGATAGATACAGAAGGTGACAGTGTCTTGGCAGCCCTTAGTAGGGTAATATCCTGTGCCAATGACTTTATTGACCCCTTGATAGGTCTCTCAGGCTTCAAAGCTCTATCCTCTACAGGGGCAATGAGAGAGGTGGTGCGAGAGACATTTGCACTGGAATGTAAGATTGTTAAAGCCACCAACAAAACTGGATGAGAAGGAGGCCTGTGGTGGGCATATGCTTTGGCTACATCCATGATGTCATGGACACACCCCCCATCCCCCAAGCTCCCTTTATCAACCAGCAGAGGTGGTGGTTTCTCTGTTTCTTCTGTCTCTGATTTGTCAACGTCAGGTGAGCCGTTTTTTTGGTTGGTGGGGTGGAATTGGACATTGGGCCTGGGCTGGTCCTATGGGAAAACACAAGCAAATCCCCTTCCCATGGTGAGGAGGGGGTCTCGTTCCTTCCATATTCCATCTAAGGGATCTCGCCATCACACCAGAATGGGAGGGGCAGTCTCTGGTATGTTCCAGTGGAGGGTGATAGGAGGGTATTGGGAGTTTTTGTATATATTGAAAATGTTTAAAGTAGTCAGAGCCATGGCTAACTGAAGATTGGGCAGATAGGTATTGGGCTGTTGACTTTTAAGTTGGACTTTTAAGGCTTAGTGTGTTCTTTGTACTCTACCTTGGCCTTGTGGGTTATGTGGGGTTCCTATATGATGGATAATCTTCCACTGCATGCAAAAAGTTTTAAATGAGGAACTGACAAAAGCTGGGCCATTATCAGTTTTTATTTGATAGTGGCAAAGGTAGACAGCATATGGTGTATAAGTTTTTTTGAATTCTTTCCTGTTTGTGCCATGGCCCATATATAATGGGAGTAAGTATCCACTGTCACAAAAACATATTTCTGATGAACGAATTGGAGAATATGAGTGAGGTCAATCTGCCAAAGGGCATTGGCCTTGAGGCCTCGGGGGTTAATGCCCATCATCTTAAGGGCAGGTGTTGTTATTAGTGAGGCACAGGACTGGCATGTTTTTAGTATATGTTGGAGTTGATTTTGGGGAATCTGAAAGAAGTGTGATTGTAATCCCTTAAAGTTTCAGTGGGTGTTAGAATGAAAATTTTCTGCTTCCTCAAGGGTGGCCAGGAAGATGTCTGTTGGGTCTCCATAGGAGGCTGTCTGGCTTGTTAATGCATTTCCCTAGGTGAGGGGGCCAGGTAAGGGATTGTGAGACCTATGTGTTGCACAAGCAGTGGGGCCCTTCTTTTGCAAATGAGGTTGGAGACTTTCATCAGCAGGGGTGAAAGAGGGTTTTCATCTAACTGGATATGTGAGTGAGCAAGGCAGGGGAGTATGTTAACAGCATAGATGCTATCTGAAAAGAGATTAAAAAGGACTTCTTCCTCAAGGAGTGTCAGGTAGATGGCATATATTTCCTTATGTTGTGGGGATCTGTCAGAAAGTTCTTTGAAAATGATGGTGGGAGGTTGATCCCCTGGATGGTAAAGAACTACAGCTGCTCCTCTCTTTCCTTTGTCTGTAAAAAGGGGGGGGGGAGTGTCCAGGGATTGTTTTTCTTTCTTTTTTTTTTTTTTGAAAAGAGGCAGGGTGGGAGCCATTTTAGAAGGGGTTTTGCAGGAATCCATTTCTCATTAGGGTAGTGGTTGTCAGTTTGACCAGAGAAGCCTATTAGGCTGATGTCAAATTGGGAGGGGTTCCTAAGTAGCCATTGTATGTCAGCAAGGGTGAAGGGGCTTATGATAATGTTAGGTTCTTTACCCAATGTTTGGAGAGCCCGATCTTGCCTGGTTTTGATCATGGCCATGAGGGTGGCAACCTCTGTTAATATACATGGGGATACATGGGGCACCGCCAATGGAGTTGTGGAGCCATTCCAGGACCCTTTGGAGTTGGTATAGCATTCCCATGACAGTTGGGGAGGAGTTAAATGTAAAGCTGAACGGGCTTGTCTGGTGAGTACTAGGCAAGTGCCATATCAGAAAATATGTTATTAATCTTAGTTAATGCCTGTTTTGCCTTGGTCTTAGGAGGCGGGGGAGGGGGGAGAATGGCTCTTTGTTGTCTTTTAACATATCAAATAAGGGTTGTAAATAACTGGTGGGGATAGGAAGCCATGGCTGGAGCTAATTGAGGTTTCCCAGAAAGCTCTGAAGCGAGGCCTATGTAAAGCTTCTGGGGAAAAGAGAGTGTGAGTTTAGGAGGCCAAGCAGAGGTGAGGGAGAGTTCTGTCCCCAGAAAAGCTATTGATAGGTTAAGTTGGACCATATTTGGGGCAGTTTTAAAGCCTGCCTCAGTGAGGGAAGGTATTAATTGATCCTTAGCTCGGCTGGTGTGATGGAGGAGTCTTTCCATACTAGGATGTCATCCATGTAATGATAGATATTAAGGCCTTGATCTAAATGTGGCCTTAATGCCATAGCAACTGCTTCATGGCATATAGTAGGACTATTAGCCATACTTTAGGACACGACTATCCACTCAAAGCATTTGGCAGGTCTTGCATTATTGATGGGGGACTGAGAACACAAAGTATTGTAGGTCTCAGGGGTGCAGGGGGATAGAAAAGAAACAATCTTTAATATCAATAGCAAGGAGGGGTGTTGGCTGGAATGGCTGACACAAGGGGCAGTCCCCTCTGAGGGGCTTTCCAAAGGAGCATGGCTTTATTGATGGCCCTGAGATCTTGTAGTAACCTCCATACTCCTGAGCCCTTTTGGATTACAAACACAGGAGTGTTCCATGGGCTCCATGAGGGATGGATGTGATTAAGTTGGAGTTGTTCTGTTACTAACTGATTTAGGATTTCAAGCTTCTCCCTTGACAGAGGCCACTGTTCAACCCAGGCTGGCTCGTCAGAGAGTCATTTAGGCAGGGAGTTTTGTACTTAACAGTGGCCTTTAGGATTGGGGGTGACATAGGTGAAGGTATCTCTCATAGTCTTCTACCTCAATGGATTCTCCTTCTATATTACTGGTGATTCTAGGGCCTCAAGGATGTCTCTCCCTAGCAGGTTAGTTGTTACATCTGCCACTAGGGGTCAGATGAGACCTATAGTTCCATCTGGGTCCTTCCACTTAAAGGCTTCTTTGGTAACATATGCTTGTGAAGGACCACCTATCCCCATTAATTGGGGCCTGGGAATTAATTCCAAGTATTGAGGAACTTCAAATCACTTTCGTATTGTTTTATCTGTCCCAGTATCAATTAGACATTTGAAAATTTTTCCTCCAACCTCTAAAGCCAGCCTTGGGTGGGCCCCCTCTAGGATGCTTGTTACCCATTGTATATTATGGGTTTTCCCTCTCATTAGCAGGACTGAGGGTTGCCACTTTTGGAGTTTAAAGGCTCTAGGGGCTTGCCATCTTTGTCATAAATACAGCAGCAATCTTTACCCCAATGATACACCTTGTGACATCCAGGGGCACCTTTAGTGGCCTGATGTTCAGGGCATTCCCCTCTCCAATGTCCTTCTTCTTGGCAATTAAAGTACTTGTCTCTGGGTTTTAAGGCCGCTGCAAAGGCCTGTGCTGGAGAAGCAGCCTTATATGTGGCAGTCCTGGTATCCTGAATGGCTACTATCAATTTATCACAATGCTCATCCTTGAGGCTTTGGAAAATTAGCCTACCTTCTGAAGTCATACAGATACTTGTTATGCCCAGTTCTCAGCACCCCCAATGACGACCAAGGAGAACCAAACACGTATGCAAAGGCAAGGAGCTTTATTTTGGGCTTAAGCTCAGTCTCTTGACTTCACCAATGCAGTGGATCCATACAAGACCCCCGAGTAGTGGGAGGGTAGGGTTTTATAGGGATTTGAACATAGAAGAAAGGGATGGGTACATGATTGGTTGATTTAAACAGTGTACTCTTCTGGCTGGCTTAGGATTTTGGCAGGCAAAGTTGGCAGGCTGGGGCTAGGGGAATTGAACTTATCTATGACTACAGGAATGTATGGTATAATCAGTTTCCAGCAAGTGTTAAACCCACCCTTACCAGAAAATAAAAACTTAGACCTTCCCGGGAAACAGAAACTTAGGCCTTCTGAGGACTCTGAAGCCTGTCATGGCATCCATCTGGTTCTTGAGTCCTTCATACTTACATCTCATTACCCACTCAGACAACTGCTTCTTCTCCATTTCCTTTTTATCTTCTGAAATTGAGGAACTTAGTTTCTTCTCTTCCCTACTATTTCATATATATATATATATCTTTTTCTTGGGGCATTGAGGCCAATATATATATATAACTTTAGCAGTGAGGCAGAAATACATTAATATGTGTAACTGAGTTTGTGCACAAATCATCCCAACAGCAATCAAAACAGTAGAGTAATTCATAAGGAGAGAAACCCATTCCTTAATACATGCTATCAGAGAAAAAGAATGATTTAAAGGAATATGGTTTAAGAAAAGTTATTCCTCACTTGGGAAATTATCAATAGAGACCTTCTATAGTCAATTTGAACTCTGAGGACAACACTGCTAAGCAGTTGTGTAACCCTGGGCATACAATGAATTATTCATATCATATTTTTGTTTAATCTTAAAAGTACTAGTATATACCAGCTGTTGTGGTACACACCTATAATACTAGCACTTGATGGGTGGAGGCATAAGGATTAAAAGTTGAAGGTTATCCTTGGTTATAAAAATGAATTTTAGGCCAACTAGGCTACATGAGAATAAGCTTTTTAAAAAAATAATAAAAGCAAGGGGTGGGAATATGGCTGTCAGTGCATAAAGCTTATAGACCTAATGTAGTCTATTTTAGACAATGTTCTATGTGCTGCTAAAAAAACCAATGTGTATTCTGCAGCATTTGGATGAAATGTCCTGTAGATATCCGTTAGGTCCCTTTATTCTATGACTTCATCAAATCCAGATGGCACCTCTGTTCATTTTTCACTGGGATGACCTGACAATTGATGAGAGTGTGTTGTTGAAGTCACCCACTACACTGTTAGGTGTTTTCTGTGACCTTACTTCTAATAGCATTTGTTTTATGAAGGTGGGAGCCCACATGTTAGGTGCATATATGTTTAGGATTGTAATGTCTTCCTGTTGGAGTGTTCCTTTAATCAATATAAAGTGACCTTCCTTATCATTCCTAACTAATGTTGGTTTGAAGTCTACCCTGTCAGATATAAGAATACTTATCCCTGCTTGTTTCCTAGGCCTATTTGGTTGAAACACCATTTTCCAGTCTTTCACCCTAGGATAGTGTCCAACCTTTGTAGAAAGGTGACTTTCTTGGAGGCAACAAATTGAAGGATCCTGCTTTTTAACCAGTCTTCAAACCTGTGGCTTTTGCTTGGGGCATTGAGGCTGTTGATATAAAGAGTTATTATTGAAAGGCGTGTGTTCATTTTTGCCATATTTCTTGTTTTGTAGTTGTTTAGGTTTCACCTTTGTTCTTTTGTATTAACTAGTATTTGCATATGGTTTGTTTTTTCCAGTTTCCTTGTATGTGTGCTTTTCTTCTTCTTCAGTATGGAGGATCCTTTCAAGTATTTTCTGTAGAGCTGGTTTTGTCTTCAAATATTCCTTTAGCCTGCTTTTGTTGTGTAATGTCCTTATTTCTCTGCCTATTTGAGTGGATAGCTTTGCAGTATGAAGTAACCTTGGATGACAGTTATCTTTCAGAACTTGGAATGCATCACCCTAAGCCTTTCTGGCTTTTAAAGTTTGTGTTGAGTAATCTGATGTTATCCTGATGGACTTGCCTTTGTATGTGACTTGATTTTCCTCTCTATCTTATTTCAATATATTTTCTTTTGCTTGAGTGTCTGGTTATAATATGGTGAGGAGAGGTTGTTTCTAGGTTTTGTCTGGCTGGTGTTCTAAAGGCTTCCTGTGTCTGCATTGGCATCTATTTCCCAATTTGGGAGAAGTTTTTTTTTTTTTTTTATGATTTTGTTGACAATGCCTACTATGCCTTTGAAGTAAAATTCTCCTCCTACTATACCCTGAATTCTTATGTTTGATCTTTTCATAGTGTCGTGAGTATGTTGAAATTCTCACTCATACCTTTCCATTAGTTTGTCTTTCTCTTTGTTGGACTGTATTAGCTCTGACACCTAGTCTTCTACTTTAGATATTCTGTCCTCTCCTTCATCCATTCTACTGATGAGATTTTCTACAGAGTTTGTTATTTGACTTACTATGATTTTCTTTGCTAGTATTTCTGACTGTTTTTTCTTTATTATTTTTATTTCCTTATTCATATCTTGTATTGACCCCCTTATTTCATTAAATTAGTTTCCCATGTCTTCTTTTATTCCTTTGATTTTCTCTTTGATTTCTTTGAGCATATTTATAATTATTCTTTAGAAATCTTTCTCAGGCATTTACCCTAAATCAGTCTCACTGGAGGTCATTTCTGATGGATTTATAATTTTTGGTGGATTTATATTGTACTGATTTTTTGTGTTTCTTGTATTATAGAGATTTTTGCATCTTAGGTTAATGTAATGCTAGAGTTTCCTAATTATCTGCAATATTATCAGATTCGTCAACCAATCTGATGTTATACATCTTTAGGGTAGGAATTTAAGGTGCTAGGCTGTGGCTCTTAAGACTCTCAGAGCAACCACAAAAGTGATCCTTGGTGGTGGATTTGCCTGCTATGAAAGTATTCTACTAGCTTGGGTGGAACAAAATACAGGCAAATTCTAAAATTAACTGAACTGTATAAACATTCAATTAAAACCAGCACAGAGTATCTGTGCAAGAGTAGGTATTATGACAAACAGATCCTCTAACAAAGTCAAAGTCCCTAAGAATGTGAACTGCCCCACAGCTTTAATCCTGTCAACTGGGAGGCTGAGATTTCTGGTCCGTAGAGGGTTTCAAGGTCAGCTTGTGACCAAGTGAGACCTTGCTCCAATGAATGACAGAAGAGGAGACAAAGGCACTATAAATCAGGAAGCAACTAATGACAAACCCCAAATATAGCTTATTTAAGAATGGCAAATCTGACCACCCATCAGACTTAACACACAATTTACCCTGACATAGAAGGTGCAATTAGCCCTTCTGATGTAACCCTATTAACCAGGTCTTTTTGGCAGGTACTGACCTGGTGTATGCCCAGTTACCTTTTTGGACGGCTTTCTTCTCAGTTATGCTCTGTGCCCAATTGGGTCCCTCTTTGTTGTATTGTGGGCTCGAGCAGGCTAGCTGGGTCAGTGGGTTACTGCTCTGATAGCCTATTTCGGTTGTTTGTGTAGGTGAGTTCCATTCCCCAGGTCTCTGGTACTTGCTGGCACTTGCCCTGGTAGTGGGGGGAGTGGAGGCTATGGATGGTGGCTGAAGTTATACTGCTGGTGCTCACAAACCTTTTCCTCATGAGGTGCTTCATTGGTCCCTGCTATCCTCCTTTTCATGTTTCTTGAGTTTGCAAAGAGGGTGGTGTGAGTAAAAAATCCCCTTGCCTGGCTTTTCCTGCATCTTAGGCTGAGCCTGGCAGCCACGGCCACAGAGACCTGATGCTGATGCTGCTGGAGCTGCTTCTGTCTGCTTCTGTGGCCTCTAGAAGTTCTGGATCTCTCCCATTTCTCTGCTTTGGTTGATAATTTCTTATACAACTTCACTTTTTAGTAGAAGAGTGTATTTCTCTGTTTTTTTTTTTTTTTTCTTTTTCTCTCCCAGGCTGCTTTGGTGTGGTTCCTATGGAACCATCTTACCCATAAGTCAAAATTATATATTTCTGTTGTAACTTGTTCTGACCTAAAAGTAGCCATCTGAGTTACAATTCTTCCTGTCTTCTGTACACAGATTTACTTGCTTTGAGTCATTAATCAAACCCACCTAACATAAAAAAATTGGACAATTAAAGAAATTCTATAAACCCATATGGATTAAGACCAGAGCACATGGTACCTAAAGAGGGCCTATTCCTCTGCCAATGAGGTGAGGATTCTGCCTGTAAGAATTAAATGTCACATTCTTCATTAGCATCTATCACGACAATTCCTGAGCATAGCAGTGGTGTTAAACATCTGCAGCAGTGTAGAAGTCACAGTGCCAGGCAACAGATTCACAAACCACTTGTTGCATCCTACAAAAAGTATCATATTCATATTATTTGCATTTTGTGTGTATATATGTGTTTATTAATTTCAAAACATATATGTTTCCTAAATGCTACATTGTCACTAAAAGCCATTGTTCTAGAACAAATGTTTGGATATTTGTAATAAACTTATGGAGAACATTCATATAATTATATGCATATATAATTATATATAACCTCCATATGTTATCAATTATTTGAAATATACTTAAGAGAATACATACTAAAAATGTAATACCATGAAAGCAAACACATTTTCTGAATAAGTATACTTGTTTGACAAATCAAGAATTCCCTAAAAATCTGGCCAAACAATGCCAAACTGGACATAATGGGGAGACTGACACTGTTTTCACAAAAGTGATACTCTGGACAAGAGCAAATAAATTCAATATGGCAACCATATATAAACCCATGTTCAGGAGCAGGAAGTCAGATGAAGCCTAGGATCAGAGGAATCAAGATAGCTCTGTCTATGACATAAATGAGAAACTGGCTATTGTACCAAGTGTTAAATCTCATTTTTTATGAAAATAATATCACTAGGCTATTGACTCAGGCTGCCACATCAACAGAGATCGCTTTTGCCTCACCATCCACATCAAAATTCTTGCCATTTCAGAAACAACAAAAGGACTTCCATTTTTCTTTTTCTTTTTCTTTATTAATTAGTTTTGTACTCAGTGAATATAGTCAATTTGGCACCATTGTTAGGCTCATCCATGTCCTACCCCCTCCCCCGGGCCCCTCCTTGTTGAGGTATATGGGTCATGCATTGTGGAGTTAGCCCACAGTTATGGGTAGGATAAATGCCTCTGCATATCATGACCCAACATGTGGCTCTGACATTCTTTCCACCACCTCTTCCGCAAAATTTCCCTGAGTCACGTTGGGTTCATTTTTGGTCTGCTTCAGTGATGAGGTGTTGGGGGCCTCTGGGTCTCTGAATATCTGATTTGGTAGGAGCTGATTTTTCTCTGTGTTGATCTCTTTCACCCTTGTGCTAGTACCTGGTTCACCAAGAAAACAGCACCCTTGCTTGTTTCACCAATTGTTCTTAGTTTCAGCTGAGGCTCTTTTGAGGTATGATGGGGTGGCTCTCCTTAGGATCTACATCTATCTGAAAAAGAGAAGCACATTCTCCAATGGAGAGTAAATTAGCACCAGACAAATGAGATAACCCTTACTTTTTCATAGAGAATAGAATTTAATAGGTGTAGGCTCTCTTGTAGCCCACGATTGGTGGTAGCTTGATAATGGAGAGCAGGCTTATGTTTGGATATGGTTCTGACTTGTTTCCCAGCTCCAGCTATGGGTCCCGTGCCACTGAAGGGATCAGTAAGCCAAATCAAGAGTGCTTGGTTTCCCACCATTGCTGTGCACCACTATCGCACTTGTGTGAGCATCACAACAGGTTATTTGCTGCTAAGTAGGTTAGACCATGTGTTGCTTGGACAGATATTGGTCATTTTCCCCCAGTCACCCATGTAACACCTTCTGGCACTAGACGAGCTGACTGTTTGGGGACTGACTCTCTTCTAGCTTCCAGCCATGCCATTCCATTTTATGTGTCAACCACATAAAGTGTCTTCAGCAGTAGGGTCTTACCACTAACCTTTGGTGGGTCATCAAGTACTCTGACAGAAATCTGTCTTTCTTTTAGGAAACCTTGTAGGTCTCTCTGATCATATGCTCATTGTGGATGATAGCCACATGCTGGTACTGGGAATTACAGGTCAGTGCCCACTAAGAAAAGGAAGAAAAAGATGACTAATATAAAAGAGTTAGAGAGAAGAGAGAGAGAGAGAAGCTGTAGAAGATTAAGGTCAGTCTTCATCATACCCTCTCCAGTGTCTTGTGGCTCAGGTGTTCCCTCTAAGGGCCTGGTGAAGGTTCAGCCATTTGGTCTGCCTTTTAGGATGTAGAATTTTATGGTATCATTGCCATTTGGGTCTAGATTTGTGTTTCCATTTTTCTATTGAATTTTCTTAGGTTTGTTCTTTGGGCCGGCCTGCGGCATGAGTCAAAACAGACCTCGAAGAAGGGAGTGGGAATGAATCTGAGATAAGAACACAAGCAATGGAGCCAAGACAAGTTCTGATCAAGGCTAAGGTTTATTCAGGCAGACACAAGCTTATATACAGTAAATAAAACTTTCTTGACAATGCCTACGTGCCTAAAGTCAGCTTCACCAGGGTCATACGATAATTTATGCCTGTGTGTCTGGTGCCTACTTCTCCTAGGCCGTATGATAAGGCCTCTGTGCCTGGTACCTGATTCAGCAAGACCCTACGTTAATTGCCTCTGTGTCAAGAGGTCAAAGACCAGCTGCAGTTCCCGAGGTCAAAGAGAAGCTGCAGCTCCTGACAGCTCTTAAAATAAGGAATCTCCTATTCCAAATCCGAGTCCTACTTAACCATGCATGGAACCCCACACGTATCTCACCATTCAAATGACCAAAAATCATTGAATTTCCTATCTCTTTTAAACATATTACCTAAGGAAGATCAAGTTGCCCTAATGAGTTAATTCTAACCTCCCTTGGATAACACATTAGAGTGCTTATTCCAGCTATTTATTCCCAAAAGACTTATGAGTCATCTACTATGTGACAGCTACTAGTCTAGGTACTCAGGATACTACATCAGGAGGATTAAAATCATTGCACTCTTGGACTGTGAAGGAGTAGGAGAAAACCCAGAAAATATGTAAGATAAGCTACATGCAGGTCATATTAAACAGTGGCAAATGATGGGAGGGGGAGAGAAGAGAACAACATGTAGAAAAAAAACCAATTTAAGTTAAACAAGGTCAACAGGGAAACATCAAAACAAAGTCCCTGAGTCCAAAGTGTGTTGGTGTGTTCAGTCACCAACCAGAGACTGAACAAAAGGAGAGAAATGAGGAAAGTCAGGATGGGGAAGTGGAAGTGGCTGCCAAATCTCCTCAATCACAGAGACCTCTGAGTCCCCCTGCACCCTCTGCAGCTCTATGCTTTGAGGGTGTTACCCACACAGACCTCAGAACCTGCAGTGCTACCACAGGAAGCTCCTCCATGCTTGCTTATCTTCTACTTGGAGAAAATAATGTATTGTGAGCCTGCATGTCTGTGGAAGCACTTGAATGATTGTAAAATGAAAATGCCACGTGCTTTCCAGATGAGAAAGGGCCACGATTTATATCCCATCCTGAAGTTGCCTCTACCAAGCATGATACACCATCCCTGGGTTATATAATCTGTTCTTTAAACTTTTAAGGATAATTTTTTTCATTGTTATTTTGTCTACACATCAATACAATGTATATATATTCCTAAATATTTTCCCTTGAAGTTGGAAAATGGCTATTTGATACAGACTGCCACCAATGGGTGATTAAAGCCACCAGTTTGGTCAGTGGAGATAAGCAATAGATAGTGGAATTTCAACAAGCACAACTGTGGAAATGTCTTGTATAAACAAGGTCATGTACACAATCCACATTCTCTGCCAATACACATGGCCACAGTAAATTGATCCAAGAGCTATCTCATTCTGGCCTTTTTCCAACCCAGTGATGTATCCATTTATCAAAACCACTGTCAGGTAAATGTTCTGAAACCTTGACCAGTGTGTTTCTTAAACTATAAGAGATGGAACACTTTGTAATGTATTTTCAAATTGAAAGTTACTTATACTCTTATCACCCCAAGAAGGCTTATGAACAAATGCAAGCTAAGAAATATTTTGAAAAGAACCACTTAGAGCTTAGATGGAAAGCTTCAATACAGTAGACTGTGGTTGGCTTCCAATTCTGTCTAAAATAGGTTTTCAAAATTAAAGTTTAATAGTCCTATTTACTCAGGAAAAAAAGCAAAGCTAACCTACTGGAAATGGGATGCAGTAAAGTGCTAGGATTTCATCCAACTATTGCTTGGAAGTGAAAATTCCCTGATGGGAATAGGACTTTGAAATGGGACATCTGGGTTTTACTAAGTGGGTAATTAAAACTTTGAAATCCTGCCTAGAAAATGAGACAAAAGCTCATATTACCAAGATAGGTGAGACATTCTCCATTGCCTTTATCAAAGGAATGGCAGCTACCCAAACTCTAGCAAAGCAAGGCAGAAAATGTGTGGAGTATTAAACCACACAAGGATAAAGGGATTCTGGAATCTGATGTCTCTAGGATATATGTCAGAAAACTGCTTTCCTTCCTATAGCTGAAAAATCCTAAATCACAAGTCCCACATGGAATGGTACATCCTAAGCTGTCTTGCTCTTTTCTGACTCATAATCAAGATTTTTCTTTCCAGGGAACAGTGGGGGACTAGGTCACAGTGAAAGTCCCATCTCTGAGTTCTCCTGGGTGACTTTCTGAAGCTTAAAAATGAATATCAAAGGCCCTAGAATCATGAAGCAGTCTGGACAGGCTACATTCTATGAATAAACAAGATTATAATTAGAACATAGATAAAGAATAGAGAAAATATGGTATAAAAATAGACAGGGTGGCTCAAAGAAGTTCATAAAATACATCTTTTTATATAGAATACAGTTGTTTAACTTTTCTGTGACATTTTGATTTAAAGAACATCACATACATCATATAGCTAGGTTGAGGGATTAGAGGTAATAGACATAGAAGGATGCTCAAGAAATATCATACCTATATTGCCATGTTTCAGGATGTGTCTCCCAGTAATGACATTCTACTCAGCAGGTGAAGCTACCTATTGCAACAGTTTATAATATCCACTGACAGTTACTATCAGTATCTTTAGGGTCTTTGCATCATACTCCTCCAGGAGGCCATGAAGAATCATGGTTCAAAGCTTGAAATATTTGACTGCTTACACAAGTTCATAACAAGGGTAGGAAAAGTATAAGGTATAATACTGTGGTAAAATGTCAGCATTGTAAAGCCATGCTAAGAAAATGCTTAGAGAGTTGGTAAGTGTAAATTAGTTTAATTTGGCACCGAAAGTAAGAATTTCCTGAGGCTAATTACTAATGCACATTAGTGTTTCACAATGAGAATTTAGAAATGTTTAGCATTCATCCTAATGCTGGAAATCATCTCTTAAAAAAATTAAACAATTAAGGCTATTTGAGTCTCATAGTAAATTTAGAGAATGCTTATTTTCAATATTCACAAAGGGGATGTGTGCATACTGAAATGGCAGACTAGAAGAAAAGACATGAGGAGGTTCCAGTGCTAATTTGTCCTTTTTACTGTCAATGACACTGAGCAACCACACTGAAGGTCTCTCTCCAGGTTTCTCTTGTTTCAGTGGAGTGAAGATCATGATTCAAAGTTGTTCAGCATTTTACAAAATGCAGTTAAGTGGACAAACCATTTCACTTGGACAAAACTGCAAAGCCCCTTCACATTGCTTCCTTGAGCCTAATTGCACTGTTCAAACCAAAGAACAGGAAAAAGCTAATATTCTTTCCTTGCCTTTAGGTCTCAGGAAGGTGACTCACCCATCTCCTTTCCAAATGCCCATTTGTACACATGGGGACATGTCTGTAATGTTCTGGCCCACACTATCATGGAAAACAAATCCTTGGTTCCTGAACCCATTATGTCTACCTACACCACCACCATCACCTGAGTCCCTTGTGGATCACAGGCTACAGGTCAAGGGTAGAGACAGTAACTTTTTGAATTGAGGTACTAGTTGGGTAGAGCAGAAAATGAGGGAACAAGGAACAGAAAGTAATAACTTATTGTTCCAAACTATATATCTTGGTTTCACATTTTATCTGCCACCTTAGATGCATGCCAAAGACAAAATCTAACTGTGCAGCTAGAATAAGAAGTGGATTATCTAAGACCACTACTTCAGTGTTTAACCTGATTTTTTTTTGTGGGGGGGGGGCTTGGATAAATCAGCATGTAGCTCTTGTACCCAGTTGCAGAATTCTTGGATCATCTCTTTGCTCCTGTGTTTCTCTAAACTTTATATTACTAAAAGAATAATTTTTTTTTTCCCGAGGTAGGGTTTCACTTTAGCCCAGGCTGACCTGGAATTCACTCTGTAGTTTCAGGGTAGCCTCGAACTCACAGCAATCCTCCTACCTCTGCCTCCTGAGTGCTGGGATTAAAGGCATGCACCACCACGCCCTGCCTAAAAGAATAATATTTTTGTTCATTTATTTATTTGAGAGTAACAGAGAGAGAAAGAGGCAGATGGAGAGAGAGAGAGAGAGAGAATGGGTGCGCCAGGGCTTCCAGCCACTGCAAATGAAATCCAGACACATGCATCCCCTTGTGCATCTGGCTAACGTGGGTCCTGGGGAATTGAGCCTTGAACTGGGGTCCTTAGGCTTCACAGGCAAGCATTTAACTGCTAAGCCATCTCTCCAGCCCAAGAATAATTTTTTTAATAGAAGAAAATAGTGCTCACTTTGCCTTCTATCACCAAACTGAAAAATGTGATAGTATCTTTTATTTTTTATTTATTTTTTTTTCAGCTTTTGAAAAAAAAATAGTTTATTCTGGCTTATAGGAGAAAGGGGAAGTACCATCATAACAGGGGAAAAGGATGGCATGAGCAGAGGGTGGGCATCAACCCCTGGCAAACATAAGGTGGACAATAGCAACAGGGGAGTGTGCCAAACACTGGCAGGGGACACTGGCTATAATACCCATAAGACTGCCCCCCAAAATATACTGCCTCCAAGAGGCATTAGTCCCCAAAGTTCCATCAGCTGGGAACCTGACATTCAGAACACCTAAGTTTATGGGGGACAGCTGAAACAAACCACCATATTCCACCGCTGTCCCCCATAAACTGATAACCATCCATGATGTAAAAAGCAATGCATTCAGTACAATTTTAAAAGTCCCCATATTTTTATCAATCCTAATGATGTTCAAACATACCCATGATCCAAGACCTTTTAATTGAGCCATAATAAAAAAAAATCCCCCCAAACTCATAATTGCATAGAATAAATGTTCATACTGCAAAAGATAGGACTGGGCATAACAAAGAAATATTCAACCAATACAGGATTTAAAAAAGGCAAACATGCTCTGTAACTTCATGTCTGATCATTCTAACCAGCAACAAGTCTCTGGAGTTCCAATTCCATGCCTCCAACTAGGCTACTCACAATATTGGAAAACTTCATCTGGGGCTGGCAGCTATCCTTGGCAGCCATCTCCTGGTCCTTGGCAGCCATCTCCTGGTCCTTGGCAGCCATCTCCTGGTCCTGGCATCGTCATTGGGTCTCCACTACAACCCACAGTTCATCGTCATGGTTCCACTGGGTTTCCATGCAGGCATCCTGCAAACCTGCTATACATTGACCATGGCTATTCCCAAAACACAAAACTGTGTTGCATATTTAATGACCCTCTCTTTCCTGCATTTCTTATACTCCACAATAGCAAGTAGAGTGCCAATTTGTTAATCCAGGGAGCCATAAAGCAGACTTTGAAGAACAGGACACTCCTTGAGCACTCAGACCCCTTCAAAAGAGTCTACATTCTTCCTGTTGCCCCACTGCAGGTCAGCTGGCCAATCTCAAAGTTAGTAATTGCTCGTATAATTGCAGCTGAACGGACAGAAACGTCAGGCCAAAGATTTCACAAGTTCTGCACAAGTTCTCAGGACATGGGCATAACAACAAGCCTCTCACACAAACTGCTTGTAGCTCAGTCCAGGCAAAGCTCTTTCTCACCCTCATAAGCCAAACCTCACAGTCCATAGTTCTTACTACATTCAGGTCTTTCAACTATGTCCAAAACAGCCCCTCAAACTGCACTTATAGCACTGCAAGGTATCACTTAGGCCAAGGTTTCAAATCCTTCCACATTCGTCTTGAAAATCAGGTCCAAACTGCCAAAGCCACACAGTAAGATGTCTAGCAGCAACCCCACTCCTTGGTACCACTTTAGTGTTGCAGTCAGGTTCGCATTGTTGACAGAAATCACCTGACCAAGAGCTTTTAAGGAGATTGGGGGGAAGGTTTATTTTAGCTTATAGACTTCAGGGGAAGCTCCACCATGACAGGGGAAAGTGGTAGCATGAGCAGAGGGTGGACATCACCCCTTTGGCCAACATAAGGTGGACAAGAGCAACAAGGGTTGTGCCAAACTCTGGCAAGGGGGCACTAGCTATAATACCCATAAGCCTGTGCCCAACAATACCCTGCCTCCAGGAGGCATTAATCCCCAAATCTCTATCAGCTGTGAACCTAGCATTCAGAACCCCTAAGTTTATGGGGGACACCTGAATCAAACCACCACACCATCTTGTAGGGATATAATTTCTATAGCTCAGATTGATTTTCAAAATTATGCTGAGTTTTAAATTAACTTTCTGACCACAAATATACTCACTCAGTACTTCCTAAGTAAAACATTAAATTTAAAACATCTTTAAATTTACTTAAGAGAGAAATATTAATTTCTGAATAGCCATACGAGGTCTTATGATTACATTTACTCAGTACATTCCTAAAAGCTTCAGCACAGCTTTGTACCTTCTTTAATTGCATGCTGAAAATATTAAGGTACTCCAGACCTATAATATAAATTACCAATTTTTACAAATTACCAATATTTATAATATAAATAACTTTTCTTGGCTGTGCTACTCTTTCTTTGGTGTGATATTTTTAAGAGAACTGTCTTTCTTAGGGTGTGAAGCAGCTCCAGTTAATTTAGAAGGCCCTGATTTCTTGTCCTGCAGTATAGGTAGTACCACCATCATTTTCTGTGAAGGCTTCATTGAAGGTGGAATTTCCTGTGAAGGATTCATCTTGCAAGTGAAGACTGTTTTTCCCATATTCTTTGCACTAGGAGCAGGGCTCAGGGAACATTGTGGAGGAGGCAGCAGAAAGAAAATTAGTGCTGCTTTTGCTGCTGGCCATAGAAACTTCTTTTTGGAGATGGCAATATTTCCTGGTGAAAACCATCTCCTGTCAGGAAACACCATCCAACTTGGAAAATATCTTGTGAATCATATCTACACCAATAATTAAATGCTCTATTCCAGCCATCCAAGATAATATGAACCTGATCTCCTCTAACAGCTCCAATTGCAGCAGGTCATATCATTCCAGGATTTTTTTTTGGTTATCAGCTTCAATCTTCATTCCAACTTTAACATTATTTATGGGTGGTTTTGTTGGTTCCCTTATATGCTGTTTGTTCCATGATATCCTTTTGAAGGCTGCTTTCCTCTTAACTTGCCTTTTCTGACTATAATTCTCTCATTAATAGTACTTTTCTCAGTATATTTGCCTTATGTTTGCTCCTCTTTCAGAAACATTCTGACAATCAATGTTTCAGAATCCAATCCACTTAAAGAGGCAGAACAATAGACCCAAGCAGCCGCGTGCAGGGCCTGCCAAAGCGTCCTTCGGGCCGACGTTTCCGTCAGCCCCGATCAGTCACCGCAGCGTGTCCACAGCCCTGCGGGTCGCCCGCCCGCGCCCCGCGCCACCCAGCCTCCCGACGCCATGGCGGGCGAGAAGGCAAAGGCAGTATCTTTTATTTATTTATTTATTTATTTTGGTTTTTCGAGGTAGGGTCTCACTCTAGCCCAGGCTGACCTGGAATTCACTATGGAGTCTCAGGGTGGCCTCAAACTCACGGCGATCCTCCTACCTCTGCCTCCCGAGTGCTGGGATTAAAGGCATGTGCCACCACGCCCGGCTGTATCTTTTATTTTTAAGAAAAGTAAGTGGAGGGCTGGAGAGATGGCTTAGTGGTTGAGCACTTGCCTGTGAAGCCTAAGGATCCCGGTTCGAGGCTTGATTCCCCAGGACCCACGTTAGCCAGATGCACAAGGGGGTGCACGTGTCTGGAGTTCGTTTGCAGTGGCTGGAAGCCCTGGCGCACCCATTCTCTCTCTCTCTCCATCTGCCTTTTTCTCTCTCTGTCTGTGCTCACAAATAAATAAATAAACAAGAAGGATTTTCTTTAAAAAAAAAAAAAGAAAGAAAAGTAAGTGGAACATTACTACCTAGAAGATGCTAAAAATTAACTAGGCTATAAATATGACATCTTCAAATAAGTAGTCCAGTAAATGTTACACATGGAAAATTGAATAATCAGTGGACACAAAAGTAATTCATGTGGCTGAGAAGTTACATAGCTTAGTGGATAAAGCTCTTGCCATGCCAGCACTAGGATCATGTAGAACTGAGGAGATGACTTAGTGGATAAAGTTCTTGCAGTGAAAGCACCAGTACCATGTAGAGCTGAATTCCAGCACATGCATCTGTAATTCTAGCATGTGCATAGCCAGATGGAAGACAGAAACAAAAGAATCCCTAAAAGTTCAAGGGCTGTTCAATGATGAACAGCCAGAGACCCTGCCTCAGACAAGGGTGGAAAGCAAGATTCAGCACCTTAAATTGTTCTCTTACCTCCACATGTGTGCCATGACATGTATGTGTTTACACACACACACACACACACACACACATACACACAGATTAAAAAAGTATTTTTTCTCATAAAACTCAATACTAAATATGATGGTTAAGTTTGTGTCAACTTGATCTGTTTAGGAATCCATAGATATTCCTCATAAGTGGGTCTCTGAGGTTGCTTCCAGGAGGGATTACCTAAAGGAAGAATCCTTCCCCCAGGGTGATCCCTTCCTCTAGAGTGGGTGGCCCCTCTCAGAGGGAGGAGGGCTTTATCTAAAGAAGCTCTAGGAAGTATCCTCCCCTCCCACCTGGCTGCGGTGCTGCTTGCTGCTTAATGTTTGCTGCTTTCCAGTGTGGACTGAAGACCAGCATGGACTGAAGACCAGCATGGACTGAAGAGCAGCATCTCTCTAGGACACCTCCAGGCCTTCAGTGCTGGATTGGGATGGCTGAGGCATCCAGTCTTGTGGACTGAGCAGCTACCAGGTTCCTTGACTCTCAAGCCTAAAATCTGCTATTGTTGGACTGACTAAGATAATCCAATAAATTGCCTTTTAATACAATACATTCTATTAGTTCTGTTCCTCTACAGAACCCTGACTAATACAAATTGTGGTACCAGGAATTGTTCTAGAGAAACTGAACTGTGAGGATGGGTTTCTCTAGTGGGCTTGATGCTCTCTGGAGTTGGCTTTACAACTTTACAACTTTAATAAGGAGGGTGATTTTACTAGTAATAAAGGAGGGCACTAATAATTTAAAGAGCTCCATGAGATAGAATGTATTTGATGATCCTGAGTCATATCTTGTGAAGAGCAAGGAATTTAGTGAGTCTGTATCTAGAACTTTTGCATATTTGCAGAAAAGTAAGCTGAATGATGGTACTGGATGGTTCCTTCTAGCATCTCTGCATAAACTATTGAGAAAAAAGCAGAAGCTCAGAAAGGAAATTTCCAAGCTTAAGACACACATACATGACCTGAAGGTTTCTAAGGGTGGCCTGGAGGCAGTATCCTTTCTAGCCAGAACAGGGCTCAAATTGCAGAAAACCAAACCCAAGCTCTAATTGTAAGATTGGCTAACTTGCATCATAAACTCAAGTCCCAGCCTCACCAGAAGTTAAAGTGAGGGCACTGATTGGAAAAGAATGGGATCCTGTGACTTGGGATGGTGATGTGTGGGAAGACCCTGAAGAACCTGGGGACATCGAAGTGTCAGATTCTGAAGAAGATGTTTTGGATGAAATATGACCTGCCCTCCCTTGGCAGCACTTGTATCCCCACCTCAACACCCTGAAGTATTATTGGCCCCACCCTTGCCTGAGGGAATTAATCCCTTTTTGTCTGAGGAATCAACAGGAGGTGTTGGTGCTTCTCAGTTCCCACCCATCTTTGCCTCTAGGCCTATAACCAGATGGAAGACTAGGCAGGCCCCTAAAGGTGAGATAGAAAGTGTGACACAAGAGGAGGTGAGGTACACCCCTAAAGAACTTCAGGAGTTTTCTAACTTGTACAGGCAGAAGCATGGGGAATATGTGTGGGAATGGATTTTAAGGGTGTGGGATGATGGAGGAAGGAACATAAGATTATATCAGGCTGAATTTACTGAAATAGGCCCATTGAGCAGAGATTTTAGATTTAACACTGCAGCTCATGCAGTTGGAAGGGGTGCCAAGAGTTTATTTGATTGGTTGGCTGTATGGAACCAAAGATGGCCTACTGTGAGTGAGCTCAAGCTGCTTGATATCCCCTGGTTTAATGTTGATGAAGGGATTAAAAGGGTCAGAGAACTTGGAATGCTGGAGTGGATTTGCCATGTAAACTCATCTTTTCTCCCACAAAGGGAATATCCAGAAGATATATTCTTCACTAAGACTATAAGAAACAGATTTGTGAGGGGAGCACCAGCACACTTAAAGTGCCCCATCATTGGTCTTTTATGTAAAGAAGACATCACAGTGGGAGCTGCAGTTACTGCATTAGGTGACTTAGATGCAATGAGGCTAATTGGAGTAACAAGGGCCAAATATCAGCACTGAATCACCAAAAGCAAAGGTGAGTATGTTTACTGTAATGGACAGTGGAGAAAAACAATGCTCATAACAGTATGACTCATGTAGACCTTGGCTGATTAATCATGGTATTCCCAGAAGTGAAGTAGATAAAACAGCCTACTAAATTCCTGCTTAATCTGTATAAGCCGAAAAGTTCTAGAACAAAGGAACAAAAGGCCACTTTGAATTTTAGCGACAAAAAATCAAGGCCTTTAACCAGTTTCTGGACTTGAGCCAGTTTACAGATCCTGAGCCACTTGGTTGAAGGGGTGGCTGGGACCCTCCCACAATCCCCAGAAGTTTCAATATTAAGCTTAGTCCTATCCTTCTGCAGAGGGACTTGTGGCCTTTTGCTAGGGTAACTGTACATTGGGGAAAAGGAAATAATCTGACCTTTTGCGGCTTACTGAACAATCGCTCCAAATTGACATTGATTCCAGGAGACCTCAAACAGCATTGTGGCCCTTCAGTTAAAGTAGGGTCTTACTGAGGTCAGGTGATCAATGGGGTTTTGGCAAATGTTAGACTGATAGTGGGTCCAGTGGGTCCCCAAATTCACTCTGTGGTTATTTCCCCAGCCCCAGAATGCATAGTTGCACAAGAGAAAGGTGCCTCCCTTCAGCTCATGGGCCTGGCTCACCACTCTCAAAACTAAATGACCTCACCAAGGCAACTCTGATGAGCAAACACCTTATGACCAGCACTGTTCTCTAAGTTTAAGGTGTATGTTTCCTCAAGTACCTTGGAGTTTTACTGCCATCATCCATTTAACTTGCCATACTTTTCTGTGAAATCTAATGTAAGAGCAGGAAGAAGTTGAGAACTCTTAGCCCTTGGATGGTCCAAAGTGGAAACTGTTACATTTTGTTTAAAATGAAGGAGTTTAACAAAGAATTTTAAAATAGAAATTATGTGGGAGGTCAGCAGATCATGGGAATGCCTTCAGAGGAATTCACCTAAGATTCTCTTCAGGAATAAAGATCAAGATCATCCACTGCAGGCTAAAGGGCATAGTATTTTTCATCTTTGCCTGTACACTATCATAAATAAATAGGGATGTTGTGTGCATGGATTGGTTGTGGCTCTCTGTATTACCTGTATACTTAAGAGTTGGCAGAACTACCATATTGGTTCTCTGACCTGTGGAGTGAGGGCTATTATGGTTGGAAAGGCCAAACAGAAGCCATTAGAGCTCTCTCCACCAGGGAAAATAGTGAACCAAAAACAGTATTACATCCTTGGAGGAACTGCAGAAATTAATGAAACTATAAAGGACTTGAAGGATGCAAAGGTGGTATTTCCCACCACTTCTACTTTTATCTCACCAATTTGGCCTGTTCAGAAGACAGGTGGATCCTGGAGAATGACAGTGGATTATCAGAAACTTAATCAGGTGGTGACTCCATCCCATGTACCAAGTGACTCAGAAAGCTGCTCATTTTCAGTGAGGCCAAGAACAAGAGAAGGCTCTTCAACAGGTTCAGGGTTCTGTGCAGGCTGCTCTACCACTTGGGCCCTATGATCCAACATATTTGATGGTACTTGAGGTGTCAGTGGTGGATAGGGATGTCATCTGAAGCCTTCGGTAGGCCTCCATAGGTGAATCACAGCAGAGACCTTTGGGATTCTGGAGAAGCTCTTGGCCTGCTATTGGGCCTTATTAGAATCTGAATGCTTGACAATGGGGCATCAAATTACTATGTGACCTGAGCTGCCCATCATGAGCTGGGTGTTATCTGACCCACCAGGTCATAAAGTTGGACGTGCACAGCAGCAGCCCATCATCAAATGGAAGTGGTATATCCATGATCGGGCTCAAGTAGGCCCTGAGGACACAAGTAAGTTACATGAGGAAGTTGCCCAAATGCCTATGGTTGCAACTCCTGTTACAATGCCTTCTGTCTCCAAGAATGCAACTATGGCATAATGGGGTGTGCCCTTTGATCAACTGACTGGAGAGGAGACTAGGACATGGTTTACAGATGGTTCAGCATGTTATGTGGGCACCTCCCAGAAGTGGACAGCTGCAGCATTGTAGCCAATCTCTGGAACAACTCTGAAGGAATGTG
The DNA here is from genome assembly GCA_036346955.1 of Dipus sagitta. Taxonomy (NCBI): domain Eukaryota; kingdom Metazoa; phylum Chordata; class Mammalia; order Rodentia; family Dipodidae; genus Dipus; species Dipus sagitta. The sequence goes on from CM070775.1 coordinate 61,928,171, forward strand.
GTGAAGTGAAGTCTTCACAGTGGACAGAACTTTGAGCAGTACACATGGTTGTGCATTTTGCTTGGAAGGAAGATTGGCCAGATGTGCGGTTATACACTGATTCATGGGCTGTGGCCAATGATTTGGTCAGATGGTCTGGAACTTGGAAGGAGCACAATTGGAAAATTGATGAGAAGGACATTTGGGGAAGGTGTATGTGGATAGAGCTCTCTGAATGGGCAAAGGATATAAAGATACTTGTGTCCTATGTTAATGCTCATCAGAAGGTGACCTCATAAGGGGATGACTTTAAAAATCAAGTAGATAAGCTGACCTGTTCTGTGGATAGTGGTCAACCTATTTCCTCAGTCACCCCTGTCATTATCCAATGGGCCCATGAACAAAGTCTCCATGGTGGCAGTGATGCAAGTTATGCATGGGCCCAACAACATGAACTTCCACTAAGGCCACGTGTAGCATACAGCCTCAGATTCACTGAGATGAACTCCCAGACCAGGCACAGTTATAAAGGAAGGGATATTTATTGAATCTTAAAGATCCAGGGGAAGCTACATAATGACAGAAGAAGTTGGCCTGCTTTTGCAGGACCAAACTCAGTGAAAGAAACACAAGCCACAAGCCAAAAGCCACACAGCACAGCACACTTCAGGAATTCCAACTAGGCACACTTTGCATATCTTTAGATTGATATCTCAAACCTACCACCACACCTTAAGATCCACCCAGTGACATTGCCTCCAGCCAGGTGGCCGCAGATGCAAACTACAAACTAATAAAACACTTAATATATTGGGGGCCATCTACTTAAACCACCACACCAGTGACCAGTTACAATAACGTGGACTGTAATTGCCATGAGTGTTTCTGTCTTACCTTGTTAAGACTGTTTGTACATATCTATACCAATATTAGGATGCTTTTGTTCTTCCTCTATTTCTCTATTAGGTAACTAATACTGATTAAGATCACATTGCTAGTTAGACACTGTTGAATTTATGTTTGACTTATTATATTAGAGGCTGAGCATTCCTCATGGAACCTTGCTTTGTATGGGGTGGGGGAGATTGTGAGTATCTGGTTGTATAAGGGATACTTATATCATGTTAGATGGAATTATAACCTTGTTACTGTCTTCATTTGGAAATTAAATATGATGTAAAGAGATACAGATATGGTTTGGTGTCAAGTTGACAAGAGGTGGACTTGGGATGATTAAGTTCATGTCAATTTGATCTGTTTAGGAATCCACAGATATTCCTCAGTGGGTCTCTGGGTTGGTTCCTGGAAGGATTAACTAAAGGAGGAATACTTCTCCCAGGGTGAGCCCTTCCCCTAAAGTGGGCAGCCCCTGGTGGGGGGGGGGTGGGCTTTATCTAAAGAAGCTCTGGGAAGAAAGGTATTCTCCCCTCCCACCTGGCTATGATGCTGCTTGCTGTTTGCTGCTTTCCAGTGTGGACTGAAGACCAGTGTGGACTGCATAGCAGCTACTCTCCAGGATACCTCCAGGTCTTCAGTGCCAGATAGGGACTGCTGAGGCATCCAGACTCATGAACTGAGCAGCTACCAGGTTCCTTGATTCTCAGACCTGCAACCTGCTATTGTTGGACTATCCTAAGCTAATCCAATAAATTCCCTTTTAATACAATTTATTCTATCGGTTGTGTTTCTCTAGAGAACCCTTACTAAAACACTAAAATCTAGATATATTCGTACTATTTAAAAGACTCCAGAATTGAACCATAATATAAGATGCAAATATAATAAAACTCTTACATGGTTTTCTCTCTGAAACATGACTATCACAACATCCCCATGAAATAATTCTGAAATGTCAAAGCAAGAAGTATTTTTCCCAGCTGGAGAGATGGCTTAGCAGTTGAGGTTCTTGCCTGCAAAGGCAAGGGACCCAGGTTTGATTCCCTAGGGCCCAGATAGACCATGCATCTGGAGTTCATTTGCAGTAGCTGTGGCACTGGCATGCCCATTCTCTCTCCATCTGCCTCTTGCTTTCAAATAAATAAATAAAAATAAAATATTAAAAAGAAACATATTTCCAACATTGTATTCCAAATGAGGGTAGACTCTGAGAACCCCATCGTTCCCAGTTAGCCACCAGCCCACAATTTTAAGATGACCATAGAAATGCTGAAGACTGTGCACCACTTTGTTAGTTTATCTTGTGAGTTACATCCTGGAGGAAATAAAAGTAAGGGCAAACCCATTCTTCCCAATTCACAGAAAGATGACTTTTGCTTTTCTTTTGGTTGGGGTCACCAGAAATTCCCATGATGTCCACAGCACTGTGCTGGTGCTGCCTGCAGAAGGTGACATTGACAGTGCTATGAGCTCTTTAAAAGACCCCAGGGGAGTTTCCCTGAGTTCCCAAATTGACTCCTGTACTTCTGTAACTTTCAGGATGAGGTAAACAACAAGAAAGAGAAAAGTCATGAGCATGGTAAAAACATGTTAATAAAAAAAATGGACTGAAATTAAGAAGCCAGAAGTTTTTGCTTAAATATCAAGGTACAAAAAAGAACCTTCTGATAATAAAAAGATTAGAATACTGCATGATTTTTTAAAGAAAATGATTTGAAGACCTCTTAAAACTGAATACTGATGAGGAATGCAGCCGACCTCCAGAAGGCCCAGCTACCGCTCACTGCTCCTCTTTGGGACAGAGATCTCAGTTACATATGCCATAACATAGCACTTTCAAACATAGTTTCTGAAATTCAAAGTAGTGAATATCTACAGAACACTTACTGTCAAATGTCATTCAATGCACTTTACATATTTTTATCTGTGTTGTTCCTACAACACTACAACCATAGTTACTGTTATCTTCTCCATTTCATAGATGGGGAGACTGAGGCACTAAACAGCTAAATGATTTGCCCAAAGTCACACAGTTGTTGAGTAGTGGGAATATTTGACTTATGGACATAGCCACAGCATGCTTAGAAGTTTGCATAACAAATACCTTGTTTTAAAATGTCACCCTTCAACAATTGGTACACATAGTTGAGGCAGAATTATAAAAGCACACAAAATTTGTCTATTGCATGCCCTTCTATGGTTGTCTTTGGTGCCTGAAGCAGTGCAGTATTTTCTTCACAGACTCCAGAAAGCCCTCATATATTTTCTACGCCCCCACCCCAAATCAGATGCCAGTTGTAGGAATGTTTAGTTAACACATTCCAATAAAGAACAAGTGCCCAGAGCTTCCCAGTGTATAATCAGTGTTCAATAAATATTCACCAAAGGTCTATTGAATAGTAAGGCTGATTTTCTTCAGCAAAACCACTAAACCTTGGCATTTCTACTTACATAACTGAAATAATAACTTGAGAGTCATGTACAGAAGTAACATGTTCAAGTTAGTTATAGTTTTAAGAGAGAAAAAGACCACATACTCACCTGGTTGGCCCCAAAGAAAATTAAAGCAATGGTTGATGTGCATTCTATAGGGGTACAAGTGAATTGAAGCAGTTTTGGGATCAAATGATTAGAAAACAGGAGAAAGTCAGTTTTGTAGATGAAATTTCAACACTGTTGTATTCCACAAATACTGAGAGCTAGGTTGGCAGAGAACATCTGCCAGTTGTTTCTAAATGAAGGAGAATCATTCTTCCAATGAGAAAATAGTGATGAAGGATCATCTTGGATGGGGAATAAAATTGAATTTTTATAGTGCCAACATCAGGCTTATTTTTAAAATACTCTCCCAACATTTGGATATGCAGTGAGGGTAGGAGAAGTAGGAATTCAGCTCCTCTGGATTTAAACCATATTGGGGCAATAGCTGCATTAAGTATGAAGCTACTTTAAGATACAGAAGCTTTATTAGGTTGAACCATGTAATTTTGTCATATTTGCAATTCAAAATATGGGCAGAGGCAAGTTTCTTTGGTTCAATCCAAAATGATAGATCATAGCAATCAATCCATGACTATAAAACATAGTCCTACTTAACAGTTGTAAATTGTACTTGGTTCATGAAATAATGTTCCCATGGTCACACAGCTGGCGAATGAAATGCTCTGGGACTGGTGTGGTCCCTTTCATTCATCTAAGCGCCTCCCCTGGAGGATTTTTCCATTCATCAAGTGCATATGAACAGTTCCCCTGTGGTGTGCCATGGAGGATGCTACTGACGGTCATTACTGTATTACGCGGGGGTGGGGGGGATCCGTCTGCTCTTCTTGCCCAAATTGACCTCTATGCAACTGACTAGAATACGTAGGCATTTCCGTGTTAGGCAGGTACTGAGCCCTCCTGGCACTACAATGCACACTTAGGCTTGAGGAGCACTTCGGAGAAAAGGAAATGTCCTCCAAGGGCCAAGAAGTTTGAGGTACGTAGGAACCCAAAGGGTAGCAAAAAAAAAAAAAAAAAAAAAAAAAAAATACAGTCAGTCTACACATTAAAGAGAAAAAAGAACAGAGCTTCACATTTCACATAAAACATAGAGTTGTTTGTCAGTAGACCGTGAGCCAAATTAAAGTGGAAAAAAAAACGACAATAATAACAACAGCTAATATTTATTAAGAAATTATCTTCCAGGCTATTGATTAAATACTTTACATACAGCTAAAGCCCAAGACTTACAAAGTAGTGCTTTAACATACATACAAACTAGTAAGAAGTAAAATAAGGAACAGACCATCCGTTTTGCCTTGCATTTAGCCAGTCTGGGAACAAATTCAAAGCAAGACCTGATTGTTTTCGACCTCCTGCGGAGGTTCACAGGACATCCCAGTGGGCCATGTCTGATTCCCACCCTTACTACATGCCCATACTCCACGCGTTATTCACAGTATCATATCTCCCACTCCAAAGTGAGGGAAAAGAAGGCTGCCTAGTATTTTTAGAAAGACCCCACTGAAATACTTTTTATACTAAGAAAAGTCGTCCTATCAGACAACAAAGGATGTAGCGCCACCTAGTGGGTAAATCTTCCCATCTGTTTCAAGCGGTCCACAGGGCCAGGTCCTGACAAGCCACCGCAAATCTAGCTGGAGCTGAGTTGTGGTTAGAGGGGGTTAAGCTGTATTTCTCTGCGGCCAGATTCCTATCCTGTGAACTGAATGTGCAAGGGCCCACTTCAGCGAAGCACAAGAAAGGACCTGCCAGCCAGAAACCCAGCTGTCCCAGTCCTTCTGGGCACTGTTTTCTGTCTCAGTTCTGTTCCTCGCTAGGATATGGTGAGTGAAAGGCGCCCTTCGCTGCACACTCTGATGCAGGAGTACCAGAGGTGTTCAAAGAGCCACAGGAAATACAGAAGTTAGATGTGTTTTTAAGGACAAGTAACTCTATGGAATAGTTTGCTTAACCGGGGTTAATCTGATTTTATATCCAGACCCACAAAGAATGGAACCATGGCCCCAGCGTGTTTGAAGCTGTTCAGAATTAACCACTTCAGCTTCTGACAATCTCTCCTGCTCCAAGCAAATAAAAAAGCAAAACAAACAGCAAAAACCTCCAACCTCTTTATCCAAAGCAATTTTAATGCATAGAAATTATGATTACATATCCTATCTGTTGTGTTGGGACTAGATTAAATAAAGCAAAGTCAGCTAGTGAAAGGTTCCTGTGCTAAGTAGAGGATGAATGCTGAAAGAAGGGTCTGATCCACTGCACACCCTCAGCCATTGGCCAAGGACTGTTCCTCTCTTGTGTCAGACCAGCAATCACTGAACACGCCATGGAAGACGCTGCTCTGAGTAGATGCTATGCTTACCAGAGCAAACACTGTTCAAGTCAATACAGTAACTTCAGTAACCAGAACTTAAGATATTTAAATCTTGCAGAGTCAATTATTATTTCTGGCAAAGTGACTATTCATGATAAATTTCCAGAATCATTACAACTACTTTCTACCCACTGGCTAGCTTCTCCGGTTCAGGGAAATGAAATGTCTATCCAGGCCATTGACAGTGAGAAAATCTTTCACCCCATTCACCTGCAGCAAACACTTAGGGGTGTGTCCTGCCCCTACATTTCACCATTCCAGGAATGCCTTCCTCTCTTAGTGTCTGATTTAGACCTTAGCAATTAAAGATACACTCTGGGCCCCCAAAATAGCCTTTGAGAATTCAGTGAGGCACAAGACAAGGTCCTAGTGTCTTGCTTCCCTGTGCTTTGATTCTTATCTTTAGGCTTTCTCTGCCTGGCTAGCTGACTGGAAGGACTGGGGGTCACTAGTGGTGTTCTGGCCCTCTCTGCAGCTCTCAAAGGCCCAGTACTGGCTCTGAACTATTTCAGTGGCTCTTCATGGCCGGCAGCTGCCACCTTGGCCCTAGCTGTGTCACTGAGCAGGCAGGGCTGAAGGAACTGCACTTGGTAACTAGTGCTTGTATTTTCCAATGCAAAGATTTCTCTTGTAGAAATGGATAAGAATGTGTCTACTCTTAAACGTTTGCAAAATCAAACAAGAGAGGATAGAGGAATGGGTAGAAATTGGTGTCTATGTGTTCTAGAAAGCAAGGAAACAGGAAACCAAAGAACTGTCACCTAGGCCTCCTTGTCCCACATGAAGACTATGTATTACTATACTAACTGCAGCCCCAGGCAGCCTACCCACATGCAGATCAGGTGGCCACCCTGTGACTCATTCTGGAGACAGCCCTTCAACAAGTTGCTGCTTCTCCTTGCCTCTTTTCCTGCCTGCTCCCACACAGGATTTTTTCTCTAACTGATCTAATTTGATGAAAATGTGCCAGTTTCAAAATCACACCTGAGAAAGGGGAAACAAAACTGTCTTCTTCCTTTCCTCTCTTCTGATATGTGTATTTCCCTGTGCCCAGAGGCCGGAATTTTAATGCAATTGTTGGCTTGTCCATAATGGAACTGCTGTTTATAACTGTACCTCCAAGAGAACTAGGAGTGCCCTGAGTACAGACTCAGGTACTCAGGAAGGCTGCCTCACTGGTGACTGAAGATACAACTCCAAGGTCACCCTGCCTTCAAATCTATCAACTTGAAAAGGGAAAGTTTTTGAGTTAGACATTGATTCAGTGATCCTCTAAACCCATTAAAAATAAGAGTAGGGGCTGGAGAGATGGATCAGCAGTTAAAGGCACTTGCTTGAAAAGCCTGCAGGATCAGGTTCCGTACACCAGTACCTACAGAAAGCCAGATGCACAAAGTGGCAGGAATCTCTGGCATGCCTATTCTCTTTCTCTCCTTGTCTAACTCTCTGTCAAATAAATAAATAAATATAATTTTAAAAAATAAAAGGGGTTGGAGAGGTGACTCAGCAGTTAAAGGTGCTTGGTTGAAAAGCCTGATGACCAAGCCAGGCGTGGTGGCACATGCCTTTAATCCCAGCACTTGGGAGGCAGAAGTAGGAGGATTGCTGTGAGTTCAAGGCCACCCTGAGACTCCATAGTAAATTCCAGGTCAGCCTGGGTTAGAGCGAGACCCTAACTCAAAAAACAAAAAACAAAAAACAAAAAACAAAAAACAAAAAAAAAAAAGAAAAGAAAGAAAGAAAAGAAAAGCCTGATGACCAGTACCTATGTAAAACCAGATGTACAAAATGGCATATGCATCTGAAGTTCATTTGCAATGGCAAGAGGCCCTGGCATGCCCACAATCTCTCTTTCTACTCTCTCTCTCTCTCTTTCAATCTCTTTACCTCTTAGTGTCTCTCTCTCTCTCTCTGTCTCTCTGTCTCAAGTAATAAGACTGGAGACATGGCTTAATGGTTAAGGTGCTTGCCAGAGAAGCCTAAGGACACAGGTTCAATTCCCCAGTAACAATGTAAGCCAGATGCACAATGTGCCCGTGTGTCTGGAGGTTGCAGTGGCTGGAGGCCCTGGCATGTCTGTTCTCTCTCTCTCTGTGTCTTCCTATCTGCGTCTCTCTCTGTCCCTAATAAATAAATAAAATGTTGAAAATAAATAAAAGCAATAAAAGTATACAAGTTGTCTGACAGTAAACTTATACAAAACTTCAAATGTGAGATTGAAGTGGGCTGTACCAGGCAATAGGAGGCAGAGATCCTCCTGCCAGAAGGCACAGATGACTTTGACACCCCAAACAACCACCAGCTCCCATCTTAACCTTTATAGTGCTTTAAAATGTGGTCCTTTCTCTGTAGGTGAGCTGGCCCCTGCCTCAGATCACCTGGAAGCTACAGTCTAAATTTTAAGGGAAATTTAGCTAGTAAAATTTCAGGACTTTTCCTTTGCCAATATAATGTTCTATGTGTGAAGACCAAACATACTTCAATAAGTAGCAGAAGCTCATTGTTCTTGGGAACAGTGGCCTTCAGAGCCTTGCTGATCCTCACCTTGTGCTCTCCCAGCAGTACTCTGTTCCTCATTCAGCCTAGACTCCTGACTCAATACTTATCAGCTCTTCCTCTGCTTGCCCACCAGTGCCAACTCAAATTCCACTTAACCTAGGTTGGACCCCACCCTAACCTTCTTATATATTTGTATAGTCTGTTATTCTCTTTCTTATTTTTTGTCAATAAAAAAAGATGACTTTCTGAATAACTGGCTGATCTATGCCTGTGTTTTCCTATCCCACTAGCAGAGAAAAATGCCTGTAGAGATGTCCAGTGGTCCATTAGTGAGATGAGTGAAAGGAACAACAGAGTTTCAAAACAAATTTAAAAGGAATTTCCCTCCGGTCACAGATTCTGCGTTGGACCAAGACTACACACTCAGGTCAGACTGCCTGGGTTCTCCTCTCAGTGCTGCTGCTGCTCATTGGTGTGATGCAACTTCATAGAATTCAACTTTTACTCACATTTCTTCCTTGTACACTTGAACTATTTGCACTGTGCAATCTCCAGTGTTTTCTTTTTGTTGTTGTTTTGTTTTTGTTTCATAACATAGTTCATATATGTCAGATGGGAATCTCTTACTGGGCTTGGAAGAATCCCTGTTCATGGTTTAGAGTAACTTCAATTCATTCCAATAAAAGGTGGCCACAAATCTTTCAGTAATCATTTAAGGCATGGTATAAAGCTGATGTCTATGGATTGAAGCAGTATCCACAAAATGATCTTGACAAGGAGGAGATTATGGATTTTCTTGCAAACACTTGGAGCTATCTTACTTTCTTTGTCTTCTTGACATGCCTTTATTCTACAAATTGAGTAATGTGGAACACATAGGTCCTCATTCTCAAATATAGCACATATTTATGCACACACATACATATGTAATTGATCTTATTTTGCCATGACAATTTAATTTATCAGAAGCACTTTTCAGTGTTAGAGAGGTCCTCTGAACATAATCATAATCAAAGGGATCCAAATTCTAGCATGGCCTTCACTCCAACTTTGGATTTCTTCCTAAGTTTTAATTCTCCAGTGTCTTTGTCAACAGTCATAATTACCCAAAATACGCAGTATGTGGTTTCAAAAGAAGTGAGAGTGTGCAAAATGCCAAATTGGTTGTTTCCTTTGCCATTTGTGGCAGGACAGCTCAGCAGTGCTGGATGCCCTTTTCACACCTATTACTGGTCTTTGCTATGCTTATAAAATGTGTGTGTGTGTGTGTGTGTGTGTGTGTGTGTGTATGTGTGTGATGAAATGCAACAGGCCACATAAGGAGGCAGCTGGAAAAGCAAGGAGACAGGATTGAGGTTACCTCTGATTGCTACCTCAGCTGTTTCAAATCAACCACCAATAAAAAAATGACACCGTCTCATCTTCAGCAAAGCTGTGAAGAATAAATTGACAATATGATTTAGGATCTTCAACATTCTCTCTAATGAAACTGAACCACTCCACACTGGATGTTCATCTTTTCAGCTGCCTATAGTAGGGAACAAAGACTGGGTGTAAATTTAACAATCAAAATGTGTGTAAGTCCAAACTTGGCATTTGACTCACTTATCTCATTGAGTGAATAATTTTACCTAATGTTACAGCAAAATAACACTTGTTTTGATTTGTTCCTATTTATTTTCATTGATTTTAAATGATTTTGCTACATTTAATCTGCAAGTTCATGAGATAATTTATTACTTGAAATTGTCAATGTGACTCCATTTACTATTATTATAACCATGTCATTCTTCCAAAGATTCAGTCAAGAATATTATGACAAAATTGCAGGAATGTAATTTTAACACATATAAAAATTATTCCCATACAGCTGTGCAAGTATTCATGTCCTGTGCTGAAGTCCACAATCAACGCTAGTTATGCATACTGCACAAATAGAGTAATAATTTCATGCCCCTTGAATTTTTCCCTTTATTTATTTATTTGAGAGTGAGACAGAGAGAGAGAGAGAGAGAAAGAGAGAGATAATAAGTGCTCTAGCAACTTCAAATGAACTCCAGACGCATGTGCCACCTTGTGCATCTGGATTACATGGGTACTGGGGAATCAAACCTGAGTCCTTAGGCTTGGCAGACAATCTCCTTAACCACTAAGACATCTCTTTACTCCCTTTTCCTTAAAATGTATTGAGGAGGTAGCTAAAGGCCTGAAAACCAATAGCTTTGTGCCAGATATCTCCAACACTCCTCCCACAAAACCTTGAAAAAATAAGAAGCTGCTTAAGCAACCATTTGCCACAAGCCAGACTGAGGAGTTTGAAATATGTACAAATATTTTTAAGTAATGCCCCCAAAGGGAAATTCATACTAATAAGTAAGAACTGCTGCAGCTCCTGCTGCCAGTGCCACATCCCAGGAGTGCACATGAGTAAACAGAAGTGTGTTCCAACATTTCTCATCTTCCCTAAGGTATCTGAAAGAAATCCTCTGATTTTAACTGTTCCAAATCTGGGGCAGAGCCTTTTCTAATAAGATTCCATAATCTTCACAGTACAATACTCTCTATGTTAGAGCAATCCCATGACTCATAATTCCCCAGCACTTACTGTGCCAGGGCGAACTTCTGAGTCTCAGATAACATTAAGGCTGTGGTTTATGCCCTGATTGATAACACAATCAGCGAAGGCAACCTGTCCCAGAGAAAGGATCCAGAAAGCTTTGCGTAGTGTTTACAATACAGATAACCTCCTGGCTGATGTCTATAGAGGAAATCCTTTGATGGATGAAAGAGCTGTAAGACTGTGTGCACCCTGTGAGCTCTGGTGAATTTCTCCTCTATCATTCTTCAGACAATTATAACACTTTAGTCATTCTATTTGGTCACAACTGTTTAACTGATCATCATAGCAATATGTTTTGCAAAATATTTGATAAAATAATGAAGTCGCTTTATGCTATATCTTAGGGGACAGGCCAGGAAAATTCTGTTAAAAGATAATATTTCTTCGTTATACATTATGTTAGGCCATGTGTTGTGACTGGAGCCTGAGTCTAAATGGAATGTTTAAGGCCTCCCATACCAATAATTTCTCTATTTCTTTGCTACTAGATGTGTGGCCCATATGTAAGCAGCAGCAACAGCAGCAGCAGTGTTATTGGAGGTTTTGAAATACAGAACTTCAGATACCACCCAGACCCACGGAGGCAGAGTGTGGATGCAGGTGGACAGGGCTTCAAGTGCTTCTCCAAGCACTCTGGAGCAGAAGAAATGCTTCTGTATCCCTGAGGGAAAACTGCAGCCACAATCCATAAGCAGCAGAGGGGATGGGATGTGGCCAGAAGTGTCCCAATTATTCCACCTCTACTTCTCCTTTCTGTGGCCATTTCTCACTGACCTGTAGACCTAGACTAGAGCTAAAACTACTTGCCTGGATCATCACTAGAAAGCTAGTCAGCACACAGGGCTGCCATGCCTTGGAATAAAAGCAAAGAGAAGACACTTTGCAGAGAACCTGATAGCAGAATGTTCACATTTTATGGTGAGAATCCTTAAATTGACCAATGGTAGCTTGATGACTACAGTGTGTGGAGGGCAAAGCTATGTATCCTAAAGTCCACCAGCCTTTCAGATGCACCTCACCCATCCTTAAAATCTTAACCTGCCATAAGTCCATACATTTTTGGATTGTCTTCACAGGTCATTGGGAGATTATCCCAACTGTGAGAACATGCTATCATAAACAGAAGGTAATTAGTATATTTAAATTACAGAGAAAAAAAGAATATTCTTTCTAATTTTACCTTCAGATGCACTTGTGAAAAGTGTGGTTATAAAGAATGTGAGATGCAATCAAGTGTATCCTTCTTAGAGATTAGCTACAGCAATGAGTATCTCCTAGCAAAGTGAACATTAAGTTTGTGTGCCACAATGGACACTTCCCCAGACAACTTTAAAAGATAAATTTAGAGAATAAGTAGCATATTGCTTATCCACCTTTCCTTAAAAAAATGAAGGTAGAGTGGTTTGCACAGAATGCTAAAAGTCTGGCAAACCTTCATGTTCCAAAGAGAAGATCCTTTGCTGAAAATGGAGGCAAGTTTCTGAGATGCTGGATTGCTCTGTTGTTCTAAAGCACAGTATAACACTCCCTATATAGCAAGAAAGCCCTATTAGCTTTCTTATTTTGAAGAAATGAGGAATAAAAGAGCTGGACTATTTTAGGTCTTAGGTCAATTAAGCCAGAGCTCTGAGGTGCTATCACTGTTTTGCATTCCTTCAAGACTGTTGGCAGTTGAGCTGGATCCTCCACAGTGCTTCCACAGAGACTGAAATGTTGCCATAAACCAGAGAGCTCAAGTTTTTCAAAGTGATTATATTGACATTCAAAAGATACTTCAACCAAATTACTACCACAAGCAATGACTCCAAAGGAAATATTTTTTTGTCTGTCTTCCAAAACAATGTTGTACTTGATAAAATTGAATAATGGTATCCATGATATATCTGTATGGCACTTGCACTTAAAAAAAATCACTGTCTCATTTACTGCCTATAAGATACCAGTAAGAAATGCATTAACATCACTGTATTATAATGAGAAAAATCCTCAATTCTCAGAGCTCAGTTTAACTTCCCATAAGTAACAATGAAAGGTGCAACGTAATTTCTTGATAGAAGGAGGGCAATACTATACACTTCACATGGTAGTTAATTTTATATACCCAAATGACTGCAATATGAGATGCCTAGATATGTAGCTACAGTTTATTTCCAGATATTGTGGGGCAGTTTTGGGGAAAGAGCAGCATTCCAGTTAGCTCAGGAAGACAGATGGCCCTCTCCAAGGTGGGTGGGCACCATCCAAATCACAGAGAATCCAAAAAGAATGATAATCCAGAGGGAGGTTGAACTCACTCAGCCTCCCTGCATACCCTGGCACATCAGTCTTCTGTCATCAGCACTCCACTTTTCAGGCCTGCAGACTTGGACTGGGACTTACAGCACCAGCTCTCTAATTCAGATGCTGTTGAACCACCATCAGCTCTCCTGGCTTTCCAGCTTAGAGGTAGCATATTTTGAGATGCACCTACTGTCATAATTGCATATACCTTACAGTAATTATCATACCTTACATAAGTTTATTTCTAGATGTATCCTGCTGGCTCTGCTTCTCTTGAGATTCCTAATACAACTAAGTCATATATCATCAGTCTTGAATCCCAATAGAATAAATTTAAATTTCACACAAAAAAATGAAGAAAAGTGAATAGTAAAGAGTTAAACCCTCATGCAGTGCCATTTCCCATAGCAATGTCAATATGCAAGTACTTGTCCCTGACCTTAAAATGCATGCATCCCTTTTTCTACACTTGGAAGATCAACTCTTATCTCAGAATCCAAACTGTTGGTAGGTGTGTGTATGTATGTGTGTGTGTGCGCAGCTGCATGGGTATGTGGACAAGGAGGGGGTGGTGGTGGTGGTGGTTGTTGCATGGGGGGAGCTGAGTGAATAATCCCAACTCCTTGGGCTCCATTTCTTTTCTTCCCCATACCTTTTGGTGGTCGTGGGCATTTATATTTGTGTTCCTTTTCATTCATTACCAAATCTTTTAAATTTCTTTCTTTCTTTCTTTCTCTTTTTTTTTTTTTTTTTCTTTTTTGGTAGGGTTGAGGGGTAGGGTAAGAAAGGCAGGAAGGTGAAGAGTTAGTCCTTGATAATTGCCTGTGTGCCAATGGGGAAATCAAAGGCCTCAATGACACCTTTAAAGATCTAGAGTGTCTGAGCATGACTAATGTGGAGCTAAGCTCACTGGTTTGGCTTCCCAGCTTAAATAGGCTTCAAAAGTTGGAACTTAGTGACAATATAATTTCTGGAGGCTTGGAAGTCCTGGCACAGAAGTGCCCAACCTACCTCAATTTGAATGGAAACAAAATCAAAGATCTCAGTACAGTAGAAGTTCCACAAAATCTTAAAAATGTGAAAAGTCTGGACTTGTTTAACTGTGAGATCACAAACCTGGAAGCTTACAGAGAAAGCATTTTTGAACTCCTGCAGCAAACCTCATATTTAGATGGATTTGATCAGGAGGATAATGAACCCCCAGACTCAGAAGAGGAGGATGGAGATGAAGATGAGAAGGAAGATGAGGCCAGTCCATCTGAAGAGTATGAAGAGGAGGTGGAGGATAAAGATGAGGATGAAGATGAAGCAGGCTCAGAAGTGGGAGGAGGAGAAGAAATGGACCTCTCATGCTTAATGAAAGAAGAAATTCAGGATGAAGATGATTATATTGAAGAAGGGAATGAAGAGGAGGAAGAGGATGAAGAAAGTCTTCAGGGAAAGAAAAGGAAACAAGATGCTGAAGATGATGGAGAGGAAGAAGATGACTAGATCATTCTACTATCAGATTCCCTTTTGTCCCTGGGTGTGGAATAGAGTGATCATATCTTCTCTGTTTCTTGTATGCCAGCTATCCCTAAATAAGAAAATAAGTAACATTTTATTGGAAAGGCATGGTTTTACTATTTTTGCCTTACCATTCCAATTAAGATACTAGTCTTTTAATGATCATAATATATGTAGAAAAGGATCTTCACTAACCCCACCTCCCCAATTGTGAACTTCTCTAGTGTTGTGTTTGGAATCTTAGTTTTTCTACTTCATGCTGACTGAATTAGACACTTTTAGCCCACAATTAAAACACGCTTGCTTTTACACAGGTGTAGTTTGGTGCATTTCATTTCTAATATTTTAGTTATTTATAAATTAACAATTTTCATCAGCTGTTTCCTAAACGACAATAGTCTCTTGAATAAGGTTTGTTATTTTTTTATAGGTGATCCTCAATGTTTAGTTTGAAGGCAATTGTTTTTTGGGGCAGTGCTAGGTATTTTGGGGTTTTGTCACAAGTAACTTAAGAAAGTAGGAGCAGAATAATAAAAGTTCTATTCAATAGTATGGTTCATGGATTGGGGGGAAATTCTATTCAGTAATAGACTTTTGTCATGATTTTTGTGCTAACTGATAAGATTTTAGTTTTGAAGAAAAAAATGGCTTCTGTAAATCCAGAGCTGAGCCACTGAACCCTTTGTTCAGACTGCAGATACAACATGCAATGGTTGATTCTGTTTTAGACGTTCATTCTCCCTCTTGCAGCAGTTTCTTCATGACCAGCTTCCCTCTTCTTTGTTCTCTTCTCTCTAGTTCAAAATAAAGTTATCAGATGTGTGAATACACAGAGAAAGAACCTCTAGTCTTATACCTCAACCACTTCTTGATCATCCTGGGTTTTAGGCCAGTCAAGTGGAAGAAATGGGGTCTACTCTATAATGTCAATGTGATTGATCTAGCAAGTGACGAGCTCTGTTCACAGTAAACCTTGTTGACGATGCGTGAGACTGTTAGAAGACAGTCATCAGCATTAGTGTTCCTCAGACATCAGAACAATTGCCTGTTGATAATTATAAAGATGTTTCCTATGTTTTAAGTTGGTTTCCCAAATGATTTAGATATCAACCCTGTGAAATATTTTGTTACATGTTTGAGTAGAACCTTTAATTACTCTGATAGTTTTAAAGCATTATCAGTGTAGCATTTGATTAGAACATAAGCAGAATGAGGAAAGTAAATATTAAAATTGAGATTTATTTCAGGTGGATGTAGATGTCTTTTTAAAACTAGAAAAACATTTGGAATATTGATATGTGTTTATCTGTAGCTACTAAATACAAGTAGACAAGTATGTCCATTTTTGTCTTGGAGGGTCCATGTTCAAGTTAATTATTTATTTATTTTCCAGTCGTTTTACTTATTTGTAATTTTTTAAGACAGTATCAGCAACTTAATTGAAGTTATGCTTCTCTATTGTCATACATTTAAATTACTCAGTATAGTACTGCTGTTTTCTTTTAGTTTAAAATGTATGGCCTGGTGTTTTAAAATAAAACTTAGGAAGTTTTCTGTAGAGAAACTAAGAGCTTCACAACTGACTGCAATACAACACTTGTGAAAATATTAATGGAAGGACCGGAGTCTCTAAAAGTCTTAAATTTTCCTCCTAATTTTAACAATTGCAATGTCTGCTTTTAGTTCCTAAGAAATTCTTATTGAACACTCTGCCAGATTTTAAAAAATGCTTATTTTTCAAAAATAGAATTTATATGTTGAATTTTAAAAAATCATTCTTCTTATTGTACAATCAAAATTAAGAGTTCTTGGTTTAAAAAAAAACTTAGAGCTTGCAGATAACTTCTAAGACCTATTTAGGTTTGTTGGGTGGAATTTTCATGCAAATAAGTGAGGGCAGGTTTTGTATTTTGTAGAAGTTTGGGTACTGTTTCAATGCTCTTTGTATGGTGGTATGTGTATAGTATGATAAGTTCCTCAAGACTTTCTCTTTAAAAATGTTGAAGTGAAGATGTGTTATATATTTTAACATAAAGAATCTATAATGCTTCTGTCCTCCTGGACACCCCTAGTGAAAATTGAATGCCCTTTCCTTTGTACCTGCATAATAGGGAGTTTAGCCAGACACGAGAAATTATAGAATGTCTTGTATGATGGTTAATCATGCCCACAGCCAGCTTGCTGAATATTTTCAATATAAATTCTATGGTGGTTTGAATATAAAATGTCCCCCATAGTCTATAGTGTTTGTGGTTAAGCCTCCTACTTAATCCCCAGCAGGTGGAGCCTTTGGGAGGTGGAGCCTTGCTGGAGAAGGTATGCACCGAAGTTGGATCTTAAGGTTAATTAGACCAGTCCCTTGGGTGCTCAGAACTAGCTCACTCGTACTTACTTCCTTCTTTCTGTGACTGAGATGTGAGGTCCCTGATGCCTGCTCTGCCATGCTTTTCCCCCACTATGGTGAAGCATTTCCTCTGAACTCTAAGCAGAAATAAGCCCTTTTCTCCCAAAAGCTGCTATGGGCAGGTGTTTTGTCCTAATAATGAAAAGGTAACTACCACAAGCTTGTAACTGCTGGAACTATATCTTTTAGATGAAACAACAGATTGCATGAAAATCACCTACTACAAAGTAAGCCATACACAGACTCAAATTCCAATGTATCCCGTTCAGATCTCTGACACTGCTTAATTTCACAATGTCTGTAATTTCCATTATAATATTTTAAGTTATGAGCAAATAATATCTAGGTGCCAAATATTTTAAATTTTAATGCTCTGCTTGTGTAGTTAGCATGCTGTCAAGTGTGCATGCTCCAGGTTAGGCAGTTCCCATTCTGGCCAAAAGAGCCACCCTATAGCATTTACTACTATTTCCTTCTACTGTTATCTGCATCTGTAACAGACCTTCTGGGAATTTGCATTCTAGATAATTTTTTAAAAAATAACCTTTGGGCTGGAAGGATGGCTTAGCAGTTAAGGTGTTTGCCTGCAAATCTAAAGGACCCAGGTTCAATTCCCCAGGACCCATGTTAGCCAGCTTCACAAGGGAGCACAAGTATCTGGAGTTTGTTTGCAGTGGCGGGAAGCCATGGCATGCCCATTCTCTCTCTCTCTCTCTCTCTCTCTCCCTACCTCCCTCTTTTTCTGTCAAATAAATAAATAAAAATAATAAAAAATATGTAAAAGTGCTAAATCTCCTCCTAAAGAAAAAAAAATAACCTTTGATGAAACTGACATCTCAATTTATATGATGGATATAGAAGTTGTAGTATAGTTTAGGGGAAAAGATGGTTTTGTTTTTGTTTTCCCCACTATTTCCTCAGAGACTGACCCATAGAAAAATAGATGCCACCTTGCCTACTCTGGAAAAACTAGAACCAGCCTCTGATCTCCCTTCCTGGTTCTCAGCCTAGCTGGGAAGGGAGATGATTTCTTTTGGCTTACACTCTCCTGCTTACCTTTTCTCTGGATCCTAACTCTCCATAAAATTATATATATATATATATATATATATATATATATATATATATATATATGAATTTTATAGCTATATAATCCTTTCCAGGACTACAACCCCTCACCAGCTACATGTCACAAATAAAAGCACTCAAGGTTTGTGTAGTGATCCAAATGGCTCAGAGTCCTACAAACCATTGATGTAAATGAGGGCATGAGAATTTATCAAGCCCTGCAACTTACATCCCTTAGAAACCATGTCTCAGACTCAATCATGATTGAACTTCTGTCTAGTCATTTCTTCCAGGGATTCCTGAATGCATGCTAGGAGCACACAGACCCTGATTTAATAACCAGAGATCTTAGAAGCCAGAACTTTATTCACTTATCCTTTCCTGAAGCTCAGTTTCAGTCAAGACTGTCCTTTTACTTCCACAGTCACTTCTTCTTCCTCCTCATCTGCAAGACCAGGTAAGTAGTTTCTCTCCTTCCTCTCAGGCCTCTACAGAATTGACTTTACATGTAGGAGGTACAACAATCCTGTTCAAAGTTGCAACCAATACTGTCCATGCTTCTGTACAAAAAGCCAAGTCTTATGACTCATGCCATCCCATAATCAGATCCTCCCACTCTGTCTCTTTGACTTCATCTCTTCTCATTCATTTCTCCCCAATTATATCTGCACTGCTGTTCTTCTAATAATGCAAGCACACTTTCCTTAGTCTTTGTACTGGCTTTTCTCCTTCAGGGTGAAAATACCATGTCCAGGCTTCCATGTTATATTCTTCCTCATTTTGTCAGCCAAGTGAGTCTCAGATTACATGACCACAGAGACCTTCTAGAATCCTCCATGTTAACCATGCCTCACTATTTCCCATTCACCTTCTTCCTTCTCCAAAGCCTTTATTATTAGCTTACACGTGATTGATGTACTTGCTTATCTTCAGTTTCTGTTTATTCTCATAAGACTGTGACATGCAGTTTCCATGTTATATACCCAATGAATAGAAGTTTGCCTGGTAGAGAACAGGTATTCAATAAATGATTATGGATCAAATGAACATAAATAGCCTGTTATTTATAATGCTATCCTCTTGCTCCTTCTCATTACCTCCAAAGTTTCACTTCAGGGTCTTCTGCAGAACTGGTTTACTCAGTTTTGATGGCATACATGTTTGAGGGCACAGTGATGGACACAAATTTCTGCTTCTTCCTAAGCACACCTAGGTGTATGAACAGTCATGCCAGGGTAAGTTGTCTGCAAATATAGACCCACTTATATTCACTACTAATTATTGAGGATGACACTGTGATGTTTTAAAGAAAATCAAAAATAATATGGAATAATGAATAACATGGAAAATGGTTCTCACCATTACTTTCACCTTAAAATGGTGAAACTACAATATTTGCCCCCAAAATAGAAGTCACCAATATACTGGTATCTATTTTTGTCTTATTCCTAACAAAAAAATATATAAGTACCCTATTTGGAGTACACAGCTCTGAATTTAGGGAAGACTAACCTCTAGAGCTTTTCTGTTCAGAAGTAGGCAAACTGTTTGTAGGAGCAGAGGCTAAGAAGTAAGAGAGCTAACTCCTGGTTTTCCCAGCCCATAAGTGGGCTATCTACCTCTAGAAGCAGCCTGAGGAGGAAAGAAACTGAAGAGAAGTTTAATTTAAGCCATTAGTTAACCCACCACCTCTCCTGTCACTGCTGTGTGGTAATCTGTGCTGTTCAGGCCAAAGGCATACCAAGACAGAGGAAACCTTTGCTTTAAGTAGGTGGATTACATAGTTGTAAGATTAACTTTAGGGCAAGTTATAAGTAGTGAATTTAGCATCTCACAACAATATCAGAAAATTTATTTGTAAGGTACATAAGAAATATTCCCATATGGGATACCTTCCAGGGAGTTGTTGGACAGGGAGGTCCCTGATGACCCCTAAACATTATAGGCCATTGCCGAGGCCCTTGGTTTCCCACCAGGAATAGGTGGTAAGACCCTATTGCTGAAGACTGCACATACTTGGGCTGCAAGGTCACTGAGAAATCCTGCTGGAACTGAGCTGATAACCTCCTCCATGTAGACCAGCTGACAGAAAGCTGGAAGAAGCCATTCTACATGCAGTTCAATGGGAGAAAGAGATACCACCAGTGAAGATACTCAACAGTGGACACTGCAAGCCCTATAATTGGCCATCCAGGCCAAATGAGCCAACTGGTGAAATAGTGGCATGTCTATAATGGTGGAAACCAACTGCTATCCAATTGGACTGGAGGCTCACTCCATGGGAGGGAATACATCCCTGATACTGAAAACTTAAAACAGGGGTAGTCATGAGCCCCAGGGGTATAACATCTGCTGATGTCTGGATAAATGTATATACTATGCTTATCAGACTTCCCAGTAAGCACTTTTCTTAATATTCATACCATTATATTAATGCTATTCTCACTTTGGGTAGAGAATCTTCTCTTTTCAGATGGCAGTGACCTTGGGACAACTCAGAAGGTATCATAGTACTGGAAAGAAGTGACTGGAGTACTGAGTAACATCTCAATCACACCTTCCAAGGCTCAGGGTCTAATGCAGAAGAGGTAGCAGAAAGAATGTAAGAGCCAAAGGAAGGGTAGGACTCCTTACACCATGCTCCCTCCAGACATAAAATGGCCTGGATATCCATGACCTCATAGTGCCTGATACTACCTACACAAGACCATCATAAGAGGAGGAAAAGATCATGGCATAAGAATAAAAGAGAGACTGACTGAGATGGGGAGAGGATATGATGGAGAATGGAATTTCAAAGGGGAAAGTCAGGGGAGGGAGGGTATTACCATGGGGTATTTTTTATAATCATGGAAAATGTTAATAAAAATTGAGAAATAAAGAAATATTGCTGTAGTTCTTTTCCATAGTTCATTTCCACATTTCATTCTCACAGTTCACTCCTATAGGTTTTCTTTTTTCTTATTAGTTATAGACATGCTCAGTGTGTAAACAACACATATTGGTACCATCTTTACCCTCATCCCTGTCCCTCCCTCTGAAGGGACCCTCCTTGTTGGGGATGCCAGTTATCATCATGGGCATTGTGGGTCATGCATTGTGAGGGTATCCATAAGTTATGGGGAAGACGCAATGGTTCTGTGCATAGTTTCCCAACTTGTGGCTCTAACAATTTTTCCACCCCGTCTTCCATGAATTTCCCTGAGCCATGTTGGGTTCATTTTAGGTTTACTTCAGTAATGGGCTCTTTGGAGCCTCTGTATCTCTGATTTGGTAGGAGTTGAGTGTCCTCTGTGGTCTATCTCCTTCACCCTTGTGCTGATATCAGGTTCACCAAGAAGGCAGCACTCTTGCTCATTTCTCCAAGTACTCTGTGGTTTCAGCGGGGGCCCTGGTGAAGTCCGATGGGCTGATTCTCTCCTCAAGTTCTGCATCCACCTGAAAAAGAGAAGCAGATTCTCTAATGGAGAGTGATGGATTCTCTAATGGAGAGCACCAGTCAAATGGGATAACCATTGTTAGTTTAGAGGTATAGGCCCTCTTGTAGCCCTAGATTTGTAGGAGCTTGATATTGAAGAACAAACTCATTATTTGGATATGGTTCTGACTTGTTTCCCAGTTCCAACTATGTGTTTCTTTCCACTGGGTAGATCTGGTAGTTTTTGTAATGCATACTCATACATAAGAAATAGCTAATATCCTTTCTTTTGACTTTCCCTGGCCTGCTGCCAACTTATACAGATGTAATGTTTAAAGCATTTTTCACACCAACCAACAACTATTGTTTTCAGAATTTAATAGGTGGAATTTTTTTCAATTCTGATCATGTCATCTTCCACATTTGTTTCATTTGCCTAAAATCCTATTAGTAAATTTTGCAGCATCCCAAATAACCAACAATGGTTAAGCACATAATAAGTATAAATTGAAAATCTTTATACGGATTAGCTAAATTACTCATTTTGTGAATAATTTACGTCCCAATGAAATTCTCATCCCATTGCTATGTTATTTACTCCAGAATTATATGTTAGCAATATATTATTCATATAAACTTCACCAATTTAGAATTTGAACATGTTCCAACAAGGTGAAAACTGGATGTTCTTTTTTAGTAGGTTTAGACTAGTCATATAACCAAATATCAAGGAGAAAAATATTAAGTTTTAAATTTGTATGTGAGTTGGAGTTAGAATTATTAATACAGGCCAAAAACCTAGGCATAAGTCATAACAGTGGGAGGAAAGGGAAGGGCTAAAGGGTAGGTAATAGTAGGTATGTAAGTAGAGGGGTGTGTTTCTGTTGGTGGAATGACCTAGGTGGTGTCAGGGAAGGGTAAGGAGGAGAGGAGGGGTAGAAGGGAGGGAGGAGAGGGAAGGACTTAAGGGGATGGTATTGTATGTATGTAAGTAGAAGAACAGATTACAGGGAAGGGAAAGGCCTAAGGGAGGTCAGGGGAAGAGATTGTGTAAAAGAAGGGTAGAGGGAGGATCAATCAAAATGAAAGATATTCTGAATAAGATATATGAAAACCTACTTTTTGAATAATGACACATCCAGACACCATAGGTTGTTACTAGAAAATTTTCAGTGCCAGGGATGGGATACCTACCAGGGAGTTGTTGGCCAGGGAGGTCCCTGTTGCCTCCAAAACATTACAGGCTATTGCCAAGGCCCTTTGTTTCCCTTGAGAAACAGATGGTAAGACCCGATTGCTGAAGACTTCACATGTCTGTGCTGCAAAGTCACTGAGAAATCAAGCTGGTGCTGAGCAGAGAACCTTCTCTCTATAGACAAGTCAACTGAAAGCTGGAAAAAGCTGTACTGTATGCAGCCCTATGGGAGACAGAAGTCATCAGCAGTGAAAACAGTGGACAGTGGGAGCCTCAAGTTTGGCCAGGCACTCCAAATGGCCATACAAGGGCAATAGTGACATGTAGGCTCTGGGGGAAACCAACTGCTCTCTAATTGGACTGATGAGAGGAAATACATGCCTGGTACTGAAAACCTAATCAAAAGCCTATGGCAGGAGCACTCATGAGCCTTAGGGGTATAAAGCCTGCTCTTGTCTGGATAAATGCATATATTATTCTCACCAAATTTCCCTGAAAGCACTACACTAAATGTTCATAATCATATGTCAATGCTACTCTCACTTCTGCTTAGAGAAGCTTCTCTTTTCAGATGGCAATGACCACTAGGATTACCCAAAAGGCAACATAATGCTGAGAAGAAGTGACAAAGGAGTGTCCAGCACTGAAACATCTCACACCCTCCAAGGCTCAGGGTCCAT
The DNA here is from genome assembly GCA_036346955.1 of Dipus sagitta. Classification (NCBI taxonomy): domain Eukaryota; kingdom Metazoa; phylum Chordata; class Mammalia; order Rodentia; family Dipodidae; genus Dipus; species Dipus sagitta. The sequence goes on from CM070775.1 coordinate 61,951,593, forward strand.
TGTGGAAGAGGGGGTGGAAAGAATGTAAGAGTCAAAGGAATGGTACCACTCCTTACATGAAACTGTCTGGACAGAAATTGGCCTCAATATCCAAGACCTTGCAGTACCTAGCAATACCTACACAACACCCTCCTTATAGGAGAGAAAGATGATGACATCAAAGTAGAAGAGAGACTAATAGAGAGAGGGAGGGGATATGATGGAGAGCAGAGTTATGAAGGAGAAAGTGGGGGAGGGGAGGGAATATCATGGTTTGTTGTCTGTAAGTATAGAAGTTCTCTCTCTCTCTCTCTCTATATATATATATATGGCCTTGAAGAGACTTTGGAAATATTAAGAATAAAATATGTGGTCTGATTTTGTTCATGATTATTATGATTTGAATCTAAAATGTTTTAGGTAGGCCCATGTGTTGAACATTTGGTCCTGGCCTGGTGGCTTTATTTTGGAGGTCAGAAGTGAGACTTCATTAGGGAAGTATGTCACTGTGGTAGGTCTTTGGGTATATCTTGCCTCAGGTCACTCCTTTCTGTCACTACTTTCTCTACTTTCTGTCTCTACTTTATTTCTAAATAGATGTCTCCTAAGATGTCTCCTATGCATGTTGCTCTCACCACTGTGCTCTGCCAAGCATATCGGGCCAGCTAAGCTCAGGCTAAACCCTACAAAAGTGCAAGCTACTACATATATTTTTTCTTTTTAAATTGTTCCCTCAGATCCTTCCGTCACAGTGTAAGACAGTAAATATTCCAAAAGGTTAAGAAAGTATTTAAATGTCAATTCAATATCTTCAGAATCACTGGTAAAAGGCATGGCTTAATAAGAAGACCCTTTCATGGGCTGTAGAGATGGCTTAGCGGTTAAGTGCTTGCCTGTGAAGCCTAAGGACCCTGGTTCAAGGCTTGATTTCCCAGGCCCCACGTTAGCCAGATGCACAAGGGGGCACACGCTTCTGGAGTTGGTATGCAGTGGCTGGAGGCACTGGCATGCCCATTCTCTCTCTCTCTCTCTCTCTCTCTATCTGCCTCTTTCTCTCTCTGTGTCACTCTCAAATAAATAAATAAAAATAACAAAAAAATTAAGACAAATAAGAAGACCCTTTCAATGCTAATTCAATGGTTATAATCCTGCTGCTCTTTGATTTTCTTAGCTTTATCTGTAGATATTTCCACTGGACTATAAATTTGTAATTTACCCTGATTTATATCATTAATATCAGCATTAGTAAACTGCATTAACATTGGCTTAAAAACATCATAAAGTAGGTAGCTTATAGAAGCATTATTTATCATAGTTGTGGAGGCTATGTCTAAGGTCAAGGCATAGCAGATCTGATGTCTAGTGAAAGCCTTTCTTCTGTTTCATAGACAGACCCTTCCTGTGAGCTCTGGGAAAAGAGCCCTCTGATAACAAAGCCAATTACTTTTGTTACCTAAGACAATAACCCTGAGGATTAGGCTTACAACTTATAAATTTTGGAAAGACACAAAAATGCAGATCACAGAAACAATTAAAATAGCTTATAATTCCATATTATTTTTAGAATTGTTTTTTCCCATGAAGTCTGGCCTACCCATGTATTAGGATATAACATGTCTATATACATGTGCTTGACACATTTAAAGGACAGTAACAATTTCTTTAAATAATTATTTGAGAGAGAGAGAGGTAGAGTGAGAGAGAGAGAAAGGACAGAGAGAGAGAATGGGTACATCAGGGCCTCTAATCACTGCAAACAAACTCCAGATGCATGTGCCATGTTGTGCATCTGGCTCTATGTGGGTACTAGGGAATCAAACCTGGGTTCTTCGGCTTTGCAGGCAAGTGCCTTAACCACTAAGTAATCTCTCCAGTCCCATAAATTAAAGAAAAAACATTTTATTTTATTATTTATTTGAGAGAGAGAGAGAAAGAATGGGTGCACCAGGAACTCTAGCCACTGCAAACAAATTCCAGACACATGTGCCACCTTGTGTATCTTGCTCTTTAGGGGTACTGGGAAGTTGAACCTGGGTCCTTGGGCTTTGTAGGCAAGTGCCTTAACTGCTAAGCCATCTCTCCAGCCCCATAGTTTTCTCTTTTTAAAAAATATTTTATTTATTTCTTTGAGAGAGGGAGAAAGAAAAGATTGATTGAGACAATAGGCATGTCAGGGCCTCTAGCCACTGTAAATGAACTCCAGATGCATTCACCACCTTATGTATCTGGCTTTATGTGGGTACTGGGAAAGAGAACCTGGCTCTTTTAGCTTTGCAGGTAAACACCTTAACCACTAAGCCATCTCTCCAGTCCCATACAATTTTTAAACAACATAATTTAGGTATAATTTAATCTTTGATAAAATTGTTCTTTCAACTTAAAGTAAGTATATTTAGAGAAATTACTTTGTTGTCTTTACGACTTCAAGTTGTTTCCTTAAAAGATTTATAAAAAATAATTATATTCTAAACCTATATGAAACTTTTATATTCTAAATTTCACTGAGTGAACTACTAATATATACAGTGTCAATAGCTAAGGTGGGTTTAACAAGGACACTTTTGAAACTGGCAATTAACTTGGAAGACATTGCTTTAACCTTATTGTGCTAAAGATGTGAAATATTTCTCTTTACTGACCCTGAATTTTTATTATTTGCTATTTATTGGCTTGTTTGTAGTTTTCATGACATGAAATACCTCTAGGAACCATCAGAACTATAGATCAAGTAATTCAGACATGAATCTCATTGTTAAAGCTAACTCAGCTGGGCGTGGTGGTGCACGCCTTTAATCCCAGCACTCGGAAGGCAGAGGTAGGAGGATTGCCGAGAGTTCGAGGCCACCCTGAGACTCCATAGTGAATTCCAGGTCAGCCTGGGCTAGAGTGAGACCCTACCTCAAAAAAACAAACAAACAAAAATAAATAAATAAATAAATAAATAAGGCTACCTCAGTGAATATAATGCTGGAATATGGAAAAATTAAACTTTGCAATTGATAGTCTGAAAACTACCAGTTTGCTTTTCCACAAGGAAAGGGATGCAGCAACAGGGTTCTCAGAAACTTTCTGTGTCTGCTTCCCTGTGATGCAAATATGGCCTTGTTCATTCTCTTGGAGCTGCAAGGCTTGAAAGTCATCCAAGAACCAGAGACCAATCTAAAGATTGGCTTATGCCCAAATTTAATGAAGCTTCCTAGAGGGAACTGATTTCTCTCATTATCCTTTATGTAGATAATATGTGGAATTAATTCTCCTTCACTAAGTTATCGTTACATGAAGCAGGAAGACACAGATATAATATTATTAAAAGTAATGGAATAATTCCTCCACTGTTAATTTTAATGGTTTGTATCCTCTCCAGTGTCCCTGAGAAATGCCTCTGTCTCTGCTGAGCATACCAAAGATCAAGGCTAAGGTCACTGAATTTTGTGCTCACGAGAGACAGATCTTTCTCCCTTGAATCTTTGCATGGAATTGAGAGAAGCAGATATAGCTTATCTTTTTTCCAACTATGATAGTGACAGACACATGTACTTATTTTGTAAATGCACACATTTATTTAGCAATGTCATCACAAAATGAGATTTTATTTTTGCACTGAAGTAATAAAAATTACAAATGAGATATTTACTTTAATATTTGCTTTGAATTTTTTCTTTCTGAGTCTTAGAATTAATGTTCCTTCTTTGGTATTCAACAGTCATAGTTACTTATTAATATTCAGATTGAGTGAAGGCTGGCCAGGTAGTAGGCACCTTTACATTTTAAACATCAATCTGCTTGTTCATTTTGTTGAAATAAAACCTAATCAACCTTTTTTTCACTATAAAAAAGTTTTACCAAATATTTCTTAGCTGTATTAAGAAATAACTATGGAATATAAAGGTAATGTGAAAGACATGCATGCAGATATTCACATAAATACATTTTGGCAAATATAAATGTGTGTTATATACTTGTCTGTAAGATACAATAGTATAGTACACATCACCACATAAACATTTATCTTTCCTTTGGTTTTGTTTATACAAACAGCATGCCTTGAGTTCCTACTGTTAGACACCATATTACTATTAAAACTATGAAGACAAACAATAAGTCTCTTAAGAGGTTAATTACTAAGTAAGGGAGAAAACTTAAGCAAATATCAATAAGTATAATTAGAAGAGGACTGACTGGTCAAAACACTGAAAAAGTTATTAGCATCAAGACAATAATAATAAAAATAAGGTGTAATAACATGGACCAAATTAGCACCTCTGTTTGAAATAACTAAAATATCACACAAGATAAGTACAATCATAGTTGTTAACATATTGTAAATGAAAGTAAGTGATCTCTGAGAAACAAAACAAACGAAGTGACCCCTTCCTTGGATTACCTTATTTTATTTCTAGGCTGTGACACAGCAAGAGGAATCCAAGTAGAACCAATGAATTTCAGTTGACGAAAAAGAGCTAGGATCCCGAGAATACTGGTTCCCACTGAGTATTCCAGTAAGTACAAAAAAGTATATTCATATCAGGAAATATCCCAAAGTCAGGAGAAGAACCATTCCAAACAATTAGAAGTTAACAGTACCCAAAGATTATACATAGCTATGGTGGTTAAATTGTTGTTAACTTGACCTGTTTAGAAATCCACTCATTCCTTTTGGATGGATCTCTGAGGTTGCTTCTAGGAAGGATTAATTGAAGGATGAAGTCCCAGGGTGAGCCCTTCCCCCAGCATGGGTGACCCCTCCTGGAGGGGGACTATAAGGAAGCTCTGGGAGAAAAGAATTCCCTTCCTTCTACCTGGCTGTCAGAGCTGCTTTCTGCCTTCCAGTGTGGACTGATGACCAGTGCAGACTGAAGACCAGTAGCTCCCCACGAAGTCTACATGCCTTCAGTGCCAGATTGGCACTGTTAAGGCAACCAGCCTCGTGGATCCTTGACTCTCTGGGGCCTGCAACTGCTATTGGACTGCTGAAAGCTAATCCAATAAATTCCCTTTTAATACAATTCATAAGTTCCTCTAGAGAACCCTGACTAATATAATGGCCAAGGAAGCACAAGTGTTCTTGACAGCCAAAGTGGGAATCCTCATACATCACTGACATCAGATAGAGACCACAGAGGAGCACTGTCTCAAGAGGGGACAAATGGGCTGGAGAGATGGCTCAGTGGTTAAGCACTTGCCTGTGAAGCCTAAGGATCCTGGTTCGAGGCTCAATTCCCCAGGACCCATGTTGGCCAGACCCACAAGGGGTCACACGCATCTGGAGTTCATTTGCAGTGGCTGGAGGCCCTGGCGCACCCATTCTCACTCTCTCTCTATGCCTCTTTCTCTCTCTGTCTGTTGCTCTCAAATAAATAAATAAAAATAAAAATTTTTAAAAAAGTTTTTAAAAAAAAAACTGCCATAGTTCCATCTAACAGAGCTTAAACTGGAGGGATGGCTTAGCAGCTAAGGTGTTTGCCTGCGAAGCCAAAGGACCCTGGTTCAATTCCCCAGGACCCACGTTAGCCAGATGCACAAGGGGGTGCACACATCTGGAGTTCGTTTGCAGTGGCTGGAGGCCCTGGTGTGCCTATTCTCTCTCTCTCTCCCTCCCTCTTTCTCTGTTAAATAAATAAATAAATAAGTAAATAAGCAAAGCAGGACCCAAAAGGATTAACCTAATTCCAAGTATAAAGCCCAAGAAGAATTTTAACAATACAATACAGAGTGACCAACAGGGCAAAATTCACAGTGCCTGACAATACAAAAATAATCAAGTATGCCAAGAAGAAGAAAAATATGTAAGTAAATCAAAACCAATCCAGATATGACACAGATGGTATTAAAACCATTATTACAGCTTGAGCTGATATATTCCAAATGTAGAGAAAAGACCTAAAATCTATTTTACAAGACAAAAAAACCCTCTCAATTTAAATGCTAGAAGTTTAAATTATAATGTCTACTTTGTAAAATACTTAGGTTGGAAATAATGGCATATGACATTTCAGAAGAAAAGCCTAATGAACTTGAAGACATAGTAATAAAAATGATACAAATTGTAACACATAGAGAAATATTGATGAGAAAAAGTGAACCAAGCATCAGTGAAATGTAAGACAATTTTAAGTGGTTAAATACATAAGTAACTAAATTCTCTTAAAGAAGAGGGACAGAAAAGAAGTTGAAAAGATATTGGTTGAAAATAATTCCAAATTTGATAAAACTATAACGTTACATATTTAAGAAGCTTAACCAAGTCAAAGCACACACATATGCATAGTATTTATATGTGCATGTATATGTGCATACATACATATTTGTATATGTAGAAGCAAAAAGAGGGAAAGATAAAGTAAATATAGAGGCACAAATGCAACAAACTTCTTGTTGTAAATGACAAAAGCAAGAACACTATGAAGCAAGATTTTTAAATTAAAAAAATCAACCTAGAAACCTCTCTCTTAAAAAGGTGACTTTAAAAAACAAAAGTGAGGCTGGGCGTGGTGGCGCACTCCTTCAATCCTAGCACTCGGGAGGCAGAGGTAGGAAGATCACTGTGAGCTCGAGGCCACCCTGAGACTACATAGTGAATTCTAGGAGAGCCTGAGCTAGAGTGAAACTCTACCTTGAAAAAAAGTGAATGATTTTTCAGAAATTCAAAAGCTGAAATACCTCATTGCCAGTGAAGCTAAACTCGGGAAAATGTTTAAGTCCAAGCAGGAGAATACCACATAGAAGCCCAAAGCCACCAAAAGGAATAAAGTAGAAGAAATTATACATGCTGAGAGGTTTGATTCATATTACTTAAGTCTCTTAAAAAATGGTTGCAAAAAATCAGAAGCAACTTTTAGAAGGAAAGGATTTATTTCAGATAGCAGTTTCCAGGGGAAGTTTTATCATAGTGCGGGAAGCATAGCACAGCAGAGTTGGATGTCATCTCTTCATAGCAGTGGAGAAAGCATATAGAAAGTAAGCTATAAATACCAACTATGTCTGGGCTAATAAACCCCAAGCCCAGCCTCCAGCAACACACCTCCTCCAGCAATATTCTGCCTCCCAAAGCTGGGGACTACGTGTGAGCCTGTCACAAAAACATGAAATTAGGGGGGGAGCATTTTACATTTAAACCACCACACCGTTTATTCACTGTTGAGAAAGTAAGAGGAGAAAATTATATTTGCAGATCAGAAAAAAATTCTGACAAGACCACAACCTTAACATCTAATCTTGATTTAAACAAAACCAAATTTCCCCTAAAATGGGAACTAGAAATGAACAGCAACAGCTTAATAAACAGAACCTTGAAAAATATATACCTAACAGTATAGTGAAATACTAGTATTAACACAAATGTACAGACCAATACAACACAATGGACAGATCAAGATGCAGAAATAAATCCACTTAATTATGTAATACTGAATGATTTCCTCCTATGGTTAGAAATAATGTGATGGTGTCCTCTATGGCCATTCCTATTCAACATTTTCCCAACCAATCAAGAAAACCAGTCAAGAAAAAATTCATCTTATATAGGAAATAAATAACAAAATCTTAATTATTCAATTATGATATTATATCCACCTAAAAACCCTTATAGAAACCCTTATGGAATCTGTATCAAATGCTACAGAACTAATACATGAGTTTAACTGCTTAAACATGGAAGCATGTGAAAAGGTGATGCCATTTACAATAGCCTAATTAATTTTGTGAAATGCTGAAATAAAGTACATGCAACAAGTCTGGTGAAAACTACAAATGTTATTGAAAGAAGTTAAAGATGACCTTAAACAGGGGAGAGGTATACTATATCCACGATCAGCAGGGGTATATCACACATACAGAAATGCAAAGAATTTAGAATGGCCAACTGTTTAATAAAAAACACTGCTATCTAATGTTTAGAACACAAAGTTACAATAATAAAATAGTACATTGCTGATTTTATATTGAACTCTGTGGTGCTGGTATTACAATAATTAAATAGCGCAGTACTGTGTTATAATAACTAATAGTGTAGTGCTATGTTATCATATAGTAATAAGTGCAGTGCTGTGTTATAAAACTGATGTTACAATACAATGCTATGTTATCATATAATAAATAGTGCTGTGCTGGTGTTATAATAATGAAGCAGTTCACTGCTATGTTTGCAATTTGAGGTGGAATGTGGACTGGAAATGATGCTCCCAAGAAATGATAAGGGAAGGTCAGTTTCTGACCTAACTCAGGGTACCAGAAGAAAGGGATGCATAATCAGAAAATGGTGGTAGACATGGATAAAGTTCACAGTCAAGGGAAGTTCAGGCTTTGTTCATCCACTCTCTGAAGCCTCCATGGAAGGTCTAATCTGGTAAGAATGGGCCCTGGCAGTGGGAACTTTCAATGTTGTGTACAACAGAGACATCTAAGCAGTGGATGGATGATCCAATGGCTAGAGAAGAAATTTGTCGATCAAACAGGGCCTTCACTGTGTCATAAGGACTGAACCTGTGCACACACGGCATCTTCTGCACCACATGGGCAGCAAGTATGGTTTTGGGATTAAACTTGATATAGTGGGATTTGGAGTTGTAATGGGAGTTGAGAATGAATAACACTGCCTTTCTCAGCTCTTGGGTGGGAAATAACTCAGGAGCTAGGGTGACAGACACTCATGGTCACAAAAAGAACTTCCAGGTTTTTGTCTTACAAACTTTGATAAGTGAAACCCACAGACCAGAAGACAAAGTTTAGAAAATTTTATTATAGAGATTATAGAGCATGCAGCTCTTGACAGCAGGAAAAGATTCAGAGTTTCTGCCCAAAAGGAGGCAGAAGCAGGGTTCCAAGGATTGGAAAGCCCATTGAAAGACACAAACTGAGGTCTTTTATGGGAGTTTACTTGAAGGGATAACCTGGTTAGTCAAGCCCCAGATGCCAAGTGTACAGATGATGCCAGTTTTCAGGAAGAGGGAGTAACCATTTATATTCCTTTCTCTTCTAAGTAAGAATAAATAAATAAATAAATAAATAAATAAATAAATAAATAATCAAACCAGAAGCACCTGCCCACATCGTCTGGTTAGGTTTCAGGGGGAAAGAAATAAGGAGAAAAACAAGAGTCTTCCTTATAGTTCAAGGACCTTCCTCACTTCCATTTCTGGGGGGCCTTGTTACCCCTTAACAGTCTCTGAACCAGAGACATTGAGTTAAAAACCTCATTATATTTTTTACCAGAAATGTAGATAAAGCAACATGCTATTCACTTTTCATCTTCCTTTTTTTCAAGGTAGAGTCTCACTGTAGCCCAGGCTGACCGGGAATTCACTATGTGGTCTCAGGGTGGTCTTGAACTCATGGTGATCCTCTCACCTCTGCCTCCCAAGTGTTCAGATTAAAGGCATGCATGCCCAGCTTCTTTTCACTTTCTTAATGTGGAACAGTGCCATGTCAGCAATAATCAGTGAACTTTCAAAAGTCCTTATTTCATGTAAGCTTAAACTGTTTTCTTGCTATGTAAACACTCGTTCTTTCACCCTCACTGTGGCTGTCTTCCTACCATATCCTCCCTGGACTCTCTTTTGTATTTTATTATTCTTCTAAATATGACCCTCAATCTCTTTCATACACTGAGTGCTTTCTCCATCAATGTCATCTACCTCAATGCTTTAAATACTCTTAATATTATCCTAGACCCCCTGGAACTTCTTACCAAATATTTCCACGTGATTATTTCTCATTAAACTTGAAACAATGTGGCCAGAACAAGCTTCATTACTTTTAAGCCTTGCCCCTCACCAAATTGCAACTATACTGTCTTCTTTCTTCTCCATGTTTTCTACTCATATCATTCTATTAGTCAAACCAGGGCTGGGTCTAGATATTTCTTTCTCACCCATATATATATTCAAGTGTTTGTTTTATGTTGTGTTTCTGGTATGTTAAATGTTTTCCTATCTTCCTTTCATCTCTGTGCTCCCTGCCATCTAGGTTTAACTAACCTTGTCTACTAGGATGACCTCAACCAGACATCTTATTTCCATCAGCTTCACTACTCAGATTCCAGAGTGGTCTAATTTCCATATATTCCTCTGTAAAATACTTTAATTCACCCTCAGCTAGATGAATGTATATTATAGTTATTCTGATATGATTATAACACTTCCCTCATTGTGGTGGTTTGAATAGAATAGATGGCCCCCAATATATTCAGTTGTTTATTTGTAGTTTGCCTCTCTAGCCATCTGGCTGGAGGCAATGCCATTGTATGGATCTTAAGGTGTGGTGGTGGGTTTGAGATTTCAATCTAAAGATATGCAAAGTGTGCCTAGCTGGAGTTCCTGAATTGTGCTGTGGCTTTTGACCTTTAGGCTTGTGCTTCTCTCTCTCTGCTTGGGCCTGTGAAGGCAGGCCAGTTTCTTCTGCCATTATGGAACTTCCCCTGGATCTGTAAGCTTCAATAAATATCCCTTCCTCCATAACTGTGCCTGGTCTGGAAGTTCATCTCAGTGAACCTGAAGCTGTCTGCTACAGAACTTGGTACCGAGGAGTGGGGTGACATGAACCTTATTATGTGGATGTTGATCTTGTGGAACCTTTGTTTTGGAGGAATAGGCATGGACTTGGTGCTTGCAACTGAAGATGTCGTCTGGAGTGGTAAGCCAAGTTTTATGGACTATTCTGATGAGAGTCTAAGAATGCTAAGTGCAGATAGCATTGAACTTCAAGGCTTGGCTTATGAGCTTTCTAAGGGGAAGGAAAGACTGCAGAGGACTTTGTTGGAACTGGGCTACTGGCATAAGGGCTGGCTGTGTCCTGCTGCCCAGGCCCAGAGTGTTTGATCAAGGTTAAATTTGTAATGGACTGATGTGCTTGGCTGAAGATATTGGACTGAGAGATTTAAGATTTTTAAACTTTAAGCAAGTTAAATTTACTGGCACAGAGACTGGTTTTAGGTTACTGAATCTGCTAGTGTCAAACGCATTAGCAATCTTAAGGAAGATGGCCCAACTGCTTTACATTAAAACAATGGAAAGGATGCCTGAGGAAGGACTCTCATAGAAATGCAAACTCTTTTGGAAAGAGTTGACTGGAGAAGGAACCTGCTTTTCAAGGTTATGATTTATTTCATCTGTGAATTAAGAATATGGCTGTGTCCTGCACACCTGGTATTCGTTTCAGAAGCATGAAAAATGCATGGAGTGGCCGTGAATTGCACATGCTTCCAGGAGCCACTGCTGAGATGCAGCATGAGGTAGGGCCTGATGCCCTGATAGGCTGAAAGAGCCTTTGGAAAATGTGAAGAGTGGTCATGAATTGCACATGGTTCCAGGAGCTGCTGCTGAGATGTGGCATGAGGCAGGGCATGATGCCCTGATAGGCTGAAAGAGCCTTTGGAAGATGGACCATGGTTTGCATGAAGACCTGAAGATGTTTTGTATATACCAGGACTGTGCAAGGGCTACCATAGAGCACACTGTTGGCCTGGGATGGAAGTGTTCCCCAGGTACTCTGCCCAGCTGGAGGGGCAGGAATTGGAAAGTCTGGAGAATGTTAGTCTCTGGGTATATTGAACTTGAACTGCAAAAGTTTGATGTTTGTTTGATGGTGGTTGAGTTTGCATTGTTTTAGTCTCTCCTTGCTGTGCCTTATACCAGTTGAAAATGTTTACTCTGTGCCTTTATATGTTAGAAGTGTTTAACTTGTTTGATTTGACAGGTCTTCATATCTTAAATTGGTCAAGACTGTGGGGACCTTTGAAATTGAACTGAGTACAATTTATAATGTGTGATGGTTATAAATCTATTGGGGGCCAGGGACGGAATGTGGTGGTTTGAATAGAATAGATGGCCCCCAATATATTCAGTTGTTTATTTGTTTGTAGTTTGCCTCTCTAGCCATCTGGCTGGAGGCAATGCCATTGTGTCGATCTTAAGGTGTGGTGGTGGGTTTGAGATTTCAATCTAAAGATATGCAAAGTGTGCCTAGCTGGAGTTCCTGAAGTGTGCTGTGCTTTTGACCTTTAGGCTTGTGCTTCTCTCTCTCTGCTTGGGCCTGTGAAGGCAGGCCAGTTTCTTCTGCCATTATGGAACTTCCCCTGGATCTGTAAGCTTCAATAAATATCCCTTCCTCCATAACTGTGCCTGGTCTGGAAGTTCATCTCAGTGAACCTGAAGCTGTCTGCTACGCTCATGATATATTAAATGTGTGATGTTGCAATTACTCTACCCTAAAGTCCAAATTGACAGTCTATGCAATGCCACACTGCACAAATTCTCGGGATGTGGGCATAACAGCAAGCCTCTCACACAAACTGCTTCTAGTCCAGTCCAAGCAAAGCTCTTTCTCACCCTCATAAGCCCAACCTCACAGTCCATAGTTCTTACTGCATTCAGGTCTTTCAACTCTGATTGGAATAGTCCATCAAGCTGTACTTACAGAACTGCAAGACATCTCTTAGGCTAAGGTTTCAAATACTTCCACATTCCTCTTGAAAATGAGCTCCAAAGGCCACTGCCACACAGTTAGGTGTCTATCAGCAACCCCACTCCTTGGTACCACTTTGCTGTTGCAGTTAGGTTAGCATGGCTGGTAGAAATCACCCAACCAAGAGCAGGTTGTGGGAAAAAGAGGTTTATTTTGGCTTAACAGGATTGAAGGGAAGCTACATCATGGCAGGGGAAAATAATGGCATGAGCAGAGTGTGGACAGCACCCCCTGGTCCACATAAGGTGGACAACAGGAGAGTGTGCCAAACAGTAGCAAGGTGAAGCTAGCTATAACACCCATAAGCCCGCCACCAACAATGCACTTCCTTCCGGAGGCATTAATTCCCAAATCTCCATCAGCTGGGAACCTAGCATTCAGAACACCCAAGTTTATGGGGGACACTTGAATCAAACCACCACATTTCTCCCCTGGCCCCCATAAACTGATAACCATACGTGAGGTAAAATGCAATACATTTATTCAACTTTAAAAATCTCCATAGTTTTTATCAATTCCAATGATGTTCAAACATCCCTGCAATTCAAGGTCTTTTAACTAAGCCATAATACCAACTCCCCCCCCCAAAAAAAGAAATCCCTTAATGATACAGAATAAACATTCACACTGCAAAAGATGGCATTGGGCATAGCAAAGAAATATTCAACCAATACACGATTTAAACAGGGCAAACACCAAACTCTATACCTCCAAGACAAACAAATCTAGTCACTGACAAATCTCCAAGTCTGATAATTCTCCAGCAACGAGTCTCTGGTATTCCAATTCTGCCCTTCCAGCTAGGCTACTCAGTCCTGGAAAACTTCATCGGGGCTGGCAGCTTTCCTTAGCAGCCATCTTGTGGTCCCTGCATCTCCACTGGGTCTCCACTGAAATCCACAGTTCATTCTCATGGCTCCATGGGGTCTTCATGCAAGCATCCAGCAAACTTGTTTTACACTGCCCATGGTCATTTCCAAAACACAAGACTATGTTGCAAACTCAATGACCCTCTCTTTCCTGCATTTACTATACTACATAATACCAGGTGGGGTGCCAATTTGTTAATCCAGGGGGCAATAAAGCAGACTTTGAAGAACAGGACATTCTTTGAGCACTCAGGCCCCTTCAAAAGAGTCTTCATTCTTCCTGTTGCCCCAGTGCAGGTCAGCTAACCCAGTCTCAAAGGTTGTAATTGTAAGGTTCAGCAGTGACCAAGACCATGGAGACCACTCTGTGGCAAAAATGGAAGCTTTTATTTGTGAAAAACAGGAGGTGCCAGGACTGACTCTCAATAGCAGAGCAGTCAACTTGGGATCACAGACAGTAGACTATATAGAGCTCTTCAGTTGGGGGAAGGTGAGGAAGGGGGAAGTAAAAAACAAACAAACAAAAAAAAAAGGTGTCTTTAAAGGAGATCTAAGATAGCCAGGGTGTGATCCCAGAACAGTAACCAGGTGACTTACAAGATGCAAGGGCAGGAAATTATGACCTGGGGGACATTATTAGGCAAGGAAGGGATAACAGCTGGGTGGTTCCTTAAAGAATGTGGATGGCCCACTCCCTGGTGTCTGTCGCCATCCTGCTGTCTTTGGTGACTCCATTTTGTCCTGACCTAATAGTAATCTCTCAATTGCAGCTGAACGGACAGCGCTTCACCCCAAAATTTCATTTTATCTGTGCCATATCCCTCTACTCACACTAGTTCATTTCTACACAAAGAAACCCTGCACAGCTTCTCGGGACACAGGCATAACAGCAAGCTTCTCATACAAACTGCTAGCCCAGTCCAAGCAAAGCTCTTTCTCACCCTCATAGGCCAAACCTCACAGTCCATAGTTCTTATTGCATTCAGGTTTTTAAACTCTGACCAGAATAGTCCATCAAGCTGTACTTACAGCACTGCAAGACCTCTCTTAGACCAAGGTTTCAAATCCTTCAACATTTCTCTTGAAAATCAGCTCCAAAAGGCCAAAGCCACACAGTCATGTGTCTATCAGCAATCCCACTCCTTGGTACCACCTTACTGTTGCAGTCAGGTTCATATTGCTGGTAGAAATCAGCCAACTAAGAGCAGCTTGTGGGGAAAAATGAGGTTTATTTTGATTTACAGGCTCGAGAGGAAGCTCTATGATGGCAGGGGAAAACGATGGCATGAGCAGAGGGTGGGCATCACCCCCTGGTCCACATAAGGTGGACAACAGGAACAGGAGAGTGTGCCAAATGCTAGCAAGGGGAAGCTGACTACAACACCATAAGCCTACCTCCAACAATAATGCTGCCTCAAGGAGGCATTAATTCCCAAATCTCCATCATCTGGGAACCTAGCATTCAGAACACCTAAGTTTATGGGAGAGAGCTGAATCAAACCACCACAGTCACTGTATGTATAAAGCCTTTCATGTTCCAAACCTTTTGACTGTCTTGTCTCCAGTCACCTTTCTTTTCTTGGTTATGCTGAATTACTTGCTGTTTCTGCATGAGCTCAATGCTTTTGTGACTTTTGTTTTTGGAGAAAGCCATATCCCATATGAATCACAATGTAACTCTCACTCATCCTTATAGATTGAGATCAGGGATTTTCCATGATGCCTTGACTGACTTTCTCTGGCAAGAAAGGGCAACTACTTCTTCTCCTCCACCTCCTCCTTCTTCTCCTCCTCCTTCTTCTTCTTTTTTGTACATTTACTTCTTTTGTATCAGCTATACATTGTCTTTCTTCTTTGTGTATGTATGTGTATGCATGCATGTATGCCTGCATGCTTATATGCATGTGAACACAAATCTATAAGCAAGTGTGCGTGCATATATATGTACAAGATTGTGGAGGCCAGAGATTAATGTCAGGAGTCTTTCTTGATTGCTGCCACCCTTAGTTACTGAGGCAGGTTCCTTTACTTAAGCTTAGATCTCACTGATTCACCTAGACTAGCTAGGCAGCTTGTGCCAAGGATACCAAGCTTCTGCCTCTCCCTTATGAGCATTGGGATTACAGAAGGGCCACTTCACCCACCAAGCATTTACATGGGTGCTAGGGATCTGAAGTTTAGTCTTCAGGGTTGCACAACATAAATTTTATCCACTGAGCCATTTCCCTTGCTCCCTCTTTCTTCTTCTTCCTCATTTTTAAATTATGCCAGTGTTTATGTACTCTTTGATTATTCAGTGGTCAGTAAAAATGTCTTATTTACTTTCAATTTCTCCGCACAGGAAACAGTTTCTGATACATGGTAAGTGCCTTACAAAAGTTGAAAGAATAGACAGCTAGATTGATGAATGTGACAGATAGGATATTCTAATAAATAAGAAAGTGAAAATTAGAGCAAGACTTTAAGGTTAAGAAGGTAAGTCAACATGGAAAACTCTGAAGTCTTATATTTACCCCCTGACTCTGAGCTTTAATCTCTCAATTCAAATTCCATTTATGTATAGAAGTCTTTGCCTTTGAAATATCACCAACAGCAGAGCCACCCTCTGGCTCCACCAGATCTCACAACAGGAGATCAGGGAATCAGCTGCCTGTAGGATTCTTTTAAAAGTCAATTTTCAATTAAAACAGTTGGAGATTGCTTTTTATTCCTTTAAAAATCTTTAATTAGCATACACAGTATTAGGTTTTACTTTGGCATTTTCAAACAAAATTTCTTTTGTTGATTTTCCTCCCCCAACTCACTGAACCCCTCTGTACCCTTTCAGCCACCCTGATAGACTCCTTTCTGCTTTTTCTCACTTGCTTCTGCTCTTGCCCCCTTCCTTAGATCTCCTTGCCCTTTGTAGCCTCCTTCCTAGTTTCATAAACTATGCCCCTACCTATTCCCACTTATATAAATATGTGTCAAATGTATAAGCTAGGATCCACATATGAGAGAGAACATGCAATTTTTGTCTCTCTGTGTTAAATTGCTTAAATCACTTAATAGATCCATCCATTTTCCTGACAACTTCACAATTTCATTTTTCTTTATAGCTGAATAAAATCCATTGTATATATATATGTATGTATATATATATATATATATATATATATATATATATACATTCAGATAAGTTGTTAAAATCAGAGATCTCAAAGACGTAAATTAATGATACAAGATAAAGCTCTAAAATAACAATACGCCCATCCCAACCCAGTAAGAGAGAGGATTAGAGAATAAATTCATGAAAACTAGATAGCTATTTAAGTAAGTTTTGTTTTTCAAGACCCTGGGGAAATAGAATGAGTCAATATCAAAAATAAATGCCATCAATTCTAAGTTAGGAAGCTTTACTCACAGCCACATAAAACTGTAAATCCTTCTAGACAAAGCTCTCACTATTTCAAAGTCTGGTGGACCTTATCTTAGGAAGATCTCTGACTCTATAAATGTGCATTAGAAAACTTTCCAGGTTCTTCTGGTCTCAGGAGATACATAGACCTGCCCCTTGGTCTTCTCTGAACCATACAGAATGTGAGCACCCAAGCTTATGATCATCCCTTGGAAGACAAGCTTTTCATCTTCTTCCTAGTCCTCTTCATCATCCCTAGTTATTAGTTTGAATCAAATAACAGCAATATAAATGAGCCAGTATGAGTATCAAAACTCAAATTCTATATAACTTGCCATTGTTGGGAATATTCCATTACCATAAATACTCTCAATATCCCTTCAACTGTCATATAAGAGACAAATTTGAACAAAATGTCTTCATTATTTTTTTCTTTTTATTTTGATGTGTATGTGTTGGTGTGTGTGTAGGTGTACACATGCACACGTGAGCAGATGCAGAGGATCTAACTTAGGGACTCATACATGATAAGCAAATAAATGTTCTGTGCCTGAGCCAGATCTCCAGAACCACCATGTATATTTCTCCCTTGCCTCCTTGTCATATTCCCCTACTCATTTGAAAAGAATGACAATAAAAGAATAATAACGCGTCTTCCTAGGCCCAGGGAACATTGTAGAAAGAATATAAAGCACAGGGTGGGAAGATGCACTCCAATAACCCTACACAGGAGGGTCTTCAGTGGAATGGGGGCTTGTCATAGATGACATGACAGTATATCCTGCTGGAAATATGTGAAATTTGCAATATGTTTCTATATTAAAATTCTCAATAAAATAAAAGGGAAAAAAGAATGGTAATTTCTGCTTCCCACTTACAAACTGAGAAGTGACTCAGTAATCCTTTTAGCCCTTTGGTCTGTGAAGCACTCATTTTATGAAATATTCCCCATTCTTTTGATCTCACCATTTAAAGTCTGCTATCCTTTCCTTTATAGTAATCATTGCAATGTCCTCACCATCAGGTATTTCTTGGGAATTAATGATCAACTGAGGTTAATGGTCCACAGAGCAGCCCTGGTCCATCAACTCCACTCAGCCTGTCATTAACCCTCAGGAAACATCCTGCTTCCCAGTTGTTATTGCTTCATTTAGATGCTCTCCATTGTCACCAAGCCATGCTTTGCTGGGACATCCACCAAGAAGCTTTGTGTTTGTTTTATGTTTTATGTCCATGTCCTAATGGTACAATGAGAGTGTTTTCCCTAACTGGTGATGAAATAAAACTAGAATGTGCCTTATTAAAAGTTACCTTAAAAGCCATTAAATACTTCAGGATGTTTTAGCTTTATATATTTTTCACATGACTTAAGCTAATAAATAGGCGAGAGGACTCTGTCCTTAATAGTACAATCCCTAGCACTCTCTTCAAACCATCTTTAGTCCTTTCATTTCTTCACCTCTCAGAATAAATCTAATCACTTAATTTACTTTTACAAGTTACTCTCCCAGGCTCAAGGTTGTTTTAAGCATTAAATAGTTTCATGCATTGTCTACAACATTAAATGCTACATGTCTCTTACAAGCAGTTTGTAGACATTATCCAGCCCACAGTATTTCTACCTCTTCTACTTGCTAACCCCACAATGCTACATTTCATTGAGGGAGACACAAAGCTCTGAAGGCCCTCTTTTTGGTTCATTCCCTTTTTCAGTTTGATGAATAGAGCTACAGCAGGGCAAAGGGAGGTGGGATTGGAAGACATAATGAGAAAGGTCTCAGGGCAACATTTAATAGGGCATGACTCTTTTGACACCAAAATTAATTTTAAAATACAGCCAAGTTCTCATTGTGGGTAAATATATTATTAATAAATAGTGCTTAATAAGAATAGAGGAAAAGGGCATCTGCTTTGCCATACTTTCTTATAAGAAGGAAAATGGGTGGGTGGTGACACAGTAGGAAACCAATGCTTCTCTCATTAAATTTATAATAGTTCTTTTTTAAAATTTATTTATTTGAGAAAGAGAAAAAGAGAGTGGGAGAAAGAAAAAGAGAATGGGCATGCTAGGGTCTCCAGCCACTGCAAACAAACTCCAGATACATGTGAGACCTTGTGCATCTGGCTTACATAGGCCCTGGGGAATCAAACCTGGGTCTTTGGGCTTTGCAGGGAAATACCTTATCGGCTAAGCCATTTCTCTAGCCCTAGTTGTTGTTTCTTCTTCCTCCTCCTTCTCCTCCTCCTCCCCTCCTCCTTCTCCTCTGCCTTCTTCTTCTTCTCCTTCTTCTTTCATTTTTGAGATAAGGTCTCACTAGTCCAGGCTGGCCTGTAATTCACAGGGTAGCCTTATACTCACAGTGATTCTCCTACCTCTGCCTCCCAAGTGCATGGATTAAAGGTGTGCACCACCATACCAGCAATAGTAATTTTTTAATAGTGGTTCTTTTAATGCAGATATCATGCAGGAATAAATGATTGGTCAAAAATGAGCATAATATGACATATATTGATGTCACTATTCCTCAACAGAAAGATGTCACTACTGCACAACAGAAAGATCAGCTTAATCTTAGATCTGCCAAATCTACTTTACCTTTGACAAGTTGATAATACACTTTGCATTTCAACATCTTCATCTAGAAAACAAGGTATGGACTAGCTAATGTCCTTATAACTTTACAATTGTAATCTATGATTTTTTGTGTCCATGTAATAACCACCTGTCATAATAGATGGACTTTGCATGGATCTATTTCCTTTTACTTCCAGCTCACACAATGGCATATTTGTACTAATTTCCCAATGATTAGAAAACAATATCATGTAAACAATGTATCTCTATAGAGAATATAGTAGTGTTAATTTTAAAGAATACTGTATATGGCCTCTGTTTCCATGCTAAGTAGCTAACAATCTAGTGGTGGAAACTGAAAATAATATTTACAATGACAAATAAGGATGTGTGGGAAATGAGGAGGGTGACAAAAGAGAATCAGATGGACTTGGAATAAGACGTAGTTGAGAGACTGAGAGAAGATTCAAAGACATAGTTAAACCTATTGTACCTGGAGCCATGGGCCCAAAATGGAAGCACAGTTAGGTCAAGTTAGACTGTACAGCTCTTATATGAAGTGGAAAAGCAGCTACTGCAAACTTGATATGTTATTACCATTCTGATTTTTGACCTGGTCAAGGAAGATTGTTTTTTCAGTAAGAACACTAGGCATTTTAGGTCTACAAAAGTTTGGACACAACTTTTTAAAACACATTTTAAAAGATATTAAGTACATTTGATAAATGGTTATGATGACCAGTTATGTTACTCCCTTGGTATTATCTTTGGACTTAAACAAAGAAACTCAAGTGCTACAGTTTACAACTCCAAAGTTTGAACTGATCATTCCAAGTATCTCACAATTACTTGGAAAGTGTAATGAATTTAGTATAAGTCAAATGAGATAATGTGCTCATCATGTACAGAACCAGAAGTCAGTGGGGCATTATGGAGAAAGGAGAACTATGTTTGCATAGTAAAACTTCACAGATTATAGCCAAGTGTCAACTGACAAAGTTTCATTTATTTGCTATGCTCCAGTCTGATGTGTGAGATATAACCTTCAAACACATATCTGATAAAAGCCTCAGGATTTGGGACATTTAAACCTAGACTGGAGAACATACAAAGAAGGGCTTTCAAGGAATCAGTTCTACACTGAGAAGAACTGAACTCTGTGGCAAGTGGCAGGCTTCACTTTTGTACTGTTCAATAAAATTTTAAAGAATGAGGTAGGGAAGATTATTCCTCTTTGTGTGTGTGCACGCTCAGGACATTTGCATGTGTGCAGAAAGATGCATGCAGTAGTGCACTTGTGGAGATCAGGGACAACTCAGATGTTAGTCCTCCCTTGTTGGAGGCAGTGTCTCATGTTGCTTATCATTGTGTTCTCTGTATAGTTGGTCCATGAGTGTCCAGGAAATTATCCTGTCTTCACCTCCCATCTTGCAGTAGGGATGCTGGGATAATTGATGCCCACCACAACATACAGTTTTTACAATTGTTTATATCATTATGTATATTTTTATTGTTTTCCTTTCAAGGATCACTATACTAATACAACTAACAAAAGTAAAAATATAACTTGCATTTCACTATCATACATATACATGTGTGATTGGTAAGATGACATTGAAAAAGTATATGTAGTTTGCATTGGACTAGAACTAAAGGAAATATGAACTTTACTGAGACTTTAAGTATATCAGTTAGCTCTTTTGTAGCTCAGACAATCTATTATAAAATGAGAAGACTAAGGATGGTTCTCCATTTACCACGTTCACACATTAATCTATATTTAATGATATTTGT
Source organism: Dipus sagitta (assembly GCA_036346955.1). Taxonomy (NCBI): domain Eukaryota; kingdom Metazoa; phylum Chordata; class Mammalia; order Rodentia; family Dipodidae; genus Dipus; species Dipus sagitta. The sequence continues at coordinate 61,972,666 of CM070775.1, forward strand.
GACATGTTCATCAAACTGTAACATAATTATACCACAAATAAGAATAAATATATACGTACTGTTCAGTCAGAAATGATTTTAACAAAATAAAAATGGTTTAATAACATAAAAGGAAATATGCAGTTGCCATAACTATAAAATATAGAATGTAGTGACAGGCACAGCTGGATCCAAGAGCACAAGTAATGTTTATACAAGTAAAGTTTGTGCATAAGTCTAGAGATTGAGTAGTGTGGGGGTGTGGGCTGCACTGTGTTAAAGGAAAAAATATAAAGGCAAAACAAACAAATAAAACCTGGAAATTCAATCCCAATGTAATGTGGATTAGAATTGGCTATAAGTCACTGCTATCCACATTAGGTAGAATTTGATTCTGGGTTTTTTTGTTCGTTTGTTTGTTTTTCTGTTTGTTTATTTTTGTTGTTGTTTTTCTAAGATATCCAGATACAGGGAACACAAAGCTGGCTTGGATGGTCCTCTGTTATCTGCAAGCCAGGCTCCTTTCAACATTGTGCTTTGCAATCACAGCTTATGTCCCTGATCCTCTTTTTCAAAGATGTAGTCCTAAAACCTTAACCACAGTTGGATGTGGTGGCACATGCCTTTAATCCCAGCACTTGGGAGGCGGAGGTAGGAGTATCACTGTGAGTTCAAGGCCACCCTGAGACTACATAGTGAATTCCAGGTCAGCCTGAGCTAGAGGAGTGAGACCCTACTTAAAATATAATAAATAAATAAATAAATAAATAAATAAATAAGTGAATAAATAAATAAATATAAAATAACATAACCACATTCCAGAAAGTATAGAGGAGAAGGGTCAGACTCAATGGACTCTGAAACCTTTCCTGGAGTAGCCATGTTGAGCCATACTACTAGACTTTCTTTTCTCCCAGTCATGCTCAGCTACAAATCATGTTAGGCTGCTTTTAGTCTAGGCACATAAATATGTGTGAGAGCTAAGAAGGAAAGTATTGAAGTTGGAATAAGAAACTACATGTCTAGCACAGTGTTGGGATATATGCCCATAATTAAACATAAGAACGATCACCAGAAAGTTTGTCCATGTTGTCCACTCAGCCCCAGGCTGTGGAAGAGTTCCTGGAATATAATGATAATCAGACTTTTACATTTCTCTGGTAGGTTCCAGAGAAAAACTATTTAAAGGAGAGAAGATTTGTTTTGGATGACAGTTTTAAAGGTCCAGGGTCCACTAAATTAATTGCTTTGTGCCTGAAGGAAGGAAGAATATCATGATAGCAGAAATATGTGCTCCATTGAAGCCAGGAAGCCACAACAGGAGAAGCCCGAGGACAAGATATATCTTCCCAGAGCACAGGAGGTTAATCCACTGATTAGGTCAGAGTGGCCAGGATCCAGATACAATCACCTCTCAAAAGCCTATCAACCAGCAGTTAAGTCCTAATACATGAGCCTATGGGATACACGTTATGTTGAAGCCAAAATATAATAAACACTCAACAAATATTATTAAGAGGAAAGGTCAGTGGATGTGGGTGTTCCTAGGCCTAAAATACCTAAAATACATTAATAGTACAATAAGTTCACTGAAACTCTGGTATAGATTGTACCAAGATAATCATCACATAAAGGCAGTTTCTTCATTTTCTCCAGATCCTTTGGAAAGACCGTGAGTGATAAAGTCACACAGACCTGAGTCACTCGCCAACGTTCACCATGTAATACCCTCAGAATTTCATCATACCTCACAGACTCATAAACGATATAAAGTCAAGTCAAAAAAATCTAACTTGAAAGACATTTTAATTGGGACAGAGTTGACCGAAAATTTCACCTGACACATGGTAACTCTTCAGTAATGGCCATTTCTTTTCCTTTTCTGTATTGCTACATAAACCCTGACCAATTCCTCCAGTGCATTTGAAGCATCTCAAAAAAAAGTTTGTGCATCTAAGTATTTCAGTGAGACTGATTCATACTCCAGGTATATATGAACAGAGACTAGACTTGAATTCTATGAGTTTTTAGCCCAAATCTCCCTTTTGTAGATCCTTACATGTATAGTTAATAAAGTAAAGCTCTTGGAAGAATGTTAAATTTTGAAACACAGCTCTGTTAATCATGAAAATGTTTTGAAGTATTCATACATTTAAAAAACATTTAATCTATTATTAGTTACAGGTAGTCATATTTGGTAATCAGGTAGAAAAATCTAATTTGAAGAAATGATAATGATTAAACAATGGAAAAAATTATCTAACATGTTTCCTTAAAATATAATCATAGGGCTGGAGAAATGGCTTAGCAATTAAGGTACTTGCTTGCAAAGCCTAAGAACCCATGTTAACTGCCCAGTACCCACATGAGCCAGCTGTACATGGTGGTGCATGTGTCTAGAGTTCATTTGCAGTGGCTAGAGGCCCTGACATGCCCTCTCATGCCCATTATCTATTTATCATCTATCTGTCATTTGTAAAAATACAAACACAAATTAAAATACAAATATAAGGAACACCTAATTTTGGAAATCACTACATATATATATAGTTTTCTTTGGTATATTTTATCTTTGCACAGTAATTTGAAGAGAAAGATTTGTGGCTAAAATAATCACAAAAGGTTGAATTTATTGGTAGAAAAGAAACCTAATTCTGAAGTAGGTCAAGAATTTCTTCAAAGTAATAGACATCTTTAAAACATCCAAACTGTCAGCTACAAACTGAGTAGCAGTGTTGATCCTATAAAATGTTTTCACTGCCCCAAGAAAGTGGTCAACACCATGAAAACTATAAATTGCTTTTATCATTTATATTTTCCATACTTCTAAAGGCAGCATTTAACATAATAATCTTATGCATTCTCTAATTATAATAGACCAGAGATTCCCAAACCCAATTTCCTATATTTTTTCATTGAGATTTAAGCACCTTTCATCCTTAAAACCAGAGTATTGTGACCTGAAAATGTATTTGTCCCTAAGCTCAATAAGTATTATGAATTTTTGAGAGAAAATGGCAGGAACCTGATGCTGACATGTTTTCTCTCCAAAACTGCTTGTATGAACAACTCAGAAAACAATATCAATCCCAGAGAAGTTGTGTTTGTGGGCTTTATTGCTGCTGTTTGATTCTTGATAGAGAACAGGGAGGGGCTACATAGTTGAGAGTGTACTGTATGCCAGATAGTTACATCCATTAAACACTATCTTCAAATAATCGAAGCAAGAAGCAGGCAGTCTTCCCATTCTACATCTGGGAAATTGATATTAGGCAATGCGGCTGCTAAAGGCAGCAGGACCCAGCATTTATCAGAAGACCCCTGTATGTCCAATAAAGCAGCTACACAATGCTCCTTTCCCAGTGTAGAAAGCTAAGGGAAGCTGGGGAAAAGATACACTTTCCCCAGATGACATGAAACAGTATAACAAAAGATGCTTATGTAGCAAATACTCCAGCAATAGTAAGGTGCCAACAAGCAAGCCATGAGTAGGAATTTGAGTTTAGCAAAGCAAAATTTCAGTTCAAGTTCATGTTGAACTGCTCCCTCCTATATCCAATCACCAAACATACGAAATCTTAGCTTGAGATTCCAGCTATCCCATGGAGCAAATATTTGCAAGCAAACTCACAAGGAAGGGACTAACAAATGTTGAATTTCATTTGGACAGGCACTTACCTTCATTTCTATGATGAGGTAAATAGTAAGTGCAGGGTAATTACATCTACCATGAGCACTTACTAAGCAATGTGCTAAGGGCAGTTCAGGCTTTATAATAATTCTTTTTCAAAAAAACATTACAGATCAAGAAGGATTTATTTATTTTTTTCCGTTTCGTGGATACAGATAGTATGGAACAAGAGATTAAGCAGCCCAACTGAGATCACCTCACTGGCAAACTGCAGAGTAGAGACCAGGAATGGACCTGTTTTGTGCTTAGATCCTGTACACTGGGGATATCCCTGCTATCCTGTCTCTTCTTTACCCGAACTTCTCCTGCTCCATGGACAAACCTGTTTAGGCTTTGGTTTGGGTACCATAGGAAATTGGACAGGAATTTTTTCTTTAATGAATTCACTAGATTCTCTGATTCTTATAGTTTATATAATGTATACAAAACAATGGCTTCCTCTTTCAGTATCTTCTTCAGGTCAGCTTTTATATATACCTTTCTAAGCTCTACACAATACACATGTATTTATAATACATTGAAAATCTCATCAAACCCAAAGGAAAGGGAATGTCTCATTCTAACTCATTCCTAAGCCTGTGATTCAGAAGCAAAAATTCCACTTTCTTGAGAGAAAAAAACAATTCCTTTTCTCTTCATTCATGTCCTTGGGAATATTTTCCAATTCTCTTGTTAGAAGAATGTCTTAGTATCTTTCCCACTTTTATTGTATTAGCAGTTTCTCATTTTAGTCTTTCTATCAGCATTTTCCTATCTTAAAAACAGCTATGAGTTTTCTGTCCTTTTACACTTTATAAGAGAGTAAAAATATAAAGCTTTGGAGAATCTTGCCTTATTCAGTCTTTTCCTCAGTTTGCATGTCTGAATCAAATCATTCCAGTGTTAGTTGATTGGAAATACAAACTAACTTGTTCACAACTAGAAATAAATGCTAATGGGTTCAACCTTGTCACTAGGGACACACATCACTAAATTATTGTTGGGAATCCTATGGATTGTGCTATGAGTCACTTCATGGACGGGTGTCAGGAATGTGGGATACAATTGCTTGTTTTCACAGAGGATCCTGTGCACTGTTGTGTGCTATGAATCTCAAAAGTAATGAAGTTGGCTCTCCATGCTTCATGTGACAATCTCTGTCTTCTTTCAAAATCTGTTTACGTAATCCTGTCCATCAGAAGGAAAGAATCAACTGACATGCCCCATGATATTAAATCAGAATACAGTGTGACCTCAGAAAACTTAGCTGACAATTTTTAAAGCACATAACTTGGGGGATGAAAGAAAAGTTCTTCTAATGATAGAATACTCCCTTTTCATTCTGCCTATCAGCCTGATTACCTGAACCACAGGGTGACTTCTTCCAGCTGCTAAAGACACCTTCTCTGATTTGGGTTAAAGGAGTCTGTAAGTTACATATATGTCTTTTTCACATTTACAGAATAAATGCTCCAGAGAAACTTGAAAATTGCTTGTAAAATTAAAACAAAGCAGGTAACATTTCAATGATTCAACTTCCCTGGATATCTTTTTTACCTAGTGAAACAGAGGGTCCTCTGTTACAGTTAAGGCTCTCCTGGGAAATGAAAAGCACTTAGCAGCCAAAGTCAATCGCTCTCTGAGGTGGGAGGTCTCTAGTCACACCTTAATACAAATCAGCCAGAAAGCTCAGGGAACAAGACCAGGTATTAGCTCATTGGACTGGAATCATCTGGCTTCAGGCTCTAATAGAAAGCTTCTAGAAAATCAAACATGGACAGCAGGTCGTTTCATTGTGGCAGATCCCAGCTGGGAAGGAGGGATGCTTTCACTGTGTCATGGATAATCTGATATGCCTGTCACTCATGGCAGCTACAAAACCCATTTTAATCCGTGTTATATAGAACATAAATGTTTTCAGAGTTACTGGGGGAAGATCAAAGCCTTAAATATTCACTAATTGTATTTCAACTAGATGGCCTAACATTCATGCTTCAGGCACCAACACAGAAGAGAAATCAACTTTACCTGTCCTTTCCTCATGTGAAGAGTCTGTTTTTCCAGGTCAGGGAGAGGAGTACTACAAGGAACACAGGCTTTCTTAGAGGTGATATGTGGCACCTCAAAAACTCATTTACCAGCTTCTGGGTATTTGCCCCTTAGCCCAGGTGTGCCCATGATCCCCAGTTCCAGGCTTACATTTCCCCAAATTCATCCCATATTCCCAAATACAGCGTCAAAATCTCCTCATTCTTTACTTCAAAAGTCTAACATTTTGTCAAGTCCTCCTTTTCACTGAAGGCTTTGTTTTTAATCCAACAAGCAGTGGATGGGAAGCCATGCATAGTGCCCTGCACACAGGAGCAGCCACAGCAGATGAGTTCCACAGAATGAATAAGAACACAGTTTCAGAGCTATTCGCTCTTCCTCCACGCATCCCCAGGAAGCATTTGAAGTTCTTGTCTCTCTTTCCATGGGACCCTTTAGCCCTTCTGCTTTGTAGCATCAACATCTAGCATAGTTCCTAATATACCAAGAATGTTAGTAAAGGGTTGTTATGTAAATAGATTATCTTTGGAAGGAATTCTAAGAGAGATAATCTGTAAGATTTACATTATTTCAAATGAGGGATTCTCATAGACAAAAATACTGGATGCCCAACCCTCTTATGGATAGATAAACTCAGGATGGTTTCATTCATATTTTTGTTTTGTTTATGGTTTTTCAAGGTAGGGTCTCACTCTAGGCAAGGCTGACCTGGAATTCGCTGTGTAGTATCAGGCTGGCCTCAAACTCACAATGATCCTCCCATCTCAGCCTCCCAAGTGTTGGAATTAAAGGCATGTGCCACCACACCCAACTCAGGAAGTTATTTTTCCTTTATGAGTTGTTTTTTATTTGTGGCCCAATCAGAATAATTTCAGTCAGTGAAAAGCTGAATGTGGTAGCACAGGTTTTTATTTCCAGCACTCAGAGGCAGAGGCAGGAGGGTCTCCATGAGTTCCAGGCCATCCTGAGACTACATAATGAATTCCAGGTTAGTCGGGGCTAGAATGAGACCCTATCTCAAAAAAACAAAAACAAAAATAAAAAAAAGAAAGAAAGAAAAGAATCAAGTCAATGAATGCATTGATCTCAACAATAGCTAAATATGAGAGACCCATTTAAGTGGTTTATCAACATTACAACCCTACATAATAAATGCTTCCTATAAGAGAGAAAAAAATTGAGAACAAAAGGGGAAATTTTCATTTAATTGAGGTTAGAAAACTAAAACAATAACATTTTTAAATATTTTAAATATACTCTAGCTATTCTAAAATCTTTAAATCTCTAATTCTTATTTCTATGTCATATCAAAACACATCACTTCCTTAATCATTCTTTTCTAATCTATATTTTAGAGAGAACAAAATGTCTGTGAAGGAAATCACATGTATATAGACCCAGCTCATTGTCTACATGATAATGTTTAAATTCTTCCCAACTCTCCTCCACCTGAATATAAATCTTTTGACAACAGTGTTCAAACATTGTATGCAACAATTAAAACCTCTTCCTCAGACAAAATCTTACCTTAACCATTTAAAAACAGGGAGCAAACCTGATTTTTCATCCCAGGATATGACCAGAGCTCAGCATATTCTTATCATTAGGTAGTTATTCTAAGAACCACACTTATTCCTAGTGGAAAAAGAAGTGGCAGAGAATCTTCTGTTAAAGGAACATAATGCTATTACATAAACAATTACACTTAAAGTATACCACCAGGAGATGTTCATTCATGCCTGCTAATTTATTTAAGCTCCACCTGTTTCTCTGTGGCCATGAAAATAGACATTGATCCTCTAGTGTCTATAAAAGAATTAAGGGAAATTGATCAGTGACTGAAATTTGATGTATTATTCTCCCAATTTGGTTCTCATAAGTTTTTTTTTTTTTTTTTTTTTTGGTCTTCTGGAATTGTCACCATGGTATAGTCTCACTCACTGGGCTAAAGATACAACAAATTCAACAGAACAACAACTTCATGGCAAATAATAATGCATGGATTCTGTTTCACTGTAAAACCTACATTTTCTTTCAAATGATATTTAGTCTGGCCAGATCCCTAATAGAATTTTTCAGATTAAGAAACTACCTTTCTTTGATATGTATCTGTCTCTCTCTTTCTCTCTCTCACACACACACATTCTCTCTCTTTCAAGTAAAAATCAAAAACTATAGAGTAATAGACTAATAATTTAACAATTAAATTTCTGTTCCTCCTATACATTATTGCTGTTCTAGTATATATTGTAAAATAATTTTAAGAATTATGAAAAGCACAACTCTCAGATAAGCATAAAATGACTGCATTTCAAAAATTTAATCTAACTTATTTAATAAGGCAACCAGGAGGCCAGCCCAAAAATCATTAAGAAGATTACATATATACACAAATATATGTATATATACAATGTAATATAATGTTGAGTTAGATACAAAACTGGTTAATGCTCAACAGAACCATGAACCAAAAGGTTTGGGGTTATCTGTTCAAGTAAAAAAAAAAAAATCTTGGGCTGGAGAGATGGCTTAGCAGTTAAGCGCTTGCCTGTGAAGCCTAAGGACCCTGGTTTGAGGCTTGATTCCCCAGGACTCATGTAAGCCAGATGCACAAGGGGGCGCACGCGTCTGGAGTTCATTTTCAGTGGCTGGAGGCCCTGGCATGCCCATTTTCTGTTTCTCTGCCTCTTTCTCTCTCTGTCTGTTGCTCTCAAATAAATGAATAAAAATAAACAAAAAAAAATCTACAAATTAACCTCTCTAGTTCATATTTGGAGACATCCCGAATGAAAAGTCAAATTTCTGTTCTTCTCAGAGAGAAAATCAAATTTCCCTTTGCTTATTTCTACATTTTAGAGGTTTCTGAGAGTATATTATGACAATTTTACTATAGACAAAAGAAAACTTAAAGACACACTGCTATGAATTTTCAAGTAATGGGGGATTGGCTGTGAATTGTTGAGAAAGAATAGCACTGTATGGAGAAAAGTTGGCCTGCACACATTAGGAATAGAAGCTATTAATTTCCAATGAGGAAATCAAGAGTGCTTGCCTGACAGAAAGAACTACCAATAACACTGGTCTTGGAAATAACTGCTTCAGCCTGACACACTCTTCTCAGTGATTTCTTCTCTGACAACAGAAAAGATGGGTCTTCAGCTTCATGGGATGGGCAAACTGGAGAACAGTATTACCCACTAACTCCCTGTAAGCCAAAGGCAGGACAGCTGACCTACCCTGGTCCCAGGGCAACTTTGGATGGTCTCTCTAGCCCAACCTCACTGTTTACCCCTCTCCTGCCCCGTGGCCTGGCCCTGGCTCTTTACTTTGTGCCTGACTCTCTCATTAGGGGCCCCATGAAGGTCTCTGACAGAAAGCACTTCAGGCGAACAAGCCTTACCTTCACATGCAGCACAGGAGCTTAAGCAGCTTTGTTCAGCCGTTACTTCATAATTACCCATTTCTCTCTCAGGGACAAAAATATTTAATCAGTTCGAAATCCAAATGAAATTCCCAAGAATGCACTACTCTGGAGAGTAAAGGAGTCAGGTAGAAAAAATAATGCTTTAAACAGTACAGGGGAAGCAAAGGAAAGTCCTTCTCTCCACAGAGTATGTCAGCTGTCTGCCTTGGCTCTTCTTCACCTGGTCTGCCTTGACATTTCCTTGAATCAGTGTGATGGCTGTGTCTTTGTTTTACATTTTTCTTCTCTTCTTCCTACTTTTCTCTTTAAGGTACTTACTCAAGAAAAGTTACTGATATGTCTCATTTGCTATATTTTGGGTCATGGGTACTCAGGAATGAAAGCACTCAAACCCAGTTGAAATACAGAAATTGCCCCATGGGTACTGTGGACCCCAAAGATGCTTCTAATTTTATATCCTTCAAGACTCGAGATCTTTAATTAAGAAAGGATATAAATATAGCATTGTGGAGGAAGTCCCTGAAGTTTAACACAGGGACCCTAAGATTATGCAGGGATAAAAATCTGTGCCTTGAAAATTCTTGATTGACTCTACTAATGAGAGGTTGAGATTTCTTCCTCATAACCCTGTGCTTGTCTCCCAATTCATTTCCTCCAGTATTTAATCTTCAGTGCATGACACTTTAACCACCAAGCTTATTATTCTAAAAATAGTATTCTAGCTATGCCATCTTAGGAAAGAGATATGTGAAAAGCTCATTTCTACATGATTTCCTGGTTGTTGATATGTTAATATCAGACTTGCACCAAATGAAATAAACAACCATACTAACAAGAGATAAGAAAATTTTCATCTGGCACAATTTCACAACTCCTATGTGTAAAATGACTTTCATATATTTCCCTGCGATGAAACCTCACCAGAATTGATAGATGGTCTTTAATGGGAACAAAGAGAAAAGTCACCATGTAGCCATCTTAGAGCAGGCATGACTGTATCTATACAAACAGATCAAGGTAGCTCATTCCACACCACCTTGGGCTGTGCCTCGTCATTTTTATGACAGTTTCTAAGATAAAAATAAATTATGGAGGATTTTATCAAGACTCTGGGTTAAGAAATTCATTATGCCAGGGGAACATGGAGAGAATCAGAGATTCAGACAGAATCAGAGGGAACAATTTAGGATTGGTAATAAGATGAGATTTATGTTTCAATCCTTTTCTCTCTCTTGGCAGTGTTCAGTGAATATATGCATGGGAAGGCACTACAGTGCACATAAAACCTTTGCTAGGAGAATGAGACATCTTAAAACCTCACTAAAGTCTATTGAAGGCATAGTACTTGCTGGCATGAGTGTGGTTGCCTATGTTTATCATATTTCCTTAAAATTATAATGTGATGCCTGCTAGTACCACCTCCTGGTGATTCCACCCTGCTTTCTGGGCACACTGCCCCCTCCCCAACTCACAGAAGAATCAACTGGCTGGAATTCAAGATGAGCTTGGCTCATAATCAATAGGAAAAAGATATCGACCTTGGATTTATCCTTCACCAGTCTCTCACTGTCCATTAAATAATTAATAATAAAAACACCTTTATGTACTTTTGAAGCTGCATTACTAAATAAAATTTAGAAATTAAAAAAACCTCAATAGCATATTGAAGCTATCCTAAAACTCTTCTTCTCCTCATAACATCATAACTTTTTAAACACAGTGGCTCAGACCTAACAAAAAACCTTCTCCTAATTACTCCCTGGTCTCAGAAATGCATAAATACAGATGAATAGTACTCTTCTAGTCATAATTTTAAAATGCTGATTCTAAAGCCATTCTAGTAAGTTATTTATACTTTCTGGAGCCTTGTGCAAGGACTTTGGCACTGAAATGTATACTTATGTAACCACTAATTTAAGATGGTCAGACAATACCTTACTTGTTTGACTGCTCCTCTACCAGCCACAACAACACAGAGGATTAAATATGAAAGTCTCTTGGCTGTATATTGCTAAACACAACATGTTTGCTGCTATGTATAAGTAATGCTACAAAATCATTCACATCATCTTCACACCAGCCATTCAAATCCTAGTCACAGGCCACAAAATGAGCATGTAGGCTCACTCAATGCCTTGACTTCTTGGTGCCTTGTCATCTCTACCACTAGAAACATTCACTGTCACATGTAATACCACCATTTGTTTTATGGCAGAATCAGGGACACTGATTCCTCCTCCTTTGAAATATAATCATGCTCTTGCTTCAACACAACTTGGTACCTCTCCATTCTCCTTACACATTGCTACAAATAAAATGTTCTCATGATATTTGAACCACAGGCCCAAGCTGCTTTCTGCATCTTTACTATATCCTAACACTTCATTTTGCCTTCCAGCAGGATCACATCACTTAGTGAGTTATTTCCTAGGGAACACCCCTTTTCTGCTCCAGTGGCATTAAATGTCTCCTTGTACTCTGAATGTCTGTGATGCTATTTTTCACCTCTATGGCTTTAGACACAGATTTCCACCTTCCAGGCAGATGATTTCCACTGTTTTCCCTCTTACAGGAAACCTCTTGCATTATGTTGTTTTTATTTCCCTAAAAACAAGAAAAATAAACTTTCAGTTGCAGAAATAAAAAATTCTCTTATACCATTATTTTGTTCACATATTTTCCTATTTATGTATTTGAGAGATAGAGAGAGAGGCAGAAACAGAGGAATGGGGGCATGCCAGGGCCTCTATCTACTACAAACAAACTCCATGTGAATGTGCCACTTTGTGCATCTGGCATTATGTGGATACTGGAAAATCAAACCTGAGTCCTTAGGCTTTGCAAGGAAGTTCCATAACCACTAAGCAATCCCTACAGCTTCTACTCTTACAATATTCTTAATCAGGAAGTGAAGGCAACATTTCTTTTGTAAGCATGCAATCTGGAAATGGGTAATATCAATAGTTACATAATTTTGCCAAAGACATAAATACGATGGGCTCAAAGACTGTTCTGACATCAAGAGAAGCCATATCACTTTATTATAACTCAGTAAAGGCATTTTTATAAAAGTCTGATAAAACAGAGTCTAGATGTTCTGCTTTTGAGAGTCTAACAGTGGGCTATCTTTTTTGACTAAAATGAAAATAGAGATATATTATCAGTCAATTGTGGAAGTTGAATATACAAATATAAAACAGGTGGCTTGGGCTGAAGAGATGGCTTAGCTGTTAAGCGCTTGCCTGTGAAGCCCAAGGACCCCGGTTCGAGGCTCAATTCCCCAGGACCCACGTTAGCCAGATGCACAAGGGGGCACATGCATCTGGAGTTCGTTTTCAGTGGCTGGAGGCCCTGGTACACCCATTCTCTCTCTCTCTCTCTCTCTCTCTCTCTCTCCCTCCCTCTTTCTCTCTCTGTCTCTTGTCTCAAATAAATAAATAAAAATAAAAACATTTTAAAAAACAGGTAGCTCAGAATTAAAAACATAATTTTAGGGGGTCAACCAACTGCTCTCTAATTGGCTTTGAGTCCAACTCTATGGAATGGAATTGATATCTGCTACTGAAAACCTAGTCAAAAGCCTATAGCTGAGAAGGTCATAAGCTCTAGCGGGAAAGCTGTGATTGATATTTGGTAAACAGATGTATTGCGACCATTAAATTGCCCTTTAAATATTTATGTTTATTTCTGTAGAGTAGTGCTGCTCTCATCTCTGGTCAGAGAAGATTAATTTTGAAGATAGAAGTAATTACTGGGGATACTCAAAACTCATCAAAGTGCTGAAAATAATTGACTGTTGAGTGCTTAGCATTAAATGAACCACCTATATAATGTGCTGTAAGCCCAGGAAACATTGCAAAAGAGGGGGTGGAAAGGCCCAGAAGAAGGGGAAGAGTACCTTGGTACACTGATTTTCAGATGTGATGTGGCGGTTGCATTCATAACCTCACAGTGGCAGTTGTCACCTGCTCAAGACCTGAATGATACTGAGTTCATCAATACTCCATCAAGGATGATGGGGAGGGAAATAAAGAAATAAAATATCAAAATAAAAAAGGGATCAGTTGGAAAGAAGAAGGTGTTCACTGGAAGCGGAACAAGGAAGTAAGGACAAAGGAGGAAATAGGAAAGGATTATAATCAAAATATACAACATATATGTATACAAATTGTCAATAAAAAGTAAAGAAATATTTTCTATTAAAAAGTATCACCTACTCATTATTTAAAATTTGAGAAATAAAATAATGTATACTCACAAGTCTCCTAGATTTTCTACTTCCGTTGAACTTATTTTGGTGTTTAAGCTTCCATATTAAGCCAAGACACACATTCAGTCAATTATAAATTACATGTAAAGTTCAATTATGGATCTTCCTCAAATTTATAATTCACCCTATATTCAAATGACTATTTTCACTAAAATAATATAATATCTACAAGGTTTCATAATCTGCTTTTTGCTCAAATTATAAATATGCCATGACTCTCTTCCACTTTAGGCCACAAGGCATGTAAGTTTATGTAGCATAAATACACATACATGTATATACATACATATATTTTACTTTTTTAAAAGAAATTTTATTTATTTGATAGAGAAAAAGAGACAGACAGAGGTAGAGAATGGGTGCACCAGGGCCTCCATCCACTGCAAATAAGCTCCAGATGCATGTGCCCCCTTGTGCATCTGGCTTAAGTGGGTCCTGGAGAATCAAACCGGGATCCTTTGACTTTGAAGGCAAACACCCTAACTGCTAAGCCATCTCTTCAGCTCCCTATTTTACTTTTTTTAAGTGATTGCTACTGATTGGTATTATGGGGTCAAGTGTCACACAAGTAAGACCATCAACTCATGGAATGTGAGGCAAAGTTTTATTAGTTAAAAAAGAAAGAAAGGAAAAAAAAAAAAAAGAAAGAAAGAAAGTCTAGAATATCAGGTCTGCTTCCCAGAGGGAATCTCAGAAGGGGCAGTCCTGAACTGAATGGAGTGTCAGCTTTTGTTGGACATAACCACATGATGTTAGGAAGAAAACTGTGGGGAACCATTGGGCACTAGGAAACCAAAAGTGCCTCCATCTTAAATAATGACTCCATTTTGTGATAAGTTGTCTGTTCTGGAAAGTCACAAGGTCTGCAGTTGTTTGTTAACCCATGCACGGAAAAAGAACAATGTAACCCATAAAGAATGAGAAAGTCATTATCTTGTGGCTTTGGGGCTGGGGCCTTATCCTGTGGAACATCTTGTGACTTTGGGGCCGGGACCTTATCCTATTGAAACAGAACTGTAGCAATACCTAAACTGCTGACAAACTTCCCTGTTCTGCTGTATAAAAGGCACCCTGAGAAAAATAAAAATTGCAGCTTGATCAGACTCCTGTCTTGCTGTTGGTTCCTTGTGTCTCTTGTCCCTTTCATTTCAGGTTTTCTGGGGTCTGTGCTCCCATTGAAGCCCCGCTGGCCGGGACAGAAAACAGGGTGGGAGTTAAACCATATATCAAAATTTACATGTGACAGGTACAGCCATAAAAGTTTTTTTTTTTTTAAAAGGAACTTGTAAACAGGTCTGTTGGTCAGTTATAAGAAGCACCCCCTGGGGGGTACGAGGTAGGTCTGTAAACAGAAGTCCTGCTTATCTTAAGGAGTTTGCTCAACAATGCAGGCCCCAGGTTATGCTATTCAGACCAGCAGAGCCTCTGGTTTACCTGCCATTAGCTAAACAAGTGTTTCATTCCATTCTTTTATAAGATCCTACAAGGAAGTGACTTCTATTTTACTCTAAGCTAGGTGTAAAGAAATATAGAGAAATATAACATTTTGCTCACTTTACATTTCTCCCTCTGACATGGCACTGAGTCAGATCTTTGACTCAGGAGGGATAAAGTCTAGGATTTGTTCAGTTTCAGATAGGGAAGTATATTGTGTCCACAATACCATAAGCTTAACAGAACTAATTTTATTTTTCATATATCTACTTAAAGCACTAATAATGCAGGGTCCTATGGTAAGGCCTAAGAGCAGTAGTATCAGGAGGCCAGCAATAAAGAGATAAGGGAAATTTGCCATGGAGACCAAATAAACATAGACTGAAACCAATTATTATTTAACCTAAAGCTAAAACCCCGTGTTTTATAAAAAGTAAGTGTAATCCTCTTTTATTTTGCCCCCTTCACTTTCATAGCCTTTGGTGTGGTTAGGATGACCTCGTGGGGACCTTTCCAGCATCCCAATACCTCCCAATATGGTGTCTCTCAATCCAAGCTGTCAGGCTGAAAGGGATGGGGGCAAACAGGGTGTGTCTGAAAAGCAGCATTGATTGCTGGAACAATGGGCTCCTGGACTCTTGAAAGAACAAAAGAAGCCTTCCATTAGTAAAGTCAGTTATCTGTTCAAGATCTATCCAGGGCAGGATGGGGGAGGAGGGTGCTCCATACATAATTTTAAATGGAGTATTTTTTTTTTTTTTTACATAAGGGCTACATCTGGTGCTTAAGAGGGTGAAGGGAAGGAGTCCCATCCATCTTTTGCCAATCTATAGGGTTAATTTTAGTTAAAAGTCTCCTTCAAGGTACGATTTATCCTTTTTACCTGTCCTGAACTTTGGGGATGATAGGCACAATGTAATTTCCAATTAATCCCCAGAGTCTTAGTCAATATTTTAGGGATTTTTGAAATAAAGGCAGACCCATTATATGTTCCTATCCTGAGGTGCAACCCACAGCAGAGAATTATCTCCTCTAAAAATTCCTTAGTCATTACTTGGGCTGTCTCAGACTTGGTTGGGAAAGATTTTATCTATGCTGAAAAGGTATCAACACAAACAAGTAAATATCTATATTTATATTGAGCTTGTTTTACCTCTGTGAAATTAATTTCCCAATATCTACCTGGCTCTGTTTTTTTGTTCTTTCATCCCCATTGGTGGTGCCTTACCAAAGGAGGCATTTGTCTGTCGGCAGGCCTGACAGCGGTTGATGATATCCTTGATGATTGAGTCTATACCTGGGAAGAAAAATTCTTTATTGATTATTGCTTTCTAAGTGAATTTCTTTATGTAGTTGTTTATCCAGCCTTTGCCTTAAGGCTTGGGGCAGCAGCAGTCATCTATTCTCCAGTTGATACCATCTTTGTGGGGTCTGTTCCTTTAGCAGATGAGAGGTGGGCTATAGGTTTTCTTTTGTGTAGACATTCACTGTCTTGTCTTTTTCCAATATCAGAGCCTTGGTCAGTGCTATCATTTTAGCTTTCTGAGCCTATGTACCCTAAGGTGGGACCTCAGCCCACAGGGTTTCTTCCAAAGTCATCACAGCTGCCTTGCATACCTGATTCTGTCCACAACAAAGCTGCTGCCATCAGAATACATCACCAGCATACTCTTACATTCTTCGAGTTCATGTCCCAATTAGGTTGCCTTATACTCACACAATTGAGCCTTCCTGGCTAATATATTGCCCCGGCCAGCGGGGCTTCAACGGGAGCACGGACCCCAGAGAACCTGAAATGAAAGGGACAAGAGACACAAGGAACCGACAGCAAGACAGGAGTCTGATCAAGCTGCCAAATTTTATTTTTCTCAGGGTGCCTCTTATACAGCAGAACAGAGGAGTTTGTCAGCAGTTTAGGTATTGTTACAGTTCTATTTCACCAGCCCCCAAAACACATAAGATGTTCCACAGGATAAGGCCCCAGCCCCAAAAGCCAAGAGATAACGACTTTATGGGTTACATTGTTCTTTCTCTGTGTATGGGTTAATAAACAACTGCAGACCTTTGCCCCGGCCCCAGCCCCAAGGCCACAAGACAACGACTTAGCAAACAACTGCAGATCTTGTGACTTTCCAGAACAGACAGCTTATTACAAAATGGAGTCATTATTTAAGATGGAGGTACTTTTGCTTTCCTAGTGTCCACTGGTTCCCCACAATATATGATAGCCCAGATGTTGAAAGTTGTCTAGGAGATGCTCTGTGGCAGAGAGGCATTCCTCCACCATTACTGTAGCAGAGTTGCCTCAGGTGTTTCCTTGTGAAAGTCTCTATGAAGAGCCTCATCAAAGAGGGTAGGGAAATTTTAAAATCCCTGTGGCATCCTAGTGCAGGTTAGTTGCCCACTGGTGCCTTGTTCTGGGTTTATCCATTCAAAAGCAAAAAATGTGTACCGTGGCATTAACTCTGAAAGAAGTTTACCCTCAAATCCTTCTATTTTTAAATCTCCTTTCTAATATCTGGTGCAAACTGAGTTACAAAAGCAATGTTAGTAGCTCGCCTATTCTCAGGGGTCACAGGATCTATAGGGGGGTATGTCCTGCAGCCTTTCTAGGAAAGCAGCAGGGGATTCTGGGGGCCCTTGGGTCACTTCATTCACCTTAGACAAATTTGTAGGATGCCAAGCAAGTGGCTGCCTGAAGACCACCCATCAGAGTCCAATCAAAGAGGTTAAGTGACACCCTACCTTCAGCGGTGTTGGGATCCCAGTCTTGTCATGAGGAACCAAAGACATCATCAGTAACATTAAGGTTCTCCATGAGGCGGCCGTTGGCTCCCAATACTAGGCTCTTGGCTTCTCTTTAGATTCTTCCATGTTCTTCTGTGGTGAAGAGGGTCTTCAGGAGTTACTGACAGTCCTCCCATGTGGGCTGATGGGTATAGAAGACTGTACCAAGAAGGAATGTCAAAGAACCTGCTTTGAATCAGATTTAGGTTTAGCAATACGAATGGGGGTTCTGAGAAACTGAACCTAGGTCTTTAGGCTTCTCAGATAAGCACCTTAATTGTTAAGTCATCACTTACTTGATGCCCCTTTTATCATCTGTTTATATCCTGATATACATTTTAGGGAAGTCTGATATTTGCCTTATGTAAGGAGTTTGTAACTTGATCAAGTACCTTGACTCAGTTTATTTATTTATTTATTTATTTATTTATTTATATACTGAGAAATTTCATCTAACATATGTGACTTTAGGTATTCAAAAGAGAAGAACTATAAAGAGAAACAAAGTTATATGCCATTTGTCATTCCCCTTTTCTTGTCAGACACAATTGGCCATTTTGTCTCTGGACAGGATCAGGGGGACAAATGGCTTAAACTTGCATGAGGTCTGAGATAAAGGGGGTGTCATCCCCTTCTCCAGAGTCTAGATTGCCATGACTTTTAAGTAGCATATAACAGGAAGCAAAAGGAAATCACAGAGCAGAGAGTTAAGCATCCTAACATTTCTTGTCTTACTCTGAAGTTGTTTGTTTTTACCTAGGAAATTTATTTTGCCCATTGGTAATACATAAGGTGATAGGGTCTTGTCTATGTCTAACCTGGTTAAACTTCCAAATAATATGAATTTGTGGTTATAACTTTGCAACCCACCTAGCATAGGACATTACCTGTGTCTAATGTAAGCTCAATTTATATTAAGTCTATATCCCTATATAAAACTTTTAGGGCATCCTTAAAAGTCTATAAACAGTTGAAGAATCTTTAACTTCAGGCATGGTGTTTAGGTTTAGCCTGAAAATTAGCTTTCTGTTCTTTCTAAAAGGAAATTAATTTTAGTTAAAATTTGGTCTTTTTAGAACTCTTACATCCTTTCTACATACACATATCTTCATCCACATACTTTAACATTCTGATCTAAGTTCTACTCAAAAAGCATTTTTAACAAGCACTCTATGTCTACCATTGAAAAATACCTTCACAGTTGCTTCATCTCATCTCAATCCATAATTAACCATCTTTCTTATAAGACTATTAAGAAAAACTACACCAAATTGATTAATCTAATTTCCTACTGACAAAGAAGCAAAGTAGTCTGGCTTCAAAGAGTTAACCATTTCACTATTGGAAATTTGTAGAGAAAAAGCCTTCCTCAGTATTTAGGTCACCCAAAATTTCTACCTTACAACCAGACTTGCTTAATAATACCAATATATATACACCTTCAGATTTTATATAACCCATTGATTTGAGATAGCTCCTATTAATAAACTCCATAAATACACTTTCTCTGAATACAATACTTCTAATGCATTTGGAAATTTTTTTTAGGAGTAACTAAGGCAAATTTTTGTTTCTATTTTGAGGCAGGCTTGCTGGAACTCAGGCTAGTTGCCTCTTCCTTTTAAGTAACAGGAAATTACAATCTTTTAAAATACCTGTCAAATTATGAGTCACCACCTCAGAGAGGATTTTGTTGTTTGTAATAATCCTCTGTGTAAGTTGAAGTTAACTTAAAGCATAAACTTAGTAATTATATTTATGAGATCATGTAACAAAATATGGCTTCATTTACATAAAATTTTAGCTCACCATAGGCCTTAGTTAAATCTGACTTTTAAAGACAAAGAAAACAAAAATCCTTGAAATAAATCAAATCTCAACAAAAACACTCAAAGAGAGACCTGTTGGACTATTAGGATTAATAAAGAAACCAAAAGGTATCTGTAAACAATGTTTTGTTTGTTTAAAAACCACACAAAAGAGGAAATATCAGGCACAGTTCTAATTAAATTATGTACTTATTTTTACCAAGCAATTTAAAAGTCACATGGTTTAAAATGTGGAGTCAGGCTATCACATTGAAACCTCCTGTCTCAGCTTCCCACGTAGCTAGGATAAGAGGCCTAGATCATTTTATTGTTTTATATTTTCTGTTTTTTTCTTTCTTAAGATATTTAAAGTGCTTTTTAACCAGTTTTTTTTTCACATTAGAGGCACTTTTATTAATATAAAGCAATTTTATGTTTTACCTATGACTGCTAAAATAAACATAGCTTAGAAAAGATATCTAACAGCTTATGTTTAAATTACTTCTACATAAGTTCTAATGTTATAAGTTAGGACTGATTCACTTTAATTTGGAAATTAATGATGGGGTCACTTTAACATAACTGTAAGTACAAAGGTTAACTCAGGACATGGGGAGCTCTTTCGCTCTTTTAAGAACAAAAGTCCCAATGACTGAAACTAAATTATGTTTTATAATACTTAAGTGATAAGTGCAGTTATAACCATTTTCTAGAAGCAACATGAACAAGACAGGAATTTAACAACTTTTAAAGTTATAGTGTTCTGAACTATGATACTTAAAATATTATTTTATAATAGAAAATCAGCAACTAATGAATCGCCAGTAATCAAAAGCTTGATAAACATAGCTACCTTGATTAAAGCCAGTTTTTATAACTATTATCATGAACTAACTAACATCAGTGAACCGAAGTTTTAACTTCTATATCATGTGGCATGGTAACATGATTTTTTTAATTAATTTTTTTTATTAGTTAATTTTGTACTCAGTGAATACAGTCAAGTTGGTACCATTGTTAGGTTCATCTAGGTCCTACCCCCTCCCCCTGGCCCCTCCTTGTTGAGGTATATGGGTCAAGCATTGTGGAGTTAGCCTAGCAGTTTTAAAGGAGATTTTTCATCAGAATGATGTTGAACAATATCTTCAAAGATGAGGACAAGACAAATGAACACAACACCAAACACAAACATGCTAGCAATAATGCGTCTCCTGACATTGTCACGTGACTGCCAAACCAAAACTGAACCAGAAACAGATGTGTTGTCAAACCAAAACTGAACCAGAAACAGATGTGTTGTCAAACCAAAACTGAACCAGAAACAGAAGTGTTGTCAAACCAAAACTGAACCAGAAACAGGCCTCCATTCGAAATCTCTGAATGGGGGCAGAGAGGGTCAAGGATGGCCCCTTGATACCTTGTCCAAGGAGATTAATGCTGTGTTCGACTTCTCTCTTGGACCCAGAAAAGCATGCAAAACCAGGAAAACCAGAAAAAGAAAAAAAAAAAAAAAAAAACAGGAAAAAGGAGAGTGGAAAAAGCATCTCTAGAGGTTTCTTACCCAATAAAGGAGGGGGCTGGCAATCCTAGACAAAAGTTCCCCATCAATGGCTTGCTACCAACTCCAAAACCAGGAACATGCAGATGTGCCCTGGCCAGTGGGGAGTTAAACAAGGACCCGAGGGGAAATTAACCTGGATGAGCGATAAGACAGACACAAAGAAGGAGACCAAGTCTAGAGTCTGATCAAGGTCTCTAATTTTATTTTTTTACACAGTGGTTATATAGGGGAAGAAAGGGGGAAGTAAGCTGCCTGCCGTGATTTAGGGCCATGGGATTGTTAGGGAACTAAGAGGAGATGTAACTGGGTGTTTATCTAATCTAAGGGAACCTAGAGGAGATGTATCTATAATCTTGCCTTAACGGCTTGGCAGCCTGATCATAAAACTGGCCTTTTGCAAAAGATAAGATTCTGTAAACAGTCTGCAGACCAACATTCCTAACTGCAAGCTGGATGGACCAGCTTTCTGATAAATGAGTCAACTTAAGAACAGGCCCAGGTAAAATGGAGAGGCTTTTGCTTTATGGCTTCTGACATAGATGGATGGAGATATGGTGCTCAAGCTGAGATTAGGGTTCCTTCCCTGGTTCAGTTGCCCCAGAATCAGGGAGGGAGGTCTGGAAATGTAGATCATGGATGAGCCCCCAAGATGTCATGGAGTCCAGTGTCACACAAGTAAGACCATGGACTCATGGAATGTGAGGCAAAGTTTTATTGGGTAAAAGAGAAATAATAGAAAAAAGGAAAGAAAGAAAGTCTGATATATCAGGCCTTCACCCCAGAGGGAAACTCAGGGGGGCAGCCCTGAACTGTTCAGAGTGTCAGCTTTTATTGGAAATAACCACATGATGTTAGGACAAAAAAAAAAAAAAAACAGGATGGGAGATAGACCATAAATCACAATTTACATGTGACAGTTACAGCCATAATTTTTTTTTTTTTAAAAAGGAACTTGTAAATAGGTCAGTTACAGGAAGTGCAGCCTGGGGGTGCAAGGCAGGCCTGTGACCAGGAGTCCTGCTTATCTTAAGGAGTTTGCTCAACAATGCAGGCCCCAGGTAATGCTATTCAGACCAGTAGAGCCTCCTGTTTACCTTCCATTAGCTAAACAAGTGTTTCATTGCATTCTCTTATGAGTTCCTACAAGGAAGTGACTTCTATTTTTCTCTAAGCTAGGTGTAAAGAAATGTAGAGAAATATAACATTTTGCTCACTTTGCAATTGGTACCTGAAAGTTTTATATCATATGATTTAGAACAATACAACCTAAGACTGAAAGTGTTTAAATTGTTATTTTATTACTAACTTTTTTAATATAAAGGCTGTACTCTTACACGCCCTCCCACCTGCCCCAATTCTGCTTCAGGTCTCCTTCAGTGGGGTCATTTGTATTCATTGTGGGGTCCAAGTGGCATTAGTCACTATCTGGTGGGAGGCATGGTGCCTCAGTCTATTCTTACCTACTCTGTGGCTGTTACAATCTTTCTGCCCCCTTTTTCACTATACTCCCTGAGACTTGGAGGGCAAGAGGGAGATCTTGAAAGTCCCGCTCCAGAGGACTCCCCAGGCTCAGTCTCGGGAAAGACGGCACCCCAAATCACTCACAAGAAATGGTCTTGATGCAAACAGCAAGAGGATTTTTATTCCAGCGCGCTGGGGCCCACAGTCGTACACCACACAGGGGTAGAGGGCTGAAGGCCCCATGTGCAGAATCAGGGCAGCGTTTTATAGGGTTACAACAAAGCCCATGCATTGTGAACCAATCATTTTGTAACATCAGGAGCCTGCGCAATGTTGACCAATCCCTTCATGACACTTTATGATTTCTAGACCAATTATTTTAAATTGTTCAAGCCCGTGCACTGTGGACCAATCAATTTGTAACATACCACGATCTTTTTCCCATGGTGCCAGAAGTCAGTATTTGCGTGGGCTCCTAGGTGGGAGTGGCAATAGTCAGCTCATTTCCTGTTATCTCACTAGGCCAGAGTCACGTACTCAAAGGCCTGCTCTGTGTCCCTTTTTTAAACTTTTAATTTTTTTTTCTTTTTTCATCCTTTCAATCTGATTTAGTATTAAATTCTCCATAGTCTCTAGATCTCTGTTTGATGATGTTCGAGTGATGCCAGTGTTTCTCCACATCTCCCTGGAACTGGTTTTTAGGCTAACCTTGAGAGTAGTACTCATGTCACCACTTCTACAATGACTACTGGGTCCTGGCAAAGGAGGTGGAGGTCACCCAATCTCATGGTAGGTATTCATCTATTCTTGTTCTCCCCAGTGCTCTCCAGCATCTGTAAGACAGGACAGATTCTCCAAAATTGAGAGTAGTTTGAATTAAAAGAGATAAGCATAGTTATTCGAGAGACTTCTCAACTCTTCTTAAAGAGCAGGGGCAGATCTCTCTGAACTTTATTTGTTTCCTGTCCTAGGGAATCTGGCTTGGTTCTTAGTGCCAGAAGTGAGTTCTCCTCCACTGAGTGGGAGTTCTCCTCCACTGAATGCATCTCGTGTCTAATCCACAAGCAGTTGATTACCTGCGTGCCACTATTACACAAGTGTGTGCTTCTTAGTCTGCTGGGTGATTTTGTATCAGGGAGGATCTCCTGATCATTCCCTCTGTTGACAACAGTTGTTCTCCAGCAGCTCCCACAGCACTTTCCAGCAACATGTAGGCTAGCTGGGAGAGAACTCGATTCCTTCTAAGTTCCACAATTATTCTCTTGCTTCAGCAAAACAAAGGAGCAGCAGTACTTCTTTGCTGATTGTTTCTTGTTCTGGATACCACATGTCATTGTTTAACAAAAATTTTTTTAACTGCAAAGTATATGTATGACTAGCTAAATCAGACTACCTGTTAACTAACCTCACCCTAATATTAAAACAAAAATATGTCTTCAAACCAAAGGAGATGGCTAAGACTAAATATGCAAGTATAACTACTTGATATCCTTTGTTTCCAATTTCATTTTATTCCTGTGCCACCAATGTACGTTAGGATTTCTAAAAAAAACACAAGCTCTACTTTTCACAGAAAGCATCAATTATATTAATTTATTTGTATTTAAAAGGATTGCTCAAAGTTAATAGCAAGTACATCTATTTCTCTAACTTACTTGCCAAGTTGATTTCAATAGTTTTTTAAAATTATTTTATTTTATTTTATTTTATTTTTTTGACAAAGAAGGAGGGAGGGGTACAGGGAGAGAGAGAGAGAGAATGGACTTGCCAGGGCCCCCACCCACTGCAAATGAACTCCAGATGCATGTGCCGCCTTGTGCATCTAGCTAATGTGGGTGTGGGAAATAGAACCTGCATCCTTTGGCTTTGCCGGCCAATGCCTTAACCACTAAGCAATCCCTCCAGCCCCTCAGAAGATTATTTTTAATAGCATTAATATTGAAGTCCCATGGTCTGTTTACATGGATGTGGATGTCTGTTATCTATTTTACTTGCCCAGTACCAAGAAAAGCCTTGAGATATTTTATAATTTCATCTATTAAATGGAAGAGAGAACCTTAAAAAATGGTGTCCCTTTTTTATGGTATGATTGACTGAACTGAAGACTTCACATATGTATCTCAATTTCTATCACAATTTTTATGATGCCAAGATGATTTTGAGAAAGCTCCAGCCCTTCAATTTAGGCTTCTGTAAAAAAGGTAACATAGGGCTGGAGAGATGGCTTAGTGGTTAAGCGCTTGCCTGTGAAGCCTAAGGAGCCCGGTTCGAGGCTCGACTCCCCAGGACCCACGTTAGCCAGATGCACAAAGGGGCGCACGCGTCTGGAGTTCGTTTGCAGCGGCTGGAAGCCCTGGCGCGCCCATTCTCTCTCTCTCTCTCTATCTGCCTCTTTCTCTCTCTGTCTGTCGCTCTCAAATAAATAAATAAAAATAACAAAAAAAAATTTTTAAAAAAAGGTAACATATTTAATAAATAAAATGATTAGTCTGTCCATCTGAGATAATATGGTATCATTGGGGGAGATGGGTCAGTAGGCAAGGTGCTTGCTGTACAAGCATGAGAACCTGAGTTCAGATCCCTCAAACCCATGTAAAATGCAAAATGTATGGGTATATGTCTTTAATTCCAGGCACTGAGGCAGGGGCATGGAATCATTGGAGCTTACTGGCTAGGTAGACCAGTCAATTCAGTGAGCTCAAGGTTTGGCAGTAGACCATGTCTCAAAGAATAAGGTAGAGAATTTTTGAGGAAGACCCACAATGTTGGTCTCTGGCCAAACACGTGCACGTGCACGTGCACCTGTACACACACACACACACACACACACACACACTAAAGTATCTTTCTCAGATGATATTGACTATGAATAATATAAATTTGAATAAATTTATTTGACCCAATGGTTATCAAGAAAGTTGGCCCTTGTATTAGTCAGTTCAAACAAAATACCATAAGCTGAATCCTCTTAATTCTGGCAGACAGATGTCGAAGATCAAGGCCCCAGCATGATGAAGTTTGAGTGAGTGCTCCCTCTCTGGGTGGAAGTGGCCTTCCCTCAGTATAATCTCTCTCTCTTCCACCCTTAAAATTTCCTTTAACTTTAATTACCTTCTATATTTTGTTTCCATATACAGTCAAATTAAGGATTAAAGTTCTAACATAAAAGATGAAATCAGTTCATAGCAATCTTTAGAGTAGATTTGGAAAAGTCTATGGAAAGAGATAGTTCCATGGAGTGTTTAAATTTGTATTTTGTTAAAACAGCTTTGCGTAAATGAGGTTACTAATTCCTGGCATGGAAAATTTTAAGTCCCTGAAAATATGGAGTTCATTTTAGGAGTTTAAGTATATATTGGTTGAAAAGAAATAGACATTTAACTTGCAATAATTCGTCTTAAAAATTGCTAAGTTTGTTCACCTTGTGTTTATAAAATGTAATAGCCATTGACTCTATACTCTTGATATGCATATTAATAAACTAAACAGACACAAATATTTTCCCTATTTAGATGACTTTCTATAAAGAGCAGTAAATGACCAGTGAACAAAAAAAAATGATTATTTCATTTTGTATAACATCTGAGAATGGTGGTACTATAAAACCAAGTAGAGCAGAGAGAGGAAGGAAATGGTAAGGTGTAATTTTAAATAGAGTCGTCAGGATGAGATTCACTGACAAGTTAACACTTGACCTCATACTTGAAGATAAGAAAGGCATAAGTCTTCTTCCTTACTCTGTGGAATCTGAGTAGACGTAAAACACTTTAACAAATATATTAAGACAAAGGTGAGACTTTAAGAGGAATTGTCAGGCTCCATCTGGTTGTTTTAGAACATTCACTTTGGGAACTCACCCTCTATTGCAGTCAGCTTATTATGGCTGGGACAAACACCCAACCAGAAGTTGTTTATGGGAGGAATGGGCTTATTTCAGGCTTACCAATTCCAGGGGAACACCATCAGTGGCATAATAAGCTGACTCACTTCCATAAATCCAAGCAGAGAGACACCATCAAACAGCCAGAAAATATCAAACAGCAAGCACAAATGTCTAGAGCACCAACAGTGCTCTCCAAACACCTTAGGGCTAGGCTCAAGCTGCACCTCAGTGACAAACCTCTTCTCCAGAAGGGCTCTGCCCACTGGAGTTTCAGTGCCTGAGTTTCAAGCCTGAGTCTATAGGGCTTTATATTCAAATTCCCAAACTCTCTCAGAATTTCCTTACTCTGCTGGAGAAAACCAAACCACTTCAGGGCCATGAATACCTATGCAAGCTGACATCCCTGCTCAACACTCAGTCAACAGCATGTGAAATAAACTTCCTGGTGTTCAGCTTAGTTAATATGTCAGATGTTAGATGACACCTAACTTCAACTTTATGAGAAACCATATGCAAGAGTCTTCCAGATGGTCAAAGTCAACCTGCAGGAGCATGTTGTGAGGAACAATTACCAATTATTCGTTTAAGCTACTAAATTTGGAGGTGGTCAACAGGAACAATTATTCAATATAAGGTTATTTATATTGTTACAATTTAATTCTCATCTGTTTTTCCACAAATAAATATTCATAAAAGTATATTGTTTGCATGGATGTGTATGTGCATATATATGAGCATGCATGTGTTGGACATGAAGTTATTTAATAGAAATGTGGGAATTGTAGGAGACTGATTTCATATCAAGTTTCAAGGGAAAACATAAACTTTTATGTGGAAGCAGATTAGTGGTAACACTGAGAACAAAATGGTTGCTGGGAACTTCCTGTAAATGTGGAGATTACTTATTTCTTCCTACTAGGATACTGGAAACTTAAATGCCAGAAAGTCAGCAGCATGTTTATCAATTTCTTTAGAAAAGGGGCAAGCAACCAAAGCTAAATTTCTTCTCTTTATAACTCTTATTCATCTATACACCTTCAGTGCCTAAAAACATATGTATGTAGTACATAACAGTTACTCATAGATATTTGGTTGTTCAGCACAAAATAAGAAGAAAACATAAAGGGTTCTTTATTCCTTAAGTCTCATTAAACTCACAATTTAATTTGAGATCCTCTCACAAAACCTTTTCTTTCATGTCTAAAATATCACCAGTGTAAGAATGAAGGGGTACAATCCGTGAGGGGAATATCATGACTTGTTAACAATCTGTTAGGAAGATAAAGAATGAGTATTTGATAGCATATTGCCACCACAGTTCAAATGATGTACTGCTGTTTTCTTCTAAATCTATTTATAAAACTTACATTTAAAAAAAATGTGATGGTAGAGAGTGAGACCTTACCTCAAAAAAAAAAAAAAAATGTGATGGTAAAGCAAATTCAGAGGTATTTCTTAATTGACTTAGTCAACTATCCTTAGACAGCACATTGTTTGGCTTTAAAACTTAAAAAATATGGCTGGAGAGATTGCTCAGTGGTTAAGACATTTGCCTGCAAAGCCTAACAACCTGGGTTTGATTACCCAGTACCCACGCAAAACAAGATGCACAAAGTGGTTCATGTATCTGGAGCTGGGTTGCAACAGCTGGGTGTGCCCATTCATCTGTCTGTCTGTTCTTGTCTCACTCTGCTTGAAAAATAAATACAATACTTTTTTCTAAAACATTAAAAAAATAATAATTCCATTCAAAGTTCCCAGAATTAGCAGTATACTAGCAAATCATTATCATCTTAGGTAAACACACAGCTCATGTATCCCCTCCTTTATTCAATACAGTGTTGAAATCATTGGCATCATTATTTCACCACGAATATAGGACCAAGAAATCTGGAAGGTCTCAAATAAGTAACCCATAAAACAGTGACACTGAGCCTGAACCTCAAGTTTGTATGATAATTTCCTAACTAATATTTAAGAGAAGATATTTAGACTTCATTATCAGAAAGTACTTTAAGGATATACTCAAAGTTCATCCAGATAATTCAAATAGCTGATGGTATGCTGCATAATGTATCAGATTCATGCTATATATTATGGATTTGTAAGAAATGAGTCACTATTGAAATGATTGCTCTGGTCCAGGCTAAGGATTCATAGATATACTTGAAGAATACTTTTCATGGAAAATCTGAATTAGCAAAGCATTCAACATAGAAATATGTGTCTAATGCCTTAAAAGGAGGGTGTACTTTCAATCCTATTCTATTAAGCAAGGCTTACTTAAGATACTAATATTCGGCTGAGGAAATTTGAAATCATATGCAATCAGTAAATATATGGATAAAATAATCAAAATTAACAAGAAAACATGATATTACTAGGTTAA
This sequence comes from Dipus sagitta, assembly GCA_036346955.1. Classification (NCBI taxonomy): domain Eukaryota; kingdom Metazoa; phylum Chordata; class Mammalia; order Rodentia; family Dipodidae; genus Dipus; species Dipus sagitta. Next base: position 62,001,381 of record CM070775.1, read on the forward strand.
AAGCAGTTTATTCTTATTTAAGGAACACACTGATGCAGTGGTTGAGGTGAAGATATGTTAGGAACATTAGTTAAGTAAAACAAGGCACTCACCCAGCAGTAACAACGTCACCATGGCTACTGGGGTCCATGACCAGAGACAGACCAGACACCAGCTGTGTGCTGATATGCGAATGAGCTAACCATAAGGTGACTATCAGCAGCCAGGATGACCAAGGGTATAAAACCCCCACCAAAGCTCAGGACACTGTCACTCAACTCAGAGAGTGAGACTCCACATCCCTTTCTGTGTTGATACCCTCTGCAAGAAGAAGCAGCCCATGGGACTCCTTGGCAGTCTGGCATAGAGCAGACAGAGCAGAATCCAGATGCACCAGCTCTCAGGCCAAATTACAGTGACTGACAGTGATGTTGAAAGTGACTGAATCAAGGTTTAGGCTAGTGGAGAGGATAAAGGAGAAAGGGACCTGGCTTGATTAACATGTGTGAAGAGTGAATAAAGTGTGGCAACTTAATTAACATGATCCTCCTCTTGACTGTAGAGTTTAGCACTCTCAACAAGGTAGGATGGAATGGAATCCACATGGGGCAAATTATTTCTTCACTAAAGATAAAGTGAGAGTTTCTTAGTTCTCAGGAATAGATCTGAGTCAATTCACATAGTCATATTCTTCCAGAGAGAGAAGGAAAATGCAACAAAACCTTGGGAATTTAGCTGAAGACTACATGGAAGAAAAAGTTCAAGAAAGAGGGTAAAACCATGCTTTTTAAATTACAATGACTGTCCCCAGTAGTAAGCTTGAACTAAATCATTTCTTAGTGTTGCCTTTATGGAATGAAAACTCTTCCCTCCACTGAGGAAAGCCCAAGGGCACCTCCTTCGTAGACCTGGATCAGGGACAGGGAATTTTCCTGCTTATGTCCCGGTGCACTTTGTCTTAGCCCAGTTAACATGGTAAACAAACCTATGGTGAAGTAGGGAAATGCTGATCACTTCCAGGAGAAAGGTCTGAATGTGTCTGGGAGAAAATCCTACTCTACTAAAGTGAAATGGATAGATAAAATGTAGCCAGATATCACGTATCAGAAGAGGAAATGTAATGACTAATACAGGATCAGAGGGAGCAAGATGGGGAATGGTCATAAACACATTTTACCTGTATGAATCACAGCTAAAGGAAGTAGAAGTATTAAACTTATGGAAAATAATATACACAAAGACCAAAGGTATCTTAAAATGTTTAATTTAATTTAATTTATCATAATTTATATAATTTAATTTATTCTCATATGGAAGGTCTTCTGTGAAGTTCCACAGGGTCAAACTAAGTTTTCCAGATAGCAGTGTAAGAGCTACCAGGGAAAAGTGGCCAATAAGAGTGTGAGCAAGGAGGGGTCCAAGCTACTCAGAAGCAATCAGCCTGACAAGAAGTACATACCAGTGCAATGATGGCATACAGCCTTGGTGGGGAACCAGTGGCTTTCTGATTGGCTAAGAGATCCACTCAGTGAAAAGGAACCCATATCTGAAACAGGGATCCAGGTATTAATCCTATGGAGACAAAGATTATGCTCTCCAATGCCAAGCACCCACTAGTATTTGGCTAAAAGAGGGGCTACATTCATCAAACTCCTCCTAAAATTTAATAACACTTCTCCAATTTAACCTATGCTGAATTCAGTCTCTGTTGGAGAATCTGTTTGTCTTTATCAGAGGTAGCAAAGTGCAAAGAGATTAACCACCCCTTACATTTCAGTCAAATCCCAGGCAAAGCCACAGAGGAAGTGGGGAGATGAGCAAAAGTGCTGCCTCCATGGTGAGCCTGACAATCAGTGCCTGGGTGAAGGAGACAAACACTGAAGATACTCAACACATAACAAAGCAGAAATCTGAGGGCTCCTAAGAGCTGATCATTGAAATGGACTTTAAACACACCCACCAAAGCTCAGGGAATTCTGTGGAACAGGAGGTGGAAAGATTGTAAGAGTCATATACTGGGATGTCAGGCACAGAGGCATTGCCTACCCCCAATAACTGAATGTTGCTCCCACAATGCATAACCTGCAACTCCATGGGGAATACCAGCAACCCCATTGGGGAGAGCCTCCTGTGGAACAGGGGCAGGGAGGAGGGAAAAGATGGTACCAACATATGATGTATCCATACACAGTATGTTCTTAATTAAAAAGAAAACAAATTTTGAATCAATAAAACATTGCTATGATAATTAAACTATTATCTAGAAAATGGTTCCATAGTGGCAAGCAATACAAAGTGATGGAACACAGTAGTGCTAAAGGCAAAATTCTTGTCCTTACAGGATACTCTGATGAGGAAGCCAAACATAAAACAAATAAATTACCAGGTGTTATTTTGTTATGAAGGATGTGATAAGGGTAATGTAAGACCTGAAACTGAAAGCACCCTGGCCTCTTAGCAGGATCAGGGTCTCACTCAGGAGAAAAGGATGTAATCAGCCATTAAGAGAAGAGCCAGGAGAAGAATGAATAGAAAGAACCAAGGCAAGAAGCACAGAGAGGTTAGCTTGTGCCCTGTACAGAGAGAGGACTCATATAGCTCAACCATAATTAATCACCTTTAGAAGTTTTGAAATGGAGACTTTCAGGTCACTTATGTACAGGATCATGTCATCTGCAAATTGGGCTAACTTGACTTCTTCCTTTCCAATTTGAATCCCTTTTATTTCTTTGTCCTGTCTTATTGTTTGGGCTAGTACTTCTAGTACTATGTTGAAAAGTAGTGGTGAGAGTGGGCACCCTTGTCTTGTTGCTGATATCAATGGGAACTACTTGAGTCTTTCCCCATTAGGCATTATTTGGGCTTTGGGTGCATTGTGTATAGCTTTTATTGTGTTTAGAAATAAACCCTCCATGCCTATTCTTTCCAGTGTTTTGATCATTAAGTGGTGTTGTATTTTGTCAAAGGCCTTCTCTGCATCTATTGAGATAATCATATGGTTCTTATGGTTCAGTTTAATTATGTGGTGTATTACATTGACCAATTTCCATATGTTGAACCATCCCTGAGGCATACCTGGGATGAAGCCTACTTGATCAAGGTGGATAATGCTTTTGATGTATTCTTGAATTCAGTTTGTGAGGATGGTTTTTCAGGATCTTTGTATCTAATCTAAATTCATCAGGGTCATAGGACTATAGTATTCTTTTCTTGTTGAATCTCTGTCTGGTTTTGGTATTAGGGTGATGCTTGCTTCATAAAAGGAGTTGGGAGGATTCCGTGGTCTCTGACTATGCAAAACAGTTTCAAAATAACTGGCTTCAGTTCTTGGAAGAAGGCCAGAGTCAGACCCAGCAGGACTTCAGTAAAGCCTTGAGAATGTCTGACTGAGTTTTATCCCAGAAGCACTGAGTTGCCCCTTATGAGCTTCAAATATAGGAGTAAAGTAATGGAGTGTGTCACGGCAAAAGGATAACATAACACCAAAGGAGAATATGAGCCCCTAAAGAACTATAAATGACTTTCTCATCTAGACATAAATGAAATGATTAAAGATAATAGAGTCTTGGAGAGATGGCTTAGTGGTTAAGGCCTTTGCCTCCAAAGCCAAAGGACCCAGATTTGATTCCCCAGGACCCATGTAAGCCAGATGCACAAGGGGGCATGTGCATCTGGAGTTTATTTGCAGAAGTTGGAGGCCTGGCATGCCCATTCTCTCTCTTTCTCTCAAATAAATATATTATATATATATATATATATATATATATATATATATATATATATATACACACACACACACACACACATCTTTTTATTGAGCTCTATCTCTGGTAACAGAGAGAACTATTGTTCCAGCCAAAGAAGAAACAGCCAACATAAATGTGGTAGAAGATGGCTGACTTCATGTTGAGGGGTGCTGGGGAAACCCTACAAGCCTGAGGCGTGAGTCAAAGAATCACCAAGGGCTCTTGTCCATCCAGAGAAATGTAAAGACACTGCATTGATGTTGGTGCTTCTAAGGTGAAGTTGGCTGTGGGAGGTCAGAGTGGATATGCTAAGCACTGAGTTTTGTATCCTTAAAAAATTGATATATTGAAGTTCTACACAGCAGTGTGATGGGATTTGGCAATGGTTCCTTTGTAGGGCTAAATGAGGTTGAGGCTGAAACTCCTTGAGTGAAAAGAGGCCCACCTGCAACACAAAGAGAAAACCATTCACTAGAAATGAGCAATACTGGCACCCAAGTCTTGAACTGCTTCCATCCTTTGTAACTGTGAGAGAATAAGATTTTATTGCTTAATACACACTCCTGTGGTATTTTGTTGTGGCATCCCTTTCCTGGATCAAATTCAGGGTATGTGCTCATTTGCCAAAGTATATATTTTTTCTGTCCTTTTGGTGTCAGTTTGGATCTCCTGAGTTATTAACTAATGAAATATGAATGAGGATGACCATTAATTTTATATTGCAGCTTTATGATCATTGGAGTGCTTCACCATGGTTCATCTTTGGTTGCAACTAACCTATAATGGAAATACAGCATGAGCAAGAACTGAATCTTTGCTGATGAACATTACTGAGATTTGAAATTACTCACTATCACAACAAAATAGAATGTTCTGCTTTATACAGCATTTATATAGGTAATAAATCTGAAAAGATGAGAAAGATGCTTAGATACAGAACATCTTGACTTCCCACAGGGCTATTCTTTTGGCATGACAACCTTTGATTTCTTTGTGTGTCCATGTATATACATGTTAGTTATTTTGGAGGTGGAGTAGGAGGTTGTTGAAGCATTTTCTTTACCAGAGTGTTCAATATGTATGTTTGCTCCAGAGCTGGTAGAGGTCCAGAATTTTCTCCAGATAGGAGATATTTATGTTTCCTCCCCAGAGTAATATTGGATAGTAAGGTGGAGATAAGTTAACTGTACTGAGTTTAGAGCAGTAGAAGCATCCATGAAAAAGCCTAAAGGGAGTCAGCTAGAATTATAAGTCCATAAGGTCTTCATATTATATAACCTCAAAGAATTTTTCAGATGTACCCCTAAAGTTTCCAGTAGTGGCACAGAATAACAGGAGAGTAAAAAATACTTTATTGTATGTTAATACTTTTATTTTCCCTTGGACTTTCACAAGTGAATATAATTCTTGCATTATTCCTGGTATTGCAGAAGTTGTCCATGAGTGAAACCAAGTGAACCCAAACCTTCCAGGTACTGGTGATATTAGAGCATCAGTGAGTCAGAATGAAGTAAGAGTGGTAAGAAACTTCAAAATAATAAAAAAATTTAGTTGAAAAGTGTAGTGAATCTTTATAAATACATTGTGATATACTGACAAGAAGGGACAAATCATATTACCAGCAGTGTCACTCAACTGTTTAGTTTATTTGCTTATTGGTGTATCAGTTAGCAGTGAGGTGCTTCGAGCATGTAACTTAAAGATATGAATATTTTCCTCACCCTTAAGAGAATTGTAACTGCCTCAATCTTTAATTGACTCATTTTTCATTACTCCAACAAATGTAAGAAATGTGTTGAATTATTATTGTACTTTTTTATAGAGAATGAAGGAGTTAGTTAGAATGTCAGAAGTTCCACATAGTACTGTAAAATGCCAAGAAGTCTGTCCAGAAACTGTCCTCTGCTATTTTGATAACTCCAGGGGAGCCAGATACCTGGCTGGCTACCTTGGAAGAAAAGAGTTCAAAGAAGCTTACTTCCTTCACATTTGCAAATGCTTTTCCCATCCTCCTCTCCTGAAACACAACCCCTTCCCCATGCTAGACAGACTGCATTTCCTGAGTCTCTGCTGCCAAGATGTGGTGTCCCTCTATGACCAAGACTGTTTTCTAATAAAATCTAATTCTTCTGTAGTAGATATTCCTACTTGTCACTTTCTTTTTCTAATATATGGTACTAAGCTTGGACAAACTGAGAGACCAAAAATAAATGACGTGTAAATACTTAAACAATGGTACTGCCATTTTAGCACAAATCATTGTGAACAAAAGAAGAGTCCGGGCTCGGCTCAAATAAGGAACTAGCTGACTAACATGCTGACCTTTGCTTCTGTAACTCATTCTCGCTTGCTCGACTGGACATTCCAGAAATACTTAGCTGTGGGGGCCTCTGGCCTCTGGCAAAAGACAGGTTCTGCAAACAGTCTGCTGACCAGAGATAAACAACTAGAAATGTTCCCTCACATGCCTTCTTGGAACCAATCATTTTAAAAGATGCTGTGGGGAACCATAGGGCACGAGGAAACCAAAAGTGCCTCCATCTTGAACAATGACTCCATTTTGTGATAATTTGTCTGTTCTGGAAAGTCACGAGGTCTGCAGTTGTTTGTTAACCCATGCATGGAGAAAGAACGATGTAACCCATAAAGAATGAGAAAGTCATTATCTTGTGGCTTTGGGGCTGGGGCCTTATCCTGTGAAACATCTTGTGCCTTTGGGGCCGGGACCTTATCCTATTGAAACAGAACTGTAGCAATACCTAAACTGCTGACAAACTTCCCTGTTCTGCTGTATAAAAGGCACTCTGAGAAAAATAAAAATTGGCAGCTTGATCAGACTCCTGTCTTGCTGTAGGTTCCTTGTGTCTCTTGTCCCTTTCATTTCAGGTTTTCTGGGGTCCGTGCTCCCGTTGAAGTCCCGCTGGCAGGGGCAGATGCGATGTGATGTAACCCCTTTGTCCCCTTCCCGCTCTTTTTCCTTCATAAACCCCTACTTTTAGAAGGTTGGGGCTCTCTCCCCCTCCTGCTGCATCGGTCTGTGTGGATAGAGTCCCTGCTTAAGCTTGACATTAAAAGAAACCTGTTGCTTTTACATTCAAGTGTCTCGGCTTTTGTGGAGGTTCTCTGGGTGACTCCTGAGTGACCGGGGGTCTTAGCTCCTGGTCAGGGGTCTTGGAACAACATCTTGGGGGCTCGTCCAGGATATCCAGAGACCCCAACAAACCCGAGACCCTGAAGGTTTCTTCGCCGACCGGTCCGGTGAGTAACTGAGCGCTACTTTTCCTTCCTGGTCATACCTGAATGCCCATATCCATTGTTGGGACATGACTTGTTATCTAAAATGAAAGCCCAGATATCAGAACAGGGGGCACAGTTTTCTGCCATGGGCGGATCTTCACCCAAATTAAAGACTGCAATAGCCCAAATTCTTGTAACTACCAATCTAACAGAATAATATAGACTTTTCCAAAAACATGCCAAGGAGGGGGAACTTTTAGATTCTTCCTGGTTGATGGAATATCCACAAGCTTGGGCAGAAACCGGTGGGATGGGATATGCACAACACAGGCCTCCCGTACTGGTGGAGCTAAAACCCAGAGCCACACCAGTGAGGGTACGACAATACCCAATGCCAATGGAGGCCAAACGGGATCACCCCCCACATCAGACAGCTCCTCCAGTTGGGGGTCCTAAAGCCAGTCCAGTCAGCCTGGAACACTCCCCTCCTACCAGTGAAAAAGCTTAACTCAAATGACTACCGCCCGGTACAGAATGTTAGGGAAATAAAAGAACAATGGATATTCACCCAACAGTTCCCAATCCTGATACTCTGTTGGAAAATCTAACACCTGAGCTCATTTGGTGTACTGTTCTGGTCTTAAAACATGCATTCTTTAGCCTACCCTTAGCCCCACAGAGCCAACCATACTTCGCCTTTGAATGGCATGATCCGGAGATTGGAATCAATGGCCAACTTACCTGGACCCGGCTGCCTCAAGGATTTAAAAACTCTCCTACAATCTTCGATGAGGCTTTACATGAAGACCTCTCAAACTTCAGGGTACGTAACCCAGGACTTACTCTGTTACAATATGTAGATGATCTCTTAATAGGAGCAGTCAGCCAAGAGATATGCCTGGCGGGAACCAGAGACCTCCTTCAGACTTTGGGCAATCTGGGATATCGAGCCTCTGCTAAGAAGGCCCAGATTTGTAAGCAGTGGGTGACATACCTGGGATACATCCTCTGAGATTGCCAATGCTGGCTGTCAGATGCCCAGAAAGAGACTGTTCTCCAGATCCTGACACCAACCTCACCCAGGCAAGTTAGAGAATTCCTTGGCACAGCAGGCTTCTGCCGTCTGTGGATCCCTGGATTCGCGGAACTGGCAAAACCTCTATATGAAGCCACCAAGGAACACCAGCCTTTCCAATGGACGATCATTGCCAAGAAGCTTTTGATGATTTAAAGGTACGCCTTCTAGAAGCACCTGCCCTAAGCTTCCCTGATGTGACTAAGCCATTTACGTTCTTCATAGATGAACATAATGGGATAGCTAAGGGAGTCCTCACCCAAAGCTTAGGACCCTGGAGGTGCCCTGTTGCCTACTTGTCAAAAAAACTGGACACTGTAGCTTCAGGGTGGCCCCCATGTCTAAGGATTATAGCTGCCATGGCCCTTCTAGTCAAGGATACAGACAAGCTGACTTTGGGACAAAACCTAATGGTTGCCACCCCTCACGCCATTGAAGGGGTACTAAAGCAACCACCGGACCTCTGGCTCAGCAATGCCCGCATGGTCCACTATCAGACCCTGCTCCTGAATCCAGCCAGAATAACTTTTAGACACCTACTACTCTGAACCCCGCCACTCTGTTGCCTGATCCGGACCTGGAGATCCCTCTCCATGACTGCGCAGAGATACTGACTCACGTGTACAGCATAAGGCCAGATCTCAAGGACACCCCCCTCAAAGATGCCGAAGTAACCTGGTTTACGGATGGCAGCAGCTTCATCCAGGGCAGACACAGGTACGCGGGGGTTGCAGTCACTTCAGGGACAGACATAATTTGGGCAGAATCCCTTCCAGTAGGCACGTCAGCCCAAAAGGCAGAACTTATAGCCCTCACCCAGGCCTTACAACTAGGGGCTAATAAAAAACTAAATATATATACAGACAGCTGTTATGCATTTGCTACAGCGCATGTCCATGGAGCAATATACAGAGAGAGGGGGCTCTTGACAGCTGAAGGAAAAACCATTAAAAACAAGCAAAAGATCCTAGATCTGCTCCAAGCCCTCTGGGGCCCTACACAGGTGGCTATCATTCACTGTCCAGGACACCAGAAAGGGGATGTACTAATTCCCCAAGGAAACAACTTAGCTGACCAGACGGCCAAACAAGTGGCTCTGGCAACTAGGATAGCCCCTGTCCTAGTAGACCCTGGAGGCAGAAAGCTCCCAGACATTCCAAAATACACCTCAGAAGACTTAACATGGATTAAACAATTAAAAGGAGCCCAACAGTCTGATGACTGGTGGAAAACAGAGGATGGCCGCCTGATTCCACCTCAAAGACTGGGACAGAGAATTCTGAGAAAGATCCAGTGTTCTTCCCATCTAGGAATTAAGTGGATGCAGGAGTTACTGCATAACTCCCACCTCAAAATAAAAAAAAAATGCCAGCCAGACCATTGAGAAAATTATATCTAATTGCCAGCCTTGCTGTATGACTAATGCTATAGCCCTTCCCTCCAATCCAGGAACCAGACTGAGAGGAACTAGACTGGGAGCCTATTGGGAATTAGATTTTACTGAAATTAGGACTGGAAAAACAGGATATCAGTATCTCTTAGGGTTTATAGATACATTTTCAGGCTGGGTAGAAGCCTTCCCTACAAAAACAGAGACTGCACAAGTGGTGGCTAAGAAGATACTAGAAGAGATATTGCCTAGGTATGGCTTCCCAATCTCTCTAGGTTCAGACAATGGACCAGCTTTCATATCTCAGGTAAGTTAGGGAATAGCCACTGCACTGGGGGCCAATTGGAAATTGCATTGTGCTTACCGCCCTCAGAGTTCAGGACAGGTAGAAAGAATGAATAGAACTCTAAAAGAGACCTTGACTAAATTAGCTTTAGAGACCAGCGCTGACTGGGTGTCTGTCCTTCCCTTCGCTCTGTTCCGGGTTCGAAACTCCCCATATCATATGTGTCTGACTCCTTTTGAGATAATGTTTGGAGTGCTGCCTCCTATTATCCCATGCCTCCAAAATGACCTTCTAGCGCAGATGGATGACCAAGACCTAATTGGCTCCTTAAGTGTTTACAACTTACTCACACAAAGGTCTGGCCATACTTGAGGGCTACATATGAGACTGTTGTTCCCCCAAAACTTCACAGGTTCCAACCTGGAGATAAAGTCCTCCTCAAGAGGTACCAGTGAAAGTCACTGGAACCCAGATGGAAGGGCTCTTACATCGTGCTGATGATGATCTCAACGGCCGTAAAAGTGGATGGCATCACGCCCTGGGTCCACTGGGCTCACATGAAGGTGCCCGGAAAAACGGAAGACAAATGGACAAGCCACCCCGATCCAGAAGACCCACTCAAGCTTCGCGTTCATCGAGATGCCATATCCTAAGCCCCAATCTCCTTATGTGCCTGACTGTTTGATGCTCTTTCTCCCAGGTCGGGACAGCCTCCCCAGTTGTCCCTCCCCTGGAGCGCCCCTCACCCCATACACTTATGAATCTTACATGGCAAGTATATAATGCAGCTACCCTAGAAGTTCTCAGTTCTTTTAATGGCATATACCCACTTTGGACTTGGTTCCCAGTTTTGTATTTTGACCTGGGAACATTGACACAGTATTATCATACTACGGGGGGGGGGGGGGGGGACAGAAAGCCTTACAAACAAAGGAATTCTACGCTTGTCCAGGACACCTGGGGACAGAGCTACTTAAAACCTGTGGAGGACCAGACCAATTCTTTTGTAATTCATGGTCCTGTGTATCTACAGGAGATATATCTTGGACAGTGCCTACAAAGAAAGACTTAGTTTCTATACAAAGAAAATCCAAACTGGCTTGTCCATGGAGCAGCAAAACTTGCAACCCAGTTCAAATCACCTTTTCTGATTTGGGGAAAACAAACTGTGACTGGATTAGAGGACTGATATGGGGCATCCAACTCTATACCAAAGGGACCGTAGTTAGCGCTGACCCAGGGACCCTCCTAGGGATACGATTACAAGCTAAACCCCTACATAGCTCATCTTTAGGCCCCAATAAAGTTTTAGCCACTCCCCAAAAGCCAGTACCAGGACCTTCTGCTCTAGCTCCACCTCCTAATCCTCTTCCAAGAGCCAAGCCTAACCTTAACAATACAGCCCGGCTCCAAAATATATGACAACAAGCTTTTCTTTACCTAAATACTTCAAGACCAGAGTTAACTACTTCTTGCTGGTTATGCTATGACACTGCCCTTCCTTATTACGAGGCTATTGCTGTTCAGGGAACTTATTCCTCCGCTGAAGGCCTTTCTCAATGTAGATGGACCCCAGGTCCTAAAATAACCCTTCAACAGATAACTGATGGCCTGTCGGGGGCCACTTGTGTAGGTAAAGTCCCTACTGACCCTAACCATCTCTGCAACCAAACCCACCAAGTAAACCAATCTCCGACATACCTAGTCCCCCATAATGACCCATAGTGGGCCTGGTCCACCGGCCTAACCCCTTGTCTGTACCTACCTACTTTCAACCTCACTGGAGACTTTTGTGTCCAGGTCAGACTGCTACCCAGGATCCTGTACCACTCAGATGAGGACTTCTTCCAAACCTATATCGAAACCCAGAACCCCCATAAGGCAAAAAGAGAAATAGTCACTGCAATCACCCTAAGTCTCTTGCTAGGTGCAGGAGTAGCAGCTGGTATTGGGACAGGAACAGCGGCCCTCATCTAACATGGACATCTGCATTCCACCTTGAGGGCAAGCATAGATCAGGATATTCGAGAACTAGAAGAGTCAATTACCCATTTACAGGATTCATTGAGCTCATTGGCAGAGGTGACACTGCAAAACCGGAGAGGATTAGATCTGCTGTTCCTCAGACAAGAAGGATTATGTGCCGCCCTAGGAGAACAATGGTGCTTTTACAGGGATCACTCTGGCCAAGTAAAGGACAGCATGGCTAAAGTCATAAACATAAAATCCAAATGCCTCATTTTTTTTATTGCAATAGTCTGGTCATAATGTAAATTGAACATTAATTAATTCCTGCTAGCCTAAAAATGATGCATTCAAATCACAAATTTTTAAAGATTTTGATAACTTCAAAAACTGAAACAGCTAATGCCCCTTATTCAGACTCACTTCTTTCTTTTCAATCTCCAGCATAAGACTGTTTCTGAGACATCAAAATCTGATCCAAAATTCTGATTTAACAACCCAACCCAAAGAGTTTAGATAAGGCATATACTTCCCAGAATTCAACTGCACAAAGGGGACTTTGATCTCCCTCGGTCCCCACAGGGGGTCTTCACTCAATGTCCCTCACCAGGGTTTTCATTCATCTCACTACTGTGGGAGGTTTTTCATCTCCCTATTGTGGGAGGTCCCCATATCCAAGTGGCCTTAAGCCAGGCCTTGGGCTGAAAGAGAATGTCTTTCTCAGTAGGTTTTTGGGGACACTTGAAAAACTTCAAAAAAAAAATTATTTCAGACAACCTTTGTCTCAGAGACAAACTGCATCTAGGGCTCCATTCCAAAGATAGTCCACTGGCCTGGCCTGTGTCATAAGAAATATCTAAAAGTCAGATATCAATCCCTGACTCCTCCCTCCATTTCTTCTCTTTTCCTCCTCCTCTGTTGCTGCAGCTTCCACCACACACACTACAGTGCTCCTCCCCACACACCAGCTCTTGTGGACAACACCTCCCACTCTCATGTCACTCTCAGCCTGCTTTCCTAAATTTTGGTAGTCTGTTCTCCACAGTATGGTCCTTAATTTAACATTGGCCACATAAATTGTTCTTTGTGATACCTGCTTCTCAAGGAAAAAAAAATAAGGTAATAAGGTGTAGCTTTTAAATTCAAACTACAGTGTATATTGTTGATTGCTGATATGAAAACATTGGTTCACAAGTGAGTACTCATATAAATTTAAAAATATCAAATTAACTTAAGTTCTCATTAATTTAAAGTACAATTAAATATTAAAAAGGATGCCCTTCTAATCATGTTCTTTGTGATGTCTAACACTGGCCAGCCATGTCATGTCATGTATTATATGTTAATGTAGTCTGTCTTTATGTGTAACTAAATTGTGAGCAGCCATTGTTCCAGTGCTTATGGTCTTTAAGTGTTTGTATGTTCATAATATATTCTGAGGTGATGTCAAATTGCAAGACAACAGGTTTACTACATATGCAAAATATGTTACTTCTGGACTTGTGGCTTTATGCTTATTCATGATATGCATGTTTATACACCAAAGGTTAATCCTGCTTTTAACACTGTCTTCTGCATTTTTATTATGACTTAAGTCCTTAATCTTTGAAGAAGTGATTAATGTGGGTTTATAACTGTTAAGATACAATATACATGCTTTCTGTTGAGAGAGAGCTTCCTTGGTTTTAAGGTTTATTTCTAAATGTTTGGAATAATAAAATACAGATATGGCCCATCAAAACTGTAATTATAAAGTGTGTTTTCAGTTAAGATAAAATGGGTTAACATAAAAAGTTGTTTCTACTTCTCTTGTGATAATTGTTTATCTAATTCAAACTTAACTCTATAATAAGCTGGTAAATTTATTTATAATGCCTATGACACATGGCATCTACACATAACACATTGTAGATGGAAATTGGGGTAAGGAAATTTAAAAGCCCCTGGCCCCAAATTTTGTCCTGTACTGTAATAGACTTTTGTATTGGTAATGTTCCATAATGCATAATCTTTTGGTACTAACACTGTAGTTTTTGTACTGATTCAAGGCCATAGTTTGTATTACAGCTTCTGACCTGTACTGAAAATCATCTCCATAAAGTAGCTGCAGACATTCTCTGCTAATCATTTTTTTTTAATGTTTCAAAACTTGCCCATTTCTGAGTTCCTTGCATAGTCAGTGTGTGGGTGGACATGGCAGAGTGGAGTGAGTAGGCCAGACCCATTTCTGGGCTCCTCCCACCTCCACCCTGGTCTGAGTTCCTTCCACAATCTGTGTGTGGGCAGTCCAGGTCTGAGTTCCTTGTGCAGTCAGTGCATGGGCAGGCATAGCAGTCTAGAGTGAGTAGGCCAGACTCATATCTCGATTCCACCCACCATGAGATCTGAGTTACTTGTGAGGTCAGTGTGTGGGCAGGCATGGAGGTCTGGAATGAGAAGACCAGACCCCTGTATCTGAGCTCCTCCCACCTCCCCAGTCTAGGTTGCCTGCACTGGTCTATGTCCTGGAGGGCATAGCACAAAGTAGACTAGATCCCTGATCCCTGATTTCCTCCTAGTCCCTTGGTCCTGCTAGGTCCTACTGTGACTTGATTGGGGAGGCCTGGCCCCTGTGTGAGCTGTGGAATCAGTCCTTTTGCTCTCATGTCTTGGCTGGTCACCAAGCACCAACATCCCCGTTCACCTGAGTCAGAGGGTGAACGAGCCAAAGGACACAAACTTGCTTCCTCCTCAATAAAATAAAGAGTCCTCCTAAAATGGGTAGACAATAACACAAAATGGCCAAAAATATCAGCAAAATGAGAGATCTCCACCAAGGATGCCTAGTCCTACTATAGATGCCTCCAAAGAAATCATAGAGAAATCATCAGAAATTCTTTCCCAAAATGAAAACACAACAACCAATGAGACTCTGATAAAATATATATATATATATATATTTCTGAACTTGAAGCAAACTATCAAAGAACCAACAACTGTATCAATGAAATTGAACAGAATCGTATCCTAGAGTGTTTAGCCTTTGACAGCAGGCTTAACTTGATTGAAACAAACAAAAATGTTAGAGTCCTCCAAAGAGATCTGAATAAATTGAAAGTAAGTCAAAATGGCAGACCTCAACAACTGGTTATTAAGCTTAATGAAGATGTGTTCAAATACAAGAATGAACTACAAGAAGCATCAAGAAAATCAGAACTCAAATTGAAATCATACCTTTAAAAGGAGATGGACATGATGCAAATAACACAACAGAAAACAAAAACCAAATAGAATTTATAGAAACCTCTCTAGAACCACTCACCAACAGAGTTACTCATGTGGAAGACAGAACCTCTGACTTGGAAGATAAGAGAGAAGAAATTGATCAGGAGGCCAAAAACTTTGCTAAGTCCAAAAAATCAAGTGAACAGAATATGAGGGAACTGTGGGACACTCTAAAACAACCAAACATACAGATCATAGGTATACCAGAAAGAGAGAGAATCCAGACCAGAGGCATAGAAAACATACTCAACAAAATTATGAAATTTCTCAATCTTGCATAAGAGAGGCCCATCCAGAAACAAGAAGCCCACAGAACACCAAATACATAGGACCAAAGAAGAAACTCTCTAAGACACATCATAGTAAAAACTCTTAACAATGAAAACAAAGAGAGACTGTCAAAAGCAGCAAGAAAGATGCAATTCACAACATACAAAGGCCATCCTATTAGAATACCATCAGATTTCTCAATGGAAACCCTGAAAGCCATTCTGGAATGGGCCTGGAATGGAACACTTCAAAGTCTGAAAATCTATGGCTTCCAACCCTGGCTATTTTACCCAGCAAAAGTATCCCTCATAATAGATGGTGAAAGAAAAACCTTCCATGAAAAAAGTCAACTCTATCATTACATGAACACAAAGCCAAACTTACAGAGAATACTTGATGGAATACTCCACACAGAACAAACAAGCAATCTCAAGATCCAACAAGAAGAAGATCAGAGTAATCAAAATAAGCCAGGCTCAAAACAGCACATAACACAAGTAAGTACCCAAATGCATAAAACATCTCATTATAGCAGAGATTAATTCAAACCTCACAATAATAACCTTAAATACTAATGGTATTAACTCACCTATCAAAAGACACAGGCTATCAGGATGGATCAAAAAACTGGGCCCTTCTATCTGCTGTCTTCAAAAAACCCATGTCACCACTTAAAGATAGACACCTCCTCAGGGTGAAATGTTAGAAAATGATATTCCAAGTAAGTGGAAATAAAAAATAAGCAGGTATTGCTATATTAATATTTGATAAAATAGACTTCAAGCCAAAAGTAATAAAAAGGACAAAGAAAGCCACTTCTGACTCATCAAGGGAATGATCCAACATGAACACATCACAATCATAAATGTATGTGTCCCAAACACAGGAGCACCACAGTTTATAAAGCAAAATCTACTAGACAATAAAACAGAAATAAACACCAACACCTTCATAGTTGGAGACTTCAATACTCCACTATCATCAGTAGACAGATCATCCAAGCAGAAAATCAACAGGGAATAAATAGAGCTCATCAACATCATAGACCAACTATACATAATGGATATCTATAGAACTTTCTACCCTAATTCTCAAATATGCATTCTTCTTAGCAGCCCAAGGGACCTTCTCCAAAATTTACCATATATTAGGCCATAAAGTCTGGAAAATTGAAGTAACTTCCTAAATCAGGTCAGATCACAATACTTTAAAGCCAGAAATTAACAAGAGACACATCAAGAACTCCACCAACTCCTTGGAACTAAACAGCACACTTTTAAACAATGAATGGGTTATGGAAGAAATCGAAAAAGAAATTGTAAAATTCCTAGCTTTGAATGATAATGGAAACACAACCTACTAAAACTTGTGGGACTCAATGAAGGCAGTCATAAGGTGAAAATTCATAGCCCTAAATACATTCATTACAAAGACAGAAAGATCACAGATCAATATCTTGACTGTCCACCTAAAGGTGCTGGGAAAACAAGAAGTATCCAACCCAATGAGCTCCAGATAGAAAGAAATAATCAAGATTAGAGCAGAAATTAATAAATTTGTAACTAAGAAACCAATCAAAAAAATCAATGAAACAAAGAATTGGTTCATTGAAAAAATAAACAATATTGACAAACCCCTGGCCAAAGTGATCAAGCAAAAGAAAAGAAGTCTCAAATTAACAAAATCAGAAATGAAAAAGGAGGGATCACTACAGATATCAATGAAATTGGAAGAATCATCATGGCATACCCCCAAAACCTCTATTCAACAAAATTAAAAAATCTGGAAGAAATGGATGAACTCATAAACACATACCACTTACCAAAACTAAACTTGGAGCAGATTAATCTCCTAAACAAATTGATCACACCCATGGAGATTGAAAAGTCAATCAAAAACCTCCCCAAAAAGAAAGTTCCAGGACTGGATGTCTTCTCTGCTGAATTGTATCAAACCTTCATAGAAGAACTGAAACCAATTTTTCTCAAACTATTCCACATAATCAGAGACCAGGGAATCCTCCCTGACTGCTTTTATGAAGATAACATCACCATAATACTAAAACCAAGCAGAGATCCAACAAGGAAAGAGAAATATAGGCCTATATCCCTAATGAACTTAAATGCAAAGATCCTAAACAAAATCCTTGCAAACCGAAGTTAACAACACATCTAAAGCATTATCTACCTTGATCAAGAAGGCTACATTGCAGGGATGGTTTACCATATGGAAATGGGTCAACATAATACACCACATAAATAAACTGAACCATAAGAATCACATGATAATCTCAATTGATCCAAAGAAGGCCTTTGACAAAATAAAATACCACTCCATGATCAAAACTCTGAAAATAATAGGCATGGAGGTTTTATGTCTCAACACAATAAAGGCCATATATGAAGCTCCAAAAGCCTACATAATTCTTAATGAGGAAAAACTCAAAGAGTTTCCACTGAGATCAGGAACAAGACATGGGAGTCCACTCTCACCACTGCTCTTCAACATAGTACTAGAAGTACTAGCCCAAGCAATAAGACAGGAGAAAGAAATGCAAGGGATTCAAATTGGAAAAGAAGAAGTCATTAGTCCTATTTGCAGATGACATGATCTTATATATAAGTGACCCAAAAGTCTCCATTCCAAGATGCCTAAAGGTGATAAATTCCTTCAGCAAAGTGGCAGGATACAAAATCAATGCACACACACAAAAAAAAACAGTAGCTTTTCTGTTTTTTTTTTCTAATTTTAATATTTATTTATTTTTATTGACAACTTCCACAATTGTAAACAATATCCCATGGTAATTCCCTCCCTACTCCCACTTTCGCTTTTGAAACTCCACTCTCCATTATAGCCCTTCCCCTTCTCAATCAGTCTCTCTTTTATTTAGATGTCATGATCTTTTCCTCCTATTATGATGGTCTTGTGTAGGTAGTGTCAGGCACTGTGAGGTCTGGAAAAGAATGTTATAAGGAGTCCTACCCTTCCTTTGGTTCTTACATTCTTTCTGCCACCTTTTCAGCAATGGGTCCTGAGCCTTGGAAGGTGTGATAGAGATATTGCCGTGCTGAGCACTCCTCTGTCACCTTTTCTCAGCACCATGGTGCCTTCTGAGTCATCCAAAGGTCACTGCCATCTGAAAAGAGAAGGTTCTCTAATGAAAAGTGAGAGTAGCATTAATATATGGGCATGGACATTAAGATAAGTGCTTCCTGGACAGTTTGATGAGCATAGTATATACATTCAGACAGACAGCAGCAGACATTACACCCCTAAGGCCCATGACTCACCCTGTTGTAGGTTTTCAGTATCAGGATGTATTCCCTCCCATGGAGTGGACCTCCAGTCAGATTAGAGGACAGTTGGTTTTCCCCATACCAGACATGCCCCTATTGTATCCATTGGCTCATTTGGCCTGGCTGGCCAAATATAAGGCTTGCAGTGTCCACTGTTGAGTATCTTCACTGGTGATTTCTCTCTCTCCCATTGAAATGCATGTAGCATAGTTTTTTCTAGCTTTCTGTCAGCTGGTCTACATGGAGGAGGTTATCAGCTCAGCTGCAGCAGGATTTCTCAGTGACCTTGCAGCCCAAGTTTGTGAAGTCTTCAGCAACAGGGTCTTACCATCTATTCCTTGTGGGAAACCAAGGGCCTCAGCAATGGCTTGCAATGTTTTGGGGGTGTCAGGGTCCTCCCTGGCCAGCAACTCACTGGAAGGTATCTCATCCTTGGAACTGAAAAATTTCTAGTAATAATCTATGGTTCCTGAATGTTCCATTGTCCAGAAAAGTAGGTTTCTACATGACTTACTTATATCCTCTTAGATTGTGATTAGCCCTCCCTCCACCTTTCCTTTACTCAATCTCTTCCCCTGATCTCACCCAGGTCTTTTCACCCCCATTAATCTGTCCTTCTAATTACATATGTAAAATACCATCCTTTTTTTCTATATGAAAAGGACAAATATACAGTGAGGTTGTCACATTTTTAATAGCAGCAACAACAAAAATACCTTGGAATAACAGTAACAAAGGATGTGAAAGAACTATATAATTAATGAAAACATAAAAACACTCAAGAAAGAAACATAGGAGGACCTGAGAAAGTGGAAGTCCCTCCCATGTTCCTGGATAGATAGAATTAATATTGTGATAATGGCAATTCTACTAAAAGCAATATACAGAGTTAATGCAATACCAATAAAAATACCAGCATCATTCTTCACTGAGACTGAAAAATGATCTCAAAATTCATAGTGAATGGCAGACGGCCTCGGATATGCAAATATGTCTTCAGCAAAAGAAAGAGTGAAATGAAACCTAACCTCAATTTTCTCCTATTTCTATTTCTTCTCTGGATTTTTCTTTTTTTCTTCTCCCTTGGCACTGGCCTGTAATTCCCTGTACCAGGATGTGGTCTATACCCACAATGACCTGTTGATCAGAGATACCTATTAGATCTCCCAAAACAAACAGTATAGACTTCTGCCAGAACACCTGATTACCCACCAGAGCTTAATGGTAAGACTCTACTCCTGAAGACAACAAATGCTGTTGGCACAGACCATAGAGAGACCTGGTTGGAATCTGGGAGACAGCTAGTCCCCACATAATTAGCCCATCTAGTGTTGGAAGGTGCAACTCAAATCCAAGCAACTCAAAGTCTAAGCGACTCAGAAGCAAACAACTTGTGATGCTTACACAAGTGCAACACACAGCCTTGGTGGGTAACCAACTGCTCTTGGATTGGCTAACAGATTGGCTCAGTGAAAAGGAAACAATATCTGGAACTGGGAAACAGGTCAGAATCATATCCAGATAATGATTCTCATTTCCATTGTCAAGCTCCCACTAACCTTAGACTATAAGAGTGTCTAAACCCTTTTAATTCTCTCTAAATTAACAATGGTTTTGCCATTTAACAGGCACAGACTTCACTCTCTGTTGGAGAATCTGCCTCTCTTTTTCAGATGGGAACTGGACTTGAGGAGATAAATGACCCAGTGTACTCCACCCCAGCCCTAACTGAAACCACAGAGGAATTGGGGAAATAAGCAAGAATGTTGTTCTCTTAGTTAAGGTGATATAAGCACAAGGTTGATGGAGAAGGATACTGAGGACACTCAGCACCTACCAATCCAGAGATCCAGATGCTCCTAAGTGCCCATCACTGAAGTAGACTTAAAATGCTCTCAGCATGGCTCAGGGAATTTTGCAGAAGAGGGGGTGGAAAGATTGTAAGAGCCACAATTTGGGATATTTTGCACAGAGACATTGCCTCTCCCTCATAACTGACTGTTGCCCCAATAATGCATGACCCACAATCCCATGGGATTGACCTGCATCCGCAACGAGGAAGGCCTCTTCAGAAAAGGGACAGGGAGGAGGGAAAGGATGGTACCAACATGCGATGCCCACATACAGAATATGTCCATATATAATAATAAAAGAAAAGACAATTGGATCTAATAAAAAAAAAAACTTTCCTGTTTCATACTCAAGGTCTCTGTCATCTGTCTAAGCCAGAGCTTAGAGGACTGAAACATAAAAAAAAACTGAGTCCTTAACAAATACAAGATATTTTATTTAGCTTTGTAAAAGCTTATTCTAAGTGTGACATAAATAAAAATTACAAGATTAAGGTAAATGACCTTCTGGACCTTTAAAGTTCCACCAATTCACCTCAGTGTGTCTTATAACAGACTAACTCCATCTACCTGGGTCCCCTTTTATTATTCTCTGTGACAAAGGCCCAAACTGGAAAAGGACAAGTGACTCCACATTGTAAACTTGTACAAGGAAGTTCAGCTTAGTTGGTTCTACAGGATATGGTCTCACCTACACTTGAAGTTTATACTTGGCCTGCTTTAATACAATGGGCCACGACAGATAAGGTATTTTTCTTGCTGTTGCTAAATGCAATTTTTAGCTTCTGTATTAACTGATGTTTGCTTGCGGTTGCAGGAGAGGAAATTGCAGGAGAGGAAATTGCAGGGAGGGGAGATTCCAGAAAAGTTGCTTTTTTTTTTTTTTTTCTAAAATCAACTGACGTTAACTCTTGGTTTTGTAAGATCAGGATTACTGAATTTCTGTACTGTGAAATTAAGATGTGAAATCTTAGGTTTTATCCTATGAAAGGAGACCTGAAATTCAGCTTGGCACTGCATTCAGGCTCCCAAGTGCTCAATGCAGTCACTGGCTGGCTAATAAAGATTCCTTTCTGACTTCTGGGTAAGATGGTGGCTTGGGAGACACATCAGCCTGCCTAGGGATGGATTAAAGCAAATCCCCAGCAAAATACACTGTTCATCTGAAAAGGGAAGGAGCATAGGTTATTCTTAGACACAGCAGAGAAGCCTGAGAGACCAAGACCCACCAGAAAGGAGGAAAATGACCAAAATCCCACTGAGGTGATAGTGGTCCACAATCTGAGCACCCACCCAGCGCAGTCCCACCAGGCACAGCTGGCAGCAGCAGCAGCAGCAGCAGCAGCAGAGACCAAGCACCAGATTTCTCAACTCCATCAGCCTTCTTGGAAAGTTAAGAAATCTGAAGAAAAGACAGCTGAGATCAACTAAAGAGCTACTGAAAGTGTGAGCAACTCCAGATGTCTGAACTCTCCCATCCCCTGCCATCAGAACCACGAACCTCCAGCATTCAGCCCCCAGCTTCAACTCAGCCAGCACAGTGGACCAGAGGTACTGCTGCACAGCACAACACTGAGGGATCCAGGAAGGCACTCAGAACTGGTGAGATTGGGAGCCACCCCAAAAGGTAACCTGGCTGATTGACAAAAAACAAAAACAAAAACAAAAAACAGGTACACAGTCTTGCAAGAGCTAACCTCTCTTTCCTTGTCAGGGCAGGTTATGGGGTATATATTCTTGGTTGTTTTTACCATTTTCAAATAACCTGTATTTGGGGGTTGAATATTGTTGCCTTTGGTATATATATATATTCTGTCATTATTGGGGGCAGGGTCTAATCCAGACCCAGGTTGACCTGGAACCCAAGTCAGAACAGAAATCTCTAACTCCCAGCTGACAAGATTAAGTGTGTAGAACAACACACACCCTCAGGGATTTGGGCTTTATATTACTATCTGTTTGTTTTAATCCCCACAATTGCATACTTTGTGCTGGTTTTTATTGATTGTGTTTGTTCCTTGGTTGAAGTTTAGAATTTGACAGTAAATTATTCCACCCACTCCACTAGAATACTTGCTTAGCAAGCAAACTCAACACCTAGGATTATTTCTGTGGCTTCACTTGGGGACAAGAAGTATGCCTGGCACCTTGAACTTATATCTTCAGGGTATATACAGGTGGATTGTCATGTCTGGGAACACTGCAGATCAAGCATCAAATCAATTCAGGATACAAAAGTCACTACAATATAATACAAGAAACTCAAAGAATCAAGACCATACAGTCACACCAAAAACTATAAATCCATCCGAAATGATCACAAATGAGACTGTATTAGATGAAATGTCTGACAAAGATTTCAAGAAAATGATGGTATCTATGCTCAAAGAAATCAGAGAAGAAATGAAGGGAATCAAAGAAGAAAACATAGGAACTAAGAAGAAAACAAACCTCTGAAAGGAAACCAGGTTAATGAAATAAAGAGGTCATTACAAGACATGAGTAAGGAGATAGAAATAATGAAGAAAAACCAGGCTGAAATTCTGGCTCTGAAGAATACAGTCAATGAAGTAAAAAACTCTGTGGAAAGTCTTAACAGTGGAATGGATGAAGGAGAGGAAAGCATATCTAAACTAGAAGATCAGGTGACAGACCTAATACAGTCCAACAAAGGGAAAGGTAATAGCAAGGTATGAATGGGAATTTCAAGATATCAGGGACACTATGAAAAGATCAAACATAAGAATTCAGGGCATAACAGAAGGAGAGGAATTTCAATCCAGAGGCTTAGTAGGTGTTTTCAACAAAATCATAGAAGAAAACTTTCCCCTAATTGAGAAAGAAATGCCAATTCAGATACAAGAAGTTTTTAGAACAACAAACAGACAAAATCTGGAAAGAACCTCTCCCTGTCATGTTATAATTAAACTACTAAACACACGAACAAAAGAAAACACATTGAAAGCACATAGAGAGAAGTAAGTCACCTATAAGCAAGCACATCAGAAAAACTACAGACTACTAAACACAAAATTTAAAAGCCAAAATGGTTTGGAATGATGTATTCCAAGATCTGAAAGATAACAACTGTCATCCAAGATTACTTTATCCTACAAAGCTATCTACTCAAATTAACAGAGAAATAAGGGCATACCATAACAAAAACAGGCTCAAGGAATTTATGAAAACTAATCCAGCGCTACAGAATATACTTTAAGGAATTCTTTTTTATTATTATAATTGTTTTTATTTATTAGTTAGTTTTGTATTCAGCAAATACAGTCAGTTTGGTACCATTATTAGGCTCATCCGTGACCTACCCCCTCCCCTTGGCCCCTCCTAGTGGAGGTATACGGGTCATGCATTGTGGAGTTAGCCCACAGTTATGGGTAAGCTAAATGTCTCTGCATATCATGACCCAACATGTGGCTCTGACATTCATTCTGCTACCTTTTCGGCAAAATATTCCTGAGCCATGTTGGGTTCATTTTTGGTCTCCTTCAGTGATGAGGTGTTGGGGGCCTCTGAGGCTCTGGTTCTCTGATTTAGTAGGAATTGATTTTTCTCTATGCTGAACTCCTTCCCCCTTGTGCTGGTGTCCGGTTAATCAGGAAAACAGCCCCCTTCCTTGTTTCTCCATTTTTTCTTACGTTCAGCTGGGGACCTTTTGAGGTATGATGGGGTGGCTCTCTCCTTAGGATCTACCACCTCTATCTGAAAAAGAGAAGCAGATTCTCCAACGGAGAGTAAGTTAGCATCAGGACAAATGAGATAACCCTTTTTTTTTTAATAGAGAATTTAATACGTGTAGGCCCTCTTGTAGCCCACAATTGATGGTAGCTTGATAATGGAGAGTGGGCTTATGTTTGGATACAGTTCTGACCTGTTTCCCAGCTCCAGCTATGGATCCCATACCAGTGAGGGGATCAGTTAGCCAAATTGAGAGCAGTTGGTTCCCCACCATGGCTGTGTGCCACCACTGCACTTGTGTGGGCACCACAACAAGTTATGTGCTGCTAAGTAGGTTAGACCATGTGTTGCTTGGACAGATATTGGTCATTTTCCCCCAGTCGCCCATGTAGCACCTTCTGGCACTAGACGCGCGGACTGTCTGGGGACTGACTCTCTTCCAACTTCCAGCCATGCCATTCTAATTTGCATGTCAATCACATAAAGTGTCTTCAGCAGTAGGGTCTTACCACTAGCCTTTGGTGGGTCATCAAGTACTCTGACAGAAATCTGTCTGTCTTTTAGGAAACCTTGTAGGTCTCTCTGATCAAAACCTCATTGTGGATGATAGCCCCATGCTGGTTCTGGGAGTTACAGGTCAGTGCCCACTAAGAAAATGAGGAAAAAGATAACTAATATACAAGAGTTAGAGATAAGAGAGAGAGAGAGAGGGAGGGAGAGGGGAAGTGAGGGAGGGAAGATGTAGAAGATTAAGGTTAGTCTTGATCTTATACTCTCCAGTGTCTTGTGGTTCAGGTGTTCCTTCTAAGGGCCTGGTGAAGGATCATCCTTTTAGTCTGTCTTTTAGTAAGTAGAAAATTATGGTACCATTGCCGTTTGGGTCTAGATTTGTGTTTCCCACCCTTTTGATGCCCTCCCCTCCTGCCCCTTCCATCCTAGTATCTAGTCTAGGAGATGCTTGCTGGGTATGTAAGTTATCTTGTGTAGATTCAGGTTAGGTGCTGTAGATGAGTGAGACTATGTGGCAATTTTTTTTCTGTGATTGGGTAAGTTCACTGAGAATGATCTGTTCCAGGTTCAACCATTTTTCCTCAAATTTCATTGTGTCATTTTTTTCTTACTGGTGTATAGAATTCCATTGTGTTGATATACCACATCTTAGTTATCCATTCTTCTAGTGATGGACATCTGGGTTGATTCCAGCAATTAGCTATTAGAAATTGAGCCGCTATAAACATGGTTGAGCAAATCTCTCTAGCCTGTGGTTTGAAGGTTTTAGGGTAGATGCCCAGTAAGGGAATAACTGGGTCTGTTGGTATCTCTATACTCAGCTTTTTCAGAAGTCTCCATATTGCTTTCCAAAGTGGTTGTACCATCCTGCATTCCCACCAAAAGTGGATGAGTATTCCTACTTCTCCACATCCTCACCAGCATTTATTTTTATTTTATTTTTTGATGTTTGCTATCCTTATTGGGGTAAGGTGGAATCTCATAGTTGTTTTAATTTGCATTTCTCTGATGATTAGGGATGATGAACATGTTCTTAAGTGTATGTTTCCCATTTCTATTTCTTCCTCTGTAAACTGCCTGTTCAGCTCTTTGCCCCATTTTGTGAGTGGGGTGTTTGACTTCTTACTGTTTAGATTTTTGAGTTCTTTGTAGAGTCTAGAGATTAGGCATCTATCAGTTGGATAAGCCGCAAATATTTTCTCCCATTCTGTGGGTGATCTATTAGCTTTGCTTATTGTATGCTTGTCTGTAAGAAACTCTTCAGCTTCAAGTGATCCCATTGGTTGAGTAACGGTTTAAGTTCATGGGATACTGGGGTTTTGTTCAGGAAGTCTTTTTCCATTCCTATATCATGGAAAGTACTTCCTAAATTTTCTTGCAGTAGTATTTGAGATTCTTGTCTTATATTGAGATCTTTGATCCATTCGGACGTGAGGGTAGTGCATGGTGAAATGTGTGGATCTAGTTTCAGTTTCCTGCATATGGTTATCCAGTTTGTCCAGTACCATTTGTTGAAGATGCTATCTTTTTCCAGCCTATATTGTTTGGGCCTTTATCGAATATCAAGTAGCTATAGTTGCTTGACCCAAAGTCCGGGTCCTCAAGTCTATTCCATTGATCTATACTCCTGTTTTTATGCCAGTACCATGCTATTTTTATTACTATGGCTTTGTAATATAGCTTTAGATCAGATATGGTGATGCCTCCATAGGTATTTCATTTGCTGAGGATATGTTTGGAAATGAGAGGCCTTCTGCCTTTCCACATTAAATTTGAGATCATTTTTTCTATCTCTGTAAAGAACACTGTAGGGATTTTAATTGGAATTGCATTAAATCTGTATATTGCCTTTGGTAGGATTGTCATCTTCACAATGTTAATTCTGCCTATGAAGGAACATGGGAGGTCTTTCCATTTTCTCAAGTCCACCTCAATTTCTTTTTTGAGTGTTTTTATGTTTTCTTGTACAGATCTTTCACTTCCTTGGTTAACGTTATTCCAAGATATTTTTTTTTTGTTGCAATTTAAAATGGGATTATGTCCTTTGTCTCTTTCTCTGTGTCTTCGTCATTTGCATAAAGGAAGGCTACTGATTTTTGTGCATTGATTTTGTATCCTGCTACTTTGCTATACGAGTTAATCACCTTCAGGAGTTTTGGAATGGAGTCTCTCGGGTCTCTTACATATATAATCATGTCATCAGCAAATAAAGCCAACTTAACTTCTTCCTTTCCAAATTGTATCCCTTTTATTTCCTTCTCCTGTCTTACTGCTTGAGCTAAGACTTCCAGTACTATATTGAAAAGCAGAGGTGAGAGTGGACAACCTTGTATTGTTCCTGATCTTAATGGGAATTCCTCCAGTCTCTCTCCATTAAATATTATTTGGGCCTTAGGAGCTTCGTATGTTGCCTTTATTATGTTGAGATATGAACCAACCATGCCAATTCTCTCCAATGTTTTGAAAATGGGGTGATGTTGAATATTGTCAAAAGCCTTTTCTGCATCTATCGAAATGATCATGTGGTTTTTATGTTTAACCTTGTTTATGTGGTGTATTACATTGGTAGATTTCCATATGATGTACCACCCCTGTGTTCCTGGAATGAATCCCACTTGGTCAAGGTGGATAATGCTTTTCATGTGTTTTGGGATTCGGTTTGCAAGGATTTTGTTTAGGATTTTTGCATCTAAATTCATCAGGGAAATAGGCCAGTAGTTTTCTTTTCTTGTAGCATCTCTGCCTGGTTTTGGGATTAGGGTGATGCTAGCTTCATAAAAGGAGTTGGGTAGCTTTCCCTGTTCACCAATTGTGCAGCACAGTTTGAGGAAGATTGATTTGAGTTCTTCCATGAAGGTTTGATAGAATTCAGCTGAGAAGCCATCTGGTCCAGGACTCTTCTTTTATGGGAGGTTTTTTATTACTTTTTCAGTCTCCGTGAGTGTGATGGGTTGATTGAGGTGATTAATCTGCTCTGTGTTTAGCTTTGGTAGGTGGTATGCATCCAAGAATTTAACCATCTCCTCCACATTATCCAGTTTTGTAGAGTAGATGTTTTTGAAATAAGTCCTGATGATTCTCCCAATTTCACTTATATCTGTTGTGATCTCTCCTTTTTCATTTTGAATTTTGTTAATTTGAAGCTTCTCCTATTTTTGCTTGATCAGATTGGCCAGGGGTTTGTCAATCTTGTTTGTTTTTTCAAAGAACCAGCTCTTTGTTTTGTCAATTGTCTTAATTGTTTCCTTCATTTCCAGTTCATTGATTTCTCCTCTGATTTCAATTATTTCTTTCCTTCTGGAGCTCTTTGGGTTGGATCTTTCTCGTTCACCCAGAGCTTTTAGGTGGATCATTAGGTCATTGATTTGGGACCTTTCTGCCTTTTTTATGAAGGCATTGAGTGCTATGAATTTTCCCCTGAGGACTGCCTTCATTGTGTCCCATAAGTTTTGGTACGATGTGTTCTCATTGTCGTTCAATTCCAGAAATTTTGCAATTTCATTCTTTATTTCATCCACTATCCATTTATTGTTTAAAAGTGTGTTTTTCAGTTTCCAGGTGCCGTTAGGATTCTTGGTGGGTCTTTTGTTGTTGATTTCTAGCAATATAGCATTGTGATCTGATATCATGCAGGGAATTATGTCAATCTTCCTAAGTATGTGGAGGCAGTCTTTGTGACCCAGTATATGGTCCATTTTAGAGAATGTTCCATGGGCTCCTGAGAAGAGTGTGTAATCTGTGGATTTGGGACGGAAGGTTCTGTAGATGTCCGTTAGGTCTAAGTGATCTATGGGTGTGTTGAGCTCTCTTACTTCCCTGTTGAGTTTCTGTTTGGATGATCTGTCTATTACTGAAAATGTGTATTGTAGTCCCCAGCTATGATGGTGTTTGTGGTTATTTCTGTTTTATTGTCAAGTAGGTTTTGTTTTATGAACTCTGGTGCCCCTGTGTTTTGTGTATACAGATTTGTGATTGTAATATCCTCTTGATGGATCATTCCCTTGATAAGTAGGAAGTGGCCTTCCTTGTCTTTTTTGATTATTTTTGGTTTGAAGTCTATTTTATCCGATATTAATATAGCTACACCTGCTTGTTTCTTATTCCCATTTGCTTGGAATACTCTTTTCCACCCTTTCACCCTGAGGAGATGTCTGTCTTTAATGGTGAGGTGGGTTTCTTGAAGGCAACAGATTGACGGGTCTAATTTTTTGATCCATCCTGTTAGCTTGTGTCTCTTGATGGGTGAATTAAGGCCATTGATATTTAGCGTAATGACTGTGAGATTTCATTTGATCCCTGCCATATTGTGAGGGTAAATGTCGTTGGTGTTTTCATGGACATTGAAGTTTTTTGTGCCTACTCTGAGTTTGGTTGTTGTGATCTGCTTCTTGTAGGCAATTGTGTTTGATTATTTTTTTCTTCTCTGTGGAGAATTTCCTGAAATACTCTCTGTAGGTTTTGTTTTGTGTTCATATAATTGTAAAGCTGAGTTTTGTCGTGGAATGTTTTTCTTTCACCATCTATTATGAGGGATACTTTTGCTGGGTAGAGTAGTTTGGGTTGGAAGCCATAGGTTCTTAGACTTTGCAGTGTTTCATTCCAGGCCCTTCTAGCTTTCAGGGTTTCCATTGGGAAGTCTGAAGTAATTCTGATGGGGTTACCTTTGAAGGTGGTGTGCTGTTTTTCCCTAGCTGCTTTTAGGATTTTCTCTTTGGTGTCAGTGTTTAGTGTCTTAATGATAATATGTCTTGGAGAGTTTCTCCTTTGGTCCAGTCTGTTGTTCTATTGGCTTCTTGTATCTTGATGGGCCTTTCTTTTAAGAGACTGGGGAAGTTTTCTACAATTATTTTGTTAAATAAGTTCTCCATGCCTTTGGTCTGAATTTCTTCTCCTTCTGGTATTCCAATGATCCTGATATTGGGACGTTTAAGTGTATCCCACAATTCCCTCATGTTCTGTTCACAGGAGCTTTTGAACTTACTGAAATTTTTGAACTCTGTTTCTTCCATCTTGTCTTCCAGATCATCAGAGTTTCTATCCTCCACTTGGCTGACTCTATTCTTGAGAGCTTCTAGCAAGTTTTGGACTTGTTCAATTAAGTTTGCATTTTCCATTACTTTTCTATGTATAATTTCCATCCCTCTGTCAAGCTCCCTTTTCACATCATTTTCTGATTTTCTTGGTGATTCTTGGAGTTCATCCTTGCATTTCTTTATGTCTTCATTTAGCATGGCCAGCTGATTTTTAAGGTCTTCTTTTTTTTCACTCTCCCTCAAATCTCTTAACTCTCTTTGAAATCCTTCCAATTTCTTATCTAATCTTCCAATTTCTTATCTATTAGTTCTAGTTTAGTGATGGCAGCATCCACACAATTGTTGGCCCTTTGTTGCTTTCCTACAAGTTCTACCAGTAGGTTTGTCAGGGTCGCATTGCTCATTGGTCCTATTGGTTCTTCTATGTTTTGGTTAGATGTATTCATTGTGGGGCTGGGTGATCTAACTGGATTTTCTTGCATTTGATTTTTCATGTTATTTCTTTTGTGCTGTGTTCCACCCATGACAATGTTTGGGCAGGTAGGTGGGGATATGAGACTGGGCTCAAGAACAATGGGAATCTTATGCAGCCTGGGGCAGTTGCCAAGCAGCCTGGGCTTTGGCTCTCACTTGCCAAAGCCGCCTATCTACTACCTGGCAAGTGTGCCAATGTTGCCTGAGTTCTTAAGCGGTAATGTGCCAAAGCTGCCTGCATTAGAGCTAGGAGTGGCACTGAGCCACCAAGCACTGAAGCAGCCCGAACTCTGGCTGGGAACACTGGGACCCGGAAACAGTCTGCGCTCCTCCACCACAGGACAGTGTTGGACGGCCAGCGCGGCAGACAGGTAGGGGTTGGCACCTGAGCTGTCGCAAGTGAGGGACACAGTCTGAGCTTGCGTGGCACCTGCTGTGGGACTGAGCTCACTCAGTAAGTGGGCGAGTGGACGAGAGTGTGGAGCAGTCTAAGCTTCCGCACGCAGGGAACAATCGGTGTACGGTGGCAGCAGTGGTGGCTGGCACAGCAGCGGCAGCAGCAGCGGTGCTGTGAACACGGCGGTTATTTGGGGTGAGGGGTGGGTTACCCGCCCAGGAGGGGATCTGTGATTCCCTGTTGCCCCGCCTCTGTGCCCTCCCAGATTTGTCTCCCCTAAAAGCCATTATGTACCCTTAATATCTTTCCTTTCTTTCCCCAGGATTTGCAGCACAGCTAGGTGGTCGCCATCTTGGCTGGAAATCCCCACTTTAAGGAATTCTTCATGCTAAAGTGAAAGATAAACACATACAGGAGGAAATAGGAAAAAAAATAAACCATATTCAAATAATAGTTTAAACAAATGAATAAAAGGGAAATAGGAAACACAGAAAATAAGAAGAATGGTGAGAATAAATGCATAACTTTCAATACCAGTAGCCTCAATGCACCCTCCAAATGATACAGGCTTGAAGACTGGATTAAAAGGCCAGAATCTGCCATTTATTGCCTTCAGGAATCTCATGTCTCAATGAAAGATAGATACTGTCTTAACTTGAAAGGATGGAAAATGGTATTTCAGGCAAAGGGGCCTAGGAAACAAGCAGGGCTTGCTATCATAATATCTGACAGGATAGGCTTCAAACCAACATTAGTGAGTAAATATAAAGAAGTCATTTTATACTGATTAAGGGAACACTCCAGCAGGAGAACATTACAGTCCTAAACATATATGCACCTAACATGGGTGCTTCTAGTTATATCAAACAAACACTATTAGAGTTAAGGTCACAGATAACATCAAATGCAATTGTAGTGGGAGACTTCAATACCCCACTCTCATCAGTTGACAGGTCATCCCTGCAAAAAATAAACAGAGAGACATCTGAATTAAATGATGTCATGGAACAAATGGAACTACCAGATATCTATAGAGCATTCCATCCAAATGCTACAGAATATACATTTTTCTCAGCAGCACATGGAACATTCTCTAAAATAGACCATATATTACAAAGCAAATCTATACAAATACAGGAAAATCGAAATAATCCCTTGTACTCTATCTGATCACAATAGGATTAAATTGCAAATTAGCAACAAGAAAAGCTACAGAGCATACAGAAATTCATGGGGACTAAACATTACACTATTGAATGACCAATGGTTCATTGAAGAAATTTTGAAAAGTCAGTAAATTCATAGAATCAAATGATGATGATAATACAACATATCAAAACCCTTGGGACACAATGAAGGCAGTCGTAAGAAGGAAATTTATAACTCTAAGTGCCTATATTAAGTGATTAGAGGGTACACAAATAAACAGTTTAATGCTCCACCTTAAGGCCTTTGAAAAAGAAGAACAAAACCAAAAACCAGTAGATGAGAGGAAATCATAAAGATTAGGGCAGAAATTAATGAAATAGAAACTAAAAAATACAATCCAAAACATTTACAAAACAAAGAGTTGGTTCTTTGGAAGGATAAACAAGATTGATAAACCCTTAGGAAATTTGAACAGAAGAAAAAGAGACAAAAATTAATAACATTAGAAATGAAAAAGGCACCATTACCACAGATACCAAAGAAACTCAGACAATTATAAGGACATACTTTAAGAATATATATGCCATTAGGTTTGAAAATCTGAAAGAAATGAATTATGACCTTGATTCATATGACCTACCAAAATTAAATAAAGATGAAATAAACCATTTAAATCGTCCTATAACAAGTACAGAGATCCAAGCATTTATATAAAGTCTCCCAACTAAAAAAAGCCCAGGACCATATGGATTCACTGGTGAATTGTACCAGACCTTAATGCAAGAACTAACACCAATGCTCTTCAAACTTTTGCATAAAATAGAAAAGGAAGGAATTCTACCAAACTCCTTCTATGAAGTCATCATCACCCTCCTGCCAAAACCAGGCAAATACAGAACAAAAAAAAAAAAAAAAAAGAAAGAAAGAAAATTACAGACCAATCTCACTCATGAACACAGATTCAAAGATTCTGAACAAAATATTGGCAAACAGAATACAAGATATTTAAAGAATTATACACTTCAACCAAGTTGGCTTTATCCCAAGGATGCAGGTATGGCTCAACATATGTAAATCAATAAATGTAATACATCATATAAATGGGTTGAATGCCAAAAATCACATGATTGTCTCAATGGATGCAGAAACGCATTCAACAAAATCCAACATCCTTTCAATGTAAAAGCATTATAGAAAGTGGGAATAGAAGGAACATATCTCAATAAAATCTATTTACAACAAACCTACAGCCAACCTAATACTAAATAGTGAAAAACTCGAAGCTTTTCCACTAAATTCAGGAACAAAACAAGGGTGTCCACTATCCTCCCTTTTATTTAATATAGTACTGGAAGTCTTAGGTATAGCAATAAGACAAGAGACACTAATAAAGGGATACAAATTGGAAAGAAAGAGATCAAATTATCACTATTTGCAGATATGGTTCTATACATAAAAGACCCTAAATCTCTACCAGCAAACTGTTAGAGCTGATAACCACTTTTAGCAACATAGCAGGACACAAAATAAAAAGAAAGAAATCAGTAGCTTTCCTATATACTAACAACAAACATGCAGAGGATGAAATCCGGGAATCTCTCCCATTCACAATTGCCTCAATCAATCAATAAAATAAAATAAAATAAAATAAATAAATAAATAAATAAATAAATAAATAAATAAATAAAGTACCTTGGGATAAACTTAACCAAGGAAGTAAAGGAGCTCTACAATGAGAACTTTAAAACACTCAAGCAGGAAATTGCAGAAGACACAAGGAAATGGAAAGATATCCCATGTTCTTGGATTGGAAGAATCAGTATTGTGAAAATGTCAATCTTACCAAAAGCAATCTACACATTTAATGCAATCCACATTAAAATTCCAATGACATTCTTCACAGGAACAGAAAAAAAATCCTAAATTTCATTTGGAAGCATGAAAATCCTTGAATAGTCAAAATGGTTTTGAGCAACAAAAATAAGGCTGGTGGTATCACCATACCCTATTTTAAGCTATATTACAAAGCCAAAGTAACAAAAATAGCATGGTATTTGTCACAAAGACAGACATGTAGATCAATGGAACAGAATAGAGGACCCAGATGTTAATCCAGGCAGCTAATGCCATCTTATTTTTGACAAAAATGCCAAAAATATTCATTGGAGAGAAGACAGCTTCTTCAACAAGTAGTGCAGGGAAACCTGGATATCTACATATAGAAAGATGAAAACAGACCCTTGTGTTTCTCCATGCACAAGAATCAAGTCCAAGTGGATCAGGGACCTTAATATCAGGCCTGAAACTCTGAAATTGCTAGAGAAATAGGTAGGAGGAACTCTTCAATATATTGGCATAGGTAATGACTTTCTGAATATAACCCCAATTGTTCATAAAATAAATCCAGCCATGCCATTCTAATTTGCATGTCAATCACATAAGGTATCTTCAGCAGTAGGGTCTTACCACTAACCTTTGGTGGGTCATCAAGTACTCTGACAGAAATCTGTCTGTCTTTTAGGAAACCTTGTAGGTCTCTCTGATCAAAAGCTCATTGTGGATGATAGCCCCATGCTGGTTCTGGGAGTTACAGGTCAGTGCCCACTAAGAAAATGAGGAAAAAGATAACTAATATACAAGAGTTAGAGATAAGAGAGAGAGAGACAGGGAGAGGGGAAGTGAGGGAGGGAAGATGTAGGAGATTAAGGTTAGTCTTAATCTTCCCTCTCTAGTGTCTTGTGGTTCAGGTGTTCCCTGTAAGGGCCTGGTGAAGGATCAGCCATTTGGTCTATCTTTTAGTAAGTAGAAGATTATGGTACCATTGCCGTTTGGGTCTAGATTTGTGTTTCCCACCCCTTTGATGCCCTCCCCTCCCTCCCCTTCCATCCTAGTGTCTAATCTAGGAGATGCTAGCTGGGTATGTAAGGTATCTTCGGTAGATTCAGGTTAGGTGCTGTAGATGAGTGAGACTATGTGGCGATTTTTTTTCTGTGATTGGGTAAGTTCACTGAGAATGACATGCAAATTAGAATGGCATGGCTGGAAGGTGGATGAGAGTCAGTCCCCAGACAGTCAGCGCGTCTAGTGCCAGAAGGTGCTACATGGGCGACTGGGGGAAATTGACCAATATCTATCGAAGCAACACATGGTCTAACCTACTTAGCAGCAAATAACTTATTGTGATGCCCACACAAGTGCAGTGGTGGCACACAGCCATGGTGGGGAACCAACTGCTCTCAATTTGGCTAACTGATCCCCTCACTGGTATGGGACCCATAGCTGGAGCTGGGAAACAAGTCAGAACCATATCCAAACATAAGCCCACTCTCCAGTATCAAGCTACTATCAAATGTGGGCTACAAGAGGGCCTACACCTATTAAATTCTCTACAAAAAAGAAAAAAAGTAAGGGTTATCTCATTTGTCCTGGTGCTAACTTACTCTCCGTTGGAGAATCTGCTTCTCTTTTTCAGATAGATGTAGATCCTAAGGAGAGAGCCACCCCATCATACCTCAAAAGGGCCCCGGCTGAAACTAAGAAAACTTCGAGAAACAAGCAAGGGGGCTGTTTTCCTGATGAACCGGACACCAGCACAAGGGGGAAGGAGATCAGCATAGAGAAAAATCAACTCCTACCAAATCAGAGAGCCAGAGCCTCAGAGGCCCTCAACACCTCATCACTGAAGCAGACCAAAAATGAACCCAACATGGCTCAGGGAAATTTTGCGGAACAGGGGGCGGAAAGAATGTCAGAGTCACATGTTGGGTCATGATACGCAGAGACATTTAGCTTACCCATAACTGTGGGCTAACTCCACAATGCATGACCCGTATACCTCAACAAGGAGGGGCCAAGGGGAGGGGGTAGGTCACGGATGAGCCTAATAATGGTACCAAACTGACTGTATTTGCTGAATACAGAACTGACTAATAAAAAAAAAAAAAAAGAATTAGAAACTAAGAAAACAATTAAGAAAAAATAAATAAATAAATAAATAAACCCAATAATCAACCTTTGGGATCTCATGAAATTACAAAGCTTTTGTACAGCAAAGGACACCATGAATAGAGCAAAGAGACAACCTACAGAATGGGATAAAATTTTTACCAGTTACACATCTGACAGGGGATTAATATCCAGAACATACAAAGAACTCAAATAACAGAACAATAAGAAATCAGACAACTGAATCAAAAATGGGCTAAGGAAATAAATATAGAATTCTCACTGGAAGAAATACAGATGGCATATAAACATCTAAAAAAGTGTTCTACATTCTTAGCCATCAGGGAAATGCAAATTAAAACTACCTTGAGATTCCATCTCTCTGCCGTGAGAATGGCCACTATCAAGGAAACAAATGATAATAAATGTTGGAGAGAATGTGGTAAAAGGGGAACCCTTCTGCACTGTTGGTGGGAATGTAATCTGGTACAGCCATTATAGAAATCAGTATGAAGGTTTTTGAGACAGCCAAAAATAGAGTTGCCATATGATCCAGCTATAGCACTCCTAGGCATATATCCTAATGACTGTTCTCACTACCTTAGAGATACTTGCACAACCATGTTTATTGCTGCTCTATTCACAATAGCTAGGAAATTGAACCTGCCTATATGTCCATCCACAGATGAATGGATAATAAACATATGGCATATCTACACAATGGAGTTCTATTCAGCGGTAAAGAAAAATGAAATTATGAAATTTGCAGGGATGGATCTGGAAAGGATTATATACTAAGTGAGGTAACACAGGCCCAGAAAGCCAAATGTCACATGTTCTTTCTTATGTGTGGATCCCAGCTACAAATGTATAGACTTGTGTCTGAGCTGGAACCAAAAATCAGTAGTGGAGGCCCATAAGCTAGAAAAAGGCTATAAGGGAGGGAGGAGAGGGAAGGTCTTCAGAGGATGGAATTGTATAAAGGACAGATTACAGGGAGGGGAAAGGCCTAAGTGAGTTCAGGGGAAGAGATTGTATAAAAGAAGGGTGGGGGGGGACGGGTCAATCAAAATTCAAGATATTCTGAATAAGATATATGAAAATCTACTTTCTTAATAATGGCACATCCAGAAGCCATAGATTGTTATTGGAAAATTTTCAGTGCCTGGGATGGGATACCTTCCAGTGAGTCATTGGCCAGGGAGGTCCCTGTTGCCTCCAAAAAATTTCAGGATATTGCCAAAGGCCTTGGTTCCCCACGAGAAAGGGATGGTAAGTCCCTATTGCTGAAGACTTCACATGACTTAGTGGCAATGTCACTGAGAAATCAAGTTGGTGCTGAGCAGAAACCTTCTCCCTGTAGCCAAGCCAACTGAAAGCTGGAAAAAGCTGCACTGTGTGCAGTCTTATGGGAGACAGAAGTCATCAGAGCTGAAAACAGTGGACAATGGAAGCCTCAAGTTTAGCCAGACAAGCCAAATGACTGAATGAGTGCAATAGTGGCATGTCTTCTCTGGGGGAAAGCAACTGTTCTCTAATTGGACTGAAGGACCAATCTATATGAGAGAATACATGCCTGGTAATGAAAACCTAATCAAAAGCCTATGGCAGGGGAGGTCATGAGCCTTAGGGGTATAAAACCTGCCCTTGTCTGGATATATGCACTTATTACTTTCACCAAATTTCCCTGAAAGCATTAAACTTAATGTTCATACTCATATATTAATGCTACTCTCACTTCTGATTAGAGAAGCTTCGCTTTTCAGATGACGATGACCACTGGGATGACCCAAAGGGCAACATAGTGCTGAGAAGAAGGGATGGAGGAGTGTCCAGCACTTAAACATCTCATGCCCTCCAAGGCTCAGGGTCCATTATGAAAGAGGTGGCAGAAAGAATGTAAGAGCCAAAGGAAGGGTACCACTCTATTCATACAACTGTCTGGACAGAATTTGGCTTTGATATCCAAGACCTCGCAGTGCTTAGCAATACCCACACAAGACCTTCATAATAGGAGAAAAAGATGTGATATCAAATTAAAAGAGAGACTAATGGAGAGAGGGAGGGTATATGACCGAGAGCAGAGAGAAAGTGGGGGAGGGAAATACCATGGTTTGTTGTCTGCAAGTATAGAAGTTGTCATATGTGTGTGTGTGTGTGTGTGTGTGTGTGTGTGTGTGTGTGTATTTTTAAAAAGATTCCTTTCCTACTACTTGGTGTTTATGTGGTCTTCCCTGGGGGTCCTCACATAACATCTCAAGGCCCCAGCAAAATCAGTAGGAGGTCCAAGACTCCCAAACATGGGGACACTGCTCCGGAGACCATCCTGAGGGGAGGTGCCACCTGAACATCTTCAAGTCTAAAAGTCAACAGAAGTGGAGAGCCCTCCCAATTTTTTTTCTCTTGTCTTCCCACTCCAGCTTAAAGAAATCAGATTTGCCCATCTTCCAAAAGGAACTTGGGGTCTCGCTCCACTGACATTACACTTGGTGGTCATTAAAGTACAGAGCCAATTTCCTGTGTTCCTGACAACATTAAAAGGGAAAAGGCCATTGCCTTCTGACCAGAGGCCTGATACTAAACAGTATATAGAATACATAATATGTGCCAATAAATTAAAATGGTTGTAAAAAGATTGTTTAATCTGTCATTGAGACAACTAAATTATATCCAAATGCTGAGTTTGTATGTTTTCCATCTGATAAAGCCTTTATTTTGTTGCATAAAAGAGCAGTTTACAACAATGTTTCTTAAATGTTGTACTCATACATGTTTTCCTATTGGGTAAAACTTTTGTCTGATATAGACTTATTCTAATATGAAAAAAACTGGCTTAATTATATAAAATTTCATTGTGCCTCTAGAAATAATCCAACTTTAAAGTTTTCCAGCCTAACATACTTTCATTAGTTCTTCTTTTTTTTTTTTTTTTTTTTTTTTTTTGGTTTTTCGAGGTAGGGTCTCACTCTAGCTCAGGCTGACCTGGAATTCACTCTGTAGTCTCAGGGTGGCCTCGAACTCTCAGTGATCCTCCTACCTCTGCCTCCCGAGTGCTGGGATTAAAGGCATGCGCCACCACGCCCGGCTCTCATTAGTTCTTCTAAAGCTAAAACCTTTTGATCTCTGGACTACATAAGTAAAAACTACAAGCCCTCTATATTAAGTGCTTACAAAAAAACCTTCAACCCAAAAACTAAACTGCAAATTGTTAATTTCTTAATTTCTATCATGTCTAAATTTAAAATTATTTAATACATTTCAAATATTGCTTCAATATAAGTTTCTTATTCTTCCTACCTTATCTAAGTTCAATCTTTATATTTCCAAAAATTCTAATTAACTCTATGTCCAAGTTAACAATTCCTTCTTTGTTACCTACCAACTTTGTTATTATTTTTCAACCCTAGATATAAAAACCATGTCCCTTGTAAATGTCATGTCATATACAAAGAAATCAATATAGATCTACCATGACCAGATCATAGTGGCTAATACATTTAATATGATCTAGGAGTTCCTTTTCTAATGGCTACAATAAGTATCACTCTTCTGAAAAGCTGCCACCTTGTCTGTTCATCAAATGCACATAGAACAACCACCTACCATGTGCACAACATGCAAAGTGAAGTTTGGCAAATGGGGAACCAAAAGTTGAGGCTCCCAAAAGCCATACCTTGTGACTAGAACTTTAGTAATGGACTACAGCAATTGTAGAGAAATAAACATTACTGGTCCAGAGCCAAAAATATTTTGGGATATATTAGCCTTTTTAATGGACAGTAATATTATTTTTCTATATATGATCTGACATCTCTTTGTGACCAAAATATCTGTTGCTATAAGTTAAAAAAAAAAAGTCTCACAGCTCTACTACCTTCACATTAAACTTATCCTGTCTCTGACATGTAATTTATTCCCCTATATGATAGGGCTACTCCACACCCAGAGTTAAGCCTCTTCTTTGTTTTTGTCCAACAGATTCAGTTATTCCTTGATGATCATTCTATATTTATAGGGCCCTCCCTAGCTTCCTGTGCTTCCAGATGCAGACTTCTTTATCCTAACAAGACACAGGCCCTAAAGCTCTCCCAACACAGCTCCACCTGGGGAGTGGCATTGTGTCCTGAGGCTTCATGGTCACCCTCTGCCTGCCCCCCCCCCCCCATTGTGTAAAGTGTCACTTGAACTCCCCTTCCCAAACTGGAAGAAGGAGATTGGAATTGAACACTTGCTTCTTTTCTGTATGGCACACTCAACAAAATATACCTTTCATCCTAATTGTACTCCTACTTGTATTTTAACTTGTGTTTTAAATCTTTTGAAGAAATTTCTCTTAAAACATCTTCATGCTGTTACCCTATCCATTACAACATAAAACCAATACAGCTCCTTCAATAATTCCAGACTCCAAATTCATTGACTTTTACCTCCTCTCAGTAGGAAGTAGTAGACTCATGACAATTCATCTTCCCTATGCCTATCCTATGAAAGGGTCTGGAATGAAGAAGTTAGTTATCATGTCAGAAATTCAACTTACTTTTGTCAACCACCAAGAAGTCTATCTAGAGACTGCTCCCCCTGCTATTTCAATAACCTCAGGGGAGCCAGATTCCTAGCTGGCTATCCCTGAAGAAAGGAGTTCAAAGAAACTTGCTTACTTTGCATTTGTTAATGCTTTTCCCATCACTCTTTCCTTAAACATAAGTCCCCCCCTCCCCAGTGCTAGGGCAGACACTTTGCATTTCCAGAGTCTGTGATGCTGAGATGTGAGTGTTGCTCTATGACTGAGAATCTCCTCCCATAAAATCTAATTCCTCTGTCATGGATATCCCTGCTTGTCTTTTTCTTAGAGACAACAGTTGTCATATTGAGCTTAACATCTATCTTGGACTAGCTGTTGGCCATTTTGGATTTTCTGATGGTGAATGGACCCCAGAAAACTTGGAGTTCCAAAGAACAGTGAAAAACAGTCAACAAAATGTTAGTCTCACAAGCATGGGGAACTTAGTTCAATCTCTACCACTCACATTAAAAGCTGGAACTCCAGATCAGATACACATCTGTAATCCTAGCACTGGAAAAGTGGAGAAAAGGAAACCCTGGGGATCACTGTTTAGCTAGTCCACACTAATTATTAAAGAGTTCCAAGCCAGTGAGGTGGGTGACATTTCCGAAGTTGGCGCCTAATGTGGTCCTCTAGCCTCCCTACTACACAAACTATATATATTTAAAAATAAATTTCTGGGGCTGGAGAGGTGGCTTAGTGGTTAAGAAGCTATCCTGCCAAGCCTGACCATCTAAGTTCTATTCCCTAGTTCCCAGGTAAGGCAGGTGCACAGTGACACATGAGTCTGGGGTTCATTTGCAGTGGCTAGAGGCCCTGACACACCTATTCTCATTCTCTTGCCCTCGCTCTCTCTCTTAAAAATATTTTTTTAAATAAAAATAAATAGTTAAATTTCAGACTTTAAGCTTGGCAGATAGAAAGATGAGAAAGTGTTTATTTTTCCAGATGTGTTTAGTGGAACCAGATGGGGTGAGCTAAGAAGTGGCTTGATGGCAAAAAGTCAAAATAAAGAACACATTTTGTAGTACAAGTGTGATAGCAAAATAACTTTCATCTCCCTTCTGTAGGTAAAATGCTGCTAAAAATTCCAACTTCTTGTTTTTGTCTTTTCCTCAGAGTGCTTTTGTTTATTCGGGTTTTCATGCTGTTGATATCAACAGATATTAGGGTTTGGTGGAAACCCACTGGGAACTCCAGGTCCTTCTGTCTAAACAAGGAATGGATCAGAGATCTGGAACTATAGTAGAAGCAGACAAAATTTACTAGGAAATAGTAAACTTCCAGGCAAAGGTCATCCATTAGCTTCTTAAAATTTCCACTGAGGGTTATGGTTTTCAGTAGTGTAACGAGCCCTAGGTCACCTTCAGACAATGGCATCTTCTGAGCAAGTTCTAGCCTACCTCTGTCTAGGAGTTTCCAGATTTTCTCCTTGCCATCAGGCTTTTATCCCTGATACTCTCCTGCCTCAGGGTCAGAATTCACTGCATCCCAATATAAAATACAAGATAATGATTTCTAAGGAAGGCAAAACTCAGTAGTGACAACATGTTCAGAAATTCTCTACAAACAAAAAGTGAAGTCATGTTTTTCACTGTGACTTTACTGAGAGTGTCCCATAGCCATAGAACTTGTTTGTTTTAGCTTTTCATTTGTTTGTCCTAGACTTTATCTGCTCATAAAGTCTTGCCAAATTCAAATAAACTGAACCAAGCTTAACTGAAGAGGGTGATCATTCAGTGAAGGAGCAGACAATTTATTTTATGAGAGGAAAGAGAGATAAAGAGAAAGAGAGAGAGAGAGAGAAGAGGGGAAGGGAGGGAAGGGGAAGGGAGGAGAGGAGAGGAGAGGAGAGGAGAGGAGAGGAGAGGAGAGGAGAGGAGAGACCTAGGTGGCTTGATTCTCTTCCATAGACAGAAATATATATACATATACGTGTGTGTGTGTGTGTGTGTGTGTGTGTGTGTGTGTGTGTTTGTGTTTGTGTGTGTTCTGTATCCTCAGAAACATGGCAAATCAGACTTTATCCAATATGTCAGAGGATTGTCAGCAAGCTCCTCAAAATCCCTCCCCTGTAGAAACATGCAACTGGAGGTTTACTCTTAATGTCCATTCCTTCCACTTTTAGTAACTGTGACTTCAAATCTTTGAGAGTAAAAATGTAAAGTTTCCATCTTTTTTTCTAAGTTCCTTCCAAAATGTTTAGGAGCAATGACCGGAGAAATCAGCTCTGCTAATGGCTCCGTTGGAATTTTGTTTGGAACTGCACTGTCCTCCTAATTAAGAGCATAGAAAGGATAGTAATGGAGAGTCATGGAAGCCCATCAGCTACCCCATGCTATAGTCAGCTGCATGCACATGGGGTGTCCAGAGAGCTACCTAGAGAGAAAAATAAATCTAGCCTCACCTATTTGTGAGACAAGGAAGTTGTTTAAGGTCTGATATGATACCCTGGCACATTACAGGTTTAGTACAGCATGTAAGTAATGTAGGAGATTAAAACATATATGATTAATAGCTATCACATAATAATAAATACGTCAACTGTTAGTTGAGCCTACTATTTCAAATTAATGAACATAAATGTGCCAATAAGGGTATACTGGGGAACACACAGGCTGTATATGACACTGTCTTTACGTTAATCATTTAGCAGGTGAAGAACAGCACTGACTCTTTTGGATATTAATTTTGTATATTATCAATTACAATATGTGCTTTCAAATTCCATAAAAGGAAAAGCTACCATGAAATAGAATTAAGAGGGAGCTTTAGAAATTCATTAAACTGAACTTTAGTGGCAGAATCATTTTTCTAGCTAATACAGGAATGTATGTCTGTACATGCACTATTTATGCTACCACTTGTGACTTTCATAAAACATAACTTGAAAGAATGTGTTGCCTT
This sequence comes from Dipus sagitta, assembly GCA_036346955.1. NCBI lineage: Eukaryota > Metazoa > Chordata > Mammalia > Rodentia > Dipodidae > Dipus > Dipus sagitta. The sequence continues at coordinate 62,044,411 of CM070775.1, forward strand.
CAATAAATTACAAAGGTAGAAAGTAATGGCAAGGGGAATTGAGAACAAAATTTGCCTTTCCTCACACTTTAATATACAGATATTGCATCTGTGGCTTCCGATACAGATTCTTAATTTGAACCCTGACAAGCCTTGTGCTATGAAGAGATTATAGGGTATCTGAGGAAAGAAATGCATGATCTGTTTCTGGTGCATAATAATGTTTCCAAACATGTTCATAAAGTCTGGTTTCTTGTTGACTTTATAGTTAAATTAAACATGACTGAAGACATTTTCCCTAGAAAGGTTTAAAATCATTCCCAAAATTCTAATGACAGCTTGAGCAATATGTGTATGTCTCTTGAGATCCCATCAAATATAAACATTATGAATGTATTTGGTTTTAAAACATTACATTAAGATTTTTCCTTTGATTCATTCTTTCATCTTTGAATGGGCCTTTTAGGTCATTTCCCATTGCCCAAACAAGGGGTCTGAATTCAAATGAACTACTACATAAATGAGCTTATCTCCAACCAATTTAATTAGTTGTTCTAAAATGTTTGATAGCCCATTTTTTACTTAAATTTATATGATCTGAAATGAAAATATTAAACCTTAATATTTGGAAATTACCATCAACACTATTTGAAATCTGACAAAGGTCACAGTTAAGAAGGAAACAAAACAAAGCAAAAAATAGAAGTCAAAAGCCAAACAAGCAAAAGCAATTGAATGTTAGTTGAAATCACTATAAATGAAAGAGGAACAAACAAAAAAATTCTTAATTTTCTAAGCCTACTTCTAGCTCTTCCATGTAGTTTTATAGCAGTTCTGGCATAGTACATTTATGTAACAAATAATTCTAATTGAATCAGAATTTTGAAAAAAAGATACATGAACTTTCAGCCAACATGATTTCTAAACCCCCTGTTGGTAAGAAAAGAAATGCAAAATTTCCAATTTTTAGTGCCTATTGCCAGCAACTCTACCTGGCATGTTCTTTTGAATACAGATATTAATATGGGGCCAAGGACTTCTTGGAATAAATTGATAAATAATATCAATGGCACCCTGGTCTGCCCTTATACATAATTGTTTGCACAGCATGGCTGAAAAACAACAACATAGTTAATCGGTGCAGTGCTTATTTTTCCCTATCTGGAGAACTTCATGGTCAATATGATTTACTAACATTCACTAAAGATTATTAAAGTTGTTGTACAAAGTTGATGGAAAGGTGTTATTGCTTTTGTAATAAAAATAACTTTCTTAGAAGAGTTCATACATAATTTTTATTAGATTTTCTTTTTCATCCTCCCTTCCACCCTCTCAATGTTCTGTGGTTGATAGCAGATTATCATTTGTATGTCTGGTGGCATTCTTTATTTTTGACATGTATAGTACCATGGATGAGGGCAGTACTTTCCAGAATGTAAATTACAAATGTGATAACTGTGTCCCAGATAGATACAAGGCTCCTGGCTTTACAAAGCATACAAAGGGGAACAACGTTGATATGCCCCAGAACAATAAGATAATGGTAACTAATTAGGAGATGTGAGTGATGGAGGCTCTTCCTCGCTCCTAAAGATGACTCCAGGCACCAAGGAAATGCTGTTTGAAAATGCATCAAATAAGTGGCAACGTTTTACTTTCTCCTGAAAACACAGGCATCAGTTTACAAAAGTCTTATAGCCACTAGCAGATCCGGAGGGAGCAGAAAAAATGAGCAACACAGAAGTCCAGCAGCAACTACATTTTGCTCTAAAAAGATAGAAAGAATAAATGGAATAAATATATGGCACAAGGCAGCCGGTTATCACCACCACCAAACATTTACTAAACACAGTATCAGGCAAAGTCAAACATAAATATGTTTCTTGCCACTTGAAAATTTAATATAAGTTGTCAGTTGAAAAATACAAGTAAAAACAGAAAATCTATTCAAGAACAAACTTGTACAAAAAAAGCCATTGGAAGGGAAAAATGAAGTAAAATATAGGTACCAAGCAGAAAATATGGTTTAGAAAACTTAGTTGAATTAGAACATGATGATGAAACATGGCGATAAAACACTCATCTTATGTTTCCAGTATAATCTACTTAACACAACCGCATTACTACAGGACGTTTTATTTCCCATTGTTTCATACTCAGGCATAAACCGAAAAAGTATCCAATTTAAGCCAATGTGGTTTTTAGGGAAAAGTTACAGGGTGACATGATTCTAATTCAAGATTCAGCAAGGACCTAGTAAGAGTTCAATGTATTTCAAATAATGGAATAACTCTAAAATTAATATTATGCATGATTTATTATACAAAACTACTGATGTATTTTTTACCTTAGTTAAATTTTAGTAGTTCCTTTCTATATCATTCAATGCATAATATTTCAGATACAAAGAAATATCCATCATGTTTCTGTCATTAAAACTTGGCACAAAAATCTCAGAATACATAGTTTACAATTATAAAATAATTTTAAGTTTTAATTTAGATTGTAGTTTATTTTGTTCCTTAGAAATAAGAACAAGGAATTGTAATGAGATTCATATTAAGCTAACCCTTGTTGAACAGTGTGAACTATACATTATTGTAAGTGCTTCCACAGTATGATCAAAGCCAGTGGAATTTTCAATTTGTCACTCAATAATATAATTGTGTGGCAGGAATAATCAAGGAAACAATGGTATCTAAGATAAGATTCTCCATGCTGAACATAAGAGAGAATGGAAGGAGATGTCCACCTATTAGGGATATATTAGTGAGAAAATAGGAAAAATTTGAAATAAGATTTTGTATTTAGAAAAAGCACATAAGTTAGATGCTCTGCATTCTTCTCTGGGAAGAATCTGATTTATACTAGGCTTCTCTCTATAAAACTTAAAAAGAATGTATAATGTCAAAAAATGTTCAAAGAAAGAAAGCTTGGTTCATAATTACATTTCTACACAAACAATTGTTTTAAGTTAAATTAAAAGACAAAAGCATTTTTAAAAATCTCTTGAAAATAGAACTAAATAGAAACTAAACTTCAGCCAACAAAGTGATGAATGGGAATCTATGCAAAAATGTGCATCGATGAGTCAAGTTAAAAGTAAGACTAAAGTCGCAATAAACATGAGGACTGTGGTGGAGAACTGAAGGGAGAGGTAATGTGTACTGACAAAGCAGAAATGGGAAGGAACAGAGGAAAGCAGGACCTTAAATGCTGGGTGAAATCAAAGTATTTTTTGCCTAATAAATCACATAATGGTGTCTAAACTTACTTGAAGTTATGATGATGAGCAATGGAAAAGGAAGAACTGAACAGAAATGAGATCTATCACCATTCAGGATACATAGCATAAGGTGTGCCTCAAACCCCCAAATATAAGATACATATTTCATATAAAATGCAAATGAGGGCTGGAGAGATGGTTTAGCAGTTATGGTGCTTGCTTGCAAAAATTAAGGATTCATGTTTAATTCCCCAGGTCCCACATAAGCCAGATGCACAAGGTGATGCAAGCATGCAAGGTCGCACATGAGTACAAGGTGACACACATGTTTGCAATTTGATTGCAGTGATAGGAAGCCCTAGCACCTCAACTCTCTCTCCCTCATACAAAAAAGCCCAGTCTATTGGGTTTGCCTCAAAAATAAATGCAAATGAGATAAATTCACTTATTAAAATAGCCTTTCAGATCAGTCTAGGAAGCAAATCTAAATTAAATGGAGACCCAATGGAGCCATGAGCATGGGCCATGTCTTACAGTGGAGACCCAGTGGAGATGCTGGGACCATGAATTGGCTGGTAAGGAGAGATGCTGGTCCCCAGAAGATATTTTTCTGGACTTTGAGTAACTAGCTGGAGGGGTGGAATTGGAATTGCAGAGATGTGTTGCTGGTAAGAATTATCAGACTTGGCCAAGCAACTCAAAGTCTAAGCGACTCAGAATCAAACAACCTGATGTGATGCTCACAAAATTACAATAGTGGCACACAGCCATGGGGTGTGTGTGTATGGAGAGGGTAACCAACTTCTATTGGATTGGCTAAAAAATTCACTCAGTGGAAAGGAAACCATATCTGGAACTGGGAAACAAGTCAGAATCATATCCAAATAATGATTCTGCTTTCCATTGTCAAGCTCCCATTAATATTGGGCTATAAGAGGGTCTACACCCTTTTAAGTTCTCTCTAAATTAATAATGGTTGTGCCACTTAACTAGTGTTGACTTCACTCTCCGTTGGAGAATCTGCTTCTCTTTATCAGATGGGAGATGGTCCTGAGGAGATAAATGATCTAGCACACTTCACATCCCAGCTTAAACCACAGAGTAATTGGGAAAATGAGCAACAGTTCTGCTTTCTTAATGAATCTGATTTCAGCATAAGGGTAAAGGAGATAGACACTCAGGACACTCAACACCTACCAAATTCCAAGCCTTCTTCCATATTTAGAAAGGTAATTTAATTACTTACAGATTATATTCTCCTTTTTCATACATTTTGTGTTTATTATTATTATTATTATTATTATTATTAACAGATTTCATATGGATGCATCATATGTTGGTTCCCTCTTTCCAGCACTAGACAGGCTATCTGTCTGGGGACTGGCTTTCTTCTGAATTCGAGCCAGGTCTCTCCATGCTCTGTATCATATGCATATGGTGTCCTTAGCAATAGGGTCTTAGTTTTGCATTGGGTGGGTAATCAAATGCTTTGACAGAAAGCTGTCTTGATTTGGGGACCTCATAGGTCTGTCTGTTCAACAGCTCAATGTGGATAGCAGCCAATCTCTGTTACTGGGTGTTACAGGACAGAGGCAGAAAATAAATTTTAAAAAGTTTCTTTTAAGCTTGGGCTTCATAGCACCCTAACCAATTCCCTACTTTTCAGGTGCTTCCACCTTGTTCCTTTTGAGGCTATATCTTTTAGGCTATCTCCAAGAATAAAGGTTTCAATGGTATCAGCTTATTTTATGATTTAATTTTGTATTTTCTTTCCCCTTTCTGACCTTCCCCTCCCCCAAGCCCATCCATCCTTACCTTTGTGGAGTATTCCCTGAAGTATTCTCTGTAGGTTTGGTTTTGTATTCATATAATTATAGAGTTGACTTTTTTCATGGAAATTTTTCCTTTCACCATCTATTATGAAGGATACTTTTGCTTTATAGAGTAGCTTGGGTTGGATGCCATAGTTATTTAGACTTTAAAGTGTTCCATTCTAGGCCCTTCTGGCTTTCAGGGTTTCTATTGAGAAATCTGAGGTAATTCTGATAGGATTGCCTTTGCATGTAATGAGTTGTTTCTCTCATACTGATTTTTGCACTCTCTCTCTTTGTTTTGCCCCAACCAAAACACACAGACTTGCAGATTGGATTAAAAGGCAGGATCCTTCTGTTTGTTAATTCTAAGAAACTCATCTCTACATAAAAGTCAGACACTAATCTTAGGGTAAAAGGATGGAAAATGGTATTCCAAGCAAATGGGCCAAGCAAACAAGCAAGCATGGCTATCCTAATACCGACAGGATAGACTTCAAACCAACATTAGTGAGGAAAGATAAAAAAGTTCACTTTTTAAAGGAAAAATTCAACAGGAAGACATTATAATTCTAAACATATTTGCACCTAATATGGGTGCTTCCAATTTCATCAAACAGACACTATTAGACCCAAGGTCACAGGTAACACCACGCACAAATGTAGTGGGTCATTTTAATACCCCACTCACATCTATTGACAGATCATCCCAACAAAAAATAAACAGAGATATGTCTGGATTAAGTGATGTCTTAGAACAAATGGACTTAACAGATATCTACAGAACATTTCATCCAAATAATAGAGAATATACATATTTATCAGCATCATATGGAACTTTCTTTAAAATAGGCCATATATTAGGGCACAAAGCAGATCTTAACACATTCAAGAAAATTTAAATAATTTAAATTTAAATAATTCCTTGTACTCTATCTGACCATAATGGAATTAAACTACAAACCAGCAACAAGAAAAATGGCAGATTATATACAAATTTATGGAGACTAAACAATACACTACTGAATGATGAACGGGTCATTGAAGAAATCAAACAGGAAATCAAAAAAACTCATAGGATCAAGTGAAAATGAGAACACAACATACCAAAACTTTTGGGACACAATGAAGGCAGTCCTAAGAGGAAAATTTGTAGCTTTAAGTGCCTGTATTAAGAAATTAGAAAGGTCACAAATAAACAACTTAATGCTGCACCTCAAGGCCTTAGAAAAAGAACAAAGCAAACCAAAAATCAAAAGACAGGAAGAAATAATAAAGATTAGAGCAGAAAATAATGAAATAGAAACAAAAAAACAATCCAAGGAATCAATGAAATAAAGAGTTGGTTCTTTGAAAGGGTACACAAAGTTGCTAAACTATTAGCAAATCTGACCAAAAGAAAGAGAGAAGAGACACAAATTAATAAAATTGGGGAAGAAAAAGGCATCATTACAACAGATACCAAAGAAATTCAGAAAATCATAAGGACATACTTTAAGAACATACACTCTACTAAGTTTGAAAATCTGAAAGAAATGGATGATTTCCTAGATTTATATGACCTACCAAATTTAAATCAATATGAGATAAACCATTTATATAGACCTATAACAAGTACAGACATCCAGGCAGTTATATAATGAAAAAAAAATCTCACAACTAAAAAAAGTTCAATCCCAGATGGATTCACCCGTGAATTTTACCAGACCTGCATGAAAGAACTAACATCAATGCTTCTCAAATTTTTCCATAAAATAGAAAAGGAAGGGAAACTACCAAGCTCCTTCTATGAAGCCAGCATCACTCTGATACTAAAACCAGACAAAGAAAGGACAAAAAACCAAAATTACAGACAAATCTCCCACATGGGGGTAGGTCATGGATGAGCCTAATAATGGTACCAAACTGACTGTATTTGCTGAATACAGAACTGACTAATAAAAAAAAATTAAAAAAAAATTAAAAAAATAAAAAAATAAAAATAAATATAAAAAATAAAAATAAAAAAAATAAAAATTCTGAACAAAATATTGGCAAACAGAATACAAGAATATATCAGAAAAATCATTCACCCCAAACAAGTAGGCTTTATCCCAGAGTTGCAGGGATTGCTCAACATATGCAAATTAATAAATGTATTACACTATACATATGGACTGATTGCAAAAACAATTTTGAACAACAAAAATGAGGCTGGTGGTATCACCATACCCATTTTAAGCTATATTGCAAACCCTAGTAACAAAAACAGCCTAATATGGGCACATAGACAAGACATGTAGATCAATGGAACAGAATAGAGGACACAGATGGTAATCAGGGCAGCTATAGCCATCTGATATTTGGCAAAAATGCCAAAAATTCATTGGAGAAAATTTAGTTTCTTCAACAACAGATGCTGGGAAAACTGGGTATCTATATGTAGAAGGATGAAAATGGACCTTTGCCTTTCTCCACACACAAGAATCAAGTCTAAGTGTATTAGGGACCTTAATATCAGATCTGAAACTCTGAAAGTGCTGGAGGAAAAAGTAGAGAAAATCCTTCAACATATTGGCATAGGCAATGACTTTCAAAATATAACCCCAGTTGCTCAGGAAGTAAAGCCAATAAACAACCACTGAGACCTTATGAAATTACAAGATTTTGTACAGCAAAGGATACTGTGAATAGAGCAAAGAGACAACCTATGGAATGGGAGAATACCTTTGCCAGCTATACATCTGACAGGGGATTAATATCTGGAATATACAAATAACTCAAACAGCTAAACAATAAGAAATTAAACAACCCAATTAAACAAATGGGCTGTGGAACTGAATAGAAAGTTCTCAAAAGAAGAAATGCAGATGGCATGTAAACAACTACATCCTTAGCCATCAAGAAAATAAATGCAAATTAAAACTACTTTGAGATTGTACCTCACGCCTGTGAGAATGACTATTATCAGGAAAACAAATGACAATAAATGTTGGCAAAGATGTGGAAAATGAGGAACCATTCTTCACTGTTGGTGGGAATGTAGTATGGTCCAGCCATTGGGGAAATCAGTGTGGAGGTTCTTGAGACAGCTAAAAATAGATTTACCATATAATCCAGCTATAGTACTCCTAGGGATATAACCTAATGACTCTTCTCAGTACCTTAGAGATACTTGCACAACCATGTTTATTGCTGCTCTATTCGCAATAGCTAGGGAATAGAACCAGCCTAGATGCCCCTCAACAGGTGAATGGATAATAAAGTTGTAGTGCATTTACACAATGGAATTCTACTCAGAGATAAAAAAAAATGTAATTTGCAGGGAAATGGATGGATCTGGAAAGGATTATATTAAGTGAGGTAACCCAGGCACAGAAAGCCAAACATTGTATGTTCTCTCTCATATGTGGATTCTAGCTACAAGTGCTTAGACTTGTGTGGGGGGCTGGAACCAGAAATCAGTAGCAGAGGCCATTAAGCTAGAAAAAGTCTGTAAGGGAGGGAGGAGAGGGAAGGATTAAAGGGATATATATATATATATATATATATATATATATATATATATATATGTGTGTGTGTGTGTGTGTGTGTGTGTGTGTGTGTGTGTGTGTGTGTGTGTGTAAATTACAGGGAGTGGAATGGCCTAAGCAAGGACAGGGGAAGAAATTGAGTAAAAGAAGTGTGGGGGGAGGGTCAATGAAAATTCAGGATATTCAGAATAAGACATATGGAAGCCTACTGTTTTGGATAATGACACAGCCAGAAGCAATAAATTGCTACTAGAAAATTTTCAGTGCCAGGGGTGGGATACCTTCCAGTGAGTTGTTGGCAAGGGAGGCCCCTGTTGCCTCCAAAATATCACAAACTATTGCCAAGGCCTTTGGTTTACCACCAGAAACAGATGTTATGACCCTATTGCTGAAGACTCCACACACTTGGTCAGCAAGGTCACTGAGAAATCAAGCTGGAGCTGAGCTGAATAACTGTAGACCAGCTGACTGAACACTGGACAAAGCTGCATTGCATATAGCCCCATGGGAGACAAAAGTCATCAGCATTGAAAACAGTGGACACTGGAAGCCTCAAGTTTGGCTAGACAGGCCAAATGACTGAGTGAGCAAAATAGTGGCATGTTTATTCTGGGGGAATCCAACTGTTGTCTAATTGAACTGGAGGCCCACTTTATGGGAGAGAATACATGCCTGCTACTGAAAACCTAATCAAAAGCCTATGGCAGGGGAGGTCATGAGCCTTAGGGGTATAAAGCCTGCTCTTGTCTACCTAAATTCATATATTATGCTCACCAAACTTTTCTGTAAACACTATACTTAAAGTTCATATTCATATATTAACACTAATTTTACTTTTGGTTAGAGTAGCTTCTCTTTTCAGATGGCATTTACCACTGGGATGACCCATAGGCAACATAGTGCGAAGAAGAAGTGATGGAGGGTGTCGAGCACTGAAACATCTCTATCATACCCTCCAAGGCTCAGAGTCCATTGTGGAAGAGATTACAGAAAGAATGTAAGAACCAAATAAAGGATAGGACTGCTTACAATGGAATCATAAAGACAGAAATTGGCCTTGATATCCATGACCTTGCAGTGCCTAGCAGTACCTTCAGAATACCCTCATAATGGAAGAAAAGATAATGACATCAAAATAAAAAGGAGACTAATCAAAAGAGGGCTTGGATATGATGCAGAGTGGAGTTGTGAAGGGAAAAGGGGGGTAGGGGAGAGAATTATGGTGTATTGACTCTAAGTCTAGAAGTTGTCAATAAAAAAATATACATTAAAAAAAAAGAGTTTTAACTGTGATGTGTCTTGGAGGGTTTCTTCCTTGGTCCTGTCTGTTTGGTGTTCTGTGGGCTTATTTTATCTCGATGGACCTCTCTTTTGAGGGATTGGGAAATTTTTCTTCAATACTTTTCTTGAATATGTCTCTATGCCTCTAGCCTGGATTTCCTCTCATTCTGGTATATCCATGATCCAGATGTTTGGTCATTTTAGGGGATACCACAGTTCCCTCACATTCTGTTCAGTTGATTTTTTAAATATTTTATTTATTTATTTGACAGAGAGAGATACAGAAATAGGCAGGTGGACAGAGAGAATGGGTGTGCCAGGGCTTCCAGCCACTGAAAACAAACTCCAGATGTATGCGCCCCCTTGTGCACCTGGCTAACGTGGGTCCTGGGGAATCGAGCCTCAAACTGGGGTCCTTAGGCTTCACAGGCAAGCGCTTAACCACTAAGCCATCTATCCAGCCCATCAGTTGATGTTTTTGAAAAGTCAAAGTCAAAGTTTGTGGCCTACTGATCAATTTATTCTGCCTTGTCTTCCAGTTCAGAGGTTCTGTCTTCCACATGGGTAACTCTGTTAGTGAGGGGTTCTAGAGAGGTTTTTATAAACTCTATTTGATTTTTGTTTTCTGTTGTGTTATTTTGTATTGTAACCATCTCTTTTTTGAGGTACGATTTCAGTTCTTGTTTTGATTTTCTTGATGCTTCCTGGAATTCATTCTTGCATTTGATCCAAACCTTCATTAAGCATAATCTCCTTCAATTCATTCATATCTCTTTTAAGGGTTGCAACAATTTCTTCAGTCAAGCCTACTGTCAAAAGCTGAATGTTCTAAGAGATGATTCTGCTCAATTTCATTGATACGATTGTTGATTTTTTCGATGGCTTGCTTCCAGTTCATCAATTCTTTTGATCAGGGTCTCATTGGTTGTTGTGTCTTCATTTTGGGATTGAATTTCTGTTGGTTTCTCTATGATATCATTAGAGCCTTCCATTGTGGGACAAGACATCCTTGGTGGAAATGTATTAGTTTTCTGACTTTTGTTGGCTTTTTTGTGTTCTGGTCTACCCATCATGGGGAAATGCTTTATTCTATTGAGGAAGAAGCAAGCATTTGTCCTGGTAAGATCTTCAGAGGGTGTTCTGTTTTTAACATGTACTGGCTTGATATACTGGTTTACCATGGGGTTATAACCACAAATGCACAGATTGCGGAGATTGCAGTAACAACAAAGGTAACTGGTGAAATGGGAGCACTGGCGTACTCACACCACTTGCATGTACTCTTAGCACGTGGCTGGGGAAGCAGGAGCCAGGAAGCTGTAGAGCCAGGGCCAAAAAGCCAGCTCCTACAATGGGCTGTGCAATCTCCTACTCAGGGGAATAGGGATTTGGATACGGAGGGACCAATCAATATACCAGAACAAAAGATCTGCTACCACTGCCCACACACAGGGAGCAGGCCTCCCCAAGGCAGCAACAGGGGTACCCGGACCAGGGAACTGGGAGGTGGGGAACTAACCAGGAGCTCTGACCTACTCATTCAGTGTGTGTACCTTCTGGAGCAGTGGATTGAGGAATTGGGGACCCAGGGACACTTCAATCAGGAAGGCAGAGCAAGGGGCCTGCTTCCACATCAACCTCACAGGATCCAAGCAACCCCAAGCCAGCCAGAGGGGAACCTACAAAGACCTGGGAACTGGGAGGCAGAGGTGGAAAACAGGGAGATCTAGCCTACTCACTCTGCATGTGCACCCTCAGGTGCAGAGTGAGATGATATCTTTCAATTGAAGAAGTAACTAAAATAAGCTCTAATGCAAAACATAAAACAAGTCAAAGAAAAAAAACTGGGAGCAGAATATAAACCTCATATTGAAAACAATAGACTATACAATGGATGAAAATAATCCTATTTTTAGTAGGAAGTAACTTTTCAATAGTCATTCATTTCTCCCTATACCATAATATTTCTGTAAGCCTCCTTCTTTAGCAGTGGAGTTCATTGAGCTTACACAGCTGAACCCTGGTTATCCATCTAAACACTTCCATGTCCAAGTGCTTTTGACAACCTGGTTTGACATATGTCTCTTTTGTTATCCAAGTCATGTAAAAATAACGTGAGGAACCACCTTGCTTTATAGGTTCTGATCCTCAGGTGGTGTGGTGACACACAATTGCTATCCCAGTGTTCAGGAGGCTTAGTTAGGTAGAACCCTTCTAGGCAAGCCCAAGCTACATAGTAAGTTGTAGACGAGCCTGAGCAACATACCCAGCAAGAACTTGTCTCAAAACAAACAAAAAAAAGAGAAAACAAATCACCACCCTTGTTTTCCCACACAATAGTTGGAAGTGAGTTGACTTTCATGACAAGAGCAAAGTATCTTATAGGATAGTGGAGAAAGAAGAGAGGCAACCTGAGTTATTCCCAAATTAAAGAAAAAAAATTAAATTAAAAACAAGGTAAACTGAAAAGAAAAAAATAGCACAATTATGTGTAACAATTCTACAAAAGAAAAAAAAAAAAAAAAAAAACCCCTGTTTTACAGAGTCTTGTCCTATTACATAAGAAAACACATTATCGGGCAGGAGAGATGGCTTTTCAGTTAAGGCGCTTGCCTGTGAAGCCTAAGAATGCATGTTCAAATCTCCGGGTCCCATGCAGGCAGGTGAAAAGTGATACACATCTGAAGTTCATTCACAGTGGCTGAAAGGCCCTCTCTTTCTGCCACTTTCTTTCTCTGTCTCTCCAAAAGCAAAACAAAACAAAAACACATTATAGAATTATATACTACTGCTAAAAGAATTTAAGAATAGTTTGATGGGTTAGAATAGGTTAGAAAAACTGGGCATGGTGGCACACACCTTTAATCTCAGCCCTCAACACTTGGGAGGCAGAGGTAAGAGGATCACTGAGAGTTCAAGGACACCCTGAGACTACAGAATGAATTCCAGGTCAGTCTGAGCTAGATTGAGACCCTATCTCAAAAAAAAAAAACAAAAAAAAAACCAAACAAACAAACAAACAAAAAGAGTAGGTTAGAAAAGAAATTCTATGATAGATTTCTTTAACATTTTTGATAATTCATATCAGTGAGGAAAAGATGGATTACTTAATAAGTTGTGTGAAGATAAATTTCTAGCCACAAGGGGAAAGCAAATTGGATCTACATCACATGCTTCATTGAAAGAGAAATTCCACATGATTAAAATTTATTAAAATGTTTAAAACATCTAAAAATACTCAGAAAATGTATTTAATAATCCAAAATTGAAAAAGAGAAAAAACACTTGCTATGTATGAATTAAGCAAGATGCTATAAAAGAAAAATGATAAACCCATTTACTAAGAAGGGCATAAAACACCATTTTAGATACTCAAATGACAAATAACAAGTGTGATTAATAAAATTTGCAATTCATATCACAGGCAAAAGATAATTTTCCTACTCTAAAGCAAGATCCCTACAAATCAAAAAGGAAATAAAGCAAAAATGTTCTAGGGAAAAATAGACAAATGTTCAGTTTATATAAAAGAAAATACAAATGAATCTGAAAAAATGCTAACCTTTTCAGCAGCAGAAAATAAAAACTGTGATAATAATATCTGATATATAGCATAGAGAATAATAACCAATATATATACCTGAGATGTCTGGTTGAACCAGAAAGCAGTGAAACTCAGTGACTGTATAGACCTTGTCTATTTAGAACTCATAGCCAACATGAAGGGGATTTGATTGGCCAATATGTGTCCATTTGAGTTTGAAAGCGAGTAGACTGCAACTGATAAGCAAACATAAAACACACAAACTCAAGATTTCCTAGTGGCAGCACCACCAAAAAGGAAGAAACTAAAGGCTAAACAAAACTAAAAAGTACCCTGGAAATAACTAGGTATTTAAAAGATAAACAATTTATCCTACATTTCTTATATGAAGTAGTTGTCAGAGAAACTAGTTATCCTCAATTCGGATTTTTACTTAAAAATTATAGTAACTCTGAAAGAAGTAAAATTGAAACAAACAAACAAAAAACAAACTCTATCACACCCTCCCAAGGCTCAGGGACTACAGTGGAAGATGTGGAAAAAAGAATGTAAGAGCCAAAGGATAGGAGGAGTGCTTTGGAATGTTGTCACCAAGACATAAAATGGTCATTGCATCCAAAACACATGAAATATGAAAGTGAGAGGGGGAATATGGGGGCTGAAAAATCTTAAGCAGTGATGGGGCAGGGTGACGGGAGAGGAGGATTCAGGCAGAGGAGAGTGTATAAACCAAAACGAAGGATGTATAAAAAGTCATAAGGTAATGTGATGATGGATAAGCTAATTAATAAGTTTAAGTGGAGGTAACCTGGTGGGTAAATAAAACGGCTTCCATGTGTTATTAAGTAGAAATTCCAATGTTATAAGATGTTGGTCATGGATGAACCTGAGGTTTCCTTCCAGAACTATATGGTAAGACTTTGTTAATAAAGACATAGCATACTCTGGTCACAGGAGGACATAAGGAAACAAACTGACACAAAAGAAGTTGGAAGATTCTTTTAGTATCAAAAGGTGCTATGAGACTGCTGGGGAGAATTGTAATAAACAGTCTTACCTAGCTGTGGACTCTGTATAGCACTACCAACAGAACTGACAAAAATATGCCCACCGGTACAATAATGTAAGTCTATTATGGGGATGACCAGCTGATTGGATGAGAGACACACTCCACAACAGAAAAATCCTTGTCTGTTGAAAACCCAGTCACAAGCTCATAGTAGGGAATCTACTACAGTATTTTGCTAAATGGACATGATGTGCCTATCAAGTTGCTTTCTAAATAATTATAATGATACAAATATATTATGACTACTGCCAACTTTGGTTAGAGAAGCTTCTTTTTACAGTGAGCAGCAGTAATTGCAGAGGCACATAACTGGTCAAGTTGATGTGAATAAGTGGTATTTGAATGTTTACCCACAAATGAGGCATGTGTACCTCCCCCAAACACACACAAAGGGTGGAAGTATGTACAAGCTGGAGGAATGAGTAGTGTGGAATATCGATGTCCAGGAATGCCATGGCTGTTTCACTCTTGAACTCAAGGCAGCTGTGATAACCTGCACAAGATCTGTGTAAGCTTGGAACTACAAACATCCTATCATGGAAGGGTGTAGCTTATGACATTCCACTTTTCCCTGACGCATTATATGATTGAATGCAGCTAATGGTCACTGGGAGAGGGAGAAACTTAGTCTTCAGTGTTACAGTCACTTGCACGTTGCCCACACTCTGTAAATAACCCCTAACCCCTGCTTCTGTATGCAACCCTAATGTGTAATTCATGAAATCATTTAAAAAGTATACAGGGGCTGGAGAGATGGCTTAGTGGCTAAGAGCTTGCCTGTGAAGCCTAAGGACCCGGGTTAGAGGTTTGTATTCCCCAGGAGCCAGGTAAGCCAGATGCACAAGGGCGCGCATGCATAGGGAGCAGTGGTGGAGGCCCTGGAACGTCCATTCTCTCTCTATATCTGCCTCTTCCTTTCTCTGTTTGTCTGTCACTCTCAAATTAAATATATATATATATGACTGAGGAGACTGACTTTACATGCCCAGTACTACTCAAGAAAAAGAGACAGGTGGAACCTCAGGACATGATGCTAAGTAGTCTAGAAAAATCAATGAGATATAGGTTCAGTGAGAGATACTGTCTCAATAAATAAGGTGGAATGTGATTGAGAAACATATCCAACATCAACCTCTGGGTACAATTATACATATATATGTGCCCTCACCAGCATACAAATGAATGTACACACACACACACACACACACAGAGACAGAGAGAGAGAGAGAGAGAGGAGAGAGAAAACAACAACAAAAAGACATGAAAACATTAGGGACACTGGCCAGAAGATGAACCAATCAGTGGGATGATGGGGATAAGAGAGTACTAGGAGGCTGAAGAGATGGCTTAGTGGCTAAGGGGCTTGCCTGCAAAGACAAAAGACCCAATTTCAATTCCCCAGGACCCACATAAGTAAGATGTACAAGGTGGCACATGAATCCAGAGTTCATTTTCAGTTCCTACAGGCCCTGGTGTGCCCATTGTTTCTCTGTCTTCCTGTCTCCCTCCCCCACCTCAAATAAATAAATTTAATTAAATATTTTTAAAAAGAATACTGGAGATGAAAATCCTCTATATTTACACTATAAGCTTATACAAAAATGTCATAATGAAACCCAATGTGTATATATTTATATATGTACTGATAACAATAAAAAATAAAACAGCCAGTAATATAAGAAAAACAAGCCAGTCTTCACATGGACCTGGGTGCCCATATTGATTTACTCTATGGGGTCTAAAAACTCCCTACAAATTAAGCCAAGCATGGTGATACATGCCTTTAATTCCAGCACTCAGAAGGCAGAGGTAGGAGGATCTCTATGAGTTTAAGGCCAGACTAAGCTACAGTGAGATCCTACCTTGAAATACAAAATAAACAAACAAACAAATAAATATTTCAAAAAACACAAGTTAGTAATTTAATTGAAAACAGATATGTTTTGGTAATGACAAAGTAGAAATACCATCAGACTAAGTAAAAATATAGATTCCTTAATACCTCTGGACATGGTTGTAAACAAAACCTCTTAAAAACTTGCTATACAATGCATTGTGAGCAAGAGACAGTGTAAACAAGAACCGACAAAACTAGGTACAAAAAAGACAGGAATTATCAAATAAAGACAACGAAATAAGGATATTTAGTATATTTAAAGAAATTTAGGGCTGGAGAGATGGCTTAGTGGTTAAGCGCTTGCCTGTGAAGCCTAAGGACCCCCATTTGAGGCTTGATTCCCCAGAACCCACGTTAGCCAGATGCACAAGGGGGCGCACATGTCTGGAGTTTGCTTGCAGTGGCTGGAGGCCCTGGCGCCCCATTCTCTCTCTCTCTCTCTGACTCTTTCTCTCTGTCACTCTCAAATAAATAAATAAAATCACAAAAAAAGAAATTTAAATGTTGAAAACATTTTATTAATTTACCAGATAAATGAAGAGCTAAATAAGACATCTAAAAATGTAAGATATAATTTAAATAAGAAACCTTAGAAGGCTGATACACCAGTATTTTCAATGAAAGTGACCTATTTGTGAGCTAGAAGATACAGAAGAGCAAATTTACTCAATGTAACATAAAGGAAATCCAGTTGAATATGATGAAATATGTCCTAAGGATAAAAACTGCGGCTAAAATTAGAACATTAAATTCATATCCATCAGAAAATTAGAGAGATTCTATGTAATGTGAGGTAGCACTTAAAAATATTTTTGCAGGGCTGAAGAGATGGCTTAGCGTTTAAGGTACTTGCCTGCAAAGCCTCAGGACCCAGGTCTGATTCTCCAGGTCCCATCTAAGCCAGATTCACATGGTGGTGCATGCATCTGGAGTTCATTTGCAGTGGCTAGAGGCCCTGGAGAGCCCATGCCCACTCACTCCCTATCTCTCTCTCTCCTTCTCTCTGTCTCTAATAAATAAATAAAAATATCTTAAAATCAATCAATCTATCTATCTATCTATCGATACATTTTTTTTCCAGAATTGGAAAAAGGTACTGTGGTGGTTTGATTTGGGTGTCCCCCATAAATTAGGGTATTCTGAATGCTATGTTTCCAGCTAAGAGAAATTTGGAAATTAACACCTCCTGGAGGCAGTGTCTTCTTAAGGATGGGCTTATGGGTATTGTAGCCAGTTTCTCTTGCTAGTGTTTGGCACATTCTTTTCTTCCTGTTAACCATCTGATATTGGTGAGGTGATGTCCACCCTCTGATCATGCCATAATTTTCCCCTGCCATCATGGAGCTTCCCCTTGAGTCTGTAAGCCAAAATAAATCTTTTTTTTCCCACAAGCTGCTCTTGGGCAGGTTATTTCTTCCAGCAATGCAAAACTGACTGCAACAGTAAAGTTGGTACTGAGGAGTGCTGTCATTTGCTGCTAGACACCTGACTGTTGTTTTGGCCTTTTGTAACTGTTTTTCAAGAGGAATGTGGAAGGATTTGAAACCTTGGCCTGAGAAATGCTTTGCAGTGCTGTAAGTATAGCTTGATGGACTATTCTGGTCAGAGTTGAAAAACATGAATGCAATAAGAACTATGGACTGTGAGGTTTGGCTTATGAGGGTGAGAAAGAGTTTTGCTTGGACTGGTGTAGAAGCAGTAAGCAGTTTGCCTGACAGGCTTGCTGTTTTGTACATGTCCTGTGAATTTGTGCAGGGTTGTATTGCATAGAAATGGACTGGTGTGAGCAGAGGGATATGGCACAAAAATGAAATCTTTGGGCTGAAACTTTTGTTCATTCAGTTGCAATTATACAAGAGATTACAAACATTGAGATTGGGCCAGCTGACCTGCATTGTGGCAACAGGAAGAATGTAAACTCTTTTGAAGGAGCCTGAATACTGAAGGAGTGTCATGTTCTTCAAAGTCTGTCCCTCCCAGATTAACAACTGGCACCCCACCTGGTAATGTTGAGTATAAAAAAAATGCAGGAGAGAGAGGGTCATTGAGTTTGCAACACAAGTCTTGTGTTTTGGAAATGGCCATAGGCAATATGAAGCAGATCTGCTAAGGATTTTCCCATGGAGACCTGATGGAGCCATGAGAATGGATTGAGGGTTGCAATGAAGACCCAGTGGAGATGTCAGGACCACAAGATGGCAGATAAGGAAAGCTGCCAGCCTGGGATAAAATTTTCCAGGACTGTGAGTAGCCTAGCTGGAGGGGTGTAATTGGAACTCCGGAGACTTTTTTGTTGGTTAGAATTATTAGACTTGGAGACTTGTTACTGGCTGGAGTTGTAGGACTTGGAGTTACAGAGTTTTATGTTTGCTCTCTTTTAAATCTTGTATTGGTTGAATATTTCTTTGTGATGTCCAATGCCATCTTTTGCAGTGTGAGTGTTTATTCTGTGTCATTCTGGTTTTTGGGGGGCATTTTTTTGGCATTATGGCTCAGTTCAAAGATCTTAGACTATGGAAATATTTGAGCGTCATTATGATTTATAAAATCTATACGGACTTTTAAAGTTGGACTGAATGCATTGCATTTTGTAACATGTATGGTTAACAATTTATGGGGGCCAAGGATGGAATGTGGTGGCTTGACTCAGGTGTCCCCCTGTTGCAGTCAAGTTCACATTACTGGCTGAAATCACCTGACCAAGAGTAGCTTTTGGGGTAAAAAAGTGTGTTTGTTTTGGCTTATATACTCAAGGGGCAGTCCAGAATGGCAGGGAAAATGAAGAAATGAGGAGAGTGTGGACATCACCCCGGCCCACATAAGGTGGACAAGAACAGGAGAGAGTGCCAAAAACTGACAAAGGGAAACTGGCTATAATATCCATAAGCCTACCCCCAACAATACACTGCCTCCAAGAGGCATTAACTCCCAAATCTCCTTCAGCTGGGAACCTAGCATTCAGCACATGTACATCTATGGGGGACACTAAATTTATGGGCATACATGATGTAACATGAAATAAATTCAGGCCAACTTTAAAAGTCCCCATAGTTTTTAATCAATGCCAATGATATTCAAATATCCCCATAATCCAAGGTCTTTTAACTGAGCCATAATACCAAAAAAATCCTCTGAAAACCCAAAATGGCACAGAATAGACATTAACACTGCAAACGATGGCATTGGGCATAGCAAAGAATTATTCAACCAACACAAGATTTAAAACAGGGCCAATATCAAACTCTGTAGTTCGAAGCCCAACAACTCTAGTCAATGACAAATCTCCCAGTCTGATAACTCTAACCACCAATAAGACTCTGGAGTTCCAATTCTGCACCTCACAGTCCTGGAAAACTTCATCACGCTGGCAGCTCTCCTCAGCCATCTCATGATCCCAGCATCTCCACCGGGTCTCTACTGCAACCCACAGTCCATCCCCACAGATCCATTGGGTCTCCTTGCAGGCATCCAGCAAACCTGCTTCACACTGCCCATGGTTGTTTCCAAAACACAAGACCATGTTGAAAATTCAGTGACCCTCTCTTTCCTGTATTTCTATACTCCATAATACCTGGTGGGGTGCCAATTTGTTAATCCAGAGGGAATAAAGCAGACTTTAAAACACAGGACACTCCTTCAAGATCATGCCCCTTCAAAAGACTGCATTCTTTCTGTTGTCTCAGTGTAGGTCACTGGCCCAATCTCAGTGGCTGTAATCTCTCACACAAATGCAGCTGAACAGGCAGCAGTTTCAACCCATAGATTTCTTTCTGTGCCATATCCCTCTGCATTCACCAGTCTGTTTCTACACAAACAAACCCTGCACAAGTTCTCGGGACACAGTCATAACAGCAAGCCTCTCACACAAATTGCTTTAAACCTAGTCCAGGCAAAGCTCTTTCTCATCCTCATAAGCCAAATCTCACAGTCCTTAGTTATTCCTGCATTCAGGTCTTTCAAGTCTGACCAGAATAGTTCATCGAGCTGTACTTACATCACTGCAAGGTGTCTCTTAGGCCAAGGTTTCAAATCCTCCCACATTCCTCTTGAAAATCAGCTCCAAAAGGCCAAAGCCACACAGTCAGGTGTCCAGCAGTAAATGATACCTCTCCTTGGTATCACTTTAATGTTGCAGTCAGGTTCACATTTCTGGCAGAAATCACCCAACCAAAAGCAGCTTTTGGGAAGAAGGTTTATTTTGGCTTACAAACTCTAGGGGATGCTCCAGGATGGCAGGAAAAATGACAACATGAACAGAGGGTGGACATCACCCCCTGGTCCACATAAGGTGAACAATAGGAACAGGAGAGTGTGCCAAAAACTGGCAAGGGGAAACTAGCTATAATACCCATAAACCTGGCCCCAACAATACACTGCCTCCAGAAGGCTTCAATTCCCAAATCTCCATCAGCTGGGAACCTAGCATTCAGAACACCTAAGTTTATGGGGGTATGGTGGTTTGATTCATGTGCCCCCATAAACTTCGGTGTTCTTAATGCTAGGTTTCCAGCTGATGGAGATTTGGGAATTGAAGCCTTCTGGAGGCAGTGTATTGTTGGGGTCAGGCTTATAGATATTATAGCCAGTTTCTCCTTGCCAGTGTTTTGCACACTCACCTGTTACTGTTTTCCATCTGATGTTGGTGAGGAGGTGACGTCCACCCTCTGGTCATGCCACCATTTTCTCCTGCCATCATGGAGCTTCCCCTAGAGTCTATAAGTCAAAATATACCTTTTGGTCGCACAAGCTGCTCTTGTTCAGGTGATTTCTGCTGCAATGAACCTGACTGCAACAGATACTAACTCTCATATTCATAAACCACAACAAATTTAATGCAAGTAGTTAATGTTCTGAAGTGTCATGAAAACAATACAAAAAATAACAGCTACCATATAAAAGTATGTGTATTGGGTACCAATCAGTCATGGTAAAAAATGATCATAGTGGATCAATAACCTTTTGAAAGAATTAATGAATGCAGAGCCATCTTGTAGATTAAAGATTACATAGTAAAAGAATGTTATGAGACAATGAAAACTGAAAGTAGTACATGGAGAGTGGTTGGAATCACAGATTTAAGAAAACTGACTAATTAAGTTACCTAACCTCTGTCACAAAATTTCAGCCCAGTCTTGGATGAATACACATTTGTCCCATATTTTTGCAACATTTAATTTAAGCATATAAATTCCTGGAATTTTGCTATTGTTCTGCCCTTTTTTCCTGAAAGAACAAAAGTAATTTGATTTTAAAAATATTTTGCAGCATACCTATTAGAACAATGTGGAATGTATACTAATAGCAAAAGACATTATGTTTAACTACATGGTGTAAACAAAAAAATATCATGATGAAACAATTGCTTCTCAAAATCAAATTAAAAATAGCAGACATAGCTGATTCATTTCCATCATGCAAAGAATTGTCCCAGAAGAGTGTAATGATCCTGATGTTTCTGCTGGAAGTTTTTATGATACATGTTTTCTCATTATTAATTTAACTAAATATATTAAATTGTTTGTATTAAGATATTAAAAATTGAGGGGGAGATGGCTCAGTCAGTATAGCACTTGAGGCACAAGCATGAGGACATGTAGGATACTCAGTATCCATGTAAAAATGATGTGGTAGAGCATTCAGTAATGCAATGCTGAGGAGGTGGAGGCAGAAGGATCCCAGGGGCTTCTAGCTAGTTAATCTAGCTGAATTGATGAGCCCTGGGTTCAGTAAGAGACCCTATCTCAAAAATAAGGTGGAGAGTAATTGAGAAAGGCCTCCTCATACACACATACCCAACACATGTGTCTACATGCATACAAGCACACCTGCACACTCACCACATGCATATGCATGCAAAATAAAAATGCAGTGACAGAATATCTCCCTGATTTCACCAGCACACCACAGACTTCCTAATTACCAAGTACATTGTGTGAGAGAGAAACCTTTCTTTCACCCTGATCCAGCGTTGTACAGAGAGAAAGCACATATCTCCCTCTGCATCACTACCTTGTTCTAGCTCCTGAATCAGGATGAACCTGAAGTTAAGTTGTACGGCTGCACGAGGAAGAATGAGGAGCACCATGAATGCAGTAACATCAGGTGGGGATATGGATAAAACAGATAAGATTTGCTGAAGGCAATAGGGAGATTCCTAAGCAAAAGCAAGCAGAGAGCAAAGAACCATAACTTTGATCAGAGAATCCAAATGTTGAGTACATTTCTTATGTCATTCTTGCACTGAGTCTTAGCATTGCCAAGAAAGCCTGTCTTAAACTACCCTCAACTCCTGTGAATTTGCCTTTGTGATAATCACTTACTGTGTTGATTCCCTAGTCATATTGCACTTAGGCTAAATTTCTTGAGGCCAAAGTTGAAGGTAAAAACAACCAATATTCTAATAGATGTAACTTCCTTAGAAAAATTTATTAAATAAAAAAGGAGCTGACTTACATATTTTATTTAGGGGATAGAACAATGTAATTGAGTTATAATATTCCAGGCGTTAGCTTTCCATTCCATTTTCCTCAAATGGGACACTTGCTTATATATTTTAAAGGAAAAAAAAAACTTGTTAGTCTGCTATTTATATCCTCAATAGGCTTAAAATATCATATTTGATTTGATTTACCCTACAGGAGAATATGATAGAAAAAGGTCAGATTTTGGCAGGAAACACCTTAATATGAAAGCAAGCAAGTTGGTAAATTTTCTTCTTACATGACCGTAAGATGGACATGATCACATCTTACAGTCTTTCAGAAGTTCATTTAATTATGTAACATAAAAAGACATAGCTTTAAAACTAGCTAACTTATCCAAAACTGTGCTACAATACAATGCTACAACTTTAGCAAATCATTGAGAACTCAACAAAAGAAAGCTGATATTATGACCTCTTAAATGCCTGGAGGCAACCTGTTATCGAAAGTCATATTATCAACAATATGCTTCTTCTAACTGCCAAACTTTCAATTTAGAATTCACCATGATTCAAAGGCACACTATTAAGGAACCTCACTGACTCATTTAAGAGTGTGTCACTTAACTTACATTATCCATTATACTCAAACACTAAAAAAGAAGATTTTTTTTTTTTTTTTTGGCTAGCACTGATACAACTGTGTAAGAGGGTGATTAATAGAGAGTAAATTGGGGAGTAATTAATCAAGCTGCATAAGAAGGTGAAAAGACAAAACAAAGATGCAAGGTTTGACAGAAAAATCCTATAGTCTTTGTATTTGGCACCAGTCAAAACCAGGAAAGTGGCATAATAGAACTGAAAAATTCATGAATATGCTCTAATTCATCTGCATGGCCATGAAATACTTTTTCACTTGGCTCATTTAAATCTAAAATCCCTTTCCCACTGATGTCAGCTAGTTAGCCAAGATGTGCATTGCTGTTATGATCACTGCAGCGCATATAATTTAGATTTATCTCTTTGGGGATTCAGCTCCACCCCCTGCTAGCTAACATGCTCACCATGTTTAATGATGCAAAAAATTTCTCTGAGTACAGGTTATTTATCTTTATCAGGGACTGCATTTGGCTGGCTGGCTGTTATCAGCAAGAATATTTGTTCCTAAATGGTTGGTTCTCATACATATTTCAGGATGATCCTGAGGCCCATATTATCACTGAGACTTGCAATAGAAGTGCTTCAGTTCCTTAGACACTGATTTATGAGTTTGAAACAGCTGACATTATGATTCAATCCATGAACCCTGCAATCACTATCTTGAAATACAAAATCAATAAAAAAAACTATTAGAAAAAATATCTTGGGGGTGGGTGGAGATATGTACTAAATACAGGAATATGAATGTATATAATAAGAAAAAGTATTGGTCTTCCAATAATCATGTTGCCAAGTCAGAACATGAAAAGAAAATTTGAGAGCTGGACAAGCATGTGCAAACAGAATAGTCAGAAACCAGTGACCATCATTGCTATTATCTGAAAATTCAATGAAGAAAATGTAAGAGAGTGTCCTTGACAAGCTAGCAAACAAAAATAAGCAGCTGGGCTGGAGAGATGACTTAGCGGTTAAGCGCTTGCCTGTGAAGCCTAAGGACTCCGGTTTGAAGCTGGAATCTCCAGGACCCACGTTAGCCAGATGCACAAGGGGGCGCACGCGTCTGGAGTTCGTTTACAGTGGCTGGAAGCCCTGGCACACTCATTCTCTCTCTATCTATCTATCTGCCTCTTTCTCTCTCTGTTACTCTCAAATAAACAAATAAAAATGAACAAAAAAAAATCAAAAAAAAAAAAAGTAAGCAGCTGCTATCCTCTATTTAATCTAAACTAAGCCCAACATTCCCAGCACCAAGGGGGATGTTGGTAGTTCTGAGTATATAATACTGTTACATGTAAGAAAACTCTAGGAAAACAGAAAATTGTGATAGACAAGTAGAGCATAGATAATTTTGGGGAAACTCTCTGTGTAACTTTTTGGGGAAACTCTCTGTGTAATTTTTGTAACTGATCCCTTTTGCTCCTTGGGTTCCATGGGTCATTGCAGTCCATCCATTTCTCAAACAAAGCAAAGAAACAACAGCCCATACACTGGAAGGCAGAGGGTGTGGTGACAGGTGGGTGAGGCAATAGCTGACAGCACAGGAGTTGAGCACCAACTTTTTTTGTAGGCATTCCACTGTTTGGCTCCACCTTCTTCACTCCCTAGTTTTAGGTAATTTAAACAAGTAACAATGTCAACAGGAACAGATAAGAAAATTATGTGAAGCCAAAGTTGTCTCCTAGAGCTTTGAAAATGGAAAAGGGGTCAGATTTTTTTTTTCTCAATTTTTATTAACATTTTCCATGATTATAAAAATATCCCATGGTAATACCCTCCCTCCCCCCACTTTCCCCTTTGAAATTCCATTCTCCACCATATCCCCTCCCCATCTTAATCAGTCTCTCTTTTATTTTGATGTCATGATCTTTTCCTCCTCTTATGATGGTCTTGTGTAGGTAGTGTCAGGCACTATGAGGTCATGGATATCCAGGCCATTTTGTGTCTGCAGGGAGCACGTTGTAAGGAGTCCTACTCTTCCATTGGCTCTTACATTCTTTCCGCCACCTCTTCTGCATTAGACCCTGAGCCTTGGAAGGTGTGATCAAGATGTTACTCAGTACTCCAGTCACTTCTTTCCAGTACTATGATACCTTCTTAGTTGTCCCAAGGTCACTGCCATCTGAAAAGAGAAGATTCTCTACCCAAAGTGAGAGTAGCGTTAACATAAGGGGTCAGGTTTTAAAATAATGGCAAATATGTTTGCCAACAGATGTCCTAGCCACCCTCATATTCCTAAATGTACAAGTAGACTTATACTATGGTCAGGGTTTTAGTATTCCTCCTCCTTACATGTATACATTCATCCTAAGTTACTAGTCCAAATCTTGAGGGTAAGGAATAAATACCACTGAGAGACTAAATTAATCTTTTAAAAACTGAACAAATTGTCAGAAGCAGAATTAACAATTCAATATAAAAATGAATGTCAAATTCTTAAAAATAGACTTGTAGACACAAATGTTAGCATAGATTACATGCACAATGAAAAGCATTTTCTAAGAAGAACCAAATAGAAAATACTGGTGCTAAAAAATAAAACAGTGCTTACTTTGACAGAACATGCACTAAAATTGTAACAATACAGGGAAGATTAACATGGCCCCTGAGCAAGGACGGCATGCAAATTTGTGAAGCACTCCATATTTTTCAAACAAATAAATAAAATATCATGAAAGAAAACACTTCTTTCAAGGAGGAAGAAAATATAAAAAGCTTTCTGGAAAATCAGCAGACCAAAGGAAGATACATCATAATAACTTCAAACCAGGCATGGGGTAGCAGCACTCAGGAAGCTGAAACAGGAAGATCACCATGAATTTGAGGCCAGCCTGGGCTATAGAGTGAACTGCAGATCAGCTTGGAGAATAGTGAGACCCTGCCTCAAAAATATATATATTGGATATGAGACATGCTCAATGAGGGTGAGCTCATACCTGGCTCTGGGAACCAAGCCATATTCCCTAAAACAGGAAACCAATATGCTCCAGAGAGAACTTCCATTGCTCTCTAACTAAGAGTGGACATACATATCAATATACCTTTCTAATGACAGACTTAACCCTTTTTATTGAAACTGTTCTCAGTTTTGGTTAGAAAATCTGTTCTATTTTACAGATGGAGGAAAATAGAGGAGTACCAGGATACATCAATATATCAAGAGAGAGCCAACTGTCTACCAGGACATGGGTCACCTACACCTCATCTGCTTTCCTTGAAGTAATCACAGGGGAAGCGGTGACATGAATACTGCTTTCACAAGTAGCCTGAAAACCAGTTTCAGGGAAATGGTGACAAACACTGTAGTCACTCAAGCCTCGTAAAATGAAAGATCCAGAATCTATAGAGAATATACTGAATAAGATCTCTATCTTGTTCACCAAGCCTCAGGGAGCATTGTAGAAGAGGGGGACAGAAAGATTGTAAGAGCCTCAGTGTGGGTAGGAATAGCCTGAGACATCATGTTTCCCACAACTCTGCAGAGACCGACTGAGGCCTTTTGGTCCCCACATGAACACTATTGACCCCGCTGAAGACTCTCAACAGAAATGGGGCAGGGGAGAGGGGTCTATGTGTGCAGCCTTTTTTTTTTTTTTAATTAAAAAAAGAAACAAATAAAAAGATGAAAAAAACCTTAAGGCTTCTTAAGGAAGTATTGCATACAAAAACAGTGCTTTCAAAATTGAAAGAATAAAATTTTGAAACTGAGTTTTATGCATCACTGTAATGAGCTAAAGGTGAAAGTTAAGGTAAAATAGCCTTAGAAATACAAGGCCTCAGGTTATGAAAAAAAATTCTTTAAAGATCTTGGAGTTAGGGCTAGAGGGATGGCTTAGTGTTTGAGGCAATTTCTTGCAAAGCCAAAGGACCCAGGTTCAATTCCCTAGAATCCACGTAAGCCAGATGCACAAGGTGGTGCATGCATCTGGAGTTTGTTTGCAGTGGTCGGAGGCCCTGCTGTGCCCATTCTCTTTCTCTCTATCTGCCACTTCCTCTCTCTCTCTCCCTCTCTCTGTTAAATAAATTTGAATGATCTTGGAGTTAGTACTCAGTCATAAAATGAGCTGTATTCAATGTCTAATAAGACATGTAAAGGCCAGTAATGAGAGGGTAGAGTAGCAAATTCATTATTTTATACACAAAGACATATGTTTTCATAAGAAATAAAATATTAAGTCAAGATACTATAATTCATGGAAGACATTTATTCCATATTATTAATAATCTCTGTATTACACTAGTTTTTCCAGATAGCAACAGATGGTTAGCACCAAAAAGCTTATTATTTAATTTAAAAACAGAAAAAAATGAGTCCTTGATCTATTTTGAATGGATCTTTATTCAGGGAGAGAGATATGAGTCTAATTTCATTTATCTGCAGGTATATATCTGTTTTGAATAGGATTTTTTCCAGTGTATTTTTTTGATGGCTTTGTCAAATTGGGTGCCAATAGCTATGTGTGTTTATTTCTGGATCCTCCATTCTATTACATTGGTCTATGTTTCTGATTTTGTGCCAGTACCATGCTTTTTCATATGGCTCTACAGGTCGGATGCCTCCTGCAGTTTTCTTTCTACTTAAGTTTGCTTTGGCTACATGTAATGTCTGATGTTCCCTATGATCTTCTGGACTGCTTTTCTATTACTAAGAAGAATATTATTGGAACTTTGAAGGGATTTGCATGAACCTTTATGTTACTTTCAGTAATATAGTCATTTTCTTATTATTCATTCTGCCCATCCAGGAGCATCAAAAATCTCCATGTCTAGTAGCTTCTTTCATTTATTTTTTCATGTCTTAAAGTGTTCTTTATAGAGGTTTTTCACATCCTTGGTGAAACTTATTCCTAAGTACTTTATTTTTGAGGGAACCACTGTGAATGGGATATTTTTCCTAATTTCTTTCTCAGCAAGTTAATTGTTGGAATATATGGAAGCAACTGAGTCTAGTGCAATGATTTTTTTTATCCTGCAGCTTCGAAGTACTTATTAAATATAAGAGTCTTATGCTATGGTTTGTTTTGTTGTGTAACTCTAAAATCATGTGATCTGTAATACAGGTAACTTCATTTCTGCCATTCGTGTCTTTATTCCTTTTATAACTTTCTCTTATTTCTCTACATAAACCTCAAGGACTATGTTGAATAACAATGGAGACAGTGAACATCCTTGTCTTCATCTGGATTTTTTTTTTATTAATTAGTTTTGTATTCAGCAAATACAGTCAGTTTGGTACCATTATTAGGCTCATCCATGACCTACCCTCTCCCCTCGGCCCCTCCTTGTTGAGGTATATGGATCATGCATTGTGGAGTTAGCCCACAGTTATGGGTAAGATAAATGTCTCTGAATATCATGACCCAACATGTGGCTCTGACATTCTTTCTACCCCCTCTTCTGCAAAATTTCCCTGAGCCATGTTGGGTTCATTTTTGGTCTACTTCAGTGATGAGGTGTTGGGGTCCTCTGGCTCTCTGGCTCTCTGATTTTGTAGGAGTTGATTTTTCTCTGTTGATCTCCTTCACCCTTGTGCTGGTATCTGGTTCATCAGGAAAACAGCACCCTTGTTTGTTTCACCAATTTTTCTTAGTTTCAGCCGGGGCCCTTTTGAGGTATGATGGGGTAGCTCTCTCCTTAGGATCTACATCTATCTGAAAAAGAGAAGCAGATTCTCTAACAGAGAGTAAGTTAGCACCAGGACAAATGAGATAACCCTTACTTTTTTTACAGAGAATTTAATAGGTGTAGGCTCTCTTGTAGCCCACGATTGATGGTAGCTTGATAATGGAGAGTGGGCTTATGTTTGGATATGGTTCTGACTTGTTTTCCAGCTCCAGCTATGAGTCCTGTACCACTGAGTGGATCAGTTAGCCAAATTAAGAGCAGTTGGTTCCCCACCATGGCTGTGTGCCACTATTGTACTTGTGTGGGCATCACAACAGGTTATTTGTTCTAAAGCTATATTACAAAGCCATACTAATAAAAACAGCATGGTACTGGCGTAAAAACAGGAGTATAGACCAATGGAATAGACTTGAGGACCCAGACTTTGGGCCAAACAACTATTGCTATTTGATATTCGACAAAGGCCCTAAATTGTTAGGCTGGAAAAAAGGCAGCATCTTCAACAACTGGTGCTGGACAAACTGGATAACCATATGCAGGAAACTGAAACTTGATCCACACATTTCGCCATGCACTACACTCAAGTCTAAATGGATCAAAGACCTCAACATAAGACCAGAAACTCGAATACTACTAGAAGAAAATTTAGGAAGTACTTTCCATGATATAGGAATGGAAAAAGCATTCCTGAGCAAAACTCCAGTAGCTCATGATCTTAAACAGTCACTCAACCAATGGGATCACATGAAGCAGAAGAGTTTCTTTACAGACAAGCATACAATAAGCAAAGCCAATAGATTACCCACAGAATGGGAGAAAATATTTGCAGTTTATCCAACTGATCTAGGCCTAATCTCTAGAATCTACAAAGAATTCAAAAATCTAAACAGTAGAAGTCAAACACCCCACTCACAAAATGGGGCAAAGAGCTGAACAGGCAGTTCACATAGGAAGAAATAAAAATGGCAAACACACACTTAAGAAAAGGTTCATCGTCCCTAATCATCAGAGAAATGCAAATTAAAACAACTATGAGTTTCTACCTTACCCCAATATGGATAGCAAACATCAAAAAATCAAATGAAAATAAATGCTGGCGAGGATGTGGAGAAGTAGGAACCCTCATCCACTGTTGGTGGGAATGTAAGATGGTTCATCCGGATTTTAAAGAAAATAATTTTAGTTTTTCTCTACTCAGAATAATGTTGGTTCTAGGCTTATTATATGTAAACTTTTTTATTTTATTTACTTTTAAAAGTATTTTATTTTCTATTTATTTATTTGGGGGATTGAGAAAGAGGCAGAGAGAAAGTAAGAGAATAGGTGTGTCAGGGCCTCCATCCATTGCAAATGTACTCTGGACACATACACCACCTTATGCATTTGGCCTACGTGGGTCCTGTGGAATTGAACCTGGGTCCTTTGGCTTTGCAGGAAAATGCTTAACAACTAAGCCATCTCTTCAGCCCTTTACTTTTATTTATTTATTTGAGAGAGAGAAAGGGGGGTGGGGAGAGAAAATGGGCCACCAGGGCCTCTGGCCACTAGAAACAAACTCCAGACACATGTACCACCATGTGCATCTTGCTTATGTGGGTCTTCTGGAATCAAACCTGGGTCCTTAGGCTTTGCAATCAAGTGCCTTAACCACTATTCCATCTCTCCAAACCATGTATAACATTTATTATTGTGTGGTATGTTCTGTCTGTTCCTAATTTCTCTACAGCTCTCATGTACAAAGATGAATTCAAAATGTATCCAAGGCCTTTATGAACATTCAGAAATGCTCAAAATATTAGAGTAAAACATAGGTATTGCCCTGAAAGTTATAGGTATCATTAAGACCTTCCAAACTGGACTCAAATAGGTCCCAGAATCAAAACATTGGATTGCACATGATCAGAAGGTTTCTTTATAGCAAAGGGAACTCTCAGCACAGAGAATTCAGGAAAAAGAAAAAGAAAAAAAAACTTTGCAGCTTTCTGGACAGGGTGTTGATATCTGGAACTATTAAAAACTAAACACAAAAAATAGCCAGTCAATAAATTGGCTAATGAAATGAACAAACAGTTCTCAATAGGAGAAACACAAAAGGCCAACAAAAATTTTAATAATGTTTAATATCCTTATCCAACAAGGATATGCAAAATAGAACCACTGTGATTTCATCTCACCCAGTTACAATTGCTATACACAAGAAGACTAATTAACAAATGCTGCTGAGATTGCGGACAAAGGGGAATTCTTATTGATTGTTGGTGAGAGTGTAAACTGTTATAGCCACTATGGAAAGCAGTGTGGCAATTTCTCAAAAAGCTCAAAATTAAATGCTGGCATGTTCTTAAAGGGTTTGATATGCTACCACAAAGTTGCACATACATGTTCACAGCTGCAGTATTCACAATAGCTATAAATGGAGTAAATCTAGATGCTTATCAACTGATTACTGGATAATGAAAATGTGGTGTATATATACAATGAGGTGATACTCAGCTATAAAGAAAAGTAAACGCAGCAATTGACTACAAGTCAAAACGTATCCACATCAAAAATTAACAACACTTTGATCTTATACTTCTAGCCTGCAGAATTAAGAGACAAGGGCTGGAGAGATGGCTTAGTGGTTAAGGTGTTTGCTTGCAAAGCCAAAGGACCTTAGTTTGACTCCCCAGCACCCATGTAAGCTAGATGCACAAGGTGGTGCATGCATCTGGAGTTAGTTTGAAGTGGCTGGAGGCCCCTGCACACCCATTCTCTCTCTCTCCCTTCTTCTCTCACCCTTTGTCTCTCTCAGTTTCCCAAATAACTTTTAAAAAAGATTTTAAAAAAGAATTATGAGACAATAAGTTTCTACCATTTTAGTTAGCCAATCTATGGCATTTTGTTATAGCATCATGAGATACACATATTCCTCTAGAAATGGAAGGATCCTAGGATGACATAGGCAATAATTTTCACATTAGGCAGTTGAGGGCATTAACCTATACATTAGGAAGTACATTTTTCCCTCTTCAAATCGTGAAATTTTGTAACTTTTTTCATGAATGATCTTAGCCAGGAATCATGGTAGCTCACATCTACAATTCAATTTGTGAGAAAGAAAGAAAAAAGAGGAAGAAAGAAAGGAAGGAAGGAAGAAAGAGGGAAGCACTGAGAGTCCCCTTATCAGTTCTCTGCACATCCTGCCAGCCCTAGTATGAAGAGATCATACGCACTGTGATTCTTCCCTGCAATCTGGAAATCTTCTAGAAATCCACAGTTCCATTAAAATCTGCAACATATGTTTTATCATTTAGTTAATAAATATGTGTTCTTTCACTTGTCTCTAAATGTTTATCTTCTGGTATATTTACTCACTGTTTTGAAATTGCCAAAGTTTGGGTTACTTCCTAGTCTTTGTGTTTCAATCTAGGACCTAATCTATTCTTGGGTGTACAATCTCCATGAAATGTGTTAATTCTTCACAACAACATTGCTAAGAAACTTAGAAGATTTTGACTGATATTTATGAAGGAAAATAGCTGGTAGAAGGATGTCCGTTAAATACAAAATAAATTATGGGTTTTTTTTCTGAGTTAGGGTCTCCGTCTAGTCCAGGTTGACCTCGAATTCACTGTGTAGTCTAATGTTGGCATCAAATGCACTATGATGCTCCTACCTCTTCCTCCTGAGTCCTGGAGTTAAAAGAATGGACCACCACACACATTTAACAAAATAAATTTTCCTGCCATTTATTCACCTTCGTCAGAGTGCTGAAAGGGAGGGTGGGCAACTTCCCTCCTACAATGGTGATTTTAACTATTATGCTATGATGATTATGATGTATTCCTACCTCAACACTGAGGATGTAAATATGCATGGACTCATGGACTATCTTAGATTGCTGTCTAACAGGCAAGATCTAAACATTTAAACATCAGGAGGCTTCATGCACAAAGAGAAATAGCTAATTTATTCTGGAAACTTGGAGCTTACATCAAAACACTACCTATGCTATGCGTTGGCAGACAGGAGGAATCTCCCTCAACTAGGACAGGCATTCCCCAGTGGCCATAATCCATTCTGTTTCCTGTGTCCCTCACATCGAAGCTTAGTTCTAACTGCCAGCTACCACTGAGCTTCGGTACAGTTTTTACATCAAATGAACTCCAGTTACTCTACTTCATGACTATAGGCATTTTGACTAGAACTCAGCTGTCTCAGAAAGTCAGACTTGGTCACTGGACTTTGAAGATCAAGTGGACAAGGCCAGGAAAGTCTAATCTGTTTTCCACTGTATCCTAGCATGTGCTGCATGTTTGGGTACAGTACATGCTCAGTGTATGTTGGATGATCTTAGAAGCAAGAATAATGCATTCTCTCTGATTGTGTGAGATCTCATTTCTTCCCAAGGCTAATAAAACATTACCATCACAATCTCTTTACCTAAGTGATAATGATTTTTTTTTCTTTTTTGATGTGTTACCCCAAAACTATATTGAAGTACTAGCCCTTAGCATCATGGAATGTGACCTTACTAGGAGGTAGTCTTTACAGGGGTAATCATATTAATATGTGGTCATTGAAGTAGGTCTTGATCTAATGTGATTAACATCTTTATTTAAAAAAGAGCCAGGTATGGAAATTTATGCCTTTAATTCCAGAACTCAGGAGGCAGAGGTGGGAGGATTGCTGTGAGTTTGACTAGTCTGGAACTACAGACTGAGTTCTAGGTCAGCTTGTCTTAGAGTGAGGTCCTACCTTAAAAAACAAAGAGAGAAAGAGAGAGGAGGAAGGAGAGAATTTAAAGATAATCAACATGGGAAGAACATTATGAGAAGAAGAAAGCAGAGCAATCAGGAGGATAATTCTCTAGGCTAAGACTAGATAAGGTTTCCAGAAACCATTAGAAGCTAAAGAAGACATGAAGCAAGCAGCTTCCTCCTCTCAGACTTCAAAAGGCACCAATCTTGCCAAGACCTTGTTTGACCTGGAACTGATGACATTCAGAAATGTAATCTGTGCTAGTTTATTGTGGTGGCTCTAAGAAATGATTGAGAAGGAGAATAGGACTTTGCCTCAACCACATGGTGCTTTTCACCTTCCACAAGATCTGTGTTTCTTCTCTCTGGTGCTACTGGCTCACAAGTCACTGGACTTAACCTTCTAATAACAAAATTCTGTCATGGTGTTTTGTTTTTGTTTTACTAAAATGATCCAATCCCTTCAACCTTATGTCATGGAGTCTGTGTTTTAGTTAGCAGATACAGATGTCCAAGGCACTCCCAGGCTCCTGTCTCCATGACAAACACCACTGTCCCCCTTATTTCTCCAAAACACTCTCAGAACACATTGATCTGTGAGAGTCAGACCTCATGAATTTCTAAAAATTTTGATATATCAGAACTTGGAGTTCTGAGGAGAAAAAGAAAAAAAACCATGACAGAATTTTGTTATTAGAACGTTAAGTCCACTGACTTGTGAGCCAGCAGCACTAGAGAGAAAAAACAGATGTTGTGGAAGGTGGAAAGCACCACGTGGTTGAGGCAAAGTCTTATTCTCCTTCTCGATACCTTTGCACCCTTTACTGACTTTGCAAATATTTATTAATTATTCTAGCTTCTAGTTTTTAGATTAATTTTTCATTATTTATGCCTCCTCTAATGATTTTGCAACAACCTAGAACTACTATAATTTTGCTTCTACCACTAAATAAAATGCTCAAAGGCAAATTGGTTAGAGATGAATGTTTCTAATCACTAAGTAAATAGTAATTTAATACTAAGATAATTTCTTTCCAGTCTCAATTTTATCAACTTTTAGCAATTGACTAAAATAGAACTTTCAACCAATTATTACTTCTCCAAGTTCTTAACACTGTTCTAAAA
Organism: Dipus sagitta; assembly: GCA_036346955.1. Taxonomy (NCBI): domain Eukaryota; kingdom Metazoa; phylum Chordata; class Mammalia; order Rodentia; family Dipodidae; genus Dipus; species Dipus sagitta. Next base: position 62,079,300 of record CM070775.1, read on the forward strand.
TTCTCTTAGAATTCAGGAGCTACTGCAAACTTCCTATATTTAAAAACATGGAGCAGCTTTGAAGAGGTGGTTGATATTGACTATGGAGGCATGGTTGATGCTGACTATTGGAGACAGCCTTAAGATTTTCAGTATTATTTTCATCAGGATGTCAATGAGTGCCAAGCCACAGTTATACAGATCAGGGGTGACAGTACCATTCATTCCAGTGACAAGTACAGTCCTGGGAAGTGCTTGTTGTGATTCTAACTAATGACTCCACAGAGATCAGCAGGGCTCAGTGACTGACTACTATCAATGCAACACAGTGAGATAATGCTATGTTTTACTTGTCTCTGAACAGAGAAAATAAAAGCAATCCGTTGTTTCTGAGCTACAAACAATGATAAAAATAACTCTGTTTTCATTACTTTCTCACTTATGCAACTTAATTGACTAAAAACAAATACATGTAAAGTTATTGGCACCTGGAAGTACAAAAAAGAGAGATTGTAGGCACCATAGTTAGTGTTAAAATACCAGTTTTTCCAACCAAAATGGTTCTAGGTAAAACCAAATCTGACAAGTCTAATATGATGAAATGGAAACTGAAAGTCAGTATAAAATTTTGTATCTCTTATTAACGTGAATGACATGTAAATTATAATGAAACTCTGGATATCTTGAATCTATTATTATGTAGTCAAAATCTCAGGCAAAATATCCATGCAGCCATGGAACCAAGAAAAAAAATCTAATGATGCAGTGAGTTTGAAGATAAAACGATAATCATCAGAAAGTGACTCTGGATGCTTCTTGGGAAATGCTACTGCGGCATCACCATCAAGGAACAGCAAATTAGCAGGAGGAAAAAAAAAAAAAAAACTCCAGAAAGACAAAGACATTTCAATCTTAGAAAACTTTGCTGCATTCAGGCAGACACACTTACAAAATCAGGACTAAGGACAAGACAATTTAGGAGTTAGAAGTGAGCCTCGCTTGTTTTCCATGTATATCTATTAGAGGAAAATAAAGACTCTTTAAAGATCTTTTATTTCAGCCGGGCGTGGTGGCGCACGCCTTTAATCCCAGCACTCGGGAGGCAGAGGTAGGAGGATCGCTGTGAGTTCAAGGCCACCCTGAGACTCCATAGTGAATTCCAGGTCAGCCTGGGCTAGAGTGAGACCCTACCTCGAAAAACCAAAAAAAAAAAAAAGATCTTTTATTTCTTGAAATGTGACAATAGTATTTTTAAGTTCTTAATTACTAAATACGGGCTATGACTTTAGGTTAAAGACCACTAGAAGAGTCATCTAGAGTCCAGCAACACTAACAAACAAGAACTCTCAAATTTCACTTGCCTTGACAAGAACTTCTTTCTTTTTTGGGGGTGGGAGATAACATACAGCAGCATTTTCAAAATGTGCAAAGGTGAAAAATAAAAAGCTCAGCTAAAATGTTTAGCCTGTTGTGGGAATAGGCTCACTTTAATATGCTTTTCAATTCTGAACACATTGGCAAGTGCTCAAAACACACTACAAAAGTAATAACATGATAATGGAGTTGGGAATTCTGTAAAGGTTATATAGAACTCAATTTATAAATCCAAGTGCTTAAAAATCAAACTTGGACCAACTGCCTAAAGGTGTTGGGTTTTTACTACATTGAATAAGACAAGGATCTCATAACCATGAAAATGAACAGGGATCAAAACATACAGGGCCTAATTTTTTTTCTTTTTGTTTTAAATTTTTTTGTTTGTTTATTTATTTATTTGAGAGCGACAGAGAGAAGGAGTCAGAGAGAGAGAGAGAGAAAATGGGCACACCAGAGCTTCCAGCCTCTGTAAATGAACTCCACATGTGTGTGCCCCTTTGTGCATCTGGCTAATATGGGTCCTGAGGAATTGAGCCTCGAACCAGGGTCCTTAGGCTTCACAGGCAAGCGCTTAACCACTAAGCCATCTCTCCAGCCCAACAGGGCCTAATTTTAAACTACTTAGACTATCTTAGCTGTTTTCTCTCTGCTTTTAGAAATCTGCCTGTAATTATTATTGAAATTTAAGCTTACAGACTAAGTCTTTAACAATAATCAAATATTTCTGATTGTGAGAATTAAAAATAGATACAGCCTGAAGAGAGATGTTCAACAATAAATTGGGGGTGGAGGAGAAACCTGTCAGTAGTGCTTGCCACACACCCAAGCATGTGGGCCCAAATTGGGATCCCTAGCACCCTTGTAATGCTGGTTGTGGCAGCATGTACTCCTGTAATCTCAAAGCCAAGGAGACAGAGTAAAAAGGGTTTTGGGGACTTACTGACCAGTTAGTTTAGCCAGTTGGTGAGTTATGAGTTCAGTGAAGGACCATGTCTCAAAAAATAAGGTGAAGAGCGAATAAGAAAGACAACTGATATTGACCTCTGCCCTCCACACACCCACACACATACACACTTGAATACACACATATGCAAGCACACATATTAATGTGTATTCACACACACCACACACACATACCACACACATGTACACTCAACAAAAAGTCCAATTGGTAGTAAAAGAATGTTTTTCAAACTGTATGATCCCAGTATGATTGTCAAAAGTAGAATTAAATAAAAATAAATGAATGAATAAAACAACAAACCAGTTAAAATATTTAAGTTCATTTATTTTAAATATTTTAAATAGTAAATATACAAAATATTTGTTTTTTATAAAGTGAATGATCTAGAAGTTTGTGAGAACCAATTGTGAGTATTGGTACTGTTTCACAAAGAAGCAAAACCATGAATAATTTTTCAAACAAAATTTACCTATTATCCCATTACAAAAATAGCTTTTATTTCTCTTAAGGACAAAGCTAGCATGCAATACATAATCACAGAAAGGAAAGCTCAAGTAATATGAGAAACAAAGAAAAGCAAAATCAATAGAAAAATCAATAAATATAAGAGCAAAGAAAAGAAGTTAATATCATTGAAGAAACCTCACAAATTTTGGTTAAAAATCATTCTAAACAACTTAAAAATATACACAGGCACATATGAATATGCTCATTTTGAATTTTGAATATGCTCTAAAGATTTTATTTATTCATTTCCAAGCAGACAGAGAGAGAAGAGAGAGAGAGAGAGAATGAGTTCAATGGGGCCTCTTCTAGCAAACAAACTCCAGTTGTATGCAATGCTTTGTGTGGATATAGCATCTTCAACAAATGGTGCTGGACAAACTGGATAACCATATGCAGGAAATTGAAACTTGATTCACACATCTCGCCATGCACAACACTCAAGTCCAAATGGATCAAAGACCTCAATATTAAGACCAGAAACTCAGCTACTACTGAAAGAAAATATAGGAGGAACTTTCCATGATATAGGAATGGAAAAAGATTTCCTGAGCAAAACCCCAGTAGCACAGGATCTTAAACAATCACTCAACCAATGGAGCTGAAGAGTTTCTTCACAAACATACAATAAGCAAAGCCAACAGATTACCCACAGAATGGGAGAAAATATTTGTTGAATATCCAACTGACAGAGACCTAATCTCTAGAATCTACAAAGAACTCAAAAACCTAAACAATAAAAAGTCAAACAACCCACTCAGAAAATGGGTCAAAGAGCTGGACAGGCAGTTCACAGAGGAAGAAATACAAATGGCAAAAAGACACTTAAGAAAATGTTCATCATCATTCATTATTTGGATAATCTGTCTATTACTGATAATGGTGTATTGAAGTCTGCAACTATGATGGTGTTGGTGGCTATTTCTGTTTTATTGTCAAGTAAGTTTTGTTTTTTGAACTGTGGTGCACCTGTGTTTGGTGCATACAGATTTATGATTGTTATAGCCTCTTGATGTATTGTTCCCTTGATAAGTAGGAAGTGGCCTTCTTTGTCTTTTTTGATTATTTTTGGTTTGAAGTCTATTTTATCTGATATTAATATAGCTATGCCTGCTTGTTTCTTATTCTCATTTGCTTGGAATATTGTTTTCCACCCTTTCACCCTGAGAAGTGTCTGTCTTTAGTAGTACAGTGGGTTTCTTGAAGACAACAGATTGAGGGGTCTAATTTTCTGATCCATCCTGTTAGCTTGTGTCTCTTGATGGGTGAATTAAGGCCATTAATATTTAGGGTAATTACTGTGAGGTTTGATTTGATCCCTGCCATATTATGTTGGTATATGTGGTTTGGTGTCTTCATGGACTTTGAAGATTTTGTGCCTTTTCTGAGTTAGGTTCATGTGATCTGCTTCTTGTAGGCATTTGAGGTTGATTATTTGATTCTTCTGTGTAGGGAATTTCCTGAAATACTCTCTGTAAGTTTGATTTTGTGTTCATATAATTGTTAAGCTGAGTTTTGTCATGGAAAGTTTTTCTTTCACCATCTATTATGAGGGATACTTTTGCTGGGTAAAGTAGTTTGGTTTGCAAGCCATAGGTTCTTAGACTTTGCAGTGTTCCATTCCAGGCCCTTCTGGATTTCAGGGTTTCCATTAGATGTTATACTAATTTGTAAATTTAATTGTGTTAAGAGTGAGCAGTTAAAGAGAAATTGTTATAAAAGCTTAAGAAAAATTCACATATCTGAAGCACACACACCAAACACTCAGCATCCTTCCATTTTGCCCTTTGCATCTGCTGGCTCAGTAACTCTCTCCATCAAAAAGAGGAAACTGCCCAATGTTACTCTCACTTAAAGATAATGAAATAAAATTGAGAAATATAAATTTAGAACATTATATTAATGAAAACAATACTTTCAGAAACATAAGGAAAATATGTTAAGAAATAAAACATTTATGGTTTTACTTCTGCAATAATAGTATATAATCTAAGAATTTCTGGGTTCAGAGATCACCCTGTGGTTGAGAAGATTACTTCCTGTGCAAGAATAGGGCCTGCAGAGGCCAAACTGCCCACGTTTAACCCCCAGGATCCACATAAACAGCTGGGCATGGCCACATGTGTCTGTAACCCTAGTCCTCTAGGCCCCAGACACCTGAGAATTGTCAGAGCTCACATAAAAACTCTAAGCTCACCAGCAAACTCTAAGCAGGTAGAAACTAGGCTCACATAAGAGTGGACAGAAGAGCAATGGAGCGGGACATCGGATGTACCACTCCAGCCACTTCAGGAGAGTGTCTGGGGCCCCTCAAGTGCTATACATATGCATATGCCCACCCCTATACACAGACCATACACATGAAAAAAAAATTAAAAATTGAAAATAATTTCTGTTTAAAAATAATGTTTGAGAAGTTATTAAGGTTACATAGGTTATTGTGTTTATTAACTTTTAAAACATTTTGCACATTTATTTGTAAAGAGAGCTTTAATACTTATATTTTAAAAGCACCTACCATGAAAGCCACTGCTTTGGATTTTAAATTCAATCTTGACCATATCACCCTGGATAGGCATTTCCCTTTTACACTTACTGATGCTAAAGTATCACAGGGGAAAAAGAGTAATAACCTCTAGAATATATTTCCCACAAGTCAAACTAAGAATCCTTCAAATATTATAGTAAACCAAAATTCAAAATACATCCAATACCCAAGAGTTCAAATGGCAAATTTCATGCATATAGGATGCTAATAAGATGCATAGCAAAGTCCATGGAAAATAGTGAATCAAGACATTTTGAAAGTAAAGAAAAAAGCTAGAGAATAGGTCATGCAGAATATCCAGATTATATTTGGCATAGTGTTTTGTGCATTTGAATCACTTAAATATTTATTGCATTAAATATATGCATGGGTAAAGGAGAATGAGAATGGAGTCTTCTTTTGTAGATGGGAAAAGTACAAGCAAAAGTCATTCAGAGAAATTGTTCTTTCTCACCGCTACATCTTTATTGTACCTGGAGAGTAGGACACCTAGGTTAACAGCATCCAAAATCACAACTGAACAGCCAAAAGCCTTCCGCCCCTGGAAACCTCACTCACTTGTTGATACAGAGTGCAATGTTGGAAATTCTACTTGATGTTACTGAAGTTAATTACATTAAAATGATCAGAGTCATTGCTCCAATTGATGATTCATCTGGTTCTAATTATTTTTCCAGAATCAAAAAGTCATGTTTTATTTGTAAATGTAAGTTCATTCCAATAAAATCTTTTAAAGTATGTTATAGGACTCAGCAGTTAAGATGCTTGTCTGCAAAGTGTAAGGACCCAGATTCAATTCCTCAGTACCCACATAAACCAGATGTACAAGGTTGATATGTCTGGAGTTATTTGCAGTGGCTAGAAGCCCTGGCTCACCCATTCTTTCTCTGTTTCTCTAATAGATAAATAAGGCTAAAAATTAAAATTAAAGTATGTTATAATAACTCATCATTTCACCAACAATAACTTGTGAATAGTTTTGGAAATTTTTCAACTTGTATAATTATCATCAAAAGTCACAGATATTTATTATATTAAGATCTGAGACAGGAATAATTGTGCATGTGAATTTGGTAATGAATAATGATGGTTTTCTTATTTATCTTTCATTTTGCACATTTTTGTATTTTCCAAAGTTTCTTTATTGACAGTATTTAACTTGTATAAGGAAACATTAAGAAATAAATTATATCCAGATAAAATATTAGTAGATAAATATCAGAGAGGGACAAAATCTTTGATGGCAAATACTTTTCAAGAAAGATCTTTAGCTTATATACACAGCTCTATCAATATAGAACTTAAAATCATATCTTCATTACTATGGACATGAGTTATTTAAGTTATTGTATGTACTACTGTATATTATTAATACTATTATTATTAATTATCATTATTATGAATATCTCTAAGATACTATCTTGCCCACCAGAGTGACACATATTCCACACTGAGTTTTTGTATGTTATACTATAGAGCAAGAAATAAATAAAATAAGAAAGGACTGTAAAAGAAAGCATATGACACTATAACCTTGGAATTTTCAGAACAGAATTTATTATGGCTAGAATGTGAGCTAGATGTGTGTGTGTGTGTGTGTTCTTTAGAAATATCCTATTTAAAAATATCTAAAGATATTATTCTGGCCTGAAAACACATTATGAATTTTAAAAAATGGAAAATGATATTATTTTAGGGAAATTATGTCTACAAGTAGTGTTATTGATGAACTCCACCTCCTGACTTAGCACCTGGCTTTTGAAATCTATGCCACTGACCATTTTATTTTATTTGCTTCATTTTATATTTCCTCAGACTCTGCTCTTTCCTTTCTCCTTTAATCTGTTACTTCTAAGTCTTAGTTTAGATACTACCAAATCATGCCTCATGCATGCTATGACCTTAAAAATCCTCCATCTTCCTTCTCTTCTACAGAATCTAACTTGCTCAAGATCACATAGCTATTTAATAGTAAAATCAGATTTAACACATATATATTCTTCCTATAAACATACTGATTTTTAGATGACTATAGGATTAAATTCCCTCATATCATTTTAGGCACTTTTGAAAAGTTATATAACATGCATGACATGATCTCACTATAGTTAATCTATGGTGACTCAAAGTAGATTCCATAGGTATATATATATATATGTGTGTGTGTGTGTGTGTGTGTGTGTGTGTGTGTGTGTGTGTATGTGTGTGTGTGTATTCCATAAAAACACATATGCTCTGATTCATATAGCCTAGAATGTTCGAAGTCCTTAGCTCCTACTATTCTATGAGAAGCCAGGTTATAGGTCACAGGGAAATCAGGGCTGAAATAGGAGGGAAGCCACTTGTGCAAAACCTAATGGAACAGTGCAAGTGGGGGAGACAAAGGTATTCTGTCAAGATGTTCATGAGTGACAATTACCCAACAAACACAGTGGGTGGTGTTTTACCTCCTGACTTTGTATGTGAAGGCATTCTGAGCTCCCAGGGTAGCAGACAGACAGATCAAAACAGCCATAGAGATTGCGGTACACCTCAGAAATGAGTAGACAAGCTGATTTCTTCAGGCTGCAGGAAATAAATATGTGGCTACCATGAGTAAGTTAGGAAAGGGCACTTCGCACCCACAGCCAGCAGAAAAGAATCAAATGAGTGGTTTTCCTGATTTAAAAACAAATTGAGAGCTTGTGAAATGCATGAAATAAAGGAATTTAGAAGGTTAATGATAGAACAAGTAAAGAGAAAACCTGTTTGTGGTCCAAATGCAAAGGTATGTGACTTTTTTTTTTAGTTGGCAGGACAAATTTAGCCATTATTTTCTATAAATCTTTCTTATAAATAAGCCATTCTAGTTGATGACAAAAAATAAAATTTTGTAAGTTAAAGGTATTTTTATTATTCCTTTTGGCTTACAAAAGGGTCTTACATTGATGTCAAACTTTAAACCCCCTGTTAAGGCTAATTCTTCCCTTCATAGGCTTCTTCTGTGTCCTCTGTTCTGAATTTGTTTTGGGCAGAAGTAGTTTCTGCACTTTCAAGGAGCAAGAACACAGGTCTGCAATTGGCATGCTTTCTTCTGGGTCCTGGCCATCGTCACTGCAATGACTGTATTGGAGTGCATTTGGGGCTGCTGCTCTCATCTTATCCTTGGACTACAATGCCTGTTAGAAAAATATGGAAATAAGTAAAAATATCTACAGCAGGGGAATTAGACTTTATTGGAGGAGAGTCTAGTCATAGAGGGACACTTCACAGTCCAACAGCAGAGACTCTGGATATGTGAGGTGCCCACCTAGCATTTGTCAGGTGGGATTTTGTGTTCAAGGAAAGGAGGATGGGAGAAATATTAGCTAGAGTGAAGGAAGTGAACTTCTCTGAACTCCTCTTCTTCTGAAATAGCCAGCCAAGTATCCAGCTCCTCTGGAGTTATTGAAATAACAGGGGGCCAGTCACTGGAAAGACTTCTTGACTTTTCCAGTAATATGCTGAATTTGTGACATGCTAACAACTCCTTCAGTGCCCAGAATTGAATCATAGAATAGGAAAGAATATCATACTGCCACACTGTTTGCCATGAGTCTATTAATTGCCCTCAGTGGGCAGAGAGCATGGACTTTGGGTAACATGGATACTCATCCTGACTTTTCTGCATAGCATTTGCTTATACTATACAACAGATAGCAGCACAGCAAGAAGCAGGGATTCTCCACAAGCGCATACAGGAATGTAGGCTATATAACAGCTTTCCCTGATACCGGAAAAATCTTTTGCATTATTCTAGAATTCCCCATTCTGAAGTACAACCATAAGCTGGGACTCTAGACACACACACATCATAGCTCCTTCTGAGAGGGAGTAGGCAGTTAGGATGACTGGGCCTCTAAAAGTAAAAAGGCAAGAATGTCTGTACTTGCTAGAAATCAAAGATGATCTGATGTCTTATTTTGCCTAGTATTGCTAGACTTGTTTTTCTACAAACAACCTGGGCCCCTCTTGGAAGGGAGGTCTTTCCTAGGATTTAAATCTAATCCTAAAACTGCAGTTGGTCAAGCTTAGACTCTAGAATTTGGCTAGCCTCTTCCTGAGACAGTTCCTAGCCCTAACCAATTAGTTGACCCTCTTGTTCACTTGAGCAAGAATGTAGGACCTATCACAGTAAGGTTATAAATACAAGGGGAGTGCTTGCTCTCTGAACTGCATGATCACTTGGGAAATTCTAGCTACTGATGAATTTCCCCTGGGCTCAACCTAGGCCCAGCCAGGCCAGCCAATGGGAGGGCCTCATAGCCCTTACTTTCCACATGAGCTCTACCCTCTCTAGCTCCCCACATGGCAGGAGCTCTTAGAACTTTCTTTTCTCTCTTTTTGTCCTATGGAGTTCCCAGCCCCTGTATATGGGATCTCTAGCCACATGGGTGCCTTTCCTTGGCTATGTACTTCCCTCAATAAATATGATTTAATAATTGTTGTTCTTATTCTAGTTTTACTCAATTCTTTGATTGATAGAAATGAACCTAGGGTTTAGGGCTCAAGAACTTTCCTCAACCCTGAGCATCCAGTTACACTTTCACTCTTTTCCTCTCCAAATTATTTCCTCTCCAAATAGTTTTCCCAGCACAGTGATATAAAAAGGCAAAGTCAAAAGTTGCTTTTATTTTACCACTAATAAAATGCATTATCATTTATTGAAGTGGAGTATAGAGTTTAGCCATCAGTAAAACAGAAATCTATCACAGATGAGTAAAACAGGTAGAACATAAGTGAATGAATGCCAAACATTCAGAGGGATACTTATGAATCTGGTAAACCAAAAAGCCCAGTGATTTAAGTGCTTGTAAGATACTCTTCTAATTACCAAAATAGTAAGCAGTGGCTAGAATAAAAAGATTGTAAGATATGAATGATTAATAAAGCATACAAGGGATGTAAGTGTCCAAACCAAGAATTTTGCAGCAGATGAAAAAGAGGACCAAAGTAGCTTTGATATTTAAAAGTTAGAATAAACAAGAATAAGCAGAAATTAGAGACCAAGTAGATGACATAATGTAGATTAAAAGAAAGGACTGAAGGTTAGATGACGGTTTATATCTTGGAGAATTGAGTAAGGAACAATAGCATTAGTATCAGGATCAACAATTGATACAAAACTGAAAGATGAGCTAGGGAAACTGAGTCAACAGCTTTAAATTTAACCTAAAGTATTAGTTATATCCTTAACCAACAGGGAGATGTAAATTAAGGCTGTACTGAGATTCCATCTCATTCTAGGTAGAATGATTAATTTTAAAGAAAACAATAACAAATGCTGGTGATAGTGTAGGGAAAGGGATTCCTCATAGTCTGTTACTGGGAATGTGAATTAGTCTGCCCTATGGAAATCAATATAAAAGTGCCTTAAAAAAAAACTGAAAGTAGAATTATGCCATGACCCAATTATGTCATTTCTAAGTTCATCCTCACGTCTAGATCAACATAGCACAAAGGTACTTTCACGTCTATATGTATTGCAGCAATATTCCCAATTTCCATGCTGTGGAATCAGCTTGGATGTCCAGCAAAAGATTAATGGATAGAGAAAATGTGGTATAGATGGCTGCCCATTGGAAACATTCACCCATGCTTTCATGTGGTTGTACTTTCTTTCTAAGTACCTTTCTTTCTTAAACCTCATGCCAAAAATCTATGTTAAGAATTTCCAGGTGAAATGATGGCATAAAAGCTATGTTTGAGCAAATCAATGACTATATTTAGGCAAACAAAAGGAGCAGGAATATTGTATCATTTGGCCAGCTGCTTCTTCCATCTCCATAGCCAACTTGTTTAATGTTACAGTAAACTTCCCCCCAAATCAAACACATAACCCACCTCTATGACCACTGCCACCATTGCAGAAGAAGGTGTAAGACTATCCCCTAAGGCCCTATTTCAGGGACTATGCTATAGATCTGAATCAATAGGGATATTATATAAGGGGTTGATTAACAACTTTAGTCTCTGGAACTGCCTGCAGGGCCCCAACCAGGAAATAGGAATATCACCTAGGAAAGGCACATGGGCCCAAGCTGTACTCTAGTTACCCAGAAATTGCTACCTTTGCAGCCTGACCACAGCAACAGATGCTGTTTGGTCATTATCTCAGATATTACCTGCTCAAATAACAGTGAATTAGCTACCTGAGTTAACTTCGCAGAAGTCTCTAAGGGAAGACTTGATCATTGATAACAAGACTCAGTAGGGAGAGGAACACAAATTCCAATGGTGAGACAAAAAATACATAAATAAACTAAGATTAATTGGTTTTAAGATCCTATATCTACTTTTGTTCCACCTTCCTGATGGAACCACCCTTGGATCCCCAACTACTGAGGGTCTGCACACAAAGAGAGTAGGCCTGAGCTCCTGGTTCATTCCCCACTTCCCAGTTCCCTGGTCACAGTACCACTGCTTCTGGCTTGTGGCAGCATGGAACCTGCATATGTGCTGCATAAGCAGGCCTTTTGTTCCACCTTCCTGATTAACCTATCCCTGAATCCCCAATTCCCAGTTCTCCTGCTCTGGAGGACACATGAGCAGAATGAGTAGGCCAGAGCTCCCAGTTCATTCCCCACCTGAAGGATCCCTGGTCCTAGTACTCCTGGTGCTGGCTTGGACCCTGTGTGTGTACTGTAGAAGCAGGCCTATTGATTGGAGTTCCTGATTGGCTGGCTCTTGTGTCCCCAACTTCCTGTTCCCCTGATCAGAGGGTGCACAGGCCACTGTGGGAGCTCTGCTACAGGTTCCCCAGCTTCCTGGTTTGTGGTTCCCCAACCCTCAGTTCCCCTGTGCTGAAGACAGCATGTAAGGAGAGTGAGTAGGCCTGAGCTCACTGTTTTCTACCTTGCAGTTCCCCCAAGTACCTTTTATGCACTTGCAACTTCTACAATCTGCAATTATAGCCCCATCCTATTCAAATCTGGTTCACATTTAAAACAGAACATTCACTGAAGATCCTAGAAGGGCAAATACTTGGTTTCTCCTCAATAAAATAAGACTTTTACCCCAGATGTGTAGACCACAATGCCAAAAAAAACAACCAAAGTCAGAAAACTGAGAGATCTCCACCAAGGATGCCTAGTCTCACAATGGAAGCCTCCAATGAAAACATCACAAATTGAATCCCAAAATGAAAACACAATAAACTATGTGACCATGATCAAGAGAAATGCTGAACTGGAAGTAAACCACCAAAAAACCAATATTCACATAAATGAAAGTGCATAGAATCGTCTCTTAGAGCACAAAAGAGAGATAAAAGAATTGAATGTGAGTCAACAAATAGGGCTCTCAGTAACTAGGTGATTAAGCTTAGTGAAGACATGATCAAGTGTAAGAATGAATTCCAAGAAGCATCATGAAAATCAGACCTCAAACTGAAATCACACCTCAAAATAGAGGTGGACACAATGAAAAACAAAACAAAAACCCCAAACAGAAAACAAAATCAAATAGAGATTTCAAAAACCTCCTTAGTATCCCTCACTAACAGCATCACTTGTGGAGGACAGAACCTCTGAGCTGGAAGACAAGACAGAAGAAATTAATCAGGAGTCCAAAAATTTTGCTATGTTCAAAAAAGTCAAGTGAACAGAATATGAGGGAACTGTGGGATATCCTAAAACTACCAAACATCTGGGTTATGGGTATACCAGAAGGGTATCCAGGCCAAAAGCATAGGGCACACATTCAACAAAATTATTGAAAAAAAGTTCCAATCTGCAAAAGAGAGGTTCACGCAGATACAAGAAACTCATAGAACACCAAACTGACAGGAACAAAGAAGAAGCTCTCCAAGGCACATCATAGTTAGAACTCTTAACAATGAAACAAAGAGTTCTAAAAGCTACAAGAGAGAAACAACTCACTACATACAAAGGCAATTCCATCAAAATTACCTCAAATTTCTCAAAGAACACCCTGAAAGCCAGAAGGGCCTGGGATGGAACACTTCCAAGTCTAAAAACTTTGGCTTCCAGCCCAAACTACTCTACCCAGCAAAAGTATCCCTCATAATAGATATTGAAAGGAAAAAGTTACATGAAAAAATTCAGCTCTATGATTATATGCTCATAAAATCAAACGTACAGAGAATAATTCAGGGAATATTCTATACAGAAGTGTGAAACAACCAATCTCAAAAGACTAAATGAAGAAGATCACAATAACCAAAACTAGACCAGGCTCAAAAACTTACAAATCCCAAGAAAGCACAAAACCCCATTAAGCATCCCATCATGACAGGGACTAAATTGAACCTCACAGTTATAACCTTAAATATTAATGGCTTTAACTCACCCATCAAAAGACACAACTTAACAGGGTCAATCAGAAAAATGGACCTTTCTCTCTCCTTTCTTTAAGAAACCCACCTCACCACTAAAGGCAGACACCTCCTCATGGTTAAAAGATGGAAAATGATATTCCAAGAAAATGAAAATAAGAAACAAGCAGATATTGCTATATTAATATCTGATAGAATACACTTCACACCAAAAATAATCATAATGGTCAAAGAAGGCCACTTCTTTCTCATCAAGAGAATGATCCAAAATGAGGACACCACAATCATAAATATATATGTACCAAACACAGGTGCAGCTCTGTTTATAAAACAAAACCTATGTAACAACAAAACAGAAAGAAACACCAATACCATCATAGTTGGAGACATGAAAACTTCAGTGTAATCAATAGGCAGATCATCTAAGCAGAAACTCAATGGAAATAATACAGCTCAATAACACCATAGGTGAACTAGACCTAGTGGACATATACAGAACATTCTACCCCAATTCTACAGAATACAAATTTTTCTTAGCAGCCCATGTAACCTTCTCCAAAATAGGTCATATATTGGGCCATAAAGCATTCCTCCATAAACTCTGGAAAACTGACATAACTTCCTGCAACATATCAGATCAAAATGCTTTAAGGGTAGAAACTAACAAGAGGCACATCAGGAATTCCCTCAGCTCCTGGAGACTGAACAACAGACCTTCAAATAATGAATGGATTGTGGAAGAAATCAAAAAGAAAATATAAATTTCTAGAATTGAATGATAATGAAAACACAACTCACCAAAGCTCTTGAGACACAATGAAGGCAGTCCTAAGGAGAAAATTTATAGCATTAAATGACTTCATAACAAAGACACAGAGATCCTAATTATAACTTAACCATCCACCTAAAGGTGTTGGAAAAGCAAGAAGAATCCAACCTTAAGAGCTCCAGGAAGAAATAAATAATGAAGATCAGAACAGAAACTAATGAATTGGAAACTAAGCAAGCAATTAAGAAAATTGATGAGACAACAAGCTGGTTCTTTGAAAAATAAAGGTTGATAAACCCTTGACCAATTTGATCAAATGAAAAAAAAAATGGAAGTCTCAAATTATCAAAATCAAAAATGAAAACTGAGCATTCACAACAGACATTAATGAAATTGGAAGAATCATTAGAACATACTTCCAAACACCCTACTCCATAAAAATGAATAATCTGAAAGAAATGGATGAATTCCTAGACACTAAACTCAGCACAGATTAATCTCCTCAATAAACCTATCTAAAATCCATTGAGACTGAAAAGAAAGTTCAGGGACAGATGGCTTCTCATCCAAATTCTATCAAACCTTCATTGAAGAGCTGAAGCCAATTGTTTTCAAAGATTTCCACACAATTGGAGAACAGGGAATGCTCCCCAACTCCTTTTAAGAAGCTAGCATCACCCTAATGTTGAAAACATAGGACATATAACAAGGAAAAAAACACTACAGCCCTATATCCCTGAAGACCTTAGATGGAAATATCCTGAACAAAATACTTGCAAACCAAATTCAACAACACGTCAAAAGCATTATCGACATTGATCAAGCAGCATTCACCCCAGGGATAGAGGGATGGTTCAACATATGGAAACCGGTCAACATAATATAGCACATAAATAAAGTTAATTATAAGAACCACACAAACATTTCAATAGATGCAAAGAAGGCCTTTGACAAATATGATATTACTTCATGATCAAAATGCTGGAGAGAACTGGAATGTAGTGTTTAAATCTTAACATAATAAAAGCCGTATATGAAACACCTAAAGCCCAAATAATACTTAATGGGGAAAGACTCAAGGAGTTTCCTTTGAGACCATGAATAAGACAGGAGTGCTCACTCTCACCACTGCTTGTCAACATAGTACTAGAATTTATATCCCAAGCAATAACACAAGAGAAAGAAATAAAAGGGATACAAATTGGAAAGGAAGAACTAAATTTAACCCTATTTGCAGATGACATGATCCTATACATAAGTTACCCAAAAGTCTTCACATCAGAACTTCTAAAGGTGATTAATTCCCTTTGCAAAGTAGCAGGATGCAAAAATCAGTAGCCTTTCTATATGCAAAGGACAAATACACAGAAACAGAAATCAGCAAGGCTGTCCCATTTTCATTAGCCACACACACACACAAAATCAAATACCTTGGAATAACACTAAACAAGTATGTGAATGACCTATATAATGAAAACATAAAAACACTCAAGAAAGAAATTGAGGAAGACTTGAGATGGGAAGACCTCCCAAACTCATGGATAGGAAGGATTAATATTGTGAAAATGGTACATCTATGAAAAGTAATATGTAGATTTAATGACATACCAATAAAAGTCCCAGCATCATTCTTCCCAGAGATAGGAAAAAAATGATCTCTAAATTTATGTGAAATGGCAACAGACCTTGGATATCCAAACATATCCTCAGCAAAAGAAATACCTCTAGACGTATCACCATACCTGATCTAAAGGTATACTACAAAGACCCCTGTGGAATGGGGGCAGAGAGGAGGGAAAAGATGCTACCAACACATGAAGTATTCACATGAAATATATTCTTAATTAAATTTACAAAATAAAAATAAATTATTAAATATCAGGGGGGCTGAAAGATGCCTCAGTTGTTAAAATGATTGCCTGTAAAACCTAATAACCCCAATTCAATTTCCCAGTGCCCATATAAAGACATATGAAAAAAAGGTGTGCATTTATCTGGAGTTCATTTGCTATAATACTCCACTGTTCTCACCTTCTATAGTTTTTTCTTTCTTCTGTTATTTTTTTCTCCATGATCTTTCCTTTCCCTTTTCCTCTCCCATAGAACGTAGACTGGCATGGTTGTTGCATGGTTTTAGAGGCTCAGCTTCCTTAGAGTTGAGACTTTTTCTTTTTTTTTTTTTTTTTTTTTTTTTTTTTTTGGTTTTTTGAGGTAGGGTTTCACTCTAGCCCAGGCTGACCTAGAATTCACTATGGAGTCTCAGGGTGTCCTCGAACTCATGGCGATCCTCCTACCTCTGCCTCCCGAGTGCTGGAATTAAAGGCATGCACCACCACACCCGGCTGAGTTGAGAGTTTTCTAAGTTCTCTGATTTCATATATATACTCCTCTCTATTCAGTCTACCTTTATTTTTATTTTTTTTTCATTTTTATTTTTTATTTTATTTTTTTATTACAGTCAGTTTGGGACCATTATTAGGCTCATCCATGACCTACCCCCTTCCCTTGGCCCCTCCTTGTTGAGGTATACGGGTCATGCATTGTGGAGTTAGCCCACAGTTATGGGTAAGCTAAATGTCTCTGCATATCATGACCCAACATGTGGCTCTGACATTCTTTCTACCCCCTCTTCTGCAAAATTTCCCTGAGCCATGTTGGGTCTGCTTCAGTGTACCTTTAAACAAAAATTCCATCTCTCATTATTTTGTCCCTCTACAGTTCTCCCTTTTATTTACATACCCTCCTTTACTTCCTATCTATCAACCTAATATAAATCACTAGTTTCACATCATTTTCATTCTTTTTTCTTCCCCTCATGCCATTTAAGCCTATAAGTATCCATTTATTCCTTAAAACAATTGGCACTGTCTTCCAGAATGAATTTAACTCTCCAGAAAAGACTGAAGAGAGAGTTTGGTGACATGAAGACAAGTCTAACAGTGAAAAATGGCACTTGAATTATACTACAACCTATTCCCTCCTGAACATTGCAAAGTTCTCCACTGAAAGAAAGATGGAATATCAGGGGTTGAAGACCAAGTAGAGGAGTTAGTACATTCACTCAAAGATTCACTCAAATAATATTTTTTAAAGAAACCATGAAAGAACATGTGAAATTGTGAGTATGGCATGAAAAAACCAAATCTATGATTTATAGGTACAGAATAAAGAAAAGAAATTCATGTCAATCACATAGAAAACATTTTAATACAATCATAGCAGAAAAATTGTCAAGTCTATGGAAAGAGAGGCCAATCCAGGTACAAGAGTATTACAAAATGCTAAATAAACAAGACCAGAAAAACTTTTTAATGTCAAATCATAACTAAAAGTAGAAATATGCAGAAACAGAAAATTCTGCAAGAGAGGCCCAAATCACATATAATGGCAAGATCTATCTGCATAACTGCTGTTTTCATTAAAAATTTGAAAAGTGGGGCTGGAGAGATGGCTTAGTGGCTAAGTGCTCGTGCATGAAACCTAAGGACCACATTTCAAGACTCAATTCCACAGTACCCATGTAAGCCAGATGCACAAGGTGGCACATGCATCTGGAGTTAGTTTGTAGTGGCTGGCAGCCCTAATGAGCCCATTCTCTCTCTCTCACTCTCTCTCTCTCTCTTCCTCTTGCTCTATGTCTGTTGCTCTTAAATAAATAAATAAATAAATAAATAAATAAATAAATTGAAAGAAGAAAATTTGAAAAAATTGAAGGGTTTGGTATGTATTTCAAGTATGAAACTATGAACTATAGCTGCCACATCTAAGAACACTGCAGTTAATTAGAAAACCTAGATATCAAATCAACTCAGGATGCAAAAATCACTACATTGCAATACAAGCAACACAAAGAATCAAGACAATAAAATCCCTCCCAAAATTATAAATCCACCAGAAATGACCCTCTCTGTTTCAGATGAAATGCCTGACAAAGATGTAAAAAAATGATTATATCTATACTCAAAGAAATCAAAGGAATCAAAGTAGAAAATAAACTCCCAAAAGAGATCACAGGATACCAGCTTAATGAAATAGGGAGGTCATTACAAGACATGAATAAGGAAATAGAAATACTTAAAAAAAAATACAGAAATACTGGTATTGAAAACACAGAAAGTCAGATAAAATCTCTGTGGAAAGTCTCACCAGCAGAATGGATGAAGGAGAGAACAGAATATCTAAACTTGAAGACCAGGTAGTAGATCTAATACAGTCCAACAAAGAGAAAGACAAGCTAGGAAGGTATGAATGGGAAATTTCAAGATATTCAGGACACCATGCAAAGATCAAACATAAGAATTCAGAGTATAGTAGGAGGAGAACAATATCACTCCAAAGGCATAGTAAGCATTTTCAACAAAAATCATAGAAGAAAATTTCTTCCAAATTGAGAAAAGAAATGCCAAGGCAGATACAGGAAGCTTTTTGAATACCAAACAGAAAAAACATGGAAAGAACCTCTCTTCACCATGTTATAATTAAAGTTTTAAACACGAAACCAAAGAAAATATATTGAAAGCAGTTAGAGAGAAAAAGCAAGTCATCAATAAATGCAAGCCCATCAGGATAACAGAAGATTGCTCAACATAAACTTAAAAAGCCAGAACGGGTTTGAATGATGTATTTCAAGTTCTAAAAGATAACAACTGCCAACCAAGATTACTTTATCCTGCAAAGCTAACTATCCAAATTGATGGAAAAAATACAGACATTCCACAATAAAAACAGGCTAAAGGAATTTATGACAACTAATCCAGTTCTACAGAAAATATTTTAAGGAATTCTTCATGCTGAAGAGAAAGTAAAGTACACACATGAGGAAAGAGGAAAAATAAACCATAATCAAATTACAGTTAAAACAAAAGAATAAAGCTAAAACAGGAAGCACTAAAAAATAAGAAGAATGATGAGAATAAATACACACCTTTAAATAATAACTCTTAATATCAATGGCCTCAATGTCCCAACCAAAAGACACAGGCTTGCAAGACTGGATTAAAAGGCAGGATCCTGCCGCTTGTTGCCTCCAGGAAGCTCATCTCTCAATTAAAGATAGACACGGCCTTAGGGTAAAAGAATGGAAAATGGTATTGCAAGCAAATGAACCTAGGAAACAAGCAGGTGTTGCTATCCTAATACGTGACAGGATAAACTTCAAACCAACATTAGTGAGGAAAGATAAAGAAAGTCATTTTATACTGATTAAAAAAAAACACTCCAACAGGAGGACATTATAATCCTGACCATATATACACCTAACATGTGGCCCCCAATTTTATCACACAAACACTTTTTGACTTAAGGTCACAGATAACACCAAATATAATTGTGGTAGGTGACTTCAATACCCCACCCTCATCAATTGACAGGTCATCCTGGCAAAAAGTAAACAGAAAAGCATCTGGATTAAATGATGTCATAGGAAAAATGGACCCAAGAGATAACTACAGAACATTCCATCCAACTGCTACAGAATATACATTTTTCTCAGCAGCATATGGAATATTCTTTAAAATAGACCATATATTAGGGCCCAAAGCAAATCTTGACCAGTACAGGAAAACTGAAATAATCCCTTGTACTCTATCTGACCACAATAGGATTAAACTACAAATCAGCCACAAGGAAAACTATAGAGCATACAAAAATTCATAGAGACTAAACAGTACACAATTGAAAGATGAATGGGCCATTCAAGAAATCAAAAAGCAAATTAATAAATTCAGAGAATCAAATGATAATGAGAATGCAACATACCAAAACCTTTGGTCTTGGCAAAGGCTTTCTGAATATAACCCCAATTGCTCAGAAAATAAAAACACAGATCAATTGTTGGGACATTATGAAATTACAAAGCTTTTGTACAGCAAAGGATACTGTGAATAAAGAAAAGAGGCAACCTATAAGATGGGAGAAAAATCTTTGGCAGCTATACATCTGACAGAGGATTAATATCTAGGATATACAAAACTAAAACTAAACAATAAGAAATCAAATATCCCAATAAAACAATGAGATAAGGAACTAAATAGAGAGTTCTCAAAAGAAGAAATACAGATGGCATATAAACATCTTTAAAAAGTGTTCTACATCCTTAGCCATCAGGGAAATGCAAATTGAAACTACTTTCAGATTACATTTCACTCCTGTGAGAATGGCTATTATCAAGAAAAAAACTGACAATAAATTTTGGTGAGAATGCAGAAGAAAGGGTAACCCTTCTACACTGTTGATGGGAGAGTGAAAAATATATTTACCACATGACCCAACTATAGCACTCCTAGGCATATATCCTAAGGATTCTTCTCACTACCTTAGAGATACTTGCATAGCAATGTTTATTGCTGCTTTATTCATAATAGCTAGAAACTGGAACCAGTCTAGTTTTCCCTCAACAGATGAATGAATACTAAAGATTTACATTTGCACAATGGAGTTCTATTCATTGGTAAAGAAAAATGAAATTATGAAGTTTACAGGGAAATATATGAATCTTGAAGGCATTATACTAAGTGAAGTAACCCAGACCTAGAAAGCCAAATGTTTCATATTTTCTCTCATATATGGATCCTAGTTACAAATGTTCAGACTTGTGTGTGAGTTGGAGCAAAAATCAGTAGCAGAGGCCCCTAAGCTAGAAAAGGACTATTAGGGAGGTAGAAGAAGGGTAGACTTAAGGAGATTGTACTGTATATATGTAAGTAGATGGACAGATTACTGAGGATGAAATGGCCTAAGTGAGGTCAGGGGAAGAGATTGAGTAAAAGGAGTAGGGGGGAAAGGGTAATCAAAATTCAGGTTATTGTGAATAAGCCACATTATAACCTACTTTTTTGGATAATGGCACATCCAGAAGCCAGAGACTAAAACTAAACAATAAGAAAATTAGCAGAAAATTTTCAGTGCCAGGGATAGGATATCTTCCAGTGAAATGTTGGCCAGGTAGGTCCCTGAGGCCCTCAAAACATTAGAAGCTATTGCCAAGGCTCTTGGTTTCCCACCAGGAATAGATGAGAAGACCCTATTTCTGAAGACTCCACATATGTGGGCTGCAAGGCCAGCAAGAAATTAAACTGGGGATGAGCTGAAAACCTTCTCTCAGTAGACCAGCTGACAGAAAGCTGGAAAAAGCTGCAGTGCATGTGGCCTTATGGAAGACAGAAGCCATCAATGCTAAAAACAGTGGACACTGCAAGCCTCAAATTTGGCCAGCCAGGCCAAATGAACCAATGGCTGCAATAGTGGCATGTCTGTTATGGGGGAAACCAACTGCTCTCTAATTGGTTTGGAGACCTGCTCTATGGAAGGCTATACATGGCTGGTACTGATAATCTAATCAAAAGCCTATGGTGGGGGTGTTCATGAGTTTTAGAAGTGTAATGCCTGCTCTTATCTGGCTGAATGCATATATTATCCTCACCAAACTGCTCTGCAAGCACTTTACTTAATGTTCATACCTATATATTATGCTACTCTCACTTTTGGTTAGATAAACTTCTCTTTTCAAATAGTGGTGACCCAAAAGGCACCATATTGTTGAGAAGACATGATGGAGGAATGTTCAACTCTGAAACATCTCTATCACACCTTCCAAGGCTCAGGATCCATTTTGGAAGAGGTGGCAGAAAGAATGTAAGAGCAGAAGGAAGGGTAGAATTGCTTACAATGCAATCAAACAGACAGAAATTGGCCTCGATATCCATAATCTCTCAGTGCCAATCACTATCTTCACAAGACCCTCATATAGGAGGAAAAGATGATGTCATCAAAATAAAAGAGAGTAATGGTGAGAGGGAGAGGGTATGTTGGAGTGTAGATATGGGAAAGGGAAAGTGGGGGAGGGGAGGGAATTATCGTTTTTTATTGTCTGTAAGTATGGAAGCTGTCAATAAAAAGGAAAATGATAAAAATAAATAAAATAAAATACGAAGTGGCAAAAATATGAATCCCTAGAGGATACAGGAAGAAATACTTTTTTGTTTTTAAAGTTTTTCTTATTTTTAAGATTTTATTTTTATTTAGTTATTAGGGACAGAGAGAGGGGGAGAGAGAAAAACAGAGAGAAAGTAAGAATGGCAGGCCAGGGCCTCAAGCCACTGCAAATGAACTCCAGATTCATGTACATCTGGCTTACATGGGACCTGGAGAAACAAACCTGGGTCCTTAGGCTTTACAGGCATGCACCTTAACTGCTAAGCCATCTCTCCAGCCCAGGAAGAAATACTTTTGACTGACAAAAAGGATAAACACAGTGAAGAGGCTGCAGGGAAAAAATAAACGATAGTTGTTAATCAAATAAAGTCTTGGAACACATAAGACAATATAAAATGAACAAAATGATATAAATTAACCTATACTTTTCATAAGAACTATGAATATATATTAATGATCTCAATTATACAATCAAAATACATAGACCAGCAGATTGAATCTATAATGATAATCCATTTTTGTGTTACCTCCAAGAAATATACTACACCATCAAAGATAGAAAAATATATTCCAAGAAAATGGAATCATGAAAGAAGAAAAAATCAAACTATGAAACAAACATGTGTCACTATTCTAACATCTGACAAAATACACTTCAAATTCAAACTAATTAAAAGAGATAAAGAAGGCCACTTGATACTGATTAAGGGAAAATCCATAAGAAGACATCACAAATCCAAACATAATATGCACTGAACATAGATGCAACTCACTTTATATAGCAAATACTATTACATATCAAGTTACAGATTAACCTAAACACAAGAATAGCGGGTGACACCACTCTCATCAATAGACAAGTTATGCAGACAAAAAAAACAGAGCAACAGGGCTGGAGAGATGGCTTTGTGGTTAAACACTGGCCTGTGAAGCCTAAGGACCCCGGTTCGAGGCTTGATTCCCCAGGACCCACATTAGCCAGATGAACAAGGGGGCACACGTGTTTGGAGTTCGTTTGCAGTGGCTGGAGGCCCTGGTGAGAACATTCTCTCTCTCGCTCGCTCTCTCGCTCTCACTCTGAAATAAATAAACAAACAAACAAAATTACAATAAAAACCAGAGCAACACTGGAGTTAAGTGATATCATAGATCAAATAGATTTAGCAAATATCTACAAAACATTCCACCCAGACACTATAATGTAAACATTCTTCTCAACAATCAATTGAACTTTCTCTAAAATCAGCCATATATTGGGACATAAAGCAAGTCCAAACAGACAGAAAAATTGAAATAAATCTTGTATTTTATCTTTCCACAATTTATTAAAGCTGGATATAAGTATCAAGAAACACTATAGAAAATATACAAATTCATAGATATTAAAGAACATATTGTTGAGTGATAAATGGGTCATTGAAAAATCAAGGATGAAGTATAAAAACTCATAGAGTTGAATGAAAATAAAAGCAGTACATACCAAAACCGGTGTGATACAATAAAGTCAGTTATGAGGGATGTTTATAGCTCTAAGTGCTTGAATTGAAAAATAGAGAGAGAGGCCAGGACAATGACTCAGTTGCCATGGAAATGTGAGGACCTCAGTTTGGATCTCCAGCACCCACATAAATGCTAGGCATGCATGGCAGCCCACTGATATAATCCCAGTGCTTAGAAGGATGAAAGAAGGCTTACTGAGGGCAAGCTGGCTAGGCAGAATAGCCATGTCAGCAAGCTCAGGGTTTTAGTGAAAGACACTGTTTCAATAAATAAAGTATAAAGCTATTGAAGAAGATACCTGATTTTAAATTCTGGCTTCCACAGATACATGGACACACATATGCTTATATACCTGTACACACATTTGTGCCCAAAGATATAAATGCACACATGCACACCACAACACACCTTCACATGCAAAAAAAAAAAAAATTGTTAGAGAGAATTCAACTAAATAACTTAATCATATACCTTAAAGCCTTGGAGAAACAACAGCAAACTAAGCCCAAAATAAATAAATTAAAAGATATAATTGAGATCAGTGCAATTAAATTAGTAATGGTTACCTACAGGAACAAAATCAATAGAATGAATCTGTACTTCAAATGGTATTTATTGGATTAGCTTATAGGATACCAGCTGGGAAGTCCAACAATAGCTATCTTCAGGCTTGAGAAACCCAGTAGCTGTTCTCCAAAAGGCTTGATATCTCAGCAATCAAATCCAGCACAGAAGGTTGTTGAGGGGATTTCTGGAGAGCCAAAGTATTCAGTTCACACTGAAAGGCTAATAACCTGGTTACGATGCTGGCTGATGAAGGATAGTCAAAGCAGTGTAGATGGAGTGAATAGTGAAAGCAGCCAAAGTGCTCACCAGTGAGTAGAAAGGGCAGGCAGCCAGGAGAAAAAAAAAAAAAAAAAAAAAAAAAAAACTCTTTTCTCTTGTAGCTTCTTTATATATAACCCACTACCAAAAGGGCTGTCCACTCTTGGGGAAGAACTTCCTCCTAGTTAATCCTTCCTGGAATCAACCTCACAGACCTCACATAATTGATCAAATTGCCAACAGCTTAACCATCACAGCACAGAAATTAGCACTTCATTAATAACAATACAAAGAATAATGCAACTGAAGTTATTTGAAAAAAAAATAGACAAACCTTTAGTCACATTAACCAAAGGAGAAAGAATTACAACTTTGCTTAGAAAGTCTGACAGCCTGGATTCCATCTAGATGCACAAAGTGGCACATGCATCTGGAGTTTGATTGCAGTGGCAAGAGTACCTGGCATGCCTATTCTCTGTCTACCTCTCTTTTCTCCTTCCCTCCCTCTTCTTCTGCTTCTGCTTTGCTTGTAAATATAAAATAGAAGTAAAAAAATATACTAAGGAAAACAATTTATTCACAATAGCCTAAAATATATCTTGGAAAAAACCTAGCCAAGAAAGTGAAAGACTAGTACAATAAAAAATTTTAAATCACTAAAGAAAGAAATAGAAGACACTAGAAGATGTAAATATCTCTGATGCTCATAGATTGGACAATTAATATTGAGGAAATTGCTATCTTACCAAAGCGATCTACAGGTGCAATGCATTCCCAAACAAAATTTCAGTCATTCTTTACAGAACTGGAAAGAACAACCTAAAGTTCCTATGGAAGCATAAAAGACTCCACATAGTCAAAACAATCCTCAGTAAAGACATCTCTTTAAGATGGTGGTATAGGAACCACGCAAAAGCAGCATAGGGGAGGAAAAGCCAAAAAGCCCCAGCAAAATACACACCTTTACTAAAAAGTGAGGTGTATAAGAAATTAAAGTGGTAGCAGAGAAGCAGGAGAGATCTACAGCATCCAGAGCCCACACATGCAGACAGAAGTGGCTCCAGCAGCGGAGGCACCAGGTCCGTGGGACCACAGCTCCAAGGCTAGGCTTCAGCTGGAGGAGAAGCCAGGTGAGGGGATTTTCCACTCATACTGGAGCTCTTCACAAACTCAAGAAATGTAAAGGGAGAACTGCAGTGAACAACAAAGGAGCAGATCACGAGGTAGAGGATGACATGGAACAGCAAGAGAACTAGAACCACCATTGAGAGCCTCCCCTCCCCCACCACCAGTGCCCAATTCTGGAGAAAAGAGCAGTGGTCTAGGTACCCAGCCAGCCTACTTGAACCCACATTGCACCAAAGAGGGACCCAAGCAGGACTGCAGCATAACTGAGACCAAAATCATCCCAAAAGGTAACTGGGATTACACCAGGACAGTACCCACTTAATAAACCTAGTATATAGGCCTGAACTGGAAGTGCTAATTGCACCTTCCATACCAGGATAAATTATATGTTAAATCTGATGGATGGTCAGATTTGCCATTCTTAAATAAGCTATATTTGGGGGTTGTTATTTGTTGTTTCTTGATTTATACTGGCTTTGTTTTGTCTTCTCTTATACATAAGGGAAGGGTCTCACTTGGTCACAAGCTGACTTGGAACCCTCAACAAACCAGAAATCTTAACCTCCTTGTCAGGATTAAGGGTATGGGTGGGGTACCACACACCCTAAGGGACAGATAGAGGATCTGGTTGTCATAATAACTACTCTGTGCTGTATTTCATTGAAAGTGTACATTGTTTAGTTAAATTTTAGAATCTACCTGAATTTTGTTCCACTCAGCCTACATGAATACTGTCATAGCAGGCAAACCCAACACCTAGGGTCACTTTTGCACATACTCTAAGAGTCTTGAGAGCCACACCTAGCACCTTAAGCTCCTACCCTGAAGATATATAACATCAGATTGATTAATAGATTTAATAACACCCAGCTAACTAAAAAATCTAAGCAGTAACTTAATACAAGATGCAAAAATATGTACATTATAACACAAGAAACACCAAAAATCAAGACAATATAAATCCACCAAAAAGTATTAATGCATCAGAAATGACCTCCACTGAGAATGAGTTAGAGGAAATGCCTGAGAAAGATTTCAAAAGAATGATTATAAACATGTTCAAAGAAGTCAAAGAAGAAATCAAAGGAATGAAAGAGGAAATCAAAGGAATCAAAGAAGACAAAGGACACCAATTTAATGAAATAAAGATGTCAATACTAGACATAAATAAGGAAATAGATATAATAAAGAAAAACCAGTCAGAATTACTAGCAATGAAGAACACAGTTAATGAAATAAAAAACTCTGTAGAAAGTCTCACCAGTACAATGGATGAAGGAGAAGACAGAATATCTAAGCTGGAAGACCAGGTGGCAGATCTAATACAGTCCAATGAAGAGAAAGATAAACTGATAGAAAAGTATGAATGGGAATTTCAAGATATTTGGGACACTATTAAAAGATCAAACATAAGTATTCAGGGTATAGTAGAAGGAGAATAATTTCACTCCAAAGGCATAGTAGGCATCTTCAACAAAATCATGGAAGAAAAGTTCCCCCAAATGCAGATACAGGAATCCTTTAGAACATCAACCAGACAAAACCTGGAAAGAACATCTCTTCACCATATTATAATCAAACTACAAAACACACAATCCAAAGAAAAAGTATTGAAAGCAGTTAGAGAAAAAAATTAAGTTACCTACAAAGGCAAGCCCATCAGGATTATAGCAGATTACTCAACACAAACTTTAAAAGTCAGAGGGCTTGGAGTAATGTATTCCAAGTTCTGACAGACAACAACTGTCAACCAAAGTTACTTTATCCTGCAAAGCTATCCATTCAAATAGACAGAGAAATAACAACATTCCATGACAAAAGCAGGCTAAAGGAGTATTTGAAGACAAAACCAGCTCTACTGAAAATAATTGAAAGAATCCTCCATGCCAAAGAGAAAGAAAAGCACAAATATAAGGAATCTGGAAAAAACAAACAATACTCAAATACTAGTTAACACAAGAGAAAAAATGTAAAATTGGAAGAACTACAAAAAAAATAGCAAAAATAAATACATACCTTGTATAATATCTCTTAATATCAACAGCCTCAATGCCCCAATCAAAGGACATAGGTTTGCAGACTGAGTTAAAAAGCAGGATCCTTCAATTTGTTGCCTGCAAGAAACCCAACTTTCTACAAAGGATGGACACTATCTTAGGGTGAAAGGTTGGACAATGGTGTTTTAAGCAAATGGGCCTAGAAAACAAGAAGGGGTTGCTATCCTAATATCTGACAAGGTAGACTTCATTCCAACATTAGTTAAGAAAGACAAGGAAGGTCACTTTATATTGATTAGAGGCACACTCCAACAGGAGGACATAACAATCCTAAACATATATGCACCTAACATGGGGGCTCCCAAATTCATCAAATATGCTATTAGAACTAAAGTCACAGACGACACCAAAGAGTGGTACTGGGTGACTTCAACACTCCACTGTCATCAATTGAAAGGTCTTCCCTGGAAAAAATAGAGAGGCATCTGGATTAAATGAGGTCATAGAACAAATGGACCTAACAGATAAATACAGGACATTTCATCCAAATGCTGCAGAATATCCATTCTTCTCAGCAGCACATGGAACATTCTCTAAAATAGACCATATATTAGGACACAAAGCAAATCTTAACTAATTCAGGAAAATTGAAATAGTTCCTTGCATTCTATCTGACCACAATGGAATCAAACTACAAATCAAGAGCAAGAAAAGCTATAGAGCATACACAAAATCATGGAAACAAAACAATACAGTACTAAATGATGAATGGGTCAATGAAGAAATCAAAAAGGATATCAAAAAATCCATAGAGTCAAACTATACTGAGAACACAACATACCAAAATCTCTGGGACACAATGAAGGGCATCCTAAGAGGTAAATTTATAGCTTTAAGGGCCTATATTGAGATATGGGAAATCATCCCTAGTCATCAGGGAAATGCAGATTAAGACTACATTGAGATTCCATCTCAGTCCTGTCAGATTGGCTACCATCATGAAAACAAATGATCATAAATGTTGACGGGGATGTGGAAAAAGAGGAACCCTTCTACACTGTTGGTGGGAATGCAATCTGGTCCAGCCATTGTGGAAATCAGTGTGGAGGTTCCTAAAACAGCTAAAGATTGATCTACCATATGACCCAGCTATAGCACTCCTAGGCATATATCCTAAGGACTCATCTCATTTCCTTAGAAGTACGTGCTCAACCATGTTTATTGCTGCTCAATTTATAATAGCTGGGAAATGGAACCAGCCTAGATGTCCCTCAACTGATGAGTGGATAATGAAGATGTGGCACATTTATACAATGGAGTTTTACTCAGCAGTAAAGAAAAATGAAGTTATGAAATTTGCAGAAAAGTGGATGGATCTGGAAAGGATTATACTAAGTGAGGTAACCCAGGCCCAGAAAGCCAAGCACCACATGTTCTCCCCCATATGTGGATCTTAGCTACAGATGATTGGGCTTCTGTGCGAGAAGGAAAAAACTCAGTAGCAGAGGCCAGTAAGTTAAAAAAGGAGATAGAAACGGAAGAGAAAGAAAGGGAGGAGGGCTTTTATTAGGCTGGTATTGTATATATGTAAGTAGAAAGATTGAGTTGGGGAGGGGATATGATGGAGAATGGAATTTCAAAGGGGAAAGTGGGGGGAGAGTAATACCATGGGATATTTTTATAATCATGAAAAATATTAATAAAAATTTAGAAAATAAAAAAAGATATGGGAAAGGTCGCAAGTAAACGACCTAATGCTTCACCTTAAAGCCTTGGAAAAAGAAGAACAAGGCAAACCAAAAATCAGTAGATGGGAAGAAACAATAAAGATTAGGGCAGAAATTAATGAGATAGAAACCATAAAAACAATCCAAAGAATCAATGAAACAAAGAGTTCATTCTTTCAAAGGATAAACAAGATGATAAACCCTTAGCAAATCTGACCAAAAGAAAGAGAGAAGAGACACAAATTAATAAAATTAGAGATGAAAAAGGCAACATCACAACAGATACCAGAGAAATTCAAAAGATCATAGGGACATACTATAAAAACTTATACTCCACTAAGTATGAAAATCTGAAAGAAATGGATGATTTCCTTGATTTATATGACCTACCTAAATTAAATCAAGATGAGATTAATCACTTAAATATACCTATAACAAGTATGGAGATCCAAACAGTTATCAAAAATCTCCCAACTAAAAACAGTGCAGGCCCAGATGGATTCACTGCAGAATTTTACCAGACCTAACACCAGAGCTAACACCATTGTTTCTTAAGCTTTTCCATAAAATAGAAAAAGAAGGAATCCTACCAAACTCCTTCTACAAAGCCACCATCACCCTGATACCAAAACCAGGAAAAGATAGAACAAAAAAAAGAAAATCACAGACCAATCTCCCTCATGAACAGAGATGCAAAAAATCTCAACAAAATATTGGCAAACAGAATACAAGAATATATCAGAAAGATCATTCACCCTCACCAAGTAGGCTTTATACCAGAGATGCAGGTATGGTTCAAAATATAAAAGTTGATAAATGTAATACATTATATAAATGGATTGAAGGACAAAAATCACATTAGACACAGAAAAAGCAATTGACAGAATCCAACATCCCTTCATGATAAAAGTCCTACAGAGACTGGGAATAGAAGGAACATATCTCAATATAATAAAGGCTATTTATGACAAGCCTAAAGCCTATATATTGCTAAATGGGGAAAAGCTGGAAGCTTTTCCACTAAAATCAGGAATAAGACAAGCATGTCCACTGTCCCCACTTTTATTTAATATAGTGCTGGAAGTTTTAGTCAGAGCAATAAGGCAAGAGATGCACATAAAAGGGATACAAATTGGAAAGGAAGAGATCAAGTTATCATTATTTGCAGATGACATGATTCCATATATAAAGGACCCTAAAGACTCTACCAGCAAACTGTCAGAGCTGAGAAACACCTACAGCCATGTAGCAGGATACAAAATAAATACACAGAAATCAGTAGCCTTCATATATGCTAACAACAAACACAGATAGGATGAAATCAGAGAATCACTCCCATTCACAATTGCATCAAAGAAAAAAAAGTACCTTGGAATAAACCTAACCAAGGAAGTAAAGGATCTCTACAATGAAAACTATAAAACACTCAAACAAGAAATTGCAGAAGACACTAGGAAATGGAGAAACATCCCTTGTTCCTGGATCGGAAGAACCAATTTTGTGAAAATGGCAATCTTACCAAAAGCAAGCTACACATTTAATGCAATCCCCATCAAAATTCCAATGGAATTCTTCACAGAAATAGAAAAAAATAATCCAAAAATTCATTTGGAATGACAAAAAACCTCGAATATCTAAAATAATACTGAGCAACAAAAATAAGGCTGGTGGTATCACCATACCTGATTTTGACCTATACTACAGAGCATTGTAACAAAAACAGCAGAGTACTGGCACAAAAGCAGACATGTAGATCAGTGGAACAGAATAGATGACCCAGGTGTAAGTCCAGGCAGCTCCAGCCACCTGATATTCGATAAAAATGCCAAAAATACACATTGGAGAAAGGACAGCCTCTTCTGCAAATGGTGCTGGGAAAACTGGATATGTATCTGTAGAAGGATGAAAATAGATTCTTCTCTCTCTCCATGCACAAGAATGAAGTCCAAATGGATTAAAGACCTTAACATCAGACCTGAGGCTCTGAAACTGATAGAGGAAAAAGTAGGGGAAACCCTTCAACATATTGGTTTTGGTAAAGACTTTCTGAATATAACCCCAATTGCTCAGGCAGTTTAACTGCTGGGACCTCATGAAATTACAAAGATTTTGTATGGCAAAGGGCACTGTGAATAAAGCAAAGAGGCAAGGAACAGAATGGGAAAAAAACCTTTGCCAGCTATGCATCTGATAGAGGATTAATATCTAGGATATACAAAGAACTCAAAATATTAAATAATAAGAAATCAAACAAGGCAATTAAAAAATGGGCTTAGGAACTAAATAAAGAGTTCTCAAAAGAAGAAACAGGGATGGCATATAAGCATCTAAAAACTGTTCTACATCCCTAGTCATTAGGGAAATGCAGATTAAAACTATGTTGAGATTACATCTCACTCCTCTCAGATTGGGTACCATCATGGAGAGAAATGACCCCAAATGCTGGTGAGGATGTGGAAAAAGAGGAACCCTTCTTCACTGTTGGTGAGAATGCAATCTGGTCCAGCCATTGTGGAAATCAGTGTGGAGTTTTCTAAGACAGCTAAAAATAGATCTACCATATGACCCAGCTATAGCACTCCTAGGCATATATTCTAAGGATTCATCTCATTACCTTAGAAATACTTGCTCAACAATGTTTAAGGTCACTCAATTCACAATAGCTTGGAAATGGAACCAGCCTAGATGTCCTTCAACTGATGAGTGGATAATGAAGATATGGCACATTTATACAATGGAGTTCTACCCAGCATTGAAGAAAAATAAAGTTATGAAATTTGCAGGAAAATAGATGGATCTGGAAAGGATTATACTACATGAGGTAACCCAGGCCCAGAATGCGAAGCATCACATGTTCTCTCTCATATGTGGATCTTAGCCGCAGATGATTGGGCTTCTGTGTGAGTAGGAAAAAAAAAAAAAAAAAGAAAACTCAGTAGCAAAGGCCAATAAGCTAGAAAAGAGATATAAAGGGAAGAGAAAGGAAGGGTGGGAGGTACTTAATAGGATGGTATTATATATATGTAAGTAGAGGAATTGATTAATGGGGGTGAAAAGCCCCAAAATGAGGTCAGGGGAAGAGATTGAGTAAAGGAAAGGTGGAGGGAGGGGTAATCAAACTCTAAGAAGATATAAATAAATCATATGGAATCCTACTTTTTTGGATAATGGAACACTCGGGAGCAATAGATTGTTGCTAGAAAAATTTCAGTGCCAGGGATGGGATACCTTCCTGTGAGTTGTTGGCCAGGGAGGTCCCTAATGCCCCCAAACATTATAGGCCATTGCCGAGGCCCTTGGTTTCCCACCAGGAATAGGTGGTAAGACCCTATTGCTGAAGACTCCACATACTTGGGCTGCAAGGCCACTGAGAAATCCTGCTGGAACTGAGTTCATAACCTCCTCCATGTAGACCAGCTGACAGAAAGCTGGAATAAGCAATTCTGCATGGAGTTCAATGGGAGAAAGAGAAATCACCAGTGAAGATACTCAAAAGTGGACACTGCAAGCCTTAAATGTGGCCAGCCAGGCCAAATGAGCCAATGGGTGCAATATTGGCACATCTATTATTGTGGAAACCAACTGCCCTCTAATTGGACTGGAGGCCTGTTCCATGGTAGGGAATACATCCCTGATACTGAAAACTTAAAACAAGGGTAGTTATGTGCCCTAGGGTTGTAACTTCTGCTGATGTCTGGCTAAATGTATATAGTATGCTTATCAAACTGTCCAGTAAGCACTTCTCTTAATGTTCATACCCTTATGCTACTCTCACTTTTGGTAGAGAATATTCTCTTTTCAGATGGCAGTGACCTTGGGACAACTCTGAATGTATCATGGTGCTGGAAAGAAATGACCGCAGTGCTCAATACTGTATCACACCTTCCAAGGCTCACGGTCTATTGCAGAAGAGGTGGCAGAAAGAATGTAAGAGCCAAAGGAAGGGTAGGACTCCTTACAACGTGCTCCCTCCAGACATAAAATGGCCTGGATATCCATGACCTCACAGTGCCTGACACTACCTACACAAGACCATCATAAGAGGAGGAAAAGATCATGACATCAAAATAAAAGAGAAACTGATTGAGATGGGGAGGAGATATGATGGAGAATGGAGTTTCAAAGGGGATAGTCAGGGGAGATAGGGTATTACCATGGGATATTTTTTATAATCATGGAATTTGGAATGCTGAAAGTATCATCATACCTGATTTCAAATTATACTATAGAGTCATAGTAATAAAAGCAGCATGGTATTTGCACCTAAAGCAGACAAAGAGATGAATGGATAGAATAGAGGACCCAGATAAAAGTCCATGAAATTATAACCATCTGATTTTTGACAATATACCAAAAATGTGCAACAAAAGAATGTATATTCAGCAAATGCTATTGGAAAATTTCAAACAAGCTGGATGAAACCAAAATCACCTCCAAACAGATCAAAGACCTCAATAAGCCCTGAGAGTCTGAACAAGTAGGAACAAATAGGGAGTAGAGTTTAAGACCACATAGGTAGAAATCAAGTAGGGAGCACACTTTAATATTGCGCAGATAAGGAACAAGTGGGGAGCATACTTTAAGATCACATAGGTATGGAACAACATGCTTTAAGATAGCATAGTGAGGAACAAGTACAGGAACAAGACACATAGGTAAGGGCTTTCTGAGTAGCATACCAGTCAGTCAGAAAATAACGTCAACAACCAACAAACGGACTTCATGATATGACAAAGCTTCTGGACAGCAAAGGAAACTGATAACTGAGTCTACAGATTGGGAAAAAATCTGCAAATGTACACCTGACAGAACATTATTATCCAGACAATAAAAAATCTAGGCAATAAGAAAACAAAGACCAAATCAAAAAACGAGCTAAGAAACTGAATAGAATTTTGAAAAGAAGAAATACAAAAGGCCAATAAGTACTTTAAAATGTTCAATGTCCCTATCCACTAGGGAAACACAAATTAGTACCACCTTGGGTTTCAATCTCACCCTAGTTAGTCTGGCTATAATTAGAATAAGAAATGATAATAAACGCTATCCAGAATGTGGAGAATGGGATCCTGATTCACTATTGGCATCAGTATAAACCTGTACAGCTCCTATAGACATCACTGTGGAGGCTTGTCCAAAAACTAAAATGGGAACCACCAACCCAGTTATACCACACCTGGGCTCCATATTCTGTCATAAAGATATTTGCACGTTCATGTTTTATTGTCAATCTACTTCTAATGGCAAGAAAATGGAACCAGATTAGATGCCCCTCAAATGCTAAATGACTAATGAAAACATGATTCATACATATAACCAAATTTTATTCAGCCTTAAATAAAAACTGAAAAATTTGGAAAAATAAATAGAACTGGGAAATATTATATAGTTTCACATAACCCAGGTCACAAAAATATACACTGCATATTATTTCTCATATGCAGATATTATTTGCTAATTTTTATACATGTGCATTTATGTGGGAGTAAGTATAGTTTAAGGCCAGAAATTTAGAAAGGGTCACATGGGGTGGGGGAGAGCCTTTAAGGAAAAGCAGTATAATAGAAGACATGAAATTGTAAGGGGAAAATATTGGAGGGAGAACATTTAACCAGGAAGTGGGCAGAGATATAGGGGAAAAATGAGGTAGGAAGGATCAATAAAACTAAAGTTTTATAAAAGTGTCCTAAGAAAATCTGATAATGAACATGCTGACTAAAAATAAATAAATGAATAAAAACAAGAGCTTAAACAGAAATACCCTATGTGGATGGATAAAGCTGCTTCCATAAGATACAAGTTACGAAATGAAAATCCCGGTGCCAGAGATATACTACCTCCCTATGAATGGTTGGTCTCAGAAGCCTCAGGCCCTCCCCCACAAATATAATATAGGCTATTACCAGGTCTGTAGGTTGCCCATAAGAACTCAATGGTAAATTCTTATTGATAAAGACACCACTTGCTTTGGTTGCATGGTACAGAGAAATTAAGCTGAAACTGAGATGAAAGCTTTCTCTTCTGGCTAACCCTCATGGTTCCAGAAGGTATGCAAGTTGATGGGGAAGAATTGTCATCAAAACTCTTATTCAACTGTGGATCCTACTATATACTATCAACCAACCAGGCAAGATGTGCTCACTGGTGCAATAGAAGCAAGTCAGTAATGAGGGTAACCAATAGATTTCTGATTGGATTTGAAGTCCATTCCACAGGATGGAATCCATGTCTGGTGCTGTAAACCTGGTCAAAATCCAATGGCTGGTATTGTATGCAGTTGCACATTGCTGGGATGAACTTCCAAAACAGACACAGTTTATGGAAGGAAGGGACTTATTTCAATCCAGGAGAAGTTCCATCAAATAACAGAAAAAACTGGGTCCCATTCATAAATCCAAACACAGAGAGACTACCACACAGCTAGCCTCAAAAAAATAAAAATAAAAATAAAAAAAACCACAACCAGAACTCAAATTCTCTCTGCCGACCTTTAGGCTGGAATTTAGATCTGCCCCCAGTGACACACTCTCCTGTAGCAGAAGTCAGTCTGTTAGGGGTTGAAGGTGCAAACTCAATTTTAATAAAACATGAGTCAATGGGGGACACACATCCAAACTACCACTGTTGAGGAGGAGATGGGCCCTAGTATGGGAGGGGATTGACTGCTGTCATTTTGCTAAATGAACATAATGTGTTCATCAAATTACCTTCTAAATAAACATGTTTATACTCATAGACTAGTGCTGCCTTCCGCATTTCTCAAAGAAGCTCCTTTTTGCAGTGGGAAGAAGTAACTTCAGAGACTCATAGCTGGTCAAATTACTAAGAATACAGGACTTTTGAGTGCTCAACCATAAATGGATAAATGTAACAGAAGATCTGTGTCACTCCCTCTAAGGCACAGGGAGCATCATGGAAGAGGGATCAGGAAAAGGGCAGAAGAAAGGAGTGGATTGAGATGAAGCACTATCTTGAGACCATGTCATCACCTTTGTACTTTTGAATTCTTGAGAGCTATGGTTACCTGGACAATATATGTGCAAAGGCTAAGCCTGTCAACATCCTGTCATGGAGAGGAGAGGGCCCATGAAACTCTTCCCTTGCCCTCATGTCATATAGAGACAATGGAAGCTAGGAAAGAGATTCACAAGGCCCACAATCACTGAATATATATAGGTGGCTAATGGTCATTGAGTAAGGAAGAGGCATTTCTTTTCATGTGTGGCCACTGCTACTGTAAATAATCCCTAACCTAAGATCATGTAAACTAATCAGGTTAGGGTTAGACATCAGAGTAAAAGGGAGACTAGTTTAAAAGAGGAAGGGAAACAATAGGATTGAAGGGGATTACAATTAGGTATTGGGGCTGAATATGATAAAAAAGATGTAGATCCTAAGGAGAGAGCCACCCCATAATACCTCAAAAGGGCCCCGGCTGAAACTAAGAAAAATTGGAGAAACAAGCAAGGGGGCTGTTTTCCTGATGAACCGGATACCAGCACAAGGGGGAAGGAGATCAACACAGAGAAAAATCAACTCCTACCAAATCAGAGAGCCAGAGCCTCAGAGGCCCCCAACACCTCATCACTGAAGCAGACCAAAAATGAACCCAACATGGCTCAGGGAAATTTTGCGGAAGAGGTGGCAGAAAGAATGTCAGAGCCACATGTTGGGTCATGATATACAGAGACATTTAGCTTACCCATAACTGTGGGCTAACTCCACAATGCATGACCCGTATACCTCAACAAGGAGGGGCCAAGGGGAGGGGGTAGGTCATGGATGAGCCTAATAATGGTACCAAACTGACTATATTTGCTGAATACAAAACTAACTAATAAAGAAAAAAAATAATAAAACCAATATAAAAAAATGACAAAAAATGCACAACACACATGGATAAAAATGTCATAATGAGGGATGGAGGGATGGTTTAGAGGTTAAGGCATTTTCCTGCAAAGCCAAAGGACCCAGGTTTGATTCCCCATGACTCATGTTAGCCAGATGCACAAGGGGGCACATGCGTCTGGAGTTTGTTTGCAGTGGCTGGAAGCCCTGGGGCACCCATTTTTTTCTCTCTCTCCCTCTTTCTCTGTCAAATAAATAAATAAAAATTAAATTCAAAAGTGTCATAATGAAACTTATTATGTATAATTAGCATGCTCTAAAAAGGTTAAATTTAAAAAGAAAAGAAAGTGTGTTACATAAACAATGGAGTTTTATTCATGAAGAAAACAAAATTATGTCATTTGTTGGGAAATGGGTGCAACTGGAGATTATGCCAAGTTAAATAACCCAAATTCAGAAAGGCATACATCACATCTATAGATTCTAGATTTATACAGACCCATGAAGCAGGAGTGAAGCCGGAGAAGGAAGAAAGGAGGAAAGGAGGAAAGGAGAAGGGGGAGGGTGAGAAAGATTGAGATGTATATCAGAATACATGGTATAGTTGAAAGAAATTGTCTTTATGAAATTCAGTGTTATAATGCATGAACATATACCAATAAAAATTAGAGATAGTTACATTTGGGTCTATGATAATAAAAGTGACCAATAAACAATGATGTATCAACAAACAAGAACATCACAAGGATATGAAATGTGAGTCACTATCTGATTTGGCTTTTCTTCCTTCTCCAAGTAAAAGAGAATGCAAATCCATTCATTTCAGTGAATTATGGGGCTAGCCTAACAGTAGGGCAGCAAGCCATGCCTACAAAGGAAAGTAACAAAACTAATGCTATGCAGCTATTTCTAAAAGCTCAAACACGGACTATTACATGCAAATTATTTTGCCTTTTCTCTTTTGTCCTAACATTTACTCAGGAAATGCTTCATAGGGTGTTAACAACAATAAAAATAAATGATAGACTTTCTTTTATTCTATCTTTCATATTAATTATCTACCCTAAAAGGCTTTAAACCTCAAATCATCATAATTTAAAGCATTTCATTATAACCTGCCAAAAAATTGAGAGCATGAGCCTAAAACCTAAAAATGAAATGGGAATGAGTTAACCCTAAGTGAGAAATGAAAATAGATTAACAAAGGCTTTATACAATCCTTTTTTTGAAAATACAGGGCTAATATACCAGCAACCTGAAACAGGAGAGTTAAGATGAAAGTAGCAATATCACAGAGGGAGAAAAACTCCACAGTGCCTCTCTCCCACCTGACAGTTTAGCCCCATCATTTGTTTCATATCCCCAGGACTCATTAATGAGCAGAATGGAGATACCCAAAGGATAGATTGAAATTTAACAGAAATTAAATAGAGAAAATTCTTCCTAGTGATACATGAGGGTTCCTGGAGCTACCCTGGACACAGCAGAAGTTTTAGTTTTTAAAAAACGTCTTGAGAACAATCATATGTTAGAATCAGGATTTGAATTACGTTTTTAATTCTTTTGTACTTATATTTTACAAGAAATATGAAATCTTCAATATGTCTACCATATTGGGTTTGTGAAAATTATGAATCAGATGGATAAGAGAAGGCAGTGTACAATAATTGATTTCACTATAGCTTAAAGAAGGTTGGCTTCTTAAAAGAATGCTGGCTTTTTTCCAAAGTAGTTGTCCTTATTTGTATCTGAAACAGGCTTTGGAGGAGGAAATGAGAACCAGCTAAGTTTAAGTAACTATAGTGGCCTCTCCTACCCTAGACACAGCTCTGGGACTCTGAAGCTGTTTTCTAGGGCTGCACAAACAGGAAGGCTTACAGCAGTAGAAATTGATTCTTTTTTAAAAAACATTTTTATGTGTTTATTTATTAGAGAGAGAGAGAGAAAGGGAGGGAGGGAGGGAGGGAGGGAGGGAGGGAGGAAGGAAGGAAGGAAGGAAGGAAGGAAGGAAGGAAGGAAGGAAGGAAGGAAGGAAGGAAGGAAAGAGGCAGATAAAGAGCAGGAGAATGGGTGCGCCAGAGCCTCCAGCCACTGCAATTCCAGATGCATGTGCCACCTTGTACATCTGGCTTACATGGGTTCTGGGGATTCAAACCAGGGTAATTTGACTTTGCAGGCAAGTGCCTTAAAGTTCTGAAGGTGAGAAGTCAAATCAAGGTACCAGCAAAGGCCTTCTTATGGAGGCTCTGGGGAGAATTCAGAGTATGCATCTCTTCCACCTTCTGCCATTTGTTGGTTTGTAGATAAAAACCCTCTAATCTCCACTCTCTTTTCATATCACCCTCTTCTTCATGTCTCCATGCTTCTTTTTTTTGTCTCTTATGAGTACCCTGAGCTAACTGATTGTGCCATTGGACCTCCGTTTTCTGTCCCTTAAAGGGACACACTCTAATCCCATAGGATCTCATCTCTACCCCACCTTATTTACAGATGCACACAGCAGGAAGAGGCAAAGATAAAAGAAGAAATTTAAGGGACCAATGAAAAACAGACCCACAAAACCATGACAGTTATAGGTTCAGCACATCACCAAAACATTAGTCTTCTTCACTAATCCTCTCTACAGCCAGAAGTAGAAGCAAAAGAAATAGAAGCAGAAAAAAATGTACATTAATTAGGTCACTGGGACCTACAGTAAGCAATTCAGAAGCACCATTGATGAGAGGGAACAATACAATTCAAATGGAATGCTTATTCAGCAAAAAGGTATATATGTCTGTATGCAGTTTTTGTTTTTGTGAGGCAGGGTCTTGCTCTAGTGCAGGCTGACCCTGAATTCACTATGAACTTTCAGGTTGGTGTCAAACTCACAGCAATCCTCCTATCTTGGCTTCCCAAGTGCTGGGATTAAGGGCGTGGACCACCTTGCTAGGAATGGGGGAGAAAGAATTAGGGAGGAAAAAGAGAGGGCCTCTAACCACTGCCAACAAACTTCAAGTGCTTGTGCCACTTTGTGCATCTGGATTAATGTGGGTACTGGGGAACCAAACTAGGGTTATTAGGTTTTGCAGGCAAATGCTTTAGCTACTGAGATATCTCTCTAGCCCATGCTCAAAAATTTGAAGTGTCTCACTGTGTTACTCAGGTCTCCTATTGCTTGTAATTAAGCTTCATTTCTGGTCCCCATCTGGTGAAACATTTGCCAGATGATCTGTCACTGGGGGCAGGTCTTGGGGTATTTTAACCCAGCCCTGCTTGCTGATCATAGCTCATGGTATGTTCCTCAAGATTTTATGCTCCACAAGATCAGGCTTCAACTGCCTCCCCCAAGGAAGAAACATTAGCCGCATTACTTACCTGGTACTGGTTTTGAAACATGGAGATACAGGAAATAGTGGGTCATGGTTCCAGTGAGCCACTGAGGTTGGAACAAAGCTCCTTGAAGGAGACCCTGTGAGACGGTTGTGTGAAGCTATGAAGATGAACCATAGGTTGCTGTGGAGACTCCAGGACTTTGGAGATTCCAGGACTATGGGGCAGCCACCAAGGAAATCTGCTGGAGCAGTGTAGATCCTACCCAAGAGAGTGGCACAGTTAGGGGTTGGGTGAAAAGATCACATAAAGCACACAGGAGTACATCAGGGAACGGCATGACACTTACCTCACATCTTCATCAAACATGCACTTCCTCCTCAAATGAGAGACTCCAAGTGGTCGATGTTTAGTCCCGTCTTGCTCTGCACACAGGAAGGAGTTAGCAGGATGAAAAGTGTAACATCTCTGGGTTATCCAGGCTTCTGGTTCTTCCTGCTAACAATACATGGCAACATTCTGTCTATTTTGGGCATTTGTCCATTTTTCAAAAGAGAGATTAAAGGGTGGTAGACTTTTGACAAAGTTAAGGGCACAGAAGTAAAAACCATAAGAGAAAAAAGCCCATATACTGTAGTACAATATTTTATGAGAGAGAGGCTGAAAATACTATATGCTAACACAGACAATATGATGCTCAAGGGCGAGGGTGTCAGGGAATGGCCAAGGCCAAAGGCTTAGACCAAGAGCCTTTCAATAGACTGCTGAATGGACTGGATCTGCTGCTTGAGCTGAGAGCCTTCTTTGATGGTGACAGAATAGGCAATGACAGGCCTGGAGACCCCACAGGCCTGGCCCAGGGCCTGCTTGAAATGCACAAACACATAGGGGACATTCTTGTCTTCACACAGCAGTGGGAGGTGCAGGATGATCTCCAAGGGCTCGGCATCTGCTGCCATCATGATGAACTCAGAGATGCCCCTGTTCAGTGTTTTGGTGGCCTCATTGGTTCCTTTCTGAAGCTGTTTGTAGTTACACGATTGCTGAACAAGGTCCAGTAGTTTCTTGGTGAAGTGGGCGTCTGCCAGGGGCTAGGCCTTTGGATTAATGTAAGCCTCTGTCATGGCTGCGGTCGCTGGCCTCCCACCACACCAGTGCAGACTACTGCCAGGAGAAACCTAAATGCCACACTCCCTATGTTACTTTTTAAATATAAAGATAAAAGTATAAACACAGAAGATCCTGTATCTGTTTCTCCATCAAGTACACAGACAGCACACTATTTCTAAGCTGTTGTTTCAGGTTTGTCACTGCACAATGGAATATGTTTCAGTTATAATTGGCAAATCATAGGTTTTTCTAGACCTTGGCTCTATTGGAACAGTATTCCTTTTGAAAGTGCTATACTCAACACAATGTGCTTCTACACTGGCCCAGAGGCCATTAGATGCAGCAATTGGCTACGAGCTAGCATTTTATTCAAGTCCAGCATGTTATGGAAACACCACATATCAAAAAAATTAACCTGATGTGATATATTTAATTGAAATTGTATTATATCTAGCTCTTTGTTTTCTTGTCTAAGTGCATTGCTAACTTATGCTATAACTTATTACAGCACTTTCCTTAGTAAAGTGTAACGTATCCATCACCCTGAAACACAAGTTACAGGCAGTTTATTCACATTAGATCTCATTAGCAATTACATCAGTGTTCAGAATGCATTACTTCATTTGTCTTACAGCCCATTTAGTTCCTTACATAATAAATTAGACTAATTAGTCTCACATGACAGAAAGAAATCTTAAATAACACTATCCTTATTTCAAGACAAGCTTGTCTGAAGTGCAATGAAAGAAACTATAAAATTAATTTGCTTTGTCAGATAACAAAAGAATTAAGTAAAAAACAAAACAAAACAACAACAACAAAAAACCCACTCTAACCTAAATGTTTGTGTCTGGGTTGGGCATCAGAGAAAATGAAAAGTAGCAAAAGGAAGGACCAGGGTTTGCACAGTTTGGATTTTGAAAGGAATAACTTCATTATTTGCATAGCTACGAGCCATATATAAATTTCCAAATGATTTACATTTAGACTCTTCAATTGAGGCCATTATTATCCTTTGGAAGATAGCCAAAAAAATCATTCAGCTATGGCACTTACCAGTGGTTAGAGATTTTTCCTTTTTTATTTTTATTTTGCCTTTCCATGCTTGTTTTGGTAATACAGAGTTGTTTCTTAGTGTCCTAGACCCCCTTCAAATGCTTCTTTCCAACATCTAATCCAGTTTCCTAACTGCTGCTAGGGTATCTTCCTTTCAACTTAAAATGGAATCATGATGGCAGGTGAGTAAAATGTGGTCTTATGGCTCTATGGTAATTTGAATAGATGGCCCCAAATATATTCAGTGTTTTATTAGTTTGTAGTTTGGATCTGTAGCCACTTGGCTACAGGAGGTGTCACTGGGCAGATCTTAAGGTGTGCTGGTGGGTTTGAAATTCCAATCTAAAAATAAGCAAAGTGTCTAGTTCCACTTGGAGTTCCTAAATTGTGCTGTGTGGCTTTTGACTTCTGGCTGTTCTCTCTCTGCGTGGACCTGTAAAACAGGACAGTTTCTTCTGCCATTATAAAACTGTAAGATTTGTAAAAGCTTCAGTAAATATCCTTTCCTCCATAACTGTGCCTGGATTAGAAGTTCATCTTAACAAACCTAAAGCTGTCTACTATAGGCTGCTAGCACCCTATCTGTGCACTCAAGACCCTTTAAGAGCCCTCTACCTTCCTGCTCATCCATATTGCTATTATCATCATCATCTTTGCAGATCATAACTACTTTTCTCATTTTTCTAACAAGAACTACAGTTGTCATGAAGTGACTGGAGGCCACTAACTAGTTCATGGTGCCCTCAGTCTTCCATTTATGGGTATAATAAATTGTGTCACCTCAGGAGTCGACAGAAGATACAAATCTGGTAACACATAAGTTCCTGAAACTTTGCTCAAAACCTTGAGGTAAAAGTTGACCTGCTTATCCTTCTCTAGTCAAGGTGACT
The DNA here is from genome assembly GCA_036346955.1 of Dipus sagitta. Lineage (NCBI taxonomy): Eukaryota > Metazoa > Chordata > Mammalia > Rodentia > Dipodidae > Dipus > Dipus sagitta. The sequence continues at coordinate 62,123,080 of CM070775.1, forward strand.
CCTGATGTGTGTTAAATGCCATAGTAGATAACAGCACCAGAGAGCAACATGAGGATTCTGGGTCATTTGGAAAGAGGTTTCTGAAGAACTGTCACATTATTAAAAACAAATTTTCCTTTTCCTTATAAAGGAAGAATCCTTTCCAAAGGAAGTGTGCATGTTAGGAGACAAGTTACTAAGACAGAAGAATTGGAGCTGTTTGAAAGACCTGATTGCAAAGCTCATGTGCTTCTTTTGGTTCATTTTCTTCTTTTGACCATTTTTTTTCCTGTTTTTACAAAAGTATTTCACATTAGCCACAAGGCTTCACTAACCCTTATGTTCAAATCAAACCTTTTAAACTGATATATAGATAGATAGATAGATAGATAGATAGATAGATAGATAGATAGATATAGATATAGATATATATTTAAATTACTTTTGTACTCAGTGAATACAGTCAAGTTGGTACCATTGTTAGCCTCCTCCCTGTCCTCTCCCATCCACAGGGACCCTTCTTGTTGGGATATATGGGTCATGCATTGTGGGGTTAGCCATCAGTTAGAGGTAGGAAGAAATGTGTATCATGACCCAACATGTGGATTCTTTCCACCCCCTATTCCTCAAATTTCCCTGACCCATATTGGGTTCATTTTAGTTCTACTTCACTGATGAGGTCTTGGGAGCCTCTGTGTCTCTGGATATCTGATTTGGTAGGAGTTGATTGTTCTCTGTGTCTACCTCCTAAACCCTTGTGCTGGTACCCGGTTCACCAAGAAAACAGCACCCTTGCTTGTTTCTTCAGTTATTCTTAGTTTCAGCTGGGGCCCTTTTGAGGTATGATGGGGTGATTCTTTCCTTAGGATCTGTGTGTATCTGAAAAAGAGAAGCAGATTCTCTGATGGAGAGTAAAGTTAGCACAAGATAAATGGGATAACCATTATTTTTTAGAGAGAATTTAATAGGTGTAGGCCCTCTTCTAGCCCACGATTGGTAGAAGCTGGATAATGGAGAGTGGGCTCATTTTTCGATATAGTTATGACTTGTTTCCCAGCTCCAGCTATAGGGTCCATTCCACTGAGCAGATCAGTTAGCCAAATCAAGGGCAGTTGGTATCCCACCCTGACTGTGCACCACTACTGCACTTGTGTGAGCATAATGTCAAGTTGTTTGTGACTAAGTAGGTTAGACTATGTGTTGCTTGGACAGATATTGGTCATTTTCCCCTAGTCGCTCATGTAGCACCTTCTGACACTAGATGTGCTGTCTGGGGACTGACTCTCTTCCAACGTCCACAAACATTTTTTAAATAAGCTTTTAAAAATGCCTATCTTGGCGTGGTGGCGCACGCCTTTAATCCCAGCACTCGGGAGGCAGAGGTAGGAGGATCGCCGTGAGTTCGAGGCAACCCTGAGACTCCATAGTGAATTCCAGGTCAGCCTGGGCTAGAGTGAGACCCTACCTCGAAAAACCAAAAAAAAAAAAAAAAAAAAAAAAAAAGCTTATCATTGCCAATTTGGATAATATTGGCACCAGCATTTGCTATTTAGAGATAAACTCAAGTCAAGATTTTCCAAGTTAACTTTTTGTTTTTATCTTAAGTTCCAGAGATCCACATATGTTCTCTTCTTTATTTTATTTTATTTTTAGATTTTCAAGGTAGGGTCTTACTCTTGCTCAGGCTGACCTGGAATTTACTATGTAGTCTCAGGGTGACCTTGAACTCATGGAGATCCTCCTACCTCTTCCTCCCAAGAGCTGGGATTAAGGGCATGCACCACCATGCCTGGCTCCACAGAGGTTCTTGTTAAACCTAGTGAGCAACTCAGGGAATCTTGTCCAGCTGAGTTAGGACAAAATAGAAATGTTCATTCTTGGGGCTAGAGAGGATGCTCAGTGGTTAATTCACTCGCCTGCAAAGCCTAATAACCTGAGTTTGATTCCCCAGTACCCACATAAAGCCATATGCACAAAATGGTGCATGAATCTGGAGTTTGAAGTAGCTGGAGGCCCTGGCATTCCCATTCTTTGTCCCTCTTCCTCTCCCTCTCTCTTCCTCTCTCCTTGCAAATGAATAAATAAATAAATATTTTAAACTTATTTTATTTATTTATTTAAGAGACAGAGAGAAAGAAAGGTGCAGCAAGAACAAGAATAAATGGGCCCACCAGGGCCTCTAGCCACTGCAAATGAATTCCAGACAATTTTGTCACCTTGTGCATCTGCTTACATGGTTACTGGGGAATTAAACCTGGGTTCTTAGGCTTCACAGGCAAATGCCTAAAACACTAAGTCATCTCTCCAGCCTCTAGACAAATACTTTTAAAAAAGAAATTTTAATTCTCAATTTGCATTCTTAAGAGACTTTCAATATTGCCTTCAATGCTCAAAAATATCCCATTTTTACCAAATGTAAAATACAGAATGTCCTCTACAACAGTGACTGGAAACTCATTTCATTTAGTCACTTTTGGTAAACTACCATGGTTTAACACTTTGATACTTACCTTTGGAGATGCCTAGAATTCCATGAAAGAAGCTCCCATCCCACCACACAGACTTTCAGTCTACGTGCAGACAAGACACAATTAGAGATTGTTTCAGAAATTACTGAAAACTCATCACAAGGTTACATCTAGAACCAAAGGAGACTGGGAAAGGCAGACCTTGTCAAATATGTGTTTCCAACTAAAGCACTGTTCTGGGAGAAGGAAGTCATTTACTTGTGAAGAGCACCTAGTATCTCCGTCAGATTGTTCTGTCACACGCTATAAATAACAAGCAATGAGTTTTAAGTAACAAAGTCCAGTTCCAGACATCCACTAGTGAATTGAATTTGAAGATCTCAGAGATGTGCTAACCTTCAAATACTCAAATTTGGTAGTTTTTAAAAATGTTTTACTCCCTCCTAGAGTATCAGACAACTGGGTCCTTTTCCATGAGTTTATGAATTATCTCCTATGATATCAAAAAGTAACATTTTCCTGTCCCACTGATGATGGCTTCTGGAAATGATCACTCTGGTCATTGAAAACAGGTAAGAATGAAAGTTTTATGAAATAACTATAAGAAACAGCAGTTCTGCCTGTTCTTGCTTTGGTTTCTCTGCCACTTATGATGAGAAGAACATGCCACATATAGTCCATCTCTCTAAAAAGATTTATGTGGAACAGACTAAACCCAATTTCAGGCTAGAACCTAGCTCACCTGACATCAGACAAACCCAGTATTTCATAATCCATTAAGTTTCAGTCTTCTTTGTTAAATGGTATTACATTACTTTAGCAAGTTGATAAGTGTAATGAAATTCTGATTATAAATAACCAACAACTCACATTCCAAAACAGAATTTGCAATATGCCTACATTACCATTCAAAAAACCTGAGTTTCAGCCATGAGTGGTGACACATGCCTTTAATCCAAGCACTTGGGAGGCAGAAGTAGGAAGATCACTCTGAGTTTGAGGCCAGAGAGACTACATAGTTAATTGCAGGTCAGCCTAGGATAGAGTGAGACCCTACCTCAACCCCCCCCCCCACTGCTATCCCCAAAAAGAACTTGAGTTTCTTTGACCAAAAATAAAGAATTAAAAAAGTTATTCTTTCCTTTGTTTTGCCTATAACCATCCCATTCTTAAGAAATTTAGCAGAAAAGTATTTTACTGTCATTTATCATTATGAGAGGCTAATTCTTTTTTTAAGGAATAATTCCTAAAAAATAGCAAAAAATAGGGTCACCTATGACAAAGATTGCAATTTAGACAGAATCAACCGATAGACATTCCTTGGGCAGGGGAAGGAAACCAAGGAGGAGAAACTTCCTAAGACTTCTTCCCTTGTAGTCCATTGAGCATTCTCTCTGAAGAAACTGCTTTCACTTTCCATAGAGTCATTTTTACATAGATATAGATTATATGTTGACCCATGTGTTTCCTTAATTGCTCTGATTCACATGGTAATAAATAGCTCATCATTTCTGGAAAAATGAAACAGTTCTACCACAGGGTAGGCACCTACATTAGCACTGAGATTGACCAGGAGCATTACCTTCCCAAACATTTATATTTGACATCTCTATGTTGGAGACACCTGATATTCTCTGGCTTCTAGAGATATTGTTTCATAAAGCAAGAGGTTTGAGTTGGGACTTGAGCCTATTAAATTTCCAAAGAGAATTTTATAGAGGAGGAAGAATCATCACAGCTGAGTGTTTTGCCTTATTCCTCACTTAGGAGTCTCTGGCTCCACACAGAACATTCAACTTGGCTTCTGTCACTGCCTCCTAAGGGTAAGGTCTGAGCCAAGGGGGTCAATACCAACCATTTTTTTTTTTTTGTAAGTTAATTCATTAAAAGCCTGTGTATGAACTTTGGTGTTTCCAGAGTGTAGTCATAATAAAAATGTTAAAGATGAGGGTCTAAAATGAAGGCTCAGCAGTTAAGTGAGTTTTCTACACAAGCATGAGGGCCTGAGGCCACCTGAGCTCAATTCTCCAGTACCTACATAAACATCTTGGTGTGTCTATGCATGGCTATATCCCCAGTTATGTGGGGAGCAGAGACTGAAGAATCTTATGCAAAAACTGCCAGCTCTGGAATCAGTGAGAGATTCTGTCTCAAAGAAATATGCTCCTAAGTGATGGAGGGAGACACCAGACATTCTACTCTGACCATTCCCCTCTCCCCACAAGCACACACATACAAATCACAGCATGTATAGTACACATACACACAAAAAAAGTTAAAGATGTATATTACAAATTCAAAAACTGCAAACTAGACTAGAGGAAATAAAAAAAAATCTTTTTCTGTTTATGACTTCAGCAAACATTGCCCCAAACCCAGACAATGTTAAGCATCCACACTTCATTGACAAAGACCTGAATAGAGAGTGAGTGCTTTGTGTCAGAACAGCAATCAGTCCTAAAGCCTTTTGTCAGCAATCAATTTTGGAACTACTACCTGGCCTGTGTTGAGCCTTCAAATAATGGCAACCTTGGCCCACAATTTGGCTACAGTCTTATGGGGTATTGAGATAAAGCCACTACTCGATCCTTAACTTTCAGAAGAGGTGAAGAGGTATGAGCCACACACATTTGTCCAGATGAATGATCACAGTCACAATCACAGTCACAATCACAATCACAATCACATATTTTGATGTCATAACAGCAACTACTGTGATGCCCAGAGGACAGCCTTCACACAAGTATCAAGAACGTAGTAGAGATGTGTCAACAGCATTATTTGAAAAAATAACTTGGAATATTTCTCCCCATTCCCCACCAGGGGAGGAGAAGAAGCAGGAGGAGGCTATGAAAAAAGTGCTTCTATAAATCAGTCTACCACATTGTATGCTCTCTGGCTCTAGTCCCTGCCTCAGGCTGGAAGGAAAACCCATCCGCAGAGGCCACCAAAGGTCCAGACCAGTAGAAGAGGACTATTCCGTAGAAACAACAAAACTCCCATTCAAGCTTCTCACCCAAGCTGTACCTCAATACTGCACATGGCAATGAGTACTATAGCCCTAGAGTGAAGGGAATGTCCTCTTCTTTTTCATTTCTTTTTCAGTTGTCCCAGATATAGAATCCTGACCCTCTAGTAGACAGCACACAGATAGACACATGAGGAAGCCCCTATTATCATGACTACCACATAGAGCACTTGGAGTGGAGCAATGTGATGGTTTCCACAGGGTCTGATTAGTGCCAAGTGGGTGGCTAAGGGTGTGCACATAACCAGCGACGGCTTCTGTAGGGAAGACATGGCCCCTATCCAGCTCTAGTCTAACCCACATCCTCTTGGAGTTCAGGCCCAGACTTCCACCAGACCTGGAGGATGGCAGGTAGCAGGAGGCATCAAGCAGGTGACGGGGTGGTGTAGGAAAGCACCAGGGTCTGGCAAAGACAGGAGTGGACCTTCCAAACACAGGAAAATGCTTTACCAAGTTCTTTCCCTACAGTATCAATGACCAGGGTATGGGCAGCCCACAATCACCTTTGAATGCAGGGGTAGCCTGGAATATTTCTAAGTAACAAAAAATGCAATATATCCAAAAGCACAAGACATTCAAAGCAAGATACATTAAGATTTTTTTAACTTTTCTTTTTTTTAATTTATTTATTTTTTTTTTTGTAGTTAGTGAATACATTCAAGTTGGTACCATTGTTAGCCTCCTCCCTGTCCTCCCCCCTCCACAGGTACCCTCCTTGTTTGGGTATATGGGTTATGCATTGTGGGGTTAGCCTTTAGTTTTGGGTAGGAGGAAATGTCTCTGTGTGTCATGACCCAACATGTGGCTCTGACATTCTGCAAATTTCCCTGAGCCACATTGGGTTCATATTAGGTCTGCTTCTGTGTTGAGATCTTGGGTGCCTCTGTGTCTCTGGATATCTGGTTTGGTAGGGGTTGATTGTTCTCTGTGTCTATCTCCTTCACGGTTGTGCTGGTTCCCAGTATGCCAAGAAAACAGCATTCTTGAATGTTTCCCCAATTATTCTGAGTTTCAGCTGGAGCCCTTTTGAGGTATTATGGGGTCGTTCTCTCTTTAGGACCTGCATGTATCTGAAAAAGGGAAGCAGATTTTCCAAGGGACAGTAAAGTTAGCACCAAGTAGATGTGTTAACCATTTTTTTTTCAGAGATAGTTTAGTGGAGAGTGGGCTCATTTTTAGATATGGTTCTGACTTGTTTCCCAGCTCCAGCTATGAGTTCTGTTCCACTGAGCAGATCCGTTAGCCAAATTGAGAGCATTTGGTATCCCTCTATGGCTATGCACCACTATTGCACTTGTATGAGCATCACATCGGGTTGTTTGCTGCTAAGTAAGTTAGACCGTGCATTGCTTGGACAGATATTGGTCTTTATCCCCCAGTTGCTCATGTAGCAACTTCTGGCACTAGACACACTAACTGTCTGGGGACTGACTCCCTTCCAGCTTCCAGCCATGTCACTCCATGCTACATACTAACAGTGTATGGTGTCTTCAGCAGTAGGGTCTTACTGCTAACCTATGGTGGGTCCTCAAGTGCTCTGACATAAATCTGTTTTCTTTTGGGAAACCTTGTAGGTCTCTGTGATCAAAAGCTCATTGTGGATGATTACTACATACTGGTACCAGGAGTCACAGGTCAACAGCCAAGAAGGGAAGGAAGAACCGAATAAGTGATATAAAAGAGATAGAGGGATGAGAGAGAAGAGGGAGGGAGGGAGGGAGGGGGAGAGAGAGAGAGAGAGGCAGAAAAAGGAGGAGAAAATGAACAGTTGTTTTTTTTTTTCATACCCTCTCTGGGGCCTTGTTAATCTGGTGTTCCCTCTAAGGGCCTGGTGGAGGTTCATCCATTTGGTCTGTCTTTTAGGATGTAGAGTTTTATGGTCCCGTTGCCTTTTGGGTCCAGTTTTGTGTACCCCCCTCCCTTCTCTCCTCTCCCCTCCCTCCCCACCCTCTCCACCCTCCCTATTGTCCGGTCCTCAAGATGCTTGGTAGGTATGTTGGTGACTTGGGTAGATTCAGGTTAGGAGCTGTAGATGAGTGAGACAATGTGGAGAATATCTTTCTGTGATTGGGTGAGTTCACTGAGAATAAGCTGTTCCAGGCTCGACCATTTTTCTTCAAATTTCATTGTGTCATTTTTCCTTACTTCTGTGTAGAATTCCATGGTGTAGATTTACCACATCATAGTTATCCATTCGTCTACTGATGGACATCTGGCTTGATTCCAGCTCTTGGCTATTATGAATTGAGCAGCTATAAACATGGTTGAGCAAATCTCTCTGAGCTGAGGTGTGGAGCTTTTAGGGTATATGCCCAGTTAGGGAATAATTGGGTCTGTTGGTAACTCTATAGCCAATTTTTTTAGGAGTCTCCATATTGCTTTCCAAAGTGGTTGTACCATCTTACATTCCCACCAACAGTGGACGAGGGTTCCTATTTCTCCACATCCTCACCAACATTTATTTTCTTTGGATTTTTTGGTGTTTGCTATCCTTACTGGGGTAAGGTGGAATCTCATAGTAGTTTTAATTTGCATTTCCCTGATGATTAGGGTTGATGAACATTTCCTTAGGTGTGTGTTTGCCATTTCCATTTCTTCCTCTGTGAACTGCCTGTCCAGTTCCTTGCCACATTTTGTGAGTGGTTGCTTGACTTTTTATTGTTTAGGAAAAATGACACAATGAAATTTAAAGAAAAATGGTCAAACGTGGAACAAATTATTCTCAGCAAATTCACCCAATCACAGAAAGACAATTGTCACATGGTCTTATTCATCTGTTGCTCCTAACCTGAATCTGCCTGAGATGTTGACATACCTAATAGGCATGTCAAGGACTGGACAATAGAGAGGGTGAAGAGGGAGGGGAGAGTAATGGTGTGCGGGGGGGGGGGGGCAAAACTGGACATAAATGAAACTGGTAACATAAAGTCCCATATCCTGAAAGAGAAACTAAAAGGTTGAACCTTCATCAGTTCCTTAGAGGGAACATCTGAGTCAAAGGTTCCTGGAGAGGGTATGATGAAGACTAACCTTAATTTCCTGTTTCTCTCTATCTTTATCTCTCTTGTTCTCTCTTCTCTCTTTCTCTTGTGTATTGCCTATCTTTTTCTTCCTTCTTTTCCCTTGACACTGGCCTGTAACTCTCAGTACAAGGATGCAGTTAACATCCACAATGAGCTGTTTATCAGAGGTTTCCCAAAAGAAGACAGATTTCTGTCAGAGCACTTGATGACATCAAAGGTTAATTCAAATGCACGTTTGCACAATATGAGGAAAACATGTGACCCAAAGGAAATTCTTAAGCATGTTTCTACAGTGTGAGGAAAATGTATGAGCCACAGGAAATTCAGATGCATGTTTTGACAGTGAGAGGAAAACATGTTAGGGTGCAAGCACTGAGAAACAACATGAAGGAAAACCAAACAAGAATGAAGAAAAGACAAAAGAAAAACATGAAAGAAAAGTAAGAAGGAAAGAAAAGGAGGTATTGTAGAAAAAAAGTCTTACTAAAGATAAAAGAAATAAACTAAAATACAAAACTGTCAAATGTGTTAGAGGAGGTAAAAAGAATTACAGTAGCTTTGTTTTTAATTTAACATACAACTACACTTAGCATACAATTAAAGCACTGGGAAGTTGAGAATGCATGTTGTAATTACTAAATAACCATTTAATAGAAAAGAAACCAAGTACATACATTTCAACCAATTATAATAAATTATGGAAAGGCTCAAAATATAGTTCAAAGGATAATGAAATAAATTAAATATACAATGAGAAAAATGGAGGGCATAAAATAATAGTTGGATATTAACTTCAATATATAAGTCTAATTATGTTCCAGATAAAAGCCATGGTTTCCATAATAGGAAAATAAACTATAGCAAGATCTAATTACATGATATTCATAGGAGATATTTTAAAAGAACAAAAACATAATAAACTTACAAAGTTTAAAAATCAAAAGGCATAATCAGTTATAAATTGTAGACACACTGGAAAATAAACCAGATGTAGCTGTATGAACACCAGAAGCAAAAGGATATTAAAATAAATGATTTTATGAAAAGTGGAGGTTACTTCTATGGATTAAAACTTTCACGCAGAGGATACACTATGCTTCAACAATGCATCACCTCTTAAAATGTGCACAAAGAAGGTGCTATGAGCACTCAGAATAATGACATGGACACCTGTGAGCCAAGTAGAGTGCAAGACCTTGTTGACACTTTGTTTCTAGAACTATGAGAAATACATTTTCTAATTGAAACCACCAACTCTATAGTATTTTATCATGATGACCTTAGTAGAGTAACTTGCTGAAATAGACCTAAAAACTAGAAAACAGAAATAATTATGTAACTATTAAGAAATTAAATCAGTATTCTAAAATCTTTAGGCAAAGGAAAGGCATTTGATAAATATAATTTTAAGAGATGTCTAATTAGAAAAACATGAAGTGACAGATGTAGAAGTCTCTATGAGGACAAAAATGCAACTTTATTGAGAGACATTACAGTATTTATCAATACTCATTACAATAAGTATTGAGAAATAGGCTGGGGAGATGGCTCAATGATTAAAGTACCTGCTTTTCAAGCCTGCTGTCTGGATTCAATTTCCCAGGCACCAACATAAAGCCAGTCACTTATTAGTAGCATGAAAACCCATGTTTATAAACACATAAATAAATATTTGAATATTTGATTTCAAAAACTTTTGTGACAGAAATAGATTTTCCTTTGAGAATTCAAAAATCAAATTTATTAAAATATCAATTTTCTCAGTTTATCTTTAGATTTAATGTAATCCAATTGAATTTCCAGAAAAGTTAGTTTGCACAAAAAAGAAATGGCTATTAAACTTCATGCTAAAAGTAGCACCATAGCATTAAGGTAAGCAAATTTAACAAACTTATTCAAATCAGATAACAAGATTTTTTTTTTCCATAGGATTTCAGTCATTAAGGTACTGTAATATGGCACAAAAGTAGAAATAGACGAATTAACTATAGCCTAGAGAGCCCAGAGTCATATTATACCTGCACAGATTTATCTGCAAGAGAAGAGTATTAGTGTTCATCTGCAAGGCCATGTCTGATGTTTAAACGAATGACATTGATGTGATTTCATGTTCACATAGTGTTGGGCTTTGAGAGGCCCGGACTTAAGGCCTAGTGGAACTTCCTGAGCCTAGCTAAAGTTTGGTGATCTGCCTCTGGCCAGACGTGACTCAGCAAGACACCTAATGGATTCTTGCCTGCTACTTCCACACGGGAGTTAGAATTATCATTTCAATAGTCACAGTTTACTATTGGCCCTTACCTCTCCCCCATCCTAGAATCCCCTCCTTCGTTCCCAACATTATATAGGCAACTGTTCATAGCAATAAATCGAGTTCCTGCTTTGACAAGACTCCTGACTCAGTGTGGTTTTTCTCCGGTGGCCAGGAGAGGTCTGAGTCATCGGACGCTCATCTCCTCCTCAACCCTTTGGGAGGAACCAGCGGGCCTGGTCCTTCCCTTGGCACTACCTGCCCCCACCGGCGGAGCCCGGCATGTGGCTCCCAACGTGGGGATCTCGAAGCCCAGTGTCTGGCGCCTAATGTGCGGCTCTCAGAGTCCGGCAGACTAGTGCCCCGTGAGAGGCATTCGTTGAGGAGGTCAATCGGTGCACATGTGTGGGTGAGCTTACCACCATAAGTCATGAGGTAGTCTTCATATTTAATGCGATAAACTTTGCTTCTATAACCTGTACTTGTTTGTCACCATCTCTTTGTTCCTTTTCTCTTTCCTTTCACTCTCGATTTTCTGGCAAGTTGCATCTGCGACTTTTGTATTTCTGAAGGCTTGTGCTTCTCTCTCTCTCTCTCTCTCTGCTTGGGCCTGTGAAGGCAGGCCAACTTTTCCTGCCATTATGGAACTTCCCCTGGATCTGTAAGCTTTAATAAATATCCCTTCCTCCATAACTGTACCTGGTCTGGAAGTTTATCTCAGTGAACCTAAAGCTGTCTGATACAGACCGAGGAGGGAACTGAGATGAAACTGACCATGTGGATGTTGATCTTTTGGAACCTTTGTTTTGGATGAATAGGCATGGACTTGGTGCTTGCAACTGAAGGTGTCTTCTGGAGTGGTAAGACAAATTTTATGGACTATTCTAATAAGAATCTTAAAATGCTAAGTGCAGATAGCATTGAACTTCGAGGCTTGGCTTATGAGCTTCCTAAGGAAAAGGAAAGACTGCAGGGGACTTTGTTGGAACTGGGCTACTGGCATAAAGGCTGGCTGTGTCCTGCTGCCCAGGCCCAGAGAGTTTAGTCAAGGTTAAATTTGTAATGGACTGATGTACTTGGCTAGAGATATTGGACTGAGAGATTTAAGATTTTTTTGTTTTTTTGTTTTGGTTTCTCGAGGTAGGATATCATTCTAGCCCAGGCTGACCTGGAATTCCCTATGGAGTCTCAGGGTGGCCTAAAACTCATGGTAATCCTCCTATCTCCGCCTCTGGAGTGCTGGGATTAAAGGCGTGCACCACCACGCCCGGCTGAGATTTAAGATTTTAAGCTGGAAAACCTCAAACAAGTTAAAATTACAGGCACAGAGACTGGCTTTAGATTAGAAATGTTTAACATGTTTGATTTTACAGGTCTCAATACCTTAAATTGGTCAAGACTGTGGGGACCTTTAAAATTGAACTTAGTACAATGTATAATATGTGATGGTTATAAATCTATTGGGAGCCAGGGGCGGAATGTGGTAATTAAAAAAAAAAAAAAATAGATGGCCTACCTCCTGGCAGCTTGTGCCTGGCCCTCACCTACTGGGAGTTGGCGGGCAGTCCACCTCCTGGGAGACTGCCACGTGGCTCCCTTGGACTGATCTAGGTGGGGGCAGGGGAAAAGTCCGCCCTCTCATGGTGACTGGGCTCACTGATATTTTTCTTTCAGCGGATAACTTTTTGCGCGCCTGCTGGGCATCGGCACATGAAGGGAAAAATCTGAACATGCCATTAGTCATATACTACAATGTTTTGCCAGTCTCAGACTGCCTGATCAAATTAAAACAGATAATGGCCCCTGCTTCATAAGCAAGGCTTTTGTAGATTTTCTCCAGACCTGGAAAATCTCACATTCCATAGGCATCCCATACCACCCTCAAGGGCAAGCTATTGTTGACCAAACATTTAAATCACAATTACAAAAACAAAAGGGGGAATCACTACCCCCCCATGGTCAGCTAAAGAAAGCATTATTCATCTTAAATATTTTAAATTTTTCTAGAAATGGCCCATTGACTGGGGCCTGGAGAGGACCAGACCCACTCCTCACAGCAGGGAGAGGGTTTAGATATGTCTTCCCTCAAGATGAAAAAGACCCATTTGGCTTTAGGCTTGTACTTTTAATGTCTAACTATCCTTCATACTCACAGCTTTAAAGTAGCTCCTAAGAAAGTTTAAACTCTGCCTCTCTTTAAGATCTTGGGCTCAATCCTTACCCTAGATACAGTTTCACCTGTTAGACACTCTGTATGATGTGGTTACATATTTGGGTGAAGAGATACTAAGGTTGAAAGTTAAAACTCGTTTGCAGTGTCATGTAGATTTTCAATAGATTTGTGTTACTTCTAAAAAACATAATAACAGTCAACAGCATTGGGAAAATACATTTAAGAGGTATTTGACATAATGATAATATTTCCTTGGATCTGATTCAGTTACATTCAGAGATTTTGTCTTTGCAAAATAATCATCTTACTTTTTAAAACTACTGATGACTTAATATCTGCTTTTAAGTCTGCCTTGCCTAGATGGAATTCTCTCACTTCTTGGATAGGAAGCTTTGCTGTAACAGGTGTTTGTCTTTTGCTCATGCTGTGTCTGCTGCCCATACTCGTTAAATGCCTTTTATGATCCATTATGGATATCCATGCAGAAGTACATGGCATACAGCTACAGACCCGACCCCGGCTTCCTGAGACATTATCTTAAAGCCCCTGCAGAGGCTGGTAGTCAAAGACGGGTAAGATTCTCTCAAGTTAGGTCAACCTAAGACAGGGCATGAATGATGGAATTCATGTACCGATGATGGGTAAGGCCTAAATATCGTAGAGGACTACCTAAGACAGACACAGTCTTTCTGCACCGAGGCCCAGAAGGGCCCGGTAAATAAAAAATAAAAAAAGGAGGAATTGGCGAAAGCCATTTGGCTGGCCTTGTATCCATAGCTCTGGCCCTTTGGTAGCAAGACTTTAACAAGACTATAGCACCTACATGTAAGCAAAATTATATATATTCAGTGTCAAAAGCCATTTGGCTGGCCTTGATAGTCTTTTGTACTGAGTAGTGATTAAAGTGCAAAAATTCTGTAACAAAAGGGAGTTTTTTGATAGAAACTTGTGTAAAGCTGATGGAATTTTTGTCCATGGAAAAACTTTATAAAAAGACGCATTTGGATACCAGCAAGAGACCTAAAATATCTGTCCCAACAAGAGGACACTGACAATCACTCCTCTAGGGAGTGTCCCACCCATGAGGACTGTTCCTAAAATGGTCTTCACCCTGCTAAACTAAACAATTCCCTCCCTTGTGGAGGATTGCTGGCTTTGCCTCCAATCTGGGCCTCTCTGGCTGCTTGCAGTACAGTTGCCCACACAACCTTAAAAAAATTACTCAGCCACCCTCCCCATACCTGTCCAGCTTTTCCCAATGTATCTTCTGCACATTTGGGCCCCGTCGTCCCCTAATAACTCCAGTATAGATGTGGGATACATTCATCCTTCCTTCTGTACTTTTAACACAACTCAGCCCAGTGCTCAACACTGCCCACCTTCTGGAATGGTTTATGTTTGTGGAGGTGGGATGGCCTATGACTTTATGCCCACCAATTGGACGGGCCTTTGTGCCCCAGCCACCTTAATCCCAGATGTAAATATCATCCCTGGAAATGAGGCCCTCCCTATATCAGAGGGAGACCTATCTTCAACAACAGCTAGATTCCCTGGCTGAGGTAGTCCCACAAAACGGGAGAGGACTAAACCTACTAATAGCTGAAAAAGGAGGCGTATGTTTGTTTTTACAGGAAAAATGCTGCTTTTACTCTAATAAATCAGGAACCATCCAGGACAAGATTAAGAGGCTCCAGGAAGACTTGGAGAGGAGGCAACGGGACCTCCAGGACAACCCACTGCAGACGGGCTTACATGACTTCTTACCCTACCTTCTCCCTCTACTTGCGCTCCTCCCCCTCCTTCTCATTCTCTTTATCCTCATTGTCGGGCCTTGTGTAATTAATAAGATTACACAATTTATTCACCAATGGCTAGAAGAAATAAAACTTCATCAGGTCAAAATACATTATCACAGGCTGGCAACTCAGGAATTAAGTTCCTCAGATGACCCACTGCCACCTCCTCTGCCCTCCATGTGACCAATGACGGGTAAGATCCCCATAGGGGGACAACCTAGGACAGGCCATGGAGAGGGTTCTCAGCGAGCTAAACACATGGTACCCAGTGATGGGTAAGATCCCCAGGGGGAGACAACCTAAGACAGGGGCCATGATGAATGCTCTGAGCTAAACACCTGGTACCCAATTATGGTTAAGACCGCCAGAGGGGGACAACCTAAGACAGGGGCCATGGTGACTAATGCTCTTACAAAAACAAAAGGGGGAGATGTTGGGCTCTGAAAGGCCCAGGCATGAGGCCTAGTGGAACTTTCTGAGCCTAGCTAAAGTTAGGTGATCTGCCTCTGGCCAGACATGTGTCAGCAAGACGCCTAATGGCTTCTTGCCTGCTAATTCCGCATGGGATTTAGAATTATCATTTCAATAGTCACAGATTACTATTGGCCCTTACCTTTCCCCACCTTCCTAAAATCTCTGCCTTCATTCCCAACATTATATAGGCAATTGCTCATAGCAATAAATGGAGTTCCTGCTTTGACAAGACTCCCGACTCAGTGTGGTTTTTCTCCGGTGGCCAGGAGGGGTCTGAGTCGTCGGATGCTCATCTCCTCCTCAACCCCTTGGGTGGAACCAGCAGGCCTGGTCCTTCCCTTGGCACTACCTGCCCCCGCCGGCGGAGCCCGGCACCGAATATCTTCAAATTCCCATTCATACTTTTCTATTAGTTTGTCTTTCTTTTTGTTGGATTGTATTAGATCTGCCACCTGGTCTTCTAGCTTAGATATTCTGTCCTTTCCTTCATCCATTCTACTGGTGAGATTTTCTACAGACTTTTTTATTTCATTAACTGTGTTCTTCATTGCTAGTAATTGTGACTGGTTTTTCTTTATTATTTCTATTTCCTTATTTATGTCTTGTATTGACTTCTTTATTTCATTAAATTGGTGTCCTGTGTCTTCTTTGATTTACGCTTTGATTCCTTTGATTTCTTCTTTGAGTTCACTGAACATATTTACAATCATTCTTTTTAAATATTTTTCAGGCATTTCCTTTAACTCGTTTTTACTGGAGGTCATTTCTGATGCATTGATACTTTTTGGTGGATTTATATTGTCTTGATTTTTGGTGTTTCTTGTGTTATAATGTATATATTTTTGCATCTTGGATTAAGTTACTGCTTAGATTTTCCAGTTAGCTGGGTATTCTTAGCTGTATCAATTGATCTGATGTTGTATATCTTCAATGTAGGAGATTAAGATGTTAGGTGTGGCTCTTAACACTCTCAGAGTATCTAGACAAGTGTTCCTAGGGGTTGAGTTTGCCTGCTATGGGAGTATTCAAGTAGGTTGAATGGAATAAAATACAGGTAGATTCTAAAATTTAACTAAACCCTGTACACATTCAGTCAAAAACAGCACCGAGTATTTATGCAAGAGTAGGTATTATAAGAACCAGATCCTCTATCAACAAAGAGGTTAAGATTTCTGGTCTGTTGAGAGATCCAAGTCAGTTTGTGACCAAGTGAGACCCTCCCCTGGTTCAATCCCAGTTACCTTTTTGGATGCTTTTGGTCTCAGTCAAGTTGCTGGCTGGGACGTTGGGCCGCTGTTCTGTTTTCTGGAACTGGGCACTGGCTCTTCCTGTGGGGCAAACCAAGCCTGGCAACTGTGGCCCTGCAGATAGGCACCCCTGCTGCTGAATCTGATACTGCTGCTGCTGAAGCTGCTGCTGCTGGATCCGCTGCTGCTGCCACTGGAACTGCTGCTGCTGGATCTGCCGCTGCTGCCACTGGAGCTGTCGCTGCTGGATCCGCCGCTGCTGCCCCTGGAACTGCTGCTGCTGGATCTGCCACTGATGCCACTGGAGCTGCGGCTGCTTGATCCGCCACCGCTGAAGTCGCTGGAGCTGCCACTGCTGGATTCGCTGCTGCTGAAGCCACTGTAGCTGGTGCTGGAGCCGCTGATGTTGCTGTTGGAGTCGGAGTCACGGCTTCCACAGCTGCTTCCACTGCCGGAGCCTGAGCCTGCCGCTGCCGGAGCTGCTTCAGCCTGCTCGTGTGGGCTCTGGATGCTCTGGATCTCTCCTACTTCTCTGCTGCTGTTTTAATCTCTTATACACCTCCCTTTTTAGTAACGGTGTGTATTTTGCTGGGTTTTCTTTGGCTTTTTCTCCCCTAGGCTGCTTTGGCATGGTTCCTATCCATGAAGCACCTTTTAATCACTGAGTTATCTTGCTAGTCCTGACTTGTCTTTTCCTTTGACTGTTACTCACTTTTTGAGAAAAAGTCTTAAGTTTTATAATTAGTTCCATGTTTCAGTTGCTTTTTGGAAGATTGGGCTTTTCCACACCTTGTTTAGAAAATTCTACCTGAACTTTCTTCATGTCATGTTTCATACATTTTAGTCATATTTTCCTTGTATTTGTTTAAAATTATTATAATCAGGTTGCTGTATTTCACTTATTAGTCTTATCATAAAGGAGTTAAATTTTGAATGCTGATTTAAGTTTTAATTATAAAACAAAAAATTTGTTATGGGGCTGAAGAGATGGCTCAGAAATTAAACACACTGTCTTGCAAAGCTTGTGGATCTGGCTTAGATTCCACCAGCACACATAAAGCCAGATGTACAAAGTGGCATATATCTGGAGTTCATTTGCAGTGGCAAAACTCCATAATATGCTCATTCTTTCTCTCTCTTTCTCTGTCAAATAAATAAATAATACATAAACATTTATTGTGTGTATTCACTCTACATGAAATTCTGTTATTTACAATATGAACATATATTGTTCAAGGAGCATAGTCCCCTCTAAAATCCCACCTCTTCTTCTTCCTTACCCTCCTCACTCCTGTTAGTCCCCCTTGTTCCCTCAAACAGTTTTGTTTCCATGTTTATGTCATATATATATATATATATATATATATATATATATATATATATATACATTATCATTATATATATTTATACAAAAGTCCAGAGACCACAAATGAGAAAAAATATATAAGATTTGTCTTTCTAAAACTGGCTTGGGGCTGGAGAGATTTCTCAGTGATTAAGGTGCTTGCCTGCAAAGCCTGATGATCAGAATCTATGTAAAGCCAGATGTCCAAGGTGGTGCATGAATCTGGAGTTTGTTTAGAGTGGCTAGAGTACCTGGTGCACTCTCTCTCTTTCTCTCTCTGTCTCTCTTTCTCTTATCTCTATTTTTTTGTTGTTGTTTTATTTTTATTTATTTATTTGAGAGTGACAGATAGAGAGAGAAATAGGCATACAGAGAGAGAATGGGCGCGCCAGGGCCTCCAACCACTGCAAATGAACTCCAGATGCGTGTGCCCCCTTGTGCATCTGGCTAACGTGGGTCCTGGGGAGTTGAGCCTCGAACCAGGGTCCTTAGGCTTCACAAGCAAGTGCTTAACAGCTAAGCCATCTCTCCAACCCCCTTATCTCTATTTCTTTATACATGCAAATAAATAAACATTAAAATGGCTTAATTTGCTTCATGTGACCATTTCCTACTTTGGATGCTATTTTAAATGGAAGTTTCTCCTTATTCATAATTTTGCTTATAGTGGTATATACAATATTTTAGTCTTTTAAAGCCCCAGTAGTTTTTTTTTTATCCCCTTCAATTTTCTATACAAACACATGTTTCTATCTTTCTTCTTAATCTTTCCCCCTTTTTTCTTGTCCTATTATACATATAGTTCAATGTTGAGTACAAGCTATAGTGGAAGTCTTTCTTGTGTTTTTGTGTTTGTAACTCCAGTATTAATATTAACATGACAATGTACTGCTGTTGATTTTCAACTGAAGTCTTTGATAAGGTTCAGGAATTTTTAAATTAAAATTGCACATTTTTTAGCAATTGTATTTTAAGTCATGTCTTGAATTTTGTTGTTTATATCATCTGAAGAAATTAAATTGTTTTTCTATTTTAATTTTTCAATGTAGCATGCTTCATTAATGGGTAATTTTATATATAGGTGATCTTTGGATTCCTGGCATAGGTGCAATATAATTATGGTTGAAGAAGTAGACAGGGTATGTAAATGGTTCAGGGGTATAGTCCAATGGCAGGAACCAGCAGGCACAAAAGTCTTGAGTAGTTGGGGTGTTTGATCTACTAAGAGGATGGCTGAATAGCATGCTCATTTCGATATCTTTGGTAATAAGATTTTCAGAGAATATAGCTCCTCTCAAAACTGTGGGAATTTTTGCAATTTTTCCTTTATCTTCTAAAGTACTTTCATCAACTCATATCAGCTTTGGAAGCAGAGCTAAGCTCTTCTATCTCTGTAATCCATATAACTTCTTTCTCAGGGCTGATCTACTCCCATGGCAAAGGTGGAATTCATTTCTGGGACCTCTTGTTCAACACCCATGGCTCTTTCCTGGTGAATACTATCCTTTCAAAGTGACTGAGAAGAATGTTGGAAGAATATCCAGCATATGCTGCTTATCCTGGTAATTGTTATGTGCAATGCGAGGAGTGAGTTGAATTAATGTAGATGTTAGGTTATTCTTGGTTGAGCTCAACATGGATCAGCTGACCATCAGAGGAAGTAAACACACCTCATGTGTACTGAGGATCTGAAGGCAATCTTTCAATGCTAAAACTGGAAGGCAGACAAATGGAAGTATGGAGCAGAACATGTGTAATACCTTTGAAAATAGGTAGGAGGAGATACACTAGACTCACCTATGTGTAGGGCCAAAAGGCAGAAAAATCTCTATATGCCTTCTGGGGCAGATAAACCCATCCATCAAACTGCATCTGGTATACAGACTGGGGTCTTGTTGCTCACGTGGTAAAGGAATTATTGGTCTTGTTCAGGCACTCATAAACCTTGACTCTGTTCCTGGTCTACACATACTTTTACTCTGCGAGACAATTGGATATGCAGTCAATGTTTAAATCCTGTCTTTTGTGAAAGAAACAATGATATACTGCTTTGTATTTGGCTATCTTATAGGGTTAGTAAATTCCTTTAAAAAATCTTCACTCTTGCCTACACATGCCAGGGGATGACAAAACATGGGGATTGTATTTTCTCCTCACTCAGTGTCCCTTTCTCCCTCCTCCTCCTCCCCCACTCTACATTTTGCAGAAAAAGTTTGCTTGTTGGTTGGCAATGTTTCTTTTCTCGTGTGCTATCTTTGGAATAGATGTCTGGCTGTTTACTCATGATCATGGTCACATGATAGAAGCTCACGGCTTTATATCCCTGGGAAGAAACAGCTCAGGACACATTTGCTTTTTCTCTTGCTAGCCCCAAACTATCCTGCATGTATTTACAGGGACAGTTGAAGGATAAGAGTCTCATTTAAAGAGAACAATGTACTTAAGAAGGCATTTTTTCTTTGGATTTTTTTAGATGTTAAACTCTCCAAGCACATTTCTAGTTGAGTCTGTCTATAGAAATTCAATTCAGATACTCAGTAGAAATGTCTTGTATATAGTAACACATACACTTATTGCAAGTTCCCAGGGACATCCAGATTTTAAAATATCTGAAAAAAATTGTGCTATTTTCATTTGCATTTTTTTTTCCTGAGCCAGACATGTTGGTCCATGCCTATAATTGTGGCACTTGCAAGGCTGAGTCAGGACAATTTCAGTGAGTTTAAGGCTCTCCTTGACTACATAGTGAGTACCAGGCCAGCCCAAGTTAGAAATTCAACTCTGTCTCAACAAATAAAAACAAATAAAAATAAAAATAAGGTAAAAAAGAAAAGGATTTGTTTTCTTCTCATAACTTCATGTCAAAGAATTTCCATTTTATACATGCAATATTCTACTGGATGCTTCATGTTGGATACTAGCCACATTTTTGATCTTTAGAAGTTCTATTTGTGTTTTTCAAAATATTTTATTTCTTTCCTCATGATAGCTTTTCCTTCTATTTTTTCTAGCATTTGTTTATAAGTTGTCCTGAAACCATGACTTTTGCAGCTCTGACATTTCTGTGTCCATTTCAATGATTTGAAACATGTTTCTTTGACAAGTAATATTCAATGTTATTCTTTGTAGATCAGACATGGTTAATTTTTATTGAATTGTAAGGGTTACATTATTGATTGCTATTTTTTTCCATTTTAACTATCTTTTTCTGTAATGGTCTGTTCATCCTGTGGTGGACCAAATTATGTGGACCCAGTTGGCTCTTTTGAAATTTCTTATAAAACTTGCTTTGGGCAAATATGGAGAAGCCTTAACACCATTGTTAATTTAGCCCCATCTCTACAACACAGATTTCACTGTCCCTGTGTCTTAGGATTCTTGTATGTGAGAACAAAACTATTCCTAGCCCTGTGATAGCCATACAGGTTGTTGTAATCTCCTCTCTGTTGTTCCCCTTTGTCCTCAGGTAGTTCTTCTGCCACACTTGCAGAACAGTGCTCAGCATTCTTTTACACATAGGGAGAGCTCTCATTTTGTGTCTCCTCTGCTGCTTAGCTTTGCACTAGTGCCCGTGCCCTCAGCCTTTCTAGATAGTAACCTTGGTCTCTTCAGTTTAGTGGGGCAGCTGGAATCTTTTCTAGCTTTTCCTCCAGGCTGTGCCTGTAAACTCTTGAGGCAGGAAGTTGATGCACTCCAAGGGCTCTTTCCTTGTCTCAGACCCTTAGTGTCTTGCTACCTTTAGGCCAGTGTGTGAAACAATTGTGGCATGCATATCTTGTGTTCTGGTTACTTAATGTAGCAGAATAAGCATGGCCCTGGTTATTCCATTGTTTTGCTAGACTCTGATCAAAAGTCTTTAATGACATCAGACACCCTTCTCTTTCTTAGATTTCCATCACTATTTTGATTGCTAACAGGATAGATGAATGAAAGGTCATTAATTTGTGAGAGGCAGTCCAGAAAAGGTAGGTGGAAGTATGAGTGAGCAATGGTTTTTAGCAGGATGGGAAAAGGACTCCCCTAAGATAAGGAATCTGTTCTGGGAATGATTTCTGTGCCTCTTTACATCTCTAAGTCCCATTAGCCCACCAGCTGTGCTTATTAAGGACCTCTGGGTAGTAGTTACCAACCTTGTAGAAGTAGGAGCTACCATAACCCTTGGGACTTCCTTAAGAGGTGTTTGATTCAGCTGAGCCACTTGTGCTACTTAGTCTCTCAGCATGCAGCTAACGAGAATTTTTTTTTCTACTCCAAACACTTCATTTTCTGCTTCTCTTCACAGGTAAGAGAAGTTACACACTGCAGAACTGGCTAATGATTCAGTTCCACATCATCGAACTACCTCAAAGGAAGCTGAAAATGCTACAAAATCACAATTGTTTATTCAAAGAGTATGGGGTTTTACAAATACAGTTTAAGTGCCTGGATGAATCTGTTGATGCAATCATTACTTTAATCTCATTTATTGTCTCAGTAAGAAATCTGCTGGTATTTTATTTATCACATATATAGCTAGTTTCCATGGAGAGGGTGAGGAGTAATAGTATGTCTTTTAGGAATGACCCACTGGAAGGGGGGGAGAAAGTAAGCATAGCACTCTATTTTTCATAAAAAATTTGAAAATATTTTCTTTTGGAGAAAATCATATAGACACATACATATAAAGAGAACATAAATGAATAGTTTAATACATAATAGAATGAAAACATGTATGATTTCATGACTTAGATCAGGAAATATAACACTGCCAACACCTGAAATTATCCCACTACATGCCTTCATTATAACTCTTTCACTGTCTTAAAATTAATACTTAGTCTGAGTCATTGTGTGGTAATCTTTTATGGGTTTTAAAAGCATATCACAAGTGCATATGTAAACAATGCAGTCTCTTTTCAGTATTTTAAGCTCTAAGCTTTATTATATCACATTACAGAATGACAACTACATTGTATCAGTCCCTTACCCAGCATTACATTTATAATATCAATTCATATTGCATGTAGTTCATTCTAGTTCCTAATACAGTGTCCCAGTGTGCTGTCATTATTTATCCATCCTATTCCTATTGCATATGTAGGTAGTTTCACTTTGACCACCTAAAAAGAAAGTGATGATGAAATTTTCTGGACATATGCCCACAAAGTTTTCTTCAGGGTAGATACATAGGTATTAGTGAGCCTATAGTATCATCTCATTGTAATTGTTGTAATTTGCATTTCTAAATTAACATGGAAGTCTCTCTGTGTGTGTGTGAATGTGGGTATGTGCATACTACAGTGCATATGTAGAGGTCAGAGAACAATTTGTGGAAGTCAGAGGACAATTTTGGGTATAGTTCTTCACTTTCCAGTTTTTTCGAGGAAGGGTCTCTTATTCACTGTTGTGTGCTCAGGTGAGCTCCACTGTGAGGTTCCAATTTTCCTTTCTCTGCCTCCCCCCTCCACTTGGGGTCTGGGATTAAAGATGCCTACTATAGTGTCAGGCTTCTTTTGTGTGTGTGTGGTCCTCATGCTTCTGCAGCAAACATTTTAACCATTGACCCATCAGCCCATCCCTTCCAGATCCTTGTAATATGTTTACTGGCTCTTCTGTTAGCATGACATGTCCAATGCATGATATTCTATTGCTATTTTAGAATTGTATGTGCATTTAGAATATAATCCCTTGTGTGCATTCTGTTCTGTCTTTCCCTCTCCCTGTCTCCTCTTGGGTTAGGAGTGTTTTGATGAACAGAAACTTTTGGTTTTCTGTAGTTACATTTGACAATCTTATTGTTAGTAATCAGAGCTGTGAAATATGTGATTTACTTCTAGGTCATACATATCTTCTCTTCTATTATCATACAAAAGCTTAGTAGTCTTGCCTTTCATTTTATATTTTTTTCCACTTGGTTTTATTTTTGTGTGTGTGGTCTAATATCACAGCATAATTTAGTATTTTGTCCTATGTTGCCAGGCTCCACTGGCGGGGGCAGGTAGTGCTGAGGGAAGGACCAGGCTTGCTGGTTCCTCCCAAGGGGTTGAGGAGGAGATGAGCGTCCAACGACTCACACCTCTCCTGGCCACCGGAGAAAAACCACACAGAGTTGGGAGTCTTGTCGAAGCAGGAACTCCATTTATTGCTATGAGCAGTTGCCTATATAATGTTGGGAACAAAGGAGGGGATTCTAGGATGGGGGGAGAGGTAAGGGCTAATAGTAAACTGTGACTATTGAAATGATAATTCTAAATCCCATGCGGAAGTAGCAGGCAAGAAGCCATTAGGCATCTTGCTGAGTCACGTCTGGCCAGAGGCAGATCACCAAACTTTAGCTAGGCTCAGGAAGTTCCACTAGGCCTCAGGTCCGGGCCCCTCAAGGCCCAACATCTCCCCCTTTTGTTTTTGTAAGCACGATGGAAAACATGGCCCCAGTCTTAGGCTGTCCCCCTCTGGGGATCTTACCTGTCATTGGGTACCACGTATCCAGCTTGTTGAGAATCCACTCCATGACCTGTCTTAGGTTGTCCCAGCCTGTCTGAGATCTTACCCGTCATTGGACAGATGGAGGGCAGAGGAGGTGGCAGTGGGTCATCTGAGGAACTTAATTCCTGAGTTGCCAGCCTGTGGTAATGTAATCTGATTGAGTTTTGTTGCCTCTAGCCACTGGTGAATAAATTGTGTAATCTTTTTAATTGCACAAGGCCCGACAGTGAGGATAAAGAGAAGGAGGGGGAGGGGCCCAAGCAGAAGGAGAAGGTAGGGTAAGAAGTAACATAAACCCGTCTACAGCAGGTTGTCCTGCAGGTCTGGCTACCTCCTCTCCAAGTCTTCCTGGAGCCTCTTAATCTTGTCTTGGACAATTCCCGATTTATTGGCATAAAAGCGGCATTTTTCCTGTAAAAACAAACATACGCCTCCTTTTTCGGCCGTTAGTAGGTCTAGTCCTCTCCCGTTTTGTGAATCTAGCTGTTGTTGAAGATAGGTATCCCTCTGATATAGGGAGGGTCTCATTTCCAGGGATGATATCTACATCTGGGATTAAGGTGGCTGGGACACAAAGGCCCGTCCAATTGGTGGGCAGAAAGTCATAGGCCATCCCACCTCCACAAACATAAACCATTCCAGAAGGCAGGCAGGGTTGAGCACAGGGCCTCAGTTGTGTTAAAAGCACAGAAGGAAGGATGAATGTATCCCACATCTATACTGGAATTATTAGGGGAAGGTGGGGCCCAAATGCTCAGAGGAAATCATTGGGAAAAGCTGGACCGGTATAGGGAAGGTGGCTGAGTAATTTTTTAAGGCCGTATGGGCAACTGTACTGCAAGCAGCCAGAGAGGCCCAGATTGGAGGCAAAGCCAGCAGTCCTCCACAAGGGAGGGAATTGTTTGGTTTAGCAGGGTGAAGACCATTTTAGGAACAGTCCTCACGGGTGGGACACTCCCTAGAGAAGTGATTGTCAGTGTCCCCTTCTTGGGACAAATATTTCAGGTCACTCGCTGGCACCCAAATGGGTCTTTTCCTTATTTCAAAGTTTTCCCACGGACAGAAATTCCATGAGCTTTACACAAGTTTCTATCAATAAGCTCCTTTTTGTTACAGAATTTTTGCATTTTAATCACTACTCAGTACAAAAGACTATCAAGGCCAGCCAAATGGCTTTTGACACTGAATATATATAATCTTGCTTACATGCAGGTGCTATAGTCTTGTTAAAGTCTTGCTACCAAAGGGCCAGAGCTATGGATACAAGGCCAGCCAAATGGCTTCTGCCAATTCCTCCTTTTTTTATTTTTTATTAACCGGGCCCTTCTGGGCCTCAGTGCAGAAAGACTGTGTCTGTCTTAGGTAGTCCTCTACGATATTTAGGCCTTACCCATCATCGGTACATGAATTCCATCATTCATGCCCTGTCTTAGGTTGACCTAACTTGAGAGAATCTTACCCGTCTTTGACTACCAGCCTCTGCAGGGGCTTTAAGATAATGTCTCAGGAAGCCGGGGTCTCAGGAAGCCGGGGTCGGGTCTGTAGCTGTATCCCATGTACTTCTGCATGGATATCCATAATGGATCATAAAAGGCATTTAACGAGTATGGGCAGCAGACACAGCATGAGCAAAAGACAAACACCTGTTACAGCAAAGCTTCCTATCCAAGAAGTGAGAGAATTCCATCTAGGCAAGGCAGACTTAAAAGCAGATATTAAGTCATCAGTAGTTTTAAAAAGTAAGATGATTATTTTGCAAAGACAAAATCTCTGAATGTAACTGAATCAGACCCAAGGAAATATTATCATTATGTCAAATACCTCTTAAATGTATTTTCCCAATGCTGTTGACTGTTATTATGTTTTTTAGAAGTAACACAAATCTATTGAAAATCTACATGACACTGCAAATGAGTTTTAACTTTCAACCTTAGTATCTCTTCACCCAAATATGTAACCACATCATACAGAGTGTCTAACAGGTGAAACTGTATCTAGGGTAAGGATTGAGCCCAAGATCTTAAAGAGAGGCAGAGTTTAAACTTTCTTAGGAGCTACTTTAAAGCTGTGAGTATGAAGGATAGTTAGACATTAAAAGTACAAGCCTAAAGCCAAATGGGTCTTTTTCATCTTGAGGGAAGACAGATCTAAACCCTCTCCCTGCTGTGAGGAGTGGGTCTGGTCCTCTCCAGGCCCCAGTCAATGGGCCATTTCTAGAAAAATTTAAAATATTTAAGATGAATAATGCTTTCTTTAGCTGACCATGGGGGGGGGGGGGGGGGTAGTGATTTCTCCCTTTTGTTTTTGTAATTGTGATTTAAGTGTTTGGTCAACAATAGCTTGGCCTCAACAGTTGTATGGGATGGCTGTGTAATATGCGATTTTCCAGGTCTGGAGAAAATCTACAAAGGCCTTGCTTATGAAGCAGGGGCCATTATCTGTTTTAATTTGATCAGGCAGTCCGAGACTGGCAAAACATTCAAGCATATGACTAATGGCATGTTTAGATTTTTTCCGTGCATGTGTCGATGCCCGTTAGGCTCGGGAAAAGGTATCGACAGAAAGAAAAATATCAGTGGGCCCAGTCACCATGAGAGGTCAGACTTTTCCCCTGTCCCCACCTGGGTCAGTCCAAGGGAGCCACATGGCAGTCTCCCAGGAGGGGACTGCCCACCAACTCCCAGCAGAAGAGGGCCAGGCACAAGCTGCCAGGAGGTAGGCCATCTATTTTTTTTTAATTACCCCATTCCGCCCCTGGCTCCCAATAGATTTATAACCATCACATATTATACATTGTACTAAGTTCAATTTTAAAGGTCCCCACAGTCTTGACCAATTTAAGATATTGAGACCTGTAAAATCAAACATGTTAAACATTTCTAATCAAAGCCAGTCTCTGTGCCTGTAATTTTAACTTGCTTGAGGTTTTCCATCTTAAAATCTTAAATCTCAGCCGGGCGTGGTGGCGCATGCCTTTAACCTCAGCACTTGGGAGGCGGCCGTAGGAGGATTGCCATGAGTTCTAGGCCACCCTGAGACTCCATAGGGAATTCCAGGTCAGCCTGGGCTAGAGTGACACCCTACCTCAAGAAACCAAAAAAAAAAAAAAAAAAAAAAAAAAAAAAAAAATCTTAAATCTCTCCGTGCAATATATCTAGTCAAGCACATCAGTCCGTTACAAATTTAACCTTGATCAAACTCTCTGGGATTGGGCAGCAGGACGCAGCCAGCCCTTATGCCGGTAGCTCATTTCCAACAAAGTCCTCTACAGTCTTTCCTTCTCCTTAGAAAGCTCATTAGCCAAGCCATGAAGTTCAATGCTGTCTGCACTTAGCATTCTCAGACTCTCATCACAATACTCCATAAAATTTGGCTTACCACTCCAGAAGACACCTTCAGTTACAAGCACCAAGTCCATGCCTATTCCTCCAAAACAAAGGTTCCAAAAGATCAACATCCACATGGTCAGGTTCATCTCAGTCCCCTCCTCGGTCTGTATCAGACAGCTTTAGGTTCGCTGAGATAAACTTCCAGACCAGGTACAGTTATGGAGGAAGGGATATTTATTAAAGCTTACAGATCCAGGGGAAGTTCCATAATGGCAGGAAAAGTTGGCCTGCCTTCACAGGCCCAAGCAGAGAAAGAGAGAGAGCACAAGCCTTCAGAAATACAAAAGTAGCAGATGCAGCTTGCCAGCAAGTCGAGAGTGAAAGGAAAGAGAAAAGGAACGAAGAGATGTTGACAAACAAGTACAGGTTATAGAAGCAAAGTTTATCGCATTAAATATAAAGACTACCTCATAACTTATGGCGGTATGCTCACCCCCATACGTACACCGATTGACCTCCTCAAGAAATGCCTCTCACGGGGCACTAGTCTGCCGGACTCCAAGAGCCACACGTTAGGCACCAGATGCCGGCCTCTGCCGGTGGAGGCAGGTAGTGCCGAGGGAAGGACCAGACCTGCTGGTTCCTCCCAAGGGGTTGAGGAGGAGATGAGCGTCCGATGACTCAGACCTCTCCTGGCCACCAGAGAAAAACCACACTGAGTCAGGAGTCTTGTCAAAGCAGGAACTCGATTTATTGCTATGAGCAGTTGCCTATATAATGTTGGGGATTAAGGCGGGGATTTTAGGAAGGTGGGGAAAGGTAAGGGCCAATAGTAAACTGTGACTATTGAAATGATAATTCTAAATCCCATGCGTAAGTAGCAGGCAAGAAGCCATGAGGCATCTTGCTGAATCACGTCTGGCCAGAGGCACATCCCCAAACATTTGCTAGGCTCAGGAAGTTCCACTAGGCCTCACATCTGGGCCTTTCAGAACCCAACAATTCAGGACATTATGAAAAGGTCAAACATGAGAATTCAGGGCATAGTAGAAAGAGAAGAATTTCACTCCAAAGGCATAGTAGGAATCTTCAACAAAATCATAGAAGAAAACTTCCCCCAAATTGGGAAAGAGGTTCCAATGCAGATACAGGAAGCCTTTAGAAAACCAGCCAGACAAAACCTGGAA
The DNA here is from genome assembly GCA_036346955.1 of Dipus sagitta. Taxonomy (NCBI): domain Eukaryota; kingdom Metazoa; phylum Chordata; class Mammalia; order Rodentia; family Dipodidae; genus Dipus; species Dipus sagitta. The sequence continues at coordinate 62,151,845 of CM070775.1, forward strand.
AGAACCTCTCCTCGCCATATTATAATCAAACTACCAAACACACAATCCAAAGAAAAAATATTGAAAGCAGCTAGAGAGGAAAATCAAGTTACCTACAAAGGCAAGCCCATCAGGATCACAGTAGATTACTCAACACAAGCTTTCAAAGCCAGAAGGGCTTGGAGTGATGTATTCCAAATTCTGAAAGATAGCAACTGTCAGCCAAGGTTACTTTATCCTGCAAAACTATCCATTCAAATAGATGGAGAAATAAGGACATTCCATGACAAAAGCAGGCTAAAGGAGTATTTGAAGACAAAACCAGCTCTACAGAAAATACTTGAAAGAATCCTCCATGCCCAAGAGAAGGAAAAACACACATATAAGGAACCTGGAAAACACCAAGCAATACTCAAATACTAGTTAACACAAGAGAGCAAAGGTAGAACTGGAACCACACACACACACACACAAAAAATGGCAAACATCAATACACACCTTTCAGTAATATCTCTTAATATCAACGGCCTCAATGCCCCAACCAAAAGACATAGGTTTGCAGACTGGGTTAAAAAGCAGGATCCTACAATTTGTTGTCTCCAAGAAACTCACCTTTCTACAAAGGATGGACATTATCTTAGGGTGAAAGGTTGGAAAACAGTGTTTCAAGCAAATGGACCCAGAAAACAAGCAGGGGTTGCTATCCTAATATCTGACAAGGCAGACTTCAGTCCAACATTAGTCAAGAAAGATAAGGAAGGTCACTTTATATTGATTAAGGGCACACTCCAACAGGAGGACATTACAAACCTAAACATATATGCACCAAACATGGGGGCTCCCAAATTCATCAAACAAACACTGTTAGAACTAAGGTCACAGATAACACCAAACACAGTGGTAGTGGGTGACTTTAACACCACACTTTCATCAATTGACAGGTCATCCAGGGAAAAAATAAACAGACAGGCATCTGGATTAAATGAGGTCATAGAAAGAATGGACCTAACAGATATATACAGAACATTTCATCCAAATGCTGCAGAATATATATTCTTTTCAGCAGCACATGGAACATTCTCTAAAATAGACCATATATTAGGACACAAAGCAAATCTTTTTTTTTTTTTTGTTTTGTTTTGTTTTCGAGGTAGAGTCCCACTCTAGCCCAGGCTGACCTGGAATTTACTATGGAGTCTCAGGGTGGCCTCGAACTCACAGCGATCCTCCTACCTCTGCCTCCCGAGTGCTGGGATTAAAGGCGTGCACCACCACTCCCGGCTACAAAGCAAATCTTAATAAATTCAGGAAAATTGAAATAATTCCTTGCATTCTATCTGACCACAATGGAATGAAACTACAAGTCAATAGCAAGAAAGGCTATAGAGCATTCACAAAATCATGGAAACTAAACAATACACTGGTAAATGATGAATGGGTAAATGAAGAAATCAAGAAGGAAATCAAAAAATTTATAGAGTTAAACGATAAGGAGAACACAACATACCAAAATCTCTGGGACACAATGAAAGCAGGTCTAAGAGGTAAATTTATAGCTTTAAGTGCCTATATTAAGAAATTAGAAAGGTCACAAGTAAACGACCTAATGCTTCACCTTAAAGCCTTGGAAAAAGAAGAACAAGGCAAACCAAAAATCAGTAGACAGGAAGAAATAATAAAGATTACGGCAGAAATCAATGAAATACAAACTAAAAAAAAAAAAAAAAAATCCAAAGAATTAATGAAACAAAGAGCTGGTACTTTGAAAGGGTAAACAAGATTGATGAACCCTTAGCAAATCTGACCAAAAGAAAGAGAGAAGAGACACAAATTAATAAAATTAGAGATGAAAAAGGTAACATCACAACAGATGCCAGAGAAATTCAAAAAATCATAGGGACATATTATAAAAGCATATACTCCACAAAGTATGAAAATCTGAAAGAAATGGATGATTTCCTTGATTTATAAGACCTACCTAAATTAAATAAAGATGAGATTAATCACTTAAATAGACCTATAACAAGTATGGAGATCCAAACAGTTATCAAAAATCTCCCAACTAAAAAAGCCCAGGCCCAGATGGATTCACTGCAGAATTTTACCAGACCTAACACCAGAGCTAACACCATTGTTTCTTAAGCTGTTCCATGAAATAGAAAAAGAAGGAATTCTACCAAACTCCTTCTATGAAGCCAGCATCACCCTGATACCAAAACCAGGAAAAGATAGAACAAAAAAAGAAAATTACAGACCAATCTCCCTCATGAACATAGATGCAAAAATTCTCAACAAAATATTGGCAAACAGAATACAAGAATATATCAGGAAGATCGTTCACCCTGACCAAGTAGGCTTTATCCCAGAGATGCAGGGATGGTTCAACATACACAAATCTATAAATGTTATACATTATATAAATGGGTTGAAGGACAAAAATCACATGATCATCTCATTAGATGCAGAGAAGGCGTTCGACAAAATCCAACATCCCTTCATGATAAAAGTCCTACAGAGACTGGGAATAGAAGGAACATATCTCAATATAATAAAGGTATTTATGATAAGCCTACAGCCAACATATTACTAAATCGGGAAAAACTGGAAGCTTTTCCACTAAAATCAGGAACAAGACAAGGGTGTCCACTCTCCCCACTTTTATTTAATATAGTTTTGGAAGTCTTGACCATAGCAATAAGGCAAGAGACATGCATAAAAGGGATTCAAATTGGAAAGGAAGAGGTCAAGTTATTATTTGAAGATGACATGATTCTATATATAAAGGACCCTAATGACTCTACTAGCAAACTGTTAGAGCTGATAAAAACCTACAGCCATGTAGCAGGATACAAAATAAATACACAGAAATCAGTAGCCTTCATATATGCTAACAGCAAACACACGGAGGATGAAATCAGAGAATCACTCCCATTCACAATTGCATCAAAAAAAAATAAAGTACCTTGGAATAAACCTAACCAAGGAAGTAAAGAATCTCTACAATGAGAACTTTAAAACACTCAAGGAAGAAATTGCAGAAGACACTAGGAAGTGGAAAAACATCCCTTGTTCCTGGATTGGAAGAATCAGTATTGTGAAAATGGCAATCTTACCAAAAGCAAGCTACACATTTAGTGCAATCCCTATCAAAATTCCAAAGGCATTCTTCATGGAAATAGAAAAAACAACCCAAAAATTCATTTGGAATCACAAAAAACCTCGAACATCTAAAATAATACTGAGCAACAAAAATAAGGCTGGTGGTATCACCATACCTGATTTTAACCTATACTACAGAGCCAGAGTAACAAAAACAGCATGGTACTGGCACAAAAGCAGACTTTCAGATCAATGGAACAGAATACAGGACCCAAATGTAACTCCAGGTAGCTATAGCCACCTGATATTCGATAAAAATGCCAAAACTACTCATTGGAGGAAAGACAGCCTCTTAAGCAAATGGTGCTGGGAAAACTGGATATATATCTGTAGAAGGATGAAAATAGATTCTTCTCTCTCTCCATGCACAAGGATTAAGTCCAAATGGATTAAAGACCTTAACATCAGACCTGAAACTCTGAAACTGAGAGAGGAAAAATGTAGGGGAAACTCTTCAACATATTGGTCTTGGCAAAGACTTTCTGAATACAACCCCAATTGCTCAGGCAATAAAACCACAGATCAACCACTGGGACCTCATGAAATTACAAAGATTTTGTACATCAAAACACACTGTGAATAAAGCAAAGAGGCAACCTACAGAATGGGAAAAAAATCTTTGACAGCTATACATCTGATATAGGATTAATATCTAGGATATACAAAGAACTCAAGAACTTAAATAATAAGGAATCAAACAAGCCAATCTAAAATGGGCTATGGAGCTAAATAGCGAATTCTCAAAGGAAGAAGTACGAATGGCATATAAGCATCTAAAATAACGTTCTACGTCACTAGTCATCAGGGAAATGCAGATTAAAACTACATTGAGATTCCATCTCACTCCTGTCAGATTGGCTACCATCATGAAAACAAATGATCATAAATGTTGACGGGGATGTGGAAAAAGAGGAACCCTTCTACACTGTTGGTGGGAATGCAATCTGGTCCAGCCATTGTGGAAATCAGTGTGGAGGTTCCTAAAACAGCTAAAGATTGATCTACCATATGACCCAGCTATAGCACTCCTAGGCATATATCCTAAGGACTCATCTCATTTCCTTAGAAGTACGTGCTCAACCATGTTTATTGCTGCTCAATTTATAATAGCTGGGAAATGGAACCAGCCTAGATGTCCCTCAACTGATGAGTGGATAATGAAGATATGGCACATTTATACAATGGAGTTTTACTCAGCAGTAAAGAAAAATGAAGTTATGAAAATTACAGAAAAGTGGATGGATCTGGAAAGGATTATACTAAGTGAGGTAACCCAGGCCCAGAAAGCCAAGTGCCACATGTTCTCCCTCATATGTGGATCCTAGCTACAGATGATTGGGCTTCTGTGTGAGAAGGAAAAAACTCAGTAGCAGAGGCCAGTAAGTTAAAAAGGAGATAGAAAGGAAGGAGAAAGGAGGGGAGGAGGGCATTTATTAGGTTGGTATTATATATATGTAAGTAGAAAGATCGAGATGGGGAGGGGATATCTTGGAGAATGGAATTTCAAAGGGGAAAGTGGGGGGAGGGAGGGTACTACCATGGGATATTTTTTATAATCATGGAAAATATTAATAAAAATTGAGAAAATAAAAAAAATAATAAAAGGTGCTTCATGAAAAGCCTAATGGCCTGGATTCAATTCCCTAGTTCCCACATAAAAGCAGATGCACAAAGTGGTGCATGAATCTGGAGTTTGTTCTCTCTCTCTCTCAAATAAATAAATAAATTTTTTTAAAGATAAGCCATATTTGAAACAGATATTTGCAGTGATCAACTATAGTAATAGGCAACTAACATTCAAAAATATTTGAAGTATTCCTTTGAATCAGTGAGAAAAAGAAACTCCCCAAGAAGACAGGCAAGGGACAGCAACTAAAGAGGAATTACAACTGGCCAATAAGCACATGAAACAGGCTGTCAGCCCAACTGATAACAAAATGTACACAATGGTATGCCACTTTCCTCCCATGTCATACCCACCACATTAGTGAGTGCTGCCATTGGCAAGGATGTGACACAATGGCAGCTCTGCAATGATATTAGGAGCAAGAATTGGCTGCTTTCTGAAAAGCATTTTGCTGATAGCATGTGGCTCTGTTAGTGCTCATCTCCCACGAGCCAGGAGCTCCTCCTTTCAGTGTTCATCTTCTAGTACTTTTATGTAGAGCATTCACGGTTTATAAGAAGAAATAAATACCCACCCACAGCAGGATAGACACATTGTGACATATGTACACAATAGTACATGACACCTGTATAAAGGATGTATAAAGACTGTGCAAACTTCTAAAATGTAGGATGTTTATAATATGTCATACATTGTTCTAAGTGCATTGAATGAATTTATTCACTTAATATGCTATATTTAATTTTCTTCACATTAATAACAGTACCAGGTATAAAGTCATTAGTACTATTTTATCCCATTTGGTAGAATAAATAAATGACTTCTGACAGAAGTCATAAGGCTAGTTATTGTTAGCAAAGGAGTTTTCTAATTTTGTCTACTTTTAAACTCACTAGTTTATAGCTTCTGCATTATTAAAAATAAATCACATAGTATGCTACCATTAATCTTCATTTTTAAAACTACCAACAGGGCTGAAGATGTAGCTCAGTTGTAGAGTTCTTGCTAAGCATATAAGGCCCTTGATTCTGTGATGAGTACTTTTAAAAAGGGGAGGGAGGGAGGGAGGGAGAGAAAGAGAGAGAGAGAGGAAACAAAGAAGAAAAAGTCTATCAAAAATACTCAGTAGTGTTAAATATATGAAGATAATTTGTAAAGCAACATATCATCTATCACAGTAATGTTTTACAACAATATGTGATGCAAATGCCACATTGTGAATGTCTCCCACAATTCTCTGACTCTGATCCAAGCCTCTGGCAAGTGAAGACATGAAATCCTAAACTGCAGCTCACTGGGCTGCAGACCGGTGATGAACTTCCCACTTAGTTCACTCCCTAAGCCAGTGACCAGCTCTGGTCTCGGATGCAGTCACTTCCAGGCTCAGTGTCACTGCAGCCATAGTAGAACAGTCTTTGATATGTCAGTGACTATAGCAAGAGCGTTTGAAGAGATTCAGAGTGGAGAGAGGTGGGGGTCAAGATAGGGAAGCGAATACCACCCCTTCTCATAGTGTGCTCCAATTCCACCATCCCAGATTTAAATGGGATTTTGCAGTCAAAACCACCAGTTTGGGTTTCACTACAGGCTCAGCCTACAATGTGGACACTTCAAAGACTTCAAAGGTAAGGGGACAGAGTACTGTATCAGGAGTGAAACCAAAAATGTCCGATTCAACAAAGCTTTTGGAGGGTGGTTTAAAGGGCTTGAAGTGATTTCCACTTAAAAACACTGCAAGTGAATGAACCAAAAAAAAAAAAAAAATCAAAAAATAATAGGCAAGAGGACAAAAATGTCTCATTTTTTTTTCCTTTTGTTAATGCTATAGAAATATCAATCCTAGGGGCTTGGTGAGATTTTACAAGGCTGGATCCATGAAGCTGCGCCTGACTTTCTGAGCAAAATTCAGAAGGCTCTACTTTCATGCATTTCTACTCAGTTCCATTTTTAATAATTCATAGGTAAAAGGAAAAGAAAGGAAGATATAGTAGGAGCCCACTCTGGCAAGTAACCTGCTAAGAGCTTTCATCCTGTTTTACCTTGCCAACATAACTAACCTGTGAAATAATATGATTGTCTCCTGTTCACAAGTGAGGAAACTCAGGCCTGGATTGGCTAAACCAGCTTGTTCCACAAAGGCACACTACTGAATTCAACACTCTGGAAGCTACAAAGGTTGTGGCTTTCACAGTGCCATGTGGCATTATGGAAGTGAATACAAAAAGGGCCTAATCTAAACAAGCCTAAATATAATAATTACACCTAGTTTAAAATATTCATTTTTAGATTTATGTACAAGCTAAAAATGCTTTTTGAACCTCCTTCAAAACTCACTGGGGTGGATATTGCATGATTTTCGTTTCTTTCAATATGCTTAGTGGTTTTATAAGGTTCTAACTAGTGCCTATCAGCAGTAATGGTGTGGGTTGCAATGAGAGCTCTGGGACTCTAAGTCACTCTCTGAAGGTTTTCTGGCTTATAGTGTTTAGGTTCTGAACAGTTAGAAAAAACTGGTTATGCTTACAGCAAAGGCCTTTCTAACTGAAAAATACAGTGGTTTTTTTTTTTTTTTTAAACTCAGTATCTTTATGAACTGCTGTGGCCAAATGAGTATTGTTTAATTTTTATTTTGAATTAAAGGCTTGGAAACCTGAGTAATATAAAGTCTAATGATAAGCTGAGCTGAGCTGCTCTCCTCTGAGAGCCATAGTGATGTATTAAAACGAGAATTATTTTGTACACTGTGCTGTACCTTAACATCAGAGCCTCAGCAGACTGAAAAATCACTACCCAGATAATGAAATTATAAAAGAGTTTTAATTTCATGTTAGACTTGTATTACAAATTACTAGGGAATGAAATAAGGGAGAAAATAATTTTTAGGCAAGTTCCTCCAGTGGATTACCAAACTGGAAGGACTTTCTGCTGAAAAGGCTTGTGAAAGGTTTTATCAGATATAGCAAAAATACTTAAAATGTTCAGATCACAAAGTCTGCTTAAAGCAATGTAAAAATTACTTAAGTTTTAAAAATGGGGCTAGAGATGTAGCTCAGTGGTGGATAACTTGCCTAGCAGGTACAAGACTCTGGGTTCAATCACCAGCATTAAAAATGTAAAAGCAGGGCTGGAGAGATGGCTTAGCAGATAAGTGCTTGCCTGTGAAGCTTAAGGACCCTGGTTGGAGGCTTGATTCTCCAGGACCCACGTTAGCCAGATGCACAAGGGGACGCACTCGTCTGGAGTTTGTTTGCAGTGGCCGAAGGTCTGGCGTGCCCATTCTCTCTCTCTCTCTCTCTCTCTCTCTCTCTCTCTCTCTCTCTCTCTCTGCCTCTTTCTCTGTCACATTCAAATAAATAAATAAAAAAAAATAAAACAAAAAAAAATTTTTTTTAATGTAAAGGCCATGCAAGTACTTTACAGCAGAAAACGGTCATTTGCAAAATTATATGACACAAACATACAAATTTTGGCAGCATGTAAGTACTTTACAGCAGAAAAAGGTCATTTGCAAAATTATATGACACAAACATACAAATTTTGGTAGCATCATAGCTATTTAAAGGGACCAAGGTCAAGGACCTTTGGAAAGCGCATGCCAGTCAAGAGTATCACATTTACACATATGCAGGAGCTGATCTTCCACAGCCACATTTGCATGGGAGAAATAAGCTAACCTATCCCTCACAAAGATGCTACCTGAACCACAGCAGACTTGGGGTTTGGGTTGCACAACATTACTTACATACAAAGCATTCTCATTTCAATGAGGCAAAATAAATGCTCTCAAAAACCTACGGTGACAGGAGTCAATCCTATAGTAGAAAAATATTAGGAGTTGCTTTTCAAGGTTGGAACCATCTTCGTCTTCAGGGCTTGAAATCTTTTTACATCTTTGTGCTCACAGGTATCTGAAATCAGTGGGTGTTGCCCTGGTCACTGCCTCACACCAGAGTGAGGCATGGAAGCTACTCATAATTAGTGGTCAAGTTTGTGCTGACCCATAGGTCAAAAAGGGCCTATAAAAGATCCCAAGTTGTTTCCTGCTTATAATAGATGCCTGCCCCATGACAGAGCTCAACAAGTCTCAGGGCATACAAAAAAACTTCCTCAAATGTCCACTACATGGAAGCAATGAGGGTCATAAATAATCATAACTGCTAAGTAATGCACTATGGAAATAGTATATACATTTCTGAATATGTTGAAATGTGACAAGTGTTTCAATGAGTACAACACATGTGTATCTCATTTATGTTTGAACACATGTTTATACACATGAATATCAAATTGAACAAGAGGTATTTAGTTGGCAGATGGTCAAGAGAGTCAAGAGTAGTTCAGGATACAGTTTTTCTTTTTCATCTATTAGCCTAAAAAGACACATCTTGCCGAATTATGCATAGTATATATGTCTAGAGTACAGATTTGAAACAGCCATCTCACTTTAAAACTAACTTTAAATGTGTGATGTGAATCTGTATGAAAATGGACCTACCTCAGACTGGGAAAACAAGTAGAAACAAAGATAAGCATGAAAGATTCATTGTTTCATGTTGGGAAACATATTCACCTGACAGCTCATGTTTAAATATCAATAGTTGGGCTGGAGAGATGGCTTATTAGTTAAGGTGCTTGCCTATAAAGCCTAAAGACCCAGGTTCAATTCCCCAGTTCCCATGTAAGCCAGATGCACAAGTTGGCACATGTATCTGGAGTTTGTTTTTAGTGGCTAGAGGCCCATTCTTTCCCTCTCTCTAGCTGTCTCTCTCTCTCTCTCTCTCATAAACAAATAAAATATTTTTTAAGTAAGAAAATATACTAACAGTGTAATCAAGCCTCTAAAGTCAGTTCTAAGTTCAATTTCAGTTTTAACTACTTGTGACAACCCCTCATGTGATGTCCAACCCACTGGAAGTTTGTGTACAGGAAGCTTTTAGTGGGAAGGAAAAGAAAGCATGCTCCTTGGTTCTCCCCACCGGGCTCTGCTGGTGGGGGCAGGTAGTGCTGAGGGAACGACCAGGCCTGCTGGTTCCACCCAAGGGGTTGAGGAGGAGATGAGCGTCCGACGACTCAGACCCCTCCTGTCCACCAGAGACAAACCACACTGAGTCGGGAGTCTTGTCAAAGCAGGAACTCCATTTACTGCTATGAGCAGTTGCCTATATAATGTTGGGAATGAAGGAGGGGATTCTAGGATGGGGGGAGAAGTAAGGGCCAATGGTAAACTGTGACTATTGAAATGATAATTCTAACTCCCATGCGGAAGGAGCAGACAAGAAGCCATTAGGCGTCTTGCTGAGTCATGTCTGGCCAGAGACAGGTCGCCAAACTTTAGCTAGGCTCAGGAAGTTCCACTAGGCCTCATGCCTGGGCCTTTCAGAGCCCAACATCTCCCCCTTTTGTTTTTGTAAGAGCATTAGTCACCGTGGCCCCTGTCTTAGGTTGTCCCCCTCTGGGGGTCTTAACCATCATTGGGTACCAGGTGTTTAGCTCAGAGCATTCATCATGGCCCCTGTCTTAGGTTGTCTCCCTCTGGGGATCTTAACCATCACTGGGTACCATGTGTTTAGTTTGCTGAGAACCCTCTCCATGGCCTGTCTTAGGTTGTCCCCCTATGGGGATCTTACCGTCATTGGTCACATGGAGGGCAGAGGAGGTGGCAGTGGATCATCTGAGGAACTTAATTCCTGAGTTGCCAGCCTGTGATAATGTATTTTGACCTGATGAAGTTTTATTTCCTCTAGCCGTTGGTGAATAAATTGCATAATCTTATTAATTACACAAGGCCCAACAGTGAGGATAAGGAGAAGGAAAAGGAGGGGGAGTGGCCAAGTAGAGGGAGAAGGTAGGGTAAGAAGTCATGTAAGCCCGTCCGCAGCGGGTTGTCCTGGAGATCCCGCTGCCTCCTCTCCAAGTCTTCCTGGAGCCTCTTAACCTTGTCCTGGACGATTCCTGATTTATTGGTGTAAAAGCAGCATTTTTCCTATAAAAACAAACATATGCCTCCTTTTTCGGCCGTTAGTAGGTTTAGTCCTCTCCTGTTTTGTAGGACTACCTCAGCCAGGGAATCTAGCTGTTGTTGAAGATAGGTCTCCCTCTGATATAGGGAGGGCCTCATTTCCAGGGATGATATCTACATCTGGGATTAAGGTGGCTGGGGCACAAAGCCCCGTCCAATTGGTGGGCATAAAGTCATAGGCCATCCCACCTCCACAAACATAAACCATTCCAGAAGGTGGGCAGCGTTGAGCACTGGGATGAGTTGTGTTAAAAGTACAGAAGGGAGGATGAATGTATCCCACATCTATACTGGAATTATTAGGGGAAGGCAGGGCCCAAATGCCCAGAGGAAACATTGGGAAAAGCTGGACGGGGATGGGGAAGGTGGCTGAGTAATTTTTTAAGGTTGTGTGGGCAACTGTACTGCAAGCAGCCAGAGAGGCCCAGATTGGAGGCAAAGCCAGCAATCCTCTGCAAGGGAGGGAATTGTTTGGTTTAGCAGGGTGAAGATCATTTTAGGAACAGTCCTCAGGGGTGGGACACTCCCTAGAGAAGTGATTGTCAGTGTCCTCTTGTTGGGACAAATATTTTAGGTCTCTCGTTGGTACCCAAATGGGTCTTTTTTCATCTTGAGGAAAGACAGATCCAAACCCTCTCCCTGCTGTGAGGAGTGGGTCTGGTCCTCTCCAGGCCCCAGTCAATGGTCCCCTCCATCTTACCCAGATAGAACTGTAGGTAACGGATGAGGACCAATGTTTTTGAAAAGGGGATAGTTGTTTATCTTCTTTAGAAAAGTTTAAAATATTTAGGGTAAATAATGCCTTTTTTAGTTGGTCGTGTGGGGGTAAGGATTCCCCCTTCTGTTTTTGTAATTGAGACTTGAGAGTCTGATTATATCTTTCAACGATAGCTTGGCCCCGGGGGTTGTATGGGATGCCTGTGGAATGTGAGATTTTCTAGGTCTGGAGAAAATCTATAAAGGCCTTGCTTACGAAGCAGGGGCCATTATGTGTTTTAATTTGATTAGGCAGCCCAAGAGTGGCAAAACATTGAAGCATATGACTAATGGCATGTTTAGATTTTTCCCTGGCATGTGCCAATGCCCAGCAGGCGCGGGAGAAGGTATCGACTAAAAGAAAAATATATTTAAGTTTTCCAAATGGAGAATAGTGTGTGACATCAATTTGCCACAGATCATTAGGGCGGAGCCCTTGAGGATTGCTTCCTGAAGGGGGGATACTTGGAGGAAAGGCTGACAGGACTTACAAGTCCGGACAATTTTTTTAAGGTCCTTGACTGGTACCTGTGGAAACCTGTGCTTGAGACCTCTCCAGTTGACATGGGTCAATTAGTGGAAACGTGTAGCTTCTGTAATAGTATTACACTGAGGCATAGAAGCCATTTTATCAGCCAAATTGTTTCCTCGAGAGAGAAATCTGAGTAAATTTTGATGACCCCTGAGATGTTGAAGAAAAATGGGGTTAATTCTTTGTTTGAGAAGGGAAGGAGCTTAAAGGGAGGCGCAGTTTGAACTTTTTCCAGAGCTACTTTAAAGCTGTGAGTAAGAAGGATAGTTAGACATTGGTGGGTATGGTCCTGGAGTGTGGAGGAATCTAGGCACCCAAGAATAATATCATCCATGTAAATATAAAACAGGGTATCAGGGAGATTGATATGAGAAGAGAAAATGGATGACAGGTAATATTGACAAATGGGTGGGCTATTAGCCATGCCCTGAGGTAAGACAGTCCATTCAAATCTCCTATCTGGGCCACAAAAATTAACAGTGGGTACAGAGAATGCAAAATTTTCCATGTCTCCTGGATGGAGAGGGATAGAGAAGAAGCAATCTTTAATGTCAATGATAGTAATATGGTAAATATTGGGAATAGCTGGGATCCATGGGAGGCCCCTCTGGGGGGGTTACGAAGGGGATCATGCATTCATTGATCTCCCTTAAATCATGTAGAAATCTCCAGGACCCATTAGGCCTTTTTATGACAAAGACAGAGAGTTCCAGGGACTAGTGGAGGGACGGATATGTCCGGCCTCCAACTGTTGATCAATAAGTATGTGGAGCTGGTGTAACTTAGAAGAAGGGAGAGGCCACTGCTCAACCCATATAGGATCCCCCGGTCTCCACTGGAATTTAAACGGTGGGGGGGGGGGGGGGGGCTTGGGCCCTGGCCCTTAGAATTGGGGGTGATTATTGGAGTACTTTTGTCTGAGTTGCTCAAAGTAAGGGTCATCTCTATAATTGGGATGATATTCCCTCCCTTCCTCAGACTGTTGTTGATATTCTTTTTTATCTAACAAATCATTATAAAAGGCCTTATGGTCAGTAGTGATGAAAGCTTCAGCATCTCCAAGGATGTCTTGCCCCAGTAAGTTAGCAGTGAGCCCAGTCACCACAAGAGGGCGGACTTCTCCCCTGTCCCCACCTGGGTCAGTCCAAGGGAGCCATATGTCAGTCTCCCAGGAGGTGGACTGCCTGCCAACTCCCAGTAGGGGAGGGCCGGGCACAAGCTGCCAGTAGGGGGTAACATCCTCCTTTCTCAGGACCATTTGGTCTGCTCCAGTGTCGATGAGAAGTTTGAATTTTTTATTGCCAATATTTCAAATAATTTGGGGTCTAAGGCCGGGGACCAGGGGGATGGTCCAATAGGCTTTGACGGTCTCTTTCCCTTTATTTAATGGGGCTGGGGGGAGCCCCGGGAGGAGTTTAAAGGCTTTCCCTGTATGTTAAACTTCCATTTACACTCCTTAGCCCAATGAAACCCCTTATTGCATTGAAGGCCGTGGGTGTGAGGGGCGTTGGTCATCCCCCCAAAGGGCGGGGGAGGCTTTGTCTTGTTGGGGCACTCCTTTTTAAAGTGGCCCTCATCCCCGCATCCAAAACATGTCAGGTTTTTAGGATTTAACTGTAATGCACAGACCGTATTGGCCAAATCTCTCTGTTTATTTTCCTGAAGGGCGGCAGCCATGGCCCTAGCCTGATGGGAGATAGTGCCAACGTCCTTGGTGGCTACAATCCATCTACTTATGGAGTTGTCCTTGAGACCCGCACAGGCGAGGCGGTGATTGGCCGTCATCCCTTCCCAGACCAACATTTTAGTAAACTGATCCCGTAATGCCCCTGGGGGAAATTTTCTTTGGAGACGTTTTTTTCACCCTATCTATAAATGTAGCCAAGTCCTCAGATGGTTTTTGAGTAATAATCATAAGGGGGGTTTCAGAGGGTCCCTCATCGAGCTTTTTCCATGCCGCCAAGCCCAGTGCCCTGACCTGGTCCCTATACGGGTCAGGTATAGCCGCCTGTTGAGTGCCTGTAGCATATTGACCAGAGGTACCGGAGAGCATCCCAAAAATTATCGGCACAGGGGGCTGTTGATTTTGGTTTCATTCTGCCTGTGCACGGCATTCATCTTTAAAAAAGGCACACCACTTAATGTATAGGGGACCTGACATGACAGCCCTGACTAGATTTTTCCAATCTTGGGTTGTACAAGGTTGATGGGCAAGTCCCTGTAGTAGGGTCTCAGCCCAAGGAGAGTTGGGTCCATCCTCCGTGACCGCCTTTTTAAGCTCCTTAAGGTCCTGAGCTTCCCATGGATACCAGGAAGCAGGGCGATTGCCCCCTGGATTTAGATTGATGGGAAATAAAAAAGTAGCTTTATTTTCTGGTGGCTTGGCTGCCAAATATGAAGGAGGGCCTGAGGGGGTCTCGGCGGCCAAATATGAAGGAGGGGCCGAGGGGTTCTAGAAAGGGTTAGTTGATGGAGGAGGTGGAGGAGGTCCCCCGGAAGGCCAGGGAGCACTCTCAAGTGAGTGAGTATAAAGATGTATCCTTTTGGGTTTTTTTTTAAAGCTGTATCTCCAGGAGGAGTAGCCGATCAGGCTGTATACTATCTTTTTCTTTTGTCTTTTGTTTATGTTTGGTTGGCCTTGGAGGGAAGCAGTCCTTGATGGCTGAGATCAGAGAGAAGACCCCTGAGGGGGGTATTTGACCCTTCTCCACATGTGCCCGACAAACAAGGGCCTCTACCCTATCCCACGTGTCCCAGTCAAAGAGATTTCCTTCCGGCAGCCATGGCGCCAGCTTAAGAAGGCAATCCCAGGTCTATCAAGCCTGATTATCAGTCAGATTAAGCCCTCTACTCTTTAGGAGTGCCCTGAGGGATTCTAAGGCAGGATTGGATTTAGAGGTAGACTGTCCCTTATTATAAAGTTGAGAGAAAAATGTACATAAAATTAGGGCAATAGCAGCCCACAGACACACAACTACAACACAACCACAAGGATCCAAAAGATAGGTAAACATATTGTACAAAAGCTGCAGATGTAGTTTGTCTGCGAACTGAAAGTGAAAGGAAAGAGAAAGAGAACAAAGAGATGTTGACCAACAAGTACAGGTTATAGAAGCAAAGTTTAGCACATTAAATATGAAGACTACCTCATAACTTATGGGGTATGCTCACCCGCATATGTACACTGATTGACCTCCTCAACGAATGCCTCTCATGGGGCACTAGTCTGCCAGACTCCGAGTGCTGCACCTTAGGCGCCAGATGCCGGGATCCGCCGGCAGGGGCAGATAGTGCTGAGGGAAGGACCAGGCCTGCTGGTTCCTCCCAAGGGGTTGAGGAGGAGATGAGCGTCTGATGACTCAGACCTCTCCTGGCCACCGGAGAAAAACCACACTGAGTGGGGAGTCTTGTCGAAGCAGGAACTCCATTTATTGCTATGAGCAGTTGCCTATATAATGTTGGGAACGAAGGAGGGAATTCTAGGATGGAGGGAGAGGTAAGGGCCAATAGTAAACTGTGACTATTGAAATGATAATTCTAACTCCCATGCGGAAGTAGCAGGCAAGAAGCCATTAGGCGTCTTGCTGAGTCATGTCTGGCCCGAGACAGGTCGCCAAACTTTAGCTAGGCTCAGGAAGTTCCACTAGGCCTCATGCCTGGGCCTTTCAGAGACCAACATCTCTCCTGGTACTAGGAGCTGACAGAGGGAAACTCACCTTCTGGCGTAGCCTCACAGATCCTAATGCATAAAGTGTGATGTCTAGAAAACAAACAGAACCTGGGCACAAGATCAAGGGCAGTTCATCAGGAATAAATGATTGCACACTGGACACAGAGGGTCTTGGACACATTAGTTAGCCTCTCTGATTATAGAGGCCATACTTGTAAGTGAGGCCAACAGTACCTGCCTTATGAGTTGTAAAGGACAAATGAGACAGTATTTCTAAATCTCTTACCATATGCCCAATGGTCTGGCATATATTAAAGCATGCAAATGAAGCAGTTGTTCCTGCTCTGCTTTCAATCATTAATTATAATTTTTATATTTATCCCTAGCATATCATACATGAACTCAAAGCCAGTTGGTTAATTATATGAAAATGAGCACATATATGATAAGGTAATCTCTGAGTCTTTTTACTTACTCTTACTGATTTTTTTCCCCAGAGAATGCTGTCTGGGGTCTAACAACAAATTTGTTGAAAAACACTGGTGTACCATCGGATTCTGACATTTGGTTTCAAAAGCTTAAATGCTAAAAGGTTTCTCACAATCACATAGGAATATAAATATACACAGAATCAGTATCCTTCTCCCCGTATGTTCTTGGAAGGTCTCAGAAGGTACTATGTGGTCCCCCAAGAAACATGGGCTCAGAAATTTCCAGCTCAGCAAAGATTTCAGTGTTCCAAAGCTTGATGCGGAACCACCATATTTGAAAGCCATATTGACAACAATCGCTGGCCTAATCAAGAGAGCTATCCTCAAACATGCTGCTCATGTGAAACACTGGGATCACTTGTCAACATATTTTAGAAGAAAGACCCAGTAAAAACTGAGACTGATTCCTTGCATGATATGGCAGATACTAAGGATAGATATCTTTAGGGGAAAATAATAAAGCAAGCTTTGTATAGCTATGTATGTGCACACAATGTAGGTTATTGATAGAAATATGTATATTCATATAAACATATATACATGTTGAGAGAGCTTTATCTTTTGTCACTTTGATAATTCTAGTAGATGATAGAATCTCTGTTTTCGAGATGAAATGAGAACTTGATAATGAGAACATATCTATTCTCCGCAATAACTAATCAAACTAGAATTCAGCTGAATCAAACATCCAATAAATTTCTCTTCACATTACTACATTTAAAAATATCATCTTGCAGATGGGTCAGTAGGTTGATTGCTTATTGACTTCCTAGCAGGTCCATATAGTATGATGAGTCTTTACATCTCTATCCTTAAATTGGTTATTAGAATACCAAGATTAAACACAGTATAGGAGAAAAATCACAGTGTTGGAAATTAGGAGAATTGGTGAATCCTATCAAGGCTACATTTAAACTCTGTAGAATAAGTATTAAAACACTAGAAATGCTGGTTCCGAAAATCTTTTGTGGGAGCTGAGGAGATGGTTAAGCAGTTAAGGCATTTGCCTATAAAGTCAGAGGATCCCGTTTGACTTTCCAGGACCCTCGTAAGCCAGATGCACAAGGGGGCGCATGCATCTGGAGTTCGTTTACAGTGGCTGGAGGCCCTAGTGTGCCCATTCTCTTACTCTCTCTCTTTCCTCCTCTGCTTATTTCTTCCTCATAAATAAATAAATAAATAAATAAATATTTTAAAAAGAAATCTTTTTGCAACAAGTAGTTCTTTATAAGCTGATAATCTTTTCACAACTTCAGGTACTATAATATGAATTTCTGCCTCCATATAAAACTCCATATAAAATCTAATGTAGCTTTCACTTCATTAGATAGTAAAGTCAGTTCCCAACTTGAAAAAAATCCATGCCATTATGCTAAAGTCATAATAAGATTTCTCCAGAACTTAGAAATAACAGAAAGAATTCATAATTTTTATATATAATAATAAGACTATTATAAGAGAAAATTGATGATGTCACTCCTCTGTATAGAATGTTTCTGAGGCTAATTGTTATTGTTAGGCTAAATGGCCTATGAGCTCCAGCATGGCCAGGCTCACACTCCTCACCTAGCACATTCATGGCTACTTTCTACTTGCTTTCTGTCCTTATCTGATAGCAGCTAGATCCTGCTACCTGTCTCCTCTTCCATCTTCTATTCTCTAGATTCTTATTTTTTCAAGGTGTGTGTGTGTGTGTGTGTGTGTGTGTGTGTGTGCATGTGTGTGTGTATTATTATCTTCTTGTTGCTGGGACAAAATACATAACCAGAAGCAGCTGATGGAAAAAAGGGTTTATTTTGACTTATAGTCCCAAAGGGGAGGTTTCAGAATGGCAGTGAAGGGATGGTAGAGTATCTCCCCATAGCAGCTGTTAGAAAGCAGCAAGAAAGTGAGGAGGGACTGGGCTGCAACACCCCTAAACTTACCCCTAGCAACATACCCCTCCAACAAGACTCCACCTCCCCCAATTGCTACCAGCTGGGAACTAGGCATTTAAAACACATGGGAACATTTGATTCAAACCACCACAGATAGTATGGGAGGGGGGAAAGTGTATGTATGTGTAGATGTAGTGTGGGTGCATGTACCTATGTATTGCTGTATTAAATTGCTTGTAGTAGAGTGCACCTGCCTGCAGTAGCCAGAGTAGAACAAGTGTCTCTCTTAGTAGCTCTTATACCCATTGGTACTTGGAGTCTCTAGTTTCTTACTGATTCTGGAGCCATCTCTCTATGCCTCTCTAGATTCTTTAGAGAAGTACTACATCCCTTCACAACACACCTGATTGCTGATGCTTGATTTCCTTGAGGCATTGATCATTCTCTTCTATATGCAAGCATACAGATGAGCCAGAGTGGCTCAGAGTCATATGTGTTTGGCAACCTGATAGCTTCCCCACTGTCTTTGCCATCCTAAAGGTGGTGGGAACAAAGTATCTTTCCTGTAATAAGGTGAATGGACAATTGGTCACATGTTAGGGACTCATTTCTGTTGTACTCAGAGAGTAAAATAGCAAATATTACATTTGCTTTGGGAAAGTTTGATATGTGGATTTGTGTTTTATTTTTAACCTAACCAGCTTATTTTTAAAAAGAATTGATAAAATAAACCTCTATAAGATTTGAATTTTTCACCATCTGCTGACTCATTTTCTTGGTAAAATTATCTTCAGGAAACAATTGGAGTAAAGAGCAAATGTCTCACATGAAAGATGTAGAGTGCTTCATACATAAGGGGCCTGGAAAGCTGGAGACCACCAAGACATAAGCCATTGTTTTGTAACCAAATTGCTTATATAGAAATTTTGGAATTGGGGAGTGTACACTTGCCACTACAAATGGCCCAGAATAGGAATAAACTGCATAAATCAGAGCATAATTGGTTTTTACTCTCCCTGTTTATTGCTTCTGATGAAATTTTCTTACCAAGTCCTACTGATGTTGACATTATCTGCTGATCACGGAAAGAAAAATGATCAAAACAGTGCCCTAATAATATTTGAAATGCATTTTAAATAGGGACTCTATTTTGTTAGTGTGTTATATTCCATTTTAAAGGACAATACTAGAATATGTATTTATTTTTATAGCTTTCTTTGCTGATTTAGCACAGTTTAGTTCAAATTGTACTTGTAAAATCTAAGGTAGGCAAATGTTTAGGTCACATTTATTCAGGTTTCTTAAACAACTCTGTTGTAGCTGTATAATGAAACTAAAGGAGACATGGTGTGAGTGCTCTAAGCACTTCTATTTCTTTAGCCAAGTTCCTGATTATACTTATCTCCTCACTATAACCCAAGTACAGGCTCGTTCATAAGAACATGATCTATGTGCTACCCCTACGAGCCAATTCTTCTACTTGTGTAAAGTTAACTCCAAGTTCCCTTTGCATTTTTCTCAGTGTTTAGTTGTTGTTGCTTATTTGTTTTCTTTATATGTATTTCTTCTACTGCTCAATGATTTGGAGGAAACTTAAAAACTTCAGTTTGTAAATTCTGATCCTCAGATCCTGGCTTCTTGTTCATTAGTCCAAGCCATAGAAACATTTCATGAAGTATATGTGAAAGGCCCTTTTTTATTTCAACCTTGAATTAGAGGATTATAGGGGGTCAAGTTCATTTTTCTTATACCTTATCTGCTTGAAGCAGAACATTTCAAACTTAAAACCATTTTTATTTAAATAAAGCTTCAAATGAATTACATGTCAATGTGTTTGAATATGCAAGTAAAAGAAAAGTGATGGTCATGTCATCTAGCCAAAAGATATCTGAGATTTTCTCACTCTGGTTGAGATCCAGGGTTAGTTTATGTAACACAATGACTCATCCTTTCATGAGAACCAGGACAATCACCTGCTTCATAAATTAAGATGACTACTAGTGATGACGTGGCTCCCCAGCCTTGTATCACTTTCTCAGCCCTGCTGAGAAGACACACAGGCTTGCGGACAAATGGACTTCCTACTTCCAATTACTCATTTATATCTGTAAAGCAGTAGATCAATATAAAGAAAGGTATATTTTTAAAGGGGGTATAATTTCATCAGGAAGATATGCTAAATTGTTCAAAATGAATATGTTCCTTTCACATATACCTGCTCCTCATTTGGAGGACCTTGGGTCCAGATGTCAGGGTCTACACTGGGCATCATCCTCCATGAGTTTCTCTAAGTGGGGAAGGTGAGTTGGAGGCTACCATTGCTCAACACAAAACCATCCAGAAAAGCTGCTGATATGATGAGGACTTGGAACAAGTAGTTCTTATTCTTATTCCTTCTATGCTTTAAAATCAAACACTTTCACTACTAAGATATTGTAGTGACCTTTGCATTGTTGGATAAAACACCTGACCAAAAGCAACTGATGGAAGGAAAGTTTTTACTTTGGCTTACAGTCTCAAGAAGAAGCTTCATGACAGCAGGGAAGGCATGGTATGGAGTTATCCCAATCTAGCACAGAAGCTGGAAAATGGGAGGAGAGTGAACAGAACCTCAGTAAAGGGGAAATGACTATAATACCCCTAAGCTTGTCCCCAATAGCATACTTCATACTTCTTCCAGCAAGGCTCTACCTCCCAAGCAATCTTCTGGGAACCAAGCATACAAAACAAATGATTTTATGGGAAAAATATGATCCAAACCACCACATTCTGTCCCTGGTCCCCATAAACTCATAACAACTTCAGGATATAAATGTGTTCAATTCAACTTTAAAAGTATATATATAGGGCTGGAGAGATGGCTTAGTGGTTAAGCGCTTGCCTGTGAAGCCTAAGGACCCCGGTTCGAGGCTCAATTCCCCAGGACCCACGTCAGCCAGATGCACAAGGGGGTGCATGCGTCTGGAGTTCATTTACAGTGGCTGGAGGCCCTGGCGTGTCCATTCTCTCTCTTCTCTCCCTATCTGCCTCTTTCTCTCTCTGTCTGTCACTATCAAATAAATAAATAAATAAATAATTTAAAAAAGTTTATATATATATATATATATATATATATATATATATATATCAATCCCAAGATTGTCCAAAAGTCTAAGGTCTCATCTGAGACTCAAGACAAAATAAACTGGTAAAATTAAAACATGAGTTAAATAAACATAATTACCCTGAATATTCACACTGAAAAAAAAATTAATTATTGGTCATAGCAAAGCAATATTGAACTAATTCAAGCCCCAAAACAAACAGGGTACATATCAAATCCCATATCTCCAAGTTCAACATCTGTAATGAAGTCTCTGGGGCTCCAATTCTACCCTTCTAACTATGTTGCTTACACCCCAGAGAAAAAGCATTACCACCCAAACAGTCTCCTTGGCAGCCATAGTCCTGGCATTTCTGCAGTCCTGGGGCCTTCACTGTAACCCACAATCCATTTTCATGACTTTATTGGGCCTCCACTCAGGGATTCCACCAAGCCTGCCTCACATTGTCCAGTGGCCATCTCCAACATACAAACTGTTGCAAATCTAATGACCCTTTCTTTCTTCTTATACTCCTATAGTACCAGGAGAGCTTGTAAATTTGTTAATTCGCAGGGGAATAAAGCCAACTTTAAAGAACAGAAAAACTCCATCAGCATTCTTCCTACTATCCTAATATAGAACATCTCTAGCCCAACATCAATGGAATTCTCTCAAAACAATTGCAGCTAAAGTGGGCAGCAGTCCAGCCTGAAACTTTCCATTTCTTTGTGTGCCATATCTTTCTGCTCAAACAAGTCCATTTCTTCTAAACACAACCCTGCTCAAGTTCTTAGGTCATGGGCCAAATGCACCTAGCTTTTTATACAACCTGCCTCTAGCCCAGTACAAAAGTTTTTATAAGCCAAACCTATAAAACAGTCCATGGTTCTTATTGCATTGAGGTCTTTCAACTCTGACAAGAATGGTCTGTTTATAGCACAGCAAGGGTTCCCTTAGTCCAGGGTTTCAAATCTTTCCAAATTCCTCTCACAAATTAGTTCCAAAATGTCAAAAGCCACACAGTCAGGTTTCTAGCAGTAATTACCCCACTTCTCTGGTACCAATTTTCTTCTGCAATTACCTCCTTATTGCTGGGATAAGCACCCAACCTTTTGCAGCTGATGGGGGGAAAGTTTTAATTTTGGCTTACAGTCTCAAGGGAAAGCTTTATGATGACATGTACAAGCAGAGACTGAACATCACAATCTACCACAGGAGATGGAAGACAGCAGAGGGCAGTAAGTCAGAAGAGCTGGCCATAACACACTTAAACCTACCCACAACAACACATCTCCTCCAACAAAGCTCCACCTCCCAAACTGATGTTAACTGGGTCCAAGCATTCACACAAGAGGTTATGGGGAACACCTGACTCAAACCACCAAAGAAAAGAAAGCTGCTACATTATAACCAATTCTCCTTCCTTTTCTGTTTTTGACCCATAATGAACTAAACTCTCGGAGTTCCTTTTTTCTGAACAACATTTAAATTAAATTTGTATTTCAGAGATAGATTAAGGGAAATATAAGATTCAACAGTTTTACAGAATAACATTTCAAAAAACACACATAATTTACTTTTGGTTTCTTCTTCCTGTGTTACTTCTATGCTCAATTGCATTTGTTTCATGGAAATCATTAGCCATTTACCACACTGAAGTCTGAAGAAATGAGAAGCCAACATATAGACCTTGACTAGCAGAGACACAACACAACATTACCACCTAGTGTCCAAAACCTAAAGCTCTAGTTCAGTGTCACTGACATTAAAATCACAGACAAAAGTCTCAGTAAGACCCCATATCAACAGATAAGAAAATTAGAACTCAATAGCTATGTATGTTCTTCAAGAGCTACGAGAAAACACATCCCTTGACAGACAAATCCTGCTCACTCAAACCCAATTCAGTATGACAAATGAGCATAAGAGCTGTTATGTATCTTCATGTTTTCTAGAAGGAAGATTCATAATGATTATTACCTTTAGTCCAATATCTACTCCCAAGTTCATATATTTGGAAGATAGATGGAATGGTATCAAATGTGCAAATCTAGTAAAGGAACTAAAGTAAATTATAGATACAATTAACTAGGAATCCAACTCATCCTGAAACAGAATACACACAATAAGACTATTAAGTAAAGCTTTTTGTTTAAGAGCGATCAAGGCTCAGTATACTCATGTCAAAGGAAATATATATCTTACCCACATTCAATATTTTGCTTACAAGTCAAACAGTATGCATTATTTATCTTTTCTTATTCAAAAGGCATAGCATCATAGGATGTGGCACAATGACTCTAGTGATTCTCAATATTGATTCTCTTAGCATTCCATATGTAGGTTATTCCTTCTAAATGCCACATTGTAGCCTCTCCATATATAATCTTTCCTTTTGTCTGCAGATCCCTCTGTCATATATAAACCCACATCTAGAAAGCATGTATGTTTATTATACTACTCATGGCACAGTGGCCAAGGCTGGAGAAAAGTCAGAAATGCAATCTGAGTATAGTCTTATTGGCAATCTATTAGCACATCCAGCATCACACACATTAAATATGAATTTACCCCTTGTCTTCACCAATGGTAGGTTTGTTGGGAGGTCTTCATGGTCCTGCCTTCTGGCTACCCCTTTGTTATCAGCATCCAGTGATCAGTACATATGGTAGAGACAGCTAACTGTGCTAATAATTCCTGTGGCAGTTTTCTGCCTCGTGCTGGCTGGCTGTCTAGTCCCCTGTACTTCTGGTTCTCCATGCCTTCCATGACCTCCTATGACAAACTCCCTGCCAACAGAGTCCTACCTTAGCTGGAGTCCTGTCAAGGTCTCCACTGCCCTTCCTGCCACAATTCTACTCTTGCCTGAGGGGTACAAGTTTTTAATCAAAGGCTTAATGCCAAGATTCTCAAGAAGGAGCAGAAAATTATGTGAATCACCTGGGGAGACTTTCCTAAATATAGCACCCCAGACACACATCTCAGTGTTTCCTTACAGAAAGAGTGTTTCTTGACGCACAGGTATGTGGAAGAGGGAAGGAAGGAGCTGAAACCCATTGGCTCTAAGTAACAAGAGTAGTGAAGTTAATCGTTTTGATTCACATAAAAATACCTCAAAAGTTGAAAATGAAACCTTGTCTCCTAAGGATGAAACTATAATAAATCTTAATTAATTTGGATCCCATTAATTCAAACTATGCAATAATTAGAAAAGTGGTTAGGTTAAGGTTTACCTTTCTTATAGCCTGGGGGAAAGTGGTTGAAGATTACTTTCCTATACCTGGGAAAAGTGACATAATGGGCTGAGAAAGCAAGTAATTGTGAGACCACTGAGGTAGATCACATAGATAAGAAAGTGCTACTGTAATGATCAATCACCCCTGTCCAGTCATCAGAACACAGCACCCCAAGCACTTTCCTAGACTCTTCTCAAAGAATATCTATCAGAGGTGATGGAATTAGTTTCCAAACTTTCCACAGTTCTGGCTGATCTTTCATGTACGTCACATTTCTATTTCATTGAATTCTTCTACCAATAAAGTCAAAGAGCTGGAGCCCCCACATACCTCACTGGTCATTCCAGTCTTCACAGGCCACCACAGGTTCTTCTTTCAGCAAAACAGAAAAGGAAAGTGGGGAGGGAGGCTCCACAATGGCCACCTACACTGGGTCTATACCAGTATCGATTGAGACACAAATACTAGGGTTTTCTAGAAAGTGTGTTAGTTTCATAGATTATGAAAAATATTGCTTGGGGTGGTAAGTGTTGAGGAGATCAAAACATCTTTAGAAATGGAAATGCTGGTTGCAATTGTTAGGTAGAAATGGGCTTCCCAAAAGGGAGTCACCAAAAGAAAACAGGATGGCTACAGGGAGATATAAGGAAATGGATATCCACATTCCTCAAGAAATTATCCAACTAAGAACAGAGATTTATCAACCCTCCTTATCTCTCACAGGGTCACTCCTGGTCTCTTCATATGGCTAATGTAAAGAACAGAGATTTACTGCCCTAACAAGAAAATTCCTTCCCTTTCTCACCTTCCCCCAATTGAAAAGCCTATAAAGCCCACTATCTGTAACCCCAAACTGACTGCTCCCCACTTGAGAGTCAGTCCTGGCAGCTCGTATTTTTCCTGAATAAAAACTTCCATCTTTGCCTCAGAGTGGTCACTGTGGTCCCTGGTCACCCCTGAACCTTACAGCAGTGAAGCTCAGCAGGTGTTCTTCTGTTGCATGGCTTCTGGAGACTTTCCTAAGCAAATGGATGGTGGCTGTTTACTAGGGGGTGCTTCAGTATTTCTAAAGTTCACAAAAGTCACTCCCTTCTTTCTTCACTGTCTATCTTGAAAACACAATCCACAATTCTACATAGTTCCCTTCTGGAATCACTAAGCCAGTTTTGCAGCGATTAATGACTAACCTCAAATTTCTACTAGTTAAATAAAGATTTTCAGTTACTATTTCTGTCCCTAATTATTTTTACAGAGCAAACAGAAATAAGAACAATAAGTTATACTCATATCACTCTATTTATCCTATTCTGTTTGAATTTCTTACAATTGCTGGCTCTACCCTGAGGCTTTATGAACTGAAGTTCCTGTGGTTTGATTTAAAATATTTTAATTAAGTAAATCCTTCTGCCCCAAGGCTTTCTAAAGCAATTTTCAAAACCTCAGAAACAAACAAACATTTCATCAAAAGGTTCCCATTGACAAACCATAGCCATTTCCAGGCAGCCATTTCTGGCTTTATTTTACTATGCATAGAGGAATTTTATTTCAAATGACAATAGATCACAAAGTGAAACAATGCAATAACAAATAGTCATGTGCCCTGGGCATGCTGAGAAAGGCAGAGCTCACTGAAAAATGCCTTTGGCGTTTGGAGAATTTTCGTGATACATTTCCTGTACCTGTATCTACTTTAGGACTAGAGTTATATTGATGTCCAATCCCCTCCCCCCAAAAGATTAGATTTTTTTTTTTTGAGTAGACACACCCATCTCCATGTGATTTTTGCTGGGCTCAAGGATAGTCTGAGAAGATACTATTGTCATGTTTGTCAGTGTGGTCCCAGGACCATCAGTCTCAGTCTCATGGGGAAACTCAAAACTGCATATTCTTAGGTTTCCATCCACATATCCTGAAAGAGATGTCTTGCAGAGGGAACAGCACCAATAGTCTGCTCTCAGAAGTCCCCAGGCAGTTCTGTGCTCACTGATGACTAGGAACCACAAAGTTAGAACATAAACTGAAGTCAAAAAGACCTGTCTTTAAGAAGTGCATTTTCAGGCTGGAGAGATGGCCTAGCAGTTATGGCACTTGCCAGCAAAGCCTAAGGACCCAGGTTTGGTTTCCCAGTACCCACGTAAAACCACATGCACAACATGGTGCATGTGTCTGGAGTTCGTTTGCAGTGCCTAGAGGCCCTGGCATGCCCATTCTCTCTCCCTTCCTTCTTTTCTCTCTGTATCTCTCTGCTTGTAAATAAATAAATAAAATATTTTTTAAAAACAGCTGTATTTTCTTAATCCTTTGTTTCCTCATCTGAAAATGATTTTTAAAAACAATATTACCTGCCTCAAAGTGTTGCTTTCATGGACAAAATTGAGGTAGTTTCTGTAAAACCCATCCTACAGGACCATTCTTTTTTTTTTTTTATTTTTCTGTTTTATTTACTTATTTGAGAGCGACAGACAGAGAATGAGGCTGATAGAGACAGAAAGAGAGAATGGGTGCTCCAGGGCCTCCAGCCACTGCAAACGAACTCCAGATGCATGCACCCCCTTGTGCATCTGGCTTATGTGGGTCCTGGGGAATCAAGCCTCGAACCCGGGTCCTTAGGCTTCACAGGCAAGCGCTTAACCACTAAGCCATCTCTCCAGCCCCAGGACCATTCTTGAATGGCCAACCTAGGAACCTTTGGTATATTGTGATTCCTCAGATACGCCTATAATTCAATGTCATCGGCCATTGCTACTTGAGTCAACAGACTTCTACTGCAAGGGCTAGTACAAGGCATTTACTGAATGAGTATTATGGTTAGGAACGGCAAAACTGCTGCTTACTAATTATAAGATAAAAAGACAACAGTCCTTTTCCAAGCAAGATCTTATATAGACAACTCAGGTAATCCCTGAGCCTCAGGAGCACATAGGAATGAAATCGGGGCAGTGGCGGTGGTAGTGACAAGTGGGAGGAGCAGGGACATCCGGGTAACAAGTTTGAACAAGGGTCAATGGCCTCTCTGTCACACCTTGAAATTGCTCTGGCTCTTCCCCATTTGTACATGTGAATCTGATGCTTACAGTTGTTACTCAAACATTACCTCAAACATTTGAAGGTAATGAAATGAATTTGCAAACTTGAGCTTCGATCATGGAGCCAGTCTGCAGACTGCCTTCTGATTTTCTGCATCATCACAACAGAGATAAAGTTGAATTTTGTTCTTGCTGAACTGCCTAGTTTTTTGTTTGTTTGTTTGTTTGTTTTGAGCCTTTCGATTACCTCAAGTGCAGCACCAAAATTCCTAACTCAAAGCAACCCAAGAGCCCAGGAAGGATGATAATAAGCACAGGGCTG
This sequence comes from Dipus sagitta, assembly GCA_036346955.1. NCBI lineage: Eukaryota > Metazoa > Chordata > Mammalia > Rodentia > Dipodidae > Dipus > Dipus sagitta. Next base: position 62,179,622 of record CM070775.1, read on the forward strand.
GGGCTAGGTTGTAATGATAAGCTTCTACTCAGTTTTCTGCTTCTATGCTTGCCTTCAGAAGCCTCTTTAGATCCTGTCTTTCCCTAAAATTAGTTTCTCCAGCATGGACTTAAACTTGTTTATGTCCTACCTTCCATGCTTGCATTGACATCATCTCACTTCCCATCTTCTCCTTTGCAGTCTGTCCTGTGGCTCCTGTTACCTGCTTCCCCAGTCTGAATTTTTACTTGGCTTTATCGCTATCTATCACTTCTTTTTCTTCTGGTAACCGGTGCCTGGGGAGAGGCTCCAGATGTCTATCAAGCAGGATTTTTCTTTCCTCCCATTAGCCTTACAGGCACTTCAGGTCTGCATGAAGGAAATCAATTGAAATCATAAAGCTTAGTGTTTTTGCAGTCTTCCAACCCTCTATCTCATTTTCCAATATCATCTTATCAGTTCCCCTCTGAACCAATCCATTACATGAAACTGAAGTATACTTCATTTATTAGCTACTCTTTTAAATTTTGGGGGGAACAGAAGAAGGCGGAAAGATAAGTGCTCAAAAATGGAAATTTTGGTCATTTTTGGAAAGGGGTGTTGAAGTATTTGAAGAGTTTCATTATATACTTCAAATTAAAATGAACACTATTTTGGGTTTCATACATTCCCTTTGAAATCCATATCTGCCAGCAACATCCTGCTTCATTACCTTTAGTAAACTACTACTTAAGACTAATGGATCCTCTTATCTTTTACTAAGATTTCTTGGCCTTTGAAGAATATTTCCTGTGCTATTAAGATTTTCATTTTCAGTTATCAAAACAGAAAACAAACAACACTTTTCTCGTTTTATGGGGCAGTTGGGTCCTTGTCATTAGTACACACTTTAGCTTCTTGAACTGACATTTTGTTCACAAGGAGCTCATTGTGATGCAAGTCTTGCTGCTGAGCTTGTGGTCTTGGTACAGCAGCTTAGGCACTGAAACTTTCACAGGCTCTGTGGGCTGGGTTATTCCATGTCACAGCAATCTCTACAACACAGTGCCACATCTAGTGTAGCCAAGGTCCTTAGGATAATTCTGTGTCTTTATGACACATGGTCTCTGACTTTATCTTCAAAAACATAAGAATGGTGGTAAAGGGGAGGCCAACTTGCTTTCATTTCAATTATCTCTTCATCAACTTAAGTCCAACCAAAAAATTATATCCTCAGAAGAATGGTTTCTCTGTATTGCAACTAATTATTTGGTTTTCAAAAAAACAGCCATAGCATACCCAAGGTTAGGGAAGCAACAGAATGGAGCCACTGTGTCTCAGTAAATTGTCTTGACTTTTGAAATCACCCTGCTCAGCATCACACAGGGATTGTAGAATCCTAAGGCCTTTTGACTTTTGACCTAAACACACACAAGAGTCTTTTGTGTGGTGAATAATGTCATAACCTATGTGCTGAAAAGCATTTATGACACTTCTAAAAAGTTAATGACATTTGGTTTGCTACTTCTCCTACCCATAACTGTGGGCTAACTCCACAATGCATACCCCATATACTTCAACAAGGAGGGGCCAGGGGAAGGGGGAAGGACAGGGATGAGTCTAACAATGGTACCAACTTGACTGTATTCACTGAGTACAAAACTAATTAATAAAAAAAAAAATTAAAATTTTAAAAAAAGTTAATTACAAAATCCTACTTCCTCTGGCCATAGGGCACCAGCTGCACGTGTGATACAGCCTGTCTTCCCTCCTCCATACATCTTAAAGAAGGCCCATTTGATTTAGAAGATTACTAGGGTCTGACCTTTTTGGTAATCTAACACAAAGCATTTTGTACAGAGTTGGAGACAGGGAGGGAAGACAAGGCTCTCCTCAGCCCAGCCAATCAAGATTTAATCAGCTTTGGCCAAAACCAGTCCAATCTTTTATTTCCTTTTTTACCATGTCCTTGAGATAGTGCAAACCAGAGAGCACAGATTTCTTTCCTTATGACCCACTGGTCTTTCCTCTTCATCTGATATCCACAGTAGCCTTCTGTTATTACTAGCACCCTTCCCCAATATATGCAGGTGATGTTCTGCCCAGTTCTTGGCACCCCCAGTGACCACCAAGGAGAACCAGACACATATGCAAAGGCAAGGAGCTTTTATTTCGGGGTTAAGCTCGGACTCTTGACTTCACCAACACAGTGGGTCCGTACAAGAGCCTTGAGTAGCAGGAGGGTAGGGTTTATATAGGAATTCGAATAAGGAGGTAGGGGATAGATACATGATTGGTTGATTTAAACAGTAAATGCACTTGTGCTCTTCTGATTGGCTTGCGGTTTTGGCGGGCAAAGCTGGGGGCAGGACAGAGGCAGGAAGATTTTGGCAGGCAAAGTTGGGGGCAGGAGGGAGGCAGGAGCTAGGGGAACCCCAGGCAGATGAGGCAATCTTCATTGTGATTGGCTGGGGCAGAAAAAGCAGAGAGGACAGGCCTCAGGCATGCCTGGGCATGTCTAGGCTAGGGGTGACTCAGGCCTTTGGGTGGACATCTTCCCTAACCATATGTCAGGGCGGTTGCCTTCTGCCTAAATGGAAAACCTGAAAGTTAGGCCTAGCTGGGGCAACACCTTACTGAATCCCCTCATGGCATTAATTTAGTTTCTGGGTCTTTCAGTGAAAGCATGAATAAGAAAGAAAATGTAAAAAAAAAGATATAGCCTGAAAAATAAAATTGGCATGTATTTACCACTTTAAAAAGTAAGGACTGCTAAGGAATCTTGTTTTTTTAAACACTTCTACCACACAGAGCTCCTTCAAAAGACATTAGTTCTAAGCTCCCTTCCTACTGGTTTCTGCTCACCAACCAAGGAAAATAGTGAAGTTCACTAGCTACGGGAGACACTGGGTAACTGCATGTTTATACTCTATAATTATGATTCATACACATCATTCTTATCTCCTGTTAATACATTTTATTTGCTGTGTGAAAGAATTTGAATAAAGACAAAGCAGCTACAATAACATTTGCATACAAAATATTTGCTCTCACTAATAGTTCATTCACAAGCAGAGTGACATTACTTTAAGAGAAAGCTTTATTTCACTAGCATAGATTCTCTTGGTTTTACAGAATAGGATCCTGTTTCCTTTGAGAAACAGTTTTGGGATAATCATATTTCATGAATTCCAGGGGAAAAGATAACATTGTTATTCTTTTTCTCTTATTATTATAAGACTAACATAGAATATTTTCCTTGAACATTTTTCCCATAAGGCTTCCTTCTCTGTTCTTCTCTGAGCATCAGATGTCTAGTCATTGTTTTGTTTCTTTAATCTCTTTCACAAAATATCCATAAAACCATTTATGGATTAATTAATAGGTGAATGAATCATGTATGCATTATGGTCTATGAAATTTATTTTGACCTTTTAAAATAGGATATAGACTTTCTATGCTGTCATGATACATTTAACTTACTAAAAAGTCTATATGCTAAAGAAATTTTTAAAAATTTCATTGAAAATGTAGACTGGTTTTCAATTCTAACTTACTCAATTACCGGCTATGTGATTTTAAAAGTGAAAATGGAGCTGGGTATGGTGGCACACGCCTTTAATCCCAGCACTCAGGAGCCACAGGTAGGAGAATTGCCATGAGTTCAAGGCCACCCTGAGAGTACATAGTGAATTCCAGGTCAGCTTTAGCTTAAGCGAGACCCTACCTCGAAAAACCAAAAAAAAAAAAAAAAAAAGTGAAAATGGGAAATACATTACTTACATGGTAGGGTTGCTTCCAGACCCAGAAATAATGTGTTTCACATGCATGTCACACAGCAGGCATCCTACATGATGAAGTTACTATTGTTTTTGCATTGGAAAGCAAAATGTCCAACAAACGCTAGGTTCCTGCCAACCACAACAAACTGCTGAATAGAGCATCCATGATCTTCGGTTTCTGAGATCCCACCATCCTTCCTAGACGTCAAATCAAAGATAGTTCTACAGTGCTGGCCATCAGTCCTAAACATGAGAAATGCGCACAACAGCAAGACTATAGTAAGCAGTGGCATCCTTCCTGCCCTACTCTTTTCAGGTCACCTGCAGGAAATCACATGTGGAGCACAGCAGGTGTGAAGAAGCATGTACAGAGAAAGAAGCATGCAGAAGCTCTCAAAGAGTCACAACAAGAAGAGGAATTAGGGACACAATAGAAGCAGGGAGTTCCCAGGAAAGGCAGGATGTACAGAATGAATTGCATCTCAGGAACATGTCAGACTCCTAGGTGCGCAGCTGTGAGTAGCTAATTACTAGAGTCTCTTTACCTCCCATTATATAAATAGTTTTTTTCTTTGTTATTGGCTACTTCCATAATTATACACAATAAACCATGATAATTCTCTCCCCCTGACTTTCCCCTTTACAACTGCACCACATCCCCCCACGCAAACAATCTCTTTTATTTTGATGTCATCATCTTTTCCTCCTATTATGATGGTTTTGAGTAGGTAGTGCCAGGCACTATAAGGTCATGGGTATCCATGCCACTTTGTGTATGGAGGAGCACATTGTAAGGAGTCTTACCCTTCCTTTGGCCCTTACATTCTTTCCGCCACCTCTTCTGTAATGGACTCTAACCATGGAAGGTGTGATAGAGATATTTCAGTGCTGAGCACTCCTCTGTCACTTCTTCTCAGCACTATGGTGCCCTTTGAGTCATCCCAAAGGTCATTGTCGACTGAAAAGAGAACTTTCTCTAACCAAAAGAGAGAGTAGCATTAATATATTGGTATGAACATTAAGAGAAGTGCTTACTGGGCAGTTTGGTGAGCATAGTATATGCATTTAGCCAGACAGCAACAGACGTCACACCCCTGGGGCTCATGACTTCCCCCGTCATAGGTTTTCAGTTTCAGGCATGTATTCCCTCCAGTGAAACAGGCCTCAAATCCAATTAGAGAGCAGCTGGTTTCCCCATAACGGACATGCCACTATTGCACCCATTGGCTCATTTGGTCTGGCTGGCCAAATTTAAGTCTTGCAGTGTCCACTGTTTATTTCCACTGACGACGTCTTTCTCTTCCATGGATCTGCATGCAGTATAGCTTTTTCTACATTTCTGTCAGTTGTTCTATACAGGGAAGAGGTTTCCAGCTCAGATTCAGCAAGACTTCTTAGTGACCTTGCAGCTCAAGCATGTGGAGTATTCAGCAATAGGTTCTTACCATCTATTCCTGTTAGGAAACTAACAGCCTCAGCAATGGCCTGTAATGTTTGGGGGAGTATCAGGGACCTCCATGGCCAACAACTCACTGGAACGTATACTATTCCTGTCACTGAAAATTTTCTAGTAACAATCTATGGCTTCTGGGTGCACCATTGTCCAAAAAAAAGGTTTCCATATGACTATTCATACCCTCTTAGATTTTTATTTACTTTTCCACCACCCTTCATTTACTCAATCTCTTCCCCTGACTTTATATAGGATGACTTCATTCATCCACAGTAATCTCTTCTTCTACTTATATATATACAGTACCATCCCCTTGAGTCCTCTCCTCTCCTCCTTCACTTATAGCACCTTTCTAACTTACTGGACTCTGCTACCTATAGTTTTATTTCATACAAGTCCAAACATTTGTAACTAGGATCTATATATGATCCACACTGGGATTTCTGGGCCTGGGTAACCCCATTTAGTATAACCCTTTCCTGGTCCATTTATTTCCCTGCAAATTTTATAATTTCAGTTTTCTTTACTGCTTAATATAACTCCATTGTATACCACATCTTCATTATCTACTCATCAGTGGAAGGACATTTAGGGTGGTTCCATTTCCTACCTGTTGTGAATAGGGCAGCAATAAACATGAATGTGAAAGCATCTCTAATGTAGTGTGATGAGTCCTTAAGATATATGCCTAGGAGTGGTATAGCGGGGTCATATGGTAAATCTAGTTTTAGTTGTCCCAGGAACCTCCACAGTGATTTCCACAATGACTGTACCAGATTACATTTCCACCAACAGTATAAAAGTATTCCTCTTTTTCCACATCCTCACCAGCATTTATTGTCATTTATTTTCTCAAAAGTATCCATTCTAACAAGAGTGAGATGCAATCTCAAAGTAGTTTTAATTTGCATTTTCCTGATGGCTAAGGATGTAGAACATTTTCTTTAGATGATTATATGCCATCTGTATTTCTTCTTTTGAGAGCTCTCTATGTAGTTTCATAGCCCCCCTTTTAATTAGTTTTTTATTCATTATTATTTAGATTTTTGAGGTCATTATAAATCCTGGATATCAGTCCTCTGCCAGATATATAGCTGCTAATAATTTTCTCCCAGAGGTTGCCTCTTTGCTCTATTCATAGTGTCCTTTGCTCTACACAAGCTTTATAATTTCACAAGGTCCCAGTGGCAGATTAATGGTTTCATTTCTTGAGTAACTGGGTCTATGTGTGTGTGTGTGTGTGTGTGTGTGTGTGTGTGTGTGTGTGTGTATATATATATATATATATATATATATATATATATATATATATATATATAATTCAAAAAGTCATCACCTATGCCAATATGTTGAAGGGTTTCCCCTACATTTTTCCTCTAGCAGTTTCAGAGTTTCAGGTCAGATATTAAGGTTCTTGATCCATTTGATTCTTATGAATGCAGAGAATCAAGGATCTATTTTCATCCTTCTACATATATATATATACACACATATATATATACACACATATGTATATCATCCAGTTTTTCCAGCATTATTTGCTAAAGAGGCTGTCATTTCTCCAATGAATATTTTTGGCTGTAGCTGCCTGGATTTATGTTTGAGTCCTCTATTCTGTTCCATTGATCTATATGCTATCTTTGTGCTAGTACCATGCTGTTTTGGTTACTATGGCTTTGTAATATAACTTAAAATCTTGTGTGGTTATACCAACAGCCTTACCTTTGTTGCTCAAAAATGTTTTGACTATTCAAGGATTTTTTTGTGCTTCCAAATGAATTTTAGTATTTTTTTCTATTTCCATGAAGAATGCCATTGGAAATTTAATGGGGATTGCATTACATGTGTAAATTGCTTTTGGTAAAATTGACATTTTCACAGTATTGATTCTTCAAATCCAAGAACATGGGATGTCTTTCCATTTCCTAGTTTGTTCTGCAGTTTCTTACTTGAGTGTTTTAAAATTTTCATTGTATAGATCCTTCACTTCCTTGGTTAGTTTTATTCCAAGGAACTTCATTTTTTGTTTTTGTTTTTTTTTTTTTTTTTTTTTTTTTTTTGAGGCACTTGTGAATGAGAGTCATTCCCTGATTCGATCTTCTGCATGTTTGTTGTTAGTATATGGGAAGGCTACTGATTTCTGTTTCTTGGGTTTTGTTTTTGTATCCTGCTACATTGCTTAAAGTGTATATCAGCTGTAACAATTTGCTGGTAGTCTTTAGGGTCCTTTATGTATAGAATCATGTCATCTGCAAATAATGATAATTTAATCTCTTCCTTTCCAATTTGTATCCCTGTAATAAGTGTCTCGTGCACTATTGATATGGCCAAGATTTCCTGTACTATATTAAATAAAAGTGGAGACAGTGGACACCCTTGTCTTGTTCCTGATTTTAGTAGAAAAGCTTCAAGTTTTTCCCCACTTGATGTTATGTTGGCTGTAGGTTTGTCATAGGTAGCCTTTATTAAGTTGAGGTATGTTCTTTCTATTCCCAGTTTCTGTAGAACCTTTATCATGAAGTGATGTTGGATTTTGTCAAATGCCTTTTCTGCATCTATTGAGATGATCCTGTGATTTTTGTCCTTCAGTCCATTAATATAGTGTATTACATTTATTGATTTGTGTATGTTGATTGATCCCTGCATCTCTGAGATAAAGCCTACTTGCTCAGGATGAGCAGTCTTTTGATATATTCTTTTATTCTATTTGCCAATTTTTTTGAAACTTTTGAAATCTATGTTCATGAGGGAGATTGGTAGGTAATTTTCTTTCTTTCTTTCTTTCTTTCTTTCTTTCTTTCTTTCTTTCTTTCTTTCTTTTGTTCTGTCTTTGACTGGTTTTGGTATCAGAGTGATGCTGGCTTCATTGAAGGAGTTTGGTAGAATTCCTTCCTTTTCTATTTTATGGAAAAGTTTGAGAAGCAGTGGTGTTAGTTGTTCCATGAATATCTGGTAAAATTCACAAGTGAATCCATCTGGGTCTGGACTTATTTTGGCTAGGAGATTTATTTTAAATCACTGCTTGGATTTCTGTCCTTGTTATAGGTCTATTTAAGTGGTTAATCTCATCTTGATTTAATTTTCGTAGGTAATATAAATCAAGGAAATCATCCATTTCTTTACTATTTTCAAACATTGTGGAGTACATGTTCTTATAGTATGTTCTTATGATTTTCTGAATTTCTTTGGTATCAGTTGTAATGGTTCCTTTTTCACCTCTAATATTTTTTAATTTATGCCTTGTCTCTCTTTTGGTCAGATTTCCTAATGGCTTATTATTCTTGTTTATTCTTTCAGAGAAATAACTCTTTGTTTCATTGATTCTGTGTATTTGTGTATTGTTTTCCTTTTTTTTTTTTTTTTTGGTTTCTGTTTCATTAATTTCTGCCCTAATCTTTATTATTTCTTACCATATACTGCTTTTTGGTTTGTCTTGTTCTTCTTTTCCCAAGGCCTTAAGGTGAAGAATTAAGTTCTTTACTTGAAACTTTTGTATTTTTTAAATGTAGGCACTTAAGCCGGGCATGGTGGCACACACCTTTAATCCCAGCACTCGGGAGGCAGAGTCACTTAAAGCTATAACTTCCCTCTAAAGACTGTTCATTGTGTCCCAATGTTTTGGTATGTTGTTTTCATTATCATTTGATTCCATAATTTTTTTTATTTCCTTCTTGATTTCTTCATTGACCCTTTCATCATTTAGTAGTGTGTTGTTTAGTTTCTATGATTTTGTGTATGCTCTATAGTTTTTCTTCCTGTTGATTTGTAGTTTAATCCCATTGTGAACAGATAGAGTAAAAGGAATCATTTTAATTTTCCTGTATTTGTTAAGGCTTACTTTGTCTCCTAATATATAGTCTATTTCAGAGAATGTTTTATGGCCTACTGAAAAGAATGTATATTCTGCAGCATTTGGATGAAATTTCCTGCATATATCTGTTAGGCCCATTTGTTCTATGATCATATCTAATCCGGATGCTGCTCTGTTTATTTATTTTTTTTGCCAGGGTGTCCTGTCAATTGATGAGAGTAGTATATTGAAGTCACCCACTAAAACTATGTTTGGTGTTCTCAGTGACCTTTATTCTAATAGTGTTTGTTTAATGAAATCAGGAGCTCCCATGTTAGGTGCACTTATAGAACTAGGATGTTCTCCTGTTGCAGTGTTCCTTTAATCAGTATAAAGTGACCTTCTTTATCTTTCCTAACTAAGATTGGTTTGAATTCTACCCTGTCAGATATAAAGATAAGGACACCTCCTTCTTTGCTAGGCCCATTTGCTTGAAGTACCATTTTCAATCCTTTCACCCTAACATAGTGTCTTTTTTTTTTTTTTTTTTAATGGAAAGATGAGTTGTTTGGAGGCAACAAGTAGAAGGATTCTGTTTTTTTAACCCAGTCTGCAAACCTGTGTCTTTTCATTGATGCAGTTGATATTAAGAGTTATTATTGAAAGGTGTGTATTTTTCTTGCCATTCTTCTTGTTTTGTAGTTCATCTGGTTTTTCCTTTACTCTGTTGTATTAACTACTACTTGAGTGTGGTTTATTTTTTTCCTGGTTCCTTATATGTGTGCTTTTCTTTCTCTTCAGCATTGAAAATCCTTTCAAGTATTTTCTGTAGAGCTGGTTTAGTGTTCCAATATTCTTTTGGCCTCTTTTTTTGTTGTGGAATGTCCTTATTTCTCTATCAATTTGGATGGATAGCTTTGCTTGATAAAGTAATCTTGGTTGACAGTTGTTATCTTTCAGAACTTGGAATACATCATTCCAAGCCCTTCTGGCTTATAAAGTTTGTGTTGAGTAATATGTTGTTAAACTGATGGGCTTGCCTTTGTATGTGGCTTGATTTTTCTCTCTAGCTACTTTCAATATATTTTCTTTTGTTCGTGTGTTTTGTAGTTTAATTATAATATGACTGTGAGAAGTTCTTTCTTGGTTTTGCCTATTTGGTGTTTTAACAACTTCCTATAGCTGTATTGGCATCACTTTCCCTATTTGGGGGAATTTTTTTAATATGATTTCTTTTAATATGATTTTTTTGAAAATACCTGCTATCAGGCTGGAGAGATGGCTTAGTGGTTAAGTGCTTGCCTATGAAGCCTAAGGACCCGTGTTTGAGGCTCTATTCTCCAGGACCCACATTAGCCAGATGCACAAGGGGGCGCACATGTCTGGAGTTCATTTCCAGTGGCTGGAGGCGCTGGCATGCCCATTCTCTCCCCCCCCCCCCTCTTTCCATCTGCCTCTTTCTCTCTCTGTCACTCTCACATAAATAAAAAAAAAATGAACAAAAAAAAAAAAAAAAGGAAATACCTGCTCTGGTTTTGGAGTGACTTTCTTCTTCTTCTACTATGCCCTGAATAATTTGATCTCTTCACAGTGTCCTGAATATCTTGAAATTACTATTCATGCCTTCCTATTATTTTTTCTTTCTCTTTGTTGGACTAAATCATATCTGCCATCTAGTCTTCTAGTTTAGATATTCTGTCCTCTCCTTGATCCATTCTCTGGTGAGACTTTCTATAGAGTTTTCTATTTGACTTACTCTGTTTTTCATTTCTAGTATTTCTGATTGGTAGTTTTTCATTATTTCTATTTTCTTACTCATGTTTTGTATTAACCTCCTTATTTCATTAATTTGTTTTTCTGTGTTCTTTTTTGATTCCTTCAGGAGTTTGTTTTCATCTTTGATTTCTTTGAGCATAGATATATATTTTTAAAATCTTTCTCAAATATTTCATCTAAAGCAGTTTCACTGGAAGCCATTTCCCATAGATTTTTAATTTTTGGTGGAACTGTATTGTCTTGATTTTTTTCTGTTTCTTGTATTATAATTTAGAGATTTGGGCATCTTGATTTAATTTAATGCTTGAGTTTTCTAACTATCTGCAGTATTCTAAGCCATGTAAATCCTACTTTATATATCTTCAGAGTAGGAGTTTAAGGAGTCAGGTGTAGCTCTTATACTCCAAGAGAAATAGCAGAAGTGACCCTAGTTTTTGAGTTTGCCTGCTATCCAAGTATTGTAGTATACTGGGTGGAGCAAATTACTAGGAAATCCTAAAAGTCAACTGAGTAATGCATACATTCAGTCAAAACCAGCACAGAGTATTTATGCAAGAGTGAGGATTAAAACAAACAGATAATCTAATAAAGCCAAAGTCCCTAAGGGTGTGTGTTGCCCCTCATCCTTTGTCCTGTCAACTGGGAGGTTGAGATTTCTGGTCTGAAATAGGTTTTAAGTCAGCCTGGGGCTGAAGTGATACCCTCCCCCAATAATGACAGGAGAAATAGGTAACATCAAAGACAACAATAGTCAAAACCAAAACACAACTTTCTTAAGAATAGAAAAGCAAATGAAGAAAAAGTGATTAGTCTTTCCTGTGCAGGCCTACATACCTGGCTTTGTGTAAGTAGGCCCTCTTACCTTTTGGGATGGTTTCCAGTCTCACTGATGCTGAGTGTCCACCTTGATCCCTCTCTGTTGCACTGTTGGTTGCTAGGCTGCTTGGATTGCTAGATCTGGTGTCCTGGTTGGCTGTACTAGATGCTGTGTGGCTGGGGACTGAATGAGTTCTTTGGTGGTCCCGTAGCACTGTGGTTGGGGGATGGGAGGCTATTCAGGATTCCTGGAGTTGTACTGGAGCTGTTCAGCTTGTCCTGTTTTTGTTCTCTTTCAGCAGCTGCTCAGTTGCTTGCTGCTATCTTCCCCTTCAGATGTCTTGACTTTACAAGGAGGCTGATGAGAGTGGAAAATCCCTTCAGCTCCTGCAGCTTTGTGCCAACCAGGTGGGCTGGCAAGAGGACTGGAGCTTCCAGTGTGTCAGCAGGATTTTGGTCAATTTCCTTCTTTCTAGAAGATCTGAGTCTCTTCTGCCCCTCTGCTGTGGTTGATAATTACTTATACACCTCCACTTTTCTGCAGAAGAGTGCATTTTGCTATTTTTTTCTGCTTACTTCCTTCTCTAGGCTGCTTTGCTATGGCTGTTATGCTGCCATCTCAATATGGAAGTCCAGATTTCACTTTCCATTATATTTAACCTTGGTAATAAATCCCTTCCATAGGCCTGGCCTCTGCTCCATGTCTGTTCTGTGAGAGTTAACCAGTCTGACCATCACCAAGTTATAATGAAGAGCAAAATCAGTGAAAGAAAGGACTGATCTTGAGCACAGCATTTCACCTCTGTATCAGCTCTTCCTTCTTTCTCCCATTCACTTCCATTCTCTCTGCTTGTAATGAATCCTACTGTTGGAACAGAAAATAAAGTCACTTACACTAACTCACCATAAAAACAGTTGTTCAGTCCCTTCCCTTGATCCTTCCTCCTAACTTTTCTTCTTTGGAAATTTTGCCTCTCCTTTTTTGGGAAGAATGATGAATTCAACTATTTCCAACACTCCCCAATATGTTGAAAGACTCTCTACAGAATTTCTCCTGATAGCACCTGCCTCTTGACTTCTTTATTCAGTGAAGGAATGAGCAGGAGTTTCAAGCTCAGCTCATAGCTTCTCTCTCTATTCTTTCCCTATTACAGTGAGAAACCAAGGTCTGAGAAGCAGTTGGCATTCATTTGATTTCCCGAAACCATGCCATTTTTCACTGTGCTCTGGCCACTCTTCCTCCTTGGTCCTTATGAACATTTTGCAGTTCCTTTGCCCTCTTTCTGCCACACTATCCAGATAGTTATATAGCTCATTCCAACCAGGTCTCCAGTATTGTTCTCATTCAGTTCTGTTGTTATAGTTCCTTGTAGAACTTGCTTCATTCTTATTCTGAGCACAGCAATATTTGAGCTGATGCATCTTCTTAGCTTAGTGCCTGCTTCCCCCATGACATACTACCTGCACAGACCATGTTTCTTCTTAGTAACCCAGTACCTGGGTCATTACATATAATAAATACTTTCTTATTGAGTTAAAAATTTATTCTTTCCATGATTGTATCTGGCTTGCATTTTTTATTAGTTTTGTAAACTAGATCTTTTGCTGATGTCTAATCTTTTCTCTTCCATGTCTGGTCTTCCATATCAGGAGCTCCAAGTTTTCCCAAATCCTTTTGATCTTTTTGATATATTCCCTTCTTATGTAAGTTGACTCAAATGTTTTAATATACTTTTAAAAGTAAATTCTAGGACCTAAGAGATGATACAGTGGGTAAAGTGTTTGCCATGCAAACAAGAAGACTTGAGTTCAGATCCCCAAACCCATGCAACTTGCATGAACCAAGAACTTCCATTAGGAAGCAGAGACAGGAAACTCGTGGGAAAAGCTGACTATCTATACCAGCCAAATCATTTAGTTCTGCTGTCAAGGAGAGACCCTGTCTCAACAAGTAAACTGGAGAGCAATAGAGGGAGATATTTAACATCAACTTCTGGCCTCCACAGGCACACACATAATGGCCACACACACATGTGTGTGCCACACATATATATACATGCACACATACACACACCTCACACATGCAAAAAATTAACTCTAGTCTGCATATACCCTGATCAGTGCTTGGTCAGAGTTATTACACAACCCTGGGTTCTTTCTTTAATATTTAATTTTAATATTTAAAATAAACACAAAGCAAGGCTGGAGGAAAGATAATTTTTTTTTTAAATTTTTTTTGTTTATTTATTTGAGAGCAACAGAGAGAAGGAGGCAGAGAGAGAGAGAGAGAGAGAATGGGCGCGCCAGAGGTTCCAGCCTCTGTAAACGAACTCCAGATGTGTGCGCCCCCTTGTGCATCTGGCTAACGTGGGTCCTGGGGAATTGAGCCTCGAACCGGGGTCCTTAGGCTTCACAGGCAAGCGCTTAACCGCTAAGCCATCTCTCCAGCCCCAGGAAAGATAATTTTTAACTCCAGGAAAAGCAAAGGGTTGAATAAAAACAAAATATGAAAATAGTATACTCCTTGTATTATTAAGAAATTACCAATAACTTGAGCAAAGATAGTTTTATTAAAATAAACATTTTATTAAAAATTTACATAATATACTCCTTCACCCCTATTTTTTATTTTATTACCTCCATCCTCCATGACAACCTGTTGATGAGACCAACACTAGGCTGGTCCTATTCAGGTAACCACAACCACTGTGAGGTCATGACTATAATGACCACTTTGTTTCTGGGAAACAGAATTCCAAAGTACCCTTCCCAATCCTTTGGCTCTTTCATTCTTTCTGCCACCTCTTCCACTATAGTCTCTGAGCCATTGAAGTGTGTGATATAGATGTCTCATTAAGTGCTGAATTCTCAATTATCACTTCTTCTCAGCACTCTGACAAGTTTCGAATCTCCTTAGGAGTCAATGTCATTTGAAAAGAGAATCTTCTCCAACCAGAAAGGAGAGAGGCACTATTTTATGGGCATAAACATACGTTAGAGGACAATTGGGTAAGCATAATATATCCATTCAGCCAATCAATCCCTACAGCTTGTGACCTTTCTAGCCATGGGTTTCTGACTAGTCTTTTAGTACCAGACAGGAATTCTCCCCTGAGGAGTGGGCTTCAAATCCAATAAAAGAGTAGTTGGTAAATGCATAACAGAAATTTCACTCTTGCACTTAGTGGAGACATCTTGCCTAGGTGACCAGTTGTGCAGCTTGCAGAGTCCACTGCTGGTTAAGGCTTTGCTCTCCTGAGTTCTTTGCTCAAGCATCATTAGAAAATAAATCTTGGACACTCATCATCCTACAATGTTCCATCTTAAAAGTCCTTTCTTCTTTTACGGAGCCTAATTCTGTCCTCTGTAGCAAATGTAAAACAACTTAATACCCATTAATTAATAAAAATAAACTATACTAAAGTATTCAACATGAAGTTGAAATGAGTTGTCAATAAATTAATTCCATAGGGAGTTGTTTGCAATCCAAGCAAGTCATGAATGAATCCAAAGTTATTTCTAGTTTCTGAATGAATACGGGGTGATGAAGGACAGTTTGGTTAGGTGCCTTTTGGTGCTTTTTCCCTACTCCAACTCTGATCTTTTCCCAACATTTTATGTCTTTCTCCCTTTCTATATTAGAGTACCCAGAAGAGAGAAAAGAGGGAGAAAATTATAGAAAATAGGAAAACAGAAAAGAATATTGGAGCAACACAAACATTGCTTATCAACTTCTAGCCACACTTCTCTCTCTAAATATGATTAAGTCATAACAGATTGAATGAATGTACACTATGGTGATGGATGATGCGCTGTGCCTTGTATACAATGTGATAAATGGTTAAAAGTTTCTGCCTACTTATGTAGCATATTTGTTAAGTACAAAAAACTTTCACTTCCTAGAAGAGTCAAAACTTAATCTTTTACATTGGAATACAATCAATCTCTTTAGCTGAGAGGGGAAAAATAAATAAGTCGTCTAATTTCAATTTTTTTTAAAAAAAGTTGAAGTGGTAAACTAAGGCATTTGGGCCAGCCATATGCAGGATGGTGAGAACCATCTCCAAAGTAAAATGGGAAGGTTTATATTCTAAAACCATCTCTACCCCATTTCTCATGTGTGTTATACCTGGATAATCCTCATATCTGCAATAAAGCCATTTTCATATTGCTCAAGAAAGCCAGCTCATGAACATGTAGCTGTACAAGAACATGTACCCACTTGGTACAGTAAAGCAGAACAAGAGGGCCCATGCTTGTCAGACCATAGCCATGTGAGAGAACCTGAACACAGCCATAACTACAAACTGGTCTCCTCCTTTTCAGAACTGAGGCTGCACATTGCTGTCTCTACCCCTGGCATATGTTGCTGTGGGCAGCTCTGATTTACACTGCTACACTACCCTACTTTCCATCAGGCAAAAATAATCCCTGGATTCACTACTTCCAATCTTCTTTCATCAAAATTAGATGAATCTGAATCACCTATTCAAGTATGTCTTTAACTGAGTGTGATAGAGCAACCCTATAGTCCCAATACTCAGGAGGCTGAGGCAGGACAATTGTGAGTTTAAAGCCAACCTGCACTACATAGTGAAAATGATCCTGTATATATATAAAAAAAAAATCAAAACACTCAATCGTGGTTTGAATTGGGTGTTCCCTATAAACTCATGTGTTCTTAAGGCTAGTTCCCCAGGTGGTGATAATTTTGGAATTAGAGTCTTGCTGGAAAAGGTGTGTTGTTGGGGGCAGGCTTATGGGTATTATAGTCAGTTTCTCCTTGTCAGTGGTTGACGCACTCTTATGCTCCTAGATTTCATCTGCCTTGCCAAAGGTGATGTCCAGCCTATGCTCATGCCACATTTTCCTTTTTCCTCTGCCATCGTGGAGCATTCCTTCATGTCTGTAAGCAAAAAAAAAAAAAAAAAAAAAAAAAAAAAAAAAAAAAAAAAACAACCCTTTCCTCCCATAAACGCTTTCTGGTATTTTGGTTGGATGGTTTGTGACAGCAACACATTCTTAGAACCAATTTGGTAGAAATATTGGCTAGCCCATTTATAGTATACTTTTGCTAACAACAAAAACATGGAAAGCAGAAAAATCAAAGCACTAACTAAAACTTGACAGAAAATTATTTTTATAAGAATGTCCTTAACTTTTTATTATTATTTATTTGAGAAAAAGAGAGAGCGGGGAAGAGGCAGAGAAAAAGAGAGAATGGGCATTCTAGGGCCTCCAGCCACTGCAAACAAACTCCAGAAGCATGTGCCACCTTAAGCATCTGGGTTATGTGGGTCCTGGGGAATTGATCCTGGGTCCTTAGGTTTTGCAGGCAAGCGTCTTAACCACTAATCCATTTCTCCAGCCCAAGAATGTCCTTTTTCATATGCTGTTTCTATTTCCATTGCTATAGTCTGGATCAGGCCTCTGCCACCCCTAAAAAAGACAACTGTGGGTTCTTACTTGGCTTTCTATCTACCCCTTACTGGTATCATCACTATCTCTTGGTTCATCTCTCACAAGTGGATAACACAAGTTCCAGCCTGTGAACTGTGGTATAAAGTCAGGAATCATTGTATTTTAAAACTTCTGAGTTCCAAGTCAGCCTGGGCTAGAGTGAGATGCTACTACAAAAAACCCAAATAAACCCCCATCCAAAAAAGAAACTTTTGAAAGATGTTAAAAGACCAATACTCATAATTCAGGACTTGGGAAAATGATATATTGAGATAAGTAAAACTTGTAGTCAATTAAAAAATCATTTTTGCTATTGTTCATTGTAGGCATAAATAGATAAAGCATTGTGAGTTACCATATTGTAATGGTAACTTAGTCACTACATGCTGTAACGCTCAATCCCTATACCCACATTGGGCTCATTACTGTCCTACTGGAAAGCTACCCAACAGTACAATGAGTTTTTAAGAAAGTTCAATCCCAAAATTGTTTTTCCATTCGAATCAAATAGAAAATGGGAGTAAAATAACTTTTATTTCATTTTGCATTTTATTTTTGGAGCTAAAAGTTGTTCCAGGAGCATCAACCACCCATTTTGAAGTAACTTGTGAGTTAGGAGTGTGTGGCAGTCATAGAAAGCTGATCTGAGAACAAAGCCATCAGCAAGGATGGCCACACTATGGGGTAGACAGAAATAAAACTTTGATTAGATTATCATAGCAGCTGAATCTAGCTGTGCTTGAAATTCCCTGTTATCTATCTAAACAATTCAAGTACACCAGACCATATATCTTGTCTCTCAGCAATAGGAAGTCACTTACTAGCATTTCAACTTGAAAAATTAAAAGTATTACATCAATATAACCTTTATAAAATATTAAAGGATAAAGGAAATATGAAAAAAATGAGTGAATGTCCTTTCTTCCTTTGGAAAACATACACATGGATATTGGGTATTTGTTAGGCATTCTCTGACAAAGTTATAGATTGTCATTTTTTCTATAGCTACTCATTGTATCCTGAACCAAAGTATCTTCTCACAGAACATGTCTAAGAAGCTAGAACCTGCTTCCCCAGGTCTGATGCATGGGCAATGAGGTGCAGGACCTCCTCTGGGTCACAGCTGACTTTACCAGAAGGAACAACACAGTCCAGTGGACCAATCCAATTCTTCCCTGCCCCTGACCTGGCCCCTGAAAACCTGGAATTGCCTAGCCTCTGTTAATGGACATAGATGGGTATAAGTCCTTTATAAATATGCTCTTAAGATAATCAAACAAACAATAAAAAAAACTTACTGCAGAGATAACAAAGATTTTTTTTTCATTTTTATTTTTTTATTTATTTATTTTTTTACAGTCAGTTTGGTACCATTATTAGGCTCATCCATGACCTAACCCCTCCCCATAGCCCCTCCTTGTTGAGGTATATGGGTCATGCATTATTTTTAATTGAAACAAAATGTACACCAGAGGGATGCAAAAAGACAGGAACTTTCTTTGTCTCTGGTTTATTCTCCTTCTCAATACTGGCTTTCTTCCTCTTAAAGTCTGCTGGAGTCTTTCCCTTGCATATGCAGCATATTTCTCTTTGTAATTTGGATGAGTTTCAGGTACATGCAGCAGAGGCACACCCCCCACCCCCCACCGAAATGGTCCATGCAGTGTATGGAAAACAATCTGAGGTCCTTTAAAGACATGTGAAATCAATTTTAAAATAACTGCACCAAAAACTAACAACACCTGGATTTTTATCTTTTTTTTATTATAATGAGTTTTATCTTTTTTTTTCATTTTTATTTTTTATTTTATTTTTTTTTTTACAGTCAGTTAGGTACCATTATTAGGCTCATCCATGACCTACCCCTCCCCTTGGCCCCTCCTTGTTGAGGTATACGGGTCATGCATTGTGGAGTTAGCCCACAGTTATGGGTAAGCTAAATGTCTCTGCTTATCATGACCCAACATGAGGATCTGACATTCTTTCTGTCCCCTCTTCTGCAAAATTTCCCTGAGCCATGTTGGGCCTGCTTCAGTGATGAAGTGTTGGGGGGCTCTGAGGCTCTGGCTCTCTGATTTGGTAGGAGTTGATTTTTCTCTGTGCTGATCTCCTCACCCTTGTGCTTGTATCCGGTTCATCAGGAAAACAGCCCCCTTGCTTGTTTCTCCAATTTATCTTAGTTTCAGCTGGGCCCCTTTTGAGGTATGATGGGGTGGATCTCTCCTTAGGATCTACATCTATCTGAAAAATAGAAGCAGATTCTCCAACGGAGAGTAAGTTAGCATCAGGACAAATGAGAAAACCCTTTTCTTTTTTATAGAGAATTTAATAGGTGCAGGCCCTCTTGTAGCCCACAATTGACGGTAGCTTGATATTGGAGAGTGGGTTTATGTTTGGATATGGTTCTGACTTGTTTCCCACCTCCAGCTATGGGTCTCATACCAGTGAGGGGATCAGTTAGCCAAATTCAGAGCAGTTGGTTCCCCACCATGGCTGTGTGCCACCACTTCACTTGTGTGGGCATCACAACAAATTATTTGCTGCTAAGTAGGTTAGACCATGCATTACTTCGACAGATATTGGTAATTTTCCCCCAGTCGCCCATGTAGCACCTTCAGGCACTACACGTGCTGACTGTCTGGGGACAGACTCCCTTCCAACTTCCAGCCATGACATTCTAATTTGCATGTCAATCACATAAGGTGTGTTCAGCAGGAGGGTCTTATCACTAGCCTTTGGTGGGTCATCAAGTACTCTGACAGAAATCTGTCTGTCTTTTAGGAAACCTTGTAGGTCTCTCTGATCAAAAGCTCATTGTGGATGATAGCCCCATGCTGGTTCTGGGAGTTACAGGTCAGTTCCCACTAAGAAAATGAGGAAAAAGATAACTAATATACAAGAGTTAGAGACAAAAGAGAGAGAGAGAGGGAGAAGGGAAGTGAGGGAGGGAAGATGTAGAAGATTAAGGTTAGTCTTGAACATACGCTCTCCAGTGGCTTGTGGTTCAGGTATTCTCTGTAAGGGCCTGGTGAAGGATCAGCCATTTGGTCTGTCTTTTAGTAAGTAGAAAATTATGGTACCATTGCCATTTGGGTATAGATTTGTGTTTCCCACCCCTTTGATGCCCTCCGCTCCCTCCCCTTCCATCCTAGTGGCTAGTCTAGGAGGTGCTTGCTGGGTATGTAAGGTATCTTGGGTAGATTCAGTTTAGGTGCTGTAGATGAGTGAGACTATGTGGCGATTTTTTTTCTGTGATTGGGTAAGTTCACTGAGAATGATCTGTTCCAGGTTCAACCATTTTTCCTCAAGTTTCATTGTGTCATTTTTTCTTACTGCTGTATAGAATTCCATTGTGTAGATATACCACATCTTACTTATCCATTCTTCTAGTGATGGACATCTGGGTTGATTCCAGCTCTTAGCTATTACAAATTAAGCTGCTATAAACATGGTTGAGCAAGTCTCTCTAGCCTGTGGTTTGAAGGTTTTAGGGTAGATGCCCAGTAAGGGAATAAGTGGGTCTGTTGGTATCTCTATACTCAGCTTTTTCAGAAGTCTCCATATTGCTTTCCAAAGTGGTTGTACCATCCTACATTCCGACCAACAGTGGATGAGTGTTCCTGCTTCTCCACATCCTCGCCAGCACTTATTTTTATTTGATTTCTTTATCTTTGGTATCCTTATTGGGGTAAGGTGGAATCTCTTAGTTGTTTTAATTTGCATTTCCCTGTTGATTAGGGATGATGAACATTTTCTTAAGTGTATGTTTGCCATTTCTATTTCTTCCTCTGTAAACTGCCTGTTCAGCTCTTTGCCCCATTTTGTGAGTGGGGTGTTTGACTTCTTACTGTTTAGATTTTTGAGTTCTTTGTAGATTCCAGAGATTAGGCCTCTATCAGTTGGATAACCAGCAAATATTTTCTCCCATTCTGTGGGTGATCTATTGGCTTAGCTTATTGTTTGCTTGTCTGTAAGAAACTCTTCAGCTTCATGTGATCCCATTGGTTGAGTGACGGTTTAAGTTCATGAGCTACTGGGGTTTTGTTCAAGAAGTCTTTTTCCATTCCCATATCATGGAAAGTACTTCCTAAATTTTCTTCCAGTAGTATACGAGTTTCTTGTCTTATATTGAGATCTTTGATCCATTTGGACTTGAGTGTAGTGCATGGTGAAATGTGTGGATCAAGTTTCAGTTTCCTGCAAATAGTTGTCCAGTTTGTCCAGCACCATTTGTTGAAGATGCTGTCTTTTTTCCAGCTTACATTGTTTGGTCCTTTATTGAATATCAAGTAGCTATAGTTGCTTGACCCAAAAACCGGGTCCTCAAGTCCATTCCATTGATCTATACTCCTGTTTTTATGCCAGTACCATGCTGTTTTTATTACTATGGCTTTGTAATATAGCTTTAAATCAGGTATGGTGATGCCTCCAGAGGTGTTTCTTTTGCTGAGGATATGTTTGGAAATGCGAGGCCTTCTGCCTTTCCATATGAAATTTGAGATCATTTTTTCTATCTCTCTGAAGAACACTGTAGGGATTTTCATTGGAATTGCATTAAATCTGTATATTTCCTTTGGTAGGATTGTCATCTTCACAATGTTAATTCTGCCTATCCAGGAACATGGGAGGTCTTTCCATTTTCTCAAGTCCGCCTCAATTTCTTTTTTGAATGTTTTTATGTTTTCGTTGTATAGATCTTTCAGTTCCTTGGTTAACGTTATTCCAAGGTATTTTTTTTTTCTTGCAATTGAAAATGGGTCTATGTCCCTTATTTCTTTCTCTGTATCTTTGTCATTTGCATGAAGGAAGGCTACTGATTTTTGTGCATTGATTTTGTATCCTGCTACATTGCTATAGGAATTAATCACCTTCAGGAGTTTTGGGATGGAGTCTCGCGGGTATCTTACATATATAATCATGTTATCAGCGAATAAAGCTAACTTAACTTCTTCCTTTCCAAAATGTATCCCCTTTATTTCCTTCTCCTGTCTTATTGCTTGAGCTACGAATTCCAGTACTATATTGAAAAGCAGAAGTTTTTAAATTTTTGGACGCATACCATCTACCAAAACTAAACACAGAGCAGATTAATTACCTCAATCAACCTATCACACTCATGGAGATTGAAAAAGTAATAAAAAAAAAAACCTCCCAAAAAAGAAGAGCCCAGGACCAGATGGCTTCTCAGCTGAATTCTATCAAACCTTCGTAGAAGAACCAATCTTCCACAAACTGTGCCACACAATTGGTGAACAGGGAAAGCTACCCAACTACTTTTATGAAGCTACCATCACCCTAATTCCAAAACCAGGCAGAGATGTCACAAGAAAAGAAAACTACCGGCCTATTTTCCTGATGAATTTAGATGCAAAGATCCTAAACAAAATC
This sequence comes from Dipus sagitta, assembly GCA_036346955.1. NCBI lineage: Eukaryota > Metazoa > Chordata > Mammalia > Rodentia > Dipodidae > Dipus > Dipus sagitta. The sequence goes on from CM070775.1 coordinate 62,202,045, forward strand.
CTTGCAAACCGAATCCAAAAACACATGAAAAGCATTATCCACCTGGACCAAGTGGGATTCATTCCAGGAACACAGGGGTGGTTCAACATACGGAAATCTGTCAATGTAATACACCACATAAACAAGGTTAAACATAAAAACCACATGATCATTTCAATAAACGCAGAAAAGGCCTTTGAGAGGATTCAACATCACTTCATGTTCAAAACTTTGGAGAGAATTGGCATGGTTGGTTCATATCTTAACCTAGTAAAGGCAATATACAAAGCTCCGAAGGCCCAAATAATACTTAATGGAGAGAGACTGGAAGAATTCCCATTAAGATCAGGAACAAGACACGGTTGTCCACTCTCACCTCTGCTTTTAAATATAGTACTGGAAGTCCTAGCTCAAGGAATAAGACAGGAGAAGGAAATAAAAGGGATACAATTTGGAAAGGAGGAAGTTAAGGTAGCTTTATTCGCTGATGACATGATTATATACGTAAGAGACCCAAGAGACTCCATCCCAAAACTCAGGAAGTTGATTAACTCCTATAGCAAAGTAGCAGGATACAAAATCAATGCACAAAAATCAGTAGCCTTCCTTTATGCAAAGGACAAAGATACAGAAAAAGAAATAAGGGACATAGTCCCATTTTCAATTGCAACAAAAAAAATAAAATACCTTGGAATAACCTTAACCAAGGAAGTGAAAGATCTATACAATGAAAACAAAAAAACACTCAAAAAAAGAAATTGAAGCGGACTTGAGAAAATGGAAAGACCTCCCATGTTCCTGCATAGGCAGAATTAACATTGTGAAGATGACAATCCTACCAATATACAATATACAATTTACAACATACAATATTGTATATACAATATACAGATTTAATGCAATTCAATTAAAATCCCTACCTTGTTCTTCACAGAGATAGAAAAAATGATCTCAAATTTCATATGGAAAGGCAGAAGGCCTCGCATTTCCAAACATATCCTCAGCAAAAGAAATACCTCTGGAGGCATCACCATACCTGATCTAAAGCTTTATTACAAAGCCATAGTAATAAAAACAGCATGGTACTGGCATAAAAACAGGAGTATAGATCAATGGAATAGACTTGAGGACCCGGACTTTGGGTCAAGCAACTATAGCTACTTGATATTTGATAAAGGCCCAATCAATATAGGATGGAAAAAAGACAGCATCTTCAACAAATGGTGCTGGACAAACTGGATAACCATATACAGGAAACTGAAACTTGACCCACACATTTCACCATGCACTACACTGAAGTCCAAATGGATCAAAGATCTCAATATAAGACAAGAAATTCGAATACTACTGGAAGAAAATTTAGGAAGTTCTTTCCATGATATAGCAATGGAAAAAGACTTCTTCAACAAAACCCCAGTAGCTCATGAACTTAAACCGTCACTCAACCAATGGGATCACATGACGCTGAAGAGTTTCTTTACAGACAAGCATACAATAAACAAAGCCAATAGATTACCCACAGAATGGGAGAAAATATTTGTGGGTTATCCAACTGATAGAGGCCTAATCTCTAGAATCTACAAAGAACTCAAAAATCTAAACAGTAAGAAGTCAAACACCCCACTTTCAAAATGGAGCAAAGAGCTGAACAGGCAGTTCACAGAGGAAGAAATACAAATGGCAAACATACACTTAAGAAAATGTTCATCATCCCTAATCATCAGAGAAATGCAAATTAAAACAACTATGAGATTCCACCTTACCCCAATAAGGATAACAAACATCAAAAAATCAAATAAAAATAAATGCTGGCGAGGATGTGGAGACGTAGGAACACTCATCCACTGTTGGTCGGAATGTAGGATGGTACAACCACTTTGGAAAGCAATATGGAGACTTCTGAAAAAGCTGAGTATAGAGATACCAACAGACCCACTTATTCCCTTACTGGGCATCTACCCTAAAACCTTCAAACCACAGACTAAAGAGATTTGCTCAACCATGTTTATAGCGGCTCAATTTGAAATAGCTAAAAGCTGGAATCAACCCAGATGTCCATCACTAGAAGAATGGATAAGTAAGATGTTGTATATCTACACAATGGAATTCTATACAGCAGTAAGAAAAAATGACACAATGAAATTTGAGGAAAAATGGTTCAACCTGGAACAGACCATTTTCAGAGAACTTACCCAATCACAGAAAAAAAATTGCCACATAGTCTCACTTATCTAGAGCACCTAACCTGAATCTACCGAAGATACCTTACATACCCAGCAAGCATCTCCTAGATTATACACTAGGATGGAATGGGAGGGGGGGGGGAGGGCATCAAAGGGGTGGGAAACACAAATCTAGACCCAAAAGGCAATGGTACCATAATCTTCTACTTACTAAAAGACAGACCAAAGGGCTGATCCTTCACCAGGCCCTTACTGGGAATACCTGAACCACAAGACACTGGAGAGGGTAAGATTAAGACTAACCTTAATCTCCTACATCTTCCCTCCCTCACTTCACCTCTCCCTGTCTCTCTCTGTCCTATCTCTAACACTTGTATATTAGTTATCATTTTCTTATTTTCTAAGTGGGCACTGACCTGTAACTCCCAGATCCAGCATGGAGCTATCATCCACAATGAGCTTTTGATCAGAGAGACCTACAAGTTTTCCTAAAAGACAGACAGATTTCTGTCAGAATACTTGATGACCCACCAAAGGGTAGTGGTAAGACACTACTGCTGAAGATACCTTATGTGATTGACATGCAAATTAGAATGGCATGGCTGGAAGTTGGATGAGAGTCAGTCCCCAGACAGTCAGCGAGTCTAGTGCCAGAAAGTGCTACATGGGCGACTGGGGGAAATTGACCAATATCTATCGAAGCAACGCATTGTCTAACCTACTTAGCAGCAAATAACTTGTTGTGATGCCCACACAAGTGAAGTGGTGGTACACAGCCATGGTGGGGAACCAACTGCTCTCAATTTGCCTAACTGATTCCCTCACTGGTATCGGACCCATAGCTGGAGTTGGGAAACAAGTCAGAACCAGATCCAAACATAAGCCAACTCTCCAATATCATGCTACCGTCAATTGTGGGCTACAAGAGGGCCTACACCTATTAAATTCTCTATTAAAAAAAAAAAGTAAGGGTTATCTCATTTGTCCTCGTGCGAACTTACTCTCTTTTGGAGAATCTGCTTCTCTTTCTCAGATAGATGTGGATCCTAAGGAGAGCGCCACCCCATCATACCTCAATAGGGCCCTGGCTGAAACTATGAAAAATTGGAGAAACAAGCAAGGGGGCTGTTTTCCTGATGAACTGGATACCAGGACAAGGGGGAAGGAGATCAGCACAGAGAAAAATCAACTCCTACCAAATCAGAGAGCCAGAGCCTCAGATGCCCCCAACACCTCATCACTGAAGCAGACCAAAAATGAACCCAACATGGCTCAGGGAAATTTTGTGGAAGAGGGGGCGGAAAGAATGTCAGAGCCACATGTTGGGTCATGATATTCAGAGACATTTATCTTACCCATAACGGTGGGCTAACTCCACAATGCATGACCCGTATACCTCAACAAGGAGGGGCCAAGGGGAGGGGTAGGTCACGGATGAGCCTAATAATGGTACCAAACTGACTGTATTTGCTGAATACAGAATTGACTAATAAAGAAAAAAACATAATGGGATCAAAAAAAAAAAAAAAAAAAGAATCAGGACACAGTATATACTATCAGAGCTTCTCCCTGAACTTGGGGCCGGGGGGTGGATCCATAGTCTTATCTTTGTGATTCAGTGAAACCAAATCTTTCAAAAGATTAGGCTTAGATAATGTTGCAAGCTCTTCATACCCACTGGTTTGACTGTTCTCAAAAAGACAAAAATTAACAAGCATGGTGGGGATTCAAATATATGAAAATTTTTTCTCATTGCTGGTGGGAGTAACAAATTGTCAAGTATTATGGAAAATACTGTATCAGTTACTTGCTTGTTGCTGGGACAAAACACCCAAGCAAAAAAAGCTTAACAAAGGAAAAAGGTTTATGTCAGCTTATGGTTTTGAAGGGAAGCATCCACTATGGTGGGGAAGGCATGACAGGCCTCAGTAGGAAGCTATATCATATCTTCACATAAGCAGAAAGGAAGTAGAGAGAAACAACAGGAATAGGAGCTGAACTATAAAACATCAAGACCCTCCACTAATAGCACACATCCTGTAGCAATGCTCCTCCTCCCAAGGTTTCCGCAACCTTCTCAAACAATGACACTAACTGGGGTATAAGTATTTAATCATATGAGTGTATGGGGGATAATTTACACACAAGTTACCACAAATAGTTTTCTTGGTTGCAAAAATAAAATAAATAAAATAAAGCTATAGTTACTATAAAAAAAAAAAAAAGCAGAGGTGAGAGTGGACAACCCTGTCTTGTTCCTGATCTTAATGGAAATTCCTCCAGTCTCTCTCCATTAAGTATTATTTGGGCCTTAGGAGCTTTGCATATTGCCGTTATTAAGTTGAGATATGAACCAATCATACAGTTCTCTCCAATGTTTTGAACATGAAGTGATGTTGAATCTTGTCAAAGGCCTTTTCTGCGTCTATCGAAATGATCATGTGGTTTTTATGTTTAACCTTGTTTATGTGGTGTATTACATTGACAGATTTCCGTATGTTGAACCACCCCTGCGTTCCTGGATTGAATCCCACTTGGTCAAGGTGGATAATGCTTTTCATGTGTTTTTGGATTCGGTTTGCAAGGATTTTGTTTACGATCCTTGCATCTAAATTCATCAGGAAAATAGGCCGGTAGTTTTCTTTTCTTGTGGCATCTCTGCCTGGTTTTGGGATTAGGGTGATGCTAGCTTCATAAAAGGAGTTGGGTAGCTTTCCCTGTTCACCAATTGTGTGGCACAGTTTGAGGAAGATTGGTTTGAGTTCTTCTACGAAGGTTTGATAGAATTCAGCTGAGAAGCCATCTGGTCCTGGACTCTTCTTTTTTGGGAGGTTTTTTATTACTTTTTCAATCTCTATTAGTGTGATGGGTTGATTGAGATGATTAATCTGCTCTGTGTTTAGCTTTGGTATATGGTATGCGTCCAAGAATTTATCCATCTCCTGCACATTATCCAGTTTTGTGGAGTAGAGGTTTTTGAAATAAGTCCTGATGATTCTCCCAATTTCACTTATGTCTGTTGTGATCTCTCCTTTTTCATTTTGAATTTGTTAACTTGAAGCTTCTCCTTTTTTTGCTTGATCAGATTGGCCAGGGGTTTGTCAATCTTGTTTATTTTTTCAAAGAACCAGCTCTTTGTTTTGTCAATTGTCTTAATTGTTTCCTTCGTTTCCAGTGCATTGATTTCTGCTCTGATTTTAATTATTTCTTTCCTTCTGGAGCTCTTTGGGTTGGACTTTTTTTGTCTTTCCAGTGCCTTTAGGTGGATGGTAAGGTCATTGATTTGGGACCTTTCTGTCTTTTTTATGAAGCCATTGAGTGCTATGAATTTTCCCCTGGGGACCACCTTCATTGTGTCCCTTAAGTTTTGGTACAATGTGTTCTCATTGTCGTTCAATTCCAGAAATTTTGCAATTTCATTTTTTATTTCATCCACTATCCATTTATTGTTTAAAAGTGTGCTGCTCAGTTTCAAGTGCCATTGGGATTCTTGGTGGGTCTTTTGTTGTTGATTTCTAGCAATATAGCATTGTGATCTGATATCTTACTGGGAATTATGTCAATCTCTAAATATGTGGAGGCAAGCTTTGTGACCCAGTATATGGTCTATTTTAGAAAATGTTCCATGGGCTGCTGAGAAGAATGTGTACTCTGTGGATTTGGGACGGAAGTTTCTGTAGATGTCTGTTAGGTCTAAGTGATCTATGGTTTTGTTGAGCTCTCTTACTTCCCTGTTGAGTTTCTGTTTGGATGATCTGTCTATTACTGATAATGGTGTAATAAAGTCCCCAGCTATGATGGTGTTTGTGGTTACTTCTGTTTTATTGTCATGTAGGTTTTGGTGTATGAACTGTGGTGCCCCTGTGTTTGGTGCAAACAGATTTATGATTGTAATATCCTCTTGATCGATCATTCCCTTGATAAGTAGGAAGTGCCCTTCCTTGTCTTTTTTGATTATTTTTGGTTTGAAGTCTATTTTATCTGATATTAATATAGCTACACCTGCTTGTTTCTTATTCCCATTTGCTTGGAATACTCTTTTCCACCCTTTCACCCTGAGGAGATGTCTGTCTTTAATGGTGAGGTGGGTTTCTTGAAGGCAACAGATTGAGGGGTCTAATTTTTTGATCCATCCTGTTAGCTTGTGTCTCTTGATGGGTAAATTAAGGCCATTAATATTTAGGGTAATGACTGTGAGGTTTGATTTGATCCCTGACATATTGTGATGGTAAATGTGGGTTGGTGTTTCCATGGACGTTGAAGTTTTTTGTGTCTACTCTGAGTATGGTTGTTGTGATCTGCTTCTTGTAGGCAATTGTGTTTGATTATTTTTTTCTTCTCTGTGGAGAATTTCCTGAAATACTCTCTGTAGGTTTGGTTTTGTGTTCATATAATTGTAAAGCTGAGTTTTGCCATGGAATGTTTTTCTTTCACCATCTATTATGAGGGATACTTTTGCTGGGTAGAGTCATTTGGGTTGGAAGCCATAGGTTCTTAGACTTTGCAGTGTTTCGTTCCAGGCCCTTCTAGCTTTCAGGGTTTCCATTGAGAAGTCTGAAGTAATTCTGATGGGGTTACCTTTGAAGGTGGTGTGCTGTTTTTCCCTAGCTGCTTTTAGGATTTTCTCCTTGGTGTGAATGTTTAGAGTCTCAATGACAATATGTCTTGGAGAGTTTCTTCTTTGGTACAGTTGGTTTGGAGTTCTATTGGCTTCTTGTATCTTGATGGGCCTTTCTTTTAAGAGACTGGGGAAGTTTTCTTCAATTATTTTGTTAAATAAATTCTCCATGCCTTTGGTCTGAATTTCTTCTCCTTCTGGTATTCCAATGATCCTGATATTGGGACGTTTAAGTGTATCCCACAATTCCCTCATGTTCTGTTCACAGGAGCTTTTGAACTTACTGAAATTTTTGAACTCTCAAACTGTTTCTTCCATCTTGTCTTCCAGATCAGAATTTCTATCCTCCACTTGGCTGACTCTATTCTTGAGAGATTCTAGCAAGTTTTGGGCTTGTTCAATTAAGTTTGCATTTTCTATTACTTTTCTATGTATAATTTCCATCCCTCTGTCAAGCTCCCTTTTCACATCATTTTCTGATTTTCTTGATGATTCTTGGAGTTCGTCCTTGCATTTCTTTATGTCTTCATTTAGCATGGCCAGCTGATTTTTAAGGTCTTCTTTTTTTTCACTCTCCCTCAAATCTCTTAACTCTCTTTTAAATCCTTCCATTTTCCTATCTAATCCTTCCAATTTCTTATCTATTAGTTCTAGTTTAGTGATGGCAGCATCCACACGAATGTTGGCCCTTTGTTGCTTTCCTGCAAGTTCTACCAGTAGGTTGGTCAGGGTTGCACTGATCATAGCTTCAATTTGGTGTTTTGGTCCTATTGGTTCTTCTATATTTTGGTTAGATGTATTCATTGTAGGTCTGGGTGATCTAACTGGATTTTCTTGCATTTGATTTTTCATGTTATTTCTTTTGCACTGTGTTCTGCCCATGACAGTGTATGGGCAGGTAGGTGGGCGTATCAGCCTAGGCTCAAGACCAGTGGGAATCTTATGCAGCCTGGGGCAGTTGCCAAGCAGCCTGGGCTTTTGCTCTCACTTGCCAAAGCCGCCTCTCTACTGCCTGGCAGGGGCACCAACGTTGCTTGAGTTCTCAAGCGGTAATGTGCCAAAGCTGCCTGCATTTGAGTTAGGAGTGGCACTGAGGCACCAAGCACTGAAGCAGCCCAAACTCTGGCTGGGAACGCTGGGAACTGGAAGTAGTCCGCGCTCCCCCGCCACAGGACAATGGTGGTCGGCCGGCGCGGCAGACAGGTAGGGGATGGCACCTGAGCTGGCGCAAGTGAGAGACACAGTCTGAGCTTGCGTGGCACCTGCCATGGGTCTGGGTTCACTCAGTAAGTGGGCGAGTGCACGAGAGTGCAGAGCAGTCTAAGCTTCTGCAAGCAGGGAACAATCTCACTTGCCAAAGCTGCCTATCTACTGCCTGGCAGGGGCACCAAAGTTGCCTGCATTCTCAAGCGGTAATGTGCCAAAGCTGCCTGCATTTAAGCTAGGAGTGGCACTGAGGCACCAAGCACTGAAGCAACCCAAACTCTGGCTGGGAATGCTGGGAACCGGAAGCAGTCTGTGCTCCCCTGCCACCGGACAATGGCGGCTGGCCGGCGCAGCAAGCAGGTAGGGGATGGCACCTGAGCTGGCGCAAGCGAGAGACACAGTCTGAGCTTGCGTGGCAGCTGCTGTGGGACTGGGCACACTCAGTAAGTGGGCAAGCCGATGAGAGTGCGGAGCAGTCTAAGCTTCTGCACGCAGGGACCAATCGGCGCATGGTGGCAGCCGTACGGGCTCCAGAGCAGCAGCAGCGGTGGCAGCGGAGGTGCTGTGAACACAGTGGTTATTTGTGGTGTGGGGTGCCTACCCGCCCACAAGGGGATCCGCGATTCCCTGTTCCCCCACTTCTGTGCCCTCCCAGATTTCTCTCCCCAAAAAGCCACTATGTACCCTTAGTATATTGCCTTTCTTTCCCCGGGATCTTGGCCATCTTGGCCGGAAGACCGGATTTTTATCTTTATAGGGTTTGCTTCTTAACTCTCATGCACTGCAAGTGTTACAGTTAAAACTGTTAGGATTTTTTTTTTTTTTTAATTGAGATTGGGAACTTTGGGGAAGAGAAATAAGAAGGCTTGTAGCTGGATATGAGATAGCCTTCTATATAAGAAGAAGGACAAGACACTGGAAAAAACAACCATGTCAGTCTGTTGTCAGTAGGTTGGCACCATAGCCCTTCCTTGAGGAGCACATGCAAGGCTCAATTATCCTTTCTTTTGGTGAACTTCTTACTTTATGTGTATTTCCACTGCTATACTGGGAACTACAGTTCCCCCAAAGTGCTGCATCGGTTGCACCTGTACCTACTTCCAGCAAAGCTGAAAGGACTGATGAAACTCCTGAAATCACAGATAGGTAGAATGTTGCAAAACCAAAGTCTAATTACCTCTGGCTACCTTTAGTCACTCAATGGCCATTAATGCCCACTTCTATGTTTGACCTAGCATCCACATGACTATCAGTTGAGCAGGTGTGGGCTTTGTGAAATGTATTAGGAGACTCCCAGCTTCCACCAACCCAGGAGCTAAGAAGTCATCAGATAGCATCTAAAGCCTATGGTGGAGATTTTCTTCTTTGGCTGTAACTTGCCTACCTGATGGTGAGCCAATGTATTAGAAAAATGCCTGGATTTATGACTTTCTTTTGTTCTGTAACTATAAAACTTTCATGAAATTGTTTTAAGATATTGGAACATGGAATTTGGGTAACCTAAATTTGTGTTTTGGGGCCATGATCGTTCATATTTGGCTCCAGAATAAACTATTTCTTATCCCCTCTGAGGTAAGAGCTGTGTCTTTTGCATTGACAATACAAATTTCTGCATTTAATTACGAAAAACTGAATTCTAGGTAAAAATGACTTCTAAGAAAGTTTCTGCCCATTCCAGGAAGGAGATTAACCAAGATTCCCCAAGAATGGGCAAAGGGAGGAAAAACAGAACAAGACTTCTAACTCCAGGTACGAGAGGCAGCCTGTAACTGCCCCTGGCTTAGCCCACCCTCTACTCTTGAGACTGCACTTTCCACTTTGGTGTTTTGCTGGCTGAAATGATCCTTGAGTAGTAGCTCTCCATGCCTGTGCCCTGGGATGCATTTTGAGACATGGTTGGGATGGCCAAGAGTGGAGAAAGCACACCTCCAGATTCACAGCATTAGAACACTATGCACTGGTGGAGATGGTTTTGCTGCCAAAGCATAGTGGGCAAAGAAGGAAAACAGACAAACTCCTGTTAAAGCAGGCACAAAATGTGGTTCCTTCATCCAGAATAACAATAAGATTACCACTTTTATCACTAATTTTTTACTCTCCCTGACTACTTTGTAAACACAGCATGGATGACTTTGTTCCTTATCATCAGCAAACTGAACCTGCCTTTGTTGAAGCTCTGTCAATCAGCAGACTTTCTGTGCATATGCTCAGTGATATACCCAACTGAGAAAAAATGAATTCCATTCCTCTCAATATCAATTCAATATCAATGTCAGGATCACACACACACGCACACACACACAGAAAGAGAGAGAGAGAGAGAATGAAAAAAAGATATTTCTGTACAATGAGATTAAAAACCAGCGAAGGTCAAAGCTATTAACATTTGGTTTACACCGAATTTTCCTGTTAGGGTCTAGTTGTACTGGGTCTCTGTAATTGCCTTGTGTTTTTGCATCATGCCATGTACACATGAACATTATTGCAGCTAGAGTGATTCTAGCCACCAATAGGCAGCTTGGTATTTGATTAGCAGCAAAAACACAGATTATAGAAATTTGAATGATTACTGAACCCCTTCATTTTCCCTTGTACCACTTGGTTATGACATTTCCAAATGGACTTTGATTTCTCTTTACAGTCCTGCTGCTGTTAATTTTTAAAGAAGATTATTCCCTTATGGCTAACATGCTAGATTTAACAAAGAATGCCATGGGACATCTGGAAAGACTATGGAGATTTGAATGCTGGTCCAAAAGATAAATGTTTTTGGACAAATAGCCATCAACACATCATGGAAAAGCTTCTTCCTCAAACTCTGCCAACAATGGCTTTCATTTTCCCTTGTATTTACCTCAAGTTGTAGTTAAACTCTGACAGCATTTTCTAGACAAAATTTACTGCCTTCCACTCTATTGCCCATTCCCAGGTAATATCACTTAAAAAAAAAAATCTATGTGTGGCTCCAAATTCATGTCTGTGCACTTCAGAAATTGCTGAGGAACCTGTGTACCCATCAACATTGCTGCACACACAGGAAGCATTTGTCCGTGGCATGTTTCCATTTTCCCTACCCACACAGATACCTGAGTCCTCAAATCTCAAATCCTCTTGAAGCCTTCTCTGATCCCAGGAAAAAGAAGGGAAACTTCCAATGTTACAAGTGTTCATAACACTTCTGAACTAAAGGGCAGATTGGTGCGATCTATTTTTGTCTTCTTGTTTACTTATATCAGATTATACACATTAGAATGACTTCATGATTCATTTTTTAAATCTTTTTTATCATCATTATTATTCACAACATATTTTGTATGGATACATCATGTATTGGTACCCTCTTTTCCCTCATCCCTGCTCCCATTCCATTGGGGATCCTCCTTACGGGAAGTTGCAGGTATTCCCTATGGGGTTGTGGCTTATGCATTGTGGGAGCAGCAGTCAGCTATTGTTTTGGGGAGAGGGAATGCCTCTGGCCATGATGTTTCTACCTGAGGCTCTTACATTCCTTCCATCCCCTCTTCTGCAAAATTTCCTGAGCCTTGGTGGGTGAATTTTAAGTCTCTTTAGTAGGGAGCTCTTAGGAGCCTCTGGATCTCTGCTTTAGCAAGTGTTCAGTGTCCTCAGTGTCTATCTCCTTCACCCTGGAGCTGATTATCAGATTCATTATGGAAGCAGCACTCATGCTCATCTTCCCAGTTCCTCTGTTGTTTCAGCTGTGGCTTTGCTGAAGTGTAAGGGGTAGCTTATCTCCCGGGTTCTCACTACCTTCTGAAAAAGAAGAGCAGATTTTCCAATGGAGAATGAAGTCTCCATAATTTAAATGGGATAAGCATTATTAATTTAGGGAGAATTTCATGTATGTAAACCCTCTTTCAGCTAAAGGCTAGTGAGAGCTTGACAATGGAGAACATAATCTTTATCTCCATAGAATTCTGATCTGGTCTCCTATTCCAGATATGGGTTCCTTTCCAGTGAGCAGATCTCTTAGCCAATCAGAAAGCTATTGATTACCCACCGAGGCTTTGTGCCACTATTGCACTGGCATGTACATTCTGTCAGGGTGTTGGCTTCTGAGTGGCTTAGACCTCTGGTTGTTCAAAAAATTTTGGCCACTTTCCCCCATAGCTCATGTAGTGCTTTCCAGCAAGGCTAACTATCTGGGGACTGTTTTTTTCCAGATTCCAGCCAAGTCTCTCCATGCTCTGTGTTGCGAGCATAAGGTGTATTCAACAATAGGATCTTACCTTTTGCCTCAGGTGGGTAACCAAGCGCTTTGACAAAAAAATCTATCTTAATTTGGAGAAATTGTAGGTCTGTCGGCTAACAGCTCAATGTGTGTAACAACAAATTTCTGGTACTGGGAGTTATAGGCCAGAGACAAAAAAGAAATATTTTTCTTTTCAGTTTAGGCTTCATCCCACCTTCTCCAGTGCCCTTCTCTTCAGTTGCTCCACCCTTACTCCTTTTGAGTTATATCTTTTAGTCTTTAACTAAGGATAAAGGTTTCTATGGTACTACTTAATTTTGGATTTAGTTTTGTATTTGTTTCCCTCCTTCCTCTCCCCCCATACCCTTCCATCCCTATGGTCTGAACCTTGAGTTGCCTATCATGTATGTAGGCAACTAGAGCAATTCCAGGTTAGGCACTACAGATAAGTGAGACCATGTGGCATTTGTCTTTCTGTGATTGTGTGAGTTCACTGACTATAATCCCTTCCAACTCAAGTGTGTCCATTTTTCTGCAAATTTCATTGTATCATTTTCTCTTACCACTGAGTAGAATTCCATTGTGTAAATGTACCACAACTTCAATTGTCCATTTATCCAATGATGGGCACCTAGGTTAATTCCAGTTTCTAGCTATAATGAATTGAGCAGCTATAAACATGTTTGAGCAACTATCACTGTAGTGATGCATGGAGAATTTAGGATAAATGCCCAGTTGTCGCGACCGCCTCGACCAGCAAGGAAGACTCAATGCTCGGACTCTTCTTTAAGCAGTTTATTCAGGAACCTTGAACAATCTTCTGACCCTGGGGAAAGCCAGCCCATCGTATATAAGGCCTTTGGGTAGCCAATCCCAGTACGCCACGTGGTGAATGCAGATAGGTCCACAAACGAGGAAGCAAGCCAGATTCTCAGCCTTAGCCATATATGGAGTTGTTTACGACAGAGGAAGCACTCACCATCGGGGAGGTGGAAGGCGGAAGCTTTAGCCATATATGGAGTTGTTTATGACAGAGAGCGCTCACCATCGGGGAGGTGGAAGGCGGAAGCCAGCGCCCTCTTTAAGGCACGGCACTTCGCAGCTCTCTACAGTTCCCCCTTTTTGTTTTAAATGAACGCCACAGGCAAGAGTAGAGGTTCGATCTCTGAAATTCCAAAGGACAACTATTTGATCCTCATAAGATGTCATCCATCCCATGAGTACCAGACCCGTCCGATACCATTTTCTCAGAGGCGGGATCTGGGGTATCAACCCGCATGCAAACGAACATACTCTTCTCCGAGTCGCTAAAAGCTGACTCGGAGTGCAGTGCTTAGCCTCGCATCCTGAGCGCTTAATTGGTTTTCAGAGTGGCTAACCAAGCCTGGGGAGACTGTCCAACTTCTATGGCTGTGAAGGCTTGAATAATCATGGCTGCATCGCGCTTTTGTGTGGCTCTCATTCTACACAAACACCACATGAAGGCCAGGGAGGCCAGCACCAAAAGACCCACCATCGCTCCCAAACCCGCCCACTCCTTCAGATGATTCATAGCAGAAGTCAGCCAAGATGATAATCCCATTGCAAGGGAAAGATCCACTCTGGTGGAGTTCACGTGGACCACAGCCAGTCTCAATTCCTTCAAGGTATCTTCAAATTCAAATGACCAATTCTGTAAGAGATAACTGGACAGGGTCCTAGACAAATTTGCAGCTCTTGTATAATTAGCATACTGAACAGATGTGACATACAGTCCTTGCATTTTCCACTCACAGCCTAGCTGGGCCAACTGCCAAAGTGTATCTACTTGCTCCTGTACCAGGTCGATGCGCTGATTAACAATCATCAACCTCCTTTTATTTGAGAATTGAGAGATGTTTGTAAGTTCAAGGCATGAGCCACATCGGCTGACAAGTTATTCAAGGCGGAGGCAGTCTGAACTGTGCTAGACAAGGCAACAGCTGACACCGTAGCCCCAACGGCTGCAACTGCAATAGCAGTCACAATGGCGGCTATAATGCCAAAAACTTAGGACACAGTCCAGGCTGCCTAGGGCGTTGTCTCCCTCCTGTCTTTGTTACACTTTCTCTTTCAGGGCATTGTCGTTTCAGGTGCCCCATTTTGCCACATTTAAAACAGGCACCTGAACTTCCCCTTTTGTTCTGGGTCCGCTGGACTACAGCGGCGGCGAGGCCGGCGTTGGTCAGTGGTCCCCCCAGCTCTCTGCAGACTTTCATCCATGCCTCTAAACCCTTACTCTTATACGGTGTAATGGCTGTTCTACACTCCTTAGTACACTGCTCATAAACAAGTTGTTTAATCAAAGGCATAGCTGTATCAGGATCACCAAACACTCTTCCTGCTGCTTCAACCATATGAGCAACAAAGTCTGAGAATGGCTCCATGGGGCCCTGTATGATCTTAGTAAGATTGCCGTTCAGTTCCCCTTTATTAGGTAGGGATTTCCATGCCTTTACAGCAATCCGATTAATCTGTTCAAAAACTTGCTCTGGGTATCCTGTCTGCTGATTGGCAAAGCGCCCCTGTCCAAGCAGCATGTCTCTGTCCCATGCTGGATTTCCAGCCGCCTGATTAGCCGCGGCCTGTTCATTGGCATACTCAATTAAGAAGGCTCTCCAATCCAAGTACTGTCCTTGGCTTAGGCATGCCCGAGCTAGCCCACTCCAATCACTAGGGGTCATGCAGTGTCTATTCAGGGCCTCCACTTGTGCCACAGTAAAAGAGGCTGTAATTCCATATGTTCTTACAGATTCGGCCAAAGATTTAATCACCTTAAAATCTAGTGGCTCTTCATATCTATTTCCCTGTGGATCTTGAAACACTGGGTAGGCCAAGCGTAACTCTGTCCTCACTGTCTTCCAGATTCCTGGACAAAAGGAACGCCCTGAATTGCCATTCCTTCCCTCCACATACGAAGGGCACGAAGGGGACTCACAGCACTCTCTCCCCCCGGGGTCATCTTTCTCTCTCCTTTTCTCTCTCTTTCTTATTCTTGTCCTCTCCATCTGCTCTATGAGAGCCTGCAGCTCTTCCTCAGAATCTGTAGACTCTGAGTCTTCTAATTCTGTGAGATAGGGGTACAAGTTGTTTCTAGTCTTGGTTCCCTCCTCACTACTTGCCTGTTCTGATCTTTCTTCCTGCAACATCTCTAGAGCAGCCTGTCCATTCTCTATCACCTCACTGCATCGTTGATCCTCAAGGCAGCTCCTTACCAACTTCCAAATAGGCTTCACACCACCCTTGAGTGTTCCCTGTTCAAAAGCGAAATCTAGATTTCTCCCTAACTTTTCCCATGAAGGGACCGTAAGACTCCCAGAGACTGCGAACCACAGTGCAACGGTATCGCACTCCTCTAAAAATCTCTCTAAGGTGCTTTTCTTAATTTTTAAATTCTTAGAACGAAGCAGCTCACTCAGAGCCAAAAAAATTGGGTGCGACTGAGAAGCGCCCATAGTTAAACTAACAAGTTTCCTTTTAAACTTTTACTTTTGGTTCGCTGCTCCGCGAACTCTTTCCGCTCTCTATCTACAGAGTAGAGCAAACTACCTGCATTTGTCGCGGATTCCCACCTTACTTGGGAACTTACCAGCGCGCTGCCCTGACTGCAAAAAGTTCTGAGTCCTTCGAAAGGCTCCCCGTACGGGCCACCACTTGTCGCGACCGCCTCGACCAGCAAGGAAGACGAAACGCTCGGACTCTTCTTTAAGCAGTTTATTCAGGAACCTTGAACAATCTTCTGACCCTGGGAAAGCCAGCCCATCGTATATAAGGCCTTTGGGTAGCCAATCCCAGTACGCCACGTGGTGAATGCAGATAGGTCCACAAACGAGGAAGCAAGCCAGATTCTCAGCCTTAGCCATATATGGAGTTGTTTACGACAGAGAGCGCTCACCATCGGGGAGGTGGAAGGCGGAAGCCAGCGCCCTCTTTAAGGCACGGCACTTCGCAGATCTCTACACCCAGTAAGGGAATAACTGGGTCTCTTGGTAGCTCTAAGTTCATGCTTTTCAGGAATCTCCATATTGATTTCCATAGTGGTTGTACAAGTTTACATTCCTACCACCAGTGGATGAGGGTTCCTCTTTCCCCACATCCTCACCAACATTTGTCATTGTTAGATTTTTATTTCTTTCTCTGAGAATTCCCCATTTATTCTGTGCCCCATTTTTGGAATGGGTTGCTTGATTTTTTATTGCTTAGTTTTTTTTGTTAGTTGTGCAGCTGGCAAAGATTTTCTCCTATTCAGTGGGTAATCTATTGGCTCTGCTTATGGTATGTTTATCTGTGCAACAAGCTCTTTACCTTCATGAGATCCCATTTATTGAGTAATAGTTTAATTTCCTAACTGGGGTTGTGTTCAGGAAGTCTTTTCCCAGTCCTATATCATGGAGAGTTCCTCCTATTTTTTTTTTCTACTGGTAGGACAAGAGTTTCAGGTCTTATATTGAGGTTTTTAATCCATTTGGACTTGACTTTTGTGTATGGTGAGATGACTGGGTCTAGTTTCATTTTTCTAGGTATGGTTATCCAATTTGTCCAGCACCATTTGTTGAGGATATTGTCTTTTCTCCAATCATTCATTGTTTAAAAATGTGTTGCCGGGCGTGGTGGCGCACGCCTTTAATCCCAGCACTCGGGAGGTAGAGGTAGGAGGATTGCCATGAGTTTGAGGCCACCTTGAGACTCCATAGTGAATTCCAGGTCAGCCTGGGCTAGAGTGAGACCCATCCTCGAAAAACCAAAATAAATAAATAAATAAATAAATAAATAAATAAATAAATAAATAAAATAAAAATAAAAATAAAAGTGTGTTGTTCAGCTTCCAGGAGCTGGTGGAGTTCATGATGTGCCTCTTGTTAATTCCTAGGTTTAAAGCATTGTGATCTGATATGATGCAGGAAGTTACTTCCATTTTCCCAAATTTATAGAGGCATGCTTTATGACCAGATATATGGTCTATTTTGGAGAACATTTTGTGGGCTGCTGTGTGTTCTGTGGAGTTGGGGTGGAAAGTTCTGTAGATGTCTGTCAGCTCTAGTTGATCTATGGTGTTGCTGAGCTCTACTATTTCCCTGTTTATTTTCTACTTAGATGATCTATATATTGATGATAGTGGAGTGTTGAAGTCTCTGAGATGTTGTCAAGTAGGTTTTGCTTTGTAAACTGTGGTGCACCTGTGTTTGATGCACATTACTTCATGATTCTTATCTCCCTTGTGCCATTGTCTTTTTGTCATCAGCATCCAGTCTTGGGACTGCAACATGGAATGAATGAATCTTTAGAGGAGCAGGGGCCATCTCAAAAAGAATGTATTTCCTTTATTCCCAAGGTGACTGGAATTATTCAAATTAAGTACCATGGCTATATGTATTAGCTATATTGGTATGACATGCTCATTAATATTTTTGTTATCTCTCTCTCTCTCTCTCTCTCTCTCTCTCTCTCTCTCTATATATATATATATATATATATATATATATATATATATATATCACTTGAGAATTTCAAAAGTTCCATCATAGGCTTAACCTTTAGGTTACATTTTAAACTGAATGTTATTTGTGGCATTGTTCTTGCTACCTTATTGTGATTAAATATTTAGCTGCAATAAGATAAATCCCCAGTTAATCTAAGCTTAAACTAAGGTTGTGATATGACACTTCAGTGCATATAATACACAGACACAGTGCCCAAAGCAATATGAATTACTTTATCTATACTCAATCCAAATTTGGGGGGTGGGAGAACTTATTTTCCTACTCTCATTTATGAGTCTGCCTTGCATACATGAGGGCATTATACACACATGCCTGAATGCAAGGGAGTGGTGACTGTGGTACATTCCTTAAGATGAAATTGGGAAATAAGGAAAGACATCTCTATTATATACACATAATATATATATGTTTCTGAACATTTTCTTTTGCACTTAAAAATTCAATTAGTTATTATTGTTAAACCAACCAATATTCACTGGGTACTAACTGTCCAAGAGTATGAAACAGATTCCCAGACACAAAGACAACTTGCAGATCCAATATAAGAGAAGCACACAGCTCCCATGGGAAATAGGCAAGAAAGAAATCATTAAAGCCTATTGTGAGGTGACAAGATTAGTATCAGCTCTTCAACAATGTTGTTGCGAAAGAAAAAGTTCAACCTAAAACTCACATTTCATATAAAAATTAAGTCCAAATGGATCATAGAACTAGGTTTCAAATGAAAGAAGACTTGGGAGATGGCTCAGCAGTTAAAGGTGCTTGCTTACAAAGCCTGCTGGCCCAGGTTCAATTTCTCAGTACCCACATAAAAGCCAGATGCACTAATAAGCATATATGTCTGGAATTCATTTGCAGTGGTGAGAGGCGTTGGTGCTCCCATACTCTTGCTTCTCTCTCCACAAATAGATAAAATAAAATACTTTTTAAGAAAATGAAAGAATATAAATGTTTAGAATAAATCACAAGGAAAAACTTCA
The DNA here is from genome assembly GCA_036346955.1 of Dipus sagitta. Lineage (NCBI taxonomy): Eukaryota > Metazoa > Chordata > Mammalia > Rodentia > Dipodidae > Dipus > Dipus sagitta. The sequence goes on from CM070775.1 coordinate 62,220,740, forward strand.
TGACTTGAGTAGGGCAAAGAGGTACTATATGTGATATCAAAAGTGTAATACATTAAAGATAAAATTAAATTAGAATAAAGAATAATAACACATATGTATGAAAATACCATTATGAAGCCAAATATTTTGTATGTTAACTTAAAAAATAAATTTTTTAAAGATAAAATTTATAAATTCAAATTTTGCTTTGCAACAAATAAGTGAAGGAGACAAAGGAGACAGATAGTTCTTATAGGCAATCAGCTGGGGACAAAGGCCCAAGGATTCCACCTGGCCTGCCCTGGCAAAACTAGAACCCATGTCTGATCTAGTATCATCCAAGATAGCTACAAGCAATTCCTCAGTAACAATGCTTGCTGCTTCTTCCTCAGCTCAGCACAACTGAGTGAACTGGTACCTCCTGCACCAGCTCCTTAAGTCTAGGAATCAATTAGGTCTTTCCCTTACATACCTGAGTCTGATGGCAAGGCTTATCCTAATTGGATATCTGATCCATATAAATGGTCCTACCACACGTGTAATCTGTCCTTTGGCTTTATTCTCCTGATATGAAACTCTCCTGATTGCTGCTTTGGTAAGCTCTTTCCCCTTTTCAGTCAGGCTGCAAAAGGGAAGGAACTCTCATCTGTGCTCTTGTCCACCTGTGTTTTGTGGTTTCTCACTCCACTATACATGTGATCTTTCTTTAGGCCCTGAGTCCTTTACAATTTTACTTTTTAGACTTTCCTTGATTGTAAAGGTGAAGGGCTTGCCATATTCTGCTCTGCTTCCCATGTGTGCATGCATGTATTTTTTCTGAATCCTTTGCCCTGGGATCTCATGTTTTGGCCCCCCCCCCCCACCTCTCTCTCTGTCTCTTTCTCTCTGCCAGAGGTTTTTCTCTAGGGCAATTTCTCTGTGAAGGAGATCTTCTCCATCTTTCCCCCTCCCTCTCCAGCCAAGCAAGGAGGGGAATTCCCTTTGGCCAGAGTCTTTCTTGTCTTCCCCTGGATAATAATTCTCCCTAAAATAAACTTCGTAATTCAAAATTTACCCTTCTCAGAGTCTGTTCTCTAGATAATTTGTTAAAATAGATAATAACCTAAAAGTTGGTGTTTACAAGCCTAGGGTCCCCCTGAGCTCCAAGTTCTGCATCATAAGTATATGAAAAGATAGTTATTGAAAATTAAACACTTCTTACTTCAAGCGACTATTAATCTCCAGAACTCTGTTCCCCCACCCACCCCTATGAAGGAGCAGAGCTCTGCCTCAGTATTCACATTACTGTATAATTTTAGCTCTTTTCAAATCTTCTGGTTTTGACAGATCTTTCTTAGCTGTTTTGTGAGCTAGGCAATACATTTTAAATTTCATTTTCTCTGATTTATTCAGTTTAGGTAAGTCTTTATACAATACTTATTCTGTCATAGTGCCAGAAGCAGTTATATAAGCTAAGAATACATTTTAAAATTGTTGTGTCACCTAATAGCTTGAATTTTCATTGATATCCCTTGAGCACCCTACAAAAGACTTTTATCTTTCTTTTGAGAATTTAGAATACAACATCTATTAATTAGACTTATTCAATTTATTATGACATTTAGATCTCCTACTATGACTAAATTTCTGTTTATTACTTTTTGATTGCTTGTCATTTGTGTTTTACTAATGTTGGCACAAAGTTATTTGGTACATTGATCATAATTGCTGAAAGACACTTTATAAAATACTTTTCTTCATGTTTATCATTTTTCCATATATTCAAATCCCATATTGATTTTAGTCCTCCATTTTTGTACTTCTTTGCAATGTGTATCTTATCATTTAATACTAATCTTTCTCTTCTGCCTTGTCTTTCTTATATCTCAAAATAGTTGGATTTCAGCAAACTACTCTTCAATCTCTTCGGCTCTACAAAAAAAAAAAAAAAAATTAACAGGGAAAACAGTCTGGAAGATTACCTTTTTCTTTCAGCATTTTATACCAGAAAGGTAACTTACCTGGATTTGGCAAAAGGAAACCATTTTTGGTATTAATTTTCCTCCCTCTAATTGACTTTCTCATTTTCAACACTTTCCATTATAAACATTTTACCTGTTGTTAGATCTGAAAATAATACAATAATAATTTCTTCATTTACCATTCAGGCATTTTTAATATTTTATTTTTATTTATTTATTAGAGAGAAAGAGAGAGATGGATAAAATGGGCATGCCAGGGGCTCCAGCCACTACAAACAAATTCCACAAACATGCCACCTTGTGCATCTGTCTTATATGACTCCTGGGGAATCAAACCTGGGTCCTTTAGCTTTGCAGGCAAGTGCCTTAACTACTAACCCATTTCTCCAGCCCACAGGCATTTTTTTAAAAATATGAGCACAGTGAGGCCACCATGCTTTAAAATTTTACACCGAAAATACCAGCACTAGTAATGACATTTTGCTTTCCCTCTTAATTGACAAGAGCCAAATTTAATCTCTTGAAGTTAATTAATGAAATACTCTATTAACTTATTTCTTTATTGCATGATAAATCATGGTAGAAAATCTGAGACTACCACTCTGCCCCACAGATTGCTTTGTGTACAAGAGGTCCAACTATGCAATGTACCCATCACATAATAATTAGTTAATTTTGTGTTACTGATTAATTAGAGCAAATATATTTTGAGGCTTTTACATTCTATAGATACTAGCTCTGAAGTCTTTTTGGAGTATTTTCCTTTCATTGGAGAGCTTCGTCGCTTTGCCTTCTGATTCCTCCATTTTCATGCCTTTGATTTCTTTTGTGATATTTTCATGACTCATGGTTTCCATCTTTGCTCCCTATTATTCTTTGCCTCACAAATGTACTGAGCCCTTTGTATTTCACCCTAGAGAGTAGTAAACAACCAAGAGTGGTTTCTGGTATGCTTCTTAGGCCAATTACTTCGAAATTTGTTTACTTTTTATTGGTAATCCACAGCCATTGTTTTGTTTTGCCCAATAAGCAAGATGGAACTCATGAAATTTATTGACCAAGAAGTAAATTTAAGGGTAATGACCCATGGAAAGCCTTTATTATTTTCTTATTATTCTTTCACCAAGATATCTCTGCTCAAGAACTCCAGGATAGATTTACTAATATAAACTGCAACCTGATCAGTCATAACTAGAAGATCTAACCAAGGCACACTAGAAAAACCACTGTGTCTTGGGAAACTGATCAGCCTATTCAAATTACAGTTTTATGGAAAGAAACAGTCTAATTTTAACACACCTTCCTACTGAGCAAATAAGATACAACAAGGAACAAAAATAAACCTGTTTTATTCCTAGTCAATTCTTTGTTCCATGAAGTAGGAAATTTCTTCTTTTAAATCAGAAATGGTTTCTAATTGATATTCTGTCGACATTTAAATAGCTTCAGGATAGCAATTGAAGGATCCTATGTGAGCACAGAGTACATGAGTGAGAAGTTCTAAACCTAGAAACATCCTGGGATATCTTCTATCCCAGTTTTCTAGACAGCAAGCCTCATGGTTAACAATAAAGAAATATTTGTGATTATAATTCTATAAAATTTTTATAAGAAAATATTAAAAAGAATAGTCATTGTAAAATTAGAAGTAACACATTATCACAAACTTGTGAATAGGGATAGATACATATAGTTCTCTATCATCTGCTCCATGACAATTGAATATTCTTAATGCCAAAATCAATACATGTTATAAGAAGACGTAAACAAACCATTATTTGTAGTCTGATAAAAATGTTAATGCTCTCAGGCTAGAGAGATGGCTTAGCGGTTAAGGCACTTGCTGGCGAAGCCAAAGGACCCAGGTTCAATTCCCCAGGACCCACATAAGCCAGATGCACAAGGTGGCACATGCATCTAAAGTTTGTTTGTAGTGGCTGAAGGCCCTGGCTCTCTCTCTCTCTCTCTCTCTCAAATAAGGAAATAAAGATAAAATATTTTTTAAAATCTTTAAGAAATATTAATGCTCTCAACTACTCTAGATTTGGATCATGGATGTCTCAGTACTTCCAGGAAATTTGTGTCTCACGCATTTCTTTCAAGCTGATAAGGGCTTAAGATTTTCTAAAATAAATCATAGTATGGACGTTAATGCAAAACAATCCTATAGTTAAATGGGGTAATTTGTTACTGACTTTGAAACCTTTCTCAAACTCTCAGCACCATTAGCATCATTCTTTTGGGTGACAGGAAAATAGTCCTACTAGTGGAGTCTTGGCATCCCAGTCCCCATGTTTCTGAAGTTGTTAGATGAATTATAGAAGTTACATATAGGAATCCGTATCTACAATGAGTGAGTAGAAACATACTCTAGTAGTTATTCATAGTAATATGGGAAGAATTTGGTTTTACCCTTCTCTTATGAACTTAATAAGTGCTTCCTTGAACAATTCAGACAGAAGTCTGTGAGTAACCACTTCTGCCTTAAGTCTTTCCTTTACAATCTCTTTGAAGCTAGCTTTTAAAAAAGATAGGGACAAGAGAAATTTCCACTAATCTTAGGGACTTAGGAATGCATGCATTCTTCCTAAAGCTATTTATCGCTTAACATTTTCCTATTAGTAATTTACATGACTAAATGCCTCATTATGAACTTCTAGATCAGACAAAAAGTCTATATTTCTGAAGTAATGGTAGAAATTGTTTTAGTACCCCAGATTACAAATGTCACCAAATCAACAAACACATCAAAGTTTTGGTGGTTTGTTTGTAAAAGGAATGAAATATATATATATAAAAAAAATTCCCCTTCATTTTTGAATATGAAAAGGAGAGAAAGAACAGAGAATGGGGAATTAAGGAATACACTTGTTCTCTGGAGTCAAAGTTAAGGCTGACCCTTTTTATTTCTAGAATGAACATTCTTAAGAAAGGTCTCATACTCACAGTTAAATCTGTATTGTCTCTGGGTGTGGTGGCACATGCCTTTAATCCCAGCACTCGGGAGGCAGAGGTAGGAGGATCGCTGTGAGTTCGAGGCCACCCTGAGACGACATAGTGAATTCCAGGTCAGCCTAGGCTAGTGTGAGACCCTACCTCAAAAAAAAAAAAAAATCTGTATTGTCAACTTAATTCAATTAGGAGGAATGAAGTAAGGACATGCCTCTATGAGCGTATTTCTAAGGAGGATTATCTGAGAAGGGAAGGCCTTCCAGTCTGCCCCCCCCCAAGAAAAGAAGTTGTTTTGGCCTACTTGCCTTTGTGTTTTGTTGCCATTCTTTGTGGACATGTGAACCCAGCTTCTTAAGCCTTCCACCATGGACTGAAGACTTGCAGCTCTTCAATAGTTCTCCAGGCCTTCAGCACTGGATTGAGATACGGAGACATCCATCTTCATGGACTGAGAAGGTTTCATGTTCTTATCCTCTCTATCATGCAGATAGCGATTGTTGAACTACTCAACCTGCATCATATAAGCCTATCTAAAAATTTTACTTTGTAATATATATTCATTTTATTGGTTCTGTTCCACTAGAGAGCCCTAATACAGAAATACTGTATTCTTGTCTACATAAGTACTAATTTAGATTAGTACATAAGTACTAATTTAGATTCTTTCCTCATATCATACACTGAAGTAACAGATATGCAATAGTCCTGTGTCTCTTAGCATACTGGGCTAGGGCTGATTTTGGTAGGTTAGGTCCTCTCGGGTTCTGGTGCTGTGTTTTGAAGTACATATTATAGGATAAGGAACTAGAAATAGAAGGGAGATTTTAAACCAACTGACAGAGAAGCTGAGCCCAAAGGAACTAGGTAGAAAATAACCTTCTCTAAGAGAAAGCAATGGTGCCGGGGGGGGGGGGCAGTGCAGAGGACAATGCCTCAGTAGCCAGAGAGAGCAGGGCCCATCTATACTTTGCTTTTTTTGCCAGTTGAGCCTCTGGACTTTGTTCCTTGGATATTTTCACCTACTCTCCTTTGCAGCTTCTCCAAAACTCTTAAATTTATTCCTCTGCCTCACAGTATTGAGACCCAAAAATATTTCAGAGCTCATATCCACATTTCCTTCTAAAAGTTCAACAACAAACTCTCAAAACTGGATATAAGCCTTTTATTTTGCCCTACATGTACTCTTCCTTTTTGAGTCATCCAAAAAAAATGAAAGTAAACAAAATCAATTCCATTTCATGTTTGGATTTCAGCAAAGTGTGAGAATTATTTGAGTAATTTCCTTGTCCTATATAGGGAAATATGTTTTCAATGACATGGTTGGCTGGAACCATAGAGGTAAAATAAAATCTTCAAACTATTTCACTTCAGATCTAGAAATGATCTGCAATTTGGCATCCTATATCACCCCACCAACTGCAAAGAAGAAACCTCTCTGTCAGTAGCTATTCTTGCAATATTATACCCCTAATGTTATGGGAAGTTGTTTGAGGCAAAAGACAACTGTAATAATGGGATTGTGTTTCAAAAAGGAGCTAGCGGTAAGGCCATGCTGTAAATGAAAAGCATCATAAAAGAAACATTACCACTTTTAAGAAACAGTGAGACTGCTGGAATAACTCATTGCAAGCTATTTTTATAGTGTCCTAATTCTGTTTTTAAAATCAAATGCAACTCAAAAGGAATAGCTTACTCTGAGTTTGGAAGAAAGCCAGCCCAGTGCAATTTATGCAGAATCTCACATCTTACTAGATTAAATTCACCATTCAAAGAAACATTGAGATCCAACTATATGTAAAGAATTGAATTAATATTTGATAAGGAGTACTCCTCCCCACTCTGACTTTTTAGTCAGGTAGAGGTAGGTAATGATTATCATAAGCTAAATATTCTAAGAAAAAAACAAAGAGGTGGATGAGAAGTGGGTCCAAGTCATTTCTGGCTATGAGGACCAGAGATAGCTTCATAGAGGAAGTGACAAAAACAGAGCCTTGGAGTATGGAGACATATAATGTTCTTGGTGGTAGATTCATCATGAAAAAGCAGAGTAACCAGGTAGAGAGACAAATATAAATGCTAACAATTCTAATCAGCTGAAGTCTGGAATGAATATAGGGAAAGCCCCAGAAGGCAGGTGACAGTGTAATCTCCAAAGTCCCACTCACCAAGACCAACCACCACAAAAAACCGGGTCAGAAAGCAAGCAGAGCTTAGCAGCTGGCATAGTTGCTGTGAGTAACCTGCTTCCCAGGGGAGACTAAAAAGGGACTCACAAGTCTGACTTGCAGCCACAACATTGCTGAAGACATGCTCTTCTTGCCTGGCTGCTGGGACATTGAGTTAACAACACACTTCTAGCATTTATTTGTTTACCTCCATAATTTCTGGTCTCTCTTGGTTTTCTTTATCTCAGTTTCCCTCTTTTTTCTATTTCCTAATGGTAATACATACATATATATATATATATATATATATATATATATATATATATATATATTGCTTGTAAACCAGTGACCTAGAAACAAATGCAAAAAAAGGTATGAAGAAAGAATGAAGAGAAGGGGCTTTGAGTCCATTTTCCAAATCTTATATTAGTAACATTTTCTTTTTTAAAATTTTCTAATTTTTTTATTAACAACTTCCATGATTATAAAAAAACATACCCCATGGTGATACCCTCCCTCCCCCCACTTACCCCTTTTGAAACTCCACTCTCCATCATAACCCCTCCCCATCTCAATCAGTCTCTCTTTTGCTTTTGATGTCTTGATCTATTCCTCCTCTTATGATGGTCTTATGTAAGTAGTGTCAGGCACTGTGAGGGCATGGATATCCAGGCCATTTGTGTCTGGAGGGAACATGTTGCATGGAGTCCTCCCCTTCCTTTAGTTCATACATTCTTTCCACCACCTCTTCTGCATTAGACCCTGAGCCTTGGAAGGTGTAATACAGATATTGCAGTACTGAGCACTGTGGTCATTTCTTTCCATCACCATTGATACCTTCTGAGTCATCTGAAGGTCACTGCCATCGGAAAAGAGAAGATTCTCAACCAAAAGTGAGAGTAACATTAATATAAGGATGTGAACATTAACAGAAGTGCTTACTGGGCAGTTTGATAAGCATAGTATATACATTTGGCCAGACAACAGCAGACGTTACACCCCTAGGGCTTATGACTACCCCTGTTTTAAGTTTTCAGTATCAGGGATGTATTCCCTTCCCATGGAGCTGGCCTCCAGTCCAATTAAAGGGCAGTTGGTTTCCCCCATAACAGACATGCCACTATTGCACCCATTGGCTCATTTGGCCTGGATGGCCAATTGTCAGGCTTGCAGTGTCCACTGATGAGTATCTTCACTGGTGATTTCTCTTTCTCCCATTGAACTGCATGCAGAATGGCTTCTGCCAGCTTTCTGTCAGCTGGTCTACATGGAGGAGGTTATCAGCTCAGTTCCAGCAAGATTTCTCATTGGCCTTGCAGCCCAAGTATATGGAGTCTTCAGTAATAGGGTCTTACCATCTATTCCTGGTGGGAAACCAAGGGCCTTGGCAATGGCCTATAATGTTTTGGGGGCATCAGGGATCTTCCTGGCCAAAAACTCACTGGAAGATATTCCATTCCTGGCACTGAAAATTTTATAGCAACAACCTATGTCTCCTGAGTGTTCCATTGTCCAAAAAAGTAGGTTTCCATATGATTTATTTATATCCTCTTAGATTTTGATTAGCTGTCCCTCCACCTTTCCTTTACTCAATCTCTTCCCCAGACCTCATTTTGGGCTTTTTCACCCCCATTAATCTATTCTTCTACTTACATATATATAATACCATCTTATTACGTATCCTCTCCCTTCCTTTCTCTTCCCTTTATATCTCTTTTCTAGCTTACTGGTCTCTGCTACTGAGTTTTTTCCTTCTCACACAGAAGCCCAGTCATCTGTAGCTAGGATGCACATATGAGAGAGCACATGCGGTGCTTGGCTTTCTGGGCCTGGGTTATCTCACTTAGTATAATCCTTTCCAGATCCATCCATTTTCCTGCAAATTTCATAAATTCATTTTTCTTTTCCGGTGAGTAGAACTCCGTTGTATAAATGTGCCATAACTTCATTATCCATTCATCACTTGAGGGACATCAAGGCTGCTTCCATTTCTCAGCTATTGTGAATTGAGAGGCAATAAACATGGTAGAGCATGTACTTCTAAGGAAATGAGATGAGTCCTTAGGATATATGCCTAGAAGTGCTATAGCTGGGTCATATGGTAGATCAATTTTTAGCTGTATTAGGAACTTCCGCACTGATTTCCACAATGGCTGTGCCAGATTGCATTCCCACCAAGAGTGTAGAAGGGTTCCTCTTTTTCCACATCCCCACCAGCATTTATGGTCATTTGTTTTCATGATGTTAGCCAACCAGATAGGAGTGAGATGGAATCTCAATGTAGTTTTAATCTGCATTTCCCTGATGACTAGGGATGTAGAACATTTTTTTAGATGCTTATATGCCATTCGTATTTCTTCTTTTGAGAACTCTCTATTTAGTTCCATAACCCATTTTTTAATTGGCTTGTTTGATTTCTTATTATTTAATTTTTTGAGTTCTTTGTATATCCTAGATATTAATCCTATATCAGATGTATAGCTGTCAAAGATTTTTTTCCCATTCTGTAGGTTGCCTCTTTGCTTTATTCACAGTGTGTTTTGATGTACAAAATCTTTGTAATTTCATGAGGTCCCAGCAGTCGATCTGTGGCTTTATTGCCTGAGCAATTGGGGTTATATTCAGACAGTCTTTCCCAAGACCAATATGTTGAAAGGTTTCCCCTACTTTTTTCCTATCTCAGTTTCAGAGTTTCAGGTCTGGTGTTAAGGTCTTTAATCAATTTGGATTTAATTCTTGTGCATGGAGAGAGAGAAGAATCTATTTCCATCCTTCTACAGATAAATATCCAGTTTTCCCAGCACCATTTGCTGAAGAGGCTGTCTATCCTCCAATGAGTATTTTTGGCATTTTTATCAAATATCAGGTGGCTGTAGCTACTTGAACTTGCATCTGGGTCCTCTATTCTGTTCCATTGACCTACATGTCTGCTTTTGTGCCAGTACCAAGCTGTTTTTGTTACTATGGCTCTGTAGTATAGGTTAAAATCAGGTATAGTGATACCACCAGCCTCATTTTTGTTGCTCAGTGTTATTTTAGATATTCGAGGTTTTTTGTCATTCCAAATGAATTTTTGGATTGTTTTTTCTATTTCCTTGAAAATGCCATTGGAATTTTCATGGGGATTGCATTAAATGTGTAGATTGCTTTTGGTAAGATTGCCATTTTGCTTTTGGTAAGATTGCCATTTTCACAATATTGATTTTTCCGATCCAGGAAAAAGGGATGTTTTTCTATTTCCTCATGTCCTCTGTAATTTCTCACTTGAGTGTTTTATAGTTTTCATTATAGAGATCCTTTACTTCCTTGGTTAGGTTTATTCCAAGGTGCTTTATTTTCTTTGATGCAATTGTGAATGGGAGTGATTCTCTGATTTCATTCTCTGTGTGTTTGTTGTTAGCATATAGGAATGCTACTGATTTCTGTGTATTTATTTTGTATCCTGCTACATGGCTGTAGTTGTTTCTCAGCTCTAACAGCTTGCTGGTAGAGTCTTTAGGGTCCTTTATACATAGAATCACGTCATCTGCAAATAATGATAACTTGACCTCTTCCTTTCCAATTTGTAGCTGTTTTATGCGCATCTCTGGCCATATTGCTATGGCTAAAATTTCCAGTACTATATTAAATAAAATTGGGGACAGTGGACACCCTTGTCTTGTTCCTGATTTTAGCGGAAAAGCTTCCAGTTTTTCCACATTTAGTAATATGTTGGCTGTAGGCTTGTCATAAACAGCCTTTATTATATTGAGATATGATCCTTCTATTCCTAGTCTCTGTAGGACTTTTATCATGAAGGGATGTTGGACTTTGTCAAATGCTTTTTCTGCATCTAATGAGATGATCATATGATTTTTTTTCTTCATTCCATTTATATAATGTATTACATTTACTGATTTGCGTATGATGAGCCATCCCTGCATCTCTGGTATAAAGCCTACCTGGTCAGGGTGAATGATCTTTCTGATATAGTTTTGTATTTTGTTTGCCAATATTTTGTTGAGAATTTTTGCATCTATGTTCATGAGGGAGATTGGTCTGTAATTTTCTTTTTTTGTTCTATCTTTGCCTGGTTTTGGTAACAGGTTGATGCTGGCTTCATAGAAGGAGTTTGGTAGGATTCCTTCTTTTTCTACTTTATGGAAAAGCTTAAGAAGCAATGGTGTTAGTTCTTCCCTGAAGGTCTGGTAAAATTCAGCAGTGAATCCATCTAGGCCTGGACTTTTTTTATTTGGGAGATTTTTGATAACTGCTCGGATCTCCATACTTGTTATAGGTCTATTTCAGTTATTAATCTCATCTTGATTTAATTTAGGTAGGTCATATAAATCAAGGAAATCATCCATTTCTTTCAGATTTTCATACTTTGTGGAGTATATGTTTTTATAGTATGTCCCTATGATCTTTTGAATTTCTCTGGTGCCTGTTGTGATGTTACCTTTTTCATCTCTAATTTTATTAATTTGTGTCTCTTCTCTCTTTCTTTTGGTCAGATTTGCTAAGGGTTCATCAATCTTGTTTACCCTTTCAAAGTACCAACTGTTTGTTTCATTGATTCTTTGGATTGTTTTTTTTTTTTTTTTTTGCTTGTTTCTATTTCATTAATTTCTTCCCTAATCTTTATTATTTCTTCCCGTCTACTGATTTTTGGTTTGCCTTGTTCTTCTTTTTCCAAGGCTTTAAGGTGAAGCATTAGGTTGTTTACTTGCGACCTTTCTAATTCCTTAATATAGGCACTTAAAACTATAAATTTACCTCTTAGAACTGCCTTCATTGTGTCCCAGAGATTTTGGTATGTTGTGTTCTCATTATCGTTTGACTCTATTAATTTTTTGATTTCCTTCTTGATTTCTTCATTGACCCATTCATCATTTACTAGTGTATTGTTTAGTTTCCATGATTTTGTGCATGATCTATAGCTTTTCTTGTTATTGATTTGTAGTTTGATTCCATTGTGGACAGATAGAATGCAAGGAATTATTTCAATTTTCCTGAATTTGTTAAGATTTGCTTTGTGTCCTAATATATGGTCTATTTTAGAGAATGTTCCATGTGCTGCTGAAAAGAATATATATTCTGCAGCATTTGGATGAAATGTTCTGTATATATCTGTTAGGTCCATTCCTTCTATGATCTCATTTAGTCCAGATGCCTCTCTGTTTATTTTTTCCCTGGATGACCTGTCAATTGATGAAAGTGGGATGTTAAAGTCCCCCACTACCACTGTGTTTGGTGTTATCTGTGACCTTAGTTCTAATAGTGTTTGTTTGATGAATTTGGGAGCCCCCATATTAGGTGCATATATGTTTAGGATGGTAATGTCCTCCTGTTGGAGTGTGCCCTTAATCAATATACAGTGACCTTCCTTATCTTTCTTGAGTAATGTTGGACTGAAGTCTATCTTGTCAGATATTAGGATAGCAAGCCCTGTTTGTTTTCTAGGCCCATTTGCTTGAAACACCATTTTCCAACCTTTCACCCTAAGATAATGTCCATCCTTTGTAGAAAGGTGAGTTTCTTGAAGGCAACAAATTGTAGGATCCTGCTTTTTAACACAGTCTGCAAACCTATGTCCTTTGATTGGGGCATTGAGGCCGTTGATATTAAAAGATATTATTGAAAGGTGTGTATTTATGTTTGCCAATTTTTTTTTTTTTTTTTGTAGTTCTTGTTCTACCTTTGCTCTCTTGTGTTAACTAGTTTTTGAGTATTGTTTGTTTTTTCCAGGTTCCTTATATGTGTGCTTTTTCTTCTCTTTGGCATGGAGGATTCTTTCAAGTATTTTCTGCAGAACTGGTTTTGTCTTCAAATACTCTTTTAGCCTGCTTTTGTCATGGAATGTCCTTATTTCTCCATCTATTTGAATGGATAGCTTTGCAGGATAAAGTAACTTTGGTTGACAGTTGTTGTCTTTCAGAATTTGGAATACATCACTCCAAGCCCTCTGACTTTTAAAGTTTGTGTTGAGTAATCTGCTGTAATCCTGATGGGCTTACCTTTGTAGGTAACTTTATTTTTCTCTCTAACTGCTTTCAATGTTTTTTCTTTGGATTGTGTGTTTGGTAGTTTGATTATAGTATGGCAAGGAGAGGTTCTTTCTAGGTTTTGTCTGGCTGGGGTTCTAAAGGCTTCCTATATCTCTGCCTTCGCACCTCTTTCCCAATTTGGGGGAAGTTTTCTTCTATGATTTTGTTGAAGACGCCTATTATGCCTCTGGAGTGAAATTCTTCTCCTTCCACTATGCCCTGAATTCTTATGTTTGATCTTTTCATAGTGTCCAAATATCTTGAAATTTCCATTCATACTTTTCTGTTAATTTGTCTTTCTCTTTGTTGGACTGCATTAGATCTGCCACCTGGTCTTCTAGCTTAGATATTCTGTCCTCTCCTTCATCCATTCTACTGGTGAGATTTTCTACAGAGTTTTTTTATTTCATTAACTGTGTTCTTCATTCCTAGTAATTCTGACTGGTTTATATTCATTATTTCTATTTCTTTATTTATGTCTTGTATTGACTTCTTTATTTCATTAAATTAGTGTCCTTTGTCTTCTTTGATTCCTTTGATTTCCTCTTTGATTCTTTTCATTTCCTCTTTGATTTCTTTTAGCATATTTACAATCATTCTTCTGAAATCTTTCTCAGGCATTTCCTCTAACTAGTTCTCACTGGAGGTCAATTCTGATGCATTAATAATTTTTTGTGAATTTATATTGTCTTGCTTTTTAGTGTTTCTTGTGTTATAATGTGCCCCAGCCAGCGGGGAGTTAAAGAAGGACCCGAAGGAAAATTAACCTGGATGAGAGACAAGACAGACACAAAGAAGGAGACCAAGTCTAGAGTCTGATCAAGGTCTCAAATTTTATCTTTTACACAGTGGTTATATAGGGGTAGGAAGAGGGGAGTAAGCTGGCAGATGTGATTTAGGGCTGTGGGATTGTTAGGGAATTTAGAGGAAATGTAACCAGGTGTTTATCTAATCTTGCCTCAATGGCCTGACCGCAAATTGGCCTCTTGTAAAAGATAAGGTTCTGCAAACAGTCTGCTGATGGACATTCCAGAAGTACCTAAGTGCAAGCTGGACGGACCAGCTTTCTGATAAATGAGACAACTTAAGAACAGGCCCAGGCAAAATGGAGAGGCTTTTGCTTTATGGTTCCCGACAATAATGTATATATTTTTGCATCTTGGACTAAGTTGATGCTTGGATTTTCTAGCTAGCTGGGTATTCTTAGCTGTATCAATTGATCTGATGTTATATATCTTCAGGGTAGGAGCTTAAGGTGTTAGGTGTGGCTCTTAAGACTCTCAGAGTATCTACAAAGGTGTTCCTAGGGGTTGGGTTTGCCTGCTATGGGAGTATTCAAGTAGGCTGAGTGGAACAAAATACAGATAGATTCTAAAATGTAACTAAACAATGTACACATTCAATGAAAAGCAGCACCGAGTATTTATGCAAGAGTAGGTATTATAACAGCCAGATCCTCTATCAACAAAGAGGTTAAGATTTCTGGTCTATTGAGGGTTCCAAGTCAGCTTGTGACCAAGTGAGACCCTTCCCTGGTACAATCCCAGTTACCTTTTTGGATGATTTTCAAGTAGGCTGGCTGGATCACTGGGCCACTGTTCTGTTTTCTGGAGCTGGGCACTGGCTTTTCCTGTGGGGCAAGCCGAGCCTGGCAGCTGTAGCCCCATAGACCTGGCATCGCCACTGCTGGAGCTGCAGCTGCTGGAGCTGCCACTGCTGGATCCGCCGCCTCTGTAGCTGCCGCTGCTGCTGCTGCTGGAGCTGGAGGTGCTGCTGCCACTGCTGGATCTGCCATTGCTGCTGCTACTGGAGCCGGCACTGCTGCTGCCAGAGCTGGAGCCGGAGCCACCGCTCCCCCTGCTGGAGCAGCCACTGCCGGAGCTGCTTAGGCCTGCCTGTGTGGGCTCTGGATGCCCTGGATCTCTCCTACTTCTCTGCCGCCATTTTAATTTCTTATACACCTCACTTTTTAGTAAAAGTGTGTATTTTGCTGGATATTCTTTGGCTTTTGCTCCCCTAGGCTGCTTTGTTGTGGTTCCTAAGCTGCCATCTTAACTGGAAGCCAGTAACATTTTCTAAATATACTAATCTTACACATCATTCCCTGACAATTCCTGACTAAAATGTACTATAATTTTTCTATCTAGGATTTTCAATACAGATGATTTTACTAAGCCTTGTCTTATAGGTACAGTCAACTTTATTTATATAGAAACATGGGTTCTGAGCAAAGGGAGTAGGGTTCCTTAATCTGGAATGATTTAAGCAGGTAGGCAAACATACCCAGCAACAAAACAACAGGACTCCTTCTACAATGTATCCACTTCATTCTGATGACAGCACTCTGATGATGCCAGGTCAGAGCAATCTGCCAGGGCCAAGAATGGCATGCCAGGTATAGTAGTGATGGTGGATCATGGGCAATGACACCTGAGACACTAAAGACCAACGCATCTTCAGATGACCTATCATGCACATTCCTCCAAGTAGATATTTTATGTCTATTTAGGTGTCCCTAGTACTGCTATTTAAGTCATCATTGCTGTAGTTATAAGATAGAAAATGTCAGTTATTATACTTAATTATATGCATGTTAAATGTTGTCAAAAGTAAACACAAAGCCAATGTCCAAATGATTTGCCTATCAGTGTCTATATAAAATAATAAGAATGAAATTGAAAGAAGAGAGAATCAACATTGAAATTGCTCTAGCTCTATAAATATTTGTTGCGTGCATTAAGAAGAATGTTGATTACACTCACGGTTGGTTGGTTGTTTTTATCTGCATCACAATATCTTAGCAGCTATTGAAATAGACACTTTGTTCTAAAATGTATGTCTTCACCTTGTGTGTTTAGAGTGGAAGGGGAGTAGTGTGCTTTATACACTAAGGAAAGCAAAGCAAATCCTTGTTTTTAAATATATATTATATTACCATGATAGACTCTCTAACAGTTAGATTGGTCAGACCTATTCCCTAGCCAATATCCTGTTCCCCCATAAAAATGTAATACAAAAAATAATAAAGTTGGGAAGCTTTCAAATTTCTACCTGCATTCACATAACAGAGCATAACAGTTTGGAAACCCTTTATGCTTAATGAACACCCACATTTGCATTTGAAAAGTACCTCAGGGCGCCATAAAGTTAATACACCATAGATAATTCTAAAGCCAACCCTTCTGCCTCAGTAAAAGTTCCTTTAACTATAAAAACCAATTTTAATAAAAGGTATCTGTACTCAAGATCTTCCCATTAAAGAACATACTTCATCATAACATAAAATTTTTGGCTCAAAGATCAACTTTAAGGAATTCATAGTAGATTAATGTCATGACTACATATAGAAAGTCATGTGTTCATTAGCTCTCCAAACAAAGTTAACAAAAATCTACTGAATTAAATTTTACAGGTGAATTTCTTTGTTGCTCCTCTGCCTGGAAGTACATGAAGAACAGGGTTGAACATGAGGACAAGACAATAGTGTTAAGTAGATGTCAAGTATGGGGAACTTGGTGCTAGAATTAACAAGATTTGGTGTACAACACTCTAAACAAAACTCCAAAAGTGCTTCTGGTAATAGAAGGAGATAGAAAAGTTTAGGATCACTCCTTTGGAAATGCTGAAGTCTAGGATCAGCAACTCATCTAAAGTCATGAAGCTCATACACAGGGAAAGTTCTTAAAGTACATATATGTCCCATAACATTCATCCAGTGATTACTAGAACTTGCCTTGTGGTTTTACAAATATTACTTCCTCAGTGAGGTCTTCTCTTATGACCCTGTTCAGAACTAGCTACCTCCTTCAGTCTTTAACCCTAGAGCCTATTAGACTTTTCCATATATCTCTTACCACTCTGTGATATTTCATGGCCTCTAGGCTTATAGCCCAAGGTCTATTTTATTTTTCTGTGATGCTGAGGACTGAACCTATGACATTGAACATGCTAGGAGAGTGCTCTAACACTCCTCTAGCTCCTCCACTAACCTTTATGCTTTTTATATTTATTATGCATCTCTCAACTAATATCTAAGCTTTAGGATGGTGAGGCTTTACCTGTGCCTAGAACAATAGCACCTGACACATAAGTACTTACTAAATATTTGATGATGAGTGAATGAATAAATTAAATTAAAGAGAACTTAGGTCAACAGGAATCTATTCCTCCTTATCTCCCACTGTGTACTCTTAAGAAGAACTTAATAAATATTTATAGAAGGGGGTACCATTTTGATTCCCTGTTGCTGCTATAACAAATAACCATGAATTCAAACTTCTATCTTATGGACCAGAAGTCTGGCATAGGCAGAAATCAAGGCATTGGCAAGGCCTCACTCTTTTCTATAGGTTCTAAGTTGGATCTATTTCTTGCCCTTTTCACTTGCTAAAGTGGCCCCTTCTTCAAAAACAAATCCTCCCATATCACACACTCATGTGTGTATTTATGTCTTTTCATATACCCATGTGTTCATGCATGTGAGTGTAGGTATGTGCATGCCATGGCACATATGTGGAGGTCAGCAGACAACCTCAACTGTTGGTCCTTACCTTCTACCATGTTTGAGACAGGATCTCTTGTTGCAGCTGTATACACCAGACTAGCTGTTGTTCTGCAAGCTTCCAGAGATTTTCCTGTCTCTGCCTCCTATTTTGCACATGCTTCTCACAAGACCTTTACTTGCTGTGGAATTTCTCCAGCCCTCTATTTTTTCTTCTTTTTTTTGAGACAAAGTTTTACTATGTATTTCAGGCTGGCCTGTAACTCAGAGCAGTCCTCCTGCTTGAGCATCCCAAGTGCTGGGATTACAGGTATGCACAACAATGTTCAGTTTGACCCCATTTTTCATTACATCTTCTGTGAATCTTCTCAGCTTTCCTCCTTTACTTTTGAAAATCTCTTTTGATTATGTTAAGCCCACTAAATAATCAACATATTTCCCTACCTAACTTCCCATATAACATGAATATCATCAAGTTCTGGGAACTGAGACATAGTTACCTTTTGGAGAGGTTGAAGGACATTTGAGTGACTGAACCAACCAGTCAGTGCAAAGACTATTCTGCATGGTCGAGTGGCAAGATAAGTCCTGCAAAAGCTGTCAGTGTTTGGACTTGATGGTGAAGGACAAGAATATGTGCACCTACTGTTGATACAGGCCGTGAAATAATTCCTGAACTCTAGCCAGTAAAGAATGTGGACTGCTACAGAAAAGGGGGCCTGAAGGCAGCAGAACCACAGAGAAAGCAGAAGAGAAGAGATATAGGATGGGTCTGAACTAGAGAGAAGGAGTGGATGTGAGAAACCCTTTAGAAAATAACTGAATGACAGCTGGGGAGATGGCTCAGTGGTTAAAGATGCTTGCTTGCAAAGAGTGCTGGTCCAAATTCAATCCCCAGTACCCATATAAAGCCAGATTTACAAAGTGGTACATGCATCTGGAGCATCTGGAGTTCATTTGCAGTGGCTGGAGACTCTGGCATGCCCACCCCCCCTTTCCTCGCTACTTGCAAATAAATTAATTAAATTTAAGAACCAAAAAATTATTTAAAAATAAAATCACTGAATGGCAGGCAGTGGGGATAGAAAAAGAGTTCAGTTAGAGATGGATACATCTGTACTAATTAATAGATTACAGATGAGTTTACTCATGAATGAAGAAACAAAAATAGGATTGGAGCCAGTGTTCAGACTTTCAAGCCCAAGCTAACACAATCTCTATCTTAGTTTCAATGCCTCCTAAATTTTAGTAAAAGCCAGTACAGAGCCTTAGAATTTGACATGAGGTAAGGTGATGACAAAGGAGCATCTCCATGTGGCTGAAGCCAGATACCTTACACTCATTTAACCAAGAATGAATTTCACTTGTGTGTGTGTGTGTGTGTGGCTCTTCACTTCATTGTCAAGGTCACTGCTCTCCTCCATAATTCAGAACAACTATCACAGACATAAGTGGCAGACTGAGTCTTCAGGACCAGTCACCTTTGCTCTAATTCTGCTGCTCCATCATGTCTTAGTATCCCCTACATTCTAACCAAGCTTAACTGAGAGTTTAGGCTCCTAATTTCTATCTCTGATACTTGACAGCTGGTACAGATGTTCCTAGGTCCTTGTTACATCCTTTAGTGCATGAATCCTTGACATTTCTCACATATGTTGAATGTCCTCTCCTTGATTTCTCTGTAAACACTCTGGTCCTTCTCTTCTTTGCTATACTTCGTCCCTTGGATTCAGTTTGCCACAATCTTTACATGCATTTACTGTGATATAGAGGTTAGGTAACTCAGCTCTGCCCAATGCACATAACAAATGTCCCAAGTGGTATTAGAAGAAAACTGATATTCCCAGCTGGGTTACAGGTTTACCAAGAGTTTAAGGTCCTCAAGACATGCTCCAGCATTTTCAGAGTCGAACAACTACCTTGCCCTGGAATCCATGTGGCACACCATTACTATCCTTTTGCCAGTATCACAATGGGAAACAAAGACAACTGGAAAGCATTGATCTACAGTCAAGAATGCAGAGTACAAAGTGCAAGAGCAGGGTAAGAGAAAGAAGCAAACCAGAAAAATATTGCCATGGAAGCCAAAGGCAAAGGAGGGGAGGCAACAGTATCAGCTGCAGCACAGCAACCAGAAGAGTGAGGACTGAGAAAAGACCACAGGGTTTATAATTGTATGAATTCATTTTTCATGTCAAGCAGAAGTAGATTCAAAAATAAAGTGTTAGGCTAAGGGGAGCTAGAAAAAAGATCAACTTGATGCCTGAAGAGGCAAAAAATGTTAAATGGTACATAAGGAATACTTACCAGTAAGTCCTAAAACTATGCCAGAAAACTCAAGGCTATATTCAACTAGCAATAACATAACTAACAGAAATCATTTACATAACTGAGGCAGCTTAACAGGCCAACCATAACCGTCAACATTTGCTAAGTATCTCAAAACAAAAAGGAATGAGAGGCTTAAGATAAATGAAAATTAATCCAGCTCACAATCAAATGGAAATGCTGTGGGCTCAGAGAAGATTGATGTGTGGGATTTTATTTCAAGACCTTAAATTTAACAAACTAAAATTAAATACCATAGCATTCAACAGTTTGAGATGAAGAGCTTACATTTAATGGGATATTTTTATTTTATTTTTTGAAAAAGAACAGAAGCTATCCTTAACTTACTTGATCGCCAGAGAAGCAAGAATTTTTTTGTGTTATAAAGATAAGCTTTGTCATGGGTTCAAGAGAATCAGAGCTGTCCCTATATTCCCTATCAATTTCCCAGCCCTACTTATGCCTTCCAACAGAGGCTGCCTACATGTGGAGATTTGTGGCTGCAATGTGTGCAAACAATTAGAGAAACATGAGTGAGATCTGGTCATTATAGGATAGGGGTATTCAAAACAGGTCCTATTTCCAACCTCCATCTCATTCCAGTGGAGATTTTTCACTAGTCCTTGAAACCCAGTTTCCATCTCTAACAAGAGGCTGAATAATTTGGCAGAATTGAGCAAGAGCTTTGCATTCAGACTGAACTGAGTTCAAAGATGGGGTCCAATCATTAAGGAATGATTTTTGACAATTACTTAACTACCCCCGAGCCAGACTTTTTTCCCACCTTTTTCTAGTTACCTTAGAGCTCTGTAGTATTAGAAGAAAACTGATATGCCCATATGGGCTACAAGTGTGCCAAGAAATTGAGGTTCTCAGGACATAGTACAGCACTTTCAGACTCAAACACCTCATCCTCAAATTCATATTAATCTCCAGCTCCTCCTTTTCTGTGACCCATTCTGTCCTTTACTTTTCCCAAAATCCTTCGTCTGCCTGAGCCAGCCTTTCTGCCCTGACTTCTCTCTGCATCCTCACATTGGGTGAGCTCTATAATCAGCTACTTGTATTTTGGCCCTTCCTGACATTTCTGCCTGAAGATCTACATGTAGTTGGCTTACTGGGAACACAAAGTATCCACAAATGCAAGGCCCCATGAAAGGGATAGTTAAATGATGTACATGTCAATGACTATTTCGCCAGAATTGCTGGAAGGAAGCCAATATCATGCAGCGACAAGAGAGCAATTCATGGTGAATTGAAAAAATGTCAAAAGGCCACATAAGGCAGGCTCTTTTGTCATCTGGGAAGCTGTTCTGGCCAGCTCCTATTCCCCCACAGCTCTACAATAAGCAAGGGTATAAATCTCACATAAGATTTCAAAAATCCCCAGTAAAGCCAAGAAGAATCCTGGCCTCCTGGTACACAGATTCTTCTCTCTTGGCTTTGCTTTCCTCACATTAATCTGGACTCCTAAAAAATAACATGCTAAGACTTGATGATCTAGATGCAAAAAGAACATGGAAAAAATGTTTTTTTTCATTTCACTTCTATTCTATGATAATTTGATTCCTGAAAAATCTAAGAACTTAAATTATGAGATGACAAAACTGTTTGAGGGGACTCTGATTGGATTAGTGTCAGCATGAGGTGAAGCAATGGAGCTACTTTGGTGAACAAGCTTAGCAATCAACCTTCTCTGCAAAGTTTAAGTTCCTTTGTGTTCAGAAAATTTGACAACATATCCACAAAACTGCCTTCAATCAGTCCTAATTAAATCAAATTGTAAAATGATAATGTGTTTTTAGTCCTATTCACAAAAGCTTAAACTGATTTGAACTAGATCAGTAATTTAATTCAGAACTCTATTAATGATAAACTAACACATTTTTGAGTCAAACTAAGACTATTCTGGACACAATAATAATTTATGGCTCTTAAATAACACAAAGGACTTTCCTGGAGTGAACTTATTATTTCATGGTAGATCATCTATTCAAAGGTACAATGCCAGAGACCAAAGATTTATAGCTATGCATGTCTTACAAATAGAAAGAAGACAGGTAGAATTATACAAAAGTAATCAAAATATAGGTAAAAAATCAAAGTTAGGATAGAATATAGAGTTTAACCCCCTGCTAAGAGGATGAGACTGAGGCCACAAACATATGCAGGAGTGAATTTAGTTACAATTACATGTCACTGGAAGTTACAACTAACAGATGAATCCTGGTTCCTGTCCCAGACTCTGCACATGTTGTTTGCTGCTCTATGTGAGTCAGCCAGTGTCTCATGGTTAGGGCCAGGGAAAGTATTGACCCCCTTAGCATAGTCTAACCCAGTAATGTAGTCATAACTCATTAGGGCATTCAAAACTGCCCCTGCCTTGCCCATCTGGTCATTTGAATGGTAACTATGGTTTCTACACAGAAATATCTATTAAATTATGGTAGAAACATAAAACTGATACTCCTCATTGAATGAAAATTTTTATTTATTTATTTATTTGAGAGCAACAGACAGAGAGAGAAAGACAGATAGAGAGAGAGAGAATGGGCTCTCCAGGGCCTCCAGCCACTGCAAACAGACTCCAGATGCGTGTGCCCCTTTGTGCATCTGGCTAACGTGGGTCCTGGGGAATTGAGCCTCGAATGGGGGTCCTTAGGCTTCACAGGCAAGCGCTTAACCATTAAGCCATCTCTCCAGCCCTGAAATTTTAAAAACGTTTAATGTACATTATTAAAATCAAGTTGTTCAAAGTATAATCAAAAGGGAAAGTTTTCTGCTCTGCTCTCCACCCTGAATTCCATTACCCTTTAGTTTAGTCATTGATGGTCACCGTTCAACATCTCTTTCTTGATTTCCCAAATTCAGACATTAACTTTTGACTCAATGATAGGAAATGTGAGAAAATTATCTCAATTTTATTTCTTCCCTTTCCCTTCCCTATCATTTCTTTATTGTACTTCATGAGACTTCAAATAATTCACATTGTCTATACATTAGTTTATCAACTTTTCATTGTATCTCCTGAGTCCCATTATGTTCTATGAAGACTCAAGAAGCTTGTCTTCCTCTCATATCTTCCCCTTACCATCTAGCCCCACCTCCTGACTTTTATTAAATTGGTTACTATTTTCACATTACAGGGATTATACCATTCACATTGTGCTCTGTAACTACCATCCTGAAAGGCAATATCCAGTAATATTTGTGATATTATGAAGATGACTATATTCCACTATAGAGCCAAGTCATTGTATCTGAACAGAATGAAATGCCCTCTGCATATGACTTAAGTGACAGTGATGTAGTTGTAAACATGAAAGAGCCCCAAACCAGCCAAGTATACCAATAGTAATAGTATCACAGATCAGTAAAGACATACTTTTTGTGACTGTCATGTTTGAGAAAATCATTTGGCCACCTCAAAAAAGTGTCATGTTCAGCAAACATGCAAATTCTATTCATGGCAACCACATAGCTACAGATATTTAAATCAGTACCTTGGAATTTTTTCCTCAACAAACTAAACTTTAAAGCAAAAGAATCCAAGAAAGTGAAATAGCTCATAGAAATAATAAGGCATAACAACTTCAAGTCCAAATTATGTTTGTAGTGAATAAAGCACTGTGAAGATTCCAGTAATTAAGTCCATGAGCCTCAGTTTCCTCATCAAAGAAAATGCTAAAATTGCCTATCACAGAGTTTGAAAATGTACTTCAAGATATCATGTGTTGTCCACATATGAGTTCCACATATGAACTATCAAGCGCTGTCCACAAACAAGTTATCATGTGCTGTCCTCAAACAAGTTATCAAGTGATGTCCACATAGGAGCTATCAAGTGCTGTGCACATATAAGTTATTGCAGTCAGGTTCACATTGCTGGTAGAAATCACCCAACCAAGGGCAGCTTGTGGGAAAAAGAGGTTTATTTTGGCTTACAGGCTCTAGAGGAAGCTCCACAATGGCAGAGGAGAAGGGTGGCATGAGCAGAAGGTGGACATCACCCCCTGGTCAACATAAGGTGGACAATAGTAACAGGAGAGTGTGCCAAACACTGGCATGGGGAAACTGGCTATAGCACCCATAAGCCTGCCGCCAACAATACGCCACCTCCAGGAGGCTTTAATTTCCAATTGCCATCAGCTGGGGAACCTAGCATCCAAAACACCTAAGTTTATGGGGGACACCTGAATCAAACCACCACACAACCTATCAAGTGCTGCCCATAAGCAAGCTATTAAGTGCTGTCCACATAGAAGTTATCAAGTGTCATCCATGTACAAGCTGTCAAATGCTGTGCACATACAAGGCATTGTTGTTACTTATAATAGGCACTGGGTACTGTTTTTGACTAAATTGCAATGCAGTACAGATGGCTAACATCAAATTAAGGCTATTTAGAGATAATAGAATCAAAAGAGTATGTGTACAATTGGTGTTCTATCCCAGGAAGGAAGTTAAAGTAGCCCAGCAGATATTAAGAAGCCTGCTGCTTTGGATAACTCATTCAATACATCAGTAATTTTATGCAAGACACAGATTGAGCAAGGAGCTTGGCTCTTTCCTGTTACATTCTAAGTAGCTTCAAAATCTACCAAAGGGAGGTTTCCATTGATCAAGTAAGGACAAAACAGTAACCAGTTTAAGTTCTGCACTATTAAACCTATACCTGAATTCAAGTTTGTAATAGGGGATTAATTGCATTCAAGCCTCTTCAAAGGGAATTTTAAAATGTTTAGGAATTAAGAACTGTTTTAACAGGGCTGGAAACATGGCTTAGCAGTTAAGCACTTGCCTGTGAAGCCCAAGGACCCTGGTTTGAGGCTCGATTCCCCAGGACCCACGTTAGCCAGATGCACAAGGGGGCATATATGTCGGGAGTTCGTTTGCAGTGGCTGGAAGCCCTAGCACACACATTCTCATTCTTTCTCTCTTTCTGCCTCTTTCTCTGTCTGTCGCAATGAAAGAAAGAAAGAAAGAAAGAAAGAAAGAAAGAAAGAAAGAAAGAAAGAAAGAAAGAAAGAAAGAAAGAAAAGAAAGAAAGGAAGGAAGGAAGGAAGAGAGAAAGAAAGAGAGAAAGAAGAGGAAGAAAGAATTGTTTTAGCGGTCCTAAGTGCTGCTATTTTGACCGACTTTCCAAATATTAACAAGAACTCTTTTTATCTGTTTAGCACATACCACACCCAACCCTTTTGTGTTCAAATTCAAAGCACAGTCAGGTCAAATCACCTTGGAAATGTAAAAGGGTCAAAATTCCTGTGGCATCAATTATTGGTTATCCCGCTATGATCTCCCAGCATCCTGTAAATAAAATACTCAAGAATCTATTCTTCTAGCCTAGATAAAAAAATTTAACTTAAGATCTCCATTTCAATGTTAAGAGTTGCTCCTTTCACGTTTGTCTTTTTTTAAGGTTAATACTGACAACATGGGGGAAAGAAATCATTAAGCTGTTTGTGGGATCTGCTGAGACCCCAATATGCCTGAAAAACATCTGCATACCAATAATCCAGTTGCCATCTAGTGCAGGATGATGGGACTCATTAGTGCTGCAAACCTGCTGAACTTGGGTCATCTCCACTCATAATAAGAGGATGTCTCTTTTACCCTTTACGGCAACTGGATTTTTCCTCAGCTGTTGATGAGAAGAGTCTCCGTCTTTATTGAGTGGATATTTCCCTCAAGTGTTGCTCTCCTTAATAGCAATTTTACCCTTTTATGTGTATTTCCCAGGAAGCCAAAGGATGTTAATGAATGTCAAGCCCACATTTCTCTCAGTGGCTAGACTTCCAAATATGGCTGGAACAGTGGCCTGCTCCAAGCACAAATGCTAATCGGGCCCCATCTGCACAGGAGGCAGGTTGCAGAAACAGACAATTATTTTGCTCTGTGCAGGGCTGCTTGGGGAGGGGCGCAGCTCTAGAGAGAAATAAATTCCCAGGGCTTAGGATGATTAGGACCCCCTAAGTAGTACACTTAAGTCTTTGAAATAACTACCAAAACCAGTTTGTAAAAAGCATGAAAAGAAAATCTTACTCTTTGGGTCCTTTCAATGTTGATTCAAAGAATTTTCCATCAGAGGAAAGAACTCTTTCCAACTGATCCAGGGAGGAGGGTGCAGGCATGGAGAACAATCCTGCCCCATGTGCCCAGTAGAAGGTGTGTAGCTTTCTCTTTCAACTAAATGAAGTTCTGAAGAGGAAACCACAGACAATGTTATTCAGAGACACTTGAGAGTGGAGAATATTAAATCTCTTACCCATGGGGTAATTGTTCTTCTACTGCAGTGTGCCCAAGGACAGAAGGCATAAATGAGTCAGTCATCATCATAGGAGTGTTGAATTTATAAACTATCAGGCATATACTCTGATAGCCTTAGTTCCACAGACGGACACATTTATGGCTCTTTGGGCACTGAGAAACATTTTTGAAAACATATTTTATTTATTTATTTATTTGAGAGAGAAAGAGAATGGGCACACCAGGGCCTCTAGCAACTGCAAACAAACTCCAGATGCATGTGTGCCACCTTGTGCATCTGGTTTTACTGGGGAATTGAACCAAAGTCTTTTGGCTTTACAGGGAAGCACCTTAATTGCTGAGTGATGCATCACTCTAGGCATAGCACCAAGAAACATTAACTTAACTAATTGTTTTTGAACAATTATTATTATACATATAATTATATAACTATATATATATATATTATTATTATATATTATAATATATATTATTTATATAATTATATAAATATATAATTATATATATAATCATATATATAATTATATAATCATTATTTTGAAGTTCATAAAAAAATTGATTAAAAAATTGATGATTGTTCATCTAGTGCTTCAATTCAGCCTTAAAGAATTTGAGGGAAGTGAGGACCACATGCAAGCCACACCTGGTCTTGAAGATCTTGAAGGTGATTTGAGAACTACGTATGTCACCACATGCCACATCAACATGCTTGCCCGACAGAATGGAGCAACTGCCACATCCTCCCCTGACACACCCAAATTCCTAATATTCCAGTTGATATGTCAGAAGAAGAATCCAGAACACCAGAGCAGCAGAGCTTTTGATCCAACTTGGGCACTGTGAAAAAAACAATGTCACCTCAAGTGGGAGAGTCCCTAGAAGCTCAAGGACTTGGACCATCAGTGGTTAGTATGGGTCTGTAGCAGCTAGAGAGAGGCAAAGCGAAGTAAAGTTTGGCTGGGGCCTGGAGATAAGCAACCTTGGACCTCTGGGAACTGAGCAGAGCACCAAGAGTACCTCTAGGAACTGAGAAAAGCACCCAGAGTGCGGCCCAGACTCTTATACCAAAAATGACTAGGATCACAGAGTACTCCACTCCAGGGATGTTTCTATGAGGTGCTCAGGGTCAGAGGAAAATCTCACTGCTGTTGAAGACACAGGTGGGTTCCTGGCACCACCACAACAGGGACTGGGTCCTGAAATTCATTCTGTGTTAGTGAAGGTTTCCTACCAAGGAGCTTGTTAGGCCTTTCCTGAGTGACCACTTAGTAAACTGAGGAAATTAACAGACCTATATTAACATGCCTTGGGAGGAAATGACACAGAAAGGGAAGGGAGAAGAGTGGAAAATGTCCCAAGTCTATGGCCCATCCCTTACTCACTAGATATGGATAGGAACAGAGAGAAAATAAAGTAGGAACCTATTCTCTGAATCACCAACAAAGGGAAAAAGTAGTCAATCTGCATATCCAGATGGAAATGATAAAAATGTATTGTCAGTGGAGAATTTCCTGAAATACTCTGTAGGTTTGGTTTTGTGTTCATATAATTGTAAAGCTGAGTTTTGTAGTGGAATGTTTTTCTTTCACCATCTATTATGAGGGATACTTTTGCTGGGTAGAGTAGCTTGGGTTGGAAGCCATAGGTTCTTAGACTTTGCAGTGTTTCATTCCAGGCCCTTCTAGCTTTCAGGGTTTCCATTGAGAAGTCTGAAGTAATTCTGATGGGGTTACCTTTGAAGGTGGTGTGCTGTTTTTCCCTAGCTGCTTTTAGGATTTTCTCTTTGGTGTCAATGTTTAGAGTCTTAATGACAATATGTCTTGGAGAGTTTCTCCTTTGGTCCAGTCTGTTTGGAGTTCTGTTGGCTTCTTGTATCTTGATGGGCCTTTCTTTTAAGAGACTGGGGAAGTTTTCTTCAATTATTTTGTTAAATAAGTTCTCCATGCCTTTCATTTGAATTTCTTCTCCTTCTGGTATTCCAATGATCCTGATATTAGGATGTTTAAGTGTATCCCACAATTCCCTCATGTTCTGTTCACAGGAACTTTTGAACTTACTGAAATTTTTGAACTCTCTAACTGTTTCTTCCATCTTGTCTTCCAGATCAGAGTTTCTATCCTCCACTTGGCTGACTCTATTCTTTAGAGCTTCTAGAGAGTTTTGGACTTGTTCAATTAAGTTTGCATTTTCTATTACTTTTCTATGTATAATTTCCATCCCTCTGTCAAGCTCCCTTTTCACATCATTTTCACAGAGAAAAATCAACTCCTACAAAATCATAGAGCCAGAGCCTCAGAGGCCCCCAACACCTCACCACTGAAGCAGACCAAAGATGAACCCAACATGGCTCAGGGAAATTTTGCGGAAGAGGGGGCAGAAAGAATGTCAGAGCCACATGTTGGGTCATGATATGCAGAGACATTTATCTTACACATAACTGTGGGCTAACTCCACAATGCATGACCCATATACCTCAATAAGAAGGGGCCAAGAGGAGGGGGTAGGTCACAGATGAGCCTAATAATGGTACCAAACTGACTGTATTTGCTGAATACAAAACTAACTAATAAAGAAAAAAAGAGAGAAAAAAATGTATTGTCATATGTCTAGCCTGGAAATGGAACAAAATGTTCCAAGGTAAGCAGAAAGGGATATAACTGCCAGAACAAAGCCCTTACATGCTCCACAGACAACCCCATGCAGGAAGCCCTGACAAGCCAAGAGCATTGGTATTTATCTTACTCTTAATCCCAGCAATTTACCTAGCATTATGCTAACTTTACTTCTCTGCTCTGACCTTAACCCAAGTTAAGTTGGAAAACAATTTTTGTGGAGCTAGACTGTGAAAGAGATAAAGTACCTATGGCACTGGTGCGAGGAAGAGTCCTTTTACTTGAACTGCACTCTGGTGTTGAAGCTTAAGATCATCTTTCCATTTGTTACCTCATTTGATCCACCACAGCACTGCAAGGCTAGTTTCATGTCAGTAGAGTTGGGATTACAATTCTCACATCTCTACTATGAACTATGAATAAAGCAAGGAAAGCCAACATGATCTGTCTGAGATAGCTAAGAGCATTAAGGCCTCTCAGCTTTAGTCTACCATCACATTAGCAACCCAAACGGACTTTCTAGAACTCCTTACATGCAATGAGTAGAGATAAGCAAGTTAAATGCTGACTTCCTCGTGGTGTTCTGAGTTTTGTTATTTGGCTTATTTTACCCATAACTAAAGTACTATTTTTAAAAAAAGGAAAAGAAAGTAGATGAATACCAGAGATTGCAACCTTCCCAATGATCTTTGAAATGAGTCTTTACTTCAGGTAAATTTGTAAGTGATAGCTGACCAAAGAATAGCATGAGGGAAAATGGTAATGTCTGTGTAAAAGCCCTAAAATGGTAGCATCCATCCAGTGTGGCACTTCACAACTACCGACTAGTCTGTTCACTTTGTTTAATCATCCTGTCACACAAGTGCTGCTTCCCTTGCTCATGTTCTCTTATTACTCTACAAAATGGCATACCCTCTTTGCCCTACTGCTCTGACCCATGGAGATATGCCAGGTAGAAAGCAGTTCCAAGTCTCATGTTTGGGGTTTTAAAGTGTAGGTTCTCCTAAAACATGGGCAGGTAGACCTTCTTACTCTCTACTTCCCGGCTAAAAGACATGGAAGGGTTTTCCCCCTCATCTTCAGAGAACTGTTATAGACTGGGTTCTAAACTCTCTTTTATGCTGGAGTCCTACCACCAATATTTTTGAGGGTGACTGTAACTAGGGATATGGTCTTAAACAGGCATGAACAAATTACAGATACAGGGGGAAGACCTGGTGAAAACACAGGGAGAAATGGTCATCTGTAAGTGAAGGAAGACTCAGAAGAAACCAACCCTGCTAACACCTTGATCTAAGACTGGTAGATTCCAGGATTGTGA
The DNA here is from genome assembly GCA_036346955.1 of Dipus sagitta. Lineage (NCBI taxonomy): Eukaryota > Metazoa > Chordata > Mammalia > Rodentia > Dipodidae > Dipus > Dipus sagitta. Next base: position 62,250,852 of record CM070775.1, read on the forward strand.
GAAAATAAGTTTCAACTGTTCATGTGTGGCATCTGTAGCACTTCTAAAAAACTAATATAATCCTTAAAGAAAAGAAGTCTTTGTGTTCCTCCCACATAGGCTAAAAGCAGCCTAGGTCCTAGAGTAAAGGAGAATCTTAGACAAGTGGTTTAGCTGTTCTATGACCTTACTCCTTCACCTGAAAAATAGGATAATAATAATTAATACCCAACTTGAAGTGTTATTGTGAGAACTAGTCAAGATAATAACTACATAGAATGACCCACTTATCTAATATTCAAGGATTGTCTGCTATAATTATAAACTAGAATGAAAACCACACCTCCAACCTTTCTCTGGCTCCTCATACGACTAGGACTAACAGTTCTCACAAAGTGGAAATGAAGACAAAAGAGTCATGTAAAAAGTGATAAGTTCATCTGACCTTTTGAAAAGCATATGTTTGAAGTCACTGGCCACCAGCTGCCAGTAGACACACACACACAAAAATAACTCATGCACACTAAAAGATTTAATGTGTTCATGATTTAGTAGCTGATAAGTGCCCAAAATATTATACAAAATAAAATATGCTCATAATCATATACCAAAAATGTCATTATCTACCAAATGTTAACACATCAGAGAGTAAAATAAGGAAGAAGGTACTGAATTTTATTTGATATGTGTTGCCCCAGGAAGATTCAGATCTTCAGTGTATTTTTTATTGTTTGCTTCCTATGAGTTTGTGTGTGTGTGTGTGTGTGTGTGTGTGTGTGTGTGTGTGTGTTGTCTTCTCCATATGCATTATGGCTAGATATAATTATTGTGAGTAAAGTTAATTCTTAGAAAAGAACAGTCTTACCTTATACATATTAATAAGGGCTTTCTTTGAGCAGCAATGACAGCCCTTGATACATTTTGACAAAAATGAAAGGGGGGAAAAACCTAGCACCACTATTAAGGATACCCCTGAGGTGATAGAGAGCCACATCTTTGATACATCAGCTCCTGGTCTCAATGCACACACTTATTAACTCACCTGTGCACCAAGAATTAGAATGAGCTCCTTCTTTGGACACATATTCTTAACAATGGTCCCAACAGACATCCTGGAACCAAAAGCAGGGCTTCTGGGTGGGTTGCCATGTAATTTTCTCACAGTCTCACAGTATAGTTCATTCCGACAGAATTTCTCTCCAGATTAGGGAAAAGCAGCATTGAAGTGATCATTAAAAGCTTAGCAAGGCCAAAAGGATGGAAAAAGTATCTCAGCTCCAAGCAAAATGCTGTCCTTTGCTAAGAGAAGGGCATGAGGTTTTGCCTTACAAATTATTGCCTCAAAGATACCAAACTCTCTGAAATAGATACACAGGGACAAATGAGTGCCAGCTCTAAATGCCCACATTTATATGGCTGCCATGCCTCCTCCTCAGAGATCCTGAGAGTGATTTTCAAACTTTGTCTCATTAATCCCCTCCTACCCATGAGAAGACAGTGAGTGATATCAAGCATTAGACCACTGTAGTTTCAGAAGGAAGAACACAAAGAAAGCCAGCTATATGCTGAAAAGGGTTCAAGAATGTATTGTCTCACCTTTTAAACCAAAAACATACACTATAGCAAAATTGTAATTTAGAAGAAATATTTAAAAAGAGAGTAAGCATATATTAGCCTATAAAAATGTTTCCTTCACTTTGCTCTTTTTTTTTTATGAGTATATTACTCAAGATCTTTGGTATGGAAAGGAAGTGGCACCCACTGGGAAGAGAGTTGATTGCAAGAACACCAAAAGAGGGAGGCAGGCTGGGGAACTGCTTTGTCAGCTGCTGAACTTCAGGAGTCCCACAGCTTTTGACTGCATGAGTTACAGATGGGAACTCAGCACCATTCACAATAATCACTTGGCTCAAGCAGACATTTTAAGAGCTCATTGTTCACCTAATAGCGCTTGGGTTTTCTAAAATAGAACTACAGCAATAATAATAGCTACCTCCACTGACCAGCTACTGCTTCCTAAAAAAAAGCACCAGACTTGGTGACTCGCCTTAGTAATCATTTGCCATCACATCTACCTGCACATTGAGCTCAGCTGACCAGGCTATACAGAGCTCCCCAGGCAGCCCTGCTTCAAAATGCAGCATTTAGGATGGTACCACTTCTCATGTCATGTGTGAGGCTCTCTGCCCCCCCTGTGCTAGTCATCCTGTGTGCAGAAGAAAACTACATCGCATGTATCTGCCTGGCACAGTTATAGGCCCCACTGGAGGCTAAACTGAATTGTCAGGCCCAGATAAGAGCCCCAGGCTGCAGGAGGTTGCAGTGGGCCTAGACGCTGATAATATTGCCTTGAGACCAGCAGGAGTAGGGCCACTCCCTCCCTCTCTCCACCTGGGATACCTGGACATCCTGATAAGACTTAGGTTTTGGTATCCCCATGGCCATGTGACCTTTTACCACTTACCCAGAAGGTCCATATATGTTAATAAGGTATCAGCCAGCAGCCTTCACACAGCCAATCCCCCTGTGACCCATACCCAGTACCTTTTCCTGCCACTACATGAATGCTTATAAGCCCATTTCCCCAACAAATAAATGAGCTGTCCTCTGACACAGTCTCCTTGGTGTTTCTCCCCATGGCACTCATGGCCACTCAAGACCCTGCTCTGCAGTTGCCTGGAACGCCTCTGTGAAACCAATGCACAGCGATCCCAGGCCCACCAGGAACCACAGATATCCTCTCCATAGTGATGGGCAAGAGAGAAGATAGGATTAGGCAAGATTTATGACAACTAACAGAGAAATTCAGAACTGGCAGATTATTGATTTCAATTACATGTCACTGGCCAAAATGACTCATGTTGTCAATTCTAAATTTAAGGAACGAGTTCGACACTAACTCTAGATTGGGACCAAAGCAGTATGTGAGTGCAAGAAGGAATGAAAAATTAGGGCTAGTACTTTCATGTACTCCTCTAATGCTATAAAACTTATACTGTGACTCCATTCTAGCTCAGTCTTACCCCCACACCTCACTTAATTCTCACATTCTGCCACAAAATGACACACTTACTTTATGCCTGCTTTATGGATGAAAGATTGAGGCTTAAAAAGAGTTTTAAAGGAAAAAAAAAATTCCCACCATCCTATAAGCATATTTCCTGGGAGAGGGTTCCCAGTGAAGTCCCGTGAAGGTAGGCATATGCTATAACCAGGTCTTATATGGCCACCTTCAACTGTGACCAGAACCTTAGAACAATGTTGGAGATTAAGGTAACAAGACTAGGACTAGGACTACTGAGATCTTTGACACAAACCACCCTCACAAAAGAACCTTCAGGATTTCAGTTCTCAGAGTGGCCTTCAAGCCTCAAAGACTGTTCATGAAAACGCAATTCTTTAACGTCTACTAGTGTCTCTATGAGCAGCTTGCAGTTGAATAAAACAACAGATTTGTTAAGTGCCTTGAAATAGATCAGGAGGTTTTGACATGGTATTGCTATCAGGGAATCCATTACGGGGAAGGTACTAGACAAGAAATTGGACAATCAGAAAACAATATATAATCTAGTACTTGAGGATAGAAAAAGCCTTTGAATTACAGCACTTAAAATAAGCATGGTTCTCTTCTACCATACCAGACCCTATGGATATCAACACACATAAGAAAAGGCATACACATATTTTCATACCCCAGAAAACATAATGTATACTTTATAAAAGAGGAGAGCCTATGTACAAGCCTTGAAGAGATGTCAGGAAACATGTAGCAAATGGCTCCTACATGCTAGCACTTTGCATGCTTTGCTGTGTATAATCCTAACAAATTCATTGGTACAGTATCCCCATCTTAGAGAAAGGGAAATTTAGAATTACAGATTTACCTGTCTTGAGGAACAGGTAGACCAGGACCATGCATCCTTATATTTATGATTCCAAAGCTCATGTTCTTTCCAATGGCTTAAGTTTTATTAATTATTAGAAATAAGCCATATTTTTAGTTAATACAGTTCATTAGCTGATAAATAATTATGAATAGAAAAGTGACCTACCCATTTGGGAGGAACAAACATGAGCTTATTTTAACTAAGAAAATCACGAGACTGCTCTATGTTCTAAGAAACTAGGCATCTGCTGTAACTTTGGACCTGAGGAAAGAAATAATGGAAAGGAAGCATTTTGAAGTGAGAAAGTGGCCTTCCATGGTAGGAAAGAGAAACATATTATCATAGTTTGAATGAAAAGTGCCACCTGTAGGCTCATGGGTTTAAGTATTTGGACCTAGTTGGTAATGCTATTTTGAGTGGTTGTGAAAAATTTTGGACATGGGGCCTAGCTAGAGGATGCATGATAGCTATAGGCAAGTCTTACAGGTAATAGCCCAGCACCATCTTAGCCTGACTTGGCTATCTTAGAGAAAGAGAAATTTAGATACAAACCACCCTCACAAAAGAACCTTCAGGATTTCAGTTCTCAAAGAGGCCTTCAAGCCCCAAAGACTGTCCATGACAATGCAATTCTTTGACAATTACGAATTCCGGCCAAGATGGCAACCACCTAGCTGCGCTGCAAATCCTGGGGAAAGAAAGGCAAGATATTAAGGGTAGATAGTGGCTTTTAGGGGAGAGAAATCTGGGAGACACAGAGGCGGGGGAACAGGTAATCATGGATCTCCTCGTGGGCGGGTAGCCCACCCCTCACCCCAAATAACCGCTGTGTTCAGAGCACCGCCCCTGCCATTGCTGCTGCGCCAGCCACAGCTGCTGCGCCAGAGCCCGCACGGCTGCCACCCCGCACCGGGCCGATTGTTCCCTGCGCGTGGAAGCTTAGACTGCTCTGCACTCTCTTCCACTCGCCCACTTACTGAGCGAACCCAGTCCCACAGCAGGTGCCACGCAAGCTCAGGTGTCTCTCGCTTGTGCCAGCTCAGGTGCCATCCCCTACCTGTCTCCGTGCCAGCTGTCCGCCATTGTCCTGTGGCAGGGGAAGCGCAGACTGCTTCTGGTTCCCAGCATTCCCAGCCAGAGTTCGAGCTGCCTCAGTGCTTGGTGCCTCAGTGCCATTCCTAGCTCGAATGCAGGGACCTTTGGCATATTACCGATTGAGAACTCAGGCAATTTTGGCGCCCCTGCCAGGCAGTAGATAGGCGGCTTTGGCAAGTGAGAGACAAATCCCAGGCTGCTTGGCAACTGCCCCAGGCTGCATAAGATTCCCATTCTTCTTGAGACCAGGCTGATACGCCCACCTACCTGCCCATACACTGTCATGGGCAGAACACAGCGCAAAAGAAATAACATGAAAAATCAAATGCAAGAAAATCCAGTTAGATTACCCAGTCCCACAATGAATACATCTAACCAAAACATAGAAGAACCAATAGGAACAGAACACCAAATTTAAGCTATGAGCAATGCAACCCTGACCAACCTACTGGTAGAACTTGCAGAAAAGCAACGAAGGGCCGATAATCGTGTGGATGCTGCCATCACTAAACTAGAACTAATAGATAAGAAATTGGAAGGATTAGATAAAAAATTGGAAGGATTTCAAAGAGAGTTAAGAGATTTGAGGGAGAGTGAAAAAAAAGAAGACCTTAAAAATCAGCTGGCCATGCTAAATGAAGACATAAAAAAATGCAGGGATGAACTCCAAGAATCATCAAGAAAATCAGAAAATGATGTGAAAAGGGAGCATGACAGAGGGATGGAAATTATACATAGAAAAGTAGTAGACAATGCAAACTTAATTGAACAAGTTCAAAACCCGCTAGAAGCTCTCAAGAATAGAGTCAGCCAAGTGGAGGATAGAAACTCTGGTCTGGATGACAAGATGGAAGAAACAGTTAGAGAGCTCAAAAATTTCAGTAAGTTCAAAAGCTCTGTGAACAGAATATGAGGGAATTGTGGGATACACTTAAGCGTCCTAATATCAGGATCATTGGAATACCAGAAGGAGAAGAAATTCAGACCAAAGGTATGGAGAACTTATTTAACAAAATAATTGAAGAAAACTTCCCCAGTCTCTTAAAAGAAAGGCCCATCAAGATAAAAGAAGCCAATAGAACTCCAAACAGACTGGACCAAAGGAGAAACTCTCCAAGACATATTATCATTAAAACTCTAAACATTGACACCAAAGAGAAAATCCTAAAAGCAGCTAGGGAAAAACAGCACACCACCTTCAAAGGTAACCCCATCAGAATTACTTCAGACTTCTCAATGGAAACCCTGAAAGCTAGAAGGGCCTGGAATGAAACACTGCAAAGTCTAAGAACCTATGGCTTCCAACCCAAATGACTCTACCCAGCAAAAGTATCCCTCATAACAGATGGTGAAAAAAAAACATTCCATGGCAAAACTCAGCTTTACAATTATATGAACACAAAACCAAACCTACAGAGAGTATTTCAGGAAATTCTCCACAGGGAAGAAAAAAACAATCAAACACAATTGCCTACAAGAAGCAGATCACAACAACCAAACTCAGAGTAGGCACAAAAAACTTCAACATCCATGAAAATACCAACCCACATTTACCATCACAATATGGCAGGGATCAAATCACATCTCACAGTCATTACCCTAAATATTAATGGCCTTAATTCACCCATCAAGACACACAAGCTAACAGGATGGATCAGAAAATTAGACCCCTCAATCTGTTGCCTTCAAGAAACCCACCTCACCATTAAAGACAGACATCTCCTCAGGGTGAAAGGGTGGAAAACAGTATTCCAAGCAAATGGGAATAAGAAACAAGCAGGTGTTGCTATATTAATATTGGATAAAATAGACTTCAAACCAAAAATAATCAAAAAAGACAAAGAAGGCCACTTCCTACTTATCAAGGGAATGATCAATCAAGAGGATTTTACAATCATAAATCTGTAAGCACCAAACACAGGGGCACCACAGTTCATAAAACAAAACCTACTTGACAATAAAACAGAAATAACCACAAACACCATCATAGCTGGGGACTTTAATGCACTATTATCAGTAATAGACAGATCATCCAAACAGAAACTCAACAGGGAAGTAAGAGAGCTCAACAAAACCATAGATCACTTAGACCTAATGGACATCTACAGAACCTTCCATCCCAAATCCACAGATTACACATTCTTCTCAGCAGCCCATGGAACATTCTCTAAAATAGACCATGTACTGGGTCACAAAGACTGCCTCCACATATTTAGGAAGATTGACATAATTCCCTGCATGATATCAGATCACAATGCTATATTGCTAGAAATCAACAACAAAAGACCCACCAAGAATCCCAAAGGCACCTGGAAGCTGAACAGCACACTTTTAAACAATAAATGGATAGTGGATGAAATAAAGATTGAAATTGCAAAATTTCTGGAATTGAACGACAATGAGAACACATCGTACCAAAACTTATGGGACACATGAAGGCAGTCCTCAGGGGAAAATTCATAGCACTCAATGCCTTCGTAAAAAAGACAGAACGGTCCCAAATCAATGACCTAACCATCCACCTAAAGGCACTGGAAAAACAAGAAAAATCCAACCCAAAGAGCTCCAGAAGGAAAGAAATAATTAAAATCAGAGCAGAAATCAATGCACTGGAAACGAAGGAAACAATTAAGACAATTGACAAAACAAAGAGTTGGTTCTTTGAAAAAATAAACAAGAATGACAAACCCATGGCCAATCTGATCAAGCAAAAAAAGGAGAAGCTTCAAATTAACAAAATTCAAAGTGAAAAAGGAGAGATCACAACAGACATAAGTGAAATTGGGAGAATCATCAGGACTTATTTCAAAAACCTCTACTCCACAAAACTGGATAAATTTTTGGATGCATACCATCTACCAAAGCTAAACACAGAGCAGATTAATCACCTCAATCAACCCATCACACTCATGGAGATTGAAAAAGTAATAAAAAACCTCCCAAAAAAGAAGAGTCCAGGACCAGATGGCATCTCAGCTGAATTCTATCAAACCTTCATGGAAGAACTCAAACCAATCTTCCTCAAACTGTGCCACACAATTGGTGAACAGGGAAAGCTACCCAACTCCTTTTATGAAGCTAGCATCACCCTAATTCCAAAACCAGGCAGAGATGCCACAAGAAAAGAAAACTACCAGCCTATTTCCCTGATGAATTTAGATGCAAAGATCCTAAACAAAATCCTTGCAAAACGAATCCAACAACACATCAAAAGCATTATCCACCTTGACCAATTGGGATTCATTCCACGAACGCAGGGGTGGTTCAACATATGGAAATCTGTCAATGTAATACACCACATAAACAAGGTTAAACATGAAAACCGCATGATCATTTCGATAGATGCAGAAAAGGCCTTTGACAAGATTCAACATCACTTCATGTTCAAAACATTGGAGAGAATTGGCATGGTTGGTTCATATCTTAACCTAATAAAGGCAATATACGAAGCTCCAAAGGCCCAAATAATACTTAATGGAGAGAGACTGGAGGAATTCCCATTAAGATCAGGAACAAGACAGGGTTGTCCACTCTCACCTCTGCTTTTCAATATAGTACTGGAAGTTCTAGCTCAAGCAATAAGGCAGGAGAAGGAAATAAAAGGGATACAATTTGGAAAGGAAGAAGTTAAGTTAGCTTTATTCGCTGATGACATGATTATGTATGTAAGAGACCCGAGAGACTCCATCCCAAAACTCCTGAATTTGATTAACTCCTATAGCAAAATAGCAGGATACAAAATCAATGCACAAAAATCAGTAGCCTTTTTTATGCAAAGGACAAAGACACAGAAAAAGAAATAAGGGACATGCGGCGAGCCCCCCCGACCAGCGGGAAAGAACAATCACCACACGAGAATCCTTCTTGATCACACTTTTATTGGAGAGCTCTTGGTTAACAGGAGAGCGGAAGGAGAAGGACGCGGGGGCGGGATGTGCAGCTACCTTTATAGGGGGATGGGCAATAAGGCACCTACGGATTGGCTGCTCACCCGCTTGTCACCGCCAGGCGCCACGGGATAGGCTCAGGACAGGTTGCGTCAAGCGCATGCGCGTACCTTGAATACGGTTGGCGCGAAAGCACTGTCGTAAAATGAAGTTAAACGCCACGAGGTAGATGTGGTTTCCTGCAGTGCCAGCGACATCTAGTGGTGGGGACTAGATGTGGCTCCCTGCAGTTCCCCCTTTCTATTATAAAGCGCAGCAGGTGAAGGTAGAGGTTTGATCTCTGATAAACAAAGGACATTGTGAAGACCCCAGGCCAGGTGGCCAGCCAGGCTGGTGCCTCACCCGTCCGGTACCTTTTCTCAGAGATGGGATGTCGGTACCAACCCATATGCAATCAAACATGCCTTCCATGAGGCTGCTAAGAGCATACCTCATGTGCAGTACTTTGTCTCGCAGCCTGAGCGCCAATGAATGTCGTGTTCCCAACACCAACCCTCTGCCTATCCTTGTGCAATGGGCACTTCAGGCCCTAAGGGTGCAAGGGCCAGGGGAAACTAGGTGCTCTTTAGGGCCGACAGCCAAATCTGGGGGGAGGATCCACACTCCAAAGCGGCCAGTGCTTGAGAAATAACTACCTTGTCCCGCCTGGTCTGGGCTTGCAGGCGACAAATCAACCAGAGGCACAGTGCACAGCCCCCAAGGCAGCAAACTGCAAACATCCCTACCCCTACCCACTCCTTAAAGAAGGAAAAGGCAGAAGAAAGCCAAGAGGTAAAACCCTCAGCCAGGCTAAGGTCCACTCGCGTGGAATTGATCATAACAATAGCTTGTCTTAGTTCTTCCAATTCCGCATCAAAATCTAGGGACCAATTCCCTGCCAAGTACAAGGACAGTTGCTTTGACAGATTTGCTGCCCTTGTAAAGTTTTCATATTGAACACTAGTAATACATAAGGCATTAAGTTTCCATTCACATCCCAATTGAGCGATTTGCCAAAGAACATCAATTTGCTCCTGAACTAGGTCCACCCTTTGATTTAGGATCATAATGCCACCTTTGAGTTGGGAATTTAAATTTGATTGTGTGTCTAAGGCGGCAGCTGTGGAAGAAGCCAAGGTATTTAAGGTAGAGGCGGTTTGAACGGAAGAAGCCATGGCTACACCAGCGGCTGTAGCTGCGGCAGCAGCAGCCGCCACCGCAGCAATAACAGCGGCTGTAATTCCAAAATCTCTCTTATGCCTGAACAAAGACAATGTACTAGGAGCCTCTACAGGCACGGGGACCCAACGGGGGACCCTAAGTACCATGGCTCTGTGATAGAGTGTTGCGTCCCAACATTGGGACAAATAACAAGAAGCATTAGAACAATTGCTGAAAGAAAAGTTACTAAGGACAAACATGAATGGTGGATGGACACACACCGGGGTGGGGGCATAAGAGGCATTTTTTCCTAGGTATTCTCCTATCCGGGTGACACCCCCGAGCACTCCCCCAAATCTCCATTCAAGGAATTCGCTCAGGAATAGTAGCTCACGGACTACTCCAGACACATTATTACGGGCAACTGTCCCCCCCCCGTAATAAAACAAAGGGTGTCATATCTGTGCAGCTACCATTAACCCCACACAGAACCCACTTTGAAAATGGGTTCATATTACTATCCTGTAGAAATGGTCCCTCCTTCCACGACAACTGTAAAGGAAAAAGCCCTTTCATATTCGGGGAATAAGTAAAGGTCCGTCCCACATCTGCCCAGCCCACAGTACTGGACTGGCATTCCGTCCATGGCCAAAGGTCCCCTTCATAAGTTCCCATACAGTGAGGTGCCAGGCGTGGTTGAGGTAGAGTCACAGTACCTCTCTGGCCACGAAAAAAGGTACCATTGAGCCATATCACCTCTTCTGAGAAGGGGTAACTATAAGCTTTGTGGGACGAATTCTGAAAGGTAGATTCTGGGCCCCATCTCCTGTTCCCCCTAAACCAAGCAAATGCCTGCATCTCCAGTTGTATACAAGAGTCACGTTCACGGGCGAGAGTAAAGCAGAGACTTCCACTTTCCTCGAAGTGTCGAGCCTCCCCCAGGGGGGCAAGGGTCAGGTCTTTAACAACTGTAGGGAGATTGAGACCTTGCTGAGTAGTGAAGAACCGAGGAAGGACTCTCGCCGTGTGGCGAACGGGCAGGGGCTTGGGGAAAACAGACAGGATGCCCCAGCGCAATTCTCCTCTACTAGTCTCCAGGCACATAAGGATCAGCATCCACAGGATCTTTGGCACTCGTACTTGGATGGCCATCCTCGTCCCCTGGACTCTCCTCTGGAGTTGATGTCAGCGTCTTGACTAGCCGGGCCGGGACCCAATGTGGCGATTCCTGGTCCTGTGGAAAGACACAAACAGCTCCCCTGGATCTTACCAAAGCAGGATCCGGTCCCTTCCATTTATTATCCAACACATCCTTCCACATGACCAGTTCCGGATGTGCTTGTGCCCCCTGGTGACAATGTCTGTCTGCTGCAGACCTATCATGAACATCCAGAACTAAAAAATTAAGGGTATAGAGTGCTAGAGAGACTCTCTCCTTGGGGGTTGCATTCTCCGCTATCCCCCTTCGTTGCTTAAAAAGGATAGCTTTTAAACTTTTATTTGCTCTCTCCACAATACCTTGGCCTTGTGGGTTGTAAGGTAGGCCAGTAGTGTGGGCAACCTGCATCTGGGCACAGAAGGCACGAAAGCCAGAGGAAGCATAAGCAGGGCCATTGTCAGTCTTTAGGCGTCGCGGTTTTCCCCAAGACGCCCAGGCTTCCAAACAATGAGTTTTTACATGAGTAACCTTTTCCCCTGCAAGAGGAGAAGCATGTATGATTCCTGAGCAAGTATCCACCGAGACGTGCAGGTATTTAAGCTTGCCAAATTCCAAGACATGAGTAACATCCATCTGCCAAAGATCACCAGGTCTTAGGCCCCGTGGGTTCACACCCACATGTGGAGAAGGCAGGAAAGTGACACAGGATTGACAAGCCTTAACAATATCACGTGCCTCGGACCTAGAAATGGCAAAGGTCTTTCTTAAGGTGTTAGCAGGAACATGATACAGTCTATGGAACTCGGTGGCCATATCTTTAGGACTACTCATGGCTAACATAGTCATCCGCGTGGCTTTGTCTACAAAGTCATTTGCTTGAGATATAGGTCCTGGTAACAAGGAGTGAGCACGAACATGAGTAACATAGAAGGGGGAAGAGCGTTGCCAAATGAGAGATTGAATTTGAGAAAGAATGTTTGAGACAGGACTAGCAGAACGAATAGAAGCAGCAATTTCCAGTCCAACAACTGCATTAGCCACATACTGTGAGTCTGTGAACAAATTAAAGGGACTACCAAAAGTCTGAAACACCTCCAAGACAATCATGCATTCCACAATTTGGGGAGAGTCAAGCCTATAGAACTTCACCACAGGTTCTGAGCCCTGAACCATATAAGCTCCGCGACCTGTTTTTGAGCCATCAGTGAAAATGGCAGGGGCTGAGGGCAAAGGGCCCTTTGATGTGACCCGGGGAAAATAGACTAAATTTTTTTCCACGAAGGACAGAATGGGGCTTTTTGGGTAATGGTTATCTATAGGATTTGGAAAAGCACACATAAGAATGCTCCATTCATCAACCGTACCGGATAGAGTCTCTACTTGTTCCTTAGTATAGGGGATGATAAGCTTATCAGGCAACTTTGCAAAATGAGTTAGGCACAATTTTAAACCCAAACAAGCCTGTTGGGCAACCAACTGTGGGAAGTACTGCAGGGTACGAGCTCCCAAGGAATGTCCATGAATCCACAAAAGAGGGCCGTCCTGCCATAACACTCCCGTGGGGACATCCCTTGTTTTTAGAATACAAAGAAGAAGTGGACTAGAAGGGTCAAAGCGTTTAAGCTGTGCCTTCATAAGAGCCTTTTCTATTTTGCTTAAGGCTTGACGAGCTGGCTCAGTGAGCACACGAGGAGAGGTAATCTCAGGATCACCCTCCAAAATGGAAAACAATGGTAACAAATCTGCACGTGGGACATGGAGAAAACCTCGCAACCAATTAATGTCCCCCAAAAGTTTTTGAAAATCATTTAATGTATGCAAATGGGAGGTACGGATGCAAATTTTTTGAGGTTTCACAGACTGAAGGCCAATGACGGACCCAAGGAAATTTACTGAATCCGTTTGCTGGACCTTCTCTGGGGCAATAAAAAGACCCTTATGTTCCAATGCCTTGACGACCTCCTGAAAGGAGACATGCAAAACATCTAAGGTAGGGGCTGTGAGTAGGATATCATCCATATAGTGGATCATACGTAAAGAGGGGAACTGTTGTCTTACTACAAATAACACTGAGTCTACATAAAGCTGGCACATAGTGGGACTGTTGGACATCCCTTGTGGCAACACACGCCACTGAAAGCGGGCATCAGGCTTCTCATGATTTACAGCTGGTAATGTGAAAGCAAAACGCTCTCTGTCCTGAGGGCAAAGGGGTATGGAGAAAAAACAGTCTTTAATATCTAAAACCATCACTGGCCATTCCCTGGGGAGAGCAGAAAGCGCTGGCAGGCCCCTCTGAACTGGGCCCAGGACCTGCATTTGAGCATTGACAGCCCTCAAATCATGTAATAATCGCCACTTTCCAGAGGACCTTTTAATCACAAATATAGGTGTGTTCCAAGGGGAAATAGAGGGCTCCAGGTGGCCTAACTGCAATTGTTCCTCAATTAACCTCTGGGCTGCTTCCAGTTTTTCCTGTGAGAGGGGCCACTGAGGAACCCACACTGGCTTATGAGTCATCCAGGGTATGGGCACCTGTTCAAAATTGGAAGCAAAATTTTCAGTGGTCCCTAAGAAAAACCCAACCCAAAGCGATCCAGCTTCTCCTCCGGGATGATGGGCTGAGGTCGCCCTTGAAGGTGCTTCCCTAGACCTGAGCCTGGAACAAAGCCCTGAATTTTCATCATATTTTTACTAGCTTCTGAATATTCATTAGTCAAGCGGAGATTCATCTGGGTCTGAATATCTCTTCCCCATAAATTAATGGGAACATCCAACACAAAAGGTTGGATTTTTCCCTTTTGACCCTCTGTAGTGGTCCATGTTAACTCCTTCGCACTCATATGTGGTGTTTTAGCAAACCCTAAGCCTTGCAAGATCTGAGCTGATCTCTGCAAGGGCCAGGCTTTTGGCCAAGAATCTAATTTTATTATACTTTTATCTGCCCCAGTGTCCACCAGTCCTGAGAATTCTCTTCCTTCTATGGTCAGGCGCAGAAGGGGTCTTTGATCCAACTCCAAAGACAAGCAGGTCAAGTCCACACCGGTAGACCCAAGGCTCTTGTCACCCCTTTCCTTATCTAGTGCAGGAAATAGAGAATGGTTAGAAGGCAAAATCAGCAATTGGGCAATACGGTCCCCAGGGGCCACTGACACTGCCCCATAGGGGGAATGACAAAGAATTTTAATTACACCTGTATAATCTGGATCGATAACACCGGGGAAGACTATGAGACCCTTTAAAGTAGAGGAGGAGCGCCCCAAAAGAAGGCCCACCGTATCTCTTGCTAGCGGGCCAGACACATCTGTGTCCAGGATTTGCACGCCCATTTCCGGAGTTAAGACCAATCCGGAGGTGGCACAGAGGTCCAGGCCTGCGGAGCCCGATGTTGCTCTCCGGGCTGAGGCAGCGGGGGACCTGGCGCCACAGTCACCGGGACCTGAGGTGTCTGCATTGCCCCATAGATTTGTGGGCCCTGGGGATGTGGGCCCTTCCCCCCGTTTTTTTTGGTCCTGATTACTTGAAAGAGGGGGGAGGGGCAGACCATTAATATCCCTCACAGATCTACATTCATTAGCCCAGTGTTTTCCCTTCTTACATCTAGGACAAGTCCCAGGGGGGCGCTGTGCCGGTCCCGCATCTCGGACAGGGGCTGGGCTATCCGCTTGAGGACATTGGCGTTTAAAATGTCCCAATTGACCACATCGGAAACAGCCCTTTTGAGTCCCTGTCCGTTGAGCCTTAGCGGCAGCTAGGACCGCTGCTGCTAATCCTGCATTAGACAGAGGGCCCCCTATCTCTCGACAGGCTTTGAGCCAGTCATCCAATGTTCCCTTTCTTACTGGTTGTATAGCCTTTTTGCACTCCTTAGTGGCCTGTTCAAATATTAGCTGTTGTATAAACGGCATGTTGTGGTCAGCAAGGCCAATTGTCTTTTCTGCCACTTCCAACATTCTAGCTGAGAAATCAGAAAATGACTCTGTAGGGCCCTGAACAATCTTAGTCAACTGTCCTGTGGCCTCTCCCTTATTGTGGAGCTCCTTCCACGCCTGATAATGAATATTATTAATTTGGATATACACGTCTGGATGAAAATCGAGCTGATCTGTAAGAAAGGGACCAGTCCCCAGAAGCATATCAGAAGACCAGTCCCAGTCCCCTTTCATAATATTCTGCCTAGCTTGTTCTTGGGCTTTATCAGAAATCAGTGATCTGAAATCCAAATATTGCCCCCTCGTTAGGCAAGCCCGGGCTAAATCTAACCAATCACCAGGAGTAAGGTTGCGCTGCATGAGTCTGCGAAGCAGCATAAGTGAATAATCAGCAGTGGGTCCAAAGTCTTTGCAGGCCTGGACTAAATCTTTAAGTTCCGTATAGGGGATTGGCTCCCAGCCTCTTTGATTGGTAGTGTTATTCAAAAAAACCGGGAAAGCGGAGGCCAGGCGGGACCACGTGCGCGGCTTAACAAAATGGCTGCGATCCTCGGCTGGGACATAGGGGGGGGGAACATGAGGGCGTGGCAGAGCACTAGGCGGTGCTCGGTTTCGAATACCAACTTCCTCTTTTAAGGCACTCCTCCCCCTAACCGCGGGAGGGCAGACACGCCTGCCCACAAACTGAGCATCCTGAGCACAATGTAAAGCTGCCTCCTCTAAATCCTGTCCCTCTGTCCCACTGGAGTCCTCCTGATCAGAAGCAGAACTACTGCCGATATCATCTCGTATACTCAGGTGTCGCAGCGGCTGTAGGGAAGGATATAACCCCACAGCCCCCTGCTGCGGCGGGGCCCTAGGGAAGTCCTCACCCCTCCTGTGCATACAGCCGGAGCCCTCATTACTCTCTTCTAACGGGGGTGCCTTCTCCTCTACATGGCAGGGAACCTTTTCCTTGAAATGACTGGCCACATTGGGAACTCCTCCCGGGAACTGACTGGCCCTTTTTTCCTGTACTTCCGCATATAATTTGGGTTTGTTATCCCCACTTGCATCAGATTCTGACAAACTATCCTGATGTTGTCTGAGCCGTCTCCGGCCCTCCTGAAGTGGGTCCGGGTGGCTTCCAGAACGTAAACAAGAATGTATCATCCTCCAGAAAGGGAGGGTACCTCGACCTAAGTGCCCCTCCTCCCTAGCCACCTCAAGGTCTTTACCCAGCTTTTCCCATGAGGGCAATGAGAGATCTCCGGACACCGCAAACCATGGAGCCGCAGCATCAATGTCTTTAACAATCTTTTTAATAGTGGCATTAGAGACCTTTAGATCACGTTGTTTCAAAACTTCCTTTATAGGCTGAGTAAAATCAATGGGAGAAAACCGTGCACTCGATGTATTGCCCATCACGAGCTGGAAGGCTGGAAATAAAACTAACAGCCAGCCCCACGCTATCTACTGAGGATTTATCTGACTCGAGGCTCCAAGGACCAGAGCCGCGTTGTCTACCGCGGGTTTAACCGGTCCAGGCTATTAGCAGACTAGGCAGGATAGAAACGAACGCAAAACAATAGAAAGACCCAGACAAAACAAACCGAAAACAGCAAGAACAGCGAGGCCCTCAGACACAGACATGAGTGAGACACAGAAAAGAAAAGAAAAGAAAAGAAAAAGAATGACTTACCGGTACCTTCCTCTCCGTGTGTCAAGTTCTGAATCCTCCTTTGGCCCTTCTCCTGGTGCCCACAAGGCTCCCGGCGTCCCGGAATTTGGCACCACTTTGCGGCGAGCCCCCCCGACCAGCGGGAAAGAACAATCACCACACGAGAATCCTTCTTGATCACACTTTTATTGGAGAGCTCTTGGTTAACAGGAGAGCGGAAGGAGAAGGACGCGGGGGCGGGATGTGCAGCTACCTTTATAGGGGGATGGGCAATAAGGCACCTACGGATTGGCTGCTCACCCGCTTGTCACCGCCAGGCGCCACGGGATAGGCTCAGGACAGGTTGCGTCAAGCGCATGCGCGTACCTTGAATACGGTTGGCGCGAAAGCACTGTCGTAAAATGAAGTTAAACGCCACGAGGTAGATGTGGTTTCCTGCAGTGCCAGCGACATCTAGTGGTGGGGACTAGATGTGGCTCCCTGCAGGGACATAGTCCCATTTTCAATTGCAACAACAACAACAAAAATACCTTGGAATAACCTTAACCAAGGAAGTGGAAGATCTATACAATGAAAACATAAAAACACTCAAAAAAGAAATTGAGGCCGACTTGAGAAAATGAAACAGCTCCCATGTTCCTGGATAGGCAGAATTAACATTGTGAAGATGACAATCCTACCAAAGGCAATATACAGATTTAATGCAATTCCAATTAAAATCCCTACAGTGTTCTTCACACAGATAGAAAAAGTGATCTCAAATTTCATATGGAAAGGCAGAAGGCCTCACATTTCCAAACATATCCTCAGCAGAAGAAATACCTCTGGAGGCATCACCATACCTGATCTAAAGCTTTATTACAAAGCCATAGTAATAAAAACAGCATGGTACTGGCATAAAAACAGGAGTATAGATCAATGGAATAGACGTGAGGACCCAGACTTTGGGTCAAGCAACTATAGGCACTTGATATTCGATAAAGGCCCAAACAATATAGGCTGGAAAAAAGACAGCATCTTCAACAAATGGTGCTGGACAAACTGGATAACCATATGTAGGAAACTGAAACTTGACCCACACATTTCACCATGCACTACACTCAAGTCCAAATGGATCAAAGATCTCAATATAAGACAAGAAACTCGTATACTACTGGAAGAAAAATTAGGAAGTACTTTCCATGATATAGCAATGGAAAAAGACTTCTTCAACAAAACCCCAGTAGCTCATGAACTTAAACCGTCACTCAACCAATGGGATCACATGACGCTGAAGAGTTTCTTTACAGACAAGCATACAATAAACAAAGCCAATAGATTACCCACAGAATGGGAGAAAATATTTGCAGGTTATCCAACTGATAGAGGCCTAATCTCTAGAATCTACAAAGAACTCAATAATCTATACAGTAAGAAGCAAACACCCCACTCACAAAATGGGGCAAAGAGCTGAACAGGCAGTTCACAGAGGAAGAAATAGAAATGGCAAACATACACTTATGAAAATGTTCATCATCTCTAATAATCAGAGAAATGCAAATTAAAACAACTATGAGATTCCACCTTATCCCAATAAGGATAGCAAACATCAAAAAAATCAAATAAAAATAAATGCTCGCGAGGATGTGGAGAAGTAGGAACACTCATCCACTGTTGGTGGGAATGTAAGATGGCACAACCACTTTGGAAAGCAATATGGAGACTTCTTAAAAAGCTGAGTATAGAGATACCAACAGACCCACTTATTCCCTTACTGGGCATCTACCCTAAAACCTTCAAACCACAGACTAAAGAGATTTGCTCAACCATGTTTATAGTGGCTCAATTTGTAATAGCTAAGAGCTGGAATCAATCCAGATGTCCATCTCTAGAAGAATGGATAAGTAAGATGTGGTATATCTACACAATGGAATTCCATACAGCAGTAAGAAAAAATGACACAATGAAATTTGAGAAAAAATGGTTGAACCTGGAGCAGATCAATCTCAGTAAACTTACCCAATCTCAGAAAAAAAATCGCCACATAGTCTCACTCATCTACAGCACCTAACCTGAATCCACCCAAGTTACCTTATATACCCAGCAATCATGTCCTAGACTAGACACTAGGATGGAAGAGGAGGGAGGGGAGGGCATCAAAGGGGTAGGAAACACAAGTCTAAACCCAAACGGCAATGGTACCATAATCTTCTACTTACTAAAAGACAGAACAAATGGCTTATCCTTCACCAGGCCCTTACAGGGAACACCTGAACCACAAGACACTGGAGAGGGTAAGATTAAGACTAACCTTAATCTCCTACATCTTCCCTCCCTCACTTCCGCTCTCCCTCTCTCTTTCTCTCTTATCTCTAACTCCTGTATATTAGTTATCTTTTTCCTTATTTTCTTAGTGGGCACTGACCTGTAACTCCCAGAACCAGCATGGGGCCATCATCCACAATGAGCTTTTGATCAGAGAGACTTACAAGGTTTCCTAAAAGACAGACAGTTTTCTGTCAGAGTACTTGATGACCCACCAAAGGTTAATGGTAAGACCCTACTGCTGCAGACACCTTATGTGATTGACATGCAAATTAGAATGGCATGGCTGGAAGTTGGAAGAGAGTCAGTCCCCAGTCAGTCAGCGCATCTAGTGCCAGAAGGTGCTACATGGGCGACTGGGGGAAAATGACCAATATCTGTCGAAGCAACGCATTGTCTATCCTACTTAGCAGCAAATAACTTGTTGTGATGCCCACACAAGTGCAGTGGTGGCACACAGCCATGGTGGGGAACCAACTGCTCTCAATTTGGCTAACTGATCCCCTCACTGGTATCGGACCCATAGCTGGAGCTGGGAAACAAGTCAGAACCATATCTAAACATAAGCCCACTCTCCAATATCAAGCTACCATCAATTGTGGGCTACAAGAAGGCCTTCGCCTATTAAATTCTCTATTAAAAAAAAAGTAAGGGTTATCTCATTTGTCCTGGTGCTAACTTACTCTCCGTTGGAGAATCTGCTTCTCTTTTTCAGATTGATGTAGATCCTAAGGAGAGAGCCACCCCATCATGCCTCAAAAGGGCCCCGGCTGAAACTAAGAAAAATTGGAGAAACTAGCAAGGGGGCTGTTTTCCTGATGAACCAGATACCAGCACAAGGGGGAAGGAGATCAGCACAGAGAAAGATCAACTCCTACCAAATCAGAGAGCCAGAGCCACAGAGGCCCCCAACACCTCATCACTGAAGCAGATAAAAAATGAACCCAACATGGCTCAGGGAAATTTTGTGGAAGAGGGGGCGGAAAGAATGTCAGAGCCACATGTTGGGTCATGATACGCAGAGACATTTATCTTACCCATAACTGTGGGGTAACTCCACAATGCATGACCCGTATACCTCAACAAGGAGGGGCCAAGGGGAGGGGGTAGGTCACGGATGAGCCTAATAATGGTACCAAACTGACTGTATTTGTGAATACAAAACTGACTAATAAAGAAAAAAAAGAAAATGCATACAATTACATTAATTTTTTTGTAAAGTATGGGCCATCCCATTTTAAAACACCATCAAGAAATGATAAATGTTTGAGGAGGTAGATCTGTGAAGCTGCGGTATTACAGAATATATACATACATCAAAACCTCACGTGTTATCCTGAAAATTCATTATATATATATATATATATATATATATATATATATATATATATTCAGTTAAAATACATATTTAAGTATCTAAAAATCACACCCACCTTGTAATTTACTTCTTGAGGAGTAAGGAAAAATTGGGTTATACTTAAGTGGAGGTACATAAAAGATTATCAGCATCTTTAGTAGCAATGAGGCATGCCCACTGCAGGAGTATAACTTCCCCAGGTCATCATTTCCTGAGTCATCTGAAAACCCTCAGGTTTTTTTTTCAGATATTCTTATCTCCTGAGACGTAGTGTAAGGAGGGACCCCAATGACTTCATTGGGCATTTAGACTTTATATCATACCAGATGACCTGGGTACATTTGAGGTAATTCATTGAAGTTACTCAAGTCTATAAAGTCTCCATAAAACTTAGATAATACTTGGGAAAAAAATTGGTGAGGAAATCAAACCGTCTCAAACCCAGCATAGTTTCCATTCACATCTGTATATAGACTAGTTCAAAGCAAATCATTATGAAAATAATAGTTTTTCCTAAAAACTAGATAGCTTAAATCAAAAGATTCTTTCTTCTGGTATGTTTAAATACTTTTAATTTGGTAAACATACCCAGCATACCGGGTGGAATCAAACATCAGGTTTCAAACACCTTGAAGTCAGTTTTTGGTTCATTAATTATCTACTGAAAAGATGAAACAGTAAAAAGAAGTGTCCTAAAAGCAAGAATGAACCACCTTATCTAGTACCACCATAGTGCACCAAATCAAAGATTGCATATATAACAAAGGAACTAAGGGAGCTTTAGAGATGGCTTAGTGGTTAAGGCACTTGCCTGCAAAGCCTAAAAACCCAGGTTCAATTCCCCAGCACACATGTAAAGTCAGATACACAAAAGACAGATACACAAATTGGCACCTGCATCTGGAGTTTGTTTACAGTGACTAAAGACCCAGGTGGACCCATTTTCTGTCTATCTCTCTCTGTTTGTAAATAAATAAAAATATCATCCCAACCAACTCACCATGGCCCCAACTGAAACCATAGAGTAATTGGGGAAATGGACAAGCTTGCTACTTTCTTGGTAAAGCTGGTACCAGCACAAGGGTGAAGAAGAGAGACACAGAGAACACTCAACTCCTACCAAACCAGAGATCCAGAGACACAGAGGCTCCCAAGACCTCATCACTGAAGCAGACCTAAAACGAACCCAACATGAGTCAGGGAAATATGCAGAAGAGGGGGTGGAAAGATTGTTAGAGCCACATGTTGGGTCATTATGCACAGAGACATTGCCTCTTCCCCATAACTGATGGCTACCCCCTCAATCCAACACCCACATTCCCCAACTAGGAGGGTCCCTGCAGAGGGGGGAAGACAGGGAGGAAGCTAAGGATGGTAGCAACATGGCTGGGTACACACTGTGTACATAACTAATAATAATAAAAGGAACTAAGAATATGATGTATTCCTACTTTATGGAAGCTTAAGAAGGCTAAGAAGTAGTCCCGTCAAAAAAGCTTATAATGTTAACTCCACAGCACAAGCTACTTCATTCTTCTGCTGTCAATTCTTGGCAGTTTCTGGATGAATAAAAGAAAGTTTCAAAGCCCTTATGCCCTAAGTGTGTCTCCTATTGTTTTTCTTTCAGATTGACCATTTTCCAGAGCTACAATACATTAGTAAACAGAGCACTTCAAAATGAAAATAGGGAGACAGCAATTATTGGACACAGTGAAAAAATACCAGGAAGATGAACAGTGAAGAAAGACCAGAACATTTGTATTCCCAATTCATAAAACTACAGAGAATCTCCAAAATACAACAGTAAGAGCCATGACAGGTAGAAGCTTTCAATCTATGTGTGGTGGTTTGATTCAGGTGTCCCCATAAACTTAAATGTTCTGAATGATAGGTTCCCAGGTGATGGAGATTTGGGAATTAATGTCTTCTGGAGGCAGTGTATTGTTGGGGGCAGGCTTATGAATATTATAGCCATTTTCCTCTTACCAGTGCTCAGCATACTCTCCTGTTGCTGTTGGCCAAATCTCTCTGGACTGTGTTTTAAAGATTTTAGGGTACATTCCCAGTAAGGGAATAACTGGGTCTGTTGGTAACTCTATAGTCAGATTTTTCAGGAGTCTCCATATTGCTTTCCAAAGTGGTTCTACCATCTTACATTCCCACCAAAAGTGAATGAGGGTTCCTAATTCTCCACATCCTCACCAATATTTATTTTCATTTGATTTTTTGATGTTTGCTATCCTTACTGGGGTAAGGTGGAATCTCATAGTTGTTTTAATTTGTGTTTCCCTGATGATTAGGGATGATGAACGTTTTCTTAAGTGTGTGTTTGCCATTTCTATTTCTTCCTCTGTGAATGGCCTGTCCAGCTCTTTGACCCATTTTGTGAGTGGGTTTGACTTTTTATTGTTTAGGTTTTTGAGTTCTTGGTAGATTGTAGAGATTAGGCCTCTGTCAGTTGGATATTCAGCAAATATTTTCTGATTTTCTTGATGTTTCTTGGAATTCATCCTTGCATTTCTTTATGTCTTCATTTACCATTGCCAGCTGATTTTTGAGGTCCTCTTTTTTTTTCACTCTCCTTCATATCTCTTAACTGTCTTTGAATTCCTTCCATTTTCTTATCTATTAGGTCTAGTTTAGTGATGGCAGCATCCACATGATTATCGGACTTTTGTTGCTTTTCTGCAAGTTCTAGCAGTAGCTTGGTCAGGGTTGCATTGTGCATAGCTTCATTTTGGTGTTCTGATCCTAATGACTCTTCTATATTTTGATTAGAGATGTTCATTGTAGGACTGGGTGATCTAACTGGATTTTGTTGCTTTTGATTTTTCATGTTATTTATTTTGTGCTATGGTCTCCCCATCACAGTTTATGGGCAGGGAGAGTAGGACTGTGGTCTCAATGGGTGGGGGAAGTGGTTCCTCTTGGGGGAGCTGGCTGGGCCTAGCCGTCAGGCAAGCAGATGGGCTGAGTAGTCTTAAGTTAACATGTAGGTGAGTGGATCAGCCTGAGCTGAAGCACATTGGGAAGCTGAAGCAGCCTGAGGCCGATGCCGAGCAGTCTGAGCTCTCACTTACAGGAATGCCAAAACAGCCTGAGCTCCTGCATGACAGTGGCACCAAAGTTGCCTGAGTTCTCACATGGTGATGTGTCAAAGATGCCTGCACTGGTGCTCAGAGGGACGCTGAAGCACCAAGTTCCAAAGCAGCCTAAACTCACGTGTGGTGGAATACGAGACCCAGAAGCCATCTGAGCTTGCACACAACAGGACACTGGCAGTCAGCCAGTGAGTCAGGCAGGGAGGGGCTTGCACCTGCTCTGGCGCAAGTGGAAAGGCAGAGTAAACCTGAGCTCACGTGGGCAGGTGGAGTGGGCCTGGGCTCATGCGTGAATGGGCAGAGGCCGGAGCAGTAAGTGAGCAAATGGGCTGAGCAGGCTAAGCTTGCACAAGTGGGGATCAGTGGCACATGTGTGGCAGGCAAATGGACCAAAGTAGCCTGAACTCCAGCAGGCCAGCAGGTGAAACCTGCCCAAGGTCACACGTGGGTGGGGGTAGCAGGGCGATTGCCCCTGTGCAGTGCGACAGGTGGAACTATGCTGGTCAGTGTCCCCTTTCCTACTGTAAGTCCAGGGGTATCCTGAAGCTGGGATTGTGGGTACAGCAGCTGCTTGGGGGGGGGGGTTGAGGGCCTGGTGGGCTACCCGCGAGTGAGGGAATCAGTGATTCCCTGTTTCTTTCCCCTCTGTGCCCTCCCACTGGCAATCTATTAGAGATTTCTCTCCCCTAAAAGACCCAGTGAACCCGTAATGCCTTGCCTTTCTTTCCCAGGGATGTGCGGCGCAGTTAGGTGGTCACCATCTTGGCCAGAAGTCAATAAAATGTATATTTAAAAAATATTTTTAAAAAGAAAAGTTGAAAGGTTCTAAGTCCTACTCTCATAAATAAGGACTATTTGTATCATATTTATTGAATGAGTCATGTTATGTTTGCAGATTTCTTAATTTAAAAATGGCATGAGATGAGTTACCAGTGGCTTTAAGTGTTACTCTTATTTTATAGACATTGTACTTTTTTTTCCTGCTATACCATCAAATTACTCTCCACAGCAATCTTAAAATAGCTAGGAACAGAAAACCTCAATCACGTTCTGAAGACACACTATATCTCAAGCTCTAAACCCATCCCACCTTACCAGATGCAACCTAGAGAGTCAGGTGTCAATCAGAAGAGCAGCAGAGGAGTTCACTAAGCCATTTGCTCTGACATATGGGCAGAACTGGGGGCAATGAGCTGGAGATTATACACTGATGGTACTGGTTTCTATACACTGATGGAACTGGCTTTTATACACTGATGGTATTGGTCTCTTTAAAAATTTTTATTTTATATCTATATTATTACATCTTATAAATTTTAACCCCTCACTCCAATTCATGTTACCCTGGGGTCCTTCTCAGTGGATTTATGGTAGTCACTGTGAGGCCATGAAGGCCACAGTCAGTCCCTATACTGGGGATTATGCTTCAGGGTATTCCTACCCACTTATTCATGCTGTTGGTGACCATTTTCCTCCATCAGCTCCAATAGGGCTCTCCAGCACTATGAGGGCTCAGCAGGAGGGAGCTACTTTCCGTTTCAGTTCCAGGATGGTATTCTGATATTATGTGACTATAGCCTGTGGTGTCTTCAGCAATAGGGTCTTACCTTTTAGCACTGACAAATAGTCAAGTGTTTTGGCGATGGACTATATTATTTTGGGGACCTCATCGGTCTCCATGACCAACAGATCACTGGGAGGATAATTCAATCCTGGGTCTTGGATTTACCAGCCAGAGCCCATTGTTGTAAGGTTAAGCTTTTTCCACCTTCTATTTAGACTGTCACCTTTCCCCTTTATCACTTGTTATATCTTGCAGAATGCTAGTCAGAATGAAGGTTTCAATGGAACAAATTCTTAATGCTCTCTTAATTTTTGTGTAAATCTTTACCCATCCTCCATACCCATCCATCCAACCCCCTCCAACCCATGGCATTCTGTCTCTCCCCCAACCTGTTGTGAAATCCCTCCTTTCTTTCCACCCCATTTCTTCTCTTTCCTGGTCTCACTTTAGTTTTATGCCCATATTCCTGGTATTAACAGCCATTTGCATTGGCATTATGATCTGATATCAAGCAGGAAATTATGTTGAGCCTCCTAAATATATGGAGGCAGGCTTTATGACCCAGTATATGATGTATTTTAGAGAAGGTTCCATGGGCTACTGACAAGAATGTGTATTTTGTGGATTTGGGGTAGAATGTTCTGTAGATGTCTGTTAGGTCTGATTGATCCATGGTGTTGTTGAGCTCTCTTACTTCCCTGTTAATTTTCTGTTTAAATGATCTATAGATTGCTGATAGTGGAGTATTGAAGTCCCCAACTATGATGGTGTTGCTGTTTATTTCTGTTTTTTGCCAAGTAGGTTTTGTTTTATGAATTGTGGTGTATCTGTGTTTCATGCATAAAGCTTAATGATTGTGATATCTTCTTGATGGATCATTCCCTTGATAAGTAAGACGTGGTCTTCTTTATCTTTTTGATTACTTTTGGTTTGAAGTCTATTTTATCTGATATAAGTATAGGTACACCTGCTTGCTTCTTATTTCCATTTGCTTGGAATATAATTTTCCACCCTTTCACACTGAGGAGGTGTCTTTAGTGGTGATGTAGGTTTCTTGAAGACAGCAGATTGAGGGGTCTAATTTTCTGATCCATCCTTTTAGCTTATGTCTAGTGATGGGTGAATTAAGGCCCTTAATATTTAGGGTAATAACTGTAAGGCTTGATTTAATATCTGCCATATTGTGGTGGTTTATGTGGTTTGATGTTTTCTTGGCCTTTGTAGTTTTTGTGCCTTCTTGAAATTTGTTTATTGTTATCTGATTATAGCTGGCACTTGGGGTTGGTTATTTGAGTCTTCTGTGTGAAGCATTCCCTGAAGGTTTGGCTGTGTGTTCATATAGTTGTAAAGCTGAATTTTATCATGGAAAGTTTTTCTTTCACCACCTATTATGAGAGATACTTTTGCTGAGCAGAGTTGTTTGGGTTGGAAGCCATCGGTTCTTAGACTTTGCAGTGTTCATTTTGAGGACCTTCTGGCTTTTAAGGTTTCCATTAAAAAGTCTGAAGTAATTCTGATGGGGTTTCCTTTATATGTCATGTTTCTCTCTATCTGCCTTTAGGATTTTCTCTTTGTGATCGATGTTTAGAGTCTTAATGATAATGTGTCTTGGAGAATTTCTGCTTTGGTCCAGTCTGTTTGGAGTTCTGCTAGCTTCTTGTAACTTGATGGGACTTTCTTTTGAGAGAGTAGGAAAGTTTTCTTTGATAATTTTGTTGAATAAGTTTTCCATTCCTTTGGTCTATATTTCTTCCCCTTCTGGTATTCCCATGATCCAAATGTTGGAACACTTAAGGGTATCCACCCAAACTGTTTCTTCTGTTTTGTCTTCCAGTTCTGAGTTTCTATCCTCCACATGGCTGACTCTATTCTTGAGAGCTTGTATAGAGTTTTGGGCTTTTTCAATTTGGTTTGTATTTTCTACTGCTGTTTTATATATAGTTTCCAACCCTCTGTCAAGTTCCCTTTTCACGTCATTTCCTGATTTCCTTAATGTGTCTTGGAGTTCATCCTTGTATTTTTAAAATATATTTTATTTAATTATTTGAGAGAAAGATGGAGAGAGAAAGAGAGAGAGAGAGGGAATGGGCATGCCAGGGCCTCCAGCCACTGCAAACAAACTCCAGATGCATGCGTCCCTTTGCGCATCTTGCTTACATGAGTCCTGGAGAGTCGAACAGGGATCCTTTGGCTTTGCAGGCAAGTGCCTTAACCATTAAGCCATCTCTCCAGCCCTTCATCCTTGTATTTTTTATGTCTTCATTGAGCTTAGCCAGATGGTTATTGAGATCCTCTTTTTTTTTTTTTTTTTTTTTTTTTTTTGTCTCCTACAGATCATTTAACTGTCTTAGGAACCCTTCCTGGTTCTTTTCTAGTCTGTCTAATCAAGAGAGCGTACCATTCATAAAATTATTGGTCCTTTGTTGATTTTATGCAAGCTCTGCTCTTTGCTTGGCCAGGGTTGCACAGTTTCATCATTTTGTGGTTCTGATCCTATTGTCTCTTCTATGTTTTGATTAGAGACATCCACTTTGGTACTGGGCAATCTAGCTGGATTTTCTTGCATCTGATTTTTTGTGCTATTCCTTTTTCACTGTGTTCAACCCATCACAATGTTTCAGAAAGCCTATGGTGTGGGATGCTAGCCTGCTGGCCAGGGGTGGTGGGGGAGTGATGAGTGGGATGGTGTTCACCCATCGAGTTCAGAATGGCTAGGGCGGAGACAGTAGCCAGGGTCCCTGTTCAAGGGTGGGAGGGGCCAGCGGCAAGTTGGATGGCAATTGTGTGCGGGGCTCAGAGGGGCAACCACATGTGGGAGTCAGCAAGGCTGAGCAGGAACAGCATCATTCTTGGGGTCAGCAAGGCTGGACGGGAATGGCATCTGGGATGGCAATTGCACCCATGGAGCTTTGCCAGTGATGGGAAAGCCTAGGGCTGATGACCTAGCCTTCTATCTTGGGTCCACTTGACCTGCAGTTAGTGCAGGAGGGACCTCTCACTGGGACGGCTTCTTGAGGGGATTGGGTGACTGGTGGGCTACTCAAGAGTGTGGAAATCAGTGGATTCCCTATTTTACTCCTCCATACACTCCCACTGGAATCCTACTAGAATCAGCAAACCCCTAACCAAACAATATGTCCCATGAACCTTAAGGGTCCTGCCTTTTCTTACCTATGAGTTGAGATGAGGCTAGGTGGATGTCATTTTGACTGACAGTCTTTTTGTATCACTTTTATTTGTTTCTCTTGTCTTATTGCTTGAGCTAAAATTTCAACTACTTTGTTGAAAAGCAGTAGTGAAAGTGCAGACCCCTGTCTTGTTCCAGAATTAATGGGAATGTTTCAAGTTTTTCCCCATTTAATATGACCTGAGCCTTAGGTGCATTAAAAAAAAAAAAACTTTATTATGTTGAGATATGTTCCCTCCATCCCTAACGTTTTTGGTGTTTTAATCATGAAGGGATGTTACATTTTGGCAAAACCTTGTCTGTGTCTATTGAAGTAACCATGTGATTGATTCTTGTGCTTAAGTTTATTTAGTGAATTGCTTTCAGTATTGAACCATTCCTGCATCTCTGTGATGAAACCTACTTTATCAAGGTGGATGATACTTTTGATGTGTTCTTGAATTTTGTTGGTGAGGATTTTATTAAGAATTTTTGTGTCTAAGTGCATTAGGGATATTGATCTTTAATTTTCTATATTTTCTATTTTTGTAGGATCTATGTGTGGTTTAGATATTAGAGTAATGTTGGCATCATAGAAGGAGTCTGGGTGTATTCCCTCTTTCTCAGTTGTGGAAATAATTTGAGAAGTGGTTTTAGTTCTTGAATGAAGATTTGGTAGAACTCAGTGGTGAATCCATCTGAGCCTGAACTTTTTTTTTTTTTTTTTTTTTTTTTTGGTTTTGGTTTTTTGAGGTAGGGTCTCACGCTAGCTCAGGCTGACCTGGAACTCACTATGTAGTCTCAGGGCCTCGAACTCACGGTGATTCTCCCACCTCTGCCACCCAAGTGCTGGGATTAAAGGCATGAGCCACCACGCCCAGCTTGAACTTTTTTGTTAGGATTTTTTTCATTCCTTTCTCAATTTTGTTAGATGAAATGAGTTTGTTTAGGAAGTTTATCTATTTTATATTTGGTTTTGGAAGATGACATGAGTAAAGGAATGCATCCATTTCTTCCAGACTTTCCAATTTTATGGAATACAAGTTCTTGAAATATGACCAGATGATTCTTCTAATTTCTAATCTTGTTTATTTGAGTTATCTCTCTCTCTCACTCTCTCTCTCTCTGATCAGTTAAGCCATGGGTTTATCATTCTTCTTTACTTTTTTCAAAGAACCACATCTTGGTTTCATCAAGTTTAAAAATTGTTTTCTTTATTTTGAATTTGTTGATTTCCGCTTTGATCTTGATAATTTCTTTCCATTTAGTACTCAGGGACTTGGACTATTCTTGACTTTCCAGTGCCTTCATATGGATTTTTAAGATATTTATTTGAGATCTGTTTTTGTAATGTAGGCATTTAATGCTATAAACTTTCCTTTTAGAACTGCCTTCATTGTGTACCATAAGTTTTGGTATGGTGTGTTTTGTCATTCAGTTTGGCAAATTTATGGCTTTCCTTTCTGACATCTTCCACAACCAATATATTATTTAATAGTGAGCTGTTCAGTCTCCAGAAGTTGGTGTATTTTCTGTTGGTATTGCTGTTGTTGATTTCTAGTTTTAATGCATTGTAGTCAGATTCTCTTTTGTGTCCTTCAGCCACCAATTGAGTTGTTTTTATTAATTATATTCCATTTCTTTCATCCATCCTTTGAGTTCTTTTTGTTGCCTTTCTTCCAATTCACTAAACCAAACTTTGGTTTGTATTTGAATTCCTTTTGCCATTTTTCTTCCATTTCCTTCAGCTATTCTTGGAATTCCTATTTAATTACTCTTTACCAGTTTTCCCCCATTCCAACATCTGTTTATTCATAGTCTCATTAAGTCTGTTTAAAATGCTTGCTGAGATTTTATTTTGGGCTTCTATGTCTTGGGTTTCCTCTACTCTTTCATTGGAAGTTTCCATTGTTGAACTAGAAAATCTTGATGGGGATCCCTTTGCTGTGTGTCATGTGTTGTCTATTTTTTATTTTATTTACTTATTCATTTATTTATTCTGGTTTTTTGAGGTAGGGTCTCACTCTAGCCCAGGCTGACCTGGAATTCACTATGTAGCTTCATGCTGGCTTCGAACTCATCCAATACTCCTACCTCTGCCTCCCGAGTGCTGAGATTAAAGGCATGTGCCACCATGCCCAGCAAGTGTTGTCTATTTTGCAATAAGGTTTTCTCATCTCAAGATCAGTTGTCTCACTGAGGATGGAGCAATTGCAGCTTTTGTATAACCTGCGATTGGAGGCCTCGTCTAAAATGATCATAGTGGGAGTGGGATTAAATAATGCCTACTAGGTTTGAGTGGGTGCACTTGAGCCCAAGCAGCATCTACTTTGTATGTTCCCCCTTCCTGAAAATCTGGGCAAAATCATGGGAGGTATGCCTTCCCTGGTGACCAAGCTGAGTGCTTTTCTTGCAATCTCATTAGCTATCTGTGTTTTGGGAGTGAGACCAGCTCCAAGTTTCTTCTGGGTGCTGAGGCTGGTAAACAGTTGTCCTCTACTTCAGCCTTTCTTCAGAAAATTTTATTGGGGTAGAATATTGAGAAGTAGAATCCAAGTTGGTCAGATGCTCACTGCTGACCTTCAGCTGGTCAGTCCCCTCTCAGGTGACAGACCCAGAATGGAATCTAGTGCTGGCACTAAACTCCAGAGCTCAGCCTCACAATGGAGAGGCTCTGCTTGCAGATGAATCACAATCAGCCCTAGTACACAACTTTTACTGCTAGGCTGATTCACAATGGTGGGGTCCTGCTTGAACCTCAACTTCAGATGCTTCATCCAGTCCCAAGCAACAGACCCAAAAACCATTGGAGCATCTCCCTAGAGGAATAGCTTGATGTATTTATGCTTTCAATAGATCCCTCTAGCTACAGTGCAGAGAACAGATTGGAATCTACTAGTTTCTTTACAGGAAGATTTGAGAGGACTAAGTCTTTCTGCACAGGTATGCAAATGAAGATGGCTATGGAAAGTCCTGAAGCTGGTTAGATGCATAATAGTCTTTCCACTTATCTAGAAGGAAATAAAATGATGAGCTGAACAAAGTGTTTTCAAGTTACAAGAATAGATCTGATCTGAACCAGAGAACAGAGGCCACTGTAGAGATGAGGCAAAGGTGTTTACATCCTGAAGGAGAACTCAATATTTGCATCTTTTCTATCTGAAATGAAACCACTACAAGGTTATTCATGGGATCTTAAAAAAAATTAACATTATAGTACTACAGCATTCTTTTTTCCCTGTAGGATCATCAGAATTGTTTTTGATACTACATCTATGTTCCAGGCATACAGTGAAACCTGGCTAGACAAAACAGGGTCTTAATTAAAAAAATATTTCATCAACAATAATTACAATAGTATTCTCCTTTATTTAGCAGTCATGTGCAACAATTAAGGATATGGTTGGATTTCTCAATGCACTGTCATTGCAAATGGTGTGGCTCCCTTCAGAAACATGTAATTCTCATATCATATTCTCAGGTCCGGCTTTGGATAACCACCAAGATAATGTTTCCAGAGAGAAGTATTGCTTTTCTTTAATCTGTAGATTAAAAAAAGGAACCTTGATGCCTTTATTGAAGACTCTTCATGGTCTTATTATATGACTGAAGGCTACATTTGAAAAGCAGCTACAGTGTAAATGGTACAGTTCAAAATCAGCTGCTTAGCTTTGTGAGAAAGAAAATGATTTCCAAACTCTGTATTCAGGTCTACAAAGGCAGAACAGCATGGGTCCACTGGAAATGGTTTCTGATATGCTGACATGATGGGACTTAAGACTGCATGGTGCTGTCCTGTAACTCTCCATCAGAGCAACCAGGACAAGGGAGCCTCAGTTGTCTGAATGGTTGAAATAAAGAAAAAAGGAAGTTCATAGGCTACTTGATTCTGCCATGCAAAAGAAGATTCATAAACCTATTATTTTATAAGTGCAAGAAAGTTCATAAGAACATAACTCATTTCCAAAGCCATTTATAAAAGTGAAATCTCTTCTTTATAGATCTTTAGTTCAAAATATTTTTATTTAAATTTCTACGAATAGTCATTACTTTTCATACCTTAACATACTGACATATATTTGGTGGTAGTTTGCTAAATATAATGATTTATTTCACAGGTACAGAATATGAAATGTATTCATGAATTTTTCTCTTCTAAGCAACTACATATTTTCCCTCTACAGAAAATAGATGAAAAAAAATCTCATGATATCAAAAAAAATTCTCCCTACTCAACATACATCTTTACATCTTTGGGTAACTAAAGAATGCCAGAGTTTCTCAGACACATAAATTCTGGTATTCCAAAGCTTGACTTCTTTAAAACTAGGTCTGTTAGTATACCAATTAAAATTGCCTTAGACACTGCAAGGGAAATTTTCTACATTACCAGATATTGAAGATTTTGTATCCATTATCTCCCCTGGCATTGTCTACCTCAAAATACACCTGAAACATCGTATACCATATACAGAATAATTTTTTTTAATTTTGAGGAAATACATTATATATGTACACACACACACACACACACACACACACACATATATATATATATATATATATATATATGAATTATAGATATAGGTACATATCATTTGAATTTAACACAATTAAAACCAAACTATCCTTGACTCTATGATATTGTATGTAGTTACTTATATATTTCCATGCATATTTACAGTTATACACAATTTTTAATGTGGAATACTATTGTGCAATATTAGTGCATTATTTCTCCCCCACTAATATGCCTATTCAAACAACTGTTAAATTCTATTTTCCTGCCTCAGGAGAGGAATACAGCAGAAAACACAAAATTCTTTGTAATTTTGTTTCAAAAAATCTTAACCAAGTTAAGAGATTATGCCAGGCACAAAACCAGGACAATGTTCAAATTGAGTTGTAGAGAAGATGGAAAAGAAGAAAATAACAATTTGGGACCCAGCAGTAACAGATAAAATGTAAAGAGCCATTTAGGAAAACTTGAGAGACACTTTCATAAAAAGCCCTGGAGAATGCATGTTTGAGTGCTCAAGAGTCATCTACACACTGCCTACCCTTCACTGGAGGGAGTACATTACCCAAAGGAGGAGCCCAAGATGGCCCCTCAAGAGTAGCGTGGCTTTGCAGAACCCACAGGAGAGATATCTCCCTGTTCTGTGAGTTTGCCTCAGTCCCTATATCATTCACCTTTAGCAGCGGTCCACCAGCACACCACATGCCTATCCCTCAGTGAAAGCACGGACCCCGGACAACTTTCCAAATAAAGGAGAGCTCATATACTGAGGAAGCCTCAAGAGAAACAGTGGTTACACATATGCCTTCCACAAGTGCTTTTGTAAGGTTATGTCAAAATTAATTTTATCAGATATCCTAAATTCTGAATTCCACAACCTTGCCTGGGCCCTCATACAGGAAACATATTGGGTTCAGAAAGAACAAGTACTAAAAATGTCATTGCCCAGATAACCCCTAATGCACAAAAGCTGTGTGAAGAATGGAGACTGCAATTTGACCTTACAGCAGCATCTTCTACATCAACCACTGTACCACCCTATTTTAGGAGCCTCCAAAGAGAAGAGCAGGAGAAAGTGGGTACCTCAGCCTCAACAACACTCAATGCCCATATATCCCAACACATTTTCCCTTAGAACAGTTAAACCTATCTCCTTTCTCTCCCTCCCTCCACCACATTCTTCAGGGTGTCTGGCATTTCACTTCTCTGTGGCACATTTACCTCTGTCATGCAAAATGCTAAAGCTTCACTGACTATCTTCAGGGAGAAAAACCTGGGGAGCATATGCTTTGCATAGAAAATATAAAACAGTACTTTTGAATTCCTCTTTGAAGTTCTGGTCTCCAGAGACTTTACAGCCAAATTACCCAGATGGATCTTACCCATACAACCAAACATACAGCAACATTGTCCATTGTCTTTTCCTGAGTTCTTTCTACCTTGAATCATTTAGTTTTCATTATTTTTGACTTTGGAAAGTGTGGTAGTTGGAATATATGTCCTCCATAGACTGAAATGTTTTATTAAAGCTTATAACTTGGGTCTGCAGCTGCCTGGCCTGGCTAAAAGAGATGTCTCTGGGGGAGGATCCTGGGATCCAGCCCAAAATTTTTCTGGGGTTAGATCTGGATTCCATCCCAAAAGTACATAGAATGGTTTCAGGTCTGGGGGTCCTGGTTACTGCCTTTGGTATTTGCTGGCTGCTGCTGGTTTCTCTCTCTGCTTGGACTTATGAAAGAGAATCAGCTCCTTCCACCATTGATGGACCTTCCCTGGATCTGTAGCCTTGAAATAAATCCCTTCCTCCCATAAACTGTATTTGGTTGTATGTTAATCCCAGCAATGTGGAACTATCTACAACAGAAAGGTTGAATGTTAGATGCTGATAGTGATATTAGACAGGATGAAGAAACCCATCCTTAAGTCATTCAGAAGCAGAATGAGAAAAGCAGTTTGTTAAAATTTAACTAGTAATTATCGTATTTCCTCTAATATTTAAAGCATCCAACTCAAAAATCATAAGTTTATCATATTTACTTGGGCAGCCTTGACTTAGAGGATTCTGCAGAATTTGTAAGTAAAGAGCAGCAAGAGCCAAGCCATTCATCTCTTTATTCTCACTCACTTACTTGCTCATTTACTTGTTCATTCTGCAAACATACATCCAGCAGGTGCATGTGCCCAGAAGGTCCATGGAGAGTGAGACACAAGCTATAGCTTGACAGTCAAGTAGACACTTGTCAAGTGCCACCAGGAAAAATTGAAAAGGCTCCATGCAGAGTTTCAAATAAAGGGAGAAGGCACAGCAGGGCATGTTGGGAAAACTCCAAGTATATCAAGATTGATGGACCATCAAGTGCCAGGTTAGAGACCAGGCAGAGATATTCGTGGAAATGACAGCAGGAGCCAGAAAGTGAAAGCATTTTTGGGCCATGTAAAGAAATTAGTAAGATCACAGTGGCCTCAGTGGGGTAAGGTTTGAGATAACCACAAGTTACCTTCCAGGCTGTTTCTTGCAGTGGCAGAAGAGATATTTAGAACTTGGCTCTCTACAATATCACAGTAAATGCAACAAGTTCAGGTTCTTTATTTGTGTCTCATGATTATAATTTCAGGTCTAGTTTTGGCTCCCACCTGTGTGGGCACTGACTTACCTAGTTGAATTGATCCAATTGCTAACTTGAATGTCAGTGTGGAGCACAACTGGTATTAATGTTTCACTTTAAGCAAACTGTAAAATTGGAATCTTTAAAAGGCAGCTTCATAAACTAGTTGAGAAAATTGAGGAATAAGCAATATAGAGTCTACTAAATTTATGAGACAAATTGCAAATATCTTTCAAGAGAATCCCAGAACTACCTCCATGCCATTCTCAACAGGTCATTGCAACATGCCCTAGTTAAGTAAATAATCACAGGACATAAAGAGTCATTCACTTCTTGTTGAAGGTCTCTAATACCCAGACCAGTCCTTTCTGAAAACCATGATACATTGCAGCCTCATGTTCATCTGCCAAGCATCCTATGTCCTTGTGCTGGTGAAAATGATAGCAAAGAATTCCTGCTATCTCTCTCTCTCTCTCTCTCTCTCTCTCTCTCTCTGACTGTCTGGAAGATTGCTCCATGATCTGGTAAGCATATACAAAGTTTAAGTCAATTACATTTTAGAAACCTGAGCCATTTGTGTTACACTAATGAAGGGATTAATACAAATGCTAGGAACTCAGCCCAACTGTTCAGTAGCAAATGTGCCTGCTATATATGCCATCTCCTCTGCTGTGTTCATGTGGAGGTAGAAGTCTTAAATGAGCTTGTTGAGATCTTAAAAGAAAACAAGCTTTACTATGATCACCAACTAAGCATTTAAGTTGTGCATGAAATCATCTCCCATTGTAGTGCTACAACAGCTACCACAATCCCTCTTAAGCCCATAGTACAAATACCTCTCGCTCTGCCTTACAAGAAACTTCAGTGGAAGTTAAGAATTTCTTTTTCTGTGGTCAACTTAAACAGATGTTTAGCCACCAGTGGCAACCACAGAGACTTCTCTACTATGCTTAAGTTCTAAGAATGCCCGAATGCCCTCTAAATATTTCAGTTGTGTAAAAGCAGAATTAAAGGGTGAATGAAATTAGGAAATTGACTCCACTAATAGGTATGTTATGAACTGCTAAGAGCAAGTACTGGGTTTTCCACTACTTAAGCAAAACAGATACAACTTTTGGTGATTTTTTTAAACCTCCTAAAGGAGAGATGTAGAGCAAGAAGAAAGCCTTAATCACAGGTGCCAACCCTGTAGATGCATTTGATAGCAAAGTCTTTCTCCTCCATGCATGCATTAGTGTGGCAGAGAAGCAGATTTTCCCTGTGGGCAGAAACCATATGCTTCTGTGTAATTGCAGAGATCAAATTCAATTCCTCTGTCAGTCTGCTCTGTCTCTTCCAGCATCCTCACTTCAGAGAGGTTCCCAGGTGGTTGCTGACTACAGACTCTTCATTTCCCTGATCTTTGTTCAAGAACTTTGTTTTGAGATGGACTGAGGTTTCTGAGGCATGTCTTAGCTCAGTTTGATGGATACATAGAGTAGTTATTTCAATAGGCTGTTGTTCAAATCTTGTCTGAGATGTCTATAAAACATGATAGAATGTTCTATCTCCCTGAATCCCCTTTCTTAGTCAGTTACGAATAGACAACCATTTTAAAAATAAATAAATAAAATAAATCACACAGAAAAAGCTTTTGTGAGACTCATCTATAAACCAAGAGTAAGTCTGAAAGGGAAGGCTATCTACCTGAGAAGAAGTCATTATTTGGAATAACAGAAAGGAGTTAAATGCTAATGTTTGAGCAACAATGTTCTCGGTGCAGTTTACTTTTTCTAGAGTAACTGTGCTCAGTGAATATCTCATTTCATATCTTTTACTCAAAATTCAATCATATCTCATTTACTTCAGAATAATTTGCCTGAGGATAAGTCTTAGTAAGTTACCCTCATGAGTCTAAAACATGTAAAGAAGTAGGCACAGACAGGCTACCCTTCTCTGTCAAAGTCAGTCCTGACAAATTACTCTTCCTTCCAGCTTCACAAAGATCCAACAGAGGTTCTTCTTCCAGTAATGAGAGATGGGACCAAGATATCTTCTCAAAAATCTGTTTCAGAAAGCATTTCTGTCTCAGCAGTACCATGTAGGAAGCCATTTTGAATATTTGAATATTACACCATTATCATCATTGTATAGCATTCATTGTGTAACTTGGTTAATGGACCTTAATGTGGACCTATACTTTATACTAAATTCCTTAAGGAAAAGTTTTTTTGTGTTTTTTTTTTTTTTTTTTTCCTGAGATAGGGTCTCATTCTAGCCCAGGCTGACCTGGAACTCACTCTGTAGTCCCAGGCTGGCTTTAAACTCACAGAGATCCTCCTACCTCTGCCTCCCAAGTTCTGGGATTAAAGGCATGTGTAACTGTGTCCAGCTAAGGAAAACTTTTGAAAGTTTGTTCTTAGTAAATTTTTGCTTTATTCATTTTAAGATCCACAAAATATAAACATAGATAATTTCCTATTATTCCAACATTGCACATTGATTTTCAGTCATTTTAGTAATTCAGGCAAAATAACTTTTTCCCAAAATTGACAACTTAAGTGGAACAAAAGGTTTGCTTTTGCCTCTTTCCAATTCTCTACTTCCTAAACAAGCTGAATTTTGTAGAACAGCAGTATCCCTGAGCAGTACCCACTACTGAGCCCATGAGCGACTAGACTGGTTATTTCTCCCATCATGACTGATATAAGCCAGTTGTCTGAGGGAAGATTTATTTTGCTTTAAAATTCAGAATAGGCAATCCATGATGGCCAGGAAGGTATGGTGGTTAGCTCCTCCATCTATATAGCTCTAGGAGCTGGTGGAATAGTTTGCTATTTCTTTTGGGTCAGAGAACTGAAAGAGCTTGGGCCAGAAGAAGGATAATGGGCCTCTAACCCTCAAAATCCACAACCTCACCAGCACCCACTTCCAGGTAGTGCCCACTTCCTAAAGATTCTACAACCTTCCAAAAACAAGACTAGAAGCTGAAGGCTGAGTGTTCTAATGCACGTGCTTCTGGTGAACATTTCACATTCAAACTTTAGTAGAGATTTAGTATACAAGAGGTAGAACAATCAAGGAGCACTAGTAGAGCACTGCCAAGCATGCTTGAGGAACTGCGTCTGAAAAAAAATGAAAATAAATAAAGTTTTAATTGAAGCAAGCTTCCAACTCTAAAGACAGAAATCTTGAAGCTTTACTATCTCTTCCCTCTTATGGCTCACACTATCTTCTTTAAGTGTTCCAAATTGCCTCCACTGAACAATTAATCACTCCTTTGAATGGGAAAGATTTTTATAACACTCTTAACCATTCAGAGGTACTGGAATTATTTTGAGAA
This sequence comes from Dipus sagitta, assembly GCA_036346955.1. Lineage (NCBI taxonomy): Eukaryota > Metazoa > Chordata > Mammalia > Rodentia > Dipodidae > Dipus > Dipus sagitta. The sequence goes on from CM070775.1 coordinate 62,289,590, forward strand.
GCACATGAAAACTACTGATCCTTTCTACAGAGTAAGACATTCTATAGAATATGGGGACATATGTCTTCAAGCATATAATTTTGCCTAAATCATAACCATTTATAAGTTCTGGGTTAATCAATATACCTTAGAGGCTGAAGAAATGGCTCAATAGGTTATGTGTGCTTCCTAAGAAGGCTTGAAACCACTTGGGGTTCAAATCTCCAGATATAATGTAAACAGCTGGGCATGACCACATGTACCTAAAACTTTAGTTCTTCAAAGGGGAGCAGAGACCAAAGAATCACCAGGGCCCAAAATAAAATGACAAATTCCAGTATCAGTAAGAGATTCCAGCTCAAAATGAGAACATCAAAAAAAGCAATGGAGTGGGACATCTGTCGTTTTGCTCCAGCCATCACAGGTAAGCATGTGGTTACCATAGGTCACATGCATACACCACACACACATATTTCACATTACGCACAAAAATAAAATTAGGGCTGGAGAGATGGCTTAGCAGTTAAAGCACTTGTGTGCCAAGCAAAAGGACCCAGGTTTGGTACCCAGGACCCAAATAATCCATATGCACAAGGTGGTGCAAGTGTCGAGTTCATTTGCAGTGTCTGAGGGACCTAGTGAGCCCATTATCTTTCCTTCTCCCTCTCTCTCTCTTTTTCCCTCTCCCTCTTTCCCTCCCTCCCTCCCTCTTTCAGATAAATAAGTAAATAAATAAATAATTTTTAAAAATAAAATTACAAAAATTCAAATCATATAACAAAGAAACTGTCAGTCATTCAATCTGGTGATTTCTTCCAGCACATGACAGTGAAAAGTGCAATGACAGAGAAGATAGATGGGGAGCTGTGAGGAGGTGAAGGAACAAAGTTCATGAACACTTAAGCTTGCTTCCAAGAAGCCACAGGAAAACATAAACTGCCTTAGACAGTGTAGAATTGCTTCAGTATATGTGTAATGTGCTTCTTTAGAATCCCTACTGTCTATGTTTATGATATTATTTTTTAGATGATTTTACATTTCAGGTCTTCAGTACATGTGTAATGTGCTTCCTTAGAAGCCCTGCTGTCTATGTTTATGATATTATTTTTCAGATGACTTTACTTTTCAGATGACAATTAAGCTAAATAAAAGTCTTCCATTAGACACACTGTGATCTGTGGCAGATCAGCATGTTATCTGCATGTTTTATCCAGGGGTAGAGAGCTATACTACCACCAGTCAGAACATGATCAGAACATGGATAAGGATATACAGAGTGAATGCTACCCATGTGAACAGGCTGAACATCTCAATGAGGACCAGCTAATTGAAAGGGAATACTGTGGACACCTTCATTGCCTTTATTTTCCTGACCAGCAGGAAGGGCAGTGATAAAATAGTGGAGTGTGCTGCCGACTTTGCCTCTGAAGAGAAGCTTCTGAGACCACAGAACACTATGTTTATGTGTGCTTCTGGATAAATTACTGAAAGAGTCACAAATTCTATTCTTGTCCTTTTTATGTTTTTATTTCTTTTTTCAGACACACAAATATGATACTGAAAGACATTTAAAATCAGAGAGCTCAGCAAAGCCAAAGGTTTGGGGAATCTGCATTGGCTAAATGGACCAAACACTTCTTTTCCTCCCTTCACACATTTAGATTTTTGAAAAGAATTTTACAAGTTCAAATCGCAGGGTACTACTCTGCAAACTTAAGGTGAGTTCCACCTTCCCTCAGTGAGTGGAGACAGAGGACCTTTCATGACAGAATGATTTTGACATGGGAAGAAAGAATGAAAGAAGAATCCAGAGCAGCTCACAGCAGCAGCTGCCCTCACTGAGAAGCATGGCTGGGAGTTGGACACACAAGGAAATGCACACCCCACAGTGAGAAATTCTCCAAAGGGAAAAAGCTAAGACTCCATGTTGGTTGGATGTATGGTCTGTGAGGATAAATACAGCAAGCCTGGAAACTAACAGAAATATAAGCAAGATGAGGAAGAATTTTCACAAAAAGACAAGACATATTTCACTTCTATAGCCACTGGAAAATAAAGGTAGTCAAAAGGAATGGATTATGTTAGAGAAAAAGCGATTAAGAGACACATGTCACAGAGATGTGACATTGATTTAGATGCACTATAATCTGTTTTCCCTTAAAAAATACATAGATCGAGTAGGTAGTTTGATACCTACTTTGAAACTATCAATTTAACAGCCACTGAGGTGTGAAGTAACAAGATGTGAGTTTCCAGTCAGCTCTTGGGCTTGTTCAAATTCCACCCACAAAAAAAAAAAAAAAAAACCTGGAAATTATAGGAAGGGTTGATAGAAGTTTCTAAGAGGAATACAAAGCATACATGAGATTGATTTTTGCATGAAAGGCAAGCCTAAGACAGGAAATACAATGTCTAGCATGTCATATGCCACAGTTAAAGGAGATATTAAATCAAGACTTTGCTTGGAGAAACAATTTGTATTTCCTCCTCTCTGAGTTACAATTGCTTGTGTCTATGTTTCACATCACCTCTTGGGTTTTGAGATTTATAATGATAAAATGCTATGGAATTTGTCCTTCAGATTAAAAGCCATAAGCAGTTGGAACAAAGTAGGTTAAATAGCCCCTGGAAATGCAAGCAAATGCTTTGATGTGAGCCTCACTGTGTCTCCACAGACAGGCCACTCTTGGTCATCATGCGGAAAAAATCAAGTAGAGCTGGGGCTGACCCTCAGACACTGCCTAGTGACAGAGCTTTTGACCTGCTACTTACATCAAAGTCATCACAATGGGATGCTCAAAAAGGGAAAATAAGAGAGAGAAATCAAGTCTTCAGAGAAATGTCTGATCACAGAATTCCCAGAGGGAATGGTTATTTAGGGGAAGAACATTCTAGGCAAAAGGAAGGGCCAGTGCAGAGAAGCTCTGGTGATAGCACACCCAGCATGTGTGAAGAATGTCAGAGCCACATGTTGGGTCATGATATGCAGAGACATTTAGCTTACCCATAACTGTGGGCTAACTCCACAATACATGACCCATATGTCTCAACAAGGAGGTGCCAAGGGGAGGGGGTAGGTCACGGATGAGCCTAATAATGGTACCAAACTGACTGTATTTGCTGAATATAAAACTAACTAATAAAGAAAATAAAATGAAGTAAAAAAATAATAATAATGGCAGCTCGGGGGGAGGGAGTGTTTAACCAGAGCAGAGCAGACAAGGGAAGGATTGCAGGAGGCAGAATCAACAGAAGAAACAGAACCAGGAGGGGCAGATCCTGAAAGGCATTACAAACCCTCCTCAGAACTTTGTTATTTTGCTCTCAATGAGATGGAAAGTCACTGCAAGTTTTATGCAGAAGAAAAATAAGATCTGACATACAGTTTAAAATGTACCATTCTAGCTTGCTCTAATAAAAATAGACTTAGAGAATATGGATAGAGTAGGAAACCCAATTAAGAAGCTGTTAAGAGATCCAGCCTAATTCCTAGGTTGAGGTTGGCTCAAACCAGAGGTAATATAGGCCTTGTCTTAGAATAGCACTTGGCGAAGGGGCAAATTTGCAATGACACTGTGGAATGATTTTGTGTAAGATTTAGCATACACATAATCCGTATTTCCCCCCATAGAGATCCTTCCAGCTACAAGAGTTTTCTTTTGTGTCCCTTTAGGTATCATAAGAATGCAGGAGTCTTTCAATCTAAGACCCAGGTATCTGACTTTCTGGACCTCACAGGGTGACATCGTGGGTCCTCATTTTCCATTTCTTTTTGCCACTTCTTACCTTTGCCCCAGCATGCTAAACTGCACAGTTGGTTTCAAACAGCTGTTCCACCGTCTGACTCCCACCTTTCTTTCTCACCATAGTACTGCCCACAGTGCTTCCTGTTGACTCACCTTTCACTTTCTCTGTTTCCCCAGATCTGGGCTTAACAGCAGCTGCATCTTAATCACACTATGCTTCTCTCTATGGACTTTCCTGAAGCTGGCCCTTATATTCTGTGCCTTTGCATAATGATCAGTCTTAGTCAGGGGATGCTTTCCTTGATCCTGCTGCATGGAGGGTCAGGATGCCAGCACTCATTAATTATTTCTTACTTCCTCTCCCATATGTTCTTTTGTTTGATTTTTTTTCTCCTCTTTTAGTCTTGAATTTCTTCCCCCCCTTTCTTTTCCCTTCAACTTCTGACAGTTTGTGGTTATTCGTGTCCTTAGCTTCAAAAATATATTTGTTAACCCTCATCCTGACCTTTCTTTACAAGGACTTAGTCATCTATAAGCAATTGCCAAAGAAGCTAGATAAGCGAGGGTCTGCATCCTCCAAGCTCTTCTGAATGCCCCTTATCAACACTAGGAGCCCGTCACAAAAATGTAACGTGTATGCTGCCTCTCTCCGCTTAATGGCAGGTGGCCAGTGAATTGTTAATATCAACCCTGTATTCCCAGAAGAGAATTCAGGACAGTAAAATACTATTTCATTCAGAATTCTATAATATCTAATGTCACCTTTCCAGAATATGATTTGAGTTAGAAAAAAAAAAAGAAAGAAAGAAAGCAGGTCTCTGAATAAGGAAACATGTCCCAAACCTCTGGCACTAGAACTAAGGCCACTGACTCACAAAAAAACACCTGAGTTTCATTATTCTATTATTCAGTGTTCTCTAGAGGAACAGAACCAATAGAATGAATTTTTGAAAGGGAATTTATTGGATTAGGTTATGGCAGTCCAATAGCAGTTGCAGGTCCGAGAATCTAGGAACCCTACAATTGCTCAGTCCACATGGCCAGATGCCTCAGTCCCAATCCAGCACTTGAAGGTCTGTAGGCTTCCTGAGGAGCCACTGGTCTTCAATCCAAACTGCTCTTCAGTTGATACTGGTCTTCAGTCCACGCTGGAAGGCAGCAAGCAAAGAAAAGGGGGCTCTTTTTACCCACAGTTTCCTTATATAAAGTCCTCCTCTGAGAGGGGCCATGCACTCTGGAAGAAGGGTTCACCCTGGGGAAGGAATTTCTCCTTAAGTTAAACCTTCCTGGAAGCAACCTAAGAGACCCACCCGAAAGGGATGTCTGCTGATTACTAAACAGATAAGTTGACAACAATACCTTAACCATCACAAGTACTTTACTGTTGCAGACAGGTTCTCATTGCTGGCACAAATCACATGACCAAGAGCAGCTTGTGGGAAGAAAGGCTTATTTTGGCTTACAGACTAACAGGGAAGCTCCATGATGGCAGGGGAAAATGCTGACATGAGCAAAGGGTGGACATCACCTCCTCACAATCATTGGGTGGACAATAGCAACAGAAGAGTATGCCAAACACTGTCAAAGGAAAACTGGCTATAATACCCATAAGCCTGCCCCAAACAATACACTGCCTACAAGAAGCATTAAATTCCCCAAATCTCCATCAACTAGGGACCTAGCATTCAGAACACCTAAGTTTATGTGGCACACCTGAAACAAACCATCGCATTCCATCCCTGGCTCCCTAAAATTGATAACTATCCATGATATAAAATGCAATGCATTCAGTACAAATTTAAAAGTCCCTATCATTTTTATCAATCCTAATGATGTTCAAATATTCCCATACCCTGAGATCTTTTAATTGAGCCATAATACCAAAAAATCTCAAAAAAAAATAAAGGCACAGAATAAACACTCACACTGTAAAAGATGGCATTGGGCATAGCAAAGAAGTACTCGAGCAATACAAGACTAAAACAGGGCAAACATCAAACTCTGTAGCTCCAAGTCTAACAACTCTAGCTAGTGACAAGTCTCCAAGTCCAATAATTTTAACCAGCAACAAATCTCTAGAGTTCCAAATCCCCTGCTCCAGCTAGGTTACTCACAGTCATGAAAACTGTCATCCGGGGCTGACAGCTCTCTTTACAAGCTGTCATATGGTCCCCACATCTCCAGTGGGTCTCCACTGCAACCCACAGACCATCCTCATGGCTCTATCTGGTCACCATGCAGGCAATCCAGAAAACCTGCTTCACACTGCCCAGGGACATTCCCAAAACACAAGAACATGTTGCAAATTCAATGACCATGTTTTTCCTGCATTTCTTATGCTCCATAATACCAGGTGTGGTGCCAATTTGGTAATCGAGCCTGGTGGGGGGAACGGTGAGATAAAGCAGACTTTGAAGAATAGGAAACTCCTTGAGCTTTCAGGCACCTTCAAAAGAGTCTATATTCTTCCTGTTGCCCCTATGCAGGTGAGCTAGCCCAGTCTGAAAATTTGTAATCTCTCATACAATTGAAGCTGAACAGGAAGAAGTTTCAGACCAAATATTTCATTTCTATGCAATATTCCTCTGCTCACACCAGTCCATTTCTATGCAATGAAACCCTGCAGAAGTTCTCAGGACACAGGCATAACGGCAAGTATCTCAGACAAACTGCTTCTAGCCCAGTCTAGGCAAAGCTCTTTTTCACCCTTATAAGCCAAACCTCACAGTCCATAGTCTTACTGCATTCACGTCTTTCAATTCTTACCATAATAGTCCATCAAGCCATATGTCCAGCACTGCAAGGTGTCTTTTAGGCCAAGGTTTCAAATATTTCCATATTCCTCTTGAAAAATGAGCTCCAAAAGGCCAAAACCACACAGTCAGGTTTCAAGCAGCAATGACACCACTCTTGGTGCCAACTTTACTGTTGCAGTAAGGTTTGTATTGCTGGCAGAAATCACCTGACCAAGAGCAGCTTGTGGGAAAAAAAAAAAAAAAGGTTTATTTTTGTCTCTGGACTCAAGAGGAAGCTCCATGATGGCAGGGGAAAATGCTGACATGAGCAGAGGATGGAAATCATCTCCTTGCCAACATCAGGCAAACATCAGCAGGAGAGTGTGCCAAACACTGGCAAGGGGAAACTTTCTATAATACCAATAAGCCCACCCTCAACAATACACTGCCTCCAGGAGGCATTAGTTACCAAGTCTCCATAAGCTGGAAATCTAGCATTCAGAACACCTACATTTATGAGGGACACCTGAATCAAACAACCACAATTATCTATCTCGTATGCTTATTTTCCACATTATTCTGAAGGGTGGGAATTCTGTTCTCAATCTAAAAGCTAGTTAGTTAGAAATAGCATATTTGAAGGGTAGACATAGAAAACCTGAAGTTAGAAAATGTACAGTAATGAAAAGAGATAGCACCTAATATAGAAAGAAAAAGTTATGAAACTTACAAGTGAAGCTGCACCAAAGTGTGGGGTTTATAGTTAAGCATGGAACAGATATGAAGCATGATAACATGGCAACATGGATATAGAAGGATTAGAAGAAAGAGCTAGAGTGGTGGGCAACAGTGGCTATGAGTTTCTAGGGGACTTAACAGGTGAAAAATGATGCAAGCACTCACATATTCATTGTGTTCTATTAGTATAGAGGTCACGCTCCAGATTTACTCCCTCTGGGCCTCATTCTGGGCTTATTTTCACATCTGACTACAGCCTCCAGGGGTCATAAAGAATTTATACTGAGTTATCTTGTGAACATCCCAGTTTGTAACACCCCCTCTTGGGACCTCTAGGAGTTTGGGCACCAATTTTGACTAGCATAATGCAATTTGACTTCCTCCACCAAGGGCCATGCCTATAACACTGACTGGTATCCTAGCACTATCCCAGAAACTGTTTCTATGGTAGTAACATTTGATTCTCCCTATAGCATATTGGGGTCATGGGTTTCTCTATTTTATAGGAGGAACAAACCTTGCATAGGTGTTCAGGATTAGTTACAAAGATTTACTAAAAGTAACTCTAATGCCAAACTGTAACTTACTAGTGTTGCTTTTCCTTAGCAAAGCATGTGTTAAGCAAAGTTGTGTGTTTGGTGTAGAGCTGCTATAGTTTACATCTAGAATGTCCCTCCCTCAAAGGCCTACATGTCATAAGCTTGGTCTCTAGTCAGGGGCACTACTGAAAGGCCCTTTAGGACACGAGGCCTAATGGGAAGCCTTCAGTCATCAGGTTTATGCCCTTAGAAGGGATATGGGAATTTAGACCACTCTGGTCTTTCTTTGCTTCCTGACCATCATGAAGTCCTCACCATATGCATAATATTCTTGTTCCACATATTCTTACACTAAGACATGTTACCTTAATACAGGCCCAAAACATCAGATCAGACTTATCGTAGGCAAGAACCAATGAAACTGTGAAAAAAGAAACCTTTCCTCTTTTAATGTTAATTGTGTTTGGTAGTTTGTTATAGTAACTGAAAGTTAAATAATATGGGAAGTATTTTCCAGTGACTTCCAAATGACAGCCCATATTTGAACAGAGAACAGGGTGAAGCTTCCCTCTGAATGGTTTAATGATGCCTCATTTGTTCACTGAAGTCTAGATCAGTTTGAAGGTATATAATAGCCATGTCAGTAAACTAATGGACATTTGCAGCACTACTAATGTTAACTACCATTAGGATAACTTCCCCTTTCTCACTTACATTCAAAGAGCTTTTCCAAAGGCACTTTGATGAAAACTGTTTTCACTACAAGGACAATAGGGAGGGATCTGGGTATATGTCACACACAAAAAATATATTGGATTCCTACATGTACACCACATATCCATAGTTGAGCATATCTTATATTCCAGTCTAGAAATCATATGCTTGTCACTCTTTTATTTTCTTCCATTATCATGGATAGTACCTTCAGCTTTTTGAATGTTTACTTTGGTTAAAGTCATAATTATTCACATGCTCATATAATAGTTGGTTTTTTAAGTATCTTACCTTAAATTATACCTTCAAAAATACCCTTTAAGGTTTCAGGTTGGAGTAAAAAGTGGCTAATGAGTTAACCTTCTTAAGGTGAATATTGAGGCAGCCTAAGGGTAACAGGACTCCCAGTGCTTTCTTTGGGCTAAACATGGGACATGTCCTTGCAGATATGCTGGAGAATATTTTGGTTTTTAATCTCCTTTGCCCTAAAACCACACCACAAGAGGTGAATAAGTGCTTCCATTCTTATCTCTCCCTTTTCCCAGAAAGAAAAAAAAATGTAAAGAAATTAGTACCCTTCCAGAGCCTGAAGTCTTCCAGACACCTGGCATCAGGAGTGAACTCACTAGTTAATACAAATCCAGTAGACTCCCTTAAAAACCTCCAACCTGAGTCTCTAGGTGGGCCTCCCCATTTTCTTGGAATCTTCTCTTGTTTCCTACTAGGCAAGAGTTCTGTATTCCTTCCTTAAGTTTTCCATCTCCTAAGCTCTAAGCTTTCCTTATACTAAAATCTCTCTAAATTTTACCCTATAGTCTGTGGATTTCATTCGTTAAAACTCATAAGTCAACAACCTTGAAGGCCAATGACTCAGAGAGAGCATTGTCTGACGACTGAAACTCCTGAGTTATTGCCCAGCGAAGAACCAAAAGAAGCTCATATAGTCTCAAGGATACCCCACATTCTCATATCCATATCACAAATAATTTCAGTTTCTGTTACCAATGCACATGAGGAATTCAGTGTATTTGTCAAAATGGACAACTTTTGTAAGGCTCATCACAAGTGTGGTGAGGACAAAGAGATACTGCATACCATAGATCCCATTTTTCACTGCCAGGAAAACAGTGACAACCATCCCAGAACCTTCCCAAAGTGCATACTGATCCATTAAAAATGGCTATAAATGATAAATGGAACTATTCCTTTGAGAAGAGTAATCATGAAAACAGAGGAGAAAAGATAGAAGAATAAAATATAGATATAAGGTTCATATCTTAGTAAATACTCCTTCATCCATTTAACCAATATTTTTAAAAGAATTAATGTGGTAGGATTGCTGAGTAAGATAACAAGGTACAAGGTGTAAGGTTTGGGAGTGACCAAGTCCATGCAAACCATTCTGAGGCAAAGATGAAAGCTTTTATTCAGGAAAAGCATGAACTGCCAGGGCTGACTCACAAGAGAGGAGCACAGCCAACCTGAGTTTTCAGGTAGTGGGCTTACCAGAGCTTTTTCAGTTGGGGGAAGTGAGGAAGGGAAAAGAACTCCTTCCTTAAGTAGAATAGAAAAGTTCCTTTAGGGGAGATCATTACATTAAACATTTACAATAGCTAGGGTGTGACACCAGAACAGTGACCAGGTGACTTATGAGACAGGGGGGTAGGAAACCATGACCTGGGGCATTGTTAGGAAGGAGGGGATAATGACTTTTGAAGAATGTGGATAACCCACTTGCCTATGCCTAACATAAGCCACATTTAAAACAGTAGAGGAACAGACACAGACACAGGGGTTCCAGGATGTCTATTCTGTCAGACTATCAGTGCCAACTCCAGGACAAAAAGATCAGTAACCATTTACCAAGATGAAAAAAAATCCCGCCTTGTGCACTTCCTTCATGGAACAGCCACCTGCAATAAACTTTGGGCAGCAGGCATGGGAGTCAGTCACCCCCCTGAAGCCTTTTCAGTATGGGACCAACACACTCAACAGAGCAAAATCACATCTTATAAGATGCAGTAGTTTGCGCATCCTATAAGACCACAATGGAATAAAAGTAGAAATAAACAGAAGGACAGAATACAAAAATGACACAAATTCTTGGACCAAACAGTACAGTTTTGAATGAATAAAGCATAAATGAAGAAATCAAAGAGTAAATTGAATATTTCTTAGAAATAAATGAAAATTATAATATAAACTACCAGTTCCTTTAGGATATAGCCAAAGCAGTTCTAACAGAAAATTTTATAAATATAAATGTCCATGTCAAGAAATTAGAGAGGTGGTTGGAGAGATTGTTCAATGGTTAAGGCACTTGCATGTAAAATCTAAGGACCCATGTTTGATTCCCCTGAACCCATGTAAAGCCAAATGCATAAGGTGGCATATACTTCTGGAGTTTGTTTGCACTGGCTAGAGGCCCTGGCATGCTAATTCTCTCACCTTCTCTATCTCTCTCTCTAAATAAATAAATGAAATATTATGAAATAAAATAATAAAAATAAATTAGAGGGCTGGAGAGATTAAGTTAAGTGCTTGACTGTGAAGTCTAAGGACCCCTGTTTGAGGCTCAATTCCCCAGGACCCACATAAGCCAGATGCACAAGGTGGCACATGTATCTGGAGTTCATTTGCAGTGGCTGGAGGCCCTGGTATGCCCATTCTCTCTCTATCTACCTGACTCTTTCTCTCTCTGTCTGTTGTTCTCAAATAAATAAATAAATTTAATTAAATTTAAAAATAAATTAGAGAGATCTCAATAAACAACCTAATGATCTACCTCAGAGTTAAAAAAAAAAAAAGCCAATCCCAACTCAAGTAGATGGCAAAAAAATAACAAAGATCAGGAAAGAAACTAATGAAACTAATGAAATAGCCACTTAGCCATAACATACAGACTACTTCAAACCAAAAGTTGATTCTTTGGGAAAGTAAATAAGATTAAAAGCCCTTAGCCAAACTAACACAAAGAAAGAAAGAGAAGGCTCAAAATAACAAAGACACAAAAGGAGTTATTATAACAGACCTCAATGAAATTAAAACCGTTGCTAGGGAATATTTTGAAAACTAGAATCCCCCCAAATCTAGGAAATCTAGAAAAAATGGACAGATTTCTAAACACATATAACCTCCCAAGTTCAATCTCAAAAAAATCAATAACTTTAGCAGATCCATTACAAACAATGAGCTTTTAGCTATAATTAAAATATTTCTACAAAGAAAAGTCCAGGACCAAAAGGATTCACTGCCAAACTTTTAAGAGTAACCTAATACTAATTCTTCTCAAATTGCTTCACAAAATACAGAGAGCGGGAACACTTAACAAGTTCTCCTGACAAAGTCAGTATTATCCTGATTCCTCAACTGGATATAGACACACACACACACACACAGAGCTACAGATTAATGTGGGTTGAAAAACTTCTCAACCAAATTCTCACAAATCGCCAAGGGAAAAGAAAGAAGAAAAAGAAAACAAATTAAAAAGGAAGGAAAAAGGAGAAAAATGGAGAAAATTAAGGTTAGGCTTCATCTCACCCTCTACAAGGCTCTTTGATTCAGGTGTTCCCTCTAATGTCCTGATGATGGTTCAACATTTTCATTTGTTTTCCAGGATATAGGATTTTATAGTACCAGCTCCATTTGGGTCCAATTTTTCATCCCTTCCCCCTTATCCTACCCTCAAGCCCTACCCTCCCTATTTTCCAGTCCTTGAGATGCCTATTAGGTGTGTCTGCATCTCAGGCTGAGCCAGGGTAGGAACCACAGATGCGTGAGACCACGTGGCAATTGTCTTTCTGTGATTGTGTGAGTTTGCTGAGTATGATCTCCAAGTTCCAAGTTCGATCATTTTTTCTATCAATTTCACTGTGTCACTTTTTTCTAACTGCGGAGTAGAATTCCATCACATAGAATACCACATCTGGTTATCCATTAGTCCAGTGATGGACATCTGGGTTGATTCCAGTTCTTAGCTATTATGAATTGAGCAGCTATAAACATGGTTGAGCAAATATCTCAGAACTGAGGCATGGCACCTTTAAGTTAAATGTCCGGTAAGGGAAAAACTGGGTCTGTTGGTAACTCTATAGTCAACCTTTTCAGGAGTCCCCATATTGCTTTCCATAGTGGTTGCACAATCTTACATTCCCACAGACAGTGAATGAGGGTTCCTATTTCTCCACATCCTTGTCAACATTTGTTTTCATTTGATTTTTTAGTGTTTGCTATCCTTACTGGGGTAAGGTGGAATCCCATAGTTGTTTTAATTTGCATTTCCCTGATGGTTAGGGTTGTTGAACATTTTCTGAAGTGTATGTTTGCCATTTGTCTTTCTTCCTCTGAGGACTCCCTATTCAGTTCTCTGTCCTACTTTGTGAGTGGGTTCTTTAATTTTTTTTTTATTGTTTAGGTTTTTGAGTTCTTTGTAGATTCCATAAATTAGGCATCTCTCAGTCGTATAGCCAGAAAAAAAAATTCTCCCATTCTGTGGGTAGTCTATTGGCTCTGCTTATTGTATGTTTGCCTGTGAAAAAACTTTTCAGCTTCATGATATCCCAATGGTTGAGTGATTGTTTGAGTTCCTGAGCTACTGGAGTTTCATTAAGGAAGTTGTTTCCCACTCCTATATTATGGAAAGTTTCTCCTATTTTTTCTCCAGTAGTAGGAGAATTTCCCATCTCATATTGAGGTCTTTGATCCATTTGGACTTGATTTTTATGCATGGCAAGATGTGTAGGTATAGTTTCATTTTTCTGTGTATGGTTATCCAGTTTGTCCAGCACCGATGCTGTCTCTTCTTCAGTCTATATTATTAGGGCCTTTGTTGAAGACCAAGTAGCTATAGTTACTTGACCTAAAGTCTGGCTCCTCAATTCACTGAGCTGGAAAAAAACAATCTAAGTATTCAAATGGAACCAAGAAAGACCACAAATAACAAAAGCTATCTTAAAAAGACAGAACAGAGCTAGAAGTATCACAATAACTGTCCTAAAATTGTACTATTGGGCAGTAGTGATAAAGACACATGGTTCTAACACCAAAAGAGACATATAGAGCCATAAAACTGAATAACAGACCCAGAAATAAACCCATACTACTTTAGTTACCTAATAACAGACTCAGAAATAAACCCATACTACTTTAGTTACCTAATCTTTGATGAGCAAAACACCTTCAGTGGAAAAACAGCCAACCTATTCAACAAATGGTGCTGGCAAACCTGTATATCCACATGCACAAGAATGAAATCAGACCCAGTCTTTCACCTGTACAAATATCAATTCAAAGTATACCTTAATCTAAAACCTGAAACACCAAATTGCTATAGGAAAAAAATTTAACATACTTCAAAATACATGCACAAGCAAGAACTTTTAAAATAGGACTCCAATAACAAAGGAAATAGCACTAAGAATTATCAAATGGGACTATATGAAATTAAAATTTCCTGCACAGCAAAAGAAACCATCAGCAATGCAAACAGATAACCTATAGAATAGGCAAAAATCTTTGCTACCTATAGTTTAGACAGGGTCTTATAGCCAGAATTTTCAAAGAATTCCTAAATAAACATAAACAAACCATGATAAATACATAAATAAATACTCTCCCAATCAACAAATGGGCTAACAAAATGAACAGACAATTCACAAAAGAAGAAACACAAATGGCTAATATAAAAAGTGTTCTGTATCTCTAAACATGAAGGAAATACAAATTAAACCTACTCTGAGATACCATCTCATCTGTTGTGGTCAGCTCCATGCTGCTGGGATGAATTTCCAAACAGACACAGTTTATGGGAGGAAGGGGTTTACTTCAAGTTTACAGAACCAGGGGGAGTTCCATCAATGGCAGGAGAAGTTGCTTCCATATATCCAAGTAGAGAGAAACAACCAAACAGCCAGCAAGAAACAAAAGCAGGGGAAGAAAACCCTTAGAATAAAACAAATTTGTATTTAACTCCTCTCAAAAATTGAATGTGTTAATAGTATGTTTCTCAGTGCTCTTCTATACCATACTCCCCAGAAATGCCAGTTAGATATTTTACAAAAGAACAGTGGTGCCTGTACTACTTATAGTTCAGTTTTGGAATGGTCTGAAGGTAGAGATGCTTTTGATGAGCTGCTGTGTGCACAATGATTTAAATAACACATAAGCTGTGTGACAGTTACATGTCATCACTAAACACTGACAAAATGCCATCATGTGCATGATTAAAAATATTTCCCTGTTATAGGGGTGCACGTAAAAATAATTTCACATGATGACCAGATCAACTGGAAGTTGGATTTTGAACCTGCACTCTTGCTCAGTGGTATTGTGGATAAACTGGCTTAGAGGATGGATGAGAAGAGCCCTGACTTTTTCCTAGTATTGGCTGTTTTCCATGTTGCAAGTCCAATTGCAAGCTATCCACTTCTAGTCACTGACCAGGGGCTCAGGAAAGATGTGAAAAAGTAGTTTTCCTAAGCCAGTGTGAGCTAGTTCCAGCATCATGACAAGAGGTGATATGTGGAAGAGGAAATCAAGAGATGCAGTCAACTGCAAAGAACCTGGTTTGAGGCTCGATTCCCCAGGACCCACGTTAGCCAGATGCACAAGGGGGCACATGGGTCTGGAGTTCATTTGCAGTGGCTGGAAGCCCTGGCGCATCCATTCTCTCTCTCACACACACACTCTCTCTCTCTCTCTCTCGCTCGCTCGCTCTCTGCCTCTTTCTCTCTCTGTCACTCTCAAATAAATTATAGCATCTCGTGGACTAGACACTAGGATGGACAGGGAGGGAGGGGAGGGCATCAAAGGGGTGGGAAACACAGATCTAGACCCAAATGGCAATGGTACCATAAAATTCTACTTACTAAATGACAGGCCAAATGGCTGATCCTTCACCAGGCCCTTACAGGGAACACCTGAACCACAAGACACTAGAGAGGGTAGGATCACGACTAACCTTAATCTTCTACATCTTCCCTCCCTCCTTCTCCCTCTCCCTCTCTCTTCTCTCTAACTCTTGTATATTAGTTATCTTTTTTCCTCATTTCCTTAGTGGGCACTGACCTGTAACTCCCAGTACCAGCATGGGGCTATCATCTACAATGAGCTTTTGATCAGAGAGACCTACAAGGTTTCCTAAAAGAAAGACAGATTCTGTCAGAGTACTTGATGACCCACCAAAGGCTAGTGGTAAGACCCTACTGCTGAAGACACCTTATGTGATTGACATACAAAATAGAATAGCACGGCTGGAAGCTGGAGGAGAGTCAGTCCCCAGTCAGTCAGTGCATCTAGTGCCAGAAGGTGCTACATGGGCGACTGGGGGAAAATGACCAATATCTGTCGAAGCAACGCATGGTCTAACCTACTTAGCAGCAAATAACTTGTTGTGATGCCCACACAAGTGCAGTGGTGGCACACAGCCATGGTGGGGAACCAACTGCTCTCAATTTGGCTAACTGATCTCCTCAGTGGTACGGGACCCATAGGTGGAGCTGGGAAACAAGTCAGAATCATATCCAAACATAAGCCCACTCACCAATATCAAGCTACCATCAATCATGGGCTGCAAGAGGGCCTACACCTGTTAAATTCTTTATAAAAAAGTAAGGGTTATCTCTTTTGTCCTGGTGTTAACTTACTCTCCATTGGAGAATCTGCTTCTCTTTTTCAGATAGATGTGGATCCTAAGGAGAGAGCCACCCCATCATACCTCCAAAGGGCTCCGGCTGAAACTAAGAAAATTTGGCTAAACAAGCAAGGGTGCTGTTTTCCTGATGAACCAGATACCAGCAGAAGGCGGAAGGAGATCAACACAGACAAAAATCAACTCCTACCAAATCAGAGAGCCAGAGCCTCAGAGGGCCCGAGCACCTCATCACTGAAGCAGACCAAAAATGATCCCAACATGGCTCAGGGAAATTTTGCAGAAGAGGGGGCAGAAAGAATGTCAGAGTCACATGTTGGGTCATGATATGCAGAGACATTTATCTTACCCATAACTGTGGGCTAACTCCACAATGCATGACCCGTATACCTCAACAAGGTGGGGCCAAGGGGAGGGGGTAGGTCACGGATGAGCCTAATAATGATACCAAACTGATTGTATTTGCTGAATACAAAACTAACTAATAAAGAAAAAAAATATTAAAAAAAACTCATTATAGGAGCTGGGGTTGTAGTTCTTTGATAGAGTGGCTGACCTAGCATGTGCAAGGCTCTGGGTTTGAGCTTCAGCTCTACAAAAATAAATAAATAAATAACAAGGAAAAAAATAAATAAGAATAAACAAAAAATAAAAAAATAAGAAATATAATTTAAGCCAATGAATGGAGAATCACAAATGTGAGAAGCAATGGGACTTACCAGAAGTTTGAAAGTCCCTGAAAATAATCACCATAGGGGAGGAGTAATAGAAAGAAGTGGCCAAAAATGACAAGCCATGATCAGCTATGTACCTAATTGTCTAGTATGCAATCTGACCTACTTTTACAGACCATGAGTATTTTGCTCTCCTACTGTCTATCCTAATATTTTCTATAGAGAACATGGGATAATAAATTGAGTTTGCAAAAAACATCTGAAGCCAAGACATGTGAATTTCATAAGAGAAATGAAGCATATGTATAACCTATATTTTTTTTATTCTAGAAATCAAATATTTTCCTATGACTTTAAAAGATATCTTTCGTTGTGCTGAGCAGGTTAATAATACAAAGAAGTGTTTTTATCAGTGTTCCTGATCTATGGTTTGACAGCGGTATGTAGTCATTGCTAATGGTCTTGTATGCAAGCTGGAGTCTGGTAACATATTTGATTCAAACATAAAATGACTAGATTAAACATTGAATTAATAATGATCAAAATTAAGTGTTAACCATTCAATTAAATTTGAAAATAAATCCATGGACTTTTAATTTTCATCATGGAGAAGAACAGAATTAATGAGCTTGACAAATATTTAATAAATATTTAACTTCATATTCATATTCTATATAACAAAGAAAAAAGTTAAGATTTGATATCATATGTTATACAAAGTGCCTGCTGCAGAGCTTTTAAAATGTCCTTGAGTTGAACGAGAAAGCTGATGGGGAATAAGCTTGTGTTTTCAATCACAGAAGACATATAACTGGAGTAAGGAGTTGGTTTATATTTTCATGAACTTAATGAGATCTCATCATGTAACATGGAAAGCATAGAATTGGGTACTGGCAAGTTATTAGCTACATGGCATGTTCTGCTTAAATACAGTGCAGGAGCTCACACAAAAAAGCTGCTGCAGCTGCAGCCATGAAGGCAGGGGAGGGACTGGTCCTGCCTGCAGAGGAGCAGCTTCCAGCCTGGCATTGGCAGCATTGCTCCATGCCTACTCTGCCACCTTGTGTGATGAACTTACACTACAAGACAAAACATCTTTGGGTGCTCATTTCATTAGCCCTTAACATGCTATGTGTATGAGTGTGTGTGTGTGTGTGTGCATGTGAACACAACTAAGTCTTCTTCATAGAGTTCATCAAACCCTTTGTACAGCTGAAAGGAAGTGATCTGACTTCCAAGATCATGTTATCTCAGAAATATTAGCTTGTGATTCAAGGATGCAGAGACTGGTCCATATCAATACACAAGGGAAGAACAGGCTCATGAATGTGGGCATGCTACACTGTACTTACATGACACTCACCTCCAGGATCCAAGAAGCAGAGCTGAAGAGAAGCTGGATATCATCACCTTTTTTTTGTCCAGGCTCTCAAAATGTGCTATGTGGGCAGCTCTCCTTGACATCCCAGGTACTTCACCCACTACTGTATAGGCATCCAGGGTCTCTCATGGCCTCACTGTTTCCATGGTCATGCTTAGTCACCACAGCAAGAATTTGTAAAAAGACATTGCAAATGACTTTCCTGACCCCTCACACTCAATATAGAAGGATCAAACTAGTATGCAAAAGCTGGTCTGTACTTTAGAGGCTTCGTAAACTGCAGAGCCCACTGAGCTCAGCACTATTACATCTCCCAGACCACGCCCTTTGGACAAATTCTAACTGGCTGTAGCCCAACTGTCTTCAGGCAGGGCATGAATGCTTGTCATTCTAATCTGTTTGGGCAAGAGAACTGTATATTCTGCTTCCAAAGTCTATGTCAAATTTAATTCTTGGCATTTCATATCTTAAATGCTACCACATGGGAGGAATGGATACTTAATCACTACACCTAGAAAATAATAATAACTTTTCACAATGTCACTTCCATGTAAGCACTTTCATTGTGTGTAAAATTGCTGTTTTTATTGTTTATCTAAAATCTCATTGTCAAAGAAAGCTTATATTGACCGTAATGAAGCCTACTGGAAACACACGCAGAAAGTGCTTCTCCTGAGGAGGCACCAGAGTGGCTCTGGCATCTGTTGAGTCTGGATATGCATCTGTACCTCTGAAGTGAATCTTTCCTATTGATCTCAATTGTCTATGTTCAGAATACTGAACTTTCTGTGCACATTATTAATCGCACATGCAAAATATCCAGCACCAAAGAGGCACATATTAGGTGGCTATTCCAAACATTATAAATGCCACTTGGTCAATTGTAGTTAGCTCCACTAACCATATTAAGGAAATGCTGTTGAAAGAGATTTTATTAAATGAAAGCAGCCACCAACCCTGAACCTTGTTTGCACAGGAAGTGAATGTGACAGCCTTAGCCCATTACTCTCACTTACTTCAGATGCCAGACACCATGTGACCTCAGGGCCCAAGGCCATCCAAGATCAGATTCAGTACTCCCCTCAGGATTGAGTTGCCTTGTGGCCCTCTATCTAGTCTGGAGTAGGTCCAAACTGGATAGGGAACTTGTCTTAATCTCCTAAAGCACTGAAAGAACTTTCTAAGTGTCTTAGATCACCAATAACTCCTCCTGATAATCTTCTAGCATTCTTCACATTAACTTCTATGATGGACCTTGTATTAGCTAGGGTTCTCTAGAGGAACAGAACCAATAGAATGAATACGCTTCATAAAAGTGATTTATTTTATTAGGTATCTTATGGATATGGGCTGATAAGTTCAACAATGGCTGTGTACAGGCTGGAGAGGCAAAGAGTCCAGTTGCTGTTCAGCTCATGAGGCTGGATGCTTCAATAGTCCCAGTCTGGCACTGAAGTGCTAGAGAATTTCTAAAAAGCCTCTGGTCTTCAATCCATGTTGGAAGGCTGATGACCTGTGTTTCAGAGCCTGGGGATAGCAGTGATAGTGTAGATCCACGCACCAGTAAGTAGCATGGATAGCCAGGCAAAATGTCCTGTGTTTTGTACAGATTTTTTGATATTATTGTCCACAATTGGAAGGGTTGTCTACTTTGAGGAAAGACCTTACTCCATCCATCATCCTCTATGTAAATGTCCTCACAAGCCCACCCAAGATGCATGCCATTTACTTGATTCCTAATCTGATCAAACTGACAACAGAACTTAACTGTCACAGACCCCCATGGGAAAAACTTCCTCCTTGAGTTGATATCTCTTTTCTTCTTTCAGCTACTTCTGAAGTGAAAACACCATCACATTGTTAGTATGCAAAAATTATCATTCTTCTCAAAACTTACAAAATGTAAAGATGAGTGAGTATTAGCCATACCATTGTGCCCCTTGGGGGCTTATCACTAAGGACAAGATAATGTCTCCATCACTGGACCCCTGGCTCAGGACAGGACACAGTCCCAGAATAGAACTACGGGCACAGATAAGTCTGTTACTTGAGTGCCCAGATAAATGAACAGTCTTGTACCCAGGTAAAATCTCTCCCAGGAATTATCAAGGGTTAAGTCTGTCTGTTTGGGAAAATAATACTCCACTTAATCTTAAAGAATGACATCTAGTGCTCTTTTAAATAGTTTTCACCACCTGCTTCTATATTTTTCACCATCCATTTCTTTTCTGTCAGTAGATTTGTGTTATATTTAACCAGAATCTTAAAAGCAATTTAACATCTCCTGATCGGCATCTTTTAATTAGCATATTGAGCTCCCCTAAATGTCAGGATAAATTGCAGTATTCATTGAAGCTACTAATACTGGCAGAATTGGAAAACACTAGAATATTAAAACAACTGGTGCAAATCAAAAATCAATTTTCGGAGAACCCTTACAAGACAGTAAAACAAGAAATAATGACCAAGAAAAATTATTTCTGTTTTCTTGAGATAAATGTCTGAATCATTATGCAAATGATTAATTTTTTGGCAACTCATGATGCTTCAATAATGTGTATCTGCTCATCTGGTAAAGCATGTACTACTATATGCTTTCAATGCTGCCAGACACATAGCAAATAAGCAGCCAATATGTTACTAACAGAGAAGTTCCATGGCCAAAAGCACTGATCATATTTAAGTCACAGAGAAAAAGAATTAGACCCAGTTTTAAAATTCTCATCATTAAATGTGTGATTTAATTCCTGCTTATACTACCATAGAAAGACATGTAACCCTGCCTTCATCCATCCTTACAGAGAAACAGGACCACAAAAATGCTTATATTTTAAGGATTTGTACAAAGTAAAATAATGAACTCCATTCATGTATGAATGAGTAAGCACTTTGCAAGCTACCTGTTACTTGGTTAACCTGAAAGTCCCTCTTTGTATCCTTATTTACTCATGAACAGAACTGATCAAACTAGGAATTTTTTCCTCATTCCCAAGAAGTTCAAGAAATTAAAATTGGAATTTTATAAAACAAAAATGACCCCCAAACACTCTGTACATTTCTTCACTATATAGAGAAGAGGAAATCAAGTTCATGTAACTAAGCATGAAAGCAATATGCACACTCAGGGCATCCCCAGGTGTGCTAACTTATTATCTGTGGCTTGTAGGAGCATTTGCCTTGGCTGTGCCATTTCTGCACTCCTCTTACCTGTCACACTCTTATAAGAAAAAACAATCAGAGCAAAAGATAGGAAAAGGTTCAGGGAGTCGGGTGCTCTGCTGACAAAGTGCTTGTCTTACAAACATAAGGACCCGGATTCAAGCCTCAGAACCTGCATGGCTGTGCATGTAATCACAATGCTGGAGAAACAGCTTATCCCATGGCATAAAAATGCCTGCGGTGACAACTGATGATTGAAAGCCTTGTGGAGAAGACCTTCCTGAGATCCGTGATGGGTCTCCAGTTGATTGTTTATGGGACTTCCCCAGTTGTTTTGCTCAATATTAAAAGTATCGGATCAGATGTTGTATTATCTGATATTCTGTATCTGATGATCTTCAAATGCTCTTCTGTTGTCCACCGTTTGTTTCCAAACACATTCTACTTTACATTGCTTATTATGAAAGAAACAGAAAGAGTGATAACAATAACAATAACAACCAATTCTAGAACACATTTTGATAGTTAATGTAGATATGGAAACTTACACCCAAAGAGGAGAAATGATGCTTTGATAATAAAATTAAAGACTGATTGAGACAACATTCAAGCTCAATTTCTGGCAAAGTTCATGACCTCTTCACTACTTCCCAGCAGCCACTAATGCTAGCAAAGAGGCTGAAAAAATACTTCTCATAGAGATCTATGACTCACCATAATTTGATGAAACATAAAATGTAAAGAAGCTGTAGGCATATATGTACACTGCAATGAGAAAATCCACATGCCAGAAAAAGACTGAAAGAAAACAAACCAAATTCTTGCAGCCTGCTATAAAAGTGGTAATTTATGGAGAATATGTTTCCTCTTGTTTATGGCTTGAGTCATATTAATTTTATTTTTAAAAAACATGAACAAAGCATGAGAACATATAAATACTGTGAAAGTAAATCACAGAAAAAAGAAATGTCGTGGAGTAGGAACTAAAACAAGCTTAGTTTTCCTGGTGTCTTTTATGTCTTTGTCAACTGATGAACCAAATAAATACAGCAATTAGACTACAGCATAGCCACATATTATGTTTACTCTTTGGCAAGAGACTACATGTACATCAAACAGGATTGGGCAAGAAAAAACAATAAAAACACTTTTCTGATTAAAATTACAAGGGGGATGGGAAAAATACAGTATGTATTTTGAAATTTGGTTTCAGCATTGTGCTCTATTGATTTTACAATGTCCAGAGCAGCTAAATGCAACAAACACATAATATGCCATGCAATATACTGTCTGAAGTTACTTTGAGTATCACCTAAATTTCAGAGAAGGGGTAGAGGACATAGGAATACTATCAAAGAAAATTGATTTTTCACAGCTAATAACCTGTGCTTGGTGTCCAAACACAGTATCAAAATCACCCTTCTGTGCTCAAATCATTTCACCAGCCTTCCCTGCTGCTCCTGTGACACTCCCACAGCTCTCTACCCACTGCCAACCACCTTCTGTTCCTAGACATTCTGATGGCCACACACATAGGGTTCAAAATGTGCCCAGTAATTTGTACTACAGTTTTCATCCTCATCCTTTCCTCCACTGTGATACACAGATTAAGGTCTCAGGAGAGGAAAAGTGATGATATATCTTTCTGAGAAACTGAATTTTCTTTTTTACTGGAGGTGAGAACACTTAAAAGGACACTTTATCCCCAACACAGCATTTCCCCCAACTTTAGGAAAACAGTTTGTCTTAGAACGGATACAACATACTCTGGACTCAGCTCCCAGCTCTCCTCTCTAGATAGTGTGTTTATCATTGTGTGAGCCCACCTCTGAACACTAGGTACAATGAGTCCAACATCATTGAGCTCTAGTGAATTGCCTATTTTAGCAGGCCCTTTGAGTAGAAACACTCAGGAAAGAGAAGTTATTGAGAAGAGGTAAAGGAAATGGTCCAGGAGCTTGATGCTACCTTTACTCTTTTTAGTCCTTTATTTATTAGCAATGATTAAGTGGGATGAGATAGAGACATAGCAATAGGAGAGGCAGTCCTTGTGAAAAAGATATGTATAGGCTGTCATACACACAGAATAAGGAAGAGACACCTGGCTGTATAAGGAAAGGTGAACAGTATTTCAAGCAACCATTTTCTTTTGTGTTTCAAAATGATTAATAATTAATTAATTTCAACAAACAGCTAACTACATACTAGACACTAGCAGTCTGTGAAGAAATAATAATGAACTTAAGTGACCATGAGTTTCAGATTCTCGTAAAGAAATGAAATAGAGTTTAGACCAATAATCAAAGGAGAAACATTTAAAAATCGAATCAAGCTGAAGCCAAGAGGATTTTGAATATGTTTTTTTGAAGGTTTTAAATTATTATAAGGAAATTCTCTTATAATTGTCAACAAAAGTCTAAGTATTGTGATAAAATGAGTAATAATCAAAGTGGAAAGTACCTATTATAGAATTTTGCATTCATTAAGATTTGTACAATATTTGCATCTCCTTTTTCCTATCCTTCCTTCCTCTTCTATTGACATCTCTGGATGTGCTCCCTCCACCATCCACCTGGAGTCTAATACTCCCACCTCTGAGGCTGATAACACTTGTGTCACTCTGATAAAGCAGATAACACCAAGCTTAAGTTTGAAATGACAAAATGGGCTTACTTTCCCAGAAGTTTCCACCATCTCACATTTCTACCAACTCACTGCTGATCTCCAGAGTAGCAGAGTAGCAAGTAACACCATCCTAAGCCATCTGAAACCATATGCTTTATGAGTCCTTGCCATGAAGGCATATTCTCTGAGTGCCAACTTCTAGTACCACACTCAACTCATACACTTTGTGACTTGAACACTGAAAATTAAATTGATTTTTCTCCCATTTCAGATCCAATGACAGCTCAAACTGAAGGAAAGAAACTATTACTACTATGTACCTACTTGCTGCACTGTCAGGTATAGTACAAAAAGTTTTCCCAATACCTAAATTAGAGGTCAGAAAAAGTAGGTGCCATGTGGTAGAGATAGATGTACTTCAAGATCTGGGAACATAACAACTCTGCTCCATAAGCTTAAGAATATTCTAAAGAAGGATACAATATGGCTAAAATTATGCAAAAAGAGGTGTGGATATTGATTCAGTTATATGCATACCATTCTATCAATGATATATACTCTGCTTGAGAAATATAAGTCACTTAATTCCTCACAATCATCCCTAAAAATAACTAACAACTTTCATGAGTGTTTATATAATAGCAATGTAGAGAGTGAAACATGATATCATTGGGAAACTAAGCACAGATGGCCAAGCAAGGAAAACAGCCCCTCAGTGATTCTTGACAGACGCTTGTGAGACAAAACACAATTGCATGCATGAAGGTGAAAGGTGATAGATAACGCCCCAGCCCCAAACCAACTAACTGAAACTGCACAATTAGGATATACTGAGTAATTGTTCCAAGAGTAAAGATATTAATCTGGCGCAGCAATAATGTCAGCACAAGAAATAAATGAATGTATCCTTGTTCTACTTAAAAATCCTTATTTGCATACCTCCTACCTGCAGAGGTAGGAGGATCCAGCCTGAAACTACAGAGTGAGTTACAGGTCAGCCTGGGCTAGGGTGAAACCCAGCCTTGAGAAAGACCTAAAAGAAAAGAAACTATATTATACTGAAGATATAATATATATTTATGCATTCATTTTCACAGAAAGAGCACATAGATAATACCTTTTTCCTATTTAGGACAAAAGAGAAATAGAACCTACATTTTAGTTCAAGGGATTTCCCACACTTACCTTCCCTTTCTCCACTGGCCATGTGAAGATCAATGATTTCATGGGAAGCATATTTCTCCAAGATGACAGTACAAGAAAAACCAAGTCAGGCAAATAAGATGCTTTTTTTGAGAACCAAATGGTACCTTTTAATAATCTCAAAGATCAGCCAGGAAAAATTGCTCAGTGGTTAAGGTGCTTGCCTGCAAATACTAAGGACCCAAGTTCAATTCCCCAGTACCCATGTAAAGTCAGATGCACAAGGGCAGGGGTTGCATGCATCAGGAGTTGGTTTGCAGTGGCTAGAGGCCCTGACCTGCTTATCTACCTGCCACTTTCACTCTCAAATAAATAAATAAATATCAAAGGTGAGCACTGCACTAAAAAAATAAACTTAAGGCCTGGGAAGATGATGGCTCAGTGGTTAAAGGTATTTGTTTGTGAAGCTTCATGGCTCAGATCCCATTCCCGAGTACTACATAAAACCAGTTGCACAAAGTGGCATATGTGTCTGGAGTTCATCAGCAGTGGCAGGAAGGCCTGGTATGCCCATGCTCTCTCTCTCTCTCTCCCCCTCTCTCTCTTTCTGAAATAAATAAATAAAATTATAAAAAAAAATAGGGCTGTAGAGATGGCTTAGCAGTTAAGGTGCTTGCCTAAAAGCACCTAGATCCCATGTTAGCCAGACACACAAAGGTGAGGCAAGTGCAAGGTCACACATGTCCACAAGGTGGTGCAAGAATCTGGAAGTTCGATTGATGTGGCTGAGCCAATTCTCTATCTTTCCTCACTCCCTGTCTCTTTCTCACACCTGCACTCTCTTTAAAATAAAATAAAATAAAATAAAAAATAAACTCAAAAATAACTAAGTATGGGCTGGAAAGGTGGCTTAGTGGTCAAACACTTGCCTGTGAAGCCTAAGAACCCTGGTTTAAGGCTCAACTCCCCAGGACCCATGTAAGCCAGATGCACAAGGTGGCGCATGCATCTGGAGTTCGTTTGCAGTGGCTGGAGGCCCTGGTGTGCCCATCTTCTCTCTCTCTCTCTGCCTCTTTCTCTGTCGCTCTCAAATAAATTTTTTTAAAAAACTAAATATTTTAAAAAAATAACTAAGTATCTCTAACTCTCAAACTAGGACAGAGTGTTCATGACTTAAGTAGGAAATCAGAAATCAGAAATGTGTCTATCACAGAGTTGCTATGAATTCCTGGAGCCATTTAGGAGGAAGAGAAAGAAGGAACTCTGGACCCATTTTCTAAACATGTTTGAACGATTAGCCCTATGCTGTTTAATGCTCTATACATTATGATTTAATAGAACACTGTGGCAATGTGGGGGTGGGGCCTTCCTGGAGATGTGTCACTATGGGCACACCTTGAGGTTTATTAGCTCATCTTACCTGAGCCAGATATGTGACACCTCCCTGCTCTGCCATCCATCTCTGCCATGTTGAAACATCCCCTTGAAACTGTAAGCCTGAAACAAATCCTTTTCTCCCATAAGCTTCTTTTGGTCAGGTGTTTTGTCTCAGAAATAAGAACTTAACTACAATAGTCAAAGATGATCTTGAACTTCTAATCCTCCTTCCTCCACCTCCTGAGTGCTATTGGCATTATAGGCTTGCACCACCATACCTGGGTGCTGAAAATCAAACCCAAGGCTTCATGCATGCTAGGCAAGCACTCCACCATCTGAGCCACATCCCCAGCCCTGTTATTCTTGTACCTCTCTTCCTGCATTCCTAGAAGTTTGAAAGTCTGTTTCCTAAACCTGCTGATACCTGGGAGTCACATGAAAACTTGTACTTGGCACTGGGCATCCCACAGTCTTAAAATGTCTCCCTAATCTACTTCTCCAGATAGCACCAGAAATTTCAAGAATTTTCTATTGCAAGAATATGTCTGCCATTCCAACAGAGCTTTCCTCCTACCCAAGTGGATACCTTTGGATAGTTTCAGCCTTGCTTTTCACAGACATCTGTTTGCTCATGATTCAGTGAGCATGCCCTTCACATTAGCACTAATGGAATGTAGACTTGTGCCCTGAGGAGATAATGGACCAGTCCACCTGAGGAAATAAGCATGAGGCAAATTGGTACCTGCCTAGGAAACAGCTCAGCAGGTAACACAGGCAAACCACCCAGGTCAGTCAGTCAGCCACTACATTTCCACCACCTTACATCTGCCATTCTGAAACTTCAGAAAAGTGGAATGCACTTCTGCCAGGCTTTATCTGGAAATTCTTGACTCATCTTCATGGGAAGAGAAGGATTTTTGAAGAGAAAATTTGAATGAAACTTCCAACCTCATTAGCCATTTCTCCAGGGGCTGGCTATAGGCCATGAATCACAAGCCTACCTTGTTCAATGGAAAATGTGAGGTGACAGCTGGACATGAAATCTTAGAGCCAACACTATAAGCAGCTCTGGCTAGTGTAGATGCTAGAGCCCACAGACCATGACTGGGTTCCTTTCTTGCACTCAAAAGGCACTTTTTATTGGGCATCTCACTCTCCCTCCAATATTTATTTGAATTTATCAAGTGTTGTCATTTTATATAAGTAAACTGCATTAATGAGGTATTGCAGTCAGGTTCGCGTTGCTGGTAGAAACCATCCAATCAAGAGCAGCTTCTAGGAAACAGAGGTTTATTTTGGCTTATAGGCTCGAAGGGAAGCTCCATGATGGCAGGAGAAAACGATGGCATGAGCAGAGGGTGGACATCACCCCCTGGCCAACATAAAGTGGACAACAGGAACAGGAGAGTGTGCCAAACACTAGCATGGGAAGCTGGCTATAACACCCATAAGCCTGCCCCCAACAATACATTCCCTCCAGGAGGCATTAATTCCCAAATCTCCATTGACTGGGAACCTAGAATTCAGAACACCTAAGTTTATGGGGGACACTTGAATCAAACCGCCACATTCCACCCGTGGCCCCCATAAACTGATATTGATACATGATGTAAAATGCAATGCATTCAACTAACTTTTAAATTCCCCATAATTTTTATCAATTCCAATGATGTTCATACATCCCCATAGTCCAAGGTCTTTTAACTAAGATATAATACCAATAAAAATACCCCCAAAACCCATAATGTCACAGAATAAACATTCACACTGCAAAAGATGGCATTGGGCATAACAAAGAAATACTCAAGCAATACATAATTTAAATAGGGCAAGTACCAAACTCTGTAGCTCCAAGTCCAGTAACTCTAGCCAGTGACAAATCTCCAAGTCTGATAATTCTAACCAGCAACAAGTCTCTGGTATTCCAATTTCGCCCCTCCAGCTAGGCTACTCACAGTCCTGGAAAACTTTGTCAGGGCTGGTAGCTTTCCTTAGCAGCCACCTCATGGTCCCGGCATCTCCACTAGGTCTCCACTGCAAGCCAGGGTTCATCGTCATGGCCCCATTGGGGCCTCTATGCAGGCAACCAGCAAACCTGCTTCACACTGCCCATGGCCATTTCCAGAACACAAGACCGTGTTGCAAACTCAATGACCCTATCTTTCCTGCATTTCTTATACTTCACAATAGTAGGTAGGGTGCCAATTTGTTAATCTGGGGGCAATAAGCAGACTTTGAAGAACAGGATACTCCTTGAGCACTCAGGCCCCTTCAAAAGAGTCTACATTCTTCCTGTTGCCTCAGTGCAGATCAGCTAGCCCAATCTCAAAGGTTGTAATTTCTCAATTGCAGCTGAATAGGCAACAGTTCATCCAAAGATTTTTCATTCTGTGCCATATCTCTCTGCTCACACCAGTTCATTGCTATGCAAAGCAACCCTGCACAACATCTCAGGACATGGCCACACAGTCAGGTGTCCAGTAGCAATCCCACTCCTTGGTACTACTTTACTGTTGCAGTCAGGTTTGCATTGCTGGTAGAAATCACCCAACCAAGAGAAGCATGTGCAAAAAAGAGGTTTATTTTAGCTTACAGGCTCAAGGAGAAGCTCTACGATGGCAGGGGAAACTATGACATGAGCAGAGGGTAGACATCCTTCCTGGCCAACATAAGGTGGACAATAGCAACAGGAGAGTGTGCCAAACACTGGCATGGAGAAACTGGCTATGACACCCATAAGCCCGCCCCCAATAATACATTCCCTCCAGGAGGCATTCATTCTCAAATTTCCATCAGCTGGGAAACTAGAATTCAGAACACGTAAGTTTATGGGGGATACCTGAATCGAACCACCACATGAGGAAACAAAATAATATTTCTCACATTACCCTCCATACCATATGAATTTTTTGTTACTCTAATCTTGCAGTAAAGTGTAGTTATAGTTAATAAAGCCAGAATTTAAAAAGAAAACTATTTTCATTGAGAGGCAAAAAAATCATTCACATAGATGTAAGGCAGGTGAGTAATCATACCATGTGCTTGCATAACATTTCATACTTTTTTTAGATATATCACACCTATTTTCCTTCTAGTATAATTGCACCAGCTTCTCTGCTCTGAAATATATGCAGATATTAAAATGCAACTGTAATTACTTCTATAGGAAATGTCAGACTAAAAAGATCAAACTGCCTTCTGGAAGTGGTTGTCTCTCTTTTAAACTAAATTCAACAAACATTCTTCTTAGCTAAATGGAGGAAACCACAACAATAATCTTCGTTCTACAATTGCCAGCATTGAGTTTCTATCTTCTATTTTCACCAACTTATCCTACAGACAGCGTTTCTTTTCTGAATCCAAATTCCCAGCTACCCCCAAGTCCACTTTATCTTCAAAGTTCACATTGACTTTTAAAAATGCATTGTTACTGAAAACACTCTCCCTAACAATAAATGCCATTGTTAGCTTTCACAGTCATGGCAAAGCACAAGTATGGGACAAAAATATAACTAGAATAATTACTTCTATTTATTTATGGCATGTATAACTATGTCCCAGCCACATATAGTCATCTGATAACATAACTATGTGGCAATGTCGGTAGTTTGCTCATTTTATAAGTAAGAAAACTGCAGGGAGATTCATGGCTTGCCCCATCTCATGTTACTAGAAACTGAAAACTTGATATTTAAAATACAGTTTATTTGATAACAATGCTCACACTCTTAATCACTATAGGCACCCTTTCATGAGTCAACAGGACTCTTCTTTCTTTCTTTCTTTCTTTCTTTCTTTCTTTCTTTCTTTCTTCTTTCTTTCTTTTTTTTTTTTGAGGGCCAAGGAAGCTGGGTTTTTTAATACTTTTTTATTTTTGAAACTTTTTATTTCTTTATTAATTAGTTTTGTATTCAGCAAATACAGTCAGTTCGGTACCATTATTAGGCTCATCCGTGACCTACCCCCTCCCCTTGGTCCCTCCTTGTTGAGGTATATGGGTCATACATTCTGGAGTTAGCCTACAGTTATGGGTAGGATAAATGTCTCTGCATATCATGACCCAACATGTGGCTCTGACATTCTTTCTGCCCCATCTTCCGCAAAATTTCCCTGAGCCATATTGGGATCATTTTTGGTCTGCTTCAGTGATGAGGTGTTGGGGGCCTCTGGGTCTTTGCATCTCTGATCTGGTAGGAGTTGATTTTTCTCTGTGTTGATCTCCTTCACCCCTGTGCTGGTACCCAGTTCACCAAGAAAACAGCACCCTTGCTTGTTTCCCCAATTTTTCTTAGTTTCAGCCTGGGCCCTTTTGGGGTATGATGAGGTGGCTCTCTCCTTAGGATCTACATCTATCTGAAAAAGAGAAGCAGATTCTCCAACAGAGAGTAAGTTAGCACGAGGACAAATGAGATAACCCTTACTTTTTTTTTTAATAGAGAATTTAATAGGTGTAGGCCCTCTTGTAGCTCACGATTGATGGTAGCTTGTTAATGGAGAGAGGGCTTATGTTTGGATATTGTTCTGACTTGTTTCCCAGCTCCAGGTATGGGTCCCACACCACTGAAGGGATCAGTTAGCCGAATCAAGAGCAGTTGATTCTCCACCGTGGCTGTGTGCCACTATTGCACTTGTGTGGGCTTCACAACAGGTTATTTGCTGCTAAGTAGGTTAGACCATGAGTTGCTTGGACAGATATTAGTCATTTTCCCCCAGTTGCCCATGTAGCACCTTCTGGCACTAGACATGCTAACTGTCTGGGGACTGACTCCCTTCCAGCTTCCAGCCATGCCATTCCACTTTACGTGTCAACTGCATATGGTGTCTTCAGCAGTAGGGTCTTACCACTAACCTTTGGTGGGTCATCAAGTACTCAGACAGAAATCTGTCATTCTTTTAGGAAACCTTGTAGGTTTCTCTGATCAAAAGCTCATTGTGGATGATAGCCACATGCTGTTACTGGGAGTTACAGGTCAGTACCCACTAAGAAAATGAGGAAAAAGATAACTAATATAAAAGAGTTAGAGAGAAGAGAGAGAGAGAGAGAGGGACGGAGGGAGGGAGGGAAGCTGTAGAAAATTGAGGTCCGTCTTCATCATACCCTCTCCAGTGTCTTGTGGCTCACGTGTTCCCTCTAAGGGCCTGGTGAAGGTTCAGCCATTTGGTCTGCCTTTTAGGATGTAGAATTTTATGGTACCATTGCCATTTGGGTCTAGATTTGTGTTTCCCACCCCTTCCGTTGCCCTCCCCTTCCTCCCCACCCATCCTATTGTCTAATCCATGAGATGCTTGCTGGGTATGTAAGGCATCTTGGGTAGATTCAGATCAGGTGCTATAGATGAGTGAGACTCTGTGGCGATTTTTTTTCTGTGATTGGGTAAGTTCACTGAGAATGATCTGTTCCAGGTTTGACCATTTTTCCTCAAATTTCATTGTGTCATTTTTTCTTACTGCTGTATAGAATTCCATTGTGTAGATATACCACATCTTAGTTATCCATTCGTCTAGTGATGGACATCTGGGTTGATTCCAGCTCTTAGCTATTACAAATTGTGCCGCTACAAACAAGGGGGAAAGAGCCACCCTAAATGGTTCACACCATTCCATGGGCTGGGATCTCACATGGAATTGACAATGAAAATGGACAAAACCAGCCGAGCACTAACATTCCCCTTTCTCTGTTTCATGATATGTCCAGTAGTGAGAAAATAGTGCTATGCTTCTGTTGCAACAGCAACGAAGTAGTCCTACTATCGTGCCTTCCCCATAATGATGACTGACTGAGCTGAAACAAATCATTCCTCCTTTTTAGATGCCTGTTCTCAGATATTTAGTCAAAATCGTAAAAATAGCTAATATTACATGAAAACACTTCATTGAAAAGCAGTTTTAGGGATTCTCAGGAGTAACAACTTTGGTATTATTTGTTAGTGCTCCATAAAAATTCTCCTCTCCTCATAAATTATACACTATAGATCTTTTCCATTTAGTTTTGTCCTGTCTGCTGTATGAGCTCTGTTGTGGTGGCTGTGTTGTTTTTTAATAGTTGGTTATGAATCCCCACCCCACCCTCACTCTAGTACATAGACAATACTAGCAAATGTTTGTATGATATGACTCAAATTACTTTAGAGGTATATTCATTATCACTCTCTAAAATGAATACATTGGTGAAATAATCCACGCAGTTAATGGCCACACCACCATGAGTATGCCCAATGTCATCTGAAATAGTCCATGCAGTGAGCTGTGAGTTTGCTAATCTATTAACGAAAAGCACTACCATTCTTAACAGTAACCATTAATGAGTGCTAAGTCTTCTATCTTGATGTCTGTGAAACATATTTTTGTTGGCAGGCTTTCACAGCTCAAAACATCTGTGATATGAGTGGCTGGGTCAATAATCCATACATTAAATGGCAGCTAAGTATGAAAGCTCCTTGAAATGATAGACCATTAGTGTGAAGAAAGCTTCATTTGGGATATGAAATTCACTTTCAAGATAGTCTCTAGATACAAATTTCTATGATAGATCACTCAACAAGTATTGAAAATATATGTGTTCATTCATTTACTGAAAATGTGTGCACTAAGCATCTGCCATAGTAATAATCTAAAACTGGTGAAAGTAACAAAAGTGGGGCTTAGCTGTTAAGGCATTTGCCTACAAAGCCAAAGGACACCGGTTCAATTCTCCAGGACCCACATAAGCCAGATGCACAAGGGAGCGCATGCATCTGGAGCTTGTTTCTAATGACTAGAGGCCCTGGCATGCCCATTCTCTCTCTCCCTCTCTCTGCCTCTCTCTGCCTCTCTCTCTCTCTCTCTCTGTCTCTCAAATAAATAAATAAAAATGAAGTTTACAAAAAGTAACAAAAATGACATTTTAAGATTTTACAACATAGTTGATTACTTCTACAAGAAGATGTATATTACAATGATTTTAAATCCATGTTGATAATGGACGACATAGTCATCAAGATAACCCATTTTATCAATAGGAGGTTAGTGCACTGTGCAAAATGAGGTTGTCTAGGTGGGAGGAACCACACACATTTTTAAGAATACAGGACAGGGCTGGAGAGATGGCTTAGCGGTTAAACACTTGCCTGTGAAGCCTAAGGACTCCGGTTCGAGGCTTGA
This sequence comes from Dipus sagitta, assembly GCA_036346955.1. Lineage (NCBI taxonomy): Eukaryota > Metazoa > Chordata > Mammalia > Rodentia > Dipodidae > Dipus > Dipus sagitta. The sequence continues at coordinate 62,323,191 of CM070775.1, forward strand.
TTCTCCAGGACCCACATTAGCCAGATGCACAAGGGGGCACACGTGTCTGGAGTTCATTTGGAGTGGCTGGAAGCCCTGGTGTGCCCATTCTCTCTCTCTCTCTCTCTCTCTCTCTCTCTCTCTCTGCCTCTTTCTGTCCTGTCACTCTCAAATAAATAAATAAAAATGAGCAACAAAAAAACTTTTAAAAAAAGAATACAGGACATAGAAATGAATGAGAATGTGAACACAAAGCATAGGGTTATAGAATGCATTGTATTCTTGTAAATATCAAAGTTATAGAAACCAACATATATAGTTGTTAAAATATAATCTAATATAAAGGAAATCCAAGGAAAAACTAAAATCTCTACTTGTAATTGTAGCACATAACAGATAAATATACTAAAACTTTTTACATGAAACATCTAAAATATAGGCTCAGATATAACTGTTACCTTTTGAAATGTATAGCTGACATCATATCCCAGTGCCAAGGACTTGGGCAAGGGGAAGCAATTGAAAGCTTGAGTGGAACTATAATTGAGGTTTAGCTTCAATTAGGCTTTTATCTATAACCTAATGGCATGTTATAAGGGGACAGGACGTTAATAACAAGCCTGAAAATCAGGCATTAAAGTCATTTCATGCAAAAAGCCTGAATCTTTGAAGAGCTACACAGGTAAAGCCCCAGATTCAATCCAAACAGATGAGAATTAAGGAAAAGACATGGAAGACAAAGTGAAATGCTGTGACACATATCAAATTAGACTTCTAGAAGAGAAGTATGAGAAAAGAGATGAAGAAGTATATGTAGAAATTATGCAGAATTGTCCAAAATTGATTTTGTAGCACAAAACTGCTTACTGGCCATAAAGGAAGATGAAATTTAGTGATATAATAGCTATAATCTGGGATGGAGATATGGTATAGTGGTTAACGCACTTGCCTGTGAAGCCTAAGGACCCACATTTGATTACCCAGTACACACCTAAGCCAGATGCACATGGTGGTACATGCAGCTAAAGTTTGTTTGCAGTGGCCAGAGACCCTGGAGCCCATTTTCTCTCTGTCCCTCAAATAACATAAGTAAATAGTTTAAAAAATAGCTTCAATCATCCAAAAAATTATATGTCCAGAATTAGCAGTTTTGTTCTTCACAGTTTCAGTTACCCACACCACTTTTGAAGACACAGCACTTAAAAAAATAATAAATAAACAATTCCAGAAATAAACAACTCATGAGTTTTCAATGGTACATGCTGAAATCCCCAGAACTTCTTATTCTTCTCCATTTGGAAACTGAACAAGCCCATTGTCCATCATACCTACATTGTACATACAACCCACATGTTAACAGTTATCAGATTGATTATCACATTATAGCAGCATTTAATTCAGGTGATCTCACTTTTACTTAATAGAGATCTAAAGTGCAAGAATAACAACACTACCCATATAATTATGGTGTTATAATTGTTCTATTTAATTATAAGTTATTGCTAATCACACACCGTGTCTAATTTATAAATTAAGCTTCAATATAGGTATTTTTTTGTACATAGGAAAAATAGTATTATCTAGTAAATACATAGAATGATCCATAAGGTCTTGTAAAAGAGAATGGAGAGTATAAAAGTAAATTCGAATTTAGGTACTAGGTAACTAACATTCTTATTGAATTTGGAAAAGGAATAATCATGTTTAAAGAATTCTGAAATTATTTTATTATTTAAAAATGAAGTTGTGTTTTTTAAAACTTTGTTAAATTAAATGGGTTTATTAGAACTTTTGGTACTTACACAAAATAAAATAGTATATAAAACTTCCAACACAGAAAAGAGTGTGGAATGAAACAATTATACAACAAAAACTCAAGTAACCAAAGGTAAGCAAAAAGTAATATGAGGAAGGCATCATAAATGTAACTAATCATAGTAAATGAATATGGTCTAAAATTGAAATTTTCAGTTAAAGGCTGAAATTGTTAGATTGGGCTTTAAAATAATACTGACTCAAAAATATTTGAAATAAAATGCTAAGAAAGAGTTGTCAATTCCAAACTTGCAAGCACCTACCATCAATATGTGTGAAGCAAATCTCAACAAAACCACAAGGATCAGTGGGAAAATCCTCCACAATACTGAGAAATTTTAATATAACTCTCACCAACTGATAAAGGAGGCAAAATAAATTTAAAAAGAATATAGAAGAAAATTATTAAAGTTGGTTTAACCTATAAAATAAATTAATTGAAAAACATAACCTGAAAAAATGAACTGGTATCATAGAAAACTTTTCCTTGATAGAATACTAAAAGATACAACCCTCAGCAGCAGTATGAGGGAATCATCTGGTAAGAAGGACCATGGAGAGGGTGGGATGAAGCCTAACTTTAAAATATTTGGCTCTGGTCTATAACTTCCAGTACTAGAAGTCAGTTGCTACCCAAATTGAGATGTTAATTGGAGAGTCCTTCAAGGTCCCCCAAACAATTCAGGCTTCTGTCAAAACACTGGATTACTTGCCTGAGGTAAAAAGTAAGACCTTATTGCTGAAGACACCCCAGGCTGCCAACACAGAACACCAAGAGACCTGGCTGGAATCATGAAGGGAGCCAGAGATGGTTAGCCCATCTAGTGCTGGAAAGTGCTACATGAGCTACTGGGGGGAAGTGGCCAACAACCATGTGAACAAGCAGGGGTCTAAGCTACTGAGAAGCAACCAGCCTGACAAGCCTTATGCACCTGTGCAATGGTGGCACTTAGCCTTGTTGGGTAACCAATGACTTTCTGATTGGCTAAGATATCCACTCAGTGGAAAGGAACACATAGCTGGAACTGGAAATAGGTCAGACCCCATGGAGACCAAGATTATCATCTCCAAACACAAGCTTCTACCAGTTTTTGGCTAAAAGAGGGACCAAACCCAACAAAACCTCTCTAAATTAATGATATATATCCCATTTAACTATGCTGACTTTATTCCCCATTGAAGAATCTGTTGTTATGTTTCAGAAGGTGGTGAGGCCCAAGGAGATAAACCACCCTTTCATGTTTCAGCCAAGGCCCAGGTGAAACCAGAGAGGATTAGGTGAGATGAACAAGTGTGTTGCTTTCATGGCAAGCCTGACAATCTGCCCCGGGGTGATAGAAACAGACACTAAGGATACTCAACACATACCAAAGCAGAAATCCAGAAACTCCTGAGAGCTTAACAATGAAGTAGGTTGAAAATGCACCCACTACAGCTCAGGGAATTTTGCAGAAAATGGGGGTATGAAGGATGTAAAAGCCATAAGTCAGGAGGGCACAGCTAGAGACAACCCCCTCCCCATCAATGACTGACTTCTGCTCTCACAAGACGTAATCCACAATCCCATGGGGAATACCAGAAACCCCACTGAGGTGGGCCCTGAGTAGATTGGGGGCAGAGAGGAAGGAAATGGTGGTAGCAACAAATGAAGTGTCCATATAAAACATATTTTTAATAATAAAAAACTTGTTATGCTATATTCACAGCAGCTAAAAAATGTAATCAGTCTAGACGCCTATCAATAGGTGATTAGGTAATGAAAATGAGGCATACAATATTTTACTGACTAGTAAAGAAAAAAATTAATTAAATTTGCAGGAAATGGGATAGATCTGGAAAAATTATAATAAGTGAGTTGAAGCAAGCTCAGAAATCCCCAAATTACATGCTCCTCTCAAAAGTTGATCCTAGGTTTTAATATTTCTCTGCATGTTCAGGACACTGAAAAATCTAGCTGGAACTAAGCTAGAAGCCTTCTGCCTGTGGACTAACTCTCATGGTGCTGGAAAGTGCAATGCAACTTTATGGGGGAGAAAAGCCATCAACAGTCTTAACCAAGGGAGCACCATGCTAGTTACATGGCTGAAGGCAAAATGTGCCAACTGGTGCAATGGTGACATTTCTGTTATGGGGGACACCAACTGTTCTCATATTGGATTTGAGGCATCCCTCACAGGGGGAAATTCATGCCTGGTACTAAAAACTTAGTCAAAAGCCTATTGCTGGGGAGATCCTAAGCCCTAAGGGGAAGCTGCAGCTGTTGTCTGGCTAAATATTATGCCCAACAAGTGGCCCTCTAAATACTTATATTTATGTTCATATATTAATTCTATTATCACTTTTGATTAGAGAAGCTCCTCTTTTCAGATAATAGTGACTACTGGGGAGGCCCAATAGTCAACAAAATACTGAGAAGAGACAATGGAATGTTGAGTACTGCATGAGGCATCTCTATCACACCCTCCAAGGTTCAGGGACCATTGTGGAAGAGGTGGCAGAAAGAATATAAGAGCCAAAGGAAGAAGAGGAATGCTTGGAAGTACTGTCTTCCAGACACAAAATAGCCATTGCATTCATGACCTAACAATAGATTTCTCTACCTACACAGGACCTGCATAATATGAGGCAAAGAAAAGGGGTGACATCAGATTAGAAGAGGGACTAGATAGAAGAATAGGGGATGGAAAATGATGAAGAGTAGTGAGAAAGGATTATGATCATGGAATATTGTGTAAATATATACATATATAAAGAGATACTGTATATATATATATATATATATATATATATATATATATATATGTGTGTGTGTGTGTATAATATATATACATCTTACACACACACATACACACACACACACACACACACACACACTCATATATATATACATACATGTACATCTTACACACACACACAAATGAAAAGCCTAAAAAGCTAGAAACATAACTAAGAGAGGTTAAAAAGAGAGGATGATGATGAGGTACTTGGGGACAAAAGGACATATGTGACATTAAAGCAGAAAGGAAGAGAGGGAAGATGTAAGGGAGATATAGACAAGCAGCTAAACAAATTTTATTTCAAAATGCCTCAATGATACATAAATCACTGCATGCTAATTTCACAAATTATCTACCAGTATGCAAATTCTCCACATAATAATAGATCAAAGATGCTTTCTATTTTCAACCATATAATAGGTCAAAAGCAAATATCATTAAATACCACAAAATCATAATTATAAAGTCCATGTTCCCTGATCACAATGTAACTAAGTTAAAATCAACAACAAGGCAAATCCTTGGGGATAGAAGTCAGATTAGTTGTTGCTGAAGAATAGAATATGGAAGAAGAAATTGATCACAAAGGGGCATGAGGGAATTTTTGTGGGGCGATGAAAATATTCTATATTTGATTTTAGTAGTAGATCCATGACTGTATATATTTGTCAAAAATCATCAAACTAAACACCTCAATGTGTAAATTTTACCATATGTAAATTATGCTTCAATAAACTTGACTTTAAGAATAATCAACCCCAAGCAATAACATTTAAAAGTTACATACATTTACATTTCAAAAACAAGTAAAAGTAAAATCTGGAATATGCTTAGAATGGAATTATTAATTTATCAGAATCTATAATAAATATATTTGGAAGTAAATTAGTCACTCTTACATTAAAAAGTAATGCATGGGACTTCTGGATAAGATGATTGCATAGGAATCACACCAATCCAGCCTAGGGAGGGGTTTGAGCAAAATCACAGCAAATATATTCTTTGTCAAAAAGTGAAAGTGTACAGGTTTCTATCAGCCACAGTAAATAAGCAGGAGGGACTATGATCTATCAGAAAGGAGGAAATTGGCCAGAATCCCACTGAGGAGCGTGTGGACCCAGACCTGATCTGTGTGGTTCTGCATGGATCCACGCACACTCCCAGTGCCCAGCTGCAGGAGAAGACTCAAAACAAGGGATTTTCCAACCTCATCAGCCTCCTTGCAAAGTCAAGAAACCTGAAAGGGACACAGCTGAGGAGCTGCTGAAGAGGACAAAGGTGGGACCAGTTCCATTAAAACTTCAGGCTTTCTACACTCTCCCTTTCCCCAACTGACAGCACCAAGACCCTCCAGAGAACACATTTGGCTCCCAGCAGCCAGGCATCCAGCAGAGCTGGTCAGAACACCAGATTCAAAGCACAACATGGGGGATTGAGGTCCGTACTCAGCATTAGTAATATTTGAAGCCAACTGACAAAAAAGCAGGTACATAGGCCTGCACTGGCAAAGCTAATCTCAATTTCAGAGCAGATTATGGGTTATATATTCTTGGTTGGCTTTACCATTCTCAATTAAGCTGTATTTTGGGGTTGACTATTGTTGCCTTTCATGCTTTCAGATTCATAGGGCCTTTGCCTTTTTCTTCTGTCATTATTGGGAGCAGAGTCTGATTTAGACCCAGGCTGATGTGAAACCCATTTCACATCAGAAATCTCAATCTCCCAGCTGACAGAATTAAGGGTGTAGAGGAACACACACCCTGAGGGATTTTGGCTTTATAAGGTTATCTGTTTGTTTCAACCCCCACATTTGCATACTCTATGCTGTTTTTTTATTGAATGTGTATATTGCTGAGTTGAATTTTAGAATTTTCCAGTAAATTGCCCCACTTAGCCCACTAGAATATTTAAATAGCCAGCAAATTCAGCACTAGGATTAATTCTGGGGTTGGATTGAAGTACAAGACCTACACTTGAAACCTTAAACATCTACTCTGAAGGTACAAAAAGTTGGATTTCCAAATCCAAAAGCCTCACAGATTATCAGAAAACCCAAGCATCAAATAAACTCAGGATCCAAAAATCACATTATAATACAAGAAACACAAAGAATCATGAGAAGACAATCTCATCAAAAATTATAAATCCATCAGAAATGGCCTGTAATGAGACTGTTTTAGATGAAATGCCTGGCAAAGATTTGAAAAAAATAATTTTATCTATACTCAAAGAAATTAAAGAAGAAGCTGGGTGTGGTGGCGCATGCCTTTAATCCCAGCATCTGGGAAGAAGAGGTAGGATGACTGCCATGAATTCAAGGCCACTCTGAGACTACATAATGAATTCCAGGTCAGCCTGAACTAGAGTGAGACCCTACATCAAAAAAAGAAAAAAAAGAAAAAAAAAAAAAAAGAAATGAAATGAAATGAAAGAAGAACTCAAAGGAACCAAAGAAGGAAGAAGGTAACAAAGGAATTAAAGAAGAAAACAAACTCCAGCAGGAATTCAAAGAGAACACAGGCAATCTGCTTAATTAAATAAAGAGAAAATTACAAGACATGAGTAAGGAAATAGAAATACTAAAGAAAAACGAGGCAGAAGTTCTAGCACTGAAAAACAAAGTCAGTTAAAAAAAAAAAAAAAAACTCTGTGGAAAGTCTCACCAGTAGAATGGACTAAGGAGAGAACAGAATATCTAAACTAGAAGACCAGGTGGCAGCTGTAATCAGTCCAACAAAGAGAAAGATAAGCTAATAGGAAGGTACTAATGGGAATTTCAAGATATCCAGGACACTATGCAAAGATTAAACATAAGAATTAAGGTTATAGTGGAAGGAGAAGAATTGCAATCCAGAGGCTTAGTGGGTGTTTTCAACAAAATCATAGAAGAAAACTTCCCCCAAATTGGGAAAGAGATGCCAGTGCAGATACAGGAAGCCTTTAGTACACCAAACAGTCAAAACCTGGAAAGAACCTCTCCTCACCATATTATAATTAAACTCCCAGACACACAAACCAAAGAAAATATATTGAAAGTTGTTAGAGAGAAAAATCAAGTCACGTACAAAGGCAAATCCATCAGGGTAACAACAGATTACTCAACACAAACTGTAAAACATAGAAGGGCTTAGAATGATGTATTCCAAGTTCTGAAAGATAGCAACTGTCAACCAAGAATAATTTGTACTATTTATCCAAATTGAAGGAGAAATAAGAACATTCCACAACAAAAACAGGCTAAATGAATTTATGACAACTAAGCCAACTCTATAGAAAATACTTAAAGGAATTCCTCACACTGAATAGAAAGCAAAGCACACACAAGAAGAAACAGGAAAAAACAAATCTTGCTGAAATAACAGTTAAGATAAGAGATTAAAGTGAAACAGAAAGGACTACAAAACAAGAAGGATAGTAAGAATAAGCACATACCTTTCAATAGTAACTCTTTTTTGTTTATTTTTATTATTATTTATTTGAGAGGGACATACAAAGAGAGAAAGAGGCAGATAGATAGAGAATGGGCATACCAGGGCCTCCAGCCACTGCAAATGAATTCCAAATGCATGTGCCACCTTGTGCATCTGGCTTACATGGGGCCTAGGGAATTGAGCCTTGAACTGAGGTCCTTAAGCTTCACAGGCAAGCACTTAACCACTAAGTCATCTCTCCAGCACCTCAATAATAACTCTTAATACCAATGGCCTTAATGCCCCAACCAAAAGACACAGGCTTGCAGGCTGGATTAAAAGACAGGATCCTGCTGGTTGTTGCCTCCAGGAAACTCATCTCTCAATAAAAGATAGACACTGTCTTAGGGTGAATGGATGGGAAATGGTATTTCAAGCAAATGGGCCTAGGAAACAAGCAGGGGTTGCTATCCTAATATCTTACAGGATAGACTTCAAACCAACATTAGTGAGGAAAAATAAAGAAGGTAATTTTATACTGATTAAAGGAACACTCCCACAGGAGGACATTACAATCCTAAACATATATGCACCTAACATGGGGGCTCCCAGTTTCATCAAATAAACACTATTAGACTTAAGGTCACAGATGACACCAAACACAATTGTAGTGGGTGACTTCAATACCCCACTCTCATCAATTTACCAGTCACCCCAGCAAAAAATAAACAAAGACACATCTGGATTAAATAATGTCACTGAACAAATGAACTTAACAGATACCTACAGAACATTCCAATGCTGCATTCCAAATACTGCAGAATATACATTGTTCCCAGCAGCACATAGAACATTCCCCAAAATAGATCATATAATATTACACAAATCAAATCTTAATGAATACAGGAAAATTGAAATAATCTCGTCTGCAATGGAATTTAAGTACAAATCAGCAACAAGAAAAACTACAGAGCATACAGAAATTCATGGAGACCATTGACATTAAGAGTTATTATTTAAAGGTATTTATTCTCGTCATTCTTTTTGTTTTGCAGTGTTTCCTGTTTTCCCTTTACTCTCTTGGTTAAACTATTTTTGAGTGTGGTTTACTTTTTCCTATTTCCTCCTGTGTGTGTTTTGCTTTCTCTTCAGCATGAAGAATTCCTTCAGGTATTTTCTGTACAGCTGGTTTAGTGTTCATAAATTCCTTTAGCCTGCTTTTCTTGTGGAAAGTCCTTATTTCTATTGGATAGATAGCTTTGCAGGACAAAGTAATCTTGGTTGACAGTTGCTATCTTTCAGAACTTGGAATACATCATTCGAAGCCCTTCTGGCTTTAAAGTTTGTCTTGAATAATCTGAAGTTATTCTGATGGGCTTGCCTTTGTTGGCAACTTGCTTTTTATCTCTAACTGCTTTCAATATATTTTCTTTGGTTTGTGTTATTTAGTAGTTTAATTATAACATGTTCTTTCTAGGTTTTGTCTGTTTGGTGTTTTAAAAGCTTCTTGTATCTGCATTGGCAATTCTTTTCAAATTTGGGGAAATATTTCTTCTATGATCTTGTAGAAAACACCCACTATGCCTCTGGATTGAAATTCTTCTCCTTCTATTATACCCTGATTTCTTATGTTTGATCTTTTCATCACGCCCCAGATATCTTGAAATTCCCATTCATATATTCCTATTAGTTTGTATTTCTCTTTGTTGGACTGTATTAGGTCTGCTACCTGGTTTTCTAGTTGAGATATCCTATTCTTTCCTTCATCCATACTACTGGTGAGACTTTCCACAGAGTTTTTTATTTGACTCACCATGTTCTTCAGAGCTAGGATTTCAGCCTGGTTCTTTTTTTTTCCAGTATTTCTATTTCCTTATTCATATCTTGTAATGACCTCCTTATTTCATTAAGCTGGTTTCCTGTGAGTTTGTTTTCTTCTTTGATTCCTTTCATTTCTTCTTTGATTTATTTGAGGATAGATACAGTCATTTTTTTTTAAATCTCTGTTAGGCATTTCATCTAAAACAGTCTCATTGGTGATCATTTCTGATAGATTTATAATTTTTGGTGAGACTGTATTGTCTTGATTCTTTGTGTTTCTTGTATTAGAATGTATCAACTTTAGCATCCTGAATTGATTTGATGCTTGGGTTTTCTACTTATATGCAGTGTTCTTAGATGTGACAAGCCAAATTTACATACTTTCAGGATATGATTTTAAGGTGCCAAGTGTAGCTCTTTTACTCCAATCCAGCTGCAGAAGTAATCCTAGCTGCTGAATTTTCTTGATAAGCAAGTATTCTAGTGGACTGGGTAGAACAATTTTCTGACAAATTCTAAACTTCAACTGAGCAATATACACATTCAATAAAAACCAGCACAGAGTATGTAATTGTGAGGATTAAAACAAACAGATAGTCTTATAGAGTCAAAATCCCTAAGGGTGTGTGTTGTTCTACACCCTCAATCTTGACAGCTTGGAGGTTTTTATTCCATTCTTATTGACACAGAGTACTGTGCACCCCAGGTGCATACTGCAGACTAATGAATGAGCCCTGCCTTCCAAATGTTTCAAATGTTACTTTCCAAATGCTATTATCTTTTATCTCAAACTCACACTCCTATGAAGCCATTGCTCTAATTTTACAGAAGGAATAAAGAAGCTTCAAGGAAGTTAAATGATTTGCAGAAGACTATGGAAGTTGCAGCATTAAAAAAATAACTTGGGGCTGGAGAAATGGCTTAGCAGTTATGGTGCTTGCCTGTGAAGCCTGGGGACCCAAGTTCAACTCTCCAGATCCCACTTAAGCTAGATGTGCAAAGGTGAGGCAAGCGCAGGATCACATATGCCACTAGATGGCACAAACATCTGTGGTTCGAATGCAGTGGCTGAGGCACTTGTGCACCAATCCTTTCTCTCTTACTCTGTCTCTCTCTTATTTCTCTTAAAAAATGTAATTTAGAAAAATAACATTTACTCAGCACCCAATGTGTATGCCTGGTTCTGCTTGAATCACCTGACATGTGGATAATCACCTCTTACTTAGCACTCCTCTGTCATGGCAGAAACCACTGAGGGTGATGCCAGGCTGTGTCTACTCTCTGACTACTCTATCATGAAGGTGAAATGGCCTCTGTGACCTCACCATGTCCTAAGGGCCTGGCTTCTTTAAACCATTACCACGTGGGTTCAACTCCAGCATATGAATTTTGGAGAAAGACATGCAGTCAAACCAAACAGTGGAGTACAGACTACAAAGGCTGTGTGGGCCCAGTTATGCAAAGACTGAATGCCAGAGTATGAATGTTGCCCTTTATTCTCTGGGTTGTAGGGCACAAAGTTCTTGAACATAAGGACAGTTTAATCATATGTCATTTTCGCGAATTGGTATACAGTTGATTTTGAGATAAATCAGATAAAGATGTGAGCGAATATAAGAAGACGAATTGTCTTTTATAATTGTAGAGGAATGAAGCAACCAGATCCTAATCATCAATGCTGGAGAGAAGAAAAGGCTCAGATTTAAGATGCATTATGAAGGGACCTTTGGAACTTTATTAAGAAATAGACATTTGTTACTATTTAACTAGTATGTACAGAACATAGAGGTAGGAGAAATATAGATGAAGGAAGATTCTGGAAATATCTAGCCATATGACTAATTTGCAACAATATAGCTGATGATAAACTTAATTCTACTAATATATTCCCTGACAGTAATCTTCTTCCAACTATACATCATGTATTTTCTTTTTTCTTTTCTTTTCTTTTTTTTTTTTTTTTTTTGCTTTTTCGAGGTAGGGTCTCACTCTAGCCCAGGCTGACCTGGAATTCACTATGGAGTCTCAGAGTGGCCTCAAACTCACGGCGATCCTCCTACCTCTGCCTCCCGAGTGCTGGGATTAAAAGCGTGCGCCACCACGCCCGGCTACATCATGTATTTTCAAAGACGCCTGTTGGATAGAAGTCTTCTCCCTAAAAACCATCACAATAAGTTAGTTCTGCATGGAATTCATGAAAGTAAATCATGAAACTAAGAAACTACTCTTGGCTGCTGATAAATTCAATAGGGTAGATAGACAACCAATTTTCCTATGTACCTTCTGTAGGTCCAACTACTGTTATGGCATATCACAGGTGTTCTCACTGTACTCTAGCACAAGTAAATAGGGACCTGCAAAATAAAGATGTGACCATGCTCTCTTGATACTAAGACCATGTCACTGGATTTTAGGCACTTAATAGGATAATGTTAACATTTCCATATGTAATGTGTAATGAATTAACCCTCTACATTCTTAAAATGCGACAAGCTATGTTTTGGTAAGTTACCACTCAGTTTTCTGACAAAATATTTTTAACTTAAATTCAACTCTCTATGAATATGTTATAAGACACAAGAATGAGAATTTAGCAATGCTATGCTAATTTCTAAGCCAAGTTTTAGAATTTAGTAGATTTAAGTCATGAGCTTGCTTCCTTTTTGTTTAATTGTTATACACATGTTTTATACATGTGTGCATGCATAGATGTACATTCATGTGGAGGCTGGAGGACAAATTAGGGGGTCATTTACCAAGAGGCGCTGACCTATTTTTTGGAACAGGTTCCCTCTCTTGATCGCTCATTGACCTTAACTCAACAATTAGGCTGAACTGTCTAGCCAGCAAGCCCCTGGGATTTGACTCTCTCCACTTCCCCAGTGCTGGAATTACAAGCATGTGCCATCACACCCTGCAGTTTTACATGGGTCCTGGAGATTGAACTCAGGTTCTCATGCATGCAAGGCAAGCACTTTACTGACTTGGCCATCTCCCCAGCCCTGGTTTTTGTTTTTTAAGCAAAGCTGAGGACCATTCATCAACATTCACTTGCATTTTGAATACTTAGTAAATTATCTTTAGTGCACTAGCCTTCATACAAATAAAATATTATTTATACCCCCAAAGAAGTAGTTTGAATTCCACCATGAAGACAGTACAAAGTCAATGTAAAATAATGCTTAATGTTTTAAGACATTGTTCCAAGTGCAGGGGACATGGAGGTGGCTGCAGAAGGAGGAGTTTTGACATGTCAGGATCATAGCATTCAGAAAAGAAGAATCCATCTCCTACTGGAGTGCAAAAAGCACAGAACTATTTTATAATAGAGCTTTAAAGAGCTGCTACCTACTTAAGAGGGTGCTGACCTTTGCAAAATGAGAAAGTAAAATACAGGGAACTTTGTTTTAAGGTAGAGAGATAAAGCAACCACACACTAGTTTAGCACATTGAAATTTGTTAAGAAAACAAGTCAAGTACAAATCTTTCTGACATGCATCATTGGTGCTCTTGTGCACTTCATGCAAACAGGCTGTCTTCTCCCACTCAGCATTTCTCCCTCTCTGGTGGTCTCAGGACTTTAAATGGACCTTTGTCAGCCCAGCAGTCAGGGAGAAACTCTGGAGAGTAGGTGCAGCAGACCACTGGGAAAGAACTTTGTGCTTGGAAAGGTCCCATTCTGGACTTATTGCTTTCTCTAACCATCAGGATATTTTCAATGTTTGATCAAAGGGACTTATTTTCTTTTTATAATAAGTCTATGGGTGGAAACATCCCCAGGCATCACCAGCCATTCCCAGACAGTCCAGTCAGGTTGAGGCACATGCAGGCAAAGACAAAAGGAGGTCACGACCTCTACCCTGTACCCTACACCTCAGTCTACTTTAGAAAGAAGAGATCCTTCAGGAGTGGAGAAACAACAGTAATGGAGTTTGAACTATAACTGAACATTTACCCAATATATGTAACCAAGCTGTATTTACAAATTTAAGTTTTTGCCTTCACTTTCAGATATGGAGCTCAAAAGAAGAACATTAATTATAGAAAGTAAAGCTTTTCTTATTTTTTCCATGTAAATCATTGTATGTAAATGCTGACCCCTTTACACAAAAAATAATTAATAACTACATTCTTAGAAAATGAACTACTTGGGGTTCAATAGCTTGCTTTCTCATATAAATTATTTGTGAATATTTTGTTTTTCTTTAAGACTCTCTTTCATTAAGCATTCTGAATAAAAAACTATAAAAATATCATTTTGGGAGTTTGGAGTCTGGGCTTCTTTGTTATGGATTTTGTTTTTGTTTTTGTTTTTCAAGGTAGGGTCTCACTGTGGCCCAGGCTGACCTAGAATTGACTATGTAGTCTCAGGCTGGCCTCAAATTCACAATGCTCCTCCTACCTCTGCCTTCTGAGTGCTGGGATTAAAGGCATGCACCACCACTCCCAGTTTTTGGGCTTTTGTTTTGTTTTTCATTCTTTCCAGGAATAATCTGAACAAGTATCTCTGCAGTAGAAGTATTATCTACAGGCATGAGTAGCAATAAAATACAATAATCCAGAAAATACATAAAGTATACATCCCAGAGCAGATTTTGAAATATACCATATGGTAGCTCATTTTTTTCTTCAAAATTCCTCAGGAAATCTCACAGTGTTCTTGTTTCTCTTTAAATGACATCCGCTGAAGCATAGCCGATGACGAAATTTCTCACTCTGGAAAACATGTCACTACCTCAGAATGACACTGATGGATGGAAAAGGCCTTTCACATATAAAATTATGGGGCAAACTCACTGGTATTACAATTACCATCTCATTCTTCTTCATGCACACTAGTTTCACCAAGAAGTTCCCTGCCCTGTTCTCTTCAATTTAACCCATTTGGTGGCATTTTGTTTTGTACTTTGCTAAATTGGAACAAAAGGTCATGGTAAGGGAGATAAATAGCTCTAACAGAAAAAAAGCCCACCTTTTCATGGCCAAGAGATGACAAAGGTTAGGCCCATAGTGCTATGCTGGGCATCTTTCATATTGGTCATTTCCCTGATTTTGTCCCAGTCACAAGAGTTCTTTTGCTACCTCTGCATAGTCAGTGCCTTCTGTGCTCACTGTCTCTTTGAGCTCCCACCACCAGAGCTGGTTGAGGGAATCCAAGAAAGTCTAAAGTGAGTATATGGCTGTGCAAAGAGGACTGGGTGACAAAGGGATCAGTGTTCATGGGTAAATGTCACATTACAATCTATTAGTTGCTCAGTTGTTCAATCCACATAAAAGCAGTATGAATGCAAGGCTTGCACCACTCTGGCAGGAGGAAAGCACACAGTGGGAACATGACACCTGTGTTCTAAGTGACCAGGCAAATCAAACAAATCTATATAGCAACATTTAAAATCATTTAGCCCAGTCCACTTCACAGGACTCAGGGAGTTGACCAAGGTCAATGGAATATGAAGCTAACCCTAAAAGTAATAGATTTCTAGGTCCCACTGCACAAATCCCTAAATTATTAGCACTTTATCCAACTGAAATAACATGAACATAATTTTATTCCCAATTATTCTGGCTGAGGGATGTATAGAAGATTCATGTGGGTGGAAGATTTATAGTGCAGCTTCTGGAAAGTTTGGGACACCACAAAGCAACTGCAAAGGGTCTTATGGTAATAAAATCAAAAAGCCAAAGACCTCCTGGAGGCTGCACTGCAAACTCAGGAACAGCCTCCTGGAGGCTGGAGGAATGCACTTTTTCTGACTTCCATTGCATTATGAAATCTTGAGGCCAGCAAGAACGTAAGCAAACTCATGAGAGGGGAGTGCCTGTGTTGTCCTCTTGTTTCCAAGATTACCATATACACAGATCTTCATCTCCACTGTCCATGTCCCTCCCTACTGTGGACAATTCATTTCCTAAAATTCAGATATCAGAAAGGTAACTTTACTCACATCCTTAAAAGTGAGCTAATTTATAAGTACCCCATGTTACTGGGAATTTAAAAGGTGAAAATGGAGGAAATTGGAAAGGTGAGTTGAAGAAAGAATTTTTAATAAATTAAAAGATTCTCCTGGCATGGTGGTCCATGCCTTTAATCCCAGCACTCAGGAGGAAGAGGTAGGAGGATCACCATGAGTTCAAGACCACACTGAGACTACATAGTGAATTACAGGTCAGCCTGGGCTACAGCGAGATTCTACCTCAAAAAAACAAAACAAAAAAAAAATAAACTTTCTCTGTCTAAGGTGGTTTAATAGTTATTTTTTTTATAGTCTCATTCAGAAAATTAGTCACTGAAGTTTTATTTATAACCTCTCTATGTCTTTGAAGAGAAGATGGCATGTAGGTACAAAGAGCAGTTTGTAACCTCAGCATAAAGCAGTTGGGCAATGGAGCTTGATGAGCAGAGTTTTTTCTCAGTCCTATCACTTGGGCCACTTTGCCTCCTGAGGCCCTGAGTTGTGACCACTTGGGGGAGAGGAAAACAGGAAGGAACTGCTTAAGTCCATGGTCAAGGTTACCCATATCTGGCTGAGAGAGCACCCCAATTCTCACACCAAACTAAAATTCAGACATGCTGGCCCATTCTATACCTGCATTTCATTCAACATGGCCCAAAGGAACTCTGGGGTTCTCTGAATCTCATTCTGACTACAGATGAAAAAGTGCCAGAGCTGGATAATCTATACAAATTAATCCTAAAAACATGGCCAAAGGACATTTTGCCACTATTAGTAGTAAGATCGACTTACTACTACTTGTACAGGTAGGTTGTCTCCCCAGATCACTCCTAAAGAAATAGGGTACCTTACTTCTTCGACCACATAAGGGTTCTCTTGATTCCTACTTGCTAAGGGCTTCCTGATGACCATATCCTCCCTACTTATCCTATGGTTATACTTTTTCTAAGAAGCAAAGGGAATTGGACATTCATAAGTTGCATTTTTATTTTGTTTTATTTTTATTAAGAACATAATTTGTATGGATATGTCATGTGTTGGTACCATCTTTTCCCTCCTCTTTGCCCCCATTCCACTGGGGGTCCTCCTCAGTGGAGTTGCTGGTATTCCCCATGGGGTTGTGGTTTATGCATTGTGGGAGCTGCAGTCAGTTACTGGGAGGAGGAAATGCCTTTGGGTATGATGTCTCAACCTGTGGCTCTTACCAACTTTCTATCCTCTCTTCTGTAAAATTCCCTGAGCCTTGGTGGGTGTGTTTTGAGTCTACTTCAGTAATAAGCTCTTAGGAGCTTCTGGATTTCTACTTTGGTATATGTAACCTCAGTGCCATAAATTGCATTTTAAAAATATATATATCCATTTCACTATAATTTCAAAGAATTTTTCTGAGCACTTTGAATACAGGTGAGCTGATATGCAAGCCCAGAATTTCTGTGGGTGCTCTGGGTACAAACTCTGGTCCTCACACTTCAAGGGCAACTGCTTTATCCACAATCAATCTCCAGAGCCCCAAGCTTTGATTTTTTTGATCTATAAATGTGGGTAATATAACACCTGTTCTGTCTATCTCATCTGGGTGCATGAAAATACTTTGAAAGCTATAAACTTAAGAAAAATGAAACTTAGAACAGGAAACCTGTAAAACAAGTTTAATGCTTGAATCTCAATGCCCTGGAATTATGGGATCTCACTGATCATGTGGCAAGAAAAGCCTGACCAGGAACCAACACACACTTCCTGAGCTTCTAGCAGGATTCCCTATGTAAGGCAAGATGCTCCATGGCACATATCAAGTTGAACCAGATTTGATTCTTACTCCTTCTTTCCTACTCAAGAAATATCCATATTTGCATGAGGGAGGTTGAAAATATTTGCTACAGAATAGCAATTTTATGGGAGCCTGTAGGAGGCGAAGCTTTGAAGTACACGAGGCAGTACTTTAAGATGGATTTAAAAGTGGGAAGTATGTGGCAGTATCCGCAGCACCAGACTGGAGCAGTGCAGGTCCTGGGCAGTGCAGACTTTTCAGGAGCCTCCTGACACACTTTGAATCAGATCACTCCAAAGAGTGTCTTATTCTATAGTTACTCCACCGAGTCTGGAATGCTTTGCAACATTGATTATAGATTACAATCCCAAACCCAAACAAGTCATGAAGTTTAGGACCTCCTCAAAAGCTTGGCAGAACAGCATAAAATGAAGGATTATATACAGCCCAAGATGAATCTTGCCCAAGGTGTTGGGCTTGCCCTCTCTCTTAACATTGCCACTGCGTTCATAGACCCCATTTTCTTCTTGTTTGTCCATAGGGTAAATGTTCCACTTGTTTTTCATGTAAAATGACAGATATGAAGGAAAAATTTTAATATGGCTAGAAATTTAGAGTTCAGAAAAACATGAAATCCAAGATTTTAAAAATAGCTCTTGAAGAACTCACAGCTTATAGATATCTATAAGTCATCCAGAACAAGTTGCTTCCATCCCACCTGTCAGATATCTTGATATCTAAATTGTGGCTAGTGTTGTATGGATCTCCCAGTACTCTCCTGTCTGACACCTTTCCATAATCCTGTATTTCCTGCAGTCTGCCATCACTGTCACATACAAAGAGAAGCACTTAGGTCACATTCAGAAGGCAAACATGTCTACTGAAACTGAAAATACAGGTCCCCAAAGTCCTATCCAAAGCTCTGGCCTTGGTTCATGATTTATCAGTCATGAATGTTTTCAAGTTTATTGACAAAAGTGGTGGACAGTCATGGTTCTTCTAGCCATATTTCTTGCAATTGATAAGTTGTCTTGTACTATTTCCAAAAACCTAGATGTTTCTAACTCTAAAATCAATGTACACATTATTTTCTGCTTGCCCCAAAGAAAATAAAGGGTGATCATTTATTTCATTTGTTTGAAGCCTTCGCACTATCAGTTATTTTTATTTCTCAACACAAGATGCAGGTACAGAGAGTAATGAGGATCCTAAAGTAGTGTTGATTAGCCTTTATCAAATAAAACATGCAATTTATGAAAATATAAGGATCCAGCTGACTTTACTAGAGGTAAATAAACAAATGATAATATTATTAAAAGAGTTGCACATGCTCTGTATTCAGTAACACTTATCCTATCTCAGAAGCCAAGGAACTAGACAAAAGTTAAAAATAGATTTTGAGATGGCAGCAATGGATGCCCATTTTCCACCTACCAGATTCACAATGAAATTATGAAGAAAAAAATGTGAAAAAAATCTGCATTCATTCTGGGCACAAGTCAGAAGGGTTAATTCAATATTACCAGACCTTGGGCCAGGCATGGTGGCACACACCTTTAATCCCAGCTCTCAGGAGGCAGAGGTTGGAGGATCTCCATGAGACTACAGAGTGAATTCCAGTTCAGCCTGAGCTAGAGTGGGACCCTACCTCAAGAAACCAAAAAATTATATATATATGTATATATATATAAACATGACCTTAATGGAACTGGGTTGAGGGGCATAGATGGTTAACCCATGATCCACCTTCTTTAAAGCACTCAGTAAGGACAGTCTGAAAGGACCAAACAGAAGATATATTGGCACTTGTGGTGACATCTGAATCCAAGAGTGGCATCCAGACGTGCCTCTCATGTATACTCAGAGCAAGATTAAACAAGTTAAAAATCTAAATGCAAAATTGAAATTTGTAAACTGCAGTGAGAATAGATTAACATATTTTTTAACCTTTGATCAAAGTGAGCTTTAAAAGGAAAAATAGTGTAAATTATAAACTAAGTCACTGATAAATATAACAAAATTAATATTCCCACTGATCAAATAACATCATTTAAAAGAGTGAGAAATCACAGAACTGACAAAGATATCTGTAATAGAATCAACAAAAGATTTATATCTATAATATACTAATGAAATTACTACAAATCAATTAAAAAGATTGAAGTGCCAAGACCCCCAGATGAAATTGGGGTCCTCCAGATTCACCCAGTGAACCGAGAAAGCCCAGACACTCGAATGCAATAACAGCAGGATTCTTTATTGTCAGGCCTAAGCAAGGACTCAATCCTCACAGGCCAACGCAGTGGGAGTGGGAGAGAGCCCCTTTCTTTTGGGGGGGAGGGGTTCATATAGGAATTCGAACAAAGAAGTACATGATTGGTTGTTTTAAACAGTTCTGATTGGCTTGGGGTTTCAACGGGCAAAGTTGGGGGCAGGAGCAGGAGCTCCAGGCAGATGAGGTAATCTCCATTGTGATCGGCTAATCAAACAGTGGTACTTTACGACTTTTGCAATGATAGATTTATCTATGCAGGTGGTCGGGAGGCCAGAGGCCCCCCGCAGTGGAGTGTTTCTGGAAGGCCCTTGAAGTGGAGATTCCTCAGTTTCTTATCTAAGCAGATGGTTGGTCAGAGGCCAGAGGCCCCCTGCAGTGGAGTGTTTCTGGAATGTCCTTGTAATGGAGATTCCCCAGAAACTTTAGGGGGAAAGGCAGCAATTGAGCAAGCAAAGTTTACAGAAGCAAAGGTCAGCACATTAGCCGGCTAGTTCTCTAAGTCAGGCCTGGGCCTTTTTACTTAAAATGGTTATATTTGGCCTCTCAAGATAACCCCAAATAAACAAAAAGGCAAATAAATTAGATATCATTGAATATAAATTTTTCATCAAAGAATAATGTAAAGTGCTCTTACCCTTTGGGAACTTCCAGTTGGAGGTGAGCTTTTCCCTCAGCTGGGCCTGGGTTGGCCCAAAGCTGAGCCAAGGGGAAAGCACCCTAGCCCTTATTCTCCAAATGGGCTCCTTTACCCCTCTATCTCCTCACATGGCTGGAGGTTTTTGAACTTTCTTTTCTTTCTCTTTTTTCCCATGGTTTTTCCAGGCCCCTCACATGGGGTCTCTAGCCATGTGGGTATCTTTCCAGGGCTCTGTGCTTCCCTTGATAAATATAATGATTTAATAATTATCCTTCTCAGTCTTTTTTATTCAATTTTTTGATTAAAATTAGAAATGAACCTAGGGTTAGGGGCTCAAGGACATCCTTGGATCCTGGGCACCGCATTACATATTGGCAACTCTGGCAGGACTATCTTGAGAAGGAAAATTATGATTATTATATTATGGGAGAAAATGGGAAGCACATCTTCTGGCTGTGAGCATGAGTGGGGTATTTCTACTGCTTCTCTCCACCTGTGGGAAAACTGGCTTGCTTTCTCTTCTTGCTGGAGGTTAAGATCCACTATCTCTGACTAAGATGAGGGGAATTAATGGTGCATGGTGTTGGTGGTAGCTTGGCAGACAGGCCTTCCTTCAGACTGGGGACCTTCTCCCACCACCCCCACATGCCAGACTGCACATTGGCATCTCTGGCCACCCAGCCCTACTTCACCCTGTTGATGCATGTTATTACCTGGGGCCAAGCTGGGATGGTACCAGGCAGGGCTCATCTGTGAACTTCATCCTGGAGCAAGATGCACTTTGTTGAGCTTCTCCAACCCCCAGCCACATTTAAAAAGGCTGAACTCCAGAGCTTGGGATGTGTGAACTAAAGTTTCCAGAAAACAGCTCTATCTGCTGCACCTACTTCCAGCAAGGCTGAATGGATTGATAAAGCTCCTAGGATGGAATGTTGCAAGTCAGAGATAAATTACCTTGGGCTGCCTTTAGCACCTTAATGACCAGTTATTGCCCACCTCTGGATTTGAACTAACATCTTGGTGACTATGAGTTGTAATGTCACTATCAAGTGTAATCCTTTTTTGAAATGCAAGAACAGACCCCAGCTTCCACCAGTGGGGGGGGGGGGGGGAACTAAGAATGTCATCAGATAGCATCTGAGGCCTAAGGTGAAGATCCCCCCCCCCTTTGCTGAAACACGCCTACCTGACAGTCAGCCAATGTATTTGAAAAGTACCTTATTTATGACTTTCTTTTGGTCTATAACTGTAAAACCTTCATGTAATTGTTAACATGTTGGGACATGGAATTTGGGGTAATGTTAAGAGACCAAATATAACCATTTTAAGTAAAAAGGCCCAGGCCTGACTTAGGTAGAGAACTAGCCGGCTAATGTGCTGACCTTTGCTTCTGAAAACTATGCTTGCTTGCCTTTCCCCCTAAAGTTTCTGAGGAATCTCCACTTCAAGGACATTGCAGAAACACTCCACTGCTGGGGGCCTCCAGCCTCCGACCACCTGCTTAGATAAGAAACTGAGTGAGGAATCTCCACTTCAAGGACAATGGAGATTATTTCATCTGCCTGGAGTGCCCCTAGCTCCTGCCCCCAACTTTGCCCACTGAAACCCCAAGCCAATCAGAACTGTTTAAATCAACCAATCATGTATCTATCCCCTACTTCTTTGTTCGAATTCCTATATGAACCCTTCCCCCAAAAGAAAGGGGCTCTCTCCCTCACTACCTCTGTGCTGGACTGTGTGGACGGAGCCCAGGCCTAGGCTTGCAATAAAGAAACCTGTTGCTTTTACATTCTAGTGTCTCGCTTCTGTGGCGATTCTCTGGGTGACTCCTGGGTCACTGGGGGTCTTGGCTCCTAGTCAGGGGTATTGGCACAACAATGTAAATCTGTGTTCCCAGGCAATGGTCACTCATATTTGGCTCCAGAATAAACTATCTCTTATCTCCAATGAAGTGAGAGCCCTGTCTTTTATGTTAACATATATTATTCTTATATTATTCTGCTGAGCTGAGGGGATGGGGGTTGTGGTCATTTGGAGGCTGGGGAAACAAAGACAGCTAGGCTGAATGGCTTCTAAAATTTCCCCCCTTTTTCTTTTTCCACTACAAGCCACCGTGGCATAAGACACACGGTTACCCCTGGGGAGTGGGAGGATGGAGCTCCAACTCCTGCTCTGGACTCTGCCCATCTGTGGCACAGGTCCCTGCCCAGTTCAATTGGAGACTTGAGGCTGCACCTCCAGAGTGTAGAGAGCTGCCAGCCAGAGCATGGGTCTCTAGCCACCTAAATGAGGGGGAGATGGAAAATGCCCCAGCCAAACACACTGAGCCTAGGTGCTTGGCTGGAAAGGTTTCTTCAACAGGCCTGGGTTCTGGCCACATGCCTCCTCCACACCATGGAGCTGATGCCTGCACCCAGATGAGGCCTGGGTGGGGGATGTAACCTTGCTGTCCCTCAGGAAATACAGAGATGCACTGGGAAAAGGCATGCCTGATGGTGCTTACTAACTGCCATGATTTTCTGCCAAAGTGCTCCATGACAAATATATCTTTACCTAAATATAAATCATTTATTCATACAGGTATTATAAAAAGTAAAATGAGATAGGTCTGGTTAATTAATTCTTTGAAGCTAGACTACCTGTTTCTTTGTCAGTAGGTAATAAGATTAATCAATTTTGGTGAAATTTCTCATAAGTCTTATAAGAAAGATGATTAATTATAGCTTGAAATGAGATGATTGAAGGGAATGAGAAGGAATCTTTCAATGACAGACACAGAATGCTTGTTAAAAATGTTTCATTTTAGTGGAACTTAGATCAGAATGTTAAAATATGCGGATGAAGTTGCGTGTATGTGAAAGGATATAGATCTAAAAAGACCTAATTTTGCCTAAAATTACTTTTGAAGGGTGGTAGCATTAGGGTTACTGAACCCCTGAAGGTGTAAAAAGGGCAGGAAAGTTTTGCTTATCTCTTGCCTAGTTGCAAAGTACTGTTTTTCCACAAACAGTCAGGACCTCCTGGGAGGGAGGTGTTTCATAGGATTTAAACATTATGGTTGGTCAAATTAAACTAATCTCTTCCTGAGATAAACCCTAGTCCTAACCAACCAGCTGGCCCTCTGGTTCACCTGGGCCAAAAGACACCACCTGTTAGGAGCAATAGTAAAATGAGGTACTCATCCAGCAGTGACAACATCATTATGGCAACCCGGGTCCACAACCAGAGAAAACCAGAGACCAGCTGCATGCTGATAGGTGAATGAGCTAACCCTAAGGTGGCTATCTGCAACCAGGATGACAGAGGGAAAAATGGGTATAATAAAACCCCAGCAAAAGCTCAGAACAGGGCTGGAGAGATGGCTTAGTGGTTAAGGCATTTGCCTGCAAAGCAAAGGACCCAGGTTTGATTCCCCAGGACCCCCGTAAGCCAGATTCACAAGGGGCACACGTGTCTAGAGTTCATTTTCAGTGGCTAGAGGACCTGGCATGCCCATTCTTTTTTTTTGTCTGTCTTCTCTCTATCTCTTTCTGCTTGCAAATAAATAGTTTTTTAAAAAAGCTCAGAATACTGTCACTCAACTCAGTCAGACTCCACATACCCCTCTATGTTGATACCTGCTATGAGAAGAAGCAGCCCGTAGGACCCCTTGGTAGCCTGGTATGGAGTGGGCAGAGCAGAACCCAGACTCTACCCTGTGGTCCAAGTGACACTGCAAGTGAGTGCCTCAGGGGTTTAGGCTAGTTGAGAGGATAAAAGAGAAAGGGACCAGGCTTAATTAACCTGTGTGAAAAGTGAGTAAAGTGTGGCAATGGAATTAACATAATCCCCCTCTTGACTACTGAGGTTGGCACTCTCAACAGGTGATGTAGTTGGCAGGATAGTTAAGGTGGAACTAAATTACATGCTTCTTGTGGTGCAATTGGCATAAGGCAACCCACTACCCCAGCAATAGGCAGTTTCCTGGAGGATTTTCTTATCACCCCTCCATCACAGCCCTCCAATGACACAGGTGTCAGTTAGCCATGAGGTGGCGCTGGAACTTGTGTGGAGAAAATGCAGATCACTCAGAGGGAAGCAAAGTGTGTGAGTACTACCCAGGGAAGCACACAGATGCCACAACCACGTGGATGCAGGGTGTCACCATGGATGTGAGGCCAAACTCCTATGATGGCATGGGCTTGTAAAGGTTCTAAAACCAAGTAGCTGGAGCCAGCCCACAGCACACAGCCATATGGGAAATTGGTTTGCAGAAAGAATATTCAGATTAGCTGAAATAAAATTGGAAACTCTAATCTCAGAAATATACAGTGCAAATTCCTGCAGCTGGTATTTCAGAAAGAAGTACATGAAATTCTTATTTAGCCTTGCCACAAAATGTACCACCTTAAGAAATGGTGGAGATGAAGATGTACAGAGAGGAAGGAACTTAAGCCACAGTCAGAATGGGGAAAAATAGAAAAAAAAAGTCCAAGAAAAATTAGCGAGGTATGAGAAGGGGATTAAGATAGAAATTCCACTCCACAAGCCAGAATATGTAGAACCAATCATAGCTTGAGCTGAAAAAAAAAGGAAATACCCACCATTTTGTGTAAAATTATAAATGATATTGAAAAAGACAGAATGAAAGGAAAAAGACTAGCCAGACAAGTGTTAGAGAGATGTAAAACTAACCCATTCTTGAAGGATGCCATTAAAGAATGGGAAGGCAACAAAACTGCTGCAGTTAACCTACAAATTTCAACCCAGAAAGTGGTGCATACTCCTCATAGAGCCTCTAGAGGATCAGAAATGGAAGTAGAACAAATAGTGGAAACCAGAAATTTAACTAAGGCGGAATTACAAACATATAGGTAAGAGTTTGCTCAAAGAGCAGAAAAAGATGTCACTTGTATAACTAGAATTTGGAAAAAAGGTGGTGAAACATTAATTCTGACAGCATATGAGATGTGTAGCCTAGCCAGCACAGCAGAAAATCCACATATTTATGAAAGTCTTAGCAACAATCCTTGGGCATGCTGGGGATCAGCATTTGTTGTTTGCTTGGGTAGCAACTGCATGGGTCTATGCCTTCCCCAATTTAGATTTTGCAGCCATTGAGGGTGAGGGGCAGTGGAGGACTATGCAGGAAGCCATGAAGCTGTGTCGCAAGTTAGGGATTTCTTTTTTTTAATTTTTATTTATTTATTTGAAAGTGACAGGCAGAGAGAGAGAGGGAGAAAGAATAGGCGCGCCAGGGCCTCCAGCCTCTGCAAACGAACTCCAGACGCATGCGCCCCTTGTGCATCTGGCTAACGTGGGTCCTGGAGAATCATGCCTCGAATCAGGGTCCTTAGGCTTCACAGGCAAGCATTTAACCACTAAGCCATCTCTCCAGCCCAAGTTAGGGAATTTATACAAGATTTATAGTATGGGGATAATTACCCCACAATTGGCACCATTCATGCCAGAAATAAAGAAAATAGTGATAAGGGGGGCACCTCAGCATATGAGGATGACCCTGTGTATAGCCCTGGCTACATGCCAGACTATAGCTGCAGCCACTGAATTCTTTGAACAAATGAGAGAGTTAGACACTAATAAGGTGGTGACTTTAACTGCTAAGCTTACTCAGGCAAAAGCCACCTTTATGGTCCAAGAACATAATCTAATGGCGCGAGCAGCACCCTAACCCCATAAATGTCCCCAGTGTAATCAAGGATTCTGTAAATGCAGGAGAGAAAAAAAAAAATGAGTGAGGCCCCTGGGGACACAATGTCCCCAGAGGGTTTTCAAGAACATCAGGCCATTTGGGGACTGCCACCCCTAAGAGGAGAAGGGGCCCTTGTTATCAGACAGGCCCAGAAGACAAGGGCCATGGACACCCCTGGAACCCATCATGGGGTACCCCAGGGGGCCATGCAGGACCTCCAGCCCTATGTGCAGCTATGATAGCTGCGAGATAAGAAACAATCTTCACTGCTTCAAGTTTCTGGTAGACACAGGGAGCCAAGTTACTATAATGTTGATCCTCTGGTAAACTATAAATGCCTTGAACATAATACTTTGTGTATCATGGCTCTGGCAGCCATGGGTTATATAAATCCATCAAAACCCAGGTGTACACTACAACCCTCTGTGTGCAGCATCCAGAGACTTTAACTTTTGCCATGAAATATTTGTGGATCCCACATAATGTGATGATTATGTCCAAGGGCAATTATTGCTCCTTATTTCCAAACAATATGACAGCCACTTTTATAAGCCCCAGTTTTGTTTGAATGGGACAGCAGTTGATCAGACATTCACAGTGATATAACCACACCTACGACATTATGTCAACTTGACATATAATTCCACCTATATGTTTGTACATGATGCAAACAAAAGAAGTGATTATACTTTGACAACTGACTGTACCAGTATTTTTTGCAACAGATTTAACAAAACCTCTGATGCTGCATAAGTATCATAACTGGTGTCTATATCACTGATGGGAGGCAAAATCATAGAAATAGTTGGTCAGCAAGAAAGCCACTTCAGTTCCTGGGAGTTGGTGCATTCATAGTGGGTGCAGCTTTAGGCACTAGCATTGCATCAGCCATGATGGCACCCATACAAGCAGATATCAAAGATATTAAACACCTGACACAGGAACAGGCACAAGCAATTACAGTATTGTCAGATGCTCTGCAGACCACTCACACTTTAGTCAATCAAATGCAAAACGAAGTACAGAGAAGCCTGAGAGACCAAGATCCACCAGAAAGGAGGAAAATGGCCAGAGTCCCACTGAAGCGATCATGGCCTGTGATCTGCAAGCCTGCCAGTGCAGTACCACCAGGCACGCCAGGCGGCAACAGCACCAGAAACCGAGCAACAGATTTTTCAACTCCATCAGCCTTTTTGCAAAGTTAAGAAATCTGAAGGAAAGACAGCTGAGATCAACTAAAAGAGCTACAGAAACTGTGAGCAACTCCAGAAGTCTGAACTCTCCCATCCCCCACCATCAGAACCACGAACCTCCAGCATTCAGCCCCCAGCTTCAGCTCAGCCAGCACAGCAAACCAGAGGTACAGCTGCACAGCACAACACTGAGGGATCAAGGCAGGCACTCAGAACTGGTGAGATTGGAAGCCACCCCAAAAGGTAAGAGGCTGACTGACAAAAAAAAAAAAAAAAAAAAAAAAAAAAAAAAAAAACCAGATACACAGCCCTGCAAGAGCTAACCTCTCTTTCCTTGTCAGGGCAGGTTATGGGGTATATATTCATGGTTGGCAAATAACCTGTATTTGAGGGTTGAATATTGTTGCCTTTGGTGCTTATATATATATATATATATAGGGCCTTTGTGTTTTGCTTCTGTCATTATTGGGGGCAGGGTCTGATGCAGACCCAGGTTGACCTGGAACCCAATTCAGAACAGAAATCTCTACCTCCCAGCTGACAAGATTAAGGCTGTATAACAACACGCACCCTTAGGGATTTTGGCTTTATATGACTATCTGTTTGTTTTAATCCCCACAATTGCATACTTTGTGCTGGTTTTTATTGATTGGGTATGTTACTTGGTTGAAGTTTAGAATTTGCCAGTAAATTATTCCACCCAGTTCACTAGGACACTTGCTTAGCAAGCAAACTCAACACCTAGGATTAGTTCTGTGGCTTGATTGGGGGACAAGAGCTACGCCTGGCACCTTGAACTCATATCCTGAGGGTATGTAGAGGTGAATCGCCACATCTGGGAACACTGCAGATAAGTAGAAAACCCAAGCATCAAATCAATTCAGAATGCAAAAGTTGCTACAATATAATTGTTGGTTTGATTCAGGTGTCCCCCATAAACTTAGGTGTTCTGAATGCTAGGTTCCCAGCTGATTGAGATTTAGGAATTAACACCTCATGGAGGTGGTCTATTGTTGGGGGCGGGTTCATGGGTGCTATAGCCAGTTTTCCCATGCCAGTGTTTGGCACACTCTCCTGTTGCTATTGTCCACCTTATGTTGGCCAGGGGGTGATATCCACCCTCTATTCATGCCACCATTTTCTCCTGCTGTTGTAGAGCTTTTCCCTCAATCCTGGAAGCCAAAATAAGCTTCTTTTTCCCACCAGCTGATTTCTACCAGCAATGCAGACCTGACTGCAACAGTAAAGTGGTACCAAGGAATGGGATTGCTGCTAGACACCTGACCATGTGGCTTTGGCCTTTCAGACCTGATTTTCAAGAGGAATGTGAAAGGATTTGAAATCTTGGCTTAAGAGATGCCTTGCAGTGTTGTATGTACAGCTTGATGGTCTATTCTAGTCAGAGTTGCAAGACCTGAATGCAGTAAGAACTATGGACTGTGAGGTTTGGGTTGTGAGGGTGAGAAACAGCTTTGCTTGGACTGGCCTAGCAGTTTGTGTTAAAAGCTTGCCGTTATGCCCGTGTCCTGATAAGCTGTGCAGGGCTGTTCTGCATAGAAATGAACTGGTATGAGCAGAGGGATATGGCACAGAAAAAATGAAATCTTTGTGCATAAACTGCTGCCCATTCACCTGGACTGCAATAATATAGTTCAAAAAGCTCAAGGAATAAGGACAATACAGTCCCACCAAAAACTATAAATCCATCAGGAATGATCACTAATGAGATTGTTTAAGATGATATGCCTGAAAAGATTTCAAGAAAATGATGGAATCTGTGCTCAAAGAAATCAGAGAAGAAATGAAGGGAATTAAAGTAGAAAACAAAGGAATTAAAGAAGAAAACAAACTTCTGAAAGAGAACACAGGAAACCAGCTTAAGGAAATAAAATGTCCATTACAAGACATGAGTAATGAAATAGAAATATTGAAGAAAAACTAGGCTGAAATCCTTGCTCTAAAGAACACAGTCAATGAAATTAAAAAAACTCTGTGGAAAGTCTCTCCAATAGAAGGGATGAAGGAGAAAACAGAATATCTCAACTAGAAGACCAGGTGGCAGATCTAATACAATCCAACAAAGAGAAAGACAAGCTAATAGCAAGGTATGAATGGAAATTTCAAGATATCTGAGACACTATGAAAAGATCAAACATAAGAATTCAGGGTATAACAAAAGGAAAAGAATTTCAATCCAGAGGCTTAGTATGTATTATCAACAAAATCATAGAACAAAAATTTCCCCAAATTGGGAAAGAAATGCCAATGCCAATACAAGAAACTTTTAGAACACCAAACAGACAAAATCTGGAAAGAACATCTCCTTGCCATGTTATAACTAAACTACTAAACACAAAAACCAAAGAAAATATGTTGAAAGCAGTTAGAGAGAAGAAGCAAGCCACCTACAAAGGCAAGCCCATCAGAATAACTGAAGAAGGAATTTATGACAACTAAACCAGCTCTCTAGAAAATACTTGAAGAAATTCTTAATGCCAAAGAGAAAGCAAAACACACTCAGGAGGAAAGAGGAAAAAATAAACCACACTCAAATAACAATTAAAACAAACGAGTAATGGTAAAACAGGAAACACTACAAAATAAGTACAATGGCGAGAATAAATGCATACCTTTCAATAATATCTCTTAATATCAATGGCCTCAATGCACCATCCAAAAGACAAAGGTTTGTAGACTGGATTAAAAGGCAGGAACCTGCCATTTGTTGCCTCCAGGAAACTCATCTCTCAATAAAAGATAGACACTGCCTTAGGGTGAAAAGATGGAAAATGGTATTTCAAGCAAATGAGCCTAGGAAACAAGCAGGGGTTGCTATCTTAATACCTGACAGGGTAGACTTCAAACCAACATTAGTGAGGAAAGATAAAGAAGGTCACTTTATACTGATTAAAGGAACACTACAACAGGAGGACATTACAACCCTAAACATATATGCACCTAACATGGGGGCTCTCAGTTTCATCAAACAAACACTACTAGACTTAACAGATAACATCAAATGCAGTTGTAGTGGGAGACTTCAATACCCCACTCTCATCAATTGGCAGGTCGTCCCAGCAAAAAATAAACAGAGAGACATCTGAATTAAATGATCTCATGGAACAAATGGACCTAACAGATATCTACAGAACATTCCATCCAAATGCTGAAGAATATACATTTTTCTCAGCATTACATGGAACATTCTCTAAACTAGACCATATATTAGGACACAAAGCAAATCCACACAAATATAGAAAAATTTAAATAATCCCTTGTACTCTATTTGACCACAATGGGATTAAACTGCAACTCAACAACAAGAAAATCTACAGAGCATACAGAAATTCATGGTGACTAAACAGTACACTTTTGAATGACCAATGGGTCATTAATGAAATCAAAAAGGAAATCAATAAATTCATAAAATCAAATAATGATCATAATACAACATACCAAAAACTTTGCGACACAATAAAGGCAGTCCTAAGACAGAAATTTATAGCTCTAAGTGCCTATATTAAGAAATTAGAGAGTTCACATATAAACAATTTAATGCTTCACTTTAAGGCCTTGGGAAAAAAAAGAACAAGCCATACCAAAAACCAGTAGATGAGAAGAAATCATAAAGATTAGGTCAGAAATTAATGAAATAGAAACCAAAAAAAAAAAAAAAATCCAAAGAATAAATGAAACAAAGAGTTGGTTCTTTGAAAGGATAAACAAGTTTGATAAACCCTTACCAAATTTGACTAGAAAAAAAGACAGAAGAGACAAAAAATAATAAAATTAGAGATGAAAAGGGGACCACTACAATAGATACCAAAGAAATTCAGAAAACTTTAAGGACATACTTTAAGAATATATATGCCTGTAAGTATGAAAATATGAAAGAAATGGATGATTACCCTGATTCATATGACCTACCAAAATTAAATCAAGATGAGATAAACCACTTAAATAGACAAATAACAAGTACAGAGATCCAAGCAGTTATAAAAGTCTCCCAACTAAAAAAGCCAAGGCCTAGATGGATTCACTGGTGAATTTTACCAGACCTTCATGGAAGAACTAACACAAATGCTTTTCAAACTTTTCCATAACATACAAAAGGAAGGAATTCTACCAAACTCCTTCTATGAAGCCAGCATCACCCTCATACCAAAACCAGGCAAAGACAGAACAACAAAAAAAGAAAATTACAGACCAATCTCCCTCATGAACATAGATGCAAAAATTCTGA
The DNA here is from genome assembly GCA_036346955.1 of Dipus sagitta. Lineage (NCBI taxonomy): Eukaryota > Metazoa > Chordata > Mammalia > Rodentia > Dipodidae > Dipus > Dipus sagitta. The sequence goes on from CM070775.1 coordinate 62,354,755, forward strand.
ACAAAATATTGCCAAACAGAATACAAGAATATATCAAAAAGATTATTCACCCCAACCAAGTTGGCTTTATCCCAGGAATGCAGGGATGGTTCAACATACGCAAATCATTATATGATGTAATACATCATATAAATGGTCTGAAGGACAAAAAATCACATGATCATCTCAATAGATGCCAAAAAGACGCTCAACAAAATCCAACATCCTTTCACAGTAAAAATATTACAGAAACTGGGAATAGAAGGAACACATCTCAACATAATAAAAGCTATTTATGATAAACCTACAGCAAACATAATACTAATGGTGAAAAACTCAAAGCTTTTCTACTAAATTGAGGAACAAAACAAGGGTGTTCACTGTGCTCACTTTTATTCAATATGGTACTGGAAGTCTTAGCTATACCGTAAAGCAAGAGACATTCATAAAGGGGATAAAAATTGGAAAGGAAGAGATCAAATTATCACTATTTGCAGATGATATGATTCTATACATAAAAGACCCTAAAAACTGTAGCAGCAAACTGTTAGAGCTGATAAACACTTTTTGCCGGAGACAGCAAGCATGCCATTTCAGGACCACAAGGAATCGAGCACTGAAGAGCTACATGACACAGTTCCAGCCCAGCTGTCTCTTCCTTGAAGTCCAATGTGGCCCCTCTATAGAAAAATCTTTGGCTCTCTATGCCACAGATATCTGTGGTTTTCTGTATGTTTGTCTTTCTCTGTCTTTCACTTGGTTTCCCAATCTCTAAGTTTACTTTTCCAGTAAAAATTGGTGTTAGTGAAGTTCTGGACAATGTATCTGAAAGAGGCTCTGGCATAGAATTGGAAAAACAAGAAAATGGGTCAGAGATAATTGTTTTCCTTAAACACCTTAAAGAAAGTCAGGCATGGAGTGCAGCACACTTAGGAGGAAACAATGAACCTCCTGGAACAATGTAAAAATTTTTCTATGACTAATTTTTCTAAATGGTGGCAATTGCAGCAAACTATGACTCTTTACCAAGGATCCTTACAGAAAAACAACCGAAGTAAGAAGGAGTTCAGTCGGGGGGACCAAAGTCTAAGTATTGGAGAGACAGGAAAAGGAAAATTCAAAATCAATGATTGAAGGATAAATGGATCTACTGGATCAGTGATTAATGATGGAAAGCCCCATTTGTGGTTGTTTTGCCTCTCACCTTTAATATAGTAATTGAAAGTAGAAGTTCAGGAAATCACAAGTGCTTGACCGCACATACATGGGGAAAATGTAAAAATAGTTAATCATTATAGGGGCACGATGACTTTACTTGAGGTGAATAATTATGGGATTGTTTGATGATAAGGAATAACAAAAAGTTTCTATGAATTCTGTGAAATTGTACTTTCTTAAAGTTTGTTCTTGCATGACATGATCAGAAAATAAAAGACTGAGGCTAAGAGCTGTGGCAGCATAAGAAGTATAGAAGCAGGGAAAAACAGAGGACAGAGAAAAAGACAAAAAAATAGAAACAGAAAAAAAAAAGAGAAAAATAGAAAGAAAAAAAAAAGAGACAGAGAAGGAGGCAGAAAGAGAAAAATGGAAAAACTCAGCTGCCTTCAGCATTAGCCTGTCAGCTTGCATCAGAACTTGACTTTGAGTCGTTATTTTGCCGTTCCCTTTCACACCTCTCTTTGGGGACCCTCCTTCAAGCCAGTGCTGGACCCTGGAAACTTTTAGCAATGTAGCAGGATACAAAATAAACACACAGAAATTAGTAGCTTTCCTATATACTAATAACAAACATGCAAAGAATGAAATCAGGGAATCTCTCCCATTCCCAATTGCCTTAAAAAAAATAAAGTACCTTGGAATAAACTTAGCTAAGGAAGTGAAGGAGCTCTGCAATGAGAACTTTAAAACACCGAAGCGAGAAATTGCAGAAGACACAAGGAAATGGAAAGATATCCCATGTTCTTGGATTGGGAGAATCAATATTGTGAAAATGTCAAACTTACCAAAAGCAATCTACAAATTTAATGTGATCCCCATTAAAATTCCAATGGCATTCTTCACAGGAATGGGAAAAAAAATACAAAATTTCATTTGGAAGCACAGAAAAACCTCGAATAGCCAAAATGATTTTGAGAAACAAAAGTAAGGCTGGTGGTATCACCATACCCAATTTTAAGCTACATTACAAAGCCATAGAAATAAAAACAGCATGGTATTGGCACAAAGACAGACATGTAGATCTATGGAACAGAATAGAGGATCCAGATGTTAATCCAGGCAGCTATAGCCATCTTGTTTTTGACAAAAATGCCAAAAATATTCATTGGAGAAAATACAGCCTGTTCAACAAGTGGTACTGGGAATACTGCACTTGTGTTTCGTCATGCACAAGAATCAAATCTAAGTGGATCAGGGACCTTAATATGAGACCTGAAACTCTGAAATTGCTAGAGGAAAAGGTAGGGGAAACACTTCAACATACTGGCATAGGTGATGACTTTCTGAATATAACCCCAATTGCTCAGAAAATAAAACCTCTAATCAACTACTGGGGTCTCATGAAATTACAACGTTTTTATACAGCAAAGAACACTGTGAATATAGCAAAGAGACAACATATAGAATGGGAGAAAATCTTTGCCAGTTACACATCTGACAGAGGACTAATATACACAATATAGAAAGAACTCAAAACTTAAATAATAATAAATCAAACAACCCAATCAAAAAATGGGCTATGGAACTAAATAAAGAGTTCTCGCCAGAAGAAATACAGATGGCATATAAACACCTAAAAGAGTGTTCTACATCCTTAACCATCAGGGAAATGCAAACTAAAACTACTTTGAGGTTCCATCTCTCTCCTGTCAGAATAGCTACCATCAAGGAAACAAATGACAATCAATGTTGGCGAGGATGTGGTAAACGGGGAACCCTTCTACACTGTTGGTGGGAATGTAATCTGGTACAACTATTGTGGAAAACAGTGTGGAGGTTCTTGACACAGCTAAAAATAGATTTGCCATATGATCCAGCTATCGCATTCCTAGGCATATGTCCTAATGACTCTTCTCACTACCTTAGAAATCCTTGCACAACCATATTTATTGTTGCTGTCTTCATAATAGCTAGGAAATGGAACCAGCCTAGATGTCCATCCACAGATGAATGGATAATAAAGATGCAGTACATCTACACAATGGAGTTCTATTCAGTGGTAAAGAAAAATGAAATTATGAAATTTGCAGGGAAATGGATGGATCTGGAAAGGATTATACTAAGTGAGGTAAGCCAGGCCCAGAAAGCCAAACGTCACATGTTGTCTCTTATATGTGGATCCTAGCTACAAATGTATAGACTTGTGGTAATCTGGAACCAATAATCAGTAGCAGAGGCCCATGAGGTAGAAAAAGGCTATAAGGGAAGGAGGAGAGGGAAGGTCTTAAGAGGATGGCATTGTATATATGTAAGTATAAGAACAGATTACAGGGAGGGGAAAGGCCTAAGTGAGGTCATGGGAAGAGATTGTATAAAAGGTCAGGGGTGGGAGGGTCAATCAAAATTCAAGATATTCTGAATAAGATATATGAAAATCTACTTTCTTAATAATGGCACATCCAAAAGCCATAGATTGTTACTAGAAAATTTTCAGTGCCTGGGATGGGATACCTTCCAGTGAGTCATTGGCCAGGGTGGTCCCTGTTGCCTCCAAAACACTATGGGCTATTGTCAAGGCCCTTGGTTCCCCTTGAGAAAGGGATGGTAAGACCCTATTGCTGAAGACTTCACATGCCTGAGTGGCAAAGTCACTGAGAAATCAAGTTGGTGCTGAGCAGAAAGCCTTTTCCCTTTAGCCCATCCAATTGAAAGCTGGAAAAAGCTGCACTGTATGCAGCCCTATGGGAGACAGAAGTCATCAGCGGTGAAAACAGTGGACACTGGAAACCTCAAGTTTGGCCAGACAGGCCAAATGACTGAATGAGTGAAATAGTGCCATGTCTGCTCTGGGGGAAACAAACTGCTCTCTAATTGGACTGAATGCCCACTCTATGGGAGGGAATATGTGCCTGGTACTGAAAACCTAATCAAAAGCCTGTGGCAGGGGAGGTCATGAGCCTTAGGGGTATAAAGCCTGCTCTTGTCTGGGTAAATGCATATATTACTCTCACCAAACTGCCCTGAAAGCACTACACTTAATGTTCATACTCATATATTAATGCTACTCTCACTTGTAGTCAGAGAAGTTTCTAATTTCAGATGGCAATGACCTCTGGGATGACCCAAAAGGCAACATAGTGCTGAGAAGAATGGATGGAGGAGTGTCCAGCACTGAAACATATATATATATATATATATATATATATATATATATATATATATATACATATATATACATATATATGTGCACATATATATATATATATGTATGTATATATATATATATATATATATATACATATACATATATATATATAATAAAATAAATGAATTGAACAATTTGTTCACTACTGGCATGGGTGCAGAAACTCTGTCATTTCAATCTATTCTGGACAGCCTCAAAACTTCATATTGTGAAAATGATACATATATAATCAATTACCTACATGTCTTTCTGGACAGAGCAGTACCTGCATTACTAACTGTGTCATTACCACAGAAGCTGGGCAGCAAATTTGTCTAACCTATATGATCATACATCTCAGCTAACATTTCTAATGAACTCTATTACTATGCTTTACTATGCTTTAGATGATACTTTGCATATTGGGGCCTATACCTACGTAGCCACTAAACCTTTGCTTACTGAATTACAGATTTCAGGAGTTTCGCTGAACACTTTTAATGACATCATGAATAATCTAGGTAACTTAGTATTTTCAATTTGTAGAACAATGCCATTTAACCTTACCATTTATTTTTTCAGTGCTACATCTTAGAAATATACTCATCATCCTTATGGAGGTTACCAGAAGGATGCCATTTGGCTTCTAATATGTTAAATTGACTTCCAGCTTCACAACCAATTCCATGACTTGTATCTCTACGTTAACAATACCACAATCTCATGTCTTTGATTCCACAATATATGAAGCTAACCAATTCAATGACATCAGATATTATAGAGAGGCAGATGCCACTATACAAAACTAAACAGACCTCCTACAACATAACCAGACATAGTTTACCAACATGGACAATACTATCAAACAATATTTCCAAAAATATGATACATAGGTCAATCATGTGTCTCATGTGGAGCATGTTTTACAGACTGACACTCTGGCCTGGGTCTCTAAGGTTCAAGACATTAGACATTGCACCTTCTTGGACACACTTGGAAGGGTGATATCCCTGGACAAAACATGCATTTGGACTTGGAACCCACTTCACTGGTTTAAACAACTTCTTTATGCATGTGCTTTTACTGTTATATTAATTGTTTAAGAACATTGTTTTTCTTTTGCAGATGGGGATTGCCCAAAGTCATTGATAAGAAGACCAACCACTCTTTAGAACCCCCATTGGAACATACCTAATATGAAATATCTTTCCAAACACAGGTTTTTCTCCTATACATTTGGGAGATAGATTTTTTTTGGAGAATGTTGGAAACACTGTTTGGACTATGAGACTAGATGTATATTGTGTCAACTGATAAGATATACACCTCCATCTACTTGATACTTTTGTAAACAGAGATGGTCGGTAGTTATTGACATCGGGTATGAACAAAATAATTCCTTCTTTACTACAATTTTTTGTCATATCCTTCACCACATTTTGGCAATACATATTAGCCAATGACACAAACAAGTGCCTGTTGCAATGGTCAGATTTTAGTAGATTTGTGTGTCTCCAATACACATTATATGTATCCTGTCATGATCCAACAGATGATTAGACATGACCCTGATTCTGTTGCCATTATGCTAAATTTCTCTTAGAGTTCTATGGAACCTAATGACAGGAACCCACCATTTCCTGTTAGATTGTTGGAGGAATATTGTTTGACAGAGCTGGTATGACCTTTGGCTAAGTTTGGTTTATTTCAAATTTCTGCTTATTTGACTTCGAAATTGTACCAACAGTCTTTTATTGAATATAGGCTGTTGAAACAGCCTCATAATGTGATGCATTGAGTTGTTTTAAATTGGTGTTATAATATGATTGTTTGTTGTGTTTTTCATTTTGCTATGGACTTGCAGTGTTACAGCTTAACTTTTTGAGGGTTGTGATGCCCCTTCACCCCCCAGTCTTGGGGCATCGGGGGTAGGATGTTAGGAGTAATAGTTAAGTAAAATGAAGCACTCACCCAGCAGCAACATCATCACCATTCTAACAGGAGAGTACAACCAGAGACCAGCTGAGATTTTTATGTGAATCAGCTAACCCTAAGTTAGCTATCAGCAGCCAGGATGACTGAGAAAAAAATGGGTATAAAAACCCCAGCAAAAGCTTAGAACACTGTCACTCACCTCAGAGAGGCAGACTCCACATGCCCCTCTGTGTTGATACCATGAGAAGAAGCAGCTGTTGGGACCAATCAGGATCAGCAGCCTGGTATGGAATGGACAGAGCAGAACCTGGTTTCTTCCTGTGGGCCAAGTGACTTTGCAAGTGAGTGCCTCAGGGATTTAGGCTAGTTGAGAGGATAAAAGAGAAAGGGACCTTTTTAATTAACATCTGTGAAGAGGTAATAAAGTGTGACAATTGAATTAACATAATCCACCTCTTGACAACTGAGTTTAGCACTGGTGACACCACCCTAATATTATATAAAGTTATAAATGCCCCTGCAACAGGAGGTCAGACTCACTGATCACTTGGGAACTTCCAAATGTGGCTGAGTTTTTCTCTCAGCTGGGCCTAGGCTGGCTCAGCCCAGACTCAGGCCCAGGCCCAGCCAGGAGGAGCTCTGTCTAGGCCCTAGCCCAGGCCTAGCTAGGTGGGTGTCCTAGCCCTTGTTCTCTTCATGGGCTCTTTATCTCCTCCAGCTCCCCACATGGCAGGAGCTCCTTGAACTTTAGTTTTTCTTTTCTTTCCACATTTTTTCCCCAGATCCCTATCTGGTCACATGGGCTCCTGGGCTGTTACATATGGCCCACATGGGCTTTTTTTTTTTTTGGTTCATTTTTTATTTATTTGACAGAGAGAGAAAGGCAGAGAGAGAATGGGCATGCCAGGGCCTCCAGCCACTGCAAACGAACTCCAGATGTGTGCGCCCCCTTGTGCATCTGGCTAACATGGGTCCTGGGGAATCGAGCCTTGAATCGGTGTCCTTAGGCTTCACAGGCAAGCGCTTAACCACTAAGCCATTTCTCCAGCCCCCACATGGGCTTTTTATACATGGTGTACTTCTCTTCTCCATACATTGTTTCCCCTTACCTCTCAGCCATCCCCTTTCTGCAGTCCTATGCAAAATCTGAATAAAATGTGGTATTTTAAAAATCATTCTCTTGAATCTGGAATTGCAAATTCTTTGGTCAGTTTACAGATATGAACTCAGGGCTTCGTGTTCCAGGAAGCACCTCAGAACCCCAATCTTTCTGTTACACTTTCCTTTTATAAGGAACAAAAACTAAGAAAGCTAATGTCCAGGCTGTTGTTTTGTTTTGTTTTGTTTTTTAGCAGACAGCTTCCAGGTTTGCTGAAGTGAATTTCCAAACCAGGCACAGTTCTGGAAGAAGGAATATTTATTGAAGCCCACAGATCCAGTTCAAGTTTCATAATGGCAGAAGTTAGCCCCCTTTTACAGGACCAAGCAGAGTGAGAGAGAGAAAAAAAGCCATAAGCCAAATCCCAAAAGACACACCACACAGCATACTTCAGGAACTCTGGGTACTTTGCATATCTTTAGATTGGAATTGCAAATCTACCACCACACCTTAGGGATGGATCCTAAGATCCACCCAGTGGCACTTCCTCCAGCCAGGTGGCTGCAGATCCAAACTACAAGCTAATATATTGGGGGTCATCTATTCAAGCTACCACAGTCCATTCCTGGCCTCCAATAGATTCATAACCATCTCACATTGTAAATTATATTGTCCAAATTCAAAGGTCCCCATAGTCTTTACCAACTTAAGATAGTTTTAAAGTCCCAAGTCTACTCTGAGATTTAAGATTATCTCCTAGCTGTTAGTCCTGTAAAATCAAACATGTTATATACTTTCAACATATAATAGCACAGAGGAACCATTTTCAACTGCTATAAGACATAGCAAGAGAGATTAGAACAATACAAATTCCACAACCACCAAGCAAACATCAAACTTCTGAAGTTCAAGTCTGATATCATAACCAGTGACTGACAGTCTTTGGATTTTACAATTCCACCCCTGCACCTGGGCTGAGTAGCCAGGGAAAACTTCCCTAGCCAACAGCCTCCATGGTAGTTCTTGCATACTCCTGGTATATGCAAATATCTTTGGGTCTCCACGAAAACCATGGTCCATCTTCTAATGGCTTTGCCAGTCGATCAAGATAATCATGCCCTGCCTTATGCTGCATCTCAGCAGTAGCTCCTGGAACCATGTGTCATTTATGACCATTCCACACATTTTTAATGCTTCCAAAACCAATACCAGAAGAGTAGGACACAGCCATATTCTTAATTCATGGACAAAATAAATCATGACCTTGAAAAGCAGGTTCCTTGTCCAATAAACTCTTTTCCAAAGAGTTTATAATTCCATTATAGTATTTCCTCAGGCATCCTCTCAATTGTTTTAATGTAAAGCAATTGGGCCATCTTTCTTAACATTGCTAGTGTGTTTTACAATAGCAGCTTCAGTAACCTAAAATCAGTCTCAGTGCCTATAATTTTAACTTGCTTCAAGATTTTGAATTTAAGTATTAAATCCCACAGTCCAGTATCTTTAGCCAAACACAACAGTTCATTACAAATTTAACCTTGACCATATTCTCTGGGCCTGGGCAGCAGAATGCAGCCAACACTTATTCCAGTAGCTCAATCCCAACCAAGTCCTCTGCAATCTGTCCTTCTGCTTAAAAAGTTCATAAGCCAAGTCACCAGACCCCCATAACACTACCACAGAGGCTAAACATAGACACTATACCTAAAATTAAGGATTTCTCAACTGTTTACAGTCTCTTAAGGATGCTCTAAGATTTTTATATAGGGACAAAGTCTTAATCTAAATTCAGCTTACATAAGACACAGGTGATGTCCTGTCCTGGATGGGTCAAAATGTCATAGGCACAGATGTAATTCATATTCTTTGGAGGTCAAACCAGGTTAGAAATAGACAAGACCCTATCACCTTGTGTATTACAAATGAGCAAAATAAATTTCCTATGAAAAATAAATGAACAATTTCAAAATAAGACAAGAAATGTCAGGTTGCTTAGTTTCTGCTCTGTCATTTCGTTTTGCTCTTATTTATTATTATATGCTATTTAATGTTATAAACTGGACTCTGGAAAAGGAATGGTTCCCCCTTTATCTCAGATCCCATGCAAGTTTAAACCATGTCTGATCCTTGTCTCTAACAAGGAAAAGGGAGTAAAAAATAGCTTTTTAACTTTGGTTCTCTTTATAGTTTATCTCTTTTGAATATATAAAGTCACCTCTGTCAAATGAAATTTCTCATAGACAAAAAGGCCAAATGGGTAAACTGAGTTAATGTATTTGACCAGATTACAAACTCCTTAAATAAGACAAACATCAGACTTACCTAAAATGTATCAGGGAGAAACTGATATGATAAAAAGACATCAAGTAAGTGATTTCTCTCATCTATCTCTCTCTGCCAAATATTAACAAAGGTTATGATCCTTATATTTAAGCTAATAATACCAGAGATTACCTTGAAAATAAGGCCCTTTAGTTCCTAGACCATTCTGAAACATTCACAAGTAGAGGGACCCATATCTCAGGCTCCCACACAGCAGAGAATGGAAAGCAGTACAAGGACCTCTCCCCAAGAAAGGCATTTAGGCTGTCAAGACAGAAGTAAATGTGGGAGTCTTCACACTTTGGCCTATCTTTCCAGTTGCATTTCCTATATGCTGTGAGGTAAGGCACATATATGGCTGGGGGTGTGCTGGAGGTACTTGGGCTTGGAAGCTGACCTTGTAAGATGAGCGTGAATATCCTATCTTGGACCTTCCTTGTTCCAGGAGTCACATAGATTGCACTATGTGTCCCCTATTGAATGGGGAGAAAATGGAAATTTGAGTTAGGACTCCTGGAGAAAGGAGGTTTAAAAAAAAAGCTCTAATTTCTTCTCCCAAATCTGGTCAGAGGTACATCCACTTTCTATGAGAAGATGTGAGACAGGACTAGGCATAACCTGACTCTAGACTCTTCACTTTCCTCTGCTTCATTTCAGATGGGACAATCGACGTCCAAGATACCCCAAAAGTCTCTGTTACCCTTTCTCCTTAAAAACTGGGCTTATTTAGATATTGCAGGGAGAATAGGTATTGTGCATAACTTTTTTCCAGAGAATAAAAAAGACAATTAGAAAATATGCTAATGCAACTCCAGATACATTGGAGGAGGAAATAATTCTCCTCCTCCTCCTTCTTCTTCTCTCTTCTTCTTCTTCTTCTTCTTCTTCTTCTTCTTCTTGTTATTATTATTATTATTATTATTATTATTATTATTATTTTGGTTTTTCAAGGTAGGGTTTCACTCTAGTCCAGGCTAATCTGTAATTCACTATGTAGTCTCAGGGTGGCCTCGAACTCAGAGTGATCCTCCTACCTCTGCCTCCTGAGTGCTGGGATTAAAGGTGTGTGCCACCACGCCCAGCAGGAAATTCTTCTTAAAGATAAATTTGGAACTAGTCAACACCTGATATTCATAAGAAATTACAAAAATTAGTAGCCAAACAAGATGAGAGTTTAAAACAGTCGCTCCAAGTAGCAATTTCTGTTTCTTTTATTTTAATTTTTTTGATTATTATTTATTTATTTATTTGAGAGAAACAGACAGAGAAAGAAAGAGGCAGATAGAGAGAGAGAAAGAATGGGCATTCCAGGGCCTCCAGTCACTGCAAACGAACTCCAGACGCATGCGTCCCCTTGTGCATCTGGCTTACATGGGTCCTGGGGAACTGAGCCTCGAACTGGGGTCCTTAGGTTTCACAGGCAAGTGCTTAAGCCACTTCTCCAATTTCTGTTTCTTATAATCAGGAAGCCAAGGAGGAAAAAAAAGACCAGAAAGGGAGATGAAGAAAAAAAGGATAGGAGTCACCAGGAGATCATAATGGTAATGTAGGTTGCTCGGGGAAGGGCCCCTCCATTGAAACATTTAATTGGATAAAATCTAAAATATGTTTATTTGATGCCAAGGTTTTAACCAGTATAGAAACTGAGTCTTATGGTTAAGGTGCCACTCAACAGCTCACTGATGCTAATTTGTTATGAATTAAGGGGTATAAAAACTGGCTTTAAGGCTTTCAATAAAATAAATTAGGTTCCTTTGTAAAGAATTTAACTATTGGAAAAACTGAGTCTCAAAATAAAGGTTTATCACAAGATTTAATAAATTATGATTAACTGATTTTATTTCAGTCACTATAACTTTTTTTATTTATTTGAGAGAGAGAAAGAGAGAGGCAGATAGAGAAAATGGGTGTTCCAGGGCCTCAGCTGCTGTAAATGAACTCCAGATGCATGCACCACCTTGTGCATCTGGTTTACATGGGTCCTGGGGAATCAAACCTGGGTCTTTTGACTTTGCAAACAAATTCCTTAGCTGCTAAGCCATCCCTACAAACCCACTATAACTTTTATCCTTCTGTTAGGTAAAATATGTTGGGATAGCTTGCCTAAGTTTATCAAGTTTAAGTCATGGGTAAGACATAAAATTGTTTTATGTTAATAAAAGTTCATATCATAGATAAGAGCAATTGATATCCAAGATTAAGCCAAAAACATTGGTTTGTCAAACAGTGATTCTCTCTTTCAACACAGATTTGTCAAGGTTTGTATTACAGCCTAGATGTTTTAGCTCAACAATGTCCAGATTCTGCTTTATCATATGTAAAGTAATTATTTCATTTCTGGCATCTCAAATTCAGTGCTTACAACAAAATTAACTCTTAAGACATATGCCCTGCTTTAGGGTGCAGCCTAAGGCTCAAACAATGGTCTTCATATGAGAGAAATAATTTCAAGCTCTGTGGTTCTATTTCTAACATTCCTGTGGAGACAGGTCTCTGGACTAATCATAGAATTTTTTCAAAGACAGGTGCCAAGACTTTATACTGTCTTACTTGTCTTTTTTCTGACAATTTCCAAGTTAAATTAATTGATCTAGATATATATTGTTTTCAGGACTGGTGATGGATTCTACCTGTATTATTGCTATTAAACATTTTAAGGACAACACATGCCTGTTTTCTATGCTTCAGATATGGTCTGTACCATCATAGGCTAACTAAGCTTAGATGGTTAGACAAAATAACTTAAAACATTTGTGTCATTCTTTAACTGGATATGTTCTGATAATCAAATATGCTACATATGTACACCCTTTGATGTTTGTGTAACTTCCTTTCTAAGTATTCTAATAACCTATGTAGAAGCCAAAGCCAATTAGATTCATAGAAATTCACTAAAAAGGCTAATATTTTGGCCACTGAGCCCAAGTCATGAAGCCACTGGAGATGATGGGATGCTTCTACACTGCCCCACATAGGTTACCTGTCTTCCGGATCAAGGAGGATACAGAGACCCAGAAACAAAAGACAAGATATCAGTATACAGTCTGAAACAGGAGGTCACAACTGAGGGGAAATCAGTCCTCCTGGCTTCCAAAAGAAGGGAACAACTAGTTGGACAGCATGGGTTGACTCATCCTAACAGACAACACCAGTACCGGAGAAGCCATAGGGCTCCTCCCAGGTCCCTAAAGTCTCCTTTGGAGAGCCATTAGTGACCACCAAAATCAATCCTTGATTAAATTTTGAATACTTGCTTGGTCTTAAACATTCACAGAGAAATGTATAACCAAAGATAAAGGGATACCTCAAATATTATATGAGTGGCCTATTAAGTAACACAAGAGCTTTCCAAGAAGGAAAACAAATAAGGCCTTAAGACATGTTGTCCCTTCTCTAATAGTTCTATTCTACAATCAGGTAAAGCAACCGTAGTTGTCAAAATGGTTATTTTCAAATCTGAAATATAAATGGATGACTCTAACCAAGGGTCACTTAGTTCAAAAGACTTCCTTATGCTGAAAACAATGGTGAGTGCCTTCTAACTTGTACCAGGACATCATTAAATAAGTCTTGAGGCCAAAAATGTATTTATACAGCCCTTAATGGCACCCAGTGGCTCTATATGGTACCAACCTTTGGCCCTGGCTATCCCAAGGACAAATTAAAGAGGTACATTTTGGAAGGCTATTATGCAAAATAGGAAATATTCACCATTATCAAGATTAAATGTTGTGTGTATATTCCTGATATCTCTGCTAACATATCTTCTGTTTTACAAGCCATCCAGAAGCAGATTGTGATCATGTCAAACACTACTGTGCCATTTGATGAACAGTTCTGGGGGAAAGTCTCAGTCAGCTCATGTTCAGATGGTCCTGAGACAATCAACTCCATCTACCTGGAGCATTGCTTTGAATGCTCCCCAAGCCCTAGAAGTCCACAAGAAGGAAACCATTAAAGGGGACCAGTTTGCTCCTCATTAACTCCTTTTATTCTTTCTCTCCAACATTTTTCTTCCAAGACTATTTTCCTTCATTCTACTAATACACTTTCAGGGTACTTTAGAATAGTTCCCCCATCTGGTAGGGACTCTCTAAGTGCCATATTTCTACACCCCTGTTTAGCCAGAAGATCTGATATCATCATCCACTTTTCTTTAACAGCAGTTAGATTGTCTTCTCATAAGAGAGGGCATGAGAAGTGTTACAGCTAGGGTGACTATACCTCTGAAAGTAAAATAGACAGGAAAGTCTGCATTTATTAGAAATCAAAGATGATCTGACTTCTTACCTATCGCCTAGTTCCTGAGACCTTGTTTTTCCACAAACAACAAGGACCCCTCCTGGGAGGGAGGTCTCTCATATGATTTAAACATTGTGTTTGGTCACTTGGTGTCAGGGCTAGCTTGTTCCTGATATAGCCACTTGCCCTAACCAAACAGCTTTCCCTCTGGTTCACCTGAGCTGGAAGATAGCCCACCACTATAAGGTTATTAGTACTTTTGCAAGAGAAGGGCAGACTCTCCAACCACTTTGGAACTTCCAGCTGTGGGTGAGTTTTTCCTTCGGCTGGGCCAGGCTAAGCCAAGCAGAAAGCCCCCTAGTCCTTGGGCTCCTTTACTCCCTCTAGCTCCCCACATGGCAGGAGCTCTTTGAATGTTCTCTCCTCTCTCTTTTCTACATGGTTTTCCCAGGCCCCACACATGGGTTTCTTTCTTTGGCTCTGCACTTCCCTCAATAAATATAATAATATTAAAAAAATAATAATTTAAATAAAGTAAAAAGACAGTCTACAAAATGAGAAAATATGTGTGAGCCATATATATTCTTATCCAAAATATATTTAGAAGGAGCTTAGCATCCAAAATATATTTGAATTCCTCCTAAAATACAACAGAAAAAATGGATATGCATGGCTCAGGAGGTGAGTTAGCTCGTCAAAGCACTTGTCATACAAGTATGAAGGACAGATTTGTTCTGAGTTTGATTTTCCAGCACCAACTGAGCATGGCCACTGGGGGGAGCAGAAACTAAAGAGTTGCTGGGGCTCATTTTTCAGCCAGTCAGACTGAAAATGGCAGACCTGGGTTCAAAGAGAAACTCTGTCTCAAGAAAATATGTGGATGAGTGATGGATGGGGTACCCAGTGTAATACTCTGGCCTTCATATTTGCATGTGCATGCACACACACACACGCACACGCACACACACACACTCAGCAACAATACCACCACCGCCAACACACATACCATACCATACCATACACACTGCACATGGACATGCACATGCCAAAAAAATAGAAAAAAAGGAAAAGGAAAAGAAAAATGGGCAAAGAATTTGAATAGACACTTTTTCAAATAAAAAGTATTATCCTCTGTCATTAGGGAAATAAAAGTACAAGGATCGATATAATTTTTAAAGAAAGGAAATTAACAAGTATTGGTAAGCATATGAAGAAACTGACACAGTAATGCAGCCTGTGTGGAAAACAATTTCCTCATTCCTGAAAAAGTTAAATATAAAATTAGCTTTTGATCCAGTAGTTCACCCTTAAATACATGCCCCAAGGATTGAAAATAGGGATTCAAACAGATATTTTGCCAATATTTACTGAAACATTGTTTCTAACAACCCAAAGATGAGAACAGCCTGAGTGCCCATGAAGATAAAAGAATAAAGTGTGGTGTGTACACATACTTAGATATGATTTAGCCATCAGGAAGAAATAACATTCAGGCACATGCTATAGCATGAGTGAACTTAAAAGCATTATACTAACTGAAATAAGCAAAAGGTGAAAGAACAAACATTCTATGATTTTATGTATGCCAAGTTCCTGCTGTAGACAAAATCATAGAGATGGAAAATAAATTCTAAGTCTTACTTAGGTCCTGAGGAAATGGGGAAACTGATGGAGAAAATATTGCTTATGGGCCATAGAGTATCTGTTCTGAGAAATTAAAGGTTCTAGAAACAAATAGTGGTGATGGTTACACACTCTGAGGATACTAGTGCATTGAATCACAAACCTAACCTGTTTATAGTGGCAAGTTCGTACAATATTTATTGCTGTACAATAAAAATAACAGGAAAAAGTATAATTTAATCTGGTGATAAGTGGGCAAAACATATGAACAGAAATTCAGAAAATATGAACCCTTATAGGTAATAAACATGATTAGCTGTTCTGCCCCATTAGTAATAAAGAGAATGCAAGTTAAACCTATAAGAAAATATTTCTTGCCCATCAGATCAGAAAGCACTGAGAAATTGACAATGAGGACTGAGGGTAAGCCAGCATGCGAGCACATATAACAGCAGGGATGCTTGTACACTGCCAGAGGTGGTGTGAAGTCCAGGTCAATGGTATTTAACTAAAGGTGGAGCACATGCCCTTGAGCCCAGCCATCCTTGTCCTGGATATACATCCTACAGAATAAAATATGTTGTACATCACTGCTCATAGAAACTGTCCTTGCAATGCTCAAAGTAATAAATAAATCAAATGTCTATCAAGAGAACAATGAAAATTTATTTGTGGTATAATCATAAAATTAAAGACTACAGCAGTGAAAATAAACAACCAAGAGCTAAAATATCCTCATGGATGAAATCTATAACACAATGCCAAGTAAGAGCTAGAAAATTTCAATAGGAAACATAAAAAGGATACCCAATTATAAATACATATATATATATATATATATATATATATATATATATATATATATATTAATTGACAGCTTCTATACTTACAGACAATAAACCATGATATTTCCCTCCCCTTCTCCACTTTCCCCTTCACAAATCCACTCTCCATCATATCCCCTCCCTCTCTCTATTAGTCTCTCTTTTAATTTGATGTTATCATCTTTTTTTTCTATTATGAGGGTCTTGTGTAGGTATTGCTTGGCTCTGTGACATCATGGATATCAAGCCCGATTTCTGTCTGGACAGTTGCATTATAAGGAGTTGTACCCTTGCCTTGGCTCTTGCATTTTTTCTGCCACCACTTCCACAATGGACTCTGAGATGTTTCAGTGCTGGGCATTCCTCTATCCCTTTTTCTCAGTACTATGGAGCCTTTTGGGTCAAGTATATCCAATTTTCTTGCAAGCACTTTTCATTATATTCTCTACCTTCCTATATTTAGCAAAATAGTAAGATATAAATATGAATGATAATTATCAAATCCAAAACAAAGCCTGAATCTGCTGGAAGTGGGGGAAGATCAGAAAGGATGAAATAAATAAAAATTATTTCAAAAAGCTGTCAGTGGGCAGAGCTATTGATTGTATTAAATTTAGAGCTTTTCTGTGTTTCATCATGTCAAGGTAACCTCTGAAAAGAAAAAACCACATATGTTTTTCAAGTACACCTTACCAAAGGCCCTATGTCTGCCATTACAGATACTGAGCTACTACAGAATGTTATCTCATTGTGGGTAAGACATATGCAAAAATACATGATATGAAAGCTTATAAATACCAAGCTGCATAATGTACAGACTGAGAAGGTCACCTCTAACCTCTGTACCCACGTCCTGGAAAATTAATTCCATAAAACCTTGACAGTAAACATAAATGCAGGGGATAAAATTTATATAATTACTTCTCAATTCTGCATATAATGTCTTGAGAATTTATGTCTGCTTAATTTTCTTGTTACTATAAGTCATGGAAAATTATTCCATGAGCAGGATGCCTGGATATCATGGAATAAAAGCTTCATTCACAGGTGTTCACACACATGCTGCAGTGGCTCTGATCCACATTGCCAGCTTAATGTTCAACCTGGTTTAAATATGCCATAGAACACTCTATCCATCTTTTCACTTAGTTATTTTCTTATTCTCCGGGTTCGAAAGTTTAATAACTGCCCAAATGTAACTTCTATATGAAAACTCACACCAACATCTGAGAAATAGAAAAGGCTACTAAATGAGTGTCTAAAATAAGAACTCACCAACAGTGAATGAGTGTTCCTACTTCTCTACATCCTCACCAGCATTTATTTTTATTTCATTTTTTGATGTTTACTATCCTTATTGGGGTAAGGTGGAATCTCATAGTTGTTTTAATTTGCATTTCTCTGATGATTAGGGATGATGAACATTTTCTTAAGTGTATGTTTGCCATTTCTATTTCTTCCTCTGGAAAAAGATAACTAATATACAAGAGTTAGAGATAAGAGAGAGAGAGAGAGAGACAGGGAGTAAACTGCCTGTTCAGCTCTTGGCCCCATTTTGTGAGTGGGGTGTTTGACTTCTTACTGTTTAGATTTTTGAGTTCTTTGTAAATTCTAGAGATTAGGCCTCTATCAGTTGGATAATCCACAAATATTTTCTCTCATTCTGTGGGTGATCTATTGGCTTTGCTTATTGTATGATTGTCTGTAAAGAAACTCTTCAGCTTCATGTGATCCCACTGGTTGAGTGATGGTTTAAGTTCATGAGCTACTGGGGTTTTGTTCAGGAAGTCTTTTTCCATTCCTATATCATGGAAAGTACTTCCTAAATTTTCATCCCGTAGTGTTCTAGTTTCTTGTCTTATATTGAGATCTTTGATCCATTTGGACTTGAGTGTAGCGCATGGTGAAATGTGTGGATCAAGTTTCAGTTTCCTGCACATGGTTATCCAGTTTGTCCAGCACCATTTGTTGAAGATGCTGTCTTTTTTCCAGCCTATATTGTTTGGGCCTTTATCGAATATCAAGTAGCTATAGTTGCTTGACCCAAAGTCTAGGTCCTCAAGTCTATTCCATTGATCTATACTCCTGTTTTTATGCCAGTACCATGCTGTTTTTATTACTATGGCTTTGTAATAAAGCTTTAGATCAGGTATGGTGATGCCTCCAGAGGTATTTCTTTTGCTGAGGATATGTTTGGAAATCCGAGGCCTTCTGTCTTTCCATATGAAATTTGAGATCACTTTTTCTATCTCTGTGAAGAACACTGTAGGGATTTTAATTGGAATTGCATTAAATCTGTATATTGCCTTTGGTAGGATTGTCATCTTCACAATGTTAATTCTGCCTATCCAGGAACATGGGAGGTCTTTCCATTTTCTCAAGTCGGCCTCAATTTCTTTTTTGAATGTTTTTATGTTTTCGTTGTATGGATCTTTCACTTCCTTGGTTAATGTTATTCCAAGGTTTTTTTTTTTTTTTCTGTTGCAATTGAAAATGGGACTATGTCCCTTATTTCTTTATCTGTATCTTTGTCATTTTCATAAAGGAATGTAGGATGGTACAACCACTTTAGAAAGCAATATGGAGACTTCTGAAAAAGCTAAGTATAGAGATACCAACACACCCAGTTATTCCCTTACTTGGGCATCTACCCTAAAACCTTCAAACCACAGGCTAGAGAGATTTGCTCAACCATGTTGATAGCAGCTCAATTTGTAATAGCTAAGTGCTGAAATCAACCCAGATGTCCATCACTAGAAGCATGGATAACTAAGAGGTGGTATATCTACACAATGGAATTCTATACAGCAGTAAGAAAAAATGACACAATGAAATTTGAGGAAAAATGGTTCAACCTGGAACAGATCATTCTCAGTGAACTTACCCAATCACAGAAAAAAAATCGCCACATAGTCTCACTCATCTACAGCACCTAACCTGAATCTACCCAAGATACCTTACATACCCAGCAAGCATCTCCTAGACTAGACACTAGGATGGAAGGGGAGGGAGGGGAGGGCATCAAAGGGGTGGGAAACACAAATGTAGACCCAAACGGCAATGGTACCATAATTTTCTACTTACAAAAAGACAGACCAAATGGCTGATCCTTCACCAGGCCCTTACAGGGAACACCTGAACCACTGGAGAGGGTAAGATCAAGAGTAACCTTAATCTTCTACATCGTCCCTCCCTCACTTCCCCTCTCCCTCTCTCTTTCTCTCTTATCTCTAACTCCTGTATATTAGTTATCTTTTTCCTTATTTTCTTAGTGGGAACTGACCTGTAACTCCCAGAACCAGCATGGGGCTATCATCCACAATGAGCTTTTGATCAGAGAGACCTACAAGGTTTCCTAAAAGACAGACAGTTTTCTGTCAGAGTACTTGATGACCCACCAAAGGCTAGTGGTAAGACCCTACTGCTGAAGACACCTTATGTGATTGACATGCAAATTAGAATGGCATGGCTGGAAGTTGGAAGAGAGTCAGTCCCCAGACAGTCAGCGCGTCTAGTGCCAGAAGGTGCTACATGGGCGACTGGGGGAAAATGACCAATATCTGTCCAAGCAATGCATGGTCTAACCTACTAAGCAGCAAATAACTTGTTGTGATGCCCACACAAGTGCAGTGGTGGCACACAGCCATGGTGGGGAACCAACTGCTCTCAATTTGGCTAACTGATCCCCTCACTGGTATGGGACCCATAGCTGGAGCTGGGAAACAAGTCAGAACCATATCCAAACATAAGCCCACTCTCCAGTATCAAGCTGCCATCAATTGTGGGATACAAGAGGGCCTACACCTATTAAATTCTCTATATAAAAAAAATAGGGTTATCTCATTTGTCCTGATGCTAACTTACTCTCCGTTGGAGAATCTGCTTTTCTTTTTCAGATAGATGTAGATCCTAAGGAGAGAGGCACCCCATCATACCTCAAAAGGGCCCTGGATGAAACATAGAAAAACTGGTGAAACAAGCAAGGGGGCTGTTTTCCTGATGAACCGGATACCAGCACAAGGGTGAAGGAGATCAACACAGAGAAAAATCAACTCCTACCAAATCAGAGAGCCAGAGCCTCAGAGGCCCTCAACACATCATCACTGAAGCAGACCAAAAATGAACCCAACATGGCTCAGGGAGATTTTGCGGAAGAGGGGGTGGAAAGAATGTCAAAGACAAATGTTGGGTCATGATATGCAGAGACATTTATCTTACCCAAAACTGTGGGCTAACTTCCCAATGCATGACCCATATACCTCTACAAGGAGGGGCCAAGGGGAGGGGGTAGGTCATGGATGAGCCTAATAATGGTACCAAACTGACTGTATTTGCTGAATACAAAACTAACTAATAAAGAAAGAAAAAAATTAAAAAATAAAATAAAATAAGAACTCACAAAATTAGACATAGATATTAATATAAATTCATTTTGTATTTAACCAAAGATTTTTATTTCCTCTATCCTTGAAGGAACATGGAAGAAGTGCTTATTATCAATTTTACTACAGGACTAAACCAAGGTTTCATGGCTGGTTTGACTCAAGTCATACACCAGGCCTGAGTTAGGCCTGGTAACTGAAAAGAATTGCTTCACTTAATGTTCACAATTATATATAATATTAATAGTTTCTATTTTGTTATGCTTGGGAGCAGTCATGACACAAACTAAAACTGCACATTTTAGTCCCTGTGTGGTTTGTGGCACCTGAGAATATCTCTGTCCATGATACTGCACCTAACCCAAGCCAGAGAATGAAACCAAGTCCTTTTCTATTCTGCCTCCTTGATGCAGGAGTTCCCAACTGGAAGATACAGTGTCAATGTGCCAAATTGAAAAAATGGTCACAGAGACATTTCTTCATGTATTTTGAATATTTCCATTATTG
This sequence comes from Dipus sagitta, assembly GCA_036346955.1. Taxonomy (NCBI): domain Eukaryota; kingdom Metazoa; phylum Chordata; class Mammalia; order Rodentia; family Dipodidae; genus Dipus; species Dipus sagitta. The sequence continues at coordinate 62,376,010 of CM070775.1, forward strand.
AATAAATGCTCACTTACATAATTGCATGCTTTCTAATACTGATTTCCCTCAAATTACATTTTCCCCCAATGGATTTTAAGCTACTTCCATTACAGAAAAGTAAAAAGAGTTGTAATTTCAGCAATTTGCCATTTTCCTACTTTTGAGTTAGTTTTATTCATTGTATTTGAAGGATAAATAACTCCATGATATTGAAATATTTAAGGTGAAAGAGATGTCAAGATTTTCAACACAAGAAAACATACCTAATATGCCATACAAGGTAGCTTAGAAAACAGAACCACCTTTTGTAGACACATACACTCTTGTTTAACTACCAGCACTTTCCATTTCCCAATTTCTGCCCTATAACATACCACCCTGTGTTTACTGGTGCTATGCTCGAATAACAGTGTTACAGCACACAATTCCATGTAGTGAATGCTCTGAAAAGTTTCATACAAAAAGAGGTTCCATCAAGAAGCAAGGGTGACAAATGGTCATGAAACTTGAGAGCTAGCGCGTCCTGACACTTGGTGGGTCTTCTTGTGTTTCAGAGCCTAAAGCATGGTGCAATTGCACCAAGAACCCTGCAGTGGGCCAACATACTGCCTTCACATTGCTGCAACCATTCCTGAGAGACTGCTTTTCAACTGATTTAGTAATACACCTTCAGTTCACCAGCTTTCCCATGGCTAAAGCTCACATCATATAAAGCAGAAACATTTTCTACCAAGAGTGAACTTTGAACACTAAGATTAGTTGGGAGAATTTGTTATTTCTATGTTGTACTTTTTTGAGGTATTTTTTATTTGTTTGTTTTTAATGAAAGGAAAGGTCCCCTCATGCCTTGTTAGGCTTTTTGTGAAAGGGTGGTTTGAAAGCCTATCTCTGACCCATGAGTCCTCCTGTGCATTTATTTAGAAAGCTAGATCTGGACAAGTAAAGAACAGCAGGTGCTATGATCATTTAAGGTCTCCGTTTTCCCAGCTACTAAAAATAGATCCCCATAAAGGATTGAGAGGAAATCACGTGTCACTCAGAACACTTTTTAAAATAATGCAAAGACACTGGAAAACTCATTTGAGTTTTTGATAGTAATGGTAGAACCCTTTTAGTAACTCAGCTCTGGAAAAATCACTCCCAGGGCATGAGTAATGAGACAATATCTGTCACTTACTCAGCACTTACTATGTACCAGGAATTGTCCTAAGTGGCACACACAGTAAATCACTTCTCTGTCTCCACAAGTCAGTGAGGCATATTCCACTAATAATGTCACTTGACAAATAAGAAATCAGAGGCATAGAGAGGTTAAGTAATTTGGCCAAAGGAATGCAGATTTAGCAGTAGAGCTGAGTGTCCACTGTTGATAATGCAGCTCCCGAGCCCATGTTTTCTTTTCTGACCCAATGTACTATACTGCAAGGCTGGGTTTCAATCAATATTCAACTCAAAACTTTACTCCAAAACAAAAACATGAATTTTAAATAATGTTTGTTACCTTTTGATAATTCCATACACTATAATTCATTTTCCCTACTTATTATTAAGAATCTATTTGGTCCTAGACACTACCATAAGGAGTAAGATCAGAGAAAATAAAACAATAGCTTTAAGAGGCTTGGATACTCTCTGGAAAGAGAAAAACAGATAAATAGATGAAGGAAAGAGCAAGAAGCCCAGGGTACCATAAAATATAATACATTTGCAGTTTCAGAACATACAAAATTGATAAAACTGTGAGAGAAACTGTAAGAAAAGACATGAAAAGAACTTTCTGCGTTTTAAAGGCTGAAATGTGGACTTTATGCCTCCTGCCAAACCTGGAGTGTCTTCCTAAGTCTGATGTTGATGGCAATTTTATTCAAACATTTTCCTTAGCGTTAAGTTATAATCCCAGTATCACCTTTATGGCTTTAATATTTTCTTTGATACTTGAAGACCAGTGTGAAGGTTGATTTCAGCAATTCTTCATTGTAGCAAAGACATTATGTTTAGCATCTTCAGGCAATGCAAATGAATGAAACCCCAGCACAGAAATCTATCCAGCCCAGTCAGTCTGAGCCTGCAGGTATAAAATGATTAAAATATGTGCCAGCACAATGAAATGTCCAGCTCTTAAAAACCTAGGTCAGCACACCTTTAATCCCAGCATTTGGGAGGCAGAGGTAGGAGCATTGCCTTGAGTTTGAGGCCATCCTGAGACTCCATAGTGAATTCCAGGTCAGCCTGGGCTAGAGTGAGACCCAACCTCAAAAAGCCAAAAAAAAAAAAAAAAAAAAAAAAAAAAAGAAAAAGAAAAAAAAAAAAACCTAGGTCGGGCTCCATGTGCACTTTTCAGAGCATACCTACAAGCTTCAGTGGAGAGAATCCAAGGGGAACAGGAAGACCATTGTGCTGGGAAGACAACTGCCAGCTTTTCACAGACTGATTATACTTGAATTGAAGTCAGCCTTAGTTCAAATATCCTCCACCTGAGGCTTTCTGCTTCAGGGTTCAGTACAAACTGACACCAGAACATTCTTGAGGAAAGATTTAACCTAAGGGCTGAAGCTACTGAGTTGAAATCTGCTGTCATTTAGAAAATAGCTTCTCATATCTATTTCATTTTCCTGCTCTACTTGATGGAACTCCTGGCTCTCTTCTCACCATGAGACTGTAGACACTGTAAAAACAGTGATGAAACCATTGCAGAGCTCTTCCCAGCATCAGTGACGCTTCATATATGCTTTGGATTATGTAATTTTTAAAGAGAAAGGCAAAACATAGCACAGATAAGGTAAATGGGTTCCTGCCTGCCTCTATTATATGGGCTTGGACTGTTTGAGATACTTTTCCTTAGTATCTCTTCTTCAAAATGACAATACTTTCTATTTTCATCTTATTAGGAGATACTGGTATCCATTTTCAAAACTGTATTCACTGACCTTCTGAGCTCTTAAACATAATCTTTATTGAGTTTCTCCCATAGAAATTGGGGTCAGTTTTCATTTCCTCATACTCCATTGCACCCACCATCACCACAAGTCTATAGGACAACCTGTACTATGAAAAGTATTAATCTTGTGCGTGCCTCCACTAACTAAGCCTCAACGCTGAGACCCACTTTCTGTTTAGTCCCGGGGCCAGTCAGCTCTTCCCTCTCCTTCTCAGATGTCCATCAGCCACTTGTAAACTATGAGCATCACATGGTAGGTGTTGTGGAACAACCATGCACGTGGTCAGTCCTCACCCCTGTCTTGCACTGCACAGGCCTTACCCTGTAGCTCTTGCATTTAGAAATGAAGACACAGTGGGCAACCTCAGTATGAGCCTGGTTTCCTGAGCAGCCCTGACTTTGAACAGCAAGAGTTTTTCACTCAGCCTTTCCTCAAGTTCTCATTCTGATGATGAAAGATACTGGCTCCAAGCCACCCCCTCTGAGGCTGCTTGTATGGCTGAACCATGCTCAGCAGGGGTGGTAATGTCACACAGGTACAAGAACATCCATGCTTTTTCAAAGCTTCCAAGGTCTGGCTGACCCCACCAGCTCCATCTCTGCCTATCTGCTGGTACTATTTCCCTGGAGACCCTGTGAGTCTCTCCCACCACTCCAGGTTCAGGTTATTTTCCTATCACACTATCTTAAAAGTAGCCATTCCTCAGGTGGATTCATTGTGTGCTAGGCACTATTCAATATTGTGAGTGTGTGCGTGTGTGTGTGTGTTCATGTGTGCACAAATACATGCTTTTCAATTTTTATAAGGCTGTGTGTCAGAACTGTTATTCCCATTTTACCAGTGGAGAAGCTGAGGCACTGAGCCATAACTTACTTAAAGTCACATGGCTAGGAAGACAGAAACAACTTTTGAAAGCAGAAAGTCTAGATTCTACATGCTTAACCTTCATACTACTTGTGGAGGACGAAGTAGTGTCACTTATATCAAAGGCTGAATGAACACTACTCAAAGACATCCACTGCTAAGGATACTCAGCTCTACATGAATGTTTAAAGCTTGCAACACTAACCAGGCGTGAGGCACATATCTGTGATCCCATAACCGAGGAAGCTGAGGCAGCATGACAGCAAATTAGAGGTCGAGCTAGACTAATAGTGAGATCTTGTTACAAAAAAGCAATGATAATAATTGCTATTATTAATTAATTAATAATAATGAAAATGAAATAAATTTCATTATGCTGTATTCAAATGTGGTTCTAAGGTATATCAAATGGTCTGATAAAATGCTGCTACTTAGAACTATTTAAGTATAATTTATGAACAATTAATACCAGCTGTCTTAAAGGCCAGTAGTAGTGTAGTTTAATGGAACATTCACCTCTGCTTCTAATAAGCTGCTCTAAGTGTGTGATCACATTAATCACCATGTGCTCTAGCCTCAAGGTTCCACCTTGTAAAATGGAGAATAAAAGGAAAATTCTACCCATCTGTTCTATTTGTTTTGAAGGCTCAATGAGACAATACCTCAGAAGTCATTGTGTAAACCATAAAACAATATATACATATATAAATATATCATTAAAGATAAAATTAAGAATATGAAACATTATTTCTTACTAATATTTTTTAAAGTTTGTCACATAGCTTTGTTCTGTCAACCATAGGACCTAGACTTGTTATAGCACTGGACAAGAGCAAAGAAAATGAAGATATAACTACCTTCTAAGATGTCTCCTGGGAAATTGGCAATGGAGAAAAAGCCCCATTGTAATGCCATGAAGATGAGCTCTCTGGGGAGAGCTATTCAAGAGCCTGCCATCTCTTCATCATGATCTTTATTGGTTTCCTTTCTGGAGTTTTGGAGAAAAGCAGACAAAATCATCACCACAAAGGACACTTTGAACACTAATGAACAGGGACTTCTAACATCAAGGAAGTTCAGGAAAACTAGGATAGGAAGATGAATAGATATCTCAAAGTGCTATATGTGGAAGAAGAACAGGTCTGGAGAGACAGCTTTGTGGTTAAGGCACTTGCCTATGAACCCTAAAGACCCAGATTCAGTTTTCCAGTACCCACATAAGCACAAGGTGACTCACACCTCTGGAGTTTGTTTGCAGTGAATGGAGGCCCTAGATGCCACTCTCTCTCTCTCTCTCTCTCTCTCTCTCTCTCCCTCCCTCCCTTCCTCCCTCTCTCTTTCTACCTGCCTCTTTCTCACTCTCAAATAAATAAAATATATAAACAAAAAGTGGAAGAACAATCTAAGATTAAAAACAGGGATCCAGGAATTTGTCCTTTAAACATTGCTTTAAATCATGGATTTACTTCACCAGGAAAACAAGACCTATCTGAACCCATTAATAATGTGGCAGAAAGATGAGAAAAGCCAGCAAACTTCACTCCTCAGCATCTCAATGTACTATGTCTACTTCAGCTATAGCACCCTGCACAATGTCTGCAACAGAGAAGGTTCCTGTATAGTCAAGAGAAAAGCAGAGCCAAGTTCAAGCCCTAGCCTTGCCAGCTACTAATTCTGTGACCAACTCATCAAACCTCACTTCTTCCATCTCTAAAGACAGCCATTAGAGACTTTTGTTCCTCTTAGTCTCCAGCACTGTGCATTTCCATCATTCTTACTGGAATTCATGTAAGTCCCTAGAGTACTAGTGTTTAGTTTTACTATGTTTTTTGAAACAGAGATTCACTGTGTAGTGTAGTTTGAACTGGCCTTGAACTTCTAATCCTTTCACCCCTGCCTTCCTCCTGAGTACTGACTGAGTTTTCATGCATGGATAGCACTGACCTTTTAAGTTCAAGTCTATGGTGTATAAATATGAAAATTGAAAGGCTTAATTGATGAGTATGGTAAATACACAAAATAGCTTTGAGTCTTGTCTTCATGTCCAGTGTACAAAGGAAAATGTCACTCCCTGGGGAAATAGCTAGAAGACATGTGAAGTAAGATCACATCTCTCGACCCACACACAAATAACTCTCAGCACAGTGTGACATAACGGGACACAACTATGGAATTAATAAAAACTCATTATCACCAGAAACCATTTATAACTTCTGAAAATACCATCAGTACAATACTAAATACAAACAATACAAAATGAAAAGCAATACCTTGGCCTTGGCTATCGGAATTACAGTGGAGGTCTTTCTAAATGACAAGAGAATGCTACAGTATTTGGATACTTTCAGGGTTACTTTAAATAAGTACACACCATCCAGTGAACTGTCTGGCAACTGTTTATACTAAGTTGAAAAATCTCATGGGCTGACAAGGCCCATTCCCTGAAGCCCTAAATGACAGGGATTAAAAGTTTATTTCAGAACAGAAAGGAAACTGCTACTATCATCTTAAAATCAGACAAGATGTATGTAATCCCTGTACAGTAGGGTTTCCACCTGAGTTAGATGAGTAAGAATGAGGGGGAGAGACAGACTGTAGCACATTATGTGAGAGCAACATGCTGGGTCTCACCAAAGTAGAATTTTCATCCATAAAGCCCCAAACAGGCCACCCATGGCACGGCTCTTTGACCAGCCTTCTCTCTCAATAGAGTGAGCACACAATTGAATTAGATCTTGCCATTAAAGAAATTAGTCCCTAGAGAATAGCTCAAAAATCAATCAAGCAGAGAAGTAAGAAAGTGTGTCTTATGGTTTGCTGAACCCTTTTGAAGCTATATGTAAACTAAAAGTGGAGCCTGCCAAGCACTGAGCTCCATCTATGAATTCCACACTAGGTCAAAGGATGATAAATGCACAGATAAACATTTTTAATTATGCTTCAATAATTTATCCTCTCTTGCTCTTACCAGATTCTGTTGACCCAGCTTATGAGCTGAAAACACACATTGAGTGAGTAATTGTTTACCCTTGCTCACTCAAACGGACCAGGCGCAACTCGACTCATTTGTTATCCTGGTTACCCACTCTCCCTCACCTATCCATCTTGATTTTTCTCTCTCTCTTGTTATTGATCTCATGAAGGGAGTCTTTTTTTTTTTTGTAATTTGTTCTTTATAAATGGTATTGACATAAATGTGTTTGCCATTCTACCTTATATATTTTACTGCAAGCATGTTCTGTGAGATATGACATTTTACCCAATAAGTAAAAGCTTAGTATGGGTGATAGTTAGAGTTCAGGGAAGAATCCTCTGGTCTTGAAAATGTCCCCAAATCCTGAGAATATTTGTTTAAAGCCATGTGTGAATTCCTTAATTCCCATTTGTAAAGCAGTAATGTAGGAACAACTAGTGAGCTCTCTGATGAGTCTGCACATGTAAGGATTGTGAAATCACCAGATGAGATATTCTATGCAAAATTCAGAAAAAGCAGCATTGCTACTAGATTAATGAATGCCTTCACCACATATGTATTATTCCATGATGCTCATAAAAAATGAAATATTTGAGAGAATACATACATATTATTTTAAAGACAAATTTTTATTTGATGTCAAGAGTTGCCATTGATTGCTATAACAATCTATAATTACTAATATTCAGGAGACATTTTTAAATTTATCTCTTTATAAAATAATTCCAGTTCCAGCCAAGATGGCGACTGCCTAGCTGCGCTGCAAATCCCGGGGAAAGAAAGGCAAGATATTAAGGGTACATAGTGGCTTCTGGGGAGAGAAATCTGGGAGGGCACAGAGGCGGGGGAACAGGGAATCACCGATCCCCTTGTGGGCAGGTAGGCACCCCTCCCACCAAATAACCGCCGTGTTCACAGCCCCTCCGCTGCCACCGCTGCTGCATCAGAGCCCGCACGGATGCCACCGCATGCCGATTGTTCCCTGCGTGCGGAAGCTTAGACTGCTCTGCACTTGCGTCCACTCGCCCACTTACTGAGTGTGCCCAGTCCCATAGCAGGTGCCACGCAAGCTCAGACTGTGTCTCTTGCTTGCGCCAACTCAGGTTCCATCCCCCAACTGCCTGCCTCGCCGGCCGGCCGCCATTATCCTGTGGCAGGGGAGCGCAGACTGCTTCCCGTTCCCAGCGTTCCCAGCCAGAGTTTGGGCTGCTTCAGTGCTTGGTGCCTCAGTGCCACTCCTAGCTCGAATGCAGGCACCTTTGGCACATTACCGCTTCAGAACTCAAGCAACTTTGGTGCCCCTGCCAGGCAGTAGATAGGCGGCTTTGGCAAGTGACAGACAAAGCCCAGGCTGCATAAGATTCCCATTGGTCTTGAGCCCAGGCTGATATGCCCACCTACCTGCCCATACACTGTCATGGGCAGAACACAGTGCAAAAGAAATAACATGAAAAATCAAATGCAAGAAAATCCAGTTAGATCACCCAGTCCCACAATGAATACATCTAACCAAAACATAGAAGAACGAATAGGACCAGAACACCAACTTGAACCTATGAGCAATGCAACACTGACCAACAAACTGGTAGAACTTGCAGGAAAGCAACAAAGGACCGATAATCTTGTCGATACTGCCATCCCTAAACTAGAACTAATAGATAAGAAATTGGAAGGATTAGATAAGAAATTGGAAGGATTTCAAAGAGAGTTAAGAGATTTGAGGAAGAGTGAAAAAAATAAGACCTTAAAAGTCAGCTGGCCATGCTAAATGAAGACATAAAGAAATGCAAGGATGAACTCCAAGAATCATCAAGAAAATCAGAAAATGATGTGAAAAGGGACCTTGACACAGGGATGGAAATTATACATAGAAAAGTAATAGAAAATGCAACTTAATTGAACAAGTCCAAAACTCACTAGAAGCTCTCAAGAATAGAGTCAGCCAAGTGGAGGATAGAAACTCTGATCTGGAAGACAAGATGGAAGAAACAGTTAGAGAGTTCAAAAATTTCAGTAAGTTCAAAAGCTCCTGTGAACAGAACATGAGGGAATTGTGGGATACACTTAAACGTCCCAATATCAGGATCATTGGAATACCAGAAGGAGAAGAAATTCAGAACAAAGGCATGGGGAACTTACTTAACAAAATAATTGAAGAAAACTTCCCCAGTCTCTTAAAAGAAAGGCCCATCAAGATACAAGAAGCCAATAGAACTCCAAACAGACTGGACCAAAGGAGAATCTCTCCAAGACATATTGTCATTAAGACTCTAAACATTGACACCAAAGAGAAAATCCTAAAAGCAGCTAGGGAAAAACAGCACACCACCTTCAAAGGTAACCCCATCAGAATTATTTCAGACTTCTCAATGGAAACCCTGAAAGCTAGAAGGGCCTGGAATGAAACACTGCAAAGTCTAAGAACCTATGGCTTCCAAACCAAACTACTCTACCCAGCAAAAGTATCCCTCATAATAGATGGTGAAAGAAAAACATTCCATGGCAAAACTCAGCTTTACAATTATATGAACACAAAACCAAACCTAAAGAGAGTATTTCAGGAAATTCTCCACAGAGAAGAAAAAAATAATCAAACACAATTGCCTACAAGAAGCAGATCACAACAACCAAAATCAAAGTAGGCACAAAAAACTTCAACGTCCATGAAAATACCAACCCACATTTACCATCACAATGTGGCAGGGATCAAATCAAATCTCACAGTCATTACCCTAAATATTAATGGCCTTAATTCACCCATCAAGAGACACAAGCTAACAGGATGGATCAAAAAATTAGATCCCTCAATCTGTTGCCTTCAAGAAACCCACCTCACCATTAAAGACAGACATCTCCTCAAGGTGAAAGGGTGGAAAACAGTATTCCAAGCAAATGGGAATAAGAAACAAGCAGGTATAGCTATATTAATATCAGATAAAATAGACTTCAAACCAAAAATAATTAAAACAGACAAGGAAGGCCACTTCCTACTTATCAAGGGAACGATCCATCAAGAGGATATTACAATCATAAATCTGTATGCACCAAACACAGGGGCAGCAGAGTTCGTAAAACAAAACCTACTTGACAATAAAACAGAAATAACCACAAGCACCATTATCAGTAATAGACAGATCATCCAAACAGAAACTCAACAGGGAAGTAAGAGAGCTCAACAAAACCATACATCACTTAGACCTAACGGACATCTACAGAAACTTCCATCCCAAATCCACAGATTACACATTTTCTCAGCAGCCCATGGAACAGTCTCTAAAATAGACCATATACTGGGTCACAAAGACTGCCTCCACATATTTAGGAAGATTGACATAATTCCCTGCATGATATCAGATCACAAAGCTATATTGCTACAAATCAACAACAAAAGACCCACCAAGAATCCCAACGGCACCTGGAAACTGAACAGCACACTTTTAAACAATAAATGGATAGTGGATGAAACAAAGAATGAAATTGCAAAATTTCTGGAATTGAATGACAATGAGAACACATCATACCAAAACTTATGGGACACAATGAAGGCAGTCCTCAGGGGAAAATTCATAGCACTCAATGCCTACATAAAAAAGACACAAAGGTCCCAAACCAATGACCTAACCATCCACCTAAAGGCACTGGAAAAACAAGAAAATTCCAACTCAAAGAGCTCCAGAAGGAAAGAAATAATTAAAATCAGAGCAGAAATCAATGCACTGGAAACGAAGGAAACAAGACAATTGACAAAACAAAGAGCTGGTTCTTTGAAAAAATAAACAAGATTGACAAACCCCTGGCCAATCTGATCAAGCAAAAAAAGGAGAAGCTTCAAATTAACAAAATTCAAAGTGAAAAAGGAGAGATCACAACAGACATAAGTGAAATTGGGAGAATCATCAGGACTTATTTCAAAAACCTCTACTCCACAAAACTGGATAATGTGCAGGAGATGGATACATTCTTGGATGCATACCATCTACCAAAGCTAAACACAGAGCAGATTAATCATCTCAATCAACCCATCACACTAATAGAGATTGAAAAAGTAATAAAAAACCTCCCAAAAAAGAAAAGTCCAGGACCAGATAGCTTCTCAACTGAATTCTATCAAACCTTCATGGAAGAACTCAAACCAATCTTCCTCAAACTGTGCCACACAATTGGTGAACAGGGAAAGCTACCCAACTCCTTTTATGAAGCTAGCATCACCCTAATTCCAAAACCAGGCAGAGATGCCACAAGAAAAGAAAACTACCGGCCTATTTCCCTGATGAATTTAGATGCAAAGATCCTAAACAAAATCCTTGCAAAACGAATCCAACAACACATCAAAAGCATTATCCACCTTGACCAAGTGGGATTCATTCCAGGAACACAGGGGTGGTTCAACATACAGAAATCTGTCAATGTAATACACCACATAAACAAGGTTAAACATAAAAACCACATGATTATTTCGATAGATGCAGAAAAGGCCTTTGACAAGATTCAACATCACTTCATGTTCAAAACATTGGAGAGAATTGGCATGGACATCTGGGTTGATTCCAGCTCTTAGCTATTACAAATTGAGCTGCTACAAACATGGTTGAGCAAATCTCTCTAGCCTGTGGTTTGAAGGTTTCAGGGTAGATGCCCAGTAAGGGAATAACTGGATCTGTTGGTATCTCTGTACTCAGCTTTTTCAGAAGTCTCCATATTGCTTTCCAAAGTGGTAATACCATCCTACATTCCCACCAACAGCGGATGAGTGTTCCTACTTCCCCACATCCTCGCCAACATTTATTTTTATTTGATTTTTTTTTATGTTTGCTATCCTTATTGGGGTAAGGTGGAATCTCATAGTTGTTTTAATTTGCATTTCTCTGATAATTAGGGATGATGAACATTTTCTTAAGTGTACGTTTGCCATTTGTATTTCTTCCTCTGTGAACTGCCTGTAAGTGACTTATGGAGAAATGGCTTGAGGCAATCATTTTTATACAATAAGAAATTCTCAAAACTGGCTTATACAATTCCAGCACAATTTTTCACTTCATTGATATATCAAAATTATAGCTTTATTTTAGATCATAATGAATTCCATATTATGGGAAATTTTAATGACTTTTCAGAATTGTTTTGCTATTAATAATATTATTGAATATTCATTAGTACTTAATATTTGAGCAGAATTCCTAATTTTGAGGATGCCAAGAAGAAAAGAGCTTTCAAAACCCTATATAATTATTCCAGTAAGTGATCCTGGTATTGTGTTATTTAATTAATTTTATGCATCAATTTTTAAACTTATGCTAATTTATTAATCATTAATTAATTTTAGAAAAGACAAATAGAAGATATGACTTGAATCATCTGTGAAGGTAGTGAAGGATTCTTAAGGAGTATCATGTAATTTTGCTAATATGTCCAAGGCAATATGGCCAAATCACCCTTTTAGAGCTGAACTGTAGCCCTTCAAATTAATACATTGAAATTCTAATGCTCACTATCTCAGAATCTGTGTCTACTAGTATAGAGCATTTGTAGAGGTGATTATTATAAAACCAGACTGGCTTCTAGTCCAATATGACTAGTGTCTTTATAAGAAGAGGAAGAGGGCTGGAGGCATGGTTTAGCAGTTAAGGCATTGTTTCCCTGCAAAGCCAAAGGACCCAGTTCAGTTCCCCAGGACCCACGTTAGTCAGATGCACAAGGGAGCACATGCATCTGGAATTTGTTTGCAGTGGCTGGATGCCCTGGCACACCCATTCTCTCACACTCTCTCCCTCTTTCTCTGTCAAATAAGTTAATAAATAAAAATATTTTTTAAAAAAAGAAGAGGAAGAAAAGAGAATAGAGACACATCAGAGGGAGAAGCCATGTGAATAAAAGGGAAAGGGAATCAATTGCCAGATGGAAAGAGAGCTCAGAATGAAAATACTCTGTAAACTCCATCTTGGACTTGTGGCCTCTGTAACTATGAGGAAACGAACTTGTGTTGTTTAAGCCATTGTTCATGGGTCCTTGTTCTGGCAATCCTATTTACCCATTTTTCAACAGAGATATTTGGGCACCATACAAAGTCTACTGACTAATCTTTAGTCAGCAGACACGTAGGGACTAAGTAGGCCCATATTGGTGATATTGCAGTCTTGCAGGCTGTTACATCAAAAGATTTCAGCCTGTCTATTTAATTCATCTTCTGTCTGACAACATATGTCAACCCCTAAGGCCCATAGGCTACATTATCTTCTCAAATGGAGGCAGTAAGAGAACAAACCACTATAGTGGTGGTAGAAGGCAAGGGATTCTTAACTATATTCGCTCTACCTTAACATGAAATATTAAAGTTCTGACTTTGTGGCATTACTTAATTAATTTTATTTTTTAATTTATTTATTTACCTATTTTTATTGTCCTTGTTTAAAAGAAGAAATTTTATTGTTTCCAAAAATTGTATGTGTGTGTGTGAACTTGTATAACACTGTGTTCATAGCTTTTCCAATATGTCAAGTAGAAACAATTCTGAGTCTGTTTGTGTTCTGTAAACTCTGACATGAACACTCAAATATATGTTTCCCTAGTGTGAACATTCAAATGTATATTGTACCTAAAACCAGGCACAGTTTGCAGTGATGAAGTCATTTATTTATGTTATTATTTTAACTTTTCATGAAGTGTTCATGTTTTACAGGCATCTTCACACTATTTTCATCCTGAACCAAATTTTACTTTCATGAGCATTAATGATCCACTTCATCATAGTATTTAAATAAAACTTTCCACCAATTAAACCCTAGGAAGCTAGGTAGCTCACCAGGGAAGACCCCCCTCCCCCATAAGATGGCACATAGCCATGTCTATTTAGGACCCTCATGAGATGGCATTTAGCCATGTCTATTTATAGAAAACTAAGATAAGTAGGCCTAGAGCCCATCACTCCTGGATGCAAAAGGGGCTGCTCAGACACAGGAAATGGTACCTAAGGCCACATTTACAGAAAAGGCCAATTACCGCAAAGCGTGTCTAGTTTCCCAAAACACCTAGAAATTTGGATATGAACTAATTTAAAGCTATTAGAATATCATAGCCTCTTCAGTGTTTTACACAGTGATGATATATCAATTGGAGTGGGAATTTGATCAAGAAATTATCACTTCTTTCAAATAGCAGATTGTGCAGATACTCTGATCAACAAAAGCATTTTAAATCTATCCATAAATTCATTCCACCATGGGCTCACTTGAAAAGAGGTAAGTTGATTCCGTATTTTGTTCTTTTGTTAATCTTTGAAGAAATGCAAATTAAAGAAAAGTTTGCTTTCCTTATCACATTTAGGAGTCCTGAACAGAAACAAATTGATTTCTACCTAGGTACACAGTAGTCAACAAGAAGTAAAGAGAAAGATAGTAATTTAGAACAGAGATGAGACAAAAGTCAATGTAATCTTATTGAAGACTCTGTAAAAGTGATAATGGTAGCAAGCATATGAGAAAATAATACGAAGTGCTGAAAGAATATGACTTTCAGCCAAAATATCTCAAGTATACTTAGAATCAAGAGACAGTATAAGGGAGGGACTTACCAAAAGGAGTGGGAACAAAGAATTAGAAAGATAGGGGTCAAATTACAAAAACATGGGATTTATCATATAAGTTACAGTTGACTTTTTTTTGAAAACTACATAGAACTAAAATGTGAGATGACCACAACAACCCAATTATTCAGAGGTGACGACTGCTCTCAAGTTGGAAGGTCGTTGTAGTTACCTTCTCATTGCTGGGGAAAAGACCCAACCCAAAGCAGCAGATGGGAGTAGTTTTTATTTTGGTTTTCAGTCCCAAGGGGAAACTTCATAATGGCAGGGGAAAAGATAGCATGAACAGAGGCTGGATATCACCTCTGCCACAGCGGGTGGTGAACAGCAGTAGGAGAGTGAACTGAACTCTGGCAAGAGAGAGGGAACTTTAACACTTGCTCCCAACAACTCAACCCAACAACCTCTTTCAGCAAGGCTCCACATCCCAAACTGTCACCAGCTAGGAACCAAATATTCTAAACACATGAGTTTATGAAGAATATCTGATTCTACTCACCACAAGGTCTTTATATAATTTTACATTACTTGTCCAAAAGTATGTGGTTTAAAATGACCATTATTTATTTTCAACCAGAAAGGGACAGTGGGAAGGAATAATAAAAATCCCATCATCTTATGGAAAATACGGAAGGAAAATGGAAGCCATCAATAAAATGAAAGCAAAATTTAAACCAAATCTTGCGATTATGGACAGCTACATTCAAAAGCAGATTGCTAATTTCAAAATGAAAATGCTTCTGATCACACCATAGTTGCTGTAATTATCAACACCACTTTTTTGTGCAGAAATGCCAAATTTAAGCTCCTAGAATCTAATTATGAACCCCCTCCATCCCCAACTGAAGTCATGAGACTCACACACCAAAAGACCTTCATTACCCCCATTGTGCTCAGTTTCAGAATTCTTGGGCTTGGAAAAGCAGAGCAAAAACCATAAACCCCAAAGCTTACATTCATAAGTATATGGGGATATGCCCTAAATCCCAGAGAATGCTCTCATCTTGATTCTGAGTATACACTACTCAAACCCTGAAACCACTGTAACTCAGCTAGTGATTCTGTTACATGCATCTACAGAAAGGTTGTAATTGCTCACCCAGAACTGATATTGCAAGGTGGTACCTCATGGCTTCTTAATACTAGTAGGCATGTAAAAAGAATAGGATTTATGCTTCTAAGATATTTTGAAGCAGTTATTTACTTAATAGTTTTCTAAATTAGCTAGGAATGCAGTTTTGATTAGGAAAGCAAAAGAGAAGTCTGCAGGTGGCCTGCAAAGCTAAATTTGAAGATAGCTGTGCTAAGCTCATGCAATGGTCTTGGAGAATATTAACACAGTGTTGCAAACCACAGTGCCCTCAGGGTGTTCACCTGCCACCGAATTTAATTTATTTTATATCTCACCTAATAGACTGACTCTCAGCCATTAGGTAAATATAATTTGGAAATACTGTCATGTTTCTCTAAAGAAGAAACCAGCAAAGACAGGAGATTTATTCTCACAAAATCTCTTGCTACTTCAATTGTGTTCAGATTTGGACCATGTTGTGTCCCATCCTTTATAAATGTTCAGTTTATAGGACATGGTGACTCACTATAGGAGGATCAAATATGCTGCTTGAGCACATGTAAGATAAATAACAAAAAGCCAGACCAAATGGAAGTCTTCTGTGATGACAAATTTACCAGTTGAACTTCAGATGTCATCTTGATGTTGCCTGAAGCTAATAGATTGAAAGTATTTTTCATCTATGCACCCCACTGGGGTGTCTGAGGCATTCAGTGAGCTTTGTAAGGCAAATAGATCCAGGACTGGATAATTTAGAGAGATGTTTCATATTAGTGGTATCAGAGGAAAAGACTTGAAGCAGTAAGCAAACTTTAAAAATAAATAATATGAAGTAAATGAGTTAAATATGACATTACTATAGAGAGGAAATTGAATTCATCTGCAGAAGATAAGGGAGATCTCATTATTCACAGGCACTGTGCCTCCTCCAGGACATCAGAAACTGATGAGGACCCTGCTCAGGAAGGTAAGTTCAGTACACCCATTATTGGCCTAATGTACTCTCCAAATGTATAGAATATGCTTAACAGATGGCAGTGTCATCTTCAGACATTCATAACATAAAGGAACATAATTTGTAGCAAGGAAAATCTAGAATAAATTTTGCACAGAAATATCTATTAAACTCATTTGGAAAAATTAGTTTCTCAGGAAGAGAGAGGGAAAGCCAAATGCACTAGGTGCTTTCATCGGTCACCTTGGTAGAGGTGAGCTCCTCATGATCAGTGAAGCAACCATGCAAACCCTCAGCCTTTAAGTAAGAAAGCCTCTAAGTCTTGGGAGAAACCACCTGTAGTGGCTTGATTCAGGTGTGTCTTGGGGCATGTTACAGTTTGAATATGAAGTGTCTTCGGTGGGCTCATGTTTCAAAACTTGGTTTCCAGCTGGTCAAGCTGTTGAGAGAAACTTCTATCACAAAGGTGCTAACCTCACCAATGGATTAATCCGTTTGTAAGTTCATAGCTGAATAGGTGGTTGGAACATGGGGCCTGATTATAAGTGGGTCACCAGGGGCATGACTTTGAAGAGTATACCTGGCCCAGGCTACCATGAGGTAAACAAACGCCTCTTCCACTTACTACTGCCGCAATGATGTTCCACCACACTCAGGCTCATAACAATAGATCAACCTCACTATGGACTAAAAGCCTCTGAAACAACAGTAAAACAAATCCTTCCAGAAGATGTTTGCTCAGGTATTTTGTCACAGTAATAAAATGTGACTAACATAGATCAATTACATAAATTTCTATTCCCAAATCCTAAATGATAATCAATAGGCTTTCAAGTCATATACTCAAGAGAGCAGTAATGTATTGAAAAGACTACAAGCAAACAAAATTTCAGGAAGTCTCCCCCAGTACTGAGTCAAAATTCAGTTTTGATACAAGCACTAATATATCGGGTCAGCAACTTGATAATTTGCTTATGTGCAAAATTAGTATACCTCCTTCCTACCCAGAAAGTCTTACATTAGTTGCATTTTTTTTTTCCTGCAGTAATTCTAATTGAATCTATATATCTCTGTCAGGTTCCAGTCTGAATGGCTTAAATTCCCCATGTGGCTTACCCTGGAATTACAAACAGAAAATAAAGGAAAAACAAATGGCACCTAAGCTAGCAGGGAGACTAATGTAAGGAAAACCCAGCACTGTACTGTGGAATTTGTAATTGGTTTTAATCATGTTTAGCATCTGTTTCTTCACATTAACATTTAATTTAAATGAAATGGCTTAGAAATATTAGCAAGAATCCATATTTTATGTTTATTGAAAGGGGAGCATTTGCCAGCTGATCAAGTTGCTCTCCTAATTCACTCATGATAATGTAGTAATTTGAAAAGGGTTTTTTTTTTTTTGTAATTTTTCTCATGACATGTTCTTAATCAGTGGCCCTCGTTACTAAAGACTTTTCATCTGCCATGACACCAATAATAATGGAAGATTAACAAGCCAGTGAGACTTCTCAGAATTCTTCCCTCTTTGATCACTAACTTCACCTTGCTGGTGAAAACTCCCCCCTCGAAAGCTACCAACTACCTCCTTCTCATCATCCTCAAAGCAGCCTTTTTCTGTCCTGTCTTTAGCTGCCATAGGGGTATAACCCGTGGAAGTTGAAATTCCCACTGTCCATTGCATCAGTTGAATAATGGGAATCCAACTCCATTCTTCCCACCCTAGCTGATCCACCTTTGTCTGCTTAAGAAGGATCTATGGCCCTGGGTCTAGGTCAGGGTCACATATATAGGGTAATCTATTGGTTCTGCACAGTTCTCAAAAGTTTGAGTTCATGTTTTACAATCCTTTATGCAGGGAGCCACATCTAGTCCCCACCACTAGATGGCGCTGGCACTGCAGGAAACCACATCTAATCCACCGTTACAAGATGGCGCTAACCTCGTGGTGTTCAACTTCTTTTACGACAGTGCTTTGGCGCCAACCGTATTCAAGGTACGCGCATGCGCTTGACGCAACCTGTCCTGAGCCTATCCCGTGGCGCCTGGTGGTGGCAAGCAGATAACAGCCAATCAGTAGGTGCCTCATTGCCCATCCCCCTATAAAAGTAGCTGCACACCCCGCCCCCGAGTCCTTCTCCATCTGCTCTCTCCTGTTAACCAAGAAGCTCTCCAATAAAGTGTGATCAAGAAGGATCCTCGTGTGGTGATTGTTCTTTTCCCGCTGGTCGGGGGGGCTCGCCGCAAACTGGTGCCGAAATCCCGGGACGCCGGGAGCCTTGTGGTCACCAGGCGAAGGACCAAAGGAGGATTCAGAACTTGACACACGGAGAGGAAGGTACCGGTAAGTCATTCTTTTTTTTTTTTTTTTTCTTTTCTGTGTCTCAGTCATGTCCGTGTCTGAGGGCCTCGCTGCTCTTGCTGTTTTCGGTTTGTTTTGTCTGGGTCTTTCTATTGTTTTGCGTTTGTTTCTATCTTGCCTAGTCTGTTGATTGCCTGGACCGGTTAAACCCGCGGTAGACAACGCGGCTCTGGTCCTTGGAGCCTCGAGTCAGATAAATCCTCGGTAGATAACGTGGGGCTGGCTGTTAGTTTCATTTCCAGCCTTCCAGCTCGTGATGGGTAATACATCGAGTGCCCGGTATTCTCCCATTGATTTTACTCAGCCTATAAAGGAAGTTTTGAAACAACGTGATCTAAAGGTCTCTAATGCCACTATTAAAAAGATTGTTAAAGACATTGATGCTGCGGCTCCATGGTTTGCGGTGTCCGGAGATCTCTCATTGCCCTCATGGGAAAAGCTGGGTAAAGACCTTGAGGCGGCTAGGGAGGAGGGTCACTTAGGTCGAGGTACCCTCCCTTTCTGGAGGATGATACATTCTTGTTTACGTTCTGGAAGCCACCCGGACCCACTTCAGGAGGGCCGGAGACGGCTCAGACAACATCAGGATAGTTTGTCAGAATCTGATGCAAGTGGGGATAGCAAACCCAGATTATATAAGGAAGTACAGGAAAAAAGGGCCAGTCATTTCCCGGGAGGAGTTCCCAATATGGCCAGTCATTTCAAGGAAAAGGTTCCCTGCCATGTAGAGGAGAAGGCACCCCCGTTAGAAGAGAGTAATGAGGGCTCCGGCTGTATGCACGGGAGGGGTGAGGACTTCCCTAGGGCCCCGCCGCAGCAGGGGGCTGTGGGGTTATATCCTTCCCTACAGCCGCTGCGACACCTGAGTATACGAGATGATCACGGCAGTAGTTCTGCTTCTGATCAGGAGGACTCCAGTGGGACAGAGGGACAGGATTTAGAGGAGGCAGCTTTGCATTGTGCTCAGGATACTCAGTTTGTGGGCAGGCGTGTCTGCCCTCCCGCGGTTAGGGGGAGGAGTGCCTTAAAAGAGGAAGTTGGTATTCGGAACCGAGCACCGCCTAGTGCTCTGCCACGCCCTCATGTTCCCCCCCCCTATGTCCCAGCCGAGGATCGCTGCCATTTTGTTAAGCCGCGGACATGGTCCCGCCTGGCCTCCGCTTTCCCGGTTTTTTTGAATACCACTACCAATCAAAGAGGCTGGGAGCCAATCCCCTATACGGAACTTAAAGATTTAGTTCAGGCCTGCAAAGATTTTGGACCCACTGCTGACTATTCACTTATGCTGCTTCGCAGACTCACGCAGCGCACCCTTACTCCTGGTGATTGGTTAGACTTAGCCCGGGCTTGTCTAACGAGAGGGCAATATTTGGATTTCAGATCACTGATTTCTGATAAAGCCCAAGAACAAGCTAGGCAGAATATTATGAAAGGGGACTGGGACTGGACTTCTGATATGCTTCTGGGGGCTGGTCCTTATCTTACAGATCAGCTCAATTTCCATCCAGACGTGTATATCCAAATTAATAATATTCATTATCAGGCTTGGAAGGAGCTCCTTAATAAGGGAGAGGTCGCAGGACAGTTGACTAAGATTGTTCAGGGCCCTACAGAGCCATTTTCTGATTTCTCAGCTAGAATGTTGGAAGTGGCAGAAAAGACAATTGGCCTTGCTGACCACACCATGCCGTTTATACAACAGCTAATATTTGAACAGGCCACTAAGGAGTGCAAAAAGGCTATACAATCAGTAAGAAGGGGAACATTGGATGACTGGCTCAAAGCCTGTCGAGAGATAGGGGGTCCTCTGTCTAATGCAGGATTAGCAGCAGCGGTCATAGCTGCCGCTAAGGTTCAACGGACAGGGAATCAAAAGGGCTGTTTCCGATGTGGTCAATTGGGACATTTTAAACGCCAATGTCCTCAAGCGGATAGCCCAGCCCCTGTCCGAGATGCGGGACCGGCACAGCGCCCCCCTGGGACTTGTCCTAGATGTAAGAAGGGAAAACACTGGGCTAATGAATGTAGATCTGTGAGGGATATTAATGGTCTGCCCCTCCCCCCTCTTTCAAGTAATCAGGACCAAAAAAACGGGGGGAAGGGCCCACGTCCCCAGGGCCCACAAATTTATGGGGCAATGCAGACACCTCAGGTCCCGGTGACTGTGGCGCCAGGTCCCCCGCTGCCTCAGCCCGGAGAGCAACATCGGGCTCCGCAGGCCTGGACCTCTGTGCCACCTCCGGATTGGTCTTAACTCCGGAAATGGGCGTGCAAATCCTGGACACAGATGTGTCTGGCCCGCTAGCAAGAGATACGGTGGGCCTTCTTTTGGGGCGCTCCTCCTCTACTTTAAAGGGTCTCATAGTCTTCCCCGGTGTTATCGATCCAGATTATACAGGTGTAATTAAAATTCTTTGTCATTCCCCCTATGGGGCAGTGTCAGTGGCCCCTGGGGACCGTATTGCCCAATTGCTGATTTTGCCTTCTAACCATTCTCTATTTCCTGCACTAGATAAGGAAAGGGGTGACAAGAGCCTTGGGTCTACTGGTGTGGACTTGACCTGCTTGTCTTTGGAGTTGGATCAAAGACCCCTTCTGCGCCTGACCATAGAAGGAAGAGAATTCTCAGGACTGGTGGACACTGGGGCAGATAAAAGTATAATAAAATTAGATTCTTGGCCAAAAGCCTGGCCCTTGCAGAGATCAGCTCAGATCTTGCAAGGCTTAGGGTTTGCTAAAACACCACATATGAGTGCAAAGGAGTTAACATGGACCACTACAGAGGGTCAAAAGGGAAAAATCCAACCTTTTGTGTTGGATGTTCCCATTAATTTATGGGAAAGAGATATTCAGACCCAAATGAATCTCCGCTTGACCAATGATTATTCAGAAGCTAGTAAAAATATGATGAAAATTCAGGGCTTTGTTCCAGGCTCAGGTCTAGGGAAGCACCTTCAAGGGCGACCTCAGCCCATCATCCCGGAGGAGAAGTTGGATCGCTTTGGGTTGGGTTTTTCTTAGGGACCACTGAAAATTCTGCTTCCAATTTTGAACAGGTGCCCATACCTTGGATGACTCATAAGCCAGTGTGGGTTCCTCAGTGGCCCCTCTCACAGGAAAAACTGGAAGCAGCCCAGAGGTTAATTGAGGAACAATTGCAGTTAGGCCACCTGGAGCCCTCTATTTCCCCTTGGAACACACCTATATTTGTGATCAAAAAGTCCTCTGGAAAGTGGCGATTATTACATGATTTGAGGGCTGTCAATGCTCAAATGCAGGTCCTGGGCCCAGTTCAGAGGGGCCTGCCAGCGCTTTCTGCTCTCCCCAGGGAATGGCCAGTGATGGTTTTAGATATTAAAGACTGTTTTTTCTCCATACCCCTTTGCCCTCAGGACAGAGAGCGTTTTGCTTTCACATTACCAGCTGTAAATCATGAGAAGCCTGATGCCCGCTTTCAGTGGCGTGTGTTGCCACAAGGGATGTCCAACAGTCCCACTATGTGCCAGCTTTATGTAGACTCAGTGTTATTTGTAGTAAGACAACAGTTCCCCTCTTTACGTATGATCCACTATATGGATGATATCCTACTCACAGCCCCTACCTTAGATGTTTTGCATGTCTCCTTTCAGGAGGTCGTCAAGGCGTTGGAACATAAGGGTCTTTTTATTGCCCCAGAGAAGGTCCAGCAAACGGATTCAGTAAATTTCCTTGGGTCCGTCATTGGCCTTCAGTCTGTGAAACCTCAAAAAATTTGCATCCGTACCTCCCACTTGCATACATTAAATGATTTTCAAAAACTTTTGGGGGACATTAATTGGTTGCGAGGTTTTCTCCATGTCCCCCGTGCAGATTTGTTACCATTGTTTTCCATTTTGGAGGGTGATCCTGAGATTACCTCTCCTCGTGTGCTCACTGAGCCAGCTCGTCAAGCCTTAAGCAAAATAGAAAAGGCCCTTATGAAGGCACAGCTTAAACGCTTTGACCCTTCTAGTCCACTTCTTCTCTGTATCCTAAAAACAAGGGATGTCCCCACGGGAGTGTTATGGCAGGACGGCCCTCTTTTGTGGATTCATGGACATTCCTTGGGAGCTCGCACCCTGCAGTACTTCCCACAGTTGGTTGCCCAACAGGCTTGTTTGGGTTTGAAATCGTGCCTAACTCATTTTGCAAAGTTGCCTGATAAGCTTATCATCCCCTATACTAAGGAACAAGTAGAGACTCTATCCGGTACGGTTGATGAATGGAGCATTCTTATGTGTGCTTTTCCAAATCCTACAGATAACCATTACCCAAAAAGCCCCATTCTGTCCTTCGTGGAAAAAAAATTTAGTCTATTTTCCCCGGGTCACATCAAAGGGCCCTTTGCCCTCAGCCCCTGCCATTTTCACTGATGGTTCAAAAACAGGTCGCGGAGCTTATATGGTTCAGGGCTCAGAACCTGTGGTGAAGTTCTATAGGCCTGACTCTCCCCAAATTGTGGAATGCATGATTGTCTTGGAGGTGTTTCAGACTTTTGGTAGTCCCTTTAATTTGTTCACAGACTCACAGTATGTGGCTAATGCAGTTGTTGGACTGGAAATTGCTGCTTCTATTCGTTCTGCTAGTCCTGTCTCAAACATTCTTTCTCAAATTCAATCTCTCATTTGGCAACGCTCCTCCCCCTTCTATGTTACCCATGTTCGTGCTCACTCCTTGCTACCAGGACCTATATCTCAAGCAAATGACTTGGTAGACAAAGCCACGCGGATGACCATGTTAGCCATGAGTAGTCCTAAAGATATGGCCACCGAGTTCCATAGACTGTATCATGTTCCTGCTAACACCTTAAGAAAGACCTTTGCCATTTCTAGGTCCGAGGCACGTGATATTGTTAAGGCTTGTCAATCCTGTGTCACTTTCCTGCCTTCTCCACATGTGGGTGTGAACCCACGGGGCCTAAGACCTGGTGATCTTTGGCAGATGGATGTTACTCATGTCTTGGAATTTGGCAAGCTTAAATACCTGCATGTCTCGGTGGATACTTGCTCAGGAATCATACATGCTTCTCCTCTTGCAGGGGAAAAGGTTACTCATGTAAAAACTCATTGTTTGGAAGCCTGGGCGTCTTGGGGAAAACCGCGACGCCTAAAGACTGACAATGGCCCTGCTTATGCTTCCTCTGGCTTTCGTGCCTTCTGTGCCCAGATGCAGGTTGCCCACACTACTGGCCTACCTTACAACCCACAAGGCCAAGGTATTGTGGAGAGAGCAAATAAAAGTTTAAAAGCTATCCTTTTTAAACAACGAAGGGGGATAGCGGAGAATGCAACCCCCAAGGAGAGAGTCTCTCTAGCACTCTATACCCTTAATTTTTTAGTTTTGGATGTTCATGATAGGTCTGCAGCAGACAGACATTGCCACCAGGGGGCACAAGCACATCCGGAACTGGTCATGTGGAAGGATGTGTTGGATAATAAATGGAAGGGACCGGATCCTGCTTTGGTAAGATCCAGGGGAGCTGTTTGTGTCTTTCCACAGGACCAGGAATCACCACATTGGGTCCCGGCCCGGCTAGTCAAGACGCTGACATCAACTCCAGAGGAGAGTCCAGGGGACGAGGATGGCCATCCAAGTACGAGTGCCAAAGATCCTGTGGATGCTGATCCTTATGTGCCTGGAGACTAGTAGAGGAGAATTGCGCTGGGGCATCCTGTCTGTTTTCCCCAAGCCCCTGCCCGTTCGCCACACGGCGAGAGTCCTTCCTCGGTTCTTCACCACTCAGCAAGGTCTCAATCTCCCTGCGGTTGTTAAAGACCTGACCCTTGCCCCCCTGGGGGAGGCTCGACACTTCGAGGAAAGTGGAAGTCTCTGCTTTACTCTCGCCCGTGAACATGACTCTTGTATACAACTGGAGATGCAGGCATTTGCTTGGTTTAGGGGGGACAGGAGATGGGGCCCAGAATCTACCTCTCGGAATTCGTCCCACAAAACTTATAGTTACCCCTTCTCAGAAGAGGTGATATGGCTCAATGGTACCTTTTTTCGTGGCCAGAGAGGTACTGTGACTCTGCCTCAACCACGCCTGGCACCTCACTGTATGGGAACTTATGAAGGGGACCTTTGGCCATGGACGGAATGCCAGTCCAGTACTGTGGGCTGGGCAGATGTGGGACGGACCTTTACTTATTCCCCGAATATGAAAGGGCCTTTTCCTTTACAGTTTTCGTGGACGGAGGGACCATTTCTACAGGATGGTACTATGAACCCATTTTCAAAGTGGGTTCTGTGTGGGGTTAATGGTAGCTGCACAGATATGACACCCTTTGTTTTATTACGGGGGGGGGACAGTTGCCCGTAATAATGTGTCTGGAGTAATCCATGAGCTACTATCCCTGAGCGAATTCCTTGAATGGCGATATGAGAGAGTGCTCGGGGGTGTCACCCGGATAGGAAAATACCTAGGAAAAAATGCCTCTTATGCCCCCACCCCGGTGTGTGTCCATCCACCATTCATGTTTGTCCTTAGTAACTTTTCTTTCAGCAATTGTTCTAATGCTTCTTGTTATTTGTCCCAATGTTGGGACGCAACACTCTATCACAGAGCCATGGTACTTAGGGTCCCCCGTTGGGTCCCCGTGCCTGTAGAGGCTCCTAGTACATTGTCTTTGTTCAGGCATAAGAGAGATTTTGGAATTACGGCCGCTGTTATTGCTGCGGTGGCGGCTGCTGCTGCCGCAGCTACAGCCACTGGTGTAGCCATGGCTTCTTCAGTTCAAACCGCCTCTACCTTAAATACCTTGGCTTCTTCCACAGCTGCCGCCTTAGACACACAATCAAATTTAAATTCCCAACTCAAAGGTGGCATTATGATCCTAAATCAAAGGGTGGACCTAGTTCAGGAGCAAATTGATGTTCTTTGGCAAATCGCTCAGTTGGGATGTGAATGGAAACTTAATGCCTTATGTATCACTAGTGTTCAATATGAAAACTTTACAAGGGCAGCAAATCTGTCAAAGCAACTGTCCTTGTACTTGGCAGGGAATTGGTCCCTAGATTTTGATGCGGAATTGGAAAAACTAAGACAAGCTATTGTTATGATCAATTCCACGCGAGTGGACCTTAGCCTGGCTGAGGGTTTTACCTCTTGGCTTTCCTCTGCCTTTTCCTTCTTCAAGGAGTGGGTAGGGGTAGGGATGTTTGCAGTTTGCTGCCTTGGGGGCTGTGCGCTGTGCCTCTGGTTGATTTGTCGCCTGCAAGCCCAGACCAGGCGGGACAAGGTAGTTATTTCTCAAGCACTTGCCGCTTTGGAGTGTGGATCCTCCCCCCAGATTTGGCTGTCGGCCCTGAAAAACACCTAGTTTTTCCCTGGCCCCTGCCCCCTTAGGGCCTGAGGTGCTCATTATACAAGGAGGAGCAGAGGGTTGGTGTTGGGAACACGACATTCATTGGCGCTCAGGCTGCGAGACAAAGTACTGCACATGAGGTATGCTCTTAGCAGCCTCATGGAGGGCATGTTTGATTGCATATGGGTTGGTACCGACATCCCATCTCTGAGAAAAGGTACCGGACGGGTGAGGCACCAGCCTGGCTGGCCACCTGGCCTGGGGTCTTCACAATGTCCTTTTGTTTATCAGAGATCAAACCTCTACCTTCACCTGCTGCGCTTTATAATAGAAAGGGGGAACTGCAGGGAGCCACATCTAGTCCCCACCACTAGATGGCGCTGGCACTGCAGGAAACCACATCTAATCCACCGTTACAAGATGGCGCTAACCTCGTGGTGTTCAACTTCTTTTACGACAGTGCTTTGGCGCCAACCGTATTCAAGGTACGCGCATGCGCTTGACGCAACCTGTCCTGAGCCTATCCCGTGGCGCCTGGTGGTGGCAAGCAGATAACAGCCAATCAGTAGGTGCCTCATTGCCCATCCCCCTATAAAAGTAGCTGCACACCCCGCCCCCGAGTCCTTCTCCATCCGCTCTCTCCTGTTAACCAAGAAGCTCTCCAATAAAGTGTGATCAAGAAGGATCCTCGTGTGGTGATTGTTCTTTTCCCGCTGGTCGGGGGGGCTCGCCGCACCTTTAATTTTACTTATAACTTATATTTTTAACTTATCTTGAAAATTTAAATGACTTGCCAGCACTAAAACTGCATCCCAAAAAATGTGAAGATGGCCCACCCACTATAGTACCAAGCAGTCTCCACCTCATCCTCAGCAAGTACACTCTGACTTCAGGATCCTTTCCAGCTCTAAATTGCCTGCCTAGCCCTTGTAGGATTATCTGCCCCCCTGATCTCATAATGCCCCAAGCAACACCCCTGCAAAGCAGCTGATATTTGCTAATGTTTTAACCTCAGCTGTCTTGTTGTCTTTCTCTTTTCAGGAATCTATTGATTTCTAGTTAAATATTACCTCATGGCACCCAAGTGAGTCTTTGAATCCTTATCTCTCTTCTCATTCCATACAAATTCCTAACAGGCTATTGGTTACTTCTACTCAGAAGTCTCTCATACACTTTAAAGTCAGCCTACATATCAACTTCTTTGTGCTTATTATTTCTCTTTTCCTTCATAATTTTGGCCTCAAATCTCTAAACCATCTTTTCATCTTCTCCAAGTTCCTATAAAGATGGTGTTAAGCTGTATAATAGTGCAGACTCACACAGAACTATCACCTTGCTGTTCTCTAGAACACAACTCATGAGCATGCTCTGTCAACTAGATGCCTTACTTTCCTGCAGGAGTGTTATGTTCATACAACTCTGTTCGTTACAGTAGTCCATGCTTTGCCAAGAACCATTCTCCATCATATTCCTCTCTCTCTCTTCTTTTTGGAAATGTACCAACATATTAAGATCCATATCAAAATCAATTTTTTTTTTCCTGAAGGGATCCTTACTGCTAGCAGAATAGATTCAACCTGGAACTCCTACGCTATCCTCCTTCTGCCAACATACCTTTTTTTGGCTAATTTCCATAATAATTTCATTGTGCCACGAATTTAATACTCAGGACTCGTTTTGGACTGCAAAAGCCATGATATCATGTAATTCATTACAGCTGAAAGGTATTGTCCTTTTTTTATACAAAAATTTAGTTAAACTGAAGGTACAACAAACTGTGAGCCACTTGTTATTTCTGCCTTATACATTTCATAGCTAGATCAATTGATAGATAGTTAGCAGATAAATAGCCTGATTGACTGATGATGACAGACAGATGATATTTGGAAATATAGATATTCTAAGCTTTCTACAAAGTAAGAATTTATTCTACTTCTCTTAAGGCATGAATCTCTTAATCCAAACACCTTCAATCATTGTATGCTTTTCTAGTCCATTAATTTTTAGTTTAGCATAGCAAAAACTATGTCCATTATAACAGCTCTCAAATTACCAAGAATATAGTTAGTATTCAGCATATTAAAAAACAATAAGGGATGAAGAGATGGCTTAGGAGTTAAGGCACTTGCCTGTGAGGCCTAAGGACCCAGATTTAATTCTCCAGATCCCACATAAGCCAGATGTACATGGTGGTGCATGTATCTGGAGTTTGTTTGCAGTGGCTAGAGACCCTGGCACGCCCATTCTCTCTCTCTCTCTCTCTCCTCTCTCTCTCCTTCTCTCTGTCTCAAATAAATAAATAAATAAATAAATCAGAAAAAAAAGATTTAAAAAAACAAACATTTTATTCCAGTTTTTTCTAAAAACTTTGAGCTTGGGACAATAGTATCAATAGAAAGAACGAAGACTGATATTGGAAGAGTGTAATGCAAGTGAGACAGGAGGAGGAAGCATGGAAACAGTCTACCTTCAGTTAAATGGGTTAAAATGTTAGTGTTCAGAACCCTCAATCCAGAGACTAGAGCTCTGGTAAAGACAATTGAACTTTTATTGGGATCCATTCAAACCGTGCCTGCTTCCTTCTACCATAGCACTTTTCCTTATTTTAGCTGTGATATTTTAAAGGCTATTCTGAATAAATCACAACTTTCTGGAATTGTGTAAGGAGAATTTTTGCCAAGCACACGAGTACCATTTGGGGAGCTGGTCAGAGTAGAAATTCAGTTTCAAGTCCAAATACCTTTCAGCCTGAAACTGTCAACTTGGAAATGGAAGCCAGGCTGGTCAACAATTGGCAAGGAAACAGCCATATACAATTAGGAAAGATTTTTTTAATTATTTATTTTTTTATTTGAGAGCAACAGAGAGAGAGAGAAAGAGGAAGAGAGAGGGAGAGAGAGAGAGAGAGAGAGAGAATGGGCCCACCAGGGCTTCCAGCCACTGCAAAGAAACTCCAGATGCGTGCGCCCCCTTGTGCATCTGGCTAACTTGGGTCCTGGGGAATGGAGCCTCGAACTGGGGTCCTTAGGCTTCATAGGCAAGCGCTTAACCGCTAAGCCATCTCTCCAGCCCTTAGGAAAGATTTTTAATGCTACAAATATTACTATTTTCAATGAACAAAAGCCACGGTCATAATTATCATCTCTGTCATTAATTTTTTTGCTTTTGGTTTTTGAGGTAGGGTCTTGCTCTAGCCCAGGCTAACCTGGAATTGAAGGATTTATGAATCACTGACCTCACTGGAAAATTATTTTGAACCAAAAACTTACAAGTTTGAATACGGCCAGATTTCTGGAGTTATCAGGCCACCTAGGAAATTGCCCTAATCCCTTCTCAACTGGTGATTAGTAAACAAAAGAAGAGGCTCTGTCTTCCCACTAGAGATAACCTAAACTTTGTTCAACTCTACTCCCATTTCCCCCCGTTTGGGCTGTCCTGAAGCCTAACTCTGTAAAATCTCCAATTCCACTCTCATTTCCCATGGGAAAAGGTTGCCCTTCGGTATAAAGTCTGTGCTGTTGAGATTGGCTCTTTTTCTCCCTTTCTTATATTCCTCATATTACCTTGTCAATCCTGAATTCTAACAGAAATTAGTCTCAGGCTGTCTTCCAACTCACAATGATCCTCCTACCTCAGCCTCCCTAGTGTTGGAATTAAAGCCATGCACCACCATGCCCATCTGCCATTACTTTTTGGTACTGTATAGTTAATCACGGTGTGTAACATCACCGCACCGCAGATAATCATGTGTGGGTATACAGAACAAAGAATTAAGATAATGGCTCTTTTTAAACATATTTTATTTATTTATTTATTTGAGAGGGAGAGAGAGAGAGGCAGATATATACATATATAGAGAGAGAATGGGCATGCTAAGGCCTCTAGCAACTGCAAATGAATTCCAGATGCATGCGCCACTTTGTGTATCAGCTTATGTGGGTACTGGGGAATCGAACCTGGGTCCTCAGGCTTCAGAGGCTAGTGCCTTAACTACTAAGCCATCTCTCCAGCCTATGGCTGTTTTATATGGCTTTGAAAAAAAAAACTTACCTATTGCTGAGAAAGTGCAAAAGATTAAACAAAAGTTAAAGGTACTTGTGGTAGTTTGAATAGATGGCCTGCAATATAATTCAGTGTTTTATTTGTGTGTAGTTTGGATCTGCAGCCACCTGGCTGGAGGTGGTGTCATTGGGCAGATATTAGGGTCCACCCCTAAGGTATGCAAAGTGTCTGGAGCTCCTGAAGTGTGTTTGTTAGTGGTGTGGCTTTTGGGTTTGTGGCCTGTGGTTTTTCTCTCTCTGCTTGGACCTGTGAAAGCAGACCAGCTTCTTCTGCCATTACAGAACTTCTACTATATCTGTAAGCTTTAACAAATCCCTTCCTCCATGACTGTGCCTTGTCTGGAAGTTCATATCAGCAACCTGAAGTTGTATACTACAGTATTTTTTCCTTTTTCTTTTTATGAAGTAGAAACTTTGTATCAATACATCATGTGTTGATACCATCATTTCCTTCAACCCTGCCCTTACTCCATGGAGGACCTTCCTTAGTGAGATTGCTGGTATTCATGGAGTTGTGGGTTTTGAGTTGTGAGAGCAGCAGTCAGTCATTATCAGGGGCCAATGCCTCTGGATATTCTCCCACACACATTCTGTGGCTCTTACATTCTTTCCTCCCCCTCTTTTGCAAAATTTCCTGAGCCTTGAAGGGTGTGCTTTAACTTTAGTGTGGAGCCCTTAGCAGCTTCTAGATTTCTGCTTTGGTGCAGGTACTTTTGAATTAATATATGGAAAAAATAGGATTATAAATTCGTTTTGAATGCAGATATTTCTTGGCTCATATATTAGTAACAATTTTAGCCTTTTTAATCTGTACTTAAATAATGGATTTCAGGCTGGAGAGATGGTTTAATGGTTAAGAGGCTTGCCTGTGAAGCCTAAGGACTCATCTTTGACTCTCCAGGTCCCACGTAAGCCAGACACACAGTGACTCAAATGCACAATATCACATATGCATACAAGGGGGCACTTGCATCTGGAGCTCAATTTTAGTGGCTGGAGGCACTGGGGTGTCAATTCTGCCCCTCTTTCTTTCTATTTCTATCTCTCTCCCTTGCATAAAAAAAGTCCAGTCTGTTGGGTTTGCCTCAACAAAACTATTCTGGATTTCCAAGTTTAATGATAAGTTAATGCTCAAATTATCAACTTCACTAGGGATTCGGCTGCCATGATATCAAACTGTTCTAACCTTTTCTGAATCATCAACCCCTTGTAGAATGTTGTGAGGCTTCTGCATCTCTTCCCATAAATGTTTCTGAAGACACAAAATAAAATTGTGGGATTGTAAAGGAAACTAATTATATCATAAAGGTACATGTCACAAAGTGTATTTTTTTTATTTGAACTACATTCATTTATGTGCTTATTTAGTAAGCATTAAATCACACAAACCATAAACTCAAAGTGGAAATAATCATGCACAATACTTTTATACAGCAGCATAAACAATTATAGGATAGGCAAAGATCTTGTATAAAATCACAAATACTACTCACTATTACTGTGTGTGTGTGTGTACATTTTTGTGGAATCTGCATTCATAATAGATGAGTACGTGAAATTTTAGATCAAGGTTAGTAAGATTAGAGATGTGAGTTTTGTCCCAATCCAGCTTTACAACCTTCTGGGCTTTATTCTCATAAGGTCAAGGTCCATGTCCTTTCATCTTTTATATTGCCTGAGTCCTTGTTATTATTGGAAGCTTCACACTCACCTTGAATTCACTCATAGTGTATGTGTGTGTGCTAACTCAGGCATTATGGATGGGAATAGAGTTAGTGGGTATTGCCTGTATATAAGGCATGAAGAAAATCTCTTTTTTTTTGTTCATGAAATTAAATTTTACACATAAATATTTTTATTGAATATCTTACCTGTTAAGGTTTGATTGATCTATAGATCTTCATATAATGTGTTGATTAGCTGGTTTATTTTAGGCTATAGAACTTCTGTTTCATATGCTGTAGTGCTCAGTAAGGAGCTTTTGGCAGTAAACAAAAATTTAAACAATCATTTTGATATCAGCAGGGCCTCAAATCACTTAACTCTAAGCCTAGGTACAAATCAGTGGTCTTATTGTGAACAAAATATCTCATCTATTGAAATAATCTCCCTAAATCACTCATGGGGTGAAATTCATATTAGACTGTGCATAGAGTCTCTGAACAATTCAGGTGTATATTTTTAATCAATTATTCCACTATGTCTGTTGAGAATATGTTTTTTCTTACTAAATATTGAGGAAAGTCAGAAGAATATGAAATAGATTCTTCCAGCTGTCAGGAAGCCAATCATGTAGATGTAAGAGCGAGACCTGGAAAGGGAGAGACAAGGGTTTCAAGGCTAGGCCTTCCCTGTACTTTAGTGTTCAGTTGTCAGTCTTAAGTAGGGGCCCTGTCTTCACCACACTGACTGCAGGCAAATCAGGCTGTACACAATGAAGGCTTTTTTATTTGTTTGTTTATTTATTTGAGACAGAGAAAGAGTGTGTGAGAATGGGCTTACCAGGGCCTCTAGAAACTGCAAACAAACTCCAAATGCATGCACCACCATGTGCATCTGGCTTAGGTGAGACCTGGAGAATCAAACCTAGTTCCTTAGGCTTCATAGGCCTTAACTGCTAAGCCATCTCAAAGAAGGCTTTCTAAAAAGGTATTTCAAAACTTGTAAAACTCAACTAACTTGCCCTTAGAAAGATAATTAAACTGTGACTTTTATTTTCAGAGTATTCAGTATCCTCACTGTGGTCCACACTTGCAATATAGGGAGTTTAATACACAGTAATAGCCCTACAATTTTACCAATTTTTCCCATTACCCTGGAGTGGACATAGAATACTTTTAATGAATTTGAAAGAAAGAATTCCTCAATGTTCATTCTTTGTTTACTCAAAAGTATCTCCAATATTTCCCAAAGTTCTTTCTGCCAAATAATTGCACAGTAAAAATGATATTTTATTGTTCAACATCCCTAACAATAAGGGAAATATAAATTAAAACAACTATGAGATTCCACTTTACCCCAGTAAGGATAGTAAACACTTAAAAATCAAATGAAAATAAATGCTAGTGAGGATGTAGAGAAATAGGAACCCTCATTCACTGTTGGTAAGAATGCAAGATGGTACAAACACTATGGAAAGCCATATGGAGACTCCTCAAAAGGTTGACTATAGAGTTACCAACAGACCCAGTTATTCCCTTACTGGGCATTTACCCTAAAAGTGCCACACTTCAGTTCAGAGAGATTTGCTCAACCATGTTCTGCTCAATTCATAATAGCTAAGAACTGAAATCAACCCAGATGTCCATCACTGAATAAATGGATAACCAAGATGTGGTATGTATACATGATGGAATTCTACTCAGCAGTTAGAAAAGATGACACAATGAAATTTGTAGAAAAATGGTTGAACTTGGACACAGAAAGACAATTGTAGCATGGTCTCACTCATTTGTGGCTCCTAACCTGGATCTGCCAGAGATGCTGACATACCTAATAGGAATCTTGAGGATTGGACTATAGGTAGAGTGGGGTTAGGGTGTGAGTAAAGGAGGGGGGGAACACAAAACTGGATGCAAATGGAACTGGTACCAAAAAATCCTATATCCTGAAAGATAGACTAAAAGGTTGAACCCTCATCAGGACCTTAAAGGGAACATATGAATCAAAGGGTCCTGGAGAGGGTAAGATGAAGCCTAACCTTAATTTTCTCCTATTTCTTCCTCTCCCCCCCCCTTTCTTTCCCTTTTATACTACCTATATTTTCCTTCTTTTCCCTTGGCAATGGCCTGTAACTCCCAGTACCAGGATGCACCCACAGTGAGCTGTTGATCAGAGACCTGTAAAGTTTCCTAAAAGAAGACAGACTTCTGTCAGAGCACTTGATTACCCACCAAAGGTTAATGGTAAGGCCCTACTGCCAAAGATACCATATGCTGTTGGCATGGAATATAGAGAGACCTGGCTGAAATGTGGAAAAGAGCCAGTCCCCAGGCAGTTAACTTGTCTTGTTCCAGAAGGTGCTACATGAGCTACTGGAGGAAAATGGCCAACATCTGTTTGAGCAACTCTAGGTGTAAACTACTCAGCAGCAAACAACCTGATGTGATGCTCACCCAAGTGCAATAGTGGCACACAGCCATGGTGAGTAACCAACTGCTCTTGGATTGGTAGATCAGCTCAGTGGAAAGGAACCCACAGCTGGAACTGGGAAACAAGTCAGAATCATATCCAAATAATGAGTTCACTCTCCAACATCAAGATACCACCAATCTTGGGCTATAGGAGGGCCTACACCTATTATATTCTCTGTAAACTAACAGACAAACTAACATTTAACTGGTGCTGACTTCACTCTCCGTTAGAGAATCTGCTTCTCTTTTTCAGATGGATGTAGGACCTGGGGAGAGAATCAGGCCATCATACTTCACCAGGGCCCCAGCTGAAACCATAGAGTAATTGGGGAAATGAGCAAGAGTGCTGCTTTCATGGTGAACCTGATATCAGCTCAATGGTGAGGGAGATAGACACAGAGGACACTCAAGTCCTACCAAATTAGAGATCCGGAGACATAGAGGCTCCCAAGAGCCCATCACTGAAGTAGACTTAATACAAATCCAACATGGCTCAGGGAAATTTGCAGAAGAGGGGGCAGAAAGATTGTTAGATCCACAGTTGCGACATTACACACAGAGACATTGCCTCTTCCCCATAACTGATGGCTACCCCCACAATGCATGACCCACTATCCCCATGAGGATAACTGGCATCCCCAATGAGAAGGGTCTCTTCAGGGGAGGGGCAGGGATGAGGGTAAGGATGGTATCAACATGTACTGAGTATGTCCTTAGCTAATAAAAAAGAAAGTGGCAACAAAAAGTGATATTTTATCCTTCCTAAATTATGTTGCAAGGTTACTCCTTTGGAAGACAGAAAAGAAGGGAGATTCATAGCCTTAATGCTAACACTACCACTGGATGAAAGCTTGAATAATATTTCTATTGGCTCTTTATATTGTTTCATTATAAAAAAAAGTGAATTTAAAATAGCACATTTCAACATATGGATCAAAGGCTTGATTCAGTTTTCTGACAAAGAATGAGTGTTCTTTCTCTTGTCTGCTAAAGTGGCTCTGGAAGAAACAATATCACATACATAGTTCATAATTTACTCAATCCAACAGCAATGAAATGTTACAATTTAGCAACTATATTTTTCACTTTGAAGGGTTGCTTTTATCTTAAAATTTGAATATAATATAAGATATTGATAATATTTTATATTACCATTTAAAATTTACATAATTAAAGTCCATATATTATGTAACTGCATTGCAATGACTATCTCATCACCAGTGTAGTCATGTGCAACAGCAATGCCACTCTTCAGCTTTTCAGTCCCACAGGTGTGGGGCTATATTAACAGTTTATGGTACAGTAAATATGAAAGTTTATCAAACATTTTTCCTCATTTTATCTAATTCGAACTTTCAAATCACTGTGTTTAGGATGTAGAAAGGTTAAAGTATTTTTTACCTTTTAATAGTTTGATGTTTAAAATCTTCATTTGGGCAAATAATGGACAAAAATTCAGTGTCTGATTTTAAATCTGGAGAACTTCCTCACCAAAAACACTATCAGATGAAGAGGTACAACACTGTTGTGATTTGATCCAGGTGTCCCCATAAACTTAAGTGTTCTGAATGCTAGGTTCCCAGCTGATGGAGATTTGGGAATTAATGCCTCCTAGAGGCAGTGTATTGTTGGGGGTGGGCTTTTGAGTTTTATAGCCAGTTTCCCCTTGCCAGCATTTGGCACACTCTCCTACTATTGTTGTATACCTGATGTTGGCCAGGAGGTGATGTCCACCCTCTGCTCATGCCATCATTTGCCCCTGCCACCATGGAGCTTCACCTAGAGTCTATAAGCCAAAATAAACCTTTTTTTCCCCACAAGCTGCTCTTGGTCAGGTGATTTCTGCCAGCAATGCAAATCTGACTACAACAGTAAAGTTGATACTGTGGAGTGCTATCATTACTGCTTGAAACCTGACTGTGTAGCTTTGGCCTTTTGGAGCTGATTTTCAAGAGGAATGCAGAAGGATTTGAAACTTTGGCTTAAGAGATGCCTTGTTTCACTGTAAGTACATCTTGATAGACTATTCTAGTAAGAATGGAAAGACCTGAATGCAATAAGAACTATGGACTGTGAGGTTTGGCTTATTAAGGTAAGGAAGAGCTTTGCCTGTCATGCCTGTGTTCTGAGAATTTGTGCTGGGTTACATTGTGTAGAAAAGGACTGGTGTGAGCAGAGGGATATGGTACAGAAAAAATGAAATCTTTGGGCCCAAACTGCTGCCTGTTCAGCTGCAATTGTATGAGAGATTAAAACCTTTGAGATTAGGCCAGCATACTTGCATTGGGACAACAGAAAGAATGCAGAATCTTTTGAAGGGACCTGAATGCTGAAGGAGTGCCCTGTTCATGCCTGTCTGGATTAACAAATTGGCAGTCCACGTGGTATTTTGGAGTATAATAAATGCAGGAAAGAGAGGATCACTGAATTGCAACATGGGCTTATGTTTTGGAACGGGCCATGGGCATTGTGAAGCAGGCTTGTTGTATTGCCTGCATGGAGACCCATTGGAGTCATGAGGATGAACCATGAGTTGCAGTAGTGACCCATTGGAGATGCCAGGACTATGGGATGGCTGCCAAGGAGAGCTGCAGGCACCAGAAGAAGTTTTCCAGAACTGTGAATAGCCTAGCTGGAGGGGCAGAATTGGAACTCCAGGCACTTGTTGCTGGTTAGAATTATCAGACTTGGAGATATGTTACTGGCTGGGTAGAGTTGTTGGACTTGGACCTGTAGAGCTTAAAGTTTGATCTAGTGGTTTTAGATCTTGTATTGGGTGAATATTTCTTTGCTATCCCCAATGCCATCTTTTGCAGTGTGAATGTTTACTCTGTGCCATTATGGATTTTTTTGAGTGTTTTTTTTTTATTTTTATTTTTTGAGGTAGGGTCTCACTGTAGGCATGCACCACCACACCAGGCTCTAAGGTATTTTTAGTTTTTTTTATTTGTTTTTTTTTTTTTTTGGTATTATGTCTCAGTTAAAAGACCTTGGATTATGGAACTGTTTAAATATCATTGATATTGAAAAAAATTGGGGGACTTTTAAAGTTGGATGAATGTATTGCATTTTATATCATGTATGGTTATCAGTTTATGGGGACCAGGGTGGATTCTGGTGGTTTGATTCAGGTGTCCCCCATAAACTTAGGTGTTCTGAATGCTTGGTTTCCAGCTGATGGAGATTTGGGAATTGAAACCTCCCAGAGGAAGGGTAATATTAGGGTTGGGTTTATGGTTATTATAGCCAGTTTCCCCTAGCTAGTGTTTGGCACACTCTCCTGTTGCTGTTATCCACCTGATATTGGCCAGGGAATGATGTCCACCTTCTGTTCATGGCATCGTTTTCCCCTGTCATCAAGGAACTTCCCCTTGATTTCTGTAAACCAAAATAAACCGTTTTACCCACAAGCTGCTCTTGGTTGGGTGTTTTCTGTCAGGAATGCAAACCTGACTGCAACAACCACTAACAGGTAGATGAAAAATAGTTACAATGATTATGTGAAGGAATACTCTAAAATACAATGTCCAGGGAAATTAAAAAAAAAAATGAACAAGCCAAAACGTATTTGGGCCAACTCATACCTTTTAGAGGATTGGGAAGAATGATTGAAGGGCACAAACTGGTTCAGATGAATTATATGTACCAGATGATGCCACAAAACAGGGATAAGTGGAAAAGAATTTAATAGCTTCTAGTCTTTCAAAGGAGTCCATTATTAACATACCTCACTGGGCTCTCAGATGGAGAATATGGTAAGGCCACTGGATGAGAGGAGGCAGGACATGCTTTGGACTTTTACAGTAAGGAGATCTGCATGTGGGACAGTACACTCTCATGAGAACAGCCTGATCCTAGAACCGGGAGGCCAAAGCTGATCCAATTAATCTTTGGTACTGAACTACTCCTCTATAAAAAGCAAGCTACTTGTCATACAGAGCTTCATGGTCCACATTTGGAGCAGACTGTCTTGCCTGTTTCATCCACAGGAGACTAGCTAAGGAAACAAGAAAGCATATTTATTTATTTGTTTATTTATTTATTTTTCACAAGGGGAGAGAGAGAGATTGAGGGAGTGAGCCAGGGCCTAGTGCCATTGCAAACAAACTCCAGATACATGCACCACTTTGTGCATTTGGCTTTATGTGGGTACTGAGGAATTGAACCCAAGCTATGAGGCTTTGCAAGCAAGTGTCTTTAACTGATGAGGTATTTGTCCAGTCCCAAAAGGCATTTTTATGAGAGGATTCTGGGCACTCTATGGACACAAGAGAACTCCTATAGAGAGTGCATGAACATGCTGGCAAGGAAGGGGGTCTGTGTGATGGCAGGCTCCTCCTCTGGGCACTTCACAAAGAGAAGGTAAAACCCAAACTCCGGTATCCCTTGTATACCTGATAAAATTTCTCTCTGATATTTTCATAATTTCACAATTACCACATAGTTTCTGTGAAGGTCATGCAAATAGCCTAGAAATGAACAAAGTATAAATTAACTTTCTCTCTTATCATCCTCTCTTGTCTGTGGAATATAGTATAAGTATTTTCATTAGCTAGAATCTCAGTGTCATGCGTGTGCAGGCTGCTAGCCCCCAGTAGAGCTCAGAATCTCCATTTCCATGTCTGACAGAAAAGATGAATGGCTTGCTGTCTTCCTTCTGGTTACTGACCACGTTAGCCATCCAGAGGGATGTGGCCCTTTACCCTCTCCAGCCCCTGCATATCAGAGCCCAAGGAGCCTTTGCCAGCCTGGGGCTACAGCCCTGTAAATCAGTCCAGTGCAATTATACCGGGAGAGAGGGACTTCCTAGACAGACAGAGTGGTTCTCTGCAGGAGACCCAGGTACAGAACCCAGATTTGTAAATCAACTCTTTCCTTTAGGATTCATTGGCATGACTTTCAAATTAGTTTCAGGACTTGTAAATCTGTATTAGGATTTGTAAACCCACTTAAGGATATGGAAATTAATTTTTGGACATATAAAACACTAAAAATCATTTGGCTACAACTACCACTAAAAAGAAGAGAGTCATAAATCAAAGCAGGCTACTAAAATTTTTCTGTCAGGGTCCATAAATTAAACTCTTGAATTTATAACTTCAGGTGAGTATAGATTTATAAAGCCAACTTATGAATCATAAAAAGTATAATATTTTGAGTCTAATCTGAAATATTACAAAGAAGCATCAGTAGTGATACTCTATTTTTAACCTAAATATTTCAAAATAATGGTGGTAATAATTTGGATTTGATTTATGGAACCAAAAGTTCATTGCTAAACATACCCCATGAGATCTGTATATCATTTGTTTGTATCTGGCCTATACTGAGAGAGTCAAGAAAGACCGAGAGCATAAATCAATTGTGATGGCTAATTTTATGTCAACCTGACTGTGCTAAGAGACACCCTGGTAGATGGTTAAACATTATTTGGGGTCTGCCTGTGGTAAGGGCTTTAGTGGAAGAGACTGCATAAGAAGAGATTGTCAGAGTGTCCTCATTCACATGGGCAGGTGGCATCTCAGCCACTGAGTGTCTGAATAGAGCCAATGAGTGAAAGAAGGATGAATTTTCTCTGTGATGGAGCTAATCATCCAGAAATAATGTCCTGACCTTGGACTTCAGAGTCTCATGCTCTTATGTCTTCAGATTCAGAGACTAATGTTCTACACCACCACAACTCACCACCCTGTTCCATCCCCAATTCTCAGGTCTTCAGGCTCTGAACTGAATCATACTACCTACTTTCCTGGATATCCAGTTCACAGATACCTTATTATGGCATGTAGCTACATGAGACAATTCCTATAAAACTTCTCTCATATTTATCTATCTAGCCACCAATTTTATGTCCTATTTCTTCTATGTTCTCTGAAAACAGTAATAGTTCACTAGGTACAACATAATGATAAACTTGCTGCATTAATTCTAAAATTCTGGGACACTTTGGCTATAAACCTAGAGGTATTTAATGAATGTTCTGTCTTCATAGTACACTCTAAAATTTGATATATTATCTATTAAAATTTAGATTTCCTGAGTCAGAATATTGCTTAAGTTAGTATAGCCACCTAAATTGTTAGAGTAGTAGTTCTCAGCCAAAGCACCACCCCAGAACATTTGGCAATGTCTAAAGATATTTTTGGTTTTTTTGACTGAGGAATACTTCTCTTGTTCAGGGTATAGAGATGAGGGGTTCTGCAAAACATCCTCTAGTTCACTAAGCAAAGCAGAACAAGGCCAGTGCAAGCAGAGGAGACATGGAAAAGCCTTCCGGAAAGGAATGTATAACACAAGCTAGTATAAAGTCACTACATCAGGACTCCTCCACCTCTGGCTCCACTGATTCCACCATTCAAGAAAACTTAGGAGCACTGGTCTCTTTAGTTAATCTGAAAGGAGAAAATGTTCAATATTCACTATGTAGTAGTCTGTTCACATTAAGAACAAGCTTTGTTCCCTCAAGGGTGTGCTATATTTGACCAACAGGTCTTCTGTATAAACTGAAGTTACAGCATTTTCTGAAATTATATTATTTAACTGTAGAGAGCCCTTCATTTTATTTGAAAACAAGTATGTGGTTTAGAAAGGGAATGCAAGGCAAGAATTCTTTCCAGTTTTGTTCAACAGTGTATTAAGGAACCCCATGTAGTGAACTTCTAGGGAGTCTGAGACCCTCTTGATTATATGGTGTTTGGAATAAAATAAAATAAATCCCATGTTCTTTTATTCTGACCTAAAAATGATTTCTAAATGATCACCTTGGGTGTTCTTTCCCTCTACTTATTGCTCTGTTCTTCCATTTGAATTACTTCTCAGCATCACCTCGGAAGTCAGTGGAATATTGACTATTTTAAGAAGACTATCTCACATTGAGATTATAGTTGCTCTCCCCAGACTTGCTCTATTTGTGGACCTAGCCATTATAAGAATCC
The DNA here is from genome assembly GCA_036346955.1 of Dipus sagitta. Classification (NCBI taxonomy): domain Eukaryota; kingdom Metazoa; phylum Chordata; class Mammalia; order Rodentia; family Dipodidae; genus Dipus; species Dipus sagitta. The sequence goes on from CM070775.1 coordinate 62,417,188, forward strand.
TAAAGACTGACTCAGAACTCCATATTCAAATGGTACATTTGAAGCTCACAGCGAAGTATATTGTGTAAATGCAAATTAACAGAAATATGGCATTGTAAGAGCTCAGCCACTTGTGCAATTAGGAAGGAAATCAGGACTGTAGATTACAGCATCCAGCTGAGCACTCAATCATGCAGAGAAAAAAAGTTGAAGGAAACTTGGTGTAATGAGAGCTTAAGTAAAGTACAAGACATCTGAGATGTAGCAAGTACAGCTGTGACCACCTCCCTCACCTCTGCATAGTTCTTATTGTTCTACTATAAGCCATGCTATTTCTAAGCATTGCTTTGTCCCACTTAATAAAAATCTGTAGCTCTAAATCAATAACTTCCAAATTCATTTTTCTTACTATAAATTCTGTAAAGCCTAAAGGTAACAAAAGGCAGCAAAGGAGTGGGCTTCCATTAACTTATTTGAGTGGCTCAGAAGAGCTTGATGTATAAATGTAAATAGGGAATAATCAGTAAAATGTTGAATGTTTTTGGAATTTTATCATTCTATGTGAAACAATAATGAGCACACAAACTCTGACAGTTAAAAACAGTGACCTCATTTTCCATTTATACATGAGTGTATAATAGAAGGATATAGAACATGGTAAGGATCATCCCAAGGGAAAAACATAATTAGTATTTGTTAACAGATACTCTATTTCTGTTCCTCACTTCCTTCCAGGGTACTCCCTATGGACCATCCTGCACATGGCAGGCCATATCCATGACCATTTGAGAACACTTCTCACCAACTGCAAGTAACAGAATTTGGACATTTAGCCTTCAATTCCACAATTCATTTGAAAATAATCATCTACCTAGTAGCCATTGTAAACTTGGGCCATGTTAGATGATGGATTGCACATTTGAATATTACTGACTGATACTAAAGGAAGAGATAAATATTCACATACAACATATCCCAAGTACTGCAATAAAGAGCTGAAATAAAGACATATATAAGTACTATGGAAGCAGACAAAGAAGATGAGATCTTCAAAGCATGTTCACACTGAAGCTAAATCTGAGGGTGAATGTAATACCCCGGGAAGCAGAGTAGTGGACTATTAGAATGTTACTCATGAGGAAACAGCAGGATCAGACAGATTCACATAGAGGCCAATGTTCAGAGTATTAGAGAAAACATGTGGTTCTTGATGATGGGGAGGGGGATTAGGTAAAGCAGTGACTTTATTTCAGGGGAGAAAGAAAAGATGAAGTCAAAATGCCAGAGGGTATTTCCTGAATGACATGCTCTGTGATGATAAAATGGAGGTCTTTACTTGCATGAGCCATGGTGCCCACGTATTTGGTCAAACATTGCAGTTATTGCAGTTGCTCCTCACTCTTAGCTGACAGCTTGATTCCAGTATCCACAATGAATGCTTAAAAGTATAGCTATAGACACTATATATATATATATATATATATATATATATATATATATATATATAATGTGATCTTTCCCCCTCATACCTATAATTATACATAGCTACAATAAAGTTAATTAATAAGATAGGCATCATGAGAGATTAATAAAAATAACCAATAATCAAATAGAACAACAAAAGCTACATTCTGTATTATGAAGGTAAGGTGACTATTTCTCCCTTTCAGAATCTAACTCTTCTGTTTCCACACTTCCACTTGTGATGATACAACATGACATAATGCCTATGTGTTGAGATCATGATGTAGGGTATATTGTCTAAAGAATTCCTGAACACAGCAATGTGGTAGGATAGCAGTCACTCTGGTCACCTAGATTGCTAAGTGATTAGCAAGCAGCCAGGAAATGCAACATGGACATGGTGAACAAAGGGAGGATTTGTTTCCTGAGCAGAACAGATAGAGATTCCATCATGCTACTCAGAACAGCAGGCAACTTAAATACATAAATTGCATGTTTCAGTAATTTTCCACTTAGCATTTGGGACTGCTGTTAGCCTTAGTTGACTGAAAGCACAGAATGCAAACTGTGAAAAATGAGAAGGGGGCTACTGTTGCTCAAGATGTTTTTGAAAGTGTTTTACATGGGATTAACATTTAAACTGATGGACTTCAAGTGAAGCCAATTCACTTCCACAATGTAGGTGGGTCTTATACAATCAGGTGAAAGCCCACATAGAATAGTTCTACAGAAGCAAATTGGCACTCAGTGTCCACTCCGCCCTAGATCTCCAGCCAGCCAGCTAACTCTGGCAACTATGAACTGCACTGTTACCATAGTTTCTCATGAGCCAATTCCTCAAACAAAATCTCTGTGTAAATACTATTGTTTCTATCTCTCTAAGAACCCTGATGAATGAATGTAATGTAGGAAGAATTACAGATGTTTAGGGTACCTGTGAAGGGATAGGAGAGGACTGCAGAGAAACTCTTGGAAAACAGGTTAAAATAGGAAAATTACATAATCCAAAGATTTAACTACCACCAAGCCATTAGTAATGTGCTTTCTTTCTTGTGTCAACTTTTCTTACCCTTAAACACATGTGAAGAGCCTACCCTTTGTGCTGGCCTAGTAAGTGATAATGGATTTTATAATTGTTCCACTTTCTTGTGACAGTTCATGGAGTAGACTCCATTAAGGTAAAAAAAAAAAAAGTGGAAGAAAATATAGAGTATGAGAGAGACTTTAGACTGTATCATTAAATTCAGAATAATCCAATATTAACTTTATTGGGAAACTTTGTTGTCACCAAGATTTATTATCTTTATGAATAGTCAGACACAGAAATTAAGGAAACTTCACTAAATCATGTCTGACTCCACTGGCTAAATTTAGTACCTAAGTATGGAATTTAGGAAATGATCCCAGGGATATATTAAAGACAGACAATAGTTTCTCCTGTGTCTTCAAAAAAAATTTTTACTTCTTCATAAAAACTAATTTTCAGTTTCTACAAACGGAATGGAAAATGATCTCAACTGACTCTCCAATTCTTCCCAGTAAAATCTCCCTGGTCTTACCTGTGTCAAAACCAATAGGAAAGCTAATTTATATGGGAACACATCCATGCAGAAATGCAAGGGAGCAAGGCTGGTGGATGTTTGCTCTCAGATAGTTGGGGAAATACCTTCTGTGATCTGAGGCATGTAAATCCATGTTAGTCTCCTCACACAGTGCAGGAAGGCTGGAGAACTCTCCTTAGTGAATACCAGTGAGATCCCCCTGCCTGATCAACTTCAGTTTATGAAGAAACCTTAGTCTATGAAGGAGGAAATTTATAGATTTGAAAAATGCTCTTTTTATAAAACCCTGCTCATAATGTTCACTGAAATGATAAATGAATAGATTTTTACTGGCAACCTTCAGTAATTAGGCCATTCCTCATCTCTTTATTGGAAGCAGTCCTAGCTATTTCATCATCAGTATATGTTCGTTTGATTTTTGCAAAGCTCTACTATTTGGCAATAATGCACATTTACCTTGTCCCATCCACCCCTGCATTTCAAAGGTGATGAAGGGAAAGTCAAAGCCCAGTTTAAGTCATGTCTGAAGTGTAGGGAGAAATAAGACCATGATTCTAAAATTTTACATAATTTTAGTGTTAGTATTTTTTTATTTTTGTACTAATAACATATGGCAGAATAATATATAGTAATACTGCAGAAAATATGAAAATGTGATGCATAAAAAGTAATATAATCACCCACCATTCCACTTTCCAAGAGAAACAACATTATCAATATTTTAATGAATTTTCTTTCAGCCTTTTTTCTTTGAGATTTTATTTTATTTTTTATTTTTATTTTTTGGTTTTTCAAGGTAGGGTCTCACTCTGGTTCAGGCTGACCTGGAATTCATTCTGTAGTCTCAGGGTGGCCTAAAACTCATGGTGATCCTCCTACCTCTGCCTCCTGAGTGCTGGGATTAAAGGCATGTGCCACCACGCCCAGCTGAGATTTTATTTTTAAAGTAGCGTTCTTGAAACAATATGAGTGTGACAAATATTGGACATAGATACATATTGGAAGGTGTATCAGACAGCTTCAGGTTCGCTGAGATGAACTTCCAGACCATGCACAGTTATGGAGGAAGGGATTTATTGAAGCTTACAGATCCGGGGGAAGATATGGCTGAAGAAACTGGCCTGCCTTCACAGGCCCAAGCAGAGAGAGAGAGAGAGAGAAGTACAAGCCTAAAGGTCAAAAGCCACAGCACACTTCAGGAACTCCAGCTAGGCACACTTTGCATATCTTTAGATTGTAATCTGAAATCCACCACCACACTTTAAGATCCACCCAGTGACCTTGCCTCTAGCCAGGTGGCTAGAGATGCAAACTACAAATAAGCAATTGAATATATTGGGGCCATCTATTCTATTCAAACCACCACAGAAGGTAACCAATCAATTTTTCACTGTAAAATATTTTATTTATTTGAGAGAGAGAGAAAATGAGTGTACCAGGGCCTCTAGATACTGAAAATTCCAGATGCATGCACCACCTTGTGCATCGGGCTTATGTGGGAATTGAACCTGGGTCCTTAGGCTTCCAGGCCCTAACTATTAATCCATTTCTCCAGCCCAAATTTTTCACTTTAAAGCAACCTTGAAAACTTAGAAAACATTTTCACAGAAATCACTGACCAGGTGTGGACACAATGGAAACTAAAATTTTTCTTTCTACCTTTGTGTGTGAAAGCAACTAGAGTGAATCAATAAAAACAAGTTAAGAAATTTGAAGGAATAAATATATTTAAAGAACATTAATCTGTAATTTTCCTAGAGGCACAATTTATTATCGAAGCCCAGTCCTTTCAACTCAATGTACAGGCTCTTTCACAGGCTCAACCATCAAAAGACACAGGCTATCAGGATAGATCAAAAGACTGGACCCTTCTATCTGCTGTCTGTAAGAAATCCTCTCACCACTAAAGATAGACACCTCCTCAGGGTGAAAGGTTGGAAATGACATTCCAAGCAAATGAAAATTAAAAAAACAAGTGGGTGTTTGTTGCTATATTAATATCTGATAAAATAGACTTCAGACCAAAAGTGATCAAAAAGGACAAAGGTCACTTCTTACTCATCAAGGGAATGATCCAACATGAGCACATCACAATCATAAATATATATGCCCCAAACACAGGGACACCACAGTTTATTAAACAAAATCTACTTGACAATAAAACAGAAATAAACACAAACACCATCATTGCTGGAAACTTCAATACTCTGCTATCATCAATCGACAGATCATCTAAGCAGAAAATCAACAGAGAAATAATAGAGCTCATCAACAACATAGATCAACTAGACCTAATGGATATCTACAGAACCTTCCACCCCAACTCTACAGAATACATGTTCTTCTCAGTAGCCCATGGAACCTCTCCAAAATTGACCATATGGCCATGAAACATGTATTTATAAATTCAGGAAATTTTAAGTAACTTCCTGAATCATGTCAGACCACAATGCTTTAAAGTTAGAACTTAACAAGAAGGGACACATGAAGAACTCCATCAACTCCTGGAGACTAAACAAAACACTTTTAAACAATGAATGGATTATGGAAGAAATAGGAAAAGAAATTGTAAAATTCCTAGATTTGAATGCTAATGAAAATACAACCTACCAAAACTTGTGAGACTCAATGAAGGCAGTCATAAGGGGAAAGTTCACAGCCCTAAATGCCTTCATTACAAAGACAGAGAGATCACAAATCAATAATCTGACTGTCCACAAAAAGGTTCTGGAAAAACAAGAAGTATCCAACCCAAAGAGCTTGAGTCAGAAAGATATAATCAAGATTAGAGCAGAAATTAATGAATTGGAAACTAGGAAAACAATTTAAAAAATAAGTGAAACAAAGAGCTGGTTCTTTGAAAAACTAAACAAGATTGACAAACCCCCAGCCAAAGTGATCAAGCACAAAAAAGAGAAGTCTCAAATTAACAAAATCAGAAGTGAAAAAGGAGAGATCACTACAGATATCAATGAAATTGGAAGAATCATCAGGGCATGGTTCCAAAACCTCTACACCACAAAATTAAATAATTTGGAAGAAATGAATGAATCCCTAGACACATACCACCTGCCAAAACTAAACTGAAAGCAGATTAATCTCTTAAACAAACCTATCACATCCATGGAGATTGAAAAGGTAATCAAAAAACTCCCCATAAAGAAAAGTCCAGGACTGGATGGCTTCTCAGCGGAATTCTATCAAGCCTTCATAGAAGAACTGAAACCAATTTTTCTCAAACTATTCCACATAATCGGAGACCAGGAATCCTATCCAACTCCATTAGTGAAGCTAGCATACCCTAATACCAAAACCAGACAGAGATACAACAAGGAAAGAAAATTATAGGTGTATATCCCTAATGAACTTGGATGCAAAGATCCTGAACAAAATCCTTGCAAACCAAATTCAACAACACATCTAAAGCATTATCCACCTTGATCAAGTAGGCTTCATCCCAGGAATGCAGGGATGGTTTAACATACAGAAATCAGTCAATGTAATACACCACATAAATAAATGGAACCATAAGAACCACATGATCATCTCAATTGATGTAAAGAAGGCCTTTGACAAAATACAACACCACTTCATGATCAAAACACTGAAAAGAATAGGCATGGAGGGTTTATGTCTCAACACAATAAAGTCTATATATAAAGCTCCTAAAGTCCAAATAATTATTTTTTAAATATATTTTATTTATTTGGGAGAAAGAGAGAGAGAGAGAGAGAGAGATGGAGGGAGGGAGAGAATGGGTATGTGAGGGCCTCCAGCCACTGCAAATGAACTCCAGATGCATGTGCCCCCTTGTGCATCTGGATTATGTGGGTCTTAGAGAATTGAACTGGGATCCATTGGCTTTGCAGGCAAGTGACTTAACCACTAAGCCATCTCTCCAGCCCCAAATAATACTCAATGGGGAAAAACTGAAGGAGTTCCCACTGAGATCAGGAACAAGATAGGAGTGCCCACTCTCACCACTGCTCTTCAAGATAGTATTAGAAGTACTAGCTCAAGACAGGAGAAAGAAATAAGTTGGAACAGAAGAAGTCAAGTTAGCCCTATTTGAAGATGACATGATCCTATATGTAAGTGACTCAAAAGTTTCCATCCCCAAACTTCTAAAGATGATAACTTCCTTCAGGAAAGTGGCAGGATACAAAATCAATGCACAAAAATCACCAGTTTTTCTATATACAAAGGACAAATATACAGAGAAATAAATCTCAGTGAGACTGTCCCATTTTCAATAGCAACAAAAAAATTAAATGCCTTGGAAAACACTAACAAAGGATTTGAAGGAACTATATAATGAAAACACAAAAACACTCAAGATAGAAATAGAGGAGGCCTTAAGAAGATGGAAGGACCTCCCATATTCCTGGATAGGTAGAATTAACATTATGAAAATGACAATTCTACCAAAAACAATATATAGATTTAAGGCAATACCAATAAAGATAACAACATCCTTCTTCACTGAGACTGAAAAACTGACCTCAAAATTCATATGGAATGGCAGAATGCCCTGGATATCCAAACACATCCTCATCAAAAGACACAACTCTGGTGGTATCATCATACCTGATCTAAAGCTATATTACAAAGCCATAGTGACAAAAAATAGCATGGTATTGGAATAAAAACAGAAACATAGACCAATGGAATAGAATTGAAGACCCAGACCTTAGGGCAAGAAACTACAGCTGCTTGATCTTTGACAAAGGTGCTAATAATGTAGACTGGAGAAAGGACAGCATCTTCAACAAATGGTGTTGGACAAATTGGATGACCATATGTAGAAAAATGAAATGAGACCCACTCATTTCATGATACACAAAAATCAAGTCCAAATAGATTAAAGACCTCAATATAAGACCTGAAACTGTTCAACTACTGGAAGAAAAAATAGGAAGCACTCTCCATGGTATAGGACTGGGAAAAGACTTACTGAAAAAAACACACTAGCCAAGGAAATTAAACAAGCACTCAACCAATGGGATCTCATGAAGCTAAAAAGCTCTTGCACAAACATACTATGAGCAGAGCCAATAGATTACCCACTGAATAGGAGGAAATAGTCACCAGATATACAACTGACTGAAGCCTAATATCTAAAATCTGCAAAGAACTCAAAAAACCTAAACAATAAAAAATCAAATAATCCACTCCAAAAGTGGGGTAGAGAACTAAATAGGAAGTTCTCAGAAGAAGAATTACAAATGGCTAACACACACTAAAGAAAATGTTCAACATCCCTAACCATTAAGGAAAAGCAAATTAAAACATCTGTGAGATTCCATCTTATCCCAGTAAGGATAGCAAACATTAAAAAATTAAATGAAAACAAATGCTGGTGAGGCTCATCCACTGTTGGTAGGAATGTAAGCTGGTACAATCACTATGGAAATAAATTTGGACACTCCTGAAAAGGATGAATATAGAGTTTCCCTCAGACCCTGTTAGTCCCTTACTAGGTATTTACCCTAAAAGCTCCACATCTCAGTTCTGAAATATTTGCTCAACAATGTTTATAGCTGGTCAATTCATAATAACTAAAAACTGGAATCAACTCAGGTGCCCATCATTGGATGAATGGATAACCAAAATGTGGTATATCTACACAATGGAATTCTACTCAGCAGTAAGAAAAAATGACACATTGGAATTTGTACAACAATGGTTGAACTTGAAACAGATCATTTTAAGTGAACTCACACAATCACAGAAAGACAATTATCACATGATCTCACTCATCTGCAGTTCCTAACTGGGATAAGCGCAAGTTGGTGACATAACTGAATAACATCTTGAGGCTTGGACAAGAGGGAGGGTAGGGCTTAGGGGAAGGGGAAGGATTGGAGGGACACAAAATTTGAACGCAAATTGAACTGGTACCATAGACTCCTATATTCTGGAAATCAGACTAAAAGTTGGAACCCTCAAGTGGATCTTAGATGGAGCACCTGAATCAAAGGGCCCTGGAGAGAGTGAGACTGAACCTAACCTCAACTTCTGTTTCTATTTCTTTCCTGGCTTTTTCTTTTTTCTTTTCCCTTGGAGATGGCCTGTAATTCCCTGTACCAGGATGTGGTCTACATCCACAATGAGCTGTTGAATAGAGAGACCTACTAGATCTCCCAAAACAAACAAGACAGACTTCTGACAGAGCACTTGACTACCCACCAGAGGTTAATGGTAAGAACCTACTGCTGAAGACACAAAACACTTTCAGGACAGGCCATGGAGAGACATGGTTGGAATCTAAAGGAGAGGCAGTCTTCAGATAATTAGCCCATCTAGTGCTGGAAAGCACTACATGAGCTACCAGGGGAAAGTGACCAACATCTCTTCAAGCAACTCAAAGTCTAAGCGACTCAGAAGCAAACAACTTGATGTGATGCTCACACAAGTGCAATAGTGGCACACAGCTATGGTGGATAACCAACTGCTCTTGGATTGGCTAACAGATCCACTCAGTAGAAAGGAAAACCTATCTGGAACTGAGAAAAAGTCATAATCATATCCAGATAATGATTCTGCTTTCCAGTGTCAAGCTCCCACTAACCTTAGACCATAAAAGTATCTAAACCCTTTTAATTCTCTCTAAATTAGTAATGGTTATCCCATTTACCTGGTTCTTACATCACTCTCTGTTGGAGAATCTGCTTCTCTTTTTCAGATGGGAACTAGTCTTGAGAAGATAAATGAACCAGTGCACTCCACCCTGGCCCCAGCTGAAACCACAGAGGAATTGGGGAAATGAGTAAGAATGCTGCTTTCTTAGCTAAGCATATATCAGCACAGGGTGATGGAGAAAGATACTGAGGATACTCATCACCTGCCAAACCAGACATCTAGATGATCCTAAGTGCCCATGACTGATGTAGACTTAAAAGGCTCCCAGCATGGTTCAGGGATTTTGCACAAAAGTGGGTGGAAAGATTGGTAGAGGCACAAGTGGGGACATATGCACAGAGACATTGCCTCTCTCCCATAACTGAATGCTGCCCCCTTAATGCATGATCCACAATCACAATGGGGTTGACCTGCATCCCCAATGAGGGAGGCCTTTTCAAGAAAGGGTCAGGAAGGAGGGAAAGGATGGTACCAACATGTGACGTTTACATACAAAATATGTCCATATCTAATAAGAAAAAAAAGGTGATCATGAGATGGACAGATGACTCAGTCATTAAGGCATTGCATGCAAAGTCTACTGACCTGGGTTTGATTCCCCAGTACCCACAAAATCCAGTGCACAAAGAGGTGCAAACAGTTGGCGTTCATTTTCAGTGGCTGAATGCCCTAGCATGCCCATTCTCTCCATGGGTCTGTCTTCTCACTATCACTCTTTGCTTATAAATAAATAAATAAATATATGTCAGGATCCTTCTGTTTGTTGCCTCCAGGAATCTCATCTCTCAATAAAAGACAGACACTGTCTTAGAGTGAAAGGATGGAAAATGGTATTTCAAGCAAATGGGCCTAGGAAACAAGCAGGGGTTGCTATCCTAGTAGCTGACAGGACAGACTTCAAACCAACATTAGCGAGGAAAGATAAAGAAGGTCACTTTATACTGATTAAAGATATGCTCCAACATGAGGCTATGACAATCCTAAATATATATGCTCCGAACACAGGGGGCTCCCAATTTCATCAAACAAACACTATTAGCCTTAAGGTCACAGATAACACCAAACAGAATTGAAGTGGGTGACTGCAATACCCCACTGTCATCAATTGACAAGTCAGTTCAGCACAAAATAAACAGAGAGACATCTGGTTTAAATGATGTCATGGAACAAATGGACCTAACAGATATCTACAGCACATTCCATCTGAATGCTTCAGAATATACATTTTTCTCAGCAGTACATGGAACATTCTCTAAAATAGACCATATATTAGGACACAAAGCAAATCTTAACAAAGATAGGAAAATTGAAATAATCCCTTGCACTGTACATGTCCACAATGGTATTAAACTACAAATCAGCAATAAGGAAAAGTATAGGGCATACAGAATTTCATGGAGACTAAACTTGTAAACTATTGAATGATAATGAATGGGTCAATGAAGAAATCAAAATAGAAATCAGTAATTTCATAGAATCAAATTATTATGAGAATACAACACACCAAAACATTTGGGACACAATGTTGGCATTTCTGAGGGAAATTTATAGCTCTAAGTGCCTATATTAATAAATTAGAGATTTCACAAGTAAAAAATTTACTGTTTCACCTTAAGGCCTTGGATAAAGAAGAACAAGGCCAACCAAAACTCAGTAGACAGGAAGAAGTAATAAAGATGAAGGCAGAAACTAATGAAACAAAAACGAAAAACCAATCCAAAAGAATCAATGAAACAAAGAGTTGGTTCTTTGAAAGGATAAACAAGATTGATAAACCCTTAGTAAATCTGACCAGAAAAAAAGAGAGGAGAGACAAAAAATAAAATTAGCAATGAAAAAGGCATCATTACAACAGATACCAAAGAAATTCAGAAAATCATAAGGACATACTTTAATAATATATATGCCTCTAAGTTTGAAAATCTGAAAGGAATGGATGTCCTTGATTCACATGACCTACCAAAATTAAGTCAGGATGAGAAAAATCAATTAAATAGACATATTACAAGTACAGAGATCCAACCACTTATAAAACGTCTCCCAACTAAATAAAAGTCCAGGCCCAGATAGATTCACTGGTGAATTTTACCAGAAATTCAAGAAAGAACTAACACTACCGCTTCTCAAACTTTTCCATAAAGTAGAAAAGGAAGGAATACTACCAAACTCCTTTTACGAAGCCAGCATCACCTTGATACCAAAACCAGATGAAGGTAGAACAACAAAAAGAAAATTACAGGCCAATCTCCCTCATGAACATAGATGCAGAAATTCCCAAGAAAATATTGGCAAACAGAATACAAGAATATATCAGAAAGATTATTCACCCTGACCAACTAGACTTTATCCCAGATATGCAGGGATGGTTCAACATATACAAATTGAATAAATATATTACACTATATAAATGGACTGAAGGACAAATCACATGATCATATCAATAGACACTGAAAAGGCATCCAACAAAATCCAACATCCCTTTATAGTGAAAGTCTTATAGAAACTGGGAATAGAAGGAACATGTCTCAACATAATAAAACTACCTATGACAAAACTACAGCCAACATAATACTAAATGGGGAAAAACTTCAAGCTTTTCCACTAAATTCAGGAACAAGACAATGGTGTTCACTGTCCCCACTTTAATATAGTACTAGAAGTCTTAGCTATAGCAGTAAGGCAAGAAACACTCATAAAAGGGATACAAATAGTAAATGAACAGAATAAATTATCATTATTTGTAGATGATATGGTTCTATACATAAAGAATCCTAAAGACTCTACCAGCAAACTGTTAGAGCTGATAAACACTTTTAGAACATACCAGGATACAAAATAAACACAGAAATCATAGCTTTCCTATATACTAACAACATACATGCAGAAGATGAAATCAGGGACTCTCTCCCATTCATAATTGCCTCAAAAATAAATAAATAAATAAAGTACCTGGGAATAAACTTAACCAAGGAAGTGAAGGATCTCTACAATGACAACTTTAAAACACTCAAGTGAGAAATTGTAGAAGACACTAAGAAATGGAACGAAATCCTGTTCTTGGATTGGAATAATCAGTATTGTGAAAATGTCAAACTTACTAAAAGGAATCTACACATTTAGTGCAATCCCCAATATATTCCAATGACATCCTTCACAGAAAAAAAAATCCTAAAATTCATTTTGAAGTACAAAACCCTCAAATAGCCAAAACAATTTTGAGAAACAAAGATAAGGCTGGTGGTATCACCATTCCCCATTTAAAGCTATATTTCAAAAGCCATAGTAACAAAAACAGCATGGTACTGGTACAAAGACAGATATGTAGATCAATGGGACAGAATAGAGGACCCACATGTTAATCCAGACTGCTATAGCCATCTTATTTTTTACTGCCAAACATATTCATTATAGAAAAGACAGCCTCTTCAACAAGTGGTGCTGTATATCTACATGTAGAAGGACGTGCTGTATATCTATATGTAGAAGGAAGAAAACTGTATATCTATATGTAGAAGGATGAGAAAAGATCCTTGTCTTTCCCCATGTACAAGAATCAAGTACAGATTGATCAGGGACCTTAATACCAGACATGAACCTCTGATATGGCTAGAGGAAAAGGTAGGGGAAACCCTTCAACATATTGGCATAGGCAATGGCTTTCTGAATGTAACCCAAATTGCTCAGGAAATAAAACCACTAATCAACCACTGGGATGTCATGAAATTACAAAGCTTTTGTACAGCAAGCAACACTGTGAATAGAGCAAAGAGACAACCTAAAGAATGGGAGAAAATCTTTGCCAGCTATACATCTGACAGAGGATTAATATCCAGAATATACAAAGAACTCAGAAGCTAAACAATAAGAAATCAAACAATTCAATTAAAAATGGGCTATGGAACTAAATAGAAAGTTCTCAAAGGAAGAAATACAGATGGCATATAAACATCTAAAGAAGTGTTCTACATATTAACCATCAGGGAAATGCAACTTGAAACTATTTGAGATTCACTGTGCTTATAACACTGTCATAAACTATGATCTTGATGAGATAGATCATCAATAAGCTGAGAGTCTCCCATAAAAAGTTTATTCATTAATACAGATGTCTGTATTTTAAGTCAGGAGATAGAAGATTTAACTCGATGCTGTTTCTGTGAGAATGATATTTATATATGTAATTTATTTAAGGAGCAATTTATTCAAGTTGTTAAACTATCTAATGTTTTAGTACAGTTAGATAGTGGATAGAGAACAATGATTATCAAAATAAGAATATAGTTCCAAAACCAAAGCCAAGGTAGATCAGAAGCAGAATGTGTGAAGCAAGTTCATATATCTATTGCCTCCAAATAATACCTAAAATAATATCTCTAAATAATATTAAAATAGTTTTATTACATTATAAATGTGCATAAGGCCAAGAATTCAAAACCTATCATCTCTGATACTAGTTGCAATTAGAATAAAAAAAAAAAACATTCATGAGGACATACTTTTGATAGACTCCTGTGATACAGAAAAGCCACCTATCATGAAAGAGACAAGCACAGTTCTTTTTGGACCTCAGCTAAAGCTGGCAAAGGGGAAGGGAGCTAGCACCAATTACAGGTGACCAGGCTTTTCAGTTGAAAAAAGAGAGCAGTAGACTTTTATTGATTTTGTTTCTGGATAAGATGAAGTTTGGTAAGTGTCCATTAGCAATGGGAAGGACTTCAAAATATGTCTTTTTGGCCTCATTCTTAGTAGGCTAGTGGGTTATCAACTTTGCCCAGGAATTGCTGATTCCTCCTATTATTGGCACTATCATCTTCCATGAATTCATCTTTGCCCTAGGGCTGAGTCTGGGTCTTCTGATAAGGTTGAATGTCCATGAAATGTGAAAAGAGCATAAGACTGGGGCCAAGGAAGCAAACCCATTATTGCAGGCAATAGGCCAAGTTTACCCTGTGATAGTCTTTGTGATGTCAATTTGAAAATACATAGAAACACTTTGAAGGATAATCTAGATTAAATTAGTTGAGGTGAGAAGATCCACTTGAACTGTGGCTGTACCATTCCAGGAGAAAGCTGACTAAGCATCAGCATTTATCACTGTCACTTCTTCCTTTCTGCTGATATGGCAAAGTCATGATGGCTTCCTGCTTCTTCTATGCTTTCTCTGACACAATGGACACTACCCTGTGGAAATGTAAACCACAATACTGTCCTTCTCTAAGCTGCTTTTGGTCAGATGTTTTGTTCCAGCAATCAAACAGTCACTACTACAGTCTTGAGCAAACATTTCCAACTGATCAGCATACATACATGCAAAGTCAAGTAAATTCAGACTCAAAGATTGAGGCAACAAAAGGAACAGAATGGTGTGAAAACAGACATGGCCTTCATTGCATTTTAATCACCCACTGGATATTCATAGGCTTCTAATGAAGATTTTGATATTTTCAAAGGAGCCTTTAAGTTTCTTCTAACCAACATATGCAACTCACCATAACTCCCATGTCAGAGGTGCTGCTGCCTTACAATAAATATAATATAATAGACAGATACTCATGTGCAGTTTAGTGGTAATGTTCTATCCTTGTGGTCCATCTGTTTTATTCCAAAGCTGTTGTAATGGATATGTATGTATGTAGATTTGTGTATATATATATATATATATATATATATATATATATATATATACATATATATATATTACCATATTTTAAAGGGTAACAAATTAAAGGGTAGAGTTTATTTGCCTATCTATTTTACTCTGAGGAAAAATTATATTTGGATACTTTTGTGGCTTAAGTTGTAATTTAGCTACATGCTTTCTATGAACTATAGATCTTGCTACCTGTTGTTCTCAAATGTTCCTGACGACACACACTTAATTGAAAAGCAAGTGTACATACCCCTAGTTCCTGAGTCCACCTCCAAAGCAAGGGAACATAAACATATTTTTAAAGCCTTATGTTTTATTTATCTTAAAACATAGGTAGGGGGCTGGCGAAATGGATTAGCAGTTAAGGCATTTGCCTGCAAAGCCTAAGGACCCTGGTTCAATTCCCCAGAACCCATGTGAGCCAGATGCACAAGGCACGCATGCATCTGGAGTTTGACTGCAGTGGCTGGAGACCCTGGTGTACCCATTCTGTCTTTCTCTCTGCCTTTCTCTCTCTCTTTCTCTCAAATAAAGAAAAATATTTTTTAAAAACATAGTTAAATTGTTGGATATGTTGTTAACATATTTGTGCCTGTTTTAGTGTGGTGGTTTGAATAGAATAGATGGCCCCCAATATATTTAGTTGTTTATTTGTTTGTAGTTTGCATCTCTAGCCATCTGGCTAGAGGCAATGCCATTGTGTGGATCTTAAGGTGTGGTGGTGGGTTTTAGATTTCAATCTAAAGATATGCAAATTGTGCCTAGCTGGAGTTCCTGAAGTGTGCTCTGGCTTTTGACCTTTAGGCTTGTGCTTCTCTGTCTCTGCTTGGGCCTGTGAAAGCAGGCCAGTTTCTTCTGCTTTTATGGAACTTCCCCTGGATCTGTAAGCTCCAATAAATCCCTTCCTCCATAACTGTGCCTGGTCTGAAAGTTCATCTCAGCGAACCTGAAGCTGACTAATACATTTAGTATAAAACTAGTAATTATATTTGTTATCATCAAGGAAACTTATTGCTGCAGGAAGGAGTCAGTGTGTATATTGTGAGTCTTACAGTAAGTATAGCTAGGCCTAACTTGCATGTGAGCATCCAAGTATGTCATTTAAAAATCATTTAAGCTCAGCTTTTTAATTTTAGCAATCCTGTTAAGCCCATTCTTCATGGTATCTGAAGATATAATACAATAATACATATATATATATATATCCTTGAGAAAGAGAATGTCTTGAAATTCATGTCTGGGTTCTTTCCATGCAATAATAAGAGATATTTTTTAAATGTGAGGAACTATGGAGCAGATGAAGAACTATGGAAATGATGTAGTGCACCACCTCATGGTCTAAGTGGAGTGCAGGGGCCATTCTTATTGTAATTTAAATTTATGTCAAGGAATCATATGTTTCCCTGAGGGAACATGTTCAATATTTTTGCCTTCAAACTTCTTTGATATGCAAACCTTTCTAATATCCATCTTGGGAATGCAAGCATCCTATCTTGACTTTCAAGAAAAAGGAAATCCTTGTACTAGTTGCTCAAATCTAAAACTGTTTGAAATTGAATACTGATCCCAACAGCAACCAAATATGGTCGATTAAGTTCCGTTTATAGCCGGGCGTGGTGGCACACGCCTTTAATCCCAGCACTCGGGAGGCAGAGGTACGAGGATCGCCGTGAGTTCGAGGCCACCCTGAGACTCCATAGAGAATTCCAGGTCAGCCTGGGCTAGAGTGAGACCCTACCTCGAAAAACCAAAAAAAAAAAAGTTCCGTTTATAAGAAGTCCAGCTATGCTAAAGTGCCTGTCCACCCCCACTGTTTAACAACATTAAAGATTAAAGACAATTGTTTTGTAAACTAAAGACACTAAAACAGTTTCCTAGGAAGTATTCCTTATCAGCATTCCAGAGAAGGTTGCTATTAAAGTTTTGCTGCTGTCAATGGCTGACTTGGGGCATTCGACACTTAAATTGAGTTGCTGCCATTGTTAAATAATGAAATGGAAAGGCCTATGGACTTTAGCAATATTTTATACTTTAAAAAAGTATAAAAAAAGAGTACCACTACCTGATTTATAAACATGGGGATTTGTATTCTAGTACCAAGCTCCTGAATATCCTAAAGTGATTCAGACAAACTGTCCAAAAAATTATTGTGCATATCAAAGGTAAATAGCTGAATTTTGCAATCATCTGCTTTGAATAATGACTGGAATCCATTGATAATAGGACATAGCAGATGCACAGCTCATCATCTGTCATAATTCAATTAGGTCTTGTTCTAAAGTGAGGATGGTCAAAAATCTGGATCCTTCCTGATACTCTAAGTTAGTTCTTCTGAGTATAGATTTGCCAATCTGTCTCTATTCTAAGCATGCTATTTGAGAATCCTCTTATTGACTTTAGAAGACTGTGTATTAATTCTTAACTGAGTCAAAATGTTAGCAAGAAGAAGAGGAAGAGGGCATCACCATTATTAAGGTTGTCTTTTCTTTATAATAAAAACAGAAAGGTCGCTGGGCGTGGTGGCATACGCCTTTAATCCCAGCACTCGGGAGGCAGAGGTAGGAGGATCTCCACGAGTTCGAGGCCACCCTGAGACTCCGTAGTGAATTCCAGGTCAGCCTGGGCTAGAGTGAGACCCTACCTCGAAAAACCAAAAAAAAAAAAAGAAAAAAAGAAAAAAAGAAAAAACCCAGAAAGGTCTTACATTGAGGTCCTTGATCTATTTGGAGTTGATTTCATGGTTTTGATGACAGAAGAGGGTCCAGGTTCATTCTTTTTTAAGGTTTAGATGTTATTAGATTAAGAAGAGGAAAAAGGACAAAGTACAGAGAACTCTTCCCCATGCTGTGACCCAAATTGGGGACATTTGTAGGTTCTTAATGAGGGCTGAGGTAACCAGCCATGACACCAAGTTTTGTAGCTGAGCTTAACCAACTATAATGCCAGGATCACATTTAATACTTCCAGGAATCTTAATTCTAGCAAAGAGGAACTCCTGCCTAGAGAGGGATTTAAGCTGTTCACAGAGAAACAGACAATTTTAGGAAAGGGAAGCTCCTTCCTAAAGAGTGACTCAGGTTGTTTATTGGGGGCGGGGGGGGGAAACATTTATAGAACTCCTTTAGGCAAGAGACAAGGAGAAACCCAATCCTACTCTAATCTATAGCAAAGTGGAAACTTCAAAGACAAGCTCAATGATATTCCTGATTTTTACTTTTGAGGGTACACTCACCCTAAACTACTTCAATCCCTCCTCTGAAGAAACAGCCCTAACTTACCTTAGGAAATTGGGGTGATGACCTATATGGATTCTTCAAGATGAGTGGGGTCATTGGCTGAAGCAGTTGGGAAACATCTCCAGTGCATTGGTAGAGTGCATGAAGACAGTCCTTGGAGAAAACATTGAAGAGGAAGAATAAAAGCAAGGAGTTAAGGGGAAGTGAGCATATAGCAAACTGGAGGTCTTTAGGGTTCCCATTCTTAAAGACTTTAAGGCCTTGGATGGTGATTGAGAGGGTCCAGGTACATGAAGTTAGATTGTCTCAGGACCATCTGAGTG
Organism: Dipus sagitta; assembly: GCA_036346955.1. Taxonomy (NCBI): domain Eukaryota; kingdom Metazoa; phylum Chordata; class Mammalia; order Rodentia; family Dipodidae; genus Dipus; species Dipus sagitta. Next base: position 62,436,044 of record CM070775.1, read on the forward strand.
TGAGCTGACTATAAGCAAGAGGAGAAAAGTTAAAACAGCACGTGAGTACACAAGGTCTTCTTGATGGTCACAGGTGTACAATCTGGTGAATCACATCTCTGATGCCTCATCTTATAAACATTCTTCTGTCCTTGTACCACCATGTACATCTGGCTTATGTGGGTTCTGGGGAATCAAACCTGTGCCTTATGTTTTGCAGATAGGTATCTTAACCACTAAGCCATCTCTTCATTCCCCCAAAATATGTACTTTTGAAGGTCAGTGGTGGCTCTTTATGAGAGAATTTTGGGTATCTTGGAGGAGCTCTGTATTTGGGCCATCAGTTAAGATGAGTCAGGGTTTCAATGACCATGTGGCTTCCTTTGGAAGCATTTCTTTGTTGTGACTCTCCTCTTGCAGATTCTATACTGATTTGGAGTCCAATCTGTGGGTGTCTGTGTCCTCCATTACCAAAAAGATAAGTGGCTTACCAGAGTTGTAGGACATACTAGAATTATCCCATCATCTCCTGTGACCTTTTGACATGGGAGCAGGTTATCCTTTCTAACTCTAGTGTCTCCAATTAGCCTTGGCTTCTACATATGGTTATTAAGCACTCAGAATAACATCACAACAGTCTTGAAGAAGGGTCTGACATTATGTCACATATGATTAGCGAAACAGATCTAAAGGAATGGTATAACAGTTTAAAGTCATTTTATCTAACATTCAAGTTTAGTTGTCCAGTGATAATATAACAAGCACACAGAAAGCAGGCATGCCATATCCCATAAATATCTAATAGCTGCAAGTGCAGGCATAACATGTTAATAGTCTTAAAAACCATTTTAGTAATGAAACTAACTCAATTAATTTGGCCGAGAAATTGTCTTTCAGAAAAAGACAAGAAAGCATAAAATCTTCGTCCGTATCTGAAAACATCTTTGGTTAGTTTGTATACCTGCACAGGTACCAAGTATCCAGGGGAATCTAGTAGTAGAACACTGGATCTTGAAACCAGTTTTCTCAGGTGAAGATTACTTGAGCATAATTCCTTATAATTAACAAACTTGGGATTCCAGAAGTGAGACAATTACCTAAGTAAAACAAAAACTGTTGATTACACAAAGCTTAAGAATAGAACAGGGGCTGGAGAGATTGCTTATTGATTAAAGGCACTATGCCTGTGAAGCCTAAGGAACTAGGTACTCATTTAAGCCAGAATGGATAAGGTGACACATACTTCTGGAGTTCATTTACAGTGGCTGGAGGCGCTGGTATGCCCATTGTCTCTTTCTCTCTGTGTGTCTTTCTCTCTCCATATCTGACTCCCTCTCTAATAAATGAAATATTTTTTAAAAGACCCTTATTTTAAAAATCTTTGAAAAATGAATAGAATAGAACCTGGTCATTGTTGAAATAAAAGTTTGATTTTAATACAACCCTTGACAAATCTGTTTTGAAAGAGAGAAACACAACTGGACAAGTGATGTTCTTTGCTTGAATGAGAAATGTGTATCAATTAATGTAATGTAAATTAAAGATTCCATGATCATTATGAAGCAATTTTATGTTTTACCCATGACTATTAAAAATATATGAAGCTTAGGCTAACATATACCAACATATCTGTACATAATAGGACAAAAATCATAATGACTGAAATTAAATTATAATCTTTTATAATACATAAATATACATAATACATATTTATGTATTTATGTATCTATAATACATAAATACAGTGATGACCATTTAGTAGAACTAGCATGAACAAGATAGGAGCTATCTTTAAAGCCACAGTGCTGTCAGATATGATACCTTTACAATAGAAAATAAAGCACTAATGAGTAAACCTTGATTTTTAGACTCAGTTTCACCAGTAGTTAAAATTGGAATACAAAAGGAACATATATAACTTGGCTGAATATTATAGAGCTAGTTTTTACAACTACTATCATGAACAAATTAACATCAGTGAGCTGAAGTTTTAACCTTGTCATCAAGTAGTCATATTTAAGTCTGTAAATGTTGATCTTTTTATGCATTTTTATTTGATAATGCTTAAAGCCTTTGTCAGAGATATATTTTGGAACAAATAACTATTCTAGTCAATGGGGTCTTTAACTAGAACCAAGCCAAATATGTGGAGATTATCTCTGAAGCCCTGGGGTAAAGCTATCTAGGTGACTGGGTACCTGTGGATAGAGAAGTAAAGAAGAAAGAGTCAGTGGACAGCTAGGTATAATCAAGAGGTAGATATAGTTTGTGTTTGCCCGTGTTCATTCTTCTTCATGTGGCTATCAAGTTTCTCCAGCACCATTTCTTTTAAATCATTAAAGAAAAAAATAGGGAATGTATTCTAAGACCTAGGCATAGGGAAGGACTTTTTTGAATAAGACCCCAGTAGCCCAGAGAATTAGACAAACACTCAACCACTGGGATCTTATGAAATTAAAAATCTATTGTTTAGAAAATCAAACCATCAGCAGAGTCAATAGACAACCTACAGAATAGGAGAAAATCTTTGCCAGGAGAGATTTAATATATAGAATTTAAAAATAATTTTAAAACTAGCAATAAAATGTCAAGCAGCCCTCTAAAAATGGGGAAGGGGGTCTGGAGAGATGGCTTAGTAGTTAAGTGCTTGTCTGTGAAGCCTAAGGACCCTGGTTCGAGGCTTGATTCCACAGTGCCCATGTAGGCCAGATGCACAAGGTGGCACATGCATCTGGAGTTCATTTGCGGCACCTGGAAGCCCTGGTGTGCCCATTCTCTTTCTCTCTTTGCCTCCTTCTCTCTCTGTCAGTATCAAATAAATAAATAAAATAAACAAAAAAATGGGGAAGGGAATTCAACAGAGTTCTCATTGGAAGAAATTCAAATGGCCAATAAAAACCTAAATAGTTGTTCAACATCTTTAACAATCAGGGAAGTGCAAATTAAAATGACTTTGAGAATCCATGGAAACCATCAAAAAATCAATTGACAGTACATGTTAGCAGAGAACTTAGGAAAAAGGAACCCTCATGCACTGCTGGTGGGAAAGCAAAGGACTATGGAAATCAATATGGAGAGTCCTCAAAAATGAAAATAGACCTACCATTTGACATACCTATACCACTTCTGGTCATATATCCTAAAGACTCTATACTACAGAGATACTTTCTCAGCCATATTTGTTGCTGCTCTATTCATAATAGCTAGGAACTGGAATCAGCCCAGATGCCCATCAGCTGATAAACAGATAATGAAGATGTGGACCATATACACAATGGAATTTTACTCAGTGGTAAGGAAAAATGAAATAGTGAAAATTTCAAGACAATGAATAGACTTGTAAAGAAAATCATAGTATGTGAATTCACACAAACACAGAAAGACAAAGGCCACATATTCTCCTTCATATGTGGTTCCTAACTTGGAAAAGCTTGGGTTGCATGTAACTGGCAGTAAGCATCAGGAGTATTGGCAGGGAGTTATATAGGTATGGAAGATAGGAGAGATTATTGACAGGAAAGTTAACTTGAGGTGCAGAACACAGTAGGTGGAATAGTCATGGGGTTGAGGAAGGAAGGCAAGGTGGGTGGAGATTTACACTAAACTAAGGACAACATGTATGAAACCATAGATACCTTCCTCTGGACAGAAAAGTAAAATATATAACCCTCAATAAGAGGGATGGGGTTTGCTTGGGAAGAAAGGCCCCAGAGAGGGCAGAGAAAACCTAATTGTAAAACCGTGGGCACTGTGTTGTAGTTGTCAGTGCCAAAACTAGGTTACACTCCATAGCTGTTGTATGGGGAGACCTAGGAGGTCCTCAAAATAAACATGCTGTTACAAAAGCCCTTGGTTACTGGCTGGATCTAAATGGTAAAACCCTCTTGCTGAAGATACCTGTAGACACAGGACATTTATTGATCATACTGCAATTTAGAAGGAATCCAACTCCCTGACAGCTAGCCTTCAGAGTGCTGCAAAACCCTATGGGAGCTTCCAGTGCATAATAGTCACCAACACTGTAAATAAGCAGGGGATCAGTCAAGCTACAAAATCAACCAGCCAGACAAGATGCACACATCTGTGCAATAGTGGCACACAACCTATGCAGGTAATCAATAGCTCTCTGATTGGATAAGTAACCACACAGTAGAAGAAAACTCATACTTGGTACTGAGAACTCAGTCAGAATCCTATGGATATGATAGCCATAGACTCCAGAGAGAAGTTCCCACTAGTCTTTGGCCAAAAGAGTGGCTATACTCATCAAAATGTCTCTTGATTAACCATGCTTATCCCCTTTAACACATACTACTTTCACTCTTGACTACAGAATCTGTTTTTATTATACAGATGGCAGCAAAACCCAGGGAGAACCAAGATCCATCAATAGTACAAGAAAAGATGCCCAACTGGGCTGGAGAGGCCTAGCAGTTAAGGAGCTTGCCTGCAAAGCCTAAGGATCCATGTTCTACTCTCCAGATCCCATGTTAGACAGACACACAAAGCTGAGTCAAGTGCAAGATCACACATTTCCACTAGGTGGCGCCAGCATCTGAAGTTCAATTACAGTGGATGAGGCTCTGGGATACCAATTCTCTCTCTCCTCCCCCTCTCTCTGTCTCTCTCTCTCTCTCTTTCCTAGCTATCTCTCTCTCTCTCTCTCTCTCTCTCTCAATCTCTCTCTCTCTCTTTCTCTCTATTTTTTTTAAGATAGCCAACTGCCTACTATGAGACAAGCCATAGCCAGGACATCTCCCAGAGTCCAGGAGACATTATGGACGAAGTTGGGATTTAAACGCGAGTGCTGTTCTCACTGTTATCCTGACAACTTGCTCCAGGGAGATGGCATGGGCATTGAGAACACTCATAACTCATCAAAGCAGAAATCCAGAGCTTACAGAGAGCTCAACACTAAAGTAGACTTATAACACACCTGAGGAAACATTGCAGAAGAGAGGATAGTGGAAATATTGTAAGAGTCACAGGGTAGGAAGGAGTATTCTGAGGCATTGATCACCCCTTCACCCCCACCACACAGAGAATGGCTGATGTATTCACAACACCATGGTGAATACCAACAACTCCACTGGGGAGGACTCTCAGTGAAAGAGGGGTGGGGAAGAGAGATATAAGAGGATAACATGAGGGGAATGGGACCAGCACACAGTTTGTTCATACAGTAAAGTTCAAAATTAATTAAAAAAATTAAAATCTGAAGTTGTAAGTACCATTGTTTGTGAAACATCAGGTTTCTCCCCGCTCTTCCAAGTTTGTGGCACTCTTGCCCAGATCGGATTATGGACAAGCAAACTGGTGACACTTAGTAAATATTTAGAAGTTAAAAAACATATTTAGAAGTAGATCCTTAAGCCTCTGGGCCTCAGTATTTCACATCTAGGATGGAGGGCAGTTAATATTGTCAACATGACAGGATCTACAATCATCTAGGAAACCAATCTCTGAGCAGGTCTGCTTGACAGTTTGTAGATTAGGTGGCAAGACTCACCCTAACTGTGGAAGGCAACATCCTGTGGGCTGAGCCCTGAGGCTGAATAGAAAGAAAACAACAAGCTGAGCACCAGAGCTCATCTCTCTGCTTCCTGACGAAGGCTAGAATGTGACTAGCCTCCTTCTGTTCCTGCTGCTATGCCTTTCCCTACTGTGATGGACTGCTAATAAACCTTTTCTTAAGCTTCAAAAAAAGTACCACCCATATTTTCAAAGTGCTTATACTCCTTATCTTTCTAACACATATAAAATACAGTAAGATCCTTTTCCTATACCACATGTTTAAACAATAGGAATAGAATACATTTTTTTAAAATATTTAAAGATCCATGGAATGTAGAAAGTCAACAAATGGGCAAATTCAGTAAAATGTACACCTTGCCACTTACAGTTCATGGCAATGCAATTGGCTTTGTTGAAACCCTATGTCAGAAATAATTAAACGGAAATGTGCAAGAATATTTTTCCATTTGCACTACTCTGAAAACTGAAACATTCATGCATTTTTTATTGATCCAATAGCTCAATAATACCTAAAATTCTTGTCAGTATTTCTTTTCTAAGCTTTCAACTCCTGACAGGCATTTTCCTCTTCAGTGTGTCTTTATCTTCATCTGGGGTCTTCAGAATGCGAAGAGAGAGAGAGAGAGAGAGGATGCTCACATCTGGCTTTATTATGCCACTTTGTGGAGGGTAAAATGTTGCCATCACAGTTAGCACTCTGAAGTGGTTTATACACTTACACATGTGGCTTTCCTAGCCGTTGAGAGCTTATACACTTACATACACATGTAGCTTTCCTAGAAATGGAACGGCTTGCATACTTACACATACACATGGCTTTCCTAGCAGTGGAAGCACTTGGACACTAATACAGACACTTGGCTTTCCTAGCAGTGAAGGGACTTATAAAGTTACAAAGATGTGTGGCTGTCCTAACAGTGGAAAACAAATCTATGGCATTTCCATTGCTTCCAAAGTCTTTTAGGAAACAGTGTTTTCAAAACATAACATTATAGCACACATTCTAATGTCTTATAGCTGTGATAGCTAATGTTGGTCAATAAACTGAAATACCAGCTTCTCTGGAGTGCATGCCACCAGTTGAACAGGCTTCCTATTGGAGGACGGCACAGATACAGCGTGCCATGGTACAATATAAGCTTGCATGCTTATACAGTCTAATGCAAAACACTTGGTCTCATCTTTTCAATGAGAAATATTCTTCAGAAAGACAGTTTCCTTCACTCCAATACAGAAGGAGTTCTATACAAGGTTAAGAAAACTGGAATCAACCAGCATCAGTATTTTGAAAATTTATTCTTATTTCCTCAAGTAATATGTTAAGGAATTAATTAGGCTTAGCACAAAATGAAGAATCTGTGTGATGGTTTGATTAAGGTGCCCTTCATAAACTTAGGTGTTCTTAATACTAGGTTCTCAGATGATGGAGATTTGGGAATTAATCCCTCCTGGAAGCAAGGTATTTGGGGGGATGGACTAATAGGTATTATAGACATTTTCCCCTTGTCAGTGTTTGACACACTTTCCTGATGCTTTTGTCCACCCGATGTTGGCAAGGAGGTGATGTCCACCCTCTACTGAGGCTGTCATTTTCCCCTGCCATCATGGAGCTTCTCATTGAGTCTGTAAGCCAAAATAAATCTTTTTTCCTCACAAGCTGCTCTTGGATTGGTGATTTGTGCCAGGAATGTGAACCTGATTGCAACAGTAAAGTTGGTACCAAGAGTGGTGTCATTTCCTGCTAGACACCTGACTGTGTGGCTTTGGCCTTTTGGAGCTCATTTTCAAGAGGAATGTGGAAGGATTTGAAACCTTGGCCTAAGAGATGACTTGCAGTGCTGTAAGTACAGCTTGATGGACTATTCTGGTCAGAGATGAAAGACCTGAATGCAGTAAGAACTATGGACTGTGAGTTTGGCTTATGAGGGTTAGAAAGAGCTTTGCTTGAACTGGGATAGAAGCAGTTTGTATGAAAGGCTTGCTGTTATATCTATGTCCTGATAATTTGTGCAGGGTTTCATTGCATAAAAATGGACTGGTATTTGCAGAGGGACATGACACAGAAAGAAATCTTTGGGCTGAAATGTCATCACATTCAGCTGCAATTATATGAGAGATTATAACCTTTCAGATTGGGCCAGCTGACCTGCACTGGATTAATAGGAAGAATGTAGGCTCTTTTGAAGGGGCCTGAATGCTGCTCAAGGCATGTCCTATTCTTCAAAGTCTGCTTTATTACCCCTGGATTAACAAATTGGCACCCCATCTGGTATTACAGAGAATAAGAAATGCAGGAAAGAGAGGGTCATTGAATTGGCAACATGGTCTTGTGTTTTGGAAATGGCCATGGGCCATCTGTAGCAGGTTTGCTAGATTGCATGCATGGAGATCCAATGGAGTCATTAGGATAAACCATGGGTTGCAGTGGAATCCCAGAACTGCAAGATGGCTTTAAGGAGAGCTGCCAGCCCCTGATGAAGTTTTCCAGGACTGTGAGTAGCCTAGCTGGAGGGGCAGAATTGGAACTCCAGAGATGTGTTGCTGGTTAGAATTATCAAAGTTGGATATTTGTCATTGGCTAGAGTTGTTGGACTTGGAGCTACAGAGTTTGATGTTTTCCCTGGTTGTTTTAAATCTTGTATTGGTTGAATATTTCTTTGCTATGCCCAATGCCGTATGTTTCAGTGCAGATGTTTATTCTGTAGGTTTTGGGGGGATTTTTGGTATTATGGCTCAGTTAAAAGACCTTGGATTATGGGGATATTTGAACATCACTGGGATTGATAAAACTATGGGGACTTCTAAAGATGGACTGAATGCATTGTATTTTATATTATGTATGGTTATCAGTTTATGGGGGGCCAGGGGCAGCATGTGGTGGTTTGATTCAAGTGTCCCCATAAACTTAGATATTCTGAATGCTAGGATCCCAGCTGAGGAGATTTGGGAATTAACACCTCCTGGGAGCAGTGTATTGTTGGGGGTGGGCTTATGGGTATTATAGCCAGTTTCCCCTTGCCAGTGTTTAGCACACTGTCGTGTTGCTTTTGTCCACCTGACATTGATGAGGAGGTGATGTCCACCCTCTATTCATGCTGTCATTTTCCCCTGCTATAATGGAGTTTCTCCTTGAGTCTGTAAGCCAAAATGAACTCTTTTTCCCACAAGATGATCTTGGAATGGTGATTTCTGCCAGAAATGTGAACCTGACTGGAGCAGTATGTATCATAAGTTGGTGCAATGACAATGAAGCTACGAGCTAAATGAAGTTTTGTGTATGAGCTAGATTTTCTTCTGTAGCCAGTATCAAGACTAAGGAAACATGGGACCCATTTCCAAACACTATTTTAGTCATCAATACACCCAATTTGAACTAAATACTTGAAAAGAAAGTTAAAGTAACCCAGTTTCTGCCTTCAGGCAGCATACCAATGGTGGATCATTTATAAAATGGAACATAAGGTAAAATCATTCAATCCATAAAATACTCTGAGAATATGTTTTGAGGTTTGCTGGATATATATATATATATGGTATTTTATGTATGTTGATTCATTTAACCCTCACAATAAACCTCTAGTTATGGAATATTATCCCCTGAATTCCACAAATGGGGAAACTGAGAAACGAAGATGAATAAGAATTCAGTGACTGTGAAGTGAAGTGAAGTGAAGTGAAGAAGGTCATCAGCCCCTTCTCTGATACTGTGTTCTTTTTTATTTATTTTATTTTTATATTTATTAGGACTCTGTATGAACATATTGCATATTAGTCATAATCCTATCAGGTTGTCCTGTTATATCCCCCATTCCTCTGAGGGCCTTTTCAGTTGGAGTTTTGGTATTCACTGGAGGGCATCAATGCACAAGTGGTCTCAATATCTGTGGGAAAGACAGTATCTCAGAACACTCCTTCTCACACTGTGGCTCTTAAAAATCTTCCCAACCCCTCTTCTGAAATGTTCCCTGATCACTGGTAGACAGGTTATAAGTCCCCTTTAGTGTTGGGCTCTCTTCATCTTCTGACTTTCTGCTTTGTTGAGATTTGCATTTCCTCACTGTCTACCATTATCTTCCTATAGGAAGTTATCAGGCTAGCAGAGGGCGCAGCATCTGTGTTTACATTGCCACTTTATGTAATGTCTCCTGGGCCCTAGAATTTGTGATACAGATGATTCATCTCATGCTATTCAGGTGGCTATCTTTTCTTGTCATATTGACAGATCTTAGTATTCGGTGCCATCTGCAAAAAGCAGATTCTCCAACTAAGAATGAGAGCTATAAGGATTAAAGCAGATAATCATAGTCCTATAAAAGACTTTGATGGGAATACTCCCCCAAATAGCAGGAGCTTCTATATAGAATGAATGACCTTCCTATATATGAAATTCTGTCTTATCTATTCAAATTTTATGTTTTTTGGAAACTTCCATAATTATAGACAGTAAACCATGGTAATTCCCTCCCCCTGCCACTTTCCCCTTTGGAACTCCTTTCTCCATCATACCCCCTCCTCATCTCAATCAGTCTCTTTTTTATTTTGATGTCATCATATTTTCCTCCCATTATGATGGTCTTGTGTAGATAGTGTCAAGTACTGTGAGGTCATGGATATCCAGGGCATTTTGTGTCTGGAAGAGTGCATTGTAAGCAGTCCTACCCTTACTTTGGCTCTAATATTCTTTCTGCCACTTCTTCCACAATGGCCCCTGAGCCTTGTAAGGTGTGATAGATGTGTTTCAGTGCTGCGCATTCCTTTGTCACTTCTCAGTACTATGATGCCTTCCAAATCATCCCAAGGTCACCACCATTTGAAAAGAGAAGCTTCTCTAGCCAAAGGTGAGAGTAGCATTAATATATGGGTATGAATATTAAGAGAAGTGCTTACCAGGTAGTTTGGTGAGCATAGTAAAACATTTAGCCAGACACCAGCAGATGTTACATCCTTGAGGGTCATGACTTACCCATCATAGGTTTTAAGTATCTGGCATCTATACCCTGGCACAGAGTGGGCCTTCAGTCCAATTAGAGAGTGGTTGGTTCTCCCCATAACAGACATGCCACTATTGCACCTGTTGGCTCATTTGGCCTAGCTGGACAAATTTAAGGCTTGCAGTGTCTACTGTTGAGTATCTCCACTGGTCATTTCTCTCTCTCCCATTGAACAGCATGCAGTGTGGCTTTTCCCAGCTTTCTATCAGCTGGTCTACACAGAGGAAGTTTTCAGCTCAGCTCCAGCAGGATTCTTCAGTGACCTTGCAGCCCAAGCATATGGAGTCTTCAACAATAGATTATTACCATCTATTCCTGGTGGGAAACCAAGAGCCTCAACAATAACCTGTAATGTTTTGGAGTAATCAGAGCTCTCCCTGGCCAACAACTCCCTGGGGGTTATCCCATCCCTGGCACTTAAAATTTTCTAGTATTAATCTATGGCTTCTGGGTGTGCCATTGTCCAAAAATGTAGGTTTCCATATGACTGATTCATGCCCTCTCAGATTTTGATTATCCCTATGACCACCTTTCCTTTACTCATCTCTTCCCCTGACCTCAGTTAGGCCTTTCTACTCCCAGTGATCTGTTCTTCTACTTACGTATGTATAATATCATCCCCTTAAGTAACCTCCTCTTCCCTCCCACCATCTTTATACCCTTTACAACCCATTTCTAGTTTGCTGGACTCTGCTACTGAGTTTTATTCTAACTCACATAGAAGTCCAAACACTTGTAGCTAGGATCCACATATGAGAGGGAACATATAATGTTAGCTTTCTGGTCCCAAGTAACCTCACTAAGTTTAATCCTTTCTAGATAAATCCATTTCCCTGAAGATTTCATAATTTCACTTTTCTTTACCACTGAATAGAACTCCATTGTATAAATGTACCAAATCTTCCTTATCCACTCATCAGTTGAGGGTCATTTAGGCTGGTTCAATTTCCTAGGCACTGGGAACAGACTGGCAATAAATATGGTGGAGCAAATATCTTTAAAGTAGTGAGATGAGTCCTTAGGATATATGCCTAGGAGTGGCATAGCTGGGTCATATGGTAAATCACTTTTCAGCTGTCTCAGGAACCTCCATACTGATTTCCACAATGTCTATACCAGATTGCATTCCCACTAACAATATAGATGGGTTCGTCTTTTTCTGTATCCTCAACAACATTTATTGTGATTCGTTTTCTTTTTAAAAAAACTTTTTTTGGTTTGCTTCAGTGATGAGCTGTTGGGGGCCTCTGAGGCTCTGGCTCTCTGATTTGGTAGGAGTTGATTTTTCTCTGTGTTGATCTCCTTCCCCCTTCTGCTGGTATCCGGTTCATCAGGAAAACAGCACCCTTTCTTGTTTCGCCAATTTTTCTTAGTTTCAGCAGGGGCCCTTTTGAGGTATGATGGGGAGGCTCTCTCCTTAGGATCTACATATATCTGAAAAAGAGAAGCAGATTCTCCAATGGAGAGTAAGTTACCACCAGGACAAAAGAGATAACCCTTACTTTTTTTTTATAGAGAATTTAGTAGGTGCAGGCCCTCTTGCAGCCCATGATTGATGGTAGCTTGATATTGGTGAGTGGGCTTATGTTTGGATATGATTCTGACTTGTTTCCCAGCTCCAGCTATGGGTTCCGTTCCACTCAGTGGATCAGTTAGCCAAATCAAGAGCAGCTGGTTCCCCACCATGGCTGTGTGCCACTATTGCACTTGTGTGGGCATCACAACAAGTTATTTGCTGCTAAGTAGGTAAGATTAGTTGCTTGGACAGATATTGGTCATTTTCCCCCAGTCGCTCATGTAGCACCTTCTGGCACTAGACACGCTGATTGTCGGGGGACTGACTCTCTTCCAGCTTCCAGCCATGCCATTCCATTTTGCATGTCAAGCACATAAGGTGTCTTCAGCAGTAGGGTCTTACCACTAGCCTTTGGTGGGTCATTAAGTACTCTGACAGAAATCTGTCTGTCTTAAGGGAAACCTTGTAGGTCTCTCTGATCAAAAGCTCATTGTGGATGATAGCCCCATGCTGGTACTGGGAGTTACAGGTCAGTGCCCACTAAGAAAATGAGGAAAAAGATAACTAATACACTAGAGAGAGAGAGAGAGAGAGAGAGAGAGAGAGAGAGAAAGGGAGACGGAGAGGGAGAGGGAGGGAGGGAAGATGTAGAAGATTAAGGTTAGTCTTGATCCTACTCTCTCCAGTGTCTTGTGGTTCAGGTGTTCATGGCTCAGGAAAATTTTTTGGAAGAGGGGGCAGAAAGAATGTCAGAGACAAATGTTGGGTCATGATATGCAGAGACATTTATTTTACCCATAACTGTGGGCTAACTCCACAATGCTTGACCCCTATACCTCAACAAGGAGGGGATAAGGGGAGGGGGTAGGTCATGGATGAGCCTAATAATGGTACCAAACTGACAGTATTTGCTGAATACAAAACTAACTAATAAAGAATTTTTTTTTTATTAATTAGTTTTGTACTCAGAGAATACAGTTTAGTACCATTATTAGGCTCATCCGTGACCTATCCCCTCCCCTTAGCCCTTCCTTGTTGAGGTATAGGGGTCATGCATTCTGGAGTTATCCCACAGTGCCAGACTCAGCCGGCGGGGGCAGGTAGTGCCGAGGGAAGGACCAGGCCCGCTGATTCCTCCAGAGGGGTTGAGGAGGAGATGAGCGTCCAACGACTCAGACCTCTCCTGGCCACCGGAGAAAAACCACACTGAGTTGGGAGTCTTGTCGAAGCAGGAACTCAATTTATTGCTATGAACAGTTGCCTATATAATGTTGGGGACGAAGGCGGGGATTTTAGGAAGGTGGGGAAAGGTAAGGGCCAATAGTAAACTGTGACTATTGAAATGATAATTCTAAATCCCATGCGGAAGTAACAGGCAAGAAGCCATTAGGCGTCTTGCTGAGTCATGTCTGGCCAGAGGCAAATCACCAAACTTTAGCTAGGCTCAGGAAGTTCCACTAGGCCTCACACCTGGGCCTTTCAGAGGCCAGCATCTCCCCCTTTTGTTTTTGTAAGAGCATTAGTCACCATGGCCCCTGTCTTAGGTTGTCCCCCTCTGGGGGTCTTAACCATCATTGGGTACCAGGTGTTTAGCTCAGAGCATTCATCATGGCCCCTGTCTTAGATTGTCCCCATCTGGGCATCTTACCCGTCACTGGGTACCATGTGTTTAGCTCGCTGAGAACCCACTCCATGGCCTGTCTTAGGTTGTCCCCCTATGGGGATCTTACCCATCATTGGTCACATGGAGGGCAGAGGAGGTGGCAGTGGGTCATCTGAGGAACTTAATTCCTGAGTTGCCAGCCTGTGATAATGTATTTCGACCTGATGAAGTTTTATTGCCTCTAGCCATTGGTGAATAAATTGTGTAATCTTATTAATTACACAAGGCCCGACAGTGAGGATAAGGAGAAGGAGAAGGAGGGGGAGGGGCCCAAGTACAAGGAGAAGGTAGGGTAAGAAGTCATGTAAGCCCGTCCGCAGCAGGTTGTCCCGGAGGTCCCGTCACCTCCTCTCCAAGTCTTCCTGGAGCCTCTTAATCTTGTCCTGGACGATTCCTGATTTATTGGCGTAAAAGCAGCATTTTTCCTATAAAAGCAAACATACGCCTCCTTTTTCAGCCGTTAGTAGGTTTAGTCCTCTCCTGTTTCGTAGGACTACCTCAGCCAGGGAATCTAGCTGTTGTTGAAGATAGGTCTCCCTCTGATATAGGGAGGGTCTCATTTCCAGGGATGATATCTACATCTGGGATTAAGGTGGCTGGGACACAAAGGCCCGTCCAATTGCTGGGCAGAAAGTCATAGGCCATCCTGCCTCCACAAACATAAACCATTCCAGAAGGCGGGCAGCGTTGAGCACTGGGCTCAGTTGTTTTAAAAGTACAGAAGGAAGGATGAATGTATCCCACATCTATACTGGAATTATTAGGGGAAGGCGGGGCCCAAATGCCCAGAGGAAACATTGGGAAAAGCTGGACGGGGATGGGGAAGGTGGCTGAGTAATTTTTTAAGGTCGTATGGGCAACTGTACTGCAAGCAGCCAGGGAGGCCCAGATTGGAGGCAAAGCCAGCAATCCTCCATAAGGGAGGGAATTGTTTGGTTTAGCAGGGTGAAGACCATTTTAGGAACAGTCCTCAGGGGTGGGACACTCCCTAGAGAAGTGATTGTCAGTGTCCTCTTGTTGGGACAAATATTTTATGTCTCTTGCTGGTACCCAAATGGGTCTTCTTTCATCTTGAGGAAAGACAGATTCAAACTCTCTCCCTGCTGTGAGGAGTGGGTCTGGTCCTCTCCAGGCCCCAGTCAATGGGTCCCTCCATCTTACCCAGATAGAACTGTAGGTAATGGATGAGGACCAATGTTTTTGAAAAGGGGATAGTTGTTTATCTTCTTTAGAAAAGTTTAAAATATTTAGGGTAAATAATGCCTTTTTTAGTTGGTCGTGTGGGGGTAAGGATTCCCCCTTTTGTTTTTGTAATTGAGACTTGAGAGTCTGATTATATCTTTCAACGATAGCTTGGCCCTGGGGGTTGTATGGGATGCCTGTGGAATGTGAGATTTTCCAGGTCTGGAGAAAATCTATAAAGGCCTTGCTTACGAAGCAGGGGCCATTATCTGTTTTAATTTGATTAGGCAGCCCAAGAGTGGCAAAACATTGAAGCATATGACTAATGGCATGTTTAAATTTTTCCCCAGCATGTGCCGATGCCCAGCAGGTGTGGGAGAAGGTATCGACTGAAAGAAAAATATATTTAAGTTTTCCAAATGGAGAATAGTGTGTGACATCAATTTGCCACAGATGATTAGGGCGGACCCCTTGAGGATTGCTTCCTGTAGTTTAAAGGGGGGGTACGTGGAGGAAAGGCTGACAGGACTTACAAGTCCGGACAATTTTTTTAAGGTCCTTGACTGGTACCTGTGGAAACCTGTGCTTGAGACCTCTCCAGTTGACATGGGTCAATAAGTGGAAGCGTGTAGCTTCTGTAATAGTATTACACTGAGGCATAGAAGCCATTTTATCAGCCAAATTGTTTCCTTGAGAAAGAAATCCCGGTAAGTTTTGATGACCCCTGAGATGTTGAAGAAAAATGGGGTTAATTCTTTGTTTGAGTAGGGAACGAGCTTGAATCATCAGAGGAGATATAGGGTTGGAGTCCAGTCTAATATGGGCCTCAACCAGGTTGGGTAATAAATTAACAACATAATGCAATCAGCAACCTGGTTGGTTATAAAATAAACTCTGGGGACCCCACCAATTGAGAGGTGGACCCATTGGATGGGCTCACCTTCCTGGGCCAACAGTGTGGTACATAATGTTTCACCAGAGAAAATGAAGAGGAAGATGGGCAAATCAGGATTGAATCTCTTTAGGGTCACAGTATTTATAGCCTGTTGTACCTTACGAAAAATTTGTTGATGACAAGGGGACAAAATTACCTGAGAAGAGAAGTTAAGGTCCTTTAGGAGGTCAAATAAAGGGGACAGCTCTTCAGTAGTTATGGGTATTCAAGGCCTCATCCAATTAATTTCTCCCAAAAGCTTCTGGAGTTGAGGCAAGGTGTAAGAATCCTGAATATAAAGTTGTGGTTTAACAGGTGAAACTGTATCTAGGGTAAGGATCAAGCCCAAGATCTTAGAGGGAGGCACAGTTTGAACTTTTTCTGGAGCTACTTTAAAGCTGTGAGTATGTAGGATAGTTAGACATTGCTGGGTAAAGTCCTGGAGTGTGGAGGAATCTAGGCACCCAAGAATAATATCATCCATGTAAATATAAAACAGGGTATCAGGGAGATTGATAAGAGAAGAGAAAATGGATGACAGGTAATATTGACAAATGGGTGGGCTCTTAGCCATGCCCTGAGGTAAGACAGTCCATTCAAATCTCCTATCTGGGCCACAAAAATTAACAGCGGGTACAGAGAATGCAAATTTTTCCATGTCTCCTGGATGGAGAGGGATAGAGAAGAAGCAATCTTTAATGTCAATGATAGTAATATGGTATATGTTGGGAATAGCTGGGATCCATGGGAGTCCCCTCTGGGGGGGTTCCAAAGGGGATCATGCGTTCATTGATCTTCCTTAAATCATGTAAAAATCTCCAGGACCCATTGGGCTTTTTTATGACGAAGACAGGAGAGTTCCAGGGATTAGTGGAGGGACGAATATGTCCGGCCTCCAACTGTTGATCAATAAGTATGTGGAGTTGGTGTAACTTAGAAGAAGGGAGAGGCCACTGCTCAAGCCATACAGGATCCCCCGGTCTCCACTGGATTTTAAATGGGGAGGGGGGGCTGGGCAGTGGCCCTTAGAATTGGGGGTGTTTATTGGAGTACTTTTGTCTGAGTTGCTCAAAGTAAGGGTCATCTCTATAATTGGGATGATATTCCCTCCCTTCCTCAGACTGTTGTTGATATTCTCTTTTATCTAACAAATCATTATAAAAGGCCTTATGGTCAGTAGGGATGAAAGCCTTGGCATCTCCAAGGATGTCTTGCCCCAGTAAGTTAGCAGTGAGCCCAGTCACCACGAGAGGGCGGACTTTTCCCCTGTCCCCACCTGGGTCAGTCCAAGGGAGCCACGTGTCAGTCTCCCAGGAGGTGGATTGCCCGCCAACTCCCAGTAGGGGAGGGCCGGGCACAAGCTGCCAGGAGGGGGGCACTTCCTCCTTTCTCAGGACCGTTCGGTCCGCTCCAGTGTCGATGAGAAGTTTGAATTTTTTATTGCCAATATTTCAAATAATTTGGGGTCTAAGGCCGGGGACCAGGGGGATGGTCCAATAGGCTTTGATGGTCTCTTTCCCCTTATTTAACGGGGCTGGGGGAAGCCCCAGGAGGAGTTTAAAGGCTTTCCCTGTATGTTAAACTTCCATTTACATTCCTTAGCCCAATGAAACCCTTTATTGCATTTAGGGCAGCGGGTGTGAGGGGCGTTGGTCGTCCCCCCAGAGCTCAGAGGAGGGTTTGTCTTGTTGGGGCACTCCTTTTTAAAGTGGCCCTCATCCCCGCATCTGAAACATGTCAAGTTTTTAGGATTTAACTGTAATGCACAGATCGTATTGGCCAAATTTCTCTGTTTATTTTCCTGAAGGGCAGCAGCCATGGCCCTAGCCTGATGGGAGATAGTGCCAACGTCCTTGGTGGCTACAATCCATCTACTCATGGAGTTGTCCTTGAGACCCGCACAGGCGAGGCAGTGATCGGCCGTCATCCCTTCCCAGACCAACATTTTAGTAAACTGATCCCGTAATGCCCCTGGGGGAAATTTTCTTTGGAGACTTTTTTCCACCCTATCTATAAATGTAGCCAAGTCCTCAGATGGTTTTTGAGTAATACTCATAAGGGGAGTTTCAGAGGGTCCCTCATCGAGCTTTTTCCATGCCACCAAGCCCAGTGCCCTGACCTGGTCCCTATACGGGTCAGGTATAGCCGCCTGTTGAGTGCCTGTAGCATATTGATCAGAGGTACCAGAGAGCATCCCAAAAATTATCGGCACAGGGGGCTGTTGATTTTGGTTTCGTTCTGCCTGTGCATGGCATTCATCTCTAAAAAAGGCACACCACTTAATGTATAGGGAACCTGACAAGACAGCCCTGACTAGATTTTTCCAATCTTGGGTTGTACAAGGTTGATGGGCAAGTCCCTGTGATAGGGTCTCAGCCCAAGGAGAGTTGGGTCCATCCTCCGAGACCACCTTTTTAAGCTCCTTAAGGTCCTGAGCTTCCCATGGATACCAGTCAGCAGGGCGATTGCCCCAGGATTTCGATTGACGGGAAATAAAAAAGTAGCTGTATTTTCTGACGGCTTGGCTGCTGAATATGAAGGAGGGGCTGAGGGGGTCTCTGCGGCTGAATATGAAGGAGGGGCCGAGGGGGTCCAGAAAGGGTTAGTTGATGGAGGAGGTCCCCCGGAAGGCCAGGGAGCACTCTCAAAGGGATCGAGTGAGGAGAATAAAGATGTATCCTTTTGGGGTTTTTTTAAAGCTGTATCTCCAGGAGGAGTAGCCAGATCAGGCTGTATGTTATCTTTTTCTTCTGTCTTTTGTTTATGTTTGGTTGGCCTTGGAGGGAAGCAGTCCTTGAGTGCCAAGATCATAGAGAGGACCCCTGAGAGGGGAATTTGACCCTTCTACACATGTGCCCGACAAACAAGGGCCTCTACCCTATCCCACGTGTCCCAATCAAAGAGATTTCCTTCCGGCAGCCATGGTGCCAGCTTGAGAAGGCAATCCCAGGTCTGTGGAGCCTGATTATCAGTCAAATTAAGCCCTCTACTCTTTAGGAGTGCACTGAGAGATTCTAAGGCAGGACTGGATTTAGAGTTAGATTGTCCCTCATTATCAAGTTGAGAGAAAAATGTCCATAAAATTAGGGCAATAGCAACCCACATACACATGAGTACAATACAACCACAAGGATCCAAAAGATAGGTAAACATGCTGTACAAAAGCCGCAGATGTAGCTTGTCTGCGAACTAAACGTGAAAGGAAAGAGAAAGAGAACAAAGAGATGTTGATCAACAAGTACAGGTTATAGAAGCAAAGTTTAGCACATTAAATATAAAGACTACCTCATAACTTATGGGGGTACGCTCACCCACATATGTACACTGACTGACCTCCTCAACGAATGTCTCTCAGGGGGCACTACTCTGCTGGGTTCCGAGAGCCGCACATTAGGCACCAGATGCCGGGCTCTGCCGGCAGGGGCAGGTAGTGCTGAGGGAAGGACCAGGCTCACTGGTTCCTCCCGAGGGGTTGAGGAGATGAGCGTCTGACGACTCAGACCTCTCCTGGCCACCGGAGAAAAACCACACTGAGTCGGGAGTCTTGTCGAAGCAGGAACTCAATTTATTGCTATGAACAGTTCCCTATATAATGTTGGGGACGAAGGCAGGGATTTTAGGACGGTGGGGAAAGGTAAGGGCCAATAGTAAACTGTGACTATTGAAATGATAATTCTAAATCCCATGCGGAAGTAGCAGGCAAGAAGCCATTAGGCATCTTGCTGAGTCACGTCTGGCCAGAGGCAGATCACCAAACTTTACCTAGGCTCAGGAAGTTCCACTAGGCCTCACACCTGGGCCTTTCAGAGGCCAACACCACAGTTATGGGTAGGATAAATGTCTCTGCATATCATGACCCAACATGTGGCTCTGACATTCTTTCTGCCCCCTCTTCCGCAAAATTTCCCTGAGCCATATTGGGATCATTTTTGGTCTGCTTCAGTGATGAGGTGTTGGGGGCCTCTGGGTCTCTGCATCTCTGATTTGGCAGGAGTTGATTTTTCTCTGTGTTGATCTCCTTCACTCTTGTGCTGGTACCTGGTTCACCAAGAAAACAGCACCCTTGCTTATTTCGCCAATTGCTCTTGGGTTCAGCTGGGGCCCTTTTGAGGTATGATGGGGTGGCTCTCTCTTTAGGATCTACATGTATCTGAAAAAGAGAAGCAGATTCTCCAACGGAGAGTAAGTTAGCACCAGTCAAATGAGATAACAGTTGCTTTTTTTTTATAGAGAATTTAATAGGCGTAGGCCCTCTTGTATCCCAAGATTGATGGTAGTTTGATAATGGAGAGCAGGCTTATGCTTGGATGTGATTCTGACTTGCTTCCTAGCTCCAGCTATTGGTCCCTTACCACTGAGTGGATCAGTTAGCCGAGTTGAGAGCAGTTGGTTTCCCACCATGGCTGTGTGCCACTATTGCACTTGTGTGAGATCACAATAGGTTATTTGCTGCTAAGTAGGTTAGACCATGACTTGTTTGGACAGATATTGGTCATTTTCCCCCAGTTGCCCATGTAGCACCTTCTGGCACTAGACACGCTGACTGTCTGGGGGCTGACTCTCTTCCAGCTTCCAGCCATGCCATTCCATTTTGCATGTCAACCACATAAGGTGTCTTCAGCAGTAGGGACTTACCACTAACCTTTGGTGGGTCATCAAGTATTCTGACAGAAATCTGTCTTTCTTTTAGGAAACCTTGAAGGTCTCTCTGATCAAAGCTCATTGTGGATGATAGCCCCATGCTGGTACTGGGAGTTACAGGTCAGTGGCCACTAAGAAAAGGAAGAAAAAGATAACTAATATATGAGTTAGACAGAAGAGTGAGAGAGAGAGAGAGAGGGAGGGAGGGAGGGAGGGAGGGAGGGAGGGAAGCTGTAGAAGATTGAGGTCTGTCTTCATCATACCCTCTCCAGTGTCTTGTGGCTCACATGTTCCCTCTAAGGGCCTGGTGAAGGTTCAGCCATTTGGTCTGCCTTTTAGGATGTAGAATTTTATGGTACCATTGCCATTTGGGTCTACATTTGTGTTTCCCACAACCTTCCTTGCCCTCCCCTCCTTCCCCCCCCCCCCATCCTGTTGTC
Organism: Dipus sagitta; assembly: GCA_036346955.1. Classification (NCBI taxonomy): domain Eukaryota; kingdom Metazoa; phylum Chordata; class Mammalia; order Rodentia; family Dipodidae; genus Dipus; species Dipus sagitta. The sequence goes on from CM070775.1 coordinate 62,456,925, forward strand.
TAGTCCACGAGATGCTTGCTGGGTATGTAAGGCATCTTCGGTAGTTTCAGGTTATGTGCTGTAGATGACTGAGACTATGTGGCGATTTTTTTTCTGTGATTGGGTAAGTTCACTGGGAACGATCTGTTCCAGGTTTGACCATTTTTCCTCAAATTTCATTGTGTCATTTTTTCTTACTGCTGTATAGAATTCCATTGTGTAGATATACCACATCTTAGTTATCCATTCTTCTAGTGATGTCACTTGTTTTCCTGATGGTAGCCATTATGACAGGAGTGAGATGCAATCTCAAATTAGTTTTAATTTGCATTTCCCTGATGGCTAAAGTTAAATAATATTTTTTGCAGATGTTTATATACCATCTGTATTTTTTTGACAACTCTATTTAGTTCAATAGCCCATTTTTTAATTGGTTTGTTTGATTTCTTATATTTAGTTTTTTGAGTTTTTTGTATATCCTGGATGCTAATCAGCTATCAGATGTATAGCTAGTGAAGATTTTCTCCGATTCTGTAGGTTTCCTTTTGCTCTATTCACAGTGCCCTTTGCTAAACAAATGCTTTGTAATTTCATGAGGTCCCGGTGGTTAATTAGTGGTTATATCCTGGGAAATGGATTATACTCAGAAATCCATGGCCTACGTCAATATGCTGAAGGTTTTCCCCTATTTTTTTCTCTAGCAGTTTCTGGTTTTAGGGTCTGACATTAAGGTCATTGGTCCATTTGGACTTAATTCTGTGCATGGAGAGAAATAAGTATCTATTTTCATCCTTCTACAGATAAATACCAGATTTCCCAACACCATTTGTTGAAGAGGCTGTCTTCTCCAATGAGTATTTTTGGCATTTTGTCAAAGATCAGGTGGCTGTAGCTGCCCAGACTTACATCTGGGTCCTCTATTCTGTTACATTGGTCTACATGTCTGTTTTGTGCCAGTTCCTTTTTTTTTTATACTATGGCTCTGTAATATAAGTTAAAATCAGGTACCATGATACCACCAGCCTTATTTTTGTTGCTCAAAATTGTTTTAGATACTTGAGGCTTTTTGTGTTTCCAAATGAATTTTAGGATTGTTTGTTCTATTTCCATGAAGAATACCATTGAAATTTTGATGGGGATTGCATTAAATGTGTAGATTCCTTTTGATAAGATTGACATTTTCACAATATTGATTGTTCCAATCCAAGAACATGTGATGTCTTTCTTTCCCTTTCCTCGTGTCTTTGGTAATTTCTGTCTGGAGTGTTTCAAAATTTTCCTTGTAGAGATCTCTCACTTCTTTGGCTAGGTTTATTCCAGGTATTTTATTTATTTATTTATTTGATGCAATTATGAATGGGAGTGATTCCTTGATTTCAATCTCAGTATGGTTGTTGTTAGTGTATATATAGGAAGGCCAATGATTTCTTTCTGTATGTTTATTTTTATCCTGCTACATTTCTGGAGTTCTTCCAGTTTTACCTTTTCTCTCTTGTATTAACTAGTATTTTAGTATGGTCTATTTTACTTCAGGTTTCTTATATGTGTGCTTTTCTTACCTTTCAGCAAGGAGGGTTAAAGTTGCTTTAGTGTTTATATATTCTTTTAGTCAGGTTTTGTGGTGGAATGTTCTTATTTCTCCATCTATTTGGATGAATAGCTTTGCAGGATAAAGTAATATTGTTTGACAGTTGTTATCTTTCAGAACTTGGGATGCATCATTCCATGCCCTTCTGGATGTTTTTGAATTTTTTTAATGTTTTTTTTTTCTTCATTAGTTAGCTTTGTATTCAGCAAATACAATCAGCTTGGTGCCATTATTAGGCTCATCTGTGACCTACCCCCTCCCCTTGGCCCCTCCTTGTTGAGGTGTATGGGTCATGCATTGTGGAGTTAGCCCACAGTTATGGGTAAGCTAAATGTCTCTGCATATCATGACCCAACATGTGGCTCTGACATTCTTTCTGCCTCCTCTTCCACAAAATTTCCCTGAGCCATGTTGGGTTCATTTTTGGTCTGCTTCAGTGATGAGGTGTTGGGGGCCTTTGAGGCTCTGGCTCTCTGATTTGGTAGGAGTTGATTTTTCTCTGTGTTGATCTCCTTCCCCCTTCTGCTGGTATCTGGTTCATCAGGAAAACAGCACCCTTTCTTGTTTCGCCAATTTTTCTTAGTTTCAGCAGGGGCCCTTTTGAGGTATGATGGGGTGGCTCTCTCCTTAGGATCTACATCTATCTGGAAAAGAGAAGCAGATTCTCCAATGGAGAGTAAGTTAGCACCAGGACAAAGAGATAACCCTTACTTTTTTTATAGAGAATTTAACAGGTGTAGGCCCTCTGGTAGCCCATGATTGATGGTAGCTTGATATTGGCGAGTGGGCTTATGTTTGGATATGATTCTGACTTGTTTCCCAGCTCCAGCTATGGGTTCCATACCACTGAGGAGATCAGTTAGCCAAATCAAGAGCAGTTGGTTCCCCACCATGGCTGTGTGCCACCACTGCACTTGTGTGGGCATCACAACAAGTTATTTGCTGCTAAGTAGGTTAAACCATGAGTTGCTTAGACAGATATTGGTCATTTTCCCCCAGTTGCCCATGTAGCACCTTCTGGCACTAGATGCGCTGACTGTCTGGGGACTGACTCTCTTCCAACTTCCAGCCATGCCATTCTACTTTGCATGTCAACCACATAAGGTGTCTTCAGTAGTAGGGTCTTACCACTAACCTTTGGTGGGTCATCAAGTACTCTGACAGAAATCTGTCTGTCTTTTAGGAAACCTTGTAGGTCTCCCTGTTCAAAAGCTCATTGTGGATGCTAGCCCCATGCTGGTTCTGGGAGTTACAGGTCAGTACCCACTAAGAAAATGAGGAAAAAGATAACTAATATACAAGAGGTAGAAGGAAGAGAGAGAGGGAGGGAGAGGGAGAAGGAGGGAGGGAAGATGTAGAAGATTAAGGTTAGTCGTGATCCTACCCTCTCTAGTGTCTTGTGGTTCAGGTGTTCCCTGTAAGGGCCTGGTCAACCATGTTTGTAGCAGCTCAATTTGTAATAGCTAAGAGCTGGAATCAACCCAGATGTCCATCACTAGAAGAATGGATAACTAAGATGTGGTATATCTACACAATGGAATTCTATACAGCAGTAAGAAAAAGATGACACAATTAAATTTGAGGAAAAATGGTTGAACCTGGAAGAGATCATTCTCAGTGAACTTACCCAATCACAGAAAAAAAATTGCCACATAGTCTCACTTATCTACAGAAGCTAACCTGAATCTACCCAACATACCTTACATATCCAGCAAGCGTCTCATGGACTAGACACTAGGATGGAAGGGGAGGGAGGGGAGGGCAACAAAGGGGTGGGACACACAAATCTAGACCCAAGCGACAATGGTACCAGAAAATTCTACTTACTTAAAGACAGACCAAATGGCTGATCCTTCACCAGGCCCTTACAGGGAACACCTGAACCACAAGACACTGTTTTTGAATTTTTATTTATTTATTTTGTTTTGTTTTGGTTTGGTTTTTTGAGGTAGGCTTTCTCTCTAGCCCAGGCTGACCTGGAACTCACTGTAGAGTCTCAGGGTGGCCTCAAACTCATGCCAATCCTCCTACCCCTGCCTCCTGAGTGCTAGGATTAAAGGCATGTGCCATCATGCCTGACTAAATTTTTATTTATTTATTAGGGACAGAGAGAGGGAAAGAAATAGAGAGAGAGAATGGACATGCCAGGGACTCTAGCCTCTAAAACAAACTCCAGATGCATGGGCCACCTTGTGCATCTGGCTTACATGGGACCTGGAGAATCCAACCTGGATCCTTAGGCTTTGTAGGCAATCACTTTAACTGCTAAGCCATCTCTTCATGCCCCTTTTGGCTTTTAAAGTTTGTGCTGAGTACTCTGCTATTATCCTAATGGGCTTCCCTTTATAGATGACTTGATTTTTCTCTCTAACTGCTTTCGATATATTTTCATTGGTTAGTGTTTGGTAGTTTAATTATACTATGATGGTGATTGGTTCTTTCCTGATTTTGTCTGTTTGGCACTCTATACGCTTCCTCTATATGTACTGGCATCACTTTCCCTGGTTGGGGGGAAGTTTCTTCTACGGTTTTTTGGAATTTTTTTTGAAAATTTCAAAAATTTTTGAAAATTTATGCCTTTGGAGTGAAATTCTTCTCCTTCTACTATGCCCTAAATTCTTATGTTTGATATCTTCATAGTGTCCCAAATGTCTTGAAATTCCCATTCATGCCTTCCTGTTAGTTTGTCTTTCTATTTGCTGAACTATATTAGATCTGCCACATAGTTTAGATATTCTATCCTCTCCTGATCCATTCTGTACAAGTTTTCACTCCCACCAGCAGCAGATGAGGGTTCCTCTTTCTCCATATTCTCTCCAGCATTTATTGTCATTCGAATTTTTGATGACTGCCACTCTTACTGGAGTGAGATTGAGTCTCAAAGTCACTTTCATTTGCATTTTCCTGATGGCTAAAGATGTTGAGCATCTTTTTGTGGGTGCTTATTGGTTATTTGTATTTCTTTATTTGAGACCTCTCTGTTCAGTTTTTTTGTTCATTTTTTTATGTTGTTGCTCAGATATAAACCTTTTTCATATGTATACCTGGCAAAGATTTTCTACCATTCTGTGGGTTGACTATTGACTTTGTTGATAGTTTGCTTATCTGTACAATAGCTTTTTAGTTTCATGAGATTCCAGTGGTTGAGTGTTTTGGCTTATTCCATGGAAGACTGGGGTCTTATTCAGAAAGTCTTCCTATGCCTATGTTTTGGAGTGTATTGCCTATTTTCTCTTCTAGTAGTTTTCAAGTTTCGTGTCTTAAATTGAGACTCTTATCCATTTGAAGTTGATTTTTATTCATGGTAAGAAAAGAACGTCTAGATTCATTCTTCTACATGTGGTTATATAGTGTCTTTTGTGCCACTTGTTGAAAATGCTGTCCTTTTTCCAGTATGCATTTTTTAGCTTCTTTCTCAAATATCAGGTTGCTGTAGCTACTAGAACTTGTATCTAGATGTTCAATTATTTTCAGTTGATATATGTGTATGTTTTTGTGCCAGTATCATGTTGTTTTTATTACAATGACTTTGTAGTATATCTTGAAGACAGATATGGTGATGCCATCATTAGTATTCCTTTTGCTGAAGACATTTTTAGCTATCAAAGCCTTTTTTACTTTCACATGAGGTCTGACATTGTTTTCTTTAACTCTGAAGAATGTTGCTGGAATTTTGATTGAAATTGCATTGAATATGTATATTTATTTAGAAAGGTTGGCTATTTTCTCAATATTAATTCTTCAAATCCATGAGCATGGTATTTCTTTTCATCGTCTCAAGTCTTTTCAATTTCTTCCTTTAATATTTTTTTGTTTTTATTGTATAGGTCTTTCACTTTCTTTGTTAGGGATATTCACATATATTTTTGTGACTATTGTAAACAGAACAGCTTCCCTGATTTCTTTATTTTTATATTTGTCAATGGTATATATGAAGGCTGCTAATTTTTTTTTTGTTATTTTTATTTATTTATTTGAGAGCGAGAGACAGAGAGAGAAAGAGGCAGATAGAGACAGGGAGAGAGAATGGGCGTGCCAGGGCCTCCAGCCACTGCAAATGAACTCCAGATGCATGCGCCCCCTTGTGCATCTGGCTAACGTGGGTCCTGGGGAGTCAAGCCTCGAACCAAGGTCCTTAGGCTTCACAGGCAAGTGCTTAACCGCTAAGCCATCTCTCCAGCCCAAGGCTGCTAATTTTTATGTGTTGATTTTACATCCTAACACTTTGCTGAAAGCATTTATCACTTCTAAGAGTTTATTTTGCGGGGGGGGGGGGGGGGGAGACTGCTTGGGTCTCTTGCATGTAGAATCATGTCCTCTGAGAATAGTTGGACTTCTTCCTCTTCAGTTTGTATTCCTTTTATTTCTTTCTCTTGTCTTATTGTTTCAGCTAATATTTCAAGTACTATATTGAAAAGTAATGCTGAGAGTGGGCACCCCTGTCTTGTTCCAGTCAATAAACAGAATGTTTCAAGTTTTTCTTTATTTAGTATGATATGGGCCTTGGCTCTGCTATATGTACCCTTTATTATGTTAAGATATGATCTCTCCATCCCTAGCCTCTCCAGTGTTATAACCATAAAGGGATGTTACATTTTATTGAAGGCCTTTTCTGTATCTATTGAAATTATCATGTGATTCATGTCCTTAAGTCTATTTATGAGATGTATTATGTTTACTAATTTTTATATGCTACACCAGCTCTGCATCCCAGAGATGAAACCTACCTGACTAAGGATAATGATACTTTTGATATGTTCTTGATTTGATTTGCAATAATGTTATTGAGAAATTTTGCATCCATTCATCAGGGATATTGGTCTATAAATTTCTTGTGCCTGTCTGCTTTTGGCATTAGTGTAATGCTGGATTCATAGGAGTCAGAAAGCCTTCTCTCTCTTTCAATTGTATGAAATCACTTAAGAAAAAGTGATTTTAGTTCTTCAATGAAGTTTGTTAGAATTTGGCAGAGCATACATATGAACCTACCTTTTATTTGGGGGGGGGGGAGAGAGGTTTTCAATCTCTCTTGGTGTCATATACCTCTATTCCGGTTCTTTATGGAATTAGTTCTGGTAGATGATATGAGCCAAGAAATTCATCTATTTCTTACCGATTTTCCAATTTTGTGGAATATGGCTTTTTTTAAGTATGTCCAAATGTTTCCACTAATTTCTTCTTTTTCTTTCTTTTTTTTCTTTTTCTTTATTAGGTAGTTTTGTATTCAGCAAATACAGTGAGTTTGGTACCATTATTAGGCTCATCTGTGACCTACCCCCTCCCCTTGGCCCCTCCTTGTTGAGGTATATGGGTCATGCATTGTGGAGTTAGCCCACAGTTATCGGTAAGATAAATGTCTCTGCATATCATGACCCAACATGTGATTCCACTAATTTCATTGGTAGCTGGTGCAACATCTTCTTTTTCATCTTGAATCTTAATTAGAACTTTCTTTGAATCAATTTCGGTGTGGTTTATCAATCTTCTTTATTTTTCCAAAGAGCCAGTTCTCCATCTCATCAATTTTTAATTTGGTTCTTTGTTTCCAATTCATTGATTTCTGCTGTGGTCTTGTTTATTTCTTTGGATTGTTCTTGTTTTCCAAAGTCTTCAGATGTATGCTTATGTTATTTATTTGAGATATCTCTATTTTTGTAATACATGCATTTGGCACCATAAACCTCCCTCTTAGGACTGGATCCTTTGTGTCCCACAAGTTTTGGTATGTTTTGTTTGAGTTATCATTCAGCCCTACAAATTTATTGATTTCATTATTGATTTCTTCAATGACCCATCAATATTTACTAGTGAGCTGTTCAGTCACTAGGTTTATTTTCTGTTGTTTCTCTTGTTAATTTCTAGCTTTATTGCATTATGGTCAGATGTAATACTAGGAGTTATATCTATTTTTCTGAATTTGTGGAGACTTGCTTTATGTCCTCATATATGTCCTTCTATTCTGGAGAAGGTTCCATGAACTACTGAGAAAACTGTGTAGCAGCATAGTAGTTTAGGTTGGGTCTCTTAAAATTTGAAATACTTCATTCTAAGCAATTCTGGAGTTTAGAGTTTCCAGTGAAAAATCTGAAGTAATTTTGATAGGCTTAAGCTTGTAAGTAACAAGCTGTTTTTCTCATGTAGCCTTAATACTGTCTCTTTGTTTTCTGTGTTTAATGTTTTAATTATTAAGTGGTGTGGGGATATTCTTCTTAATTTTGTCTGTTTGGTGTCTTGTGTGCCTCCTATACCTGGATGGGCCTTTCTTTTGTAAAATTAAAAAAAAATAGCTAGTGATTTATATAAACCAATTGTTTCATTATTTATTGATTTTTTAAATAAAAAGGTTATACTCAGACCCCTTTTCCCTCACCTCAGTTCTACTAAGGGTCTTCTTCACTGTGGTTATTGGTATTCATTGTGGAGATTGAGAGACTTCATTCAGTCTGAGGTGGGGAAGTCAGTGCCTCAGGCTATTCCCACCCACCCTGAGGCTCTTACAATATTTCCACTCCCTCATCAACAATTTTCCCTGAGCCTTGGCTGGCAAGATAGGGATCTGCTTTAATTTTGCTTTCTCTGTGGCTCCTAGATCTGTTTTGATGAGGTTTTAAGTATCACAGTGTCTTCACCATCTCCCTGTAACTAGCTTTCAGGCCAGCCATGAGAACAGTATTCATGTCACTACTTCCTGTGTAGTGAATTCTGGGCCTTGGGCAGATAAGAATAGCATAGAAGCAGTAGACACTATTCCTTTTTTTGTTTTGTTTTGTTTTCTTTTGTTTTTCAAGGTAGGGTTTCTCCGGCTGACCTGGAATTCACTATGTAGTCTCAGGGTGCCCTCAAACTCTCTGCAATCTTCCTACCTCTGCCTCCTGAGTGCTGGGATTGAAGGTGTGCCCACCACGTCCAGCTATGCTTGATGTATTGATGCATCCTGGTTCTCCCCAGTATTCTCCACCATCTGCCACACATGCACAGGGCTGGAATCAGTACCTACCACCCCACATGTGCTTGAAATGGTAGGAATTCAAATTGAGAAAATTTTCTTCAATAATTTTATTGAAAATATTCTCTGTGCCTCAGGCCTGTAGTTCTTCTCCTTTTATGTCCATGATCCAAATGCTTGTTCTTTTAAGATATCCATTATTTCCCTAACATTTTATTTACTTGTTTTTTTTTTTTTTTTTTTTTGGACTCTTGTTCTATTTTGAAACTCAGTCCTCTCCTTGAATTCTGATAGTCTGTCCTCCACAATATTCATTCTGTTGATGAGGGATTTATTAAGAGCCTTTTAAATAAGTTATTTAATTTTTGTTTTCCAGTAGATTTTTCTTCATGCCTCATGTTTTTTTAATATGCTTATCACAATCACATTGTGGGATTCTATGTCTCTTATTCTAAGTTTTCATTGAGTATGAGTAGACATTTTGGGTGGGGTATCTTGCCTTCGTGTCTTGTATTATTTGTTTTACATTGGTATTTGCCCATTTGGAGATAGACCTCTTGCCTTGCTAATAATACAGCAATAAAATGTAAACCTCTTGTGGATTCTGTGTTGAGTAACCTGATGAGTCTTGATTGTGGGGAGTATGGGATGGTAGTCAATCCACAGAATTGAGCTAGGTACACTTGAATCTGAGCAGGCTCTTCCTTGTGTATGTAGCCTCCAGGTGCATGCAGGTACATCTGAGGTAGGCCATGGGAGGTCAGTCCTCCTCAGTGTCTATACTGTGGAGTGTCATCAGGCTAGGGCGTTCCTGCTCAGGGAGATGCAGGAAGGAAGGCCAGGCTTGGGAGAGAGGAGCTGTACACACAGGGAGGTGGGGCTTTCCTGGGTACTGGCTACCCAGTGCTACTCACTGCCTTGAGCTATGGAGATAGATCAGCTCCAGGGTCCCTACTGGTGGTAGGTGGGGAGGGAGTTCCATGCATTGTGTTGGTAATACCAAATACCAGCAAGTGTGACACCAGGTATATGCATGGCAGAAAAGAGAAGTTCTTCTGGATCCTGGTTGCCCAGTACTACTCCCTGTCCAGGGCTTTGGAGTGAGATTGGCTCTGAGTTCTTTACTGGTGGAAGGGAACAAGTGGATAAAGGTTGATAAGGAAGACCTTTAGTCAGATGAGGCAGAGAAAAGGCAAGGGTATGAGACCATCATTTGGCTGAAGTATTTCTAAAGGGAAACATGATGAAATGTCTTTGCAGAAGTATAGGCTTCTCAGTCATTAGAAAGTTTGGAGTGCACTTATAAGAATCATTTGATCAGAAAGCCATTATGTGTTCTTGTGCATGTGGGTTATGTAATTTAAGAAAAAAATATTCTAACAAAAGTGAGCTATGAGAGGCTAATTTGAGTATGAACAAAGACACACTTTTTCAAACAACTTGACATTTTTCTGCAAAGGTAAGCATTCACATTCTCAATGAATCAGCTTCTTTCTCTTACAGTATAAATCCTAGAGAAACTCTTATACAAAAATATCAGAAGTATATACAACAGTATTTGTTCATAAATAGAAAAATGCAGGGAAATTTTGTGGAAGAGGGGGCAGAAAGAATGTCAGAGCCATATGTTGGGTCATGATATGCAGAGGCATTTATCTTACACATAACTGTGGGCTAACTCCACAATGCATGACCCATATACCTCAACAACGAGGGGTCAAGGGGAGGGGGTGGGTCACGGATGAGCCTAATAATGGTAACAAACTGACTGTATTTGGTGAATACAAACCTGACTAATAAAGAAAAAAAACTTGAAGGGCATTTTGGAAGAAGGCTCATGCCAATCATTTTCAGTGATTTCACCTGCACATCCAATCCCATCTCAATTTCCTGCATGTAACCTTCCCCAATAAAGAATTTAGCTAGGGAAGTAGATAACATTCTTCTGCATGCCAACATGGCAAAGATCATGGGACTTGCCTGGCTAGTTTGACTTTCTGATCTGCCTTTGAATTTGATGTTAAAAAATGTTTCCTCATATGATAATTATTGTATTGATTTGCAGATATGTCACAGGCAGCCATCATATCACTAAATAGAAAGAAACAATAGATGAGAATAAAACCTAAGACCGCTTCAAAAAAAAATAATGCCCATTATACTCTTCTTATTTTTATATTCCCACATTGTTGTTGATTTCCAACTTATGCTAGCCATTACGGTGTTTAATTTTAAGCACAATTGGTAACCACATGTTCTGCATGGGAGAGGGAATGCAAACATCTGAAGCAATGTTTCCTCACTATATTTTGTACACAAGAATTCCAAGCTCTGAAACATAATGCTTGGCTTCTGACATGGAAGAATCTGAAGGTCACAGATATCTTTGGGCAGCTGTCAACACTATCTTAATGATTTCGTATATCTGCAGTGCTTCCAACATTAGGTTCTCACAAGGACTCTGATGTGAAGACTGCTCCTGAAAGATATACTCTAATCATACTTTCATTTTCATGTTCACATTATTCCACACCAAATCTCATGTGAACTTTAAATAAAAGTGCTGCCCCCCAAAAATGCATATAATTTCCTGCAAGGATGATATTTATGAAGATACTTGAAATGGTACAAACCGAAAAGTTGCATGTCAGTTTGCTCCCAATACAAGATAACTCAGGAAAATCCAAAGATCACATGTTGCTTCACCCATAGTATATGATTCTGGTTACACAATGGAGGAGATTCATATTGGGAAGTACCTTGTATTTACCACCTTTCTTTAATTTGTGTGTTCTCAGTCCAAGGCTACAGAGAGGATTCTACCATTTAAGAGTGTGCAGTAGGTGGGTCTGAAGCAACCCAGAGAAGCCTGGATCATTGAAACGCATGTCATGTTGATAATAAATACTGACAACTTGGGACCTTGAGTCCATGAACCCCCCCCAAAAAAAAGGCAGACATGATCCTTCAATTGTATCAAGACCTTAGGGGGAGGAACTTACCATGGCTTATTGTCTATAGTGGTGGAAGTTTTCAATTGAAAAAAGACCTTAATAAAAAAAAGAAATATGAAAAAAAATGCTAAAAACCAAATTAAATATTTTCAAAAAGGAGAATAAAAGATAAACTACAGTATACTCATACATGAAATATTATACAGCAGCAAAAATAAAAGAACTACAGCTGTACTCAATAACACACATTGAGTTTAGTAACAGAATTAACAAAGTAAATCCAAAAGGTTTCATGAAACATGAAAAATTTATAAAACCCTGGAACTAATAAAACAACACATAATTCAACAGGTATGTATTTTATCATGTGTGCATATATACTATATACATATATATGCACATACATATTTATATTCTATTTTCAAATCATAAGTAAAATAATTGCAAAATTCAGCTCAAGCTTTCAAAATAGGGGAAAACATATAGATATGTGTAAGTTATTTTTTAATGGTCTACTCATTGAGCTACATTTTGTAATGTCATTATTTTAAAAATGTAAAAAATTAATAAAAGCAAAACCAAAATATTTTTACAAAAAAGAAAAACAGAAGGAGTACAAGAGAAAAATAGAGATAGGAAGAAATCCAGTAAAGGCTCTGAGGCACATTGCATCTGGAAACAGAGGTCATGGAAGCATTGCTCCAGCTCTGAAATCTGAGTTCAAATTCAATTTTATCTCTGCACTTTGTCATTTATTTTCTCTATTAAGTTCTTGATCAAAGCTTATGTGTTTTCATATTGTTCATAGCATATAACTCAAGACTAAGCAAATGTTATGCTTTCAGAAACTACAAAGATAATGAAGACAACTGAAGAAAAAGACACCTACATAACCAGATAATGAACATGGGTATCAGGAATCATTTCGTCCAACACAGAAATCCCATCTCTGACAGAATGTATATTCAATGTGTCCCAAAGATCCATGTTCCCAAAGCAAGGCCACCCATTCTTTGGTGCTACTTAGGAGATGATGGAACTTTTAGGAGGTGGAGCCTAGGAAAAGTAATTGGGCGCATGTCTTTAGGATATTAAAAGCAATTAATTTCCAGCAACCATTAGGTACCAATTCTCCTCTGTCAACTATTTCTACCATGAAGTGTTGTGACATGGCCAGGTGACTATAAACTGTCATCTCTAAAATGAGGAGTCAAAATAAACATCTCCTCCTCTTATGCTGTCTACTTAAATAACAGAATGTTTTAGTTAGAGTGAAAGCTGACTAACACACACACATATAACAAAGATAACCACATATATCTGAAAAGCTTAGTGAGTCTACTAAATGTTCTCATAGACATATAACCATTCATGCTTGCAGCACCATCACTATCAACTACCAGGAACCCATATTTTTGAGATGAGAAAAAAAAGTCATGCAAGAAGTGAGAAAAAGAGTCAGAACTAGAGCCTTGTATCATCATTCTTTCCAGTTACATACTGCTAAAACAAAATATGGCATTGAAGTAAAAAAATTATCATACTTCCAATGTCTAAAAAGCATTAGATAATTTAAATTATGTGCCACCATTTTAGGCAGGATCTGTGAACCTTGAAAATATTCTATGCTAACAGGAAAGTTTCTATCAATCATTTAATAGAAATTATGCAGAAAACTACATTCTGGAATTCAATCAGAACAAAAAGATCATCTGGATATGAAAACTCTACTACACTCATGAACTCACACCAGATGCAGTTCCCTTTACATGACTGAGCCTATGTAGATACTGTGATTGCTGAGAGTTGGGATTCTTTTCTTTTTTCAAATTTTTATTAACAACTTCCATGATTATAAAAAATATCCCATGAAAATAACCCCCCCCCCGTTTTCCCCTTTTAAACTCCATTCTCCATCGTATTCCCTCCCCATCTCAATCAGTCTCTCTTTTAATTTTGATGTCATGATCATTTCCTCCTCTTATGATGGTCATGTGTAGGTAGTGTCAGGCACTGTGAGGTCATGGATATCCAGGCCATTTTATGTCTGGAGGGAGCACGTTGTAAGGAGTCCTACCCTTCCTTTGGCTCTCACATTCTTTCCGCCACCTCTTCCCCATTAGACCCTGAGCCTTGGAAGGTGTGCTAGAGATAATTGCAGTACTGAGCACTGCAGTAACTTTTTTCCACCATCATGATACCTTCTGAGTCTTCCCAAGGTCACTGCCATCTGAAAAGAGAAGATTCTCTACCAAAAGTGAGAGTACCATTAATATAAGGGTATGAACATTAAGAGAAGTGCTTACTGGACAGTTTGATAAGCATGCTATATACATTTAGCCAGACATCAGCAGACGTTACACCCCTAGGGATCATGACTACCCCTGTTTTAAGTTTTCAGTATCAGGGATGTATTCCCTCCCATGGAGCAGGCCTCCAGTCCAATTAGAGGGCAGTTGGTTTCCACCATGATAGACATGCCACTATTGCAGCCATTGGCTCATGTGGCCTGGATGGCCAAATATAAGGCTTGCAGTGTCTACTGTTGAGTATCTTCATTGGTGATTTCTCTTTCTCCCATTGAACTGCATGCAGAATGGCTTCTTCCAGCTTTCTGTCAGCTGGTCTACATGGGGGAGGTTATCAGTTCAGTTCCAGTAGGATTTCTCAGTGACCTTGCAGCCCAAGTATGTGGAGTCTTCAGCAATAGGGTCTTACCATCTATTCCTGGTGGGAAACCAAGGGCCTCGGCAATTGCCTATAATGTTTTGGGGCATTAGGGACCTCCCTGGCCAACAACTCACTGGAAAGTATCCCATCCCTGGCACTGAAAACTTTCTAGCAACAATCTACCACTCCTGAGTGTTCCATTGTCCAAAAAAGTAGGTTTCCATATGATTTATTTATATCCTTTTAGATTTTGATTAGCCCTCCCTCCACCTTTCCTTTACTTGATCTCTTCCCTTGACCTCACTTTAGACCTTTTCACCCCCATTAATCTACTCTTCTACTTACGTATATAGAATACCATCCTATTAAGTACCCCCCTCCCTTCCTTTCTCTTCCCTTTATATCTCTTTTCTAGCTTACTGGCCTCTGCTACTGAGTTTTTTCCTTCTCACACAGAAGCCCAATCATCTGTATCTAAGATCCACATATGAGAGACAACATGCAACACTTGGCTTTCTGGGCCTGGGTTACCTCACTTAGTATAATCCTTTCCAGATCCATCCATTTTCCTGCAAATTTCATAACTTCATTTTCTTTACCGCTGAGTAGAACTCCATTGTACAAATGTGTCATATCTTCATTATCCACTCATCAGTTGAAGAACATCTAGGCTGGTTCCATTTCCCAGCTATTGTGAACTGAGTGGCAATAAACATGGTTGAGCAAGTATTTCTAAGGTAATGAGATGAGTCCTTAGGATATATGCCTAGGAGTGCTATACTTGGGTCATATGGTAGATCAATTTTTAGCTGTCTTAGGAACCTCCACACTGATTTCCACAATGGCTGGACCGGATTGCATTCTCACCAACGGTGTAGAAGGGTCCGTCTTTTTCCACATCCTCACCAACATTTATGGTCATTTGTTTTCATGATGGAAGCCAATCTGATAGGAGTGACATGGAATCTCAATGTAGTTTTAATCTGCATTTCCGTGATAACTAGGGTTGTAGAACATTTTTTAGATGCTTATACGCCATCCATATTTCTTCTTTTGAGAGCTCTCTAGTTCCATAGCCCATGTTTTAAAGGACACTGTGAATAAATTAAAGAGGCAACCTACAGACTGGGAAAAAGTCTTTGCCAGCATACATCTGAGAGAGGATTAATATCTAGGATATACAAAGAACTCAAAAAATCAAATAACAAGAAATCAAATAAGCCAATTAAAAAATGGGCTATGGAACTAAAGAGAGTTGGGATTCTTTAGGTTGTAGGCGCTGCAAGATTATCTATTCTTTGCTAAATAACCTCCCATCCATGAACATTCAAGCAATCCTAATTTAAATCAGTGGGTCAAAATAAAATAAAATAACCAAGACATGGAAGTAGGATGTAGATCTAATGGGAAGAAGACA
Source organism: Dipus sagitta (assembly GCA_036346955.1). Classification (NCBI taxonomy): domain Eukaryota; kingdom Metazoa; phylum Chordata; class Mammalia; order Rodentia; family Dipodidae; genus Dipus; species Dipus sagitta. Next base: position 62,472,479 of record CM070775.1, read on the forward strand.
GGTTTTAGTGGGAGGGAAAAAGGAGATGATAAGTAGTGAGTTGAAATAAATTTTATACAAGTATGAAATTATCAAAAATAAATAACTAAAAATATAAGTGTGAGATTGTGACCTGGCCAAGTTTAGGGCCAACTTGAATCATCTCCCAGCACATAACCACATCACCTGTCATTGTGATACAGAAGAGATTGGGACTGGAAGGAGTTATTTCCTCACAAGCCAGTGTATACCCACATTACCCACCTTTCTAATCCAGATCATCTTGGGACCAGCATGAATCTCTTCCACTGGCTGCTTCTGGGTGCACACAATTGACATGAACTGATTGGGTCTAGCAATGATGTTCCAGCACTCAGAAGCTTCTCAAGAATCCTAACTCCAACATATGGGCACAAACAACCAGCCATTGAGGCTGGGATTGCACTGAGTTTCCACACTCAGATTCTTTTCAGAAATTCTTTCCCACCCCATATCATGTGAGGGGGCACTAGCACCTCCCACTTTGGCAAGGTCATGTAAATTCAAGCACAGATACAACTGAATTGAAACTACCTCACCTACCCCACCAAGCACCAAGTACCCCAAAACAATTCCAAGCACCTCAAAGTGGAGAAAAGACAAGTGACCACAGGGGCACCAAGCACCATTGCAAATACTCACAGTCACCAGGAAGATCTGATCAACACACTATCTCCAGATGGGTAAGTCTATAGACACACACACACACACACACACACACCAGTATGTCTCCCCTAAGAAATGCCATATTCATACCACAGGACCCCATGGAAGCTACTACAGGAAATTCTGGAAAAAGAGCTGAGAAATATTTACAAACAACTCAAAGATGACACATAAAAAAATACATAAATAAACCCCTGAATAAATTCAAAGAGGACACAATCAAACAACTTGAAGAAATGAGGAACTCTAATGAGAAAGTGACAATGGAACTCAATAAAGAGATAGAAATCCTGAGGAATTCAATAAAGACGTGGAAATACTGAATAAAAACAAAGCTTAACTAAAGCTGGAAATGTAAAATATCATGAATTAAACAAGAAGGTCCATGGAAACTTTCAAAAATAGAATGAATCAAATGGAATATCATGCCTTGATGATGAAGGAGAATTGGATCAGTTAGTCAAAGCCAATTAGAAGTTAAAAAAAAATACAAAGAAAGAACATGAGAGAAACATGGCATACCTTGTAATGACCTAATGTTTTAATTACTGGTATATAAAAGAAGAAGAACTTCAGGCCAATGGGATTGAAAATATTTTTTAAATAAAATTAGGATAGAAATTTTCCAAATGTAAAGGAAGTTATACACACCTAGATAAAAGAGGTCTATAGAACACGAAATAGACAGAATCAGGAAAGAAATTTTCCATGTCATATTACAGTTAAATCACTAAATCCACAGGGGGAAAAAACGGATACTGAAAGCAGTATGAGAAAATCTCATCACATTTAAAGGTAGGTCCATCAGAATAATGCCTGGTCTTCCAAAGGAAGTTCTACAAGCCAGAAAGTCTTAAAATCATGTATTTCAAGAATTAAAAGACTATATCTGGGGATATGCACCTAACTTGGGGGCTCCCAATTTCATCAGACAAACACTATTACATTTAAGATCACAAATAACACCAAACACAATTGTAGTAGGTGACTTCAACACTCCACTCTCATCAATTAACAGGTCATTCTGGCAAAATAAATAAATAAATAAATAAATAAATAAATAAACACAAAGGCATTGGGATTAAATGATGCTATGAAACAAATGGACCTAATAGATATCTACAGAACATTCCATCCAAATGCTGACGAATATACATTTTTCTCAGCATCATACGGAACATTCTCTAAAATACACCATGTATTAGGACACAAAGCAAATCTTAAAAAAATGCAGAAAAATTGAAACAATTCCTTGTACTCTATCTAACCACAATGGCATTAAACTACAATTCAGCAACAAGAAAAACTACAGAGCATATAGAAATTCATGGAAACTAAACTGTAAACTATTGAATGATAAATGGTCAATGAAGAAATCAAAAAGGAAATCAGTAATTTCACAGAATCAAATGATGATGAGAATACAACACACCAAAACATTGAGGACACAATGAAGGCAGTCCTAGGAGGGAAATTTATAGCTCTAAGTGTACATGTTAATAAATTAGAGAGTTCACAAGTAAACAACTTAATGCTTCATCTTAAGCCCTTCAAAAAGAACAAGGAAAACCAAAAATCAGTAGACAGGAAGAAATAATAAAGATTAGGGCAGAAATTAATGAAATAGGAAACAAACAACAACAACAACAACAACAAAAAAAAAAACAATTCAAAGAATGAATGAAAAAAACTTGGTTCTTTGGAAAGATAAACAAAATTGCTAAACCTTTAGCAAATCTGACCAGAAGAAAGAGAGAAGAGACAAAAATTAATAAAACTAGAGATGAAAGAGATACAACAGATATCAAAGAAATTCAGAAAATTATAAGGACATACATTAAGAATATATATGCCTCTAAGTTTGAAAATCTGAAAGGAATGGATGATTTGCTTGATTCATATAACCTAACAAAATTAAATCAAGATGAGATAAACCATTTAAATAGACCTATAATAAGTATGGAGATCCAAAAAGTTATAAAAAGTCTACTAAAAAAAAAAAAAAAAAAAAGGCCAGGCCCAGATGATGGATTCACTGATGAAATTTGCCAGACCTTCATGGAAGAACTAACACCACTGCTTCTCAAACTTTTCCCTAATATAGAAAAGGAAGGAATTCTACCGAACATCTTCTATGAAGCCAACATCATCCTCATACCGAAATCAAAGACAGAATAAAAAAAGAAAATTACAGACCAATCTCCCTCATGAACATGGATGAAAAAATATTGGTAAACAGAATACAAGAATATATCAGAAAGATTATTCACCCCAACCAAGTTGGCTTTATCCCAGGGATGCAGGGATGGTTCAACATACACAAATGTAATACATCATATAAATGGTATGAAGGACAAAAATCACATAATCATCTCAACAGATGTTGAAAAGGCATTTGACAAAATCCAACATCCCTCATGTTAGAAGTATCACACAAACTGGGAATAGAAGGAACATATCTCAACACAATAAAAACTACTTATGACAAGCCTACAGCCAACATAATACTAAATGGGGAAAAACTTGAAGCTTTTCCACTAAATTCAGGAACAAAACAAGGGTATTCACTGTGCCCATTTTTATTTAATATAGTACTAGAAGTCTTAGCTATAGCAAGAAGGCAAGAGACACTCATAAAAGGGATATAAACTAGAGAGAAAGACATCAAATTATCATTATTTGCAGATGATATGATTCTATATATAAAGTACCCTAAAGAATGTACCAGCAAACTGTTAGTGCTGATAAACACTTAGCAATGTAGTAGGAAACAAAATAAATACACAGAAATCAGTAGCTTTCCTATATATTAACAGGAAACATGCAGAGGATGAAAACAGGGAATCTCTCCAATTCACAATTCCCTCAAAACAATTAAAGTACCTTGGAATAAACTTAACCAAGAAGTGAAGGATCTCTACAAGGAGAAGTTTAAAACACTCAAGTGAGAAATTGCAGAAGACAAATGGAAAGACATCCCATGTTCTTGGATTGGAAAAATCAGTATTTTGAAAATGTCAATCTTACCAAATGCAATCTACACATTTAATGCAATCCCCATTAAATTTCCAATGACATTCTTCACAGAAATGAAAAAACACTCCTAAACTTCATTTGGAAGCACAAAAAAACCTTGAATAGCCAAAACAATTTTGAGCAACAAAAATAAGGCTTGTGGTATCACCATACCCAATTTAAAGCTATATTACAAAGCCATAGTAACAAAAACAGCAAGGTACTGCACAAAAACAGACATGTAGATCAATGGAACAGAATAGAGGATCCAGATGTTAGTCTAGGCAGCTACAGTCATCTGATTTTTGATAAAAATGCCATGAAATTAAAAAGCTTTTGTACAGGGCTGGAGAGATGGCTTAGCAGTTAAGGTGCATGCATGTAAAGACTAAGGATCCAGGTTTTATTCTCCAGGTCCCACATAAGGCAGATATACTTGGTGGCCCCTGTGTCTGGAGTTCCTTTGCAGTGGCTGGAAGCCCTGGTGCTGTCTCTCTCTCTCTCTATCTCTAAAATAAAAATAAATCATTAAAAAAAAACTCTTAAAAAAAAAAAAGCTTTTTGGGCCAGGCATGGTGGCACACACCTTTTATCCCATCACTCGGGAGGCAGAGCTAGAAGGATTGCTATGAGATCGAGGCCACCTTGAGACTGCATACTGAATTCTAGGTCAGCCTGGGCTAGAGTGAGACCCTACCTCGAAAAAATAAAAAACAGACAAACAAAAAACAACAAAAAATCTTTTGTACAGCAAAGGACACTGTGAATAGAGCAAAGAGATAACCTAAAGAATGGGAGAAAATCTTTGCCAGCTACACATCTGACAGAGTATTAATATCCAGTATATACAAAGAACTCAAAAAACAGAACAATAGCCGGGCATGGGGGCACACGCCTTTAATCCAAGCACTCAGGAGGCAGAGGTAGGAGGATTGCCGTGAGTTCGAGGCCACCCTGAGACTCCATAGTGAATTCCAGGTCAGCCTGGGCTAGAGTGAGACCCTACCTCAAAAAAACAAAAAAACGAAAAAACAAAAAAAAACAAAACAAAACAAAACAAAACAAAAAAAACAGAACAATAACAAATCCAAAAACCCAATAAAAAATTGGTTATGGAACTAAATAAAGAGTACTTACTGGAAGAAATATACATGGCATATAAACATCTAAAAAAGTGTTCTACATCTTTAGCCATCAGAGAAATGCAAATTAAAACTACTTTGAGATTCCATCTCTCACTTGTCAGAGTAGCTACCATCAAGAAATCAAATGACAATGATGTTGGTAGGGATGCGGTAAAAGGGGTACCCCTCTACACTGTTGGTGGGAATTTTATCTGGTATAGCCATTGTGGAAATAAGTGTGGAGTTTCTTGAGACAGCTAAAAACAGATTTGCCATATGATCCAGCTATAGCACTCCTAGGCATATATCCTAATGACTCATCTCACTAAGTTAGAGATACTTGCACAACCATGTTTATTGCTGCTCTATTCACAATACCTAGGAAATGGAACCAGCCTAGATGTCCCTCCACAGATTAATGGATCATAAAAATGTGGTACATTTAAACAATGGGGTTCTATTCAGTGGTAAAGAAAAATGAAATCATAAAATTTGCAGGAAAGTGGATGGATGTGGATCATATTAAGTGAGGTAGCCCAGGCCCAGAAAGCCAAATGTCACATGTTCTCTCTCATATGTGGATCCTAGCTACAAATGTATATACTTCTGTGTGAGCTGGAACCAAAAATCGGTAGCAGAGGCCCATAAGCTAGAAAAAGGCTATAAGGGAGGGAGGAGAGGGAAGGACTTAAGGAGATGGTATTGTATATATGTAAGTAGAAGAACAGATTACAGGGAGGGGAAAGGCCTAAGCAAGGTCAGGGGAAGAGATGGTATAAAAGAAGGGTGGTGGTGAGTGGGGGGTCAATCAAAATTGAAGATATTCTGAATAAGACATATGAAAACCTACTTTATCAAACAATGGCACATCCAGAAGCCATAGAGTGTTAGTAGAAAATTTTCAGTGCTAGGGATGAGATACCTTCCATCACAATCTTGGCCAGGGAGGTCCCCATTGCCTCCAAAGCATTACAGGCTATTGCCAAGGCCCTTGGTTTCCCTTGAGAAACAGATGGTAAAACCCTATTGCTAAAGACTTCACATGCCTAAGCAGCAAAGTCATAGAGAAATTAAGCTGTTGCTGAGCAGAAAACCTTTTCCCTGTAGACCAGCCAACTGAAAGCTGGATAAAGCTGCACTGTATGCAGCCCTATGGGCAAAAGCAGTCATCAGCGGTGAAAACAGTGGACACTGGAAGCCTCAAGTTTGGCCAGACAGTACAATAGTGGCATGTCTGCCCTGGGGGAAACCAACTCCTCTCTAATTGGACTGAAGGCCCACTCTATAAGGAATACATGCCTGGTACTGCTAATCAAACCTAATCAAAACCTAACCTAATCAAAAGCCTATGGCAGGGGTGGTCATGAGCCTTAGGGCTATAAAGCCTGCTCTTGTCTGGATAAATACATATATTATTCTCACCAAATTGCTCTGAAGGCACTACACTTAATGTTCATATTTATATATTAATGCTACTCTCACTACTGGTTAGAGAAGCTTATCTTTTCAGATGGTGATGATCACTGGGATGATCCAAAAGGCAAGATAGTGCTGAGAAGAAGGGATGGGAGGAGTGTCCAAAACTGAAACATCTCTTTCACACCTTCTAAGGCTCAGGGTCCATTGCATAAAGGTGCCAAAAGAATGTAAGAGCCAAAGGAAAGGTGCCACTCCTTACAATGCAACTGTCCAGATGGAAATTGGCCTCAATATCCATGACCTCGCAGTGCCTAGCAATACCTACACAAGATCCTCATAATAGGGAAAAAAAGATGATGACATCAAATTAAAAGAGAGACTAATGGAGAGAAGGAGGGATATGATGGACAGCAGAGTTACAAAGGGGAAGTGGAGGGGGATATCATGGTTTTTTGTCAATATAAAAAGTATAGAAGTTGTCAATAGAAACATATATATTAAAAATGACTATAGCTGCCAACTCAAACCAATGCTAGCAAAATTAGCTCTCATATTGAAAGAAAGAAAAATGTTCCATGAAAAATCAGGCTAAAGCAATGTATGAGCACTAATCCAGCCCTACAGAAGATACTGAATGGAATATTACACATTGAACATAAGAATAAACCTATTTAAGTAAAAAATATAGCCAACCCTAGAACACTTGTTAAGCAAATTAAGACCAAGAAAGCACCAAACTCCACAAAATGATCAACATGACAGGAATTAACACACTTTTACAGTAATAATTCTAAATATTAATGATGTCAATTCCCCCAATCAATTGCCACAGACTAACAGGCTAAATAAGAAAATAGGTCAAGTTAAATAACAATGCAGGTGAAATGGACATTACAGATATTTACAGGACATTCCATGCAAAAACTACAGAACACACATTTATCTCAGCAGCCCATGGAATTTTCCCTAAAATAGGTAATAGGACACAAAGCAAGTCTCAAGGAATTTTGGAAGTAATTCTTGTATTACCTACAACAATGCTATAAAGATAGAAATCAACAGAAAAGACGCATTAACTCCACGAGATGGAACAACACATTAGTAAATAATTAATGAGTTGTTGAAGAAACAAAAATATCTAGAACAACAATGACAAAAAAAATCTCACAGCATACCAAAATCTATGGAACACAATGAAGCCAGTTGGAATAGTGTAGGTTGTAGCATTAAATGCTTACATTACAAAAATGGAGAGATCTAAAATAAATAAGTTAACTGTGCATCTGAAGTCTGTGGAAAAATAAGAGGAAACTAAATCCAAAATACCAGATAGAAAGAACTCATCAAGATCAAGGCAGAGTCAATGAAATAGAAAGAAGCAAGCAAGCAAAAGAAATATCAGTGAGGTAAAGAATTCATTCTTTGACAAGAGAAACAAGATTGATAAGCCATTAGCCAAATTGTTCAAAAAAGAATATGAAGACCTACATTGATACAACTATCAATTTAAAAAATAGGCATTACAACAGGTAACAGTGAAATTGGAGATTCATAAAGACATACTTCAGAAACCTTTATTCCACCAAATTGGAAAACACAACGAATGGATGAATACATTGAATGCATACCACCACAAAATTAAACACAGATAAAATAAATAATTGAAATAGAACTGTAACAATCAATGAGATTGAAACTGTAATTTTAAAAATCCCAACCCAAATAAATCCAGGTCCAGATGGGTTCACTGCAGAATACAAAATTAACACACAAATGTCAGTAGCTATGACCAATGACAAACATACTGAGAAAGAAATCTGGGAAACAATCCCATTCACAACAACCACATTCAAAAAGTAAATATTTTGGAATATCCCTAATGAGTGAAGTGAAAAATATCTCCAATAAAGACTTTAAAACGCTGAAGAAATAAATTGAGAAAGACACCAGAAGTTTGACAGATTTCCCATATTGAAAACTAATATTATGAAAATGATGTTCTTCCAAAACGAAATATACAGTTCCAATATACTCTCAATCAAAATTCTAACTACATTCTCCACAGAAAAGAGGAAAATATATTAAAATTCATACAGAAGCATAAAAGACCCTGGATTGCCTAAGTGATCCTCATCAAAAAAACACTGTTGAAGATATCACCATACCTGATTCCAAGTGATACTACAGAACCAAAGTAATAAAAAATAGCATGGTATTTGTGGAAAACAGACATGCAGATAAATGACAGAATAGAAGATACAGGTAGGAGTCCACATAACTAGAGCTATCTGAATTTTTTCAAAGAGACTCAAAGTACACATTGGAGACATTTTTTTTTAATTTTTAAATTTTAAATTTTAATTTTTTTATTAGTTTTATACCCAATGAATACAGGCAAGTTGGTATCATTGTTAGCCTCCTCCACGTCCTCCACCCTCTGCAGGGAACCTCCTAGTTGGGAAATATGGGTCATGCATTGTGGAGATAGCCATCAGTTATAAGTAGGAGACAATGTCTCTGTGTATTATGACCCAACGTGTGGCTCTGACATGCTTTCTACCCCCTCTTCTGCAAATTCCTCTGAGCCATGTTGGGTTCATTTTAGGTCTGCTTTAGTGGTGAGGTCTTGGGTGCCTCTGTGTCTCTGGATATCAGGTTTGGTAAGAGTTTATTGTTCTCTATGTCAATCTCCTTCACCCTTGTGCTGGTACCAAGTTTACCACCAAAGCAGCATTCTTGCTTGTTTCCCCACTTATTCTTAGTTTCAGCTGGGGCCTTTTTGAGGTATGATGGGGTGATTCTTTCCTTATGATCTGTGTCTATCTGAAAAAGAGAAGCAACTTCTCTAACAGAGAGTAAAGTTAGCACCAGATAAATGGGATAACCATTTTTTTAGAGTAAATTTAATAGGTGTAGGCTCTTTTGTAGCCCACAATTGGTGGGAGCTTGATAATGGAGAGTGGGCTCAGTTTTGGATATGATTCTGACTTGTTTCCCAGCTCCAGTTATGGGTTCCATTCTGCTGAGCAGATCAATTAGCCAAATCAAGAACAGTTGGTTTCCCACCATGCCTGTGTGCCACTACTGCACTTGTGTGAGCATAATGTCAGGTTGTTTGCTGCTAAGTAGGTTAGACCATGAATTGCTTGGAGAGATATTGGTCATTTTCCCCCAGTCACTCATGTAGCACCTTCTGGCACTAGACGCACTAACTATCTGGGGACTGACTCTCTTCCAGCTTCTAGCCATGTCACTCCATGTTACATGTCAACAGTGTATGGTGTCTTCAGCAGTAGGGTCTTACCACAAACCTTTTGTAGGTCATCAAGTACTCTGACAGAAATCTGTCTTCTTTTGGAAAACCTTGTGGGTCTGTCTGATCAAGAGCTCATTGTAGATGATAACCACATGCTGATACTTGGAGTTACAGGTCAGTGCCCAAGAAGAGAAGGAAGAAAAAGGTAAGTAATCTGAAAGAGATAGAAGAGAGAGAAGAGGAAAAGAGAGAGAGAGAGAAAGAGAAACAGCAGAAGATTAAGGTTCATCGTACCAAATGATGCAGTGAAAACTGAATATCTACATGTAGAAGAATGAATCTAGATAAATATCAACTCAAAATGGATCCAGGTCTTCAATGTAACTAAGGAAACCCTGAAAAAAATATGGGAAAAAATAGGAAGATACCTTAGTATACATGGAAGGACTTTCTGACAAGACCCCAAGTAGCCCAGAAACTGTGTTAACAATCAACATATGAGACTTCAAGAAACCAAAGTGCTTTTGTCCATCTAAGGAACTGTGAACTGAATTTTCTTAAGGTACAGACACAACCACAGAATGGACTAAAATATTTTCCAGCTATATATCTGACATAGGATTTATATCTAGAATATATAAAGAACTCAAAATACTAAGCAATGAAAAAAAAAAAAACACCCAATCATAAAAATGGGTCATGGAACTGAACAGAGAGTTCCAAAATAAGAAAGGTAAATTGCTTGTACACCATCTTTAACCATCAGGGAAATAGACTTAAAAACTACATTGGTATTTTATCTTTGGTAGTTTGAATAGAAAAATTCCTCCACAGCCTTAAGACCTCAAGCATTTATGACTAAGCTTCCTATTTAGTCCCCAGCTGGTAGAGCCTTTGGGCAGTGGAACCTTGCTGTGGGTGGTATGTAACAGTGGTGGACCTTTAGGTTTATTACTTTAGCCCATTGGGTGTTCAGAACTAGCTCACACCTCTCTCTTTCTCTCTCTCTCTCTCTCTCTCTCTCTCTCTCTCTCTGTGTGTGTGTGTGTGTGTGTGTTTGCATGTGTGCATGCACATGTGTTTGTGTGTAGTGGTTGTATGAAGATGTGAGCCAGTTGCTGTGCTTTCTCCACTGTGATAACTTCTGCTCAAAAACTAAGTCTGAAATGAACACTTTCCTCCCAATAGCTGTTTCTGGCCCATGTTTTATCACAGCTAGTTCTACATCATTTCAATGTGGTCAAAAGGAACATCACCATATAAAATGACACCAGGGATGGAGAGATGACTTAAAGGTTAAAGTGCTTGCCTAAAAATCCTAAGGACTCATGTTTGACTCTCCAGGTCACACATAAGCACAAAGTGACACAAGTGTGTAAGGTTGCACATGCACAAAAGGGGGCATACATGTTTGGAGTTCTAGTGAAGTGGCTGAGGCCATGGCACACCAATTTTCTTTCTCTCTCTCTCTCTTTCTCTCTCTCTCTCTTTCTCTCTCTCTCTCCCTCTCTTGCATAAAAAGGGCCAGTCTGTTGGGCTTGCATCAAAAATACATACATACATACATACATACATACATACATACATACATACCAAATGCTGGCAAGGATGTGGGGAAAGAGTAACTCACATTCATTGTTGGTGCAGTATATACTAGTGCAGCCCCTATGGAAACACAGTGGAGGTTTCTCAAAAAGTTAAAAATAGGCCTAACATGTGACCCAGAAGTACCACTCCTTGGCATATACCCTAAGGAATCTATACTTTACTATGGAGATCCTAATACCTAGGAAGTAGAATCAACCAAGCTGTCCATCAACTGATAAATGGATAATGAAGATGTGGTACATACACACAATGGAATTTTATTCATTTGTAAAGAAAAATGAAATCTGCTTGAAAATGTTAAACCAAGTGAGGCAACCCATATACCCAAAGACAAATGACTGTCACATGTTCTCGCTCATATGTGGTTCCTAGCATTGAATTGTTAGATTCATAAGGTGGAATAAAAGTCCATGGTAGAGGCCAAGAAGCTAGAAAGTGGTCATGAGAGAAGGTGAAGGGGTTAAGGGAAAGTAATAGCAGATATGTAAGTACAGAAACAAATACTAAGAGGGGAGGAGGATAGAAGAGAAGTGGGTAAGAGGAGGTATAATCAAAGGTAAAGAATATATGTTAGCCATATGTATGTATGTATGTATATAAATATATATATATATATGTATATGTATATGTATATATATATGTATATATATATGCATATATATATATATATATATATATTTGTTAGATAATTTTAAAATACAGCTATTGCTAATGCTCTTGATATCAGAATTAAAATATAAGACCCTATTGCTAAATACATTATATGTGTTGGCTGCTAGACACTGAATAATCATCATGAAAGATTTCTTTCTGCTGTCATCTGTCAAAGTGCTAGAAAGAGCTGCTAGGGGAAAAAAAAAAAAACATAAAAAGTCTTAACCAGCAGTGGACCCTTAAAACTATACAACCAATCAGCCAGGCAAGATGAAACCATCAGTGCAATAGTGGCATGACTGTTGTGGGGATAACCAACTGCTTTCTGCTTGGATTTGAGGCCCACTACATAGGAGAGAATTCATGCTTTACACTAAAAGCCTGATCAAAAGTCTATGGCTTAGAAGGTTATAGGCCCTACAGAAGAAGCCAGCACTGTTGTTTGGCTGAATGGGTATGTTGTTCCAATGAAATTGCCCTGTAAATACTCATGTTTATGCTCGTAAAGTAGTGCTACTCTCACCTTTGATCAGAGATGCTCCTTGCCACAGATGGCAGTGGCTGCGGGGGAAACTCAGACTCATTAAAGTGCTGCAAAAATGCAAAAGCCTGTAGAAGAAACTGAGGCATGGCCACACAGAGCCAATTAAAGGAAATGGAGGGCATTTAGGTGGGGCCTGGTGACCCAGTGACCACTACATGTAGCTAAATCTATCCTGAAAGTACTATGCTATAGGGCTGAGCTATACCCCTTCCCCAAGTCATATTGGAGGCCTACTGCTCAATATTTACTATTTAATATGACTATATTTAAAGTTAAGGTCTTTAAGGATATAATTAAGTTACCCTTAGAAATATAACTAGAGTTGTTAGAAGAGAAAATTTGGACATGGATGGGCACAGGAGGGAGGTTGTGTGGATACAGGTAACATAGGAAGAGGCCTCAGGAGAAACAACTCTGCTAACTGCTCAATTTTGGACTTCAGGCCTCCAAAATTATGAGAAAATAAAATCTGAATGTTTTTTTAAAAAATCTAAATTTGAGAAGAAGCAAGAACAACCTCTGAACCAACCAAAGCCACATGCAGCTGCATCTCCCACAACCCCATCACCACCATGACCAAAAGAAGGACCAATGGGGATGTTAAAGGAGATAACAAACACCAGGATGAAGGATGGGCCATGGAGAAAATCCACAAGACTTTCTGGTAAAGCTGCTCATCCAAAGCCAGAGCCCAAGGATCCTGCAAAGAAGGGACAGAAGGCATCCAAAGGAGGAAAGCTGATGTCCAAACAGATTAGCCAGAGAAAGCAGACCTAAACACAACAGAATATTTTACCAGTCAGAAAGATATCTATACCAAATACATATTCATTTAATAGCAATCAGTGATTATTAGAGATACAGAAATAGTTAAGGGGAAGAGAGGGAATACATAAGAGTAATAGAGGAGGTGAAAATAGTCAAGGGATATTATATGTGCATTTGAAAAGGTAAAATGAAATCCATTGCTTTGTACAATTAATTACACTAATAAAGCATATTTAAAAGTATCTAAGAAGACACAGAATTCAAATTTGACTGACATTCCACACTCCAAAGAAAATGTGAACAGTCCCTCCTAAGTGAAATGGCTGTCACTCCCAAGGGTAGAATCTCACCTGTGTTTGCTCCGAGGGTAAAAAGGACAAGAATATAGAAGAGGGCTACAGGAAATCTGAGTGTGCTGACGGTACCATCACCAGAAGGAGATGTCATGTGAGCCACTTGACAGCTCCTTAAATAAGAGCACCAGTTTCCAAAATGTCTATGGAGTCCTTGTAAAGCTCCTGAGAGTTGTTCATGTAATGTGGACCTACAGATTTTGCTTTTCTTACCCAAGACCTTATATTTATTGCAATGTTAGTTTCCTCAGGGCTGGCCAGAACACACAGGTCCCTTGTGCATACTTCTCATATGGTCCATCAAAGTTTTCCTTAGAGACCTTGGCTAAAGTTTCCTTTCCCAAAAGAAGGGCAGAGATTAATTCACAAAGGTGATTATATTAACAAGCAATATATGTTGCAAAGCCAACAGAAATACGTTTAAAGCAGAAAAATGAGTAACTAAAGTCATTGACTATATAATTCCATAAATCATTTGGAATTTTCCCTATATTACTAGAATTTACTCAATCTATCTATCACACATTCCTTACTAGTATTTTTGCCTTTCTTTGTTTTTCTTTATTAGTATGTACATACTCAGTGTGTAAACAGCCATGTTGGTACCATCATTAGCCTCCTCCTTGTCCTTCCCTCTCCAAAGGGACACTCTTTATTGGGGAATGTAGGTCGTGCATTGTGGGGGTAGCCATCAGTTATGGGTAAGAGGCAATGTCTCTGTGCATAATGTCCTAACTTGTGGCTCTAACAATCTTTCTGTCCCCTCTCCCATGAATTTCCCTAAGCCATGTTAGGTTCTTTTCAGGTCTACTTCAGTGATGAGGTCTTGGGAACCTCTAACTGGTTTGGTAGGAGTTGATTGAGTGTTCTCTGTGTCTAGCTCCTTCACCCTTGTGCCGGTACCAGATTCACCAAGAAAGCAGCACTCTTGCTCATTTCCCCAATCACTCTATGGTTTCAACTGGGGACAAGTCCCACACTATTTTTTCCTGAAACTCAAGTATTTTTGTAGCTATAATATTTTGAATTATACATATAATCTCAAATATGCAGTCATCATCTGGTTCCCTGAAAAACAGGTCATGGGAACACTAGAGTGATGAACGTCTTTCCTCTGCTAGTAAGATGATTTGAGGCTTGCAAGCTTCAGTACTGAGGCTGGTCTAGGTGGCTTCAGTACTGAGGCTGGTCTCCTGAAAGAACAGAGCATGAATATAGGGTTAGATTTTCAACTCCATATCCATCTCTGGAGAGAGGAGAAGGGTAAAGGCTAAATGGGCCACCAATGGCTAATGTAATTAATCTTTGATTAAAAAAAAAAAAAACTAAAACACTGAGTTTGGAGGGCTCTAGGAAAGTGAAGACAGTGGTATGTTCCAAGTTCACATTATTGAAGACTCTGTCCTGGGAGACCTTGCAGACCTGTCTTAAGGGCCTCCTCATTTGATGGCTGGTGCATTCTTTATAATTATCTGGTAAACAAATGTTTTCATGAGCTCTATGAGCCACTATAGAAAATTAACTGAACCTGCAGAGGGGCTATAAGAGCCCCACATTTGTGACTGGTGTCTGAAGTGTCAGGGAGTGTTTTGAAATTGAGTGCTCAGTCAGGCAGCTATGTCAGAAATGATTAGGAATAGAGAACCCAGCTGGTGTCCACTCCAGAGCTGATGGCTTGCTTGGTGTGGAGGAAAAACATGACATAGCACCATAGAACTGTGTTTATAAAGGCACAGTGGGAAATACTGCTTTGTTCAATTCAATGATTCATACAGTAGCAATTCACCAAATCCACATTAAACCATGAAAAGAAGGAAGGAATATAAGGAGAAAAAGAAGTCAGGAGGGAGGGAGAGGCAAGAGCAAAATATATTTAAATTTACAATAAATGACTTAGCATAAATATTTTAATAATCTTTGTCATACAATAATTTGAAAAAAACTCTTGCTATTATTTAGATTTAAATATAATGGTCAAAGCAAGGCCTGAGAAAACATAAAGATAGAATATTAAAACCAAAAGGAGCTGGGCATGGTGGCACATGCCTTTAATCCCAGCACTTGGGAGGCAGAGGTACTAGGATTACTGTGAGTTCAAAGCCAGTTTGAGACTACACAGTGAATTCCAGGTCAGCCTGGGATGGAGCAAAACCCTAGCTCACAAACAAAAAACAGTAAAACCAAAAGGAAAGTTAGACTTGCATTTTTGTTCTGTACCATTACTAAAACTGACCTAAAACCTTGTCGCCAAGTACTTTGGAAAATTGGTAATAGAGAGACAAAATGAGATATATGATTTTTCTAGTCATGTAAAAGTAATTCAAAGAAGCTTTAAGTTTCTCACAAGACTTAAATCCAAGAACAATCACAATACTGAAGACAATAGTTTTAGGAACTACCCTACTAAACATGTACTAGTAAGTTTTATAAGCATGTTTTAAAGTTTAATGAAGAATTCCAGAAGTGGAACCTGAGGACAAAATGTCAACCATAAGTAGTGAAGAGAATTTTGAGAGTATCAGGTTGGAGAAGAGCTGTAGTTTGGAAGAAAAGTGGGACTGACTGTTCTCTCTTACTTGAATCTGTACTAATCATTTGAAGTTGACTTATAGGCTTTTCCCTCTCACCTGATTTTACTGAGATATAATTGACAAATAAAAATAGTGTATATTTAAGAAGTATAAATTGATGAGTTGATACATGCATATATTTTGAAATAATGACCACAATCAAGTTAGTTACTACTCCTATCACCTGGCATAGTTACCAAATTTTGTGCATCAGGGATAAGGATGCATAAGATCTACATGTGTTCCTTAGTATCTGCAGGGGATTGTTCCTAGACCCCTCTCCTGAAAATAAAACAATCTACAGATGGTCAACTTCCTCATATAAAATGGCAGATTATTTGCATATAACTTGCCCATATCCTCCTAGACATACTTTAAATATCTCTAAATTATGTATAGTAGCAAATACAATGTAAGTGCTATGTAAATAGTTCTTGTATTGTTTACAGAATTTTGACAAAAAATGCCTGTAAATGGTACAAATACAATTTTTCAAATATTTTCACTCTACAGTTGGTTGAATGTATAGACCCAGAAACTGCAGATACTGAAGGCTAGCTATATTCCTTTCACAGTACAAGATTATGACTTGGCATTATTGGCTGTAGTCATCACCATGCTGCATGTTGGATTTCCAGCATTTAGCTGCCTACAACTGGAAGTAAGTATGCTTGGACCAACATCTCCCTGTTCAGTAAGCTTTTATGGAAAATCCAAGACAGTAATAAAGGAAAGAAGAGATCATAAACTTTCCAGGCCAAACAATGCTTCAGAAACCCTTCGAAAGAAGAGCTCAGTGATCTATTGTCACATTGGGTTGACCAAGAGCTCCCAAATTATGCCCATGCTAACTGTCAACTCTGCCCTGAAGGTAGCACTGACTTGGTCATACAACGCTCCACCCCTAACAAATGCTCACTTTGCTGCTAAGTCATTTTTCACTGTCATATCACCAGAATAGTAAGGAGTCTTCAGCGTTATCTACACAAAACGATCTCAGAGAGATTTGCCTTTATTCAGATGATTCCAACTTTGACTTATTCTTCATATCTCTAAAATGTGAGCATTTCTCTTTGGAATTTTGTCTTGCCAAATGGCTAATACACTTCTAAATCTGCTCTCTTATAGTTTATTTTTACTTACTAGACTGTATCTAAGGCTCTCCTTCAATATATTTCCCAACTTTTTGTATGTCTTTTTATATATCTTAGCTCCCTGTATTTCTACATTTTTCTGTATTTATGTTTCCCACTTGAGACCCAGAAACAATAAACAGGTTTTTCAAGTCCACTCTGATCTAGTTCACTGTGATTAATTTTATTTTTACTCAAATGTAAGAGCTTTGTAATTTAGATCCAGGCTTAATGTTGCTACACCTCCCCTCAGGTTCCCTGGGAAAAATAGAATGTCTTACAACTTTATATAGAAATTAGATAAAACATATGGATCTGAGGAGATTGTTCAGTGGTTAAAGTTGCTTGCTTGCAAAGCCTATTCAATTCCCCAGTACCCACATAAATCAGCTCATGGGCTAGAATCATCCACAGCTGCAAGAGGCCCTTCTCTGAACGAAGGTAGAACACAGACAACAACTCTGACCTCCACACACATAAATACATACATAAATAAATATAAATTGAAAAAAATAAGTACAATATTATGGTTGTATGTAGACCATCCAAAAGATTTCATCCTTGGCAGCCACATTAGCAGGCAGGTATCCATGCCAATGCTTTCCATGCTGCTCTGCCTGCTTCACAAGAGTCTTTCAAGTGGCATTTCCAGATCTATAGAGAACACCACCCACCCCCTCCACTCATTGTCATTGCAAAATACATGTGCAGTTTCTCTCATTACCATTTAACAAACGATAAGGAATTTCATTTGGGGGAAATATTGAATACAATATTTGTTTTTAACATGTGTCATGAAATATTTGGTGACAATTACATCTGATAGCTTATTAGATTTCAGGTTAAAAGAATGGGTTTCCTTTAGAAATAGGAAGTTAACAGAATCTACTGTATGAAGCCTCTCCAAATATAAGGGAATTAAACCATAACATCATCAGAGAAGAGAAGAGAAGAGAAAGGAGAGGAGAGGAGAGGAGAGGAGAGGGGAGGGGAGGGGAGGGGGGAGGGGAGGGGAGGAGAGGAGAGGAGAGGGGAGGAGAGGAGAGGAGAGGGGAGGAGAGGGGAGGAGAGGAGAGGAGAGGAGAGGAGAGGGGAGGAGAGGAGAGGAGAGGGGAGGAGAGGAGAGGAGAGGGGAGGAGAGGGGAGGAGGGAGGGAGAGAGGGAGGGAAGAAAGAAAGAAGGAAGGGGAGAAGAAAATGGAAATGGAAGAAAAAAGGAAGAAAAAGTGAAAAGGAAATTAAGGGAATGGGAAGATCTTTATGATAAAGATGTTGCCACACCATCCACAATTTTAACAATTTATAACTTTTTAAAAATAATTAAGGGAGAGCAGAGCATAGCCTTGTTCATGATGTTATGATTTCTTCTCTAATTGACAGAATGGCTGCATGGGTTTCTTTTTTCCTTCACATTCACTGAGGTAAAGTTGACAAACAGAATTGTGTAAGTTTAAGGTGCACTATGAATACCTGATATGCTTTTAACACAAAGGGTTTGTGTTGGCATTGGTAGCTACAGGTTCTTAGCATTTCACAACATTTAACTTTTTTCAGACTAAAGAATCAACGATTTTCTCAAAGTCCTATGACTTCTGAGAACTTTCTCATCAGGCAAACAAGAAAGCAGAAGCAGCTGATCAAGAGATATCCTGAAACCTGTTTGTCCCACAAGTAAAACACAGACATTGGAAACTTAAAAATTATTCATGGAATTAAGTTTGAATGGACTGTCCAAGAAAATACGTAATTTAGAAGAAGCATAAACTTCCCTTTCAATGATGAAGAAGTTTTACAAATGAAACTCAAAAAGGATCTTGCACATAAAATTTGACAAGGAAGAAATCTTTGAAAAAAATATTGAAATTTTGTTTAAAATGTTATTTGAGGATGGTATAAGTGGAGTCTTAAAATGTATACTTTTGTGGCAAATATAATAGGTGCACTAGTAATGGTTGAAAATTTCCCACAATTACATAGGTAGAACTATCTTTAAAACCATGCCATCCTATAGATTATGGTAATGTGTACTTGGCTAAGTTAAAAAAAAAATTCAGGATGGAGAATGAGCCATCACAATCCCAACAATATTGGGATTCCACTCTTGTCTCATATTGTATTCCTAGGGGGGAAACTAAAGCTCAAACTAAACATGGTAAAAACAAAAACAAAAACAAGCATCTATTGAACACTTGCCAAATATCAGATACAATGCTGAGCACTTTACATATAGTAGTTTATAAGTTATTACTACCCTCTCAAGTAGATACCTTTATTATTCCTGCTTCATTGATAATGAAACTAAAGTTCAAGGAGGATGTAATCTGTTAAGCAAAATAGTGGCACAGCTATTTCAAAGCCAAAAGGCCCAACTTCAGAGTCTCAGGGTCAACTACCTCTTAAGAACCCTTAACAGTTTCCTCAACAAATTTCCCAGTTTTGTCTTTGCATATTTCCAAGAGAGAAGACTAATTAACTTCCAAGCAGAAGGAGGTTTATCTGTCACTAATCCCAGAATGAAAACTTTTTCTCTCTACTGCATTTAAATTAAAAGTTATAATAACTTGATTAACTATCCCATAGCCTCTGATACTACAATTTAGACTGTCATACTGCTACAGTTCTTAATCCTACCTTGACCACCCTTCCCTTTCTGGTTAATTTCACATCCAATTGAATACTCAGCATAAAGACAAGGTGAATCTAGTGTGAAACACCCAATTATACAGTTTTCAAGTAGTAATCATCTAAAATTAATTGCTGTTGTGTGAGAGTTTGGATCATACCAAGCAATATTTTCAATGGTAATTCAATTCTATGATATCCTCTTACCCTGTATCTAGCTATGTTTGGGAAACACATATGATTTATGTGTTTATGTGTCATGTGTTAAGTCAGGTTTTGCTAACTCCAAAGGGAGTTATTTGTACAGGAAAGATATGTAACAATGTGAAAGAAATAACATGGGGAAGCCCAAGGGTGCTGTAGTGGTTTGATTCAGGTGTCCCTCAAAAACTTGGGTGTTCTGATTGCTAGGTTCCCAGCTGATGATGATTTGGGAATTAACACCTTCAGGAGGCAGTGTATTGTTGGGGGCGGACTCATGGATTTTATAGCCAGTTTCCCCATGCCAGTGTTTGGCACACTCTCCTGTTGCTGGTGTCCACCTTATGTTGGCCAGGGGGTGATGTCTACCCTCTGCTCATGCCATCATTTTCCCCTGCCATCATGGGGCTTCCCCTTGAGCCTGTAAGCCAAAATAAACCTCTCTTTTGCCCCAGCTTCTCGTAGTTTGGTGATTTCTGCCAGCAATGCAAACCTGACTGCAACAGTAAAGTGGTACCGAAGAGTGGGATTGCTGCTAGACACCTAACTGTGTGGCTTTGACCTTTTGGAGCTCATTTTCAAGAGGAATGTGGAAGGATTTGAAACCTTGAAACAAGAGATGCCTTGCAGTGCTACAAATGCAGCTTGATGGACTATTATGGTCAGAGTTGAAAGACCTGAATGCAGTAAGAACTATGGATTGTGAGGTTTGGTTTATGAGGGTGAGACAGAGCTTTGCCTGGACTGGGCTAGCAGTTTGTGTGAAAAGTTTGCTGTTATGACCATGTCCTGATAAGCTGTACAGGGTTGCTTTGCATAGAAATGAACTGGTGTGAGCAGAGGGATATGGCACAGGAAGAAAAATATTCGAGTGAACTGCTGCCCATTCAGCTGCAATTGAGAGATTACAACCTTTGAGATTGGGCCAGCTGATCTGCACTGGGGTAACAGGAAGAATGTAGACTCTTTGGAAGGGGCCTGAATGCTCAAGGAGTGTCCTGTTCTTCAAAGTCTGCTTTATTCCTCTCTGGATTAACAAATTGGCACCCTACCTGGTATAGTGAAGTATAAGAAATGCAGGAAAGAAAGGGTCATTGAGGTTGCAACAAGGTCTTGTGTTTTGGAAATGGCCATGGGCAGTGGGAAGCCTGTTTGCTGGTTGCCTGCATAGAGACCCCATGAGGCCATAAGGATGAACTGTGAGTTGCTGTGGAGACCCACTGGAGATGCCAGGACCACAAGATGGCTGCTAAGGAGCTGCCGGACCCAATGAAGTTTTCCTGGATTGTGAGTAGACTAGCTGGAGGGGTGGAATTGGAATTCCAGAGACTTGCTGCTGGTTAGAATTATCAGACTTGGAGATTTGTCACTTGCTAGAGTTGTTGGACTTGAAGCTACAGAGTTTGATGTTTGCCCTGGTTTTAAATCTTGTACATGTAGTCTGAACTTTTCTTCTAGAGATCCTAGAGTGAAGATGTTTTTGCTCAGAAGTAGCAGCATTAAAATCGATGGATTTCTCTTCCCAAAAGAAAAGGAACCTGCCTCACCATTGCTGAAGAGAGAGACAAGAGGCTAGCAGCTAAACAGAGCAGGGGTTGAAATGGTCTCTAGGAGACATGTTGGAGATGCCTGCAGTCTTTGACATCATCTCTGGGTGACATGCTGTGTAGGTGTTTTTTACTTCACATTAAACAGCATAATGAATTACTCTTAAAAAGAAAAAGACGGCATGGGGAATTCTACCATTGACGCCTGGTATAAAGTAGGATAAATTATTAGTTATTAGCACTCAGTCAACTCATACATGAGTTTTGCATTCATTCATTTATTCATTTGAGTGACTTATCCAGAAAAGACATGAATAACATCGCAGTGAAGACCTCCACTTTTAATGTACAAATACTGAAGATTTTCTGGTAAGGTCAAAGTTCATGGCCAGAAAGAGACTTGTAGATAATGAAGTGGAGCAATTCACAAGTGAAAGAGGTGGAACACAATGTTGCTCTCCTCATCTCAGGACCAGCTCATCTCAACCAAAGGGTCACTGAGAAGCTGAGTTGCTTTGGCCTTGTTCCCTGAGGATACTGGTTCACTGACATCCCTTTATTCAAAGGACAGAACTGGTTTAGAACTGCAAGAAAGATAACTCTAAATAGATGGTTACTAATATCCAACCATAGATATTTCTAGAAATTTCCCAACATTAGACTGCTGTACCGCTCTCAGAACTGATTCAGTCAGAGTGAATAATTAGTAGCCAAACCATGGGAACAAAGTATTGCAGCTTGAGCTGACACTGTTCTTAACACCCACTGGAAAGTTCCAGACCACTGAACATCTCATCAACATTCATTTAGCACTTCTTGACTAGAATGTGGGCAAAACCAGAGCCCACATAGATGGGCAGGGCTGACAAACTTGATGCAGTCTTGAAGCTTGTTATCTGTTGTAGTTACTTTCTGTTGCTGGGACAAACCACCCAACCAAAAGCAGCAGATGGGAGGAAAGGGTTTATGTTGACTTAAGGTCTCAAAGGTAAATTTCATTATGGCAGGAAATGGATGGAAAAGCAGAGGCTGGATATCATGTCTTGTCACAATAGATGGCAGAAAGCTGCAAGAGAGTTTGCTGAGCCCTAAAGCTTCCCCCAATAACACAACTCCTCCAGAAAGTCTCCTCCCCTCAAATTGTCACCAGCTGGGAACCAAGCATTCAAAACATCTAATTCAAACCAATACATTCTACCCCTGGCCCCCATAAACTCATGAGCATCTCATGATTGAAAATGCACTTACTCCAACTTTAAAAGGCCCTATAATGTTTTATCAATTCCAACAGTCACATCTGAAGTCTTTTAACTGCAAGCCTATAAAATCAAAACAGAAATTAAATATTTTTAGCACATAATGGCATAGAGTAAACATCCCAATGACAAATGAAACATTACATTGCAAGGACTAACGCAAGGTCTAAAAGCAACAGGTAAAACATAAATCCTGCTGCTCTATGCATGACAGCCAGGAACAGTGGCAAAATCTCTCAGGATCCAAATCCCATCCCTCCAGCTGGGATGATTATAGCCCAGGAAAAAAAATATATATATCCAGAGCTAGGAGCTCTCTTTGATGGCTATCCCATAGTCCTGACATCCAGTCCTTGCTGCATCCCACCATTCCATGCCATGGCCCCTCATGGCCTCTATTCAGGGACTGTGACCCTGCTCCATATCACCCAGGGGCCATCTACAAAAAACCACATTGCAAATCCAATGACCCTCTTTTCCCTGCATTTGTTAGACTTCCATAGAACCAAATTTGTTAATCCAGAGGAAAACAAAGTCAACTTTGAGTAGAATACCTATTCAGTATTCTTCTTTTGAGCCACCTCCCTTCAAAAGAATCTGCATTCATCCTACTGCCCCAATACAGAATAGCTGGCCCAATCTCAATGGTAGATATCTCTTCTTCTCAAGTATTATCCTTGAGAAGTTTTGTTGTTTTACTTAAAATAAGAAGCTCTGAATCACCATTTTAAGTGTCTACTTGCCAAGGCCTATCTGTGTACACAACCACCCTCTCCAGGGTACATACAACCACCCTACCATTCACCATTTGTCTGGATGCCTCTTCTTGACATGCCACTTGTACTATCTTCTGAAAATATTGGAATAATGGTCTCAGAATACAAATATTCATGTCTTGCTATTGCCAATCACCAATCAAGAGGGAGCTCGAAGTCCCATTTTTGATGCAAGACTGCAATGATTAGTTTCTCAACTATCAATGTGGAATTTAGGTTTATATGTGAAAGGGCCAGACATGTAAAGATGTTTCTACATTATATTGCCATTTTAGGACATTAAATCACAATTAAGTCCCCAAGACATCATACCAATGGGAATGTCTACTTTGTAACCTAGGGGCCACCAAAGACTTCTGGAAAGCTGCACATTTCTACAGTTATCTATTAGCCATGCCCACAAGGGAACAGCAAACTCATTCTTCCCAGCCCCACTGTGAGTGATGATTCAACCCCCACCAGCATGCTGTCTTATGTGATCCCACTACTCCACCTAAACTTGACTTCACAACTTCCTCTCCTCAGCAACCTGTACTTCAAATACTGCCCAGACTTGTTATACTCATTCTTAGCAGCTCATGGAAGTCAACACTGGAGACTCACAAACATTTACTAGTCTGTGCTCTGCTACGCAACTGTGCCTTAAATTCCTGTAGCTTTTCATGTAATAGAAGTGGTATGAAGTAAGCTAAATTTAAATAGACTATGTGGGATATATATATTGCCTCTTTTTCTTAAAGCTTTAGAGAATTCTTAGCTTACCCTAACATTCCCTTCTCAAGATTTCTGTGTCACTTCTATAATAATTATAGGTTTCTAATCTATATGCATGGGTCTTCATTTAATTTTTAAAATTTATAATTCTTTTTTTGAATCTGCTTCTCTTTTTCAGATAGATGTAGATCTTAAGGAGAGAGCCACCCCATCATACCTCAAAAGGGCCCCGGCTGAAGCTAAGAAAAATTGGAGAAACAAGCAAGGGGGCTGTTTTCCTGATGAACCAAATACCAGCACAAGGGGGAAGGAGATCAACACAGAGAAAAATCAACTCCTACCAAATCAGAGAGCCAGAGCCTCAGAGGCCCCCAACACCTCATCACTGAAGCAGACCAATAATGAACCCAACATGGCTCAGGGAAATTTTGCGGAAGAGGTGGCGGAAAGAATGTCAGAGCCACATGTTGGGTCATGATATGCAGAGACATTTATCTTACCCATAACTGTGGGCTAACTCCACAATGCATGACCCGTATACCTCAACAAGGAGGGGCCAAGGGGAGGGGGTACGTCATGGATGAGCCTAATAATGGTACCAAACTGACTGTATTTGCTGAATACAAAACTAACTAATATAGAAAAAAAAATCTGTTTATTTATTTATTTGAGAAGCGACAGAGAGAAGGAGGCAGAGAGAGAGAGAGAGAGAGAGAGAGAGAGAATGGGCACTCCAGAGCTTCCAGCCTCTGTAAACAAACTCCAGATGGGTGCACCCCCTTGTGCATCTGGCTAACGTGGGTCCTGGGGAATTGAGCCTCGAACCAGGGTCCTTAGGCTTCACAGGCAAGTGCTTAACCGCTAAGCCATCTCTCCAGCCCTATAATTCTTAAATGTATTGCAAATTCTCCTGGGAAGAAGCCCTGGCTTTATGTCTCTATTATTTCCAGAAGTACTAACTCAGAGTAGATCTCATTAATAAGTGTTTGTTCACCTAAGTATTGTTATCCTAACTAATGTCTCACTTATATTATGGGCTTTTGGTCAAAAAATAAAATTTCCAATTTTAGGACCACATATCAATATTATAGATATGTAGTAGTATTAAGGGAATTAGTCACAATAATAGTTTAGAGGTAATTAATCTCATAGGCCAATAAGAATAAATTGAAAATATGCACACATGATTCAATAACATCATGACCAATGAGAACATGGCAAGGAGAAAGGAATAGGAGACTAAATGTCATTCAAAAGCAGAAGCTAAACAGCATAAGTAAGATAAATGAGGAATGCCAGAGCATTTTGCCAATAATAGCAGAATCCTCCTATCAGGAACATTTTACATGTGGAAGGAAAATCTCTCTGCTTGTCTACCTGGAGTGGGCAATAGTTACCACCTGGTTAAGATACTGTTCTAACCATTTCACAGAGATTAATACATATACCCTAAGATTTAGGATAAATATCCCCGTTCATCAGGTGATAAAGGTGAGTCACATACCCAACACTGTTGGCACAGACCATGGAGATACCTGGTTGGAATCTGGAGGAGAGCCAGCTCATCTACTGCTGGAAGGAGCTACATGAGCTACTGGGGGAAAGTGGCCAACATCTGTCTAAGAAACTGAAAGTCTAAGCCAACTCAGAAGCAAACAACCTGACGTGATGCTCACATAAGTGTAATAGTGGCACACGGCCATGGTGGGTAACCAACTGCTCTTGGATTGGCTAACAGATCCACTCAGTGGAAAGGAAACCATATCTGGAACTAGGAAACAAGTCAGAATCATATCTAGATAATGATTCTGCTTTCCATTGTCAAACTCCCACTAACCTTAGACTATAAGAGGGTCTAAACCCTTTTAATTCTCTCCAAATTAATCAGGGTTATCCCATTTAACCGGTGCTGACTTCATTCTCCATTGGAGAATTTGCTTCTCTTTTTCAGATGGGAGCTGGACCTGAGGACATAAACAACCCAGTGCACTCCACCCCGGCTCCAGCTGAAACCACAGAGGGATTAGGGAAATGAGCAAGTGTGTTCTTTTCTTAGTGAATCTGATACCAGTAAAAGGGTGGTGGAGAAAGATACTCAGGACCCTCAATACCTACCAAACCAGAGATCCAGAGGCTCCTAAGTGCCTATCACTGAAGTAGACTTAAAATGCTCCTAGCATGGCTCAGGGAATGTTGTGGAAGAGGGGGCAGAAAGATTGTTAGAGCCACAAGTAGGGACATTTTGCAGAGCTGTTGCCTCCCTGTCCCCATAGTGTATAATCCACAATCCCCATGGGATTGACCTGCATCCCCAGTGAGGAAGGCCTCTTCAGAAAAGGGGCAGGGAGGAGGGAAAGGATGGTACCAACATGTATTGTTTACATGCAAAATATGTCTATATCTAATAAAAAGTTACTAAAATAAAAGTGAGTCACAAAGAGAATAAATACCTAGCTTAACGTCACAGGCTTCCAAGTGCTACGGCTATTGTTTGAATGCTTACTTCCAGACTAGAACCTGCTTCTTCAAAATGCCACAGCTGGTGTGCAGAAAGGTTTCAAACAGATTTTCTTAGTATTTTTTAGTCTGTCTATTATATTTTCCTTTAAGGGGAAGAAATGTTGAAAAACTCTACAGTTAAAACTAAAGCAAGTTAAAATGCAGTCTGTTTTTGCATGCTAAAAACCAGTTTCTCTTTTCAAAAATTAAAATGACTTGAAACATGTTAGTGGTAAATGATGTGATCATGTGTTCAGGATGTGGCTGAGCCTGGCTTTTACCTGATAAAAATGAATTTGAATGAAGACATAGCCAAGAACACAATCAGACATTTTCTATTATTTCTACTGTAACACAATTTTAAAACTATTTGTTTAGTAATGTACTTTGCACCTGTATCAAAAGCCATATTACTTTCACCCTATAAGAACAGTCAGTGAAAGTTGATCTAAATGGTACACAAATGGATAGATTAAGTTTTCTGCCAAGCATACTGAAGACTCACAAAAGTGTGAAGCATTTTACTTTACAAAATATATTTATTACAATTTTGATGAAGTCTAAAATTATCTTCATTAGATTTACAATTTAAATAGAATAAACATGTTATAATATAGTTATTTTTAAAAAATCCATGATTGAAAAATATACAATTCTTCTTCATGCTGCCTGTGTCACTATGTCTACACGAGGCCTGGTAGTGGAGGCTCAGAGAGGAATTCTGCTCACTGTTGTTTCCCAAGGATGCCAACTGACAAAGATTCTATCATTTTATCCTCTTAACCAAAGCTACAGGGGAAGAAGGGAGATTACACACCAGCCTCCCAAATGTCTGTTCAGGAGCACACTTCATGGCCTTACCTAGTCAGTATGGTTTATGCTGAGCAGAAGAGAATAGTGTTCGTGGCACAGTTAGCACTATCAAGATGTTTTTATTGTCACCAACCTCTTCAGCTTTAGAAAATAAATATTACATGACAAAAATGAATGAGTTTAAAACACTAATAAATTCAGATTCCAGTTTTTAAATTTCATTGCACAAACAAAATGCAGTGACAACTTAAGCATGTTATAGTCTTTTGGATTGAAATGGACTGCCTTGGGAGAAAATTCATTGCTCTAGGTTTCCATTACTATGACAAAATACCTAAGATAGCTTAAAATATTAACCTTGTTTTCCTTATCTTTAAAATAAAAGCATGTGACCTAGGATATTTTGGATTGTATCTTTAAAAATGTTGTGCAAAGATCTCTCCTTTGAGTATACATAAGTATTATTTTTATTTATTTTTTATTTGAGAGAGAGAAAAAAGAGGCAGATAGAGAGAGAATGGGCATGCCAGGGCCTCCAGCCATTGAAAATGAAGTTCAGATGCATATGCCACCTTGTGCATCTGGTTAGCATGGGTACTGGGTAATCAAACCTGAGTCCTTAGGCTCCACAGGCAAGCGCCACAACTGCTAAGCCATTTCTCTAGCCCCATAATATTATTTTGACCTTCTGAGGATATTTACCCACCAAGCCTCCTGTCTTATTTATATAAATTATGTATGTATGTATGTAATGTATGTATGTATCTTACATATTTCTAAGCTCTGTGGAAGTAGATGCCTTACTTCTTATTCATCTGTTTGAAATTGCTTTGAATGCTTAGAATAAAGTCCCACATACAAAGAAAAACTATAAATTTTTGTGAAGTTGATACATGAATTCTTTAAAGGCTCTCCTCCCAGCTAGAGGCTGTTTGGAAGTAGTAGAAATTTTGGGAGGTTGGGCCTGGTGGGAGTTTTGAGGTCACTTTGGATATGTACTTGAAGATTCATCTTCCTCCATTGTTTGGCCTCCTGGGTATTCAGTGAGATCTTAGCTCCTCCAGGTGCTACCTGCCTGACTGTGCTACTTTGCTTCAGGCCTGGCAACAGTGTGTCCCACGGATTAAAGCCTCCAGAATTGTGGCCCAAAATCAACCTTTAATATTTGAAACTTGGGAGATGGCTCAGCTGGTAAAGGGTTGGCTGAGCAACCATGAAGGCCTGAGTTTAAATCCCCAGAGTCCCATGTAAAAGCCAGGCATAGTGGTAAGCATTTGTAACCCAGCACTGGGGAGGCAGAGACAAAGAATCCCTGGGGCTCACAGCTAGCTTGTTGAACAATACTGGTGAGCTCTAAATTCAGCAGAGTTCCTGTCTCAAAGAATAAAGTGGAGATCAATTGAGGAAGATACCCTGACATCAACATCTAGACTCTACCTGCACATGTATGTGCACGCACACAAACACACACACGCCCCTAAAAAAATCATGAACATCTACCACACATACATACCATACCAAAAATGAATGAAATGCAATAAAAACATCGCCTAAAGTGGAAAATAAAATGTACCTGGAAATCGTCAAATTAAGAAAAGTCTGATGTAGAAAGATGTATCATAGTTTCTCTTTTTTTTTTTTCAGGCCCCAGAAATCTTTGTCGATACATAAATCTATACATACCCACATATGATGATGACAGGACAGCAGAAGGGAGACTAAGGGAAAGGTGGAGACTAGAAGGAAGGAGAAGAGGGGGAAGGACTGAAGTAAGAAACAGTAGAGGGTGAAAAAGGGCAAAGTGCATGGTATACTTGAAAGAGATTGTCTCTGTGGAGTCCATCACTGCACAAGGAATATATGACAGCAAAAACATAAATAAACATTTTAAAACTACTAATTCATTCACAATTGCTGTCCAATGGCTACTAAAGAGTACAACTTACTTGCTATAAATAAAAGCTTAAGAGAAAACAATGCCAAAAACAGAGAGAAAAAAACACAACCAGAAGTTAACAGAACTCCTAAATTAAGGAATATTTGGGACTAAACTAAGTAAAATCAAAATTTCATTTTCAATTAGAAAAATATTACTCATCATAGTGGTTAGACTAACATATGAATAACTTCAAAACAGTGCAAGTAATGTTGTTCTAAATAAAATCATGTACCCTTAAAAAGGATACAGTGAAATGGCTTAAATCCAACCTGTCTCATTATGCAAGGAAGCACCAGCCAAAATCTTTGAACACTCATGTAAACGATTAGCCCAGAACCTTTTCAAAAAGACACAAAGGAAGAGAAAACTCCAAGGTTAAAATGGCAGCAATGTTGTTAGTTGCTGCGGAACATGCCACATTTACTTGTTTAAATAAATTTAAATGACAGAACTGATCAGTAAACATTCTTAGACAACTTTGGAAAAATTACTTATGTTCCTTATCTTTAAAAAAACAACTTAATATTCTAAGCATTTGCCTTTTTGTCAAAGATAATAAATTGGTTTAAGCTTTATAAAATTACACTGTATTTAATAGTACAATAATTAAAAACACATGGAGTATGGAGTCAGCTTACTTATTGTGTCACTTCTAAATTTAAACCTAATGCTGGGCATATATGCTTGATTGGGAGATGTTTTAGTCTCTTTAGAGGCACTATTCATAAATGGTCATTAGGTTGTCTTCTAAAAATAAATCTGTACTCAGTACAAATTGTCACTGTATCTAAGTAAAAATCTTTATGGAAACTCAGTGCTAAGACCTTTTGAGAGGAAGCTCAGAGAGTCAGAAGGAAACAGTGGCCTGGCCTAATTCTGTTCCAGGCCCTCAACTAAAGCAACTTATTTGACTTTTGGTACTTGTAACCTCAGACACATGAGTATCTCTTAATCCACAGGGACTCTAGGCCATGAGCTCACTGTTTCCAAAATAGTGGGAAGCCACCATAAAGCCATTGATCTCAGGTTACCATCTGAATCCTGCTGGAGAAGTTTCTAGAACACAACTATTTATTTTACACAACAGTGGCTCTCAACCATCTTGCTTCCCCTAGCCCAGAGTCAGTGCAACTCAACTGCACAAAAGATGGAATCATTTCACCAGTGGTTCTCATCCAAGGGAGGTAAGAGAATGAAACTTTAATGAATATATCAAAATCCCAAGTTTCCTCTCCACTCAGCATTTGTGCATATATTTCATAATTACCCAAATTTATATGATAAGAGTTACATCTAGATTGGTGACATAAATACAATATTTCACAATTAAAGGACAGTTGAGAATTTGATACAAAGGTCTCACAGAAAAAGAAAGTAAACCAACCTATGGCTACACAGTGGATAGGCAGATCATATATCAATAATATTCATTTAAATTTTACTATCACTTTACTGGACTATAATAATCAGCTAGATATTAATCATGGCATTATACACACAATGGCAATGAAATAGTCTTTAGTGGAGCTGGTCTTGAAACCTAATTCCCTGACTCCTTGGAATCCAAGTTTGGTGGTTTGAATTAGATGTCCTCCATAACCTCATGTGTTTTGAATGTTTTGTTCCCAGCTGATTGGAATTTGGGAGGTGGAGCCTTACTGAAGGAGGCATGTTACTGAGGTGGACCTTGGTTTATTTAGCCCCAGCTTGCCAGTGTTAGTTTGGCTCACTCTCCTGCTGTTGTTGTCTACCTGATGTTGGGAAGGAGGTAATTTCCAGCCTCTGCTCTACCATCTTTTCTCTGCCATCATAAAGTTTCCCCCTTGAAACTATAAGCAAAAAGTTAAAAAAAAAAAAAAACTTTCCTCCAATCTGCTGGGTTTTTATCAGGTGCTTTATACCAGCAATGAGAAGCTATCTACAACACCAAACCTATATTCATCAGATGAATATACTCCATCATAGCCCGCCCAGGACCTATTCACAACAGGCATTTTACTGTCTTTGATTATAGATTATTTATACTAAGAACTTTCTATTTCACATCTAAATAAAATGTGTTATATATACATATGTATAATTTTATAATATATTTAGACAAAGCTTATCAAACTAATAATCCCTTTCTCTTATTCTTCAAATGCAAGTGCTTTTCTTATTGCTAAATCTATCCACTTTTATCCTTTCCATATCCCTACTTCCAGGCAGGCTAGGCCATTATCATCTTCTAGATAAATTGCTATAAAGAATCCCAACTCATCTCTCTTCCCTCAGCCCTCCTTCAAGCATTTCCCTACATATTCCTGAGTCACCCACTACCTTAAAACATTCTAGGGTTTACTATTTCACTTAGAATAAGAAACAAACCCTTTGCCATATGCAAACTCTGTCCTCTATTCTCTCACCCTCTGTTCTGTGCCCATTCCCTGCACACTGTTCTTCCTTCATGATGGTTCTGCCATCTCAAAGTTCCTTTCTCTGACTGTCTTGGCAGGTTTTGTGCATCAACTGAAAAGACACCTCCAGTCATCCTCCTTACCACGACCATTCCCATCTCCCCCATCCCAGTATTTTTCTTGCATTCTACTCAACACAAGTTGTACTTACATGGGGCACTTTTTAAATAACCCTGTCTCCTCTTCTAATCTTTACCAAACTGGAAACATAAAGACAAAGATAATTTCTGTTTTGTTTCCACAGTAGTAACCTCCAGCTTGGCTAAGACATGTCAAAATCAGCCAGACTTGGTGGCGGACACCTTTAATCCCAGCACCAGCACTTGGGAGGCAGAGGCAGGAGGATCGCCATAAGTTTGAGGCCATCCTGAGACTACATAGCGAATTCCAAGTCAGCCTGGACCAGAGTGAAACCCTACCTCAAAAAAACAAGGGAAAAAAAGGCATGTCAAAATCTACATCACTACATGCCTATTCAATGAATAAATATCCTCAAATGTTCACACACATCTTTCTCTCTAATTTTCCGTAAGGATCTACTTGTTAGTACAGTCTGTAAGGCACACAATTGATGAGAAAAGTTGAAGACATTTATTTTGGCTTGGGACTTATTTGTGTTGGAGTAGGAGGATCTAGGCAAGGCTGATCTTCACCCTAAGCAGTAAGCCTTCATCGTTGCTCATTCTTGTTGTTTCATTAATTCATTTTGTGTTGGTTCTACCCTATAATTACCTTATTTCTCTTTCCTATCAAGTTTTGGTTACTGCACGAAGGGAAAGACAACATATGTCACTCTCTAATTTTCAACATTCCTCTTATTTCGCACAGGTAGTTAGAAGATTCATACTGTTGCTGGCTGCTCACTGTGATGCTTTCCTCCATTTCCCAAGATCCAACAAACTCATTATTGGAATAATGCATAAATCTTTCCTAGTGACATTGTAATCCTAAATTTATTCCTAATTATGTCTGACTTTTTTCTTAAATTTCAGTCTCCCTGTCTACCATTTTGCTTCACTTCCTTTCCTGACATAGCAAGATTACTCAGTTACCCCAGAAACAATTTCCATTTCCTAAAGGGCTTCCCTCCTTAGTGACCTTCACTTCTACCACTATTCCTCGGTGGGTGGGAATGATGGCCTCTGTAATTTCAAACAGGAACATATATTAATTACACAGATCAATATGTTGAAGCCTTGAAAAATCATCTTGTGTACAATGAAACATTTGTCATATGCTCACTTTGTTAAGCACACCCTGACAATTACAAATACCAGAAAAATACAGACTTTCGAAGCATCTGGAAAATGACAGTCACTCATCCACTACAAAAACATGCAGATACTAGGCAAATAGCTCAGTGGGTAAATCACCTGTAATGAAATTCTGAGTACCTGAGTTTGGATGCCTACACCCCATGTAAAAGCCAAAATCTGTAATAGTCTACTTTAATCCCAGTCAATGTATCTGCAGCTAGAAGGGAGGCAAAAAAAACAGGAGAATTTCCTGGAATCTGGGGAACAAAGTGATGAATTAGTAAAGACACTGCCTCAAACAAGGTTGAAGAATACCGACCCAAAAGTTCTCTCTGACCTCTACTCGTGCACCCTGGCACATGTGCACTCATTTCACAAACATGAATGCACACACCAAATAAATATTTATATGTTGTAAATACATGTATTTATTGGACATCTACAAACAGCAAACTCATTTACTGGTTCCTGGATGGACTGACTATCATGGTTCTGAAAGGAATCAGTCCACGAGAAAAGAACATGAATCAAACAATCGCCCAAAGAAGCATGAAGTGCAAACAAAAGTGGAGCTATTCAGAACTGTGCAGAGCTACTTAGGCAGAGAAGCATGAGAAAGAGGTCAGGAAGATCAGCAGTGGCATTAGGAGCAAACCAACAATCAGCTAACAGTGGCCTCAAACCTAAGTGAGACACGGTACATTTCAGACCCGAGGAAGGCCTTCTTTTCCTTCCAGTCTTACCCTCTGGCATGTTTATTTTTCCTTTAGCATTTATTTTAATTTTCGGTCACTCCAAAAACACCAGTTTTTGTTTGTTTGTTTGTTTGTTTGTTTTTTGTCATGGTCACCATTGTCTTCTTAGCCACACACATAGTAGTTACTAAATATTTATTATTTTAACAATGCTTATTTATAAGTACTTTATTATTGCTGTGAATGAGAAAACATAAGACTTGAATAAAAGTGGAAACACCATCCCCTGTATCTCTAAACAACAAATGTCCATCCCCAAATTAGAAAGGTTTCTGAGCTTTCTTGTTGCTCTGAGGTTATTTTAGTCACTAAAAGCTCAGCTGGGGTACATTACCCACCAAATCCTTATGCCTTCCTGGCAATGCTGTCCACTACAGGACCTCTCATGTGTAGCCTCCAGTCCCCCTCCGTGCCTCCTCTGGCTAGGCCCCATCCCACAAACAAAGAGGTCTCAGAGGCCAATGTTTCCTTTCCTGGAAATTCCTACCCCAAGAACCTGAGGCCTGATTTAGTGCCTGCCCAAGTTTCTTCCCGGGACTATCCGAAGGCAGATGGGACCACTGGGTATCCTCTCAGAGGGAACTCTTTGTTTAGAATGCCCCCACATTTGCCAGGGAGGTTCCTTATAGTATGGAATGGAAAAGAGTTTAGGTTACTCTTTGTTCCTCAATGACTCTACTACACAAGCCCTGTGTCTGTAGCTGTGGGACCCTCATTGATAGTGTCACTCCTGTCCTTGTTGGTATAGTAAGCTTTCCTGTTTCTTCTCATCCCATGGCACATGTGACTGATATTTTGAGTTTTGTTTTGTTTTTGTTATACTTCCAAATCCACCTCTTCAGTTTCCCCCCATTACCATCCTATCTCTTGTCCCTAATTTACTTCTTATTGTCTCCGTATTGTTCTCCTCATTTCCCACCTGTCTTTCATCCTCTTATGCCATTATGAGAAACTTCCACATTGTCTAAAAAGTCTTGTAAGTTCTCCAGCACTTTCTGACTTCTAATTCCCTAGTGTGTACATGAGTCACAGGGGAGAACCATGTACTTCCATGCGTCTGCTTCCTGGCACATGCACTCTGCTTGGTCTTCACAACCACTCCCATGTGCTTAAGTCTCATCTTCCCTCATCTAATACAAGGTCACCATTCTAGAAAGACTTAGGACTTTGCCTCCTCAGTGTCCCAGAAGCAATTCCCTATCACACTTATCTGCTTAATCTGGAAGACCAAATCCTTTTAAAGAAATAATTGTCTCTTTTACCTTTGTATGCCCAATGCCAGACAGATAGTATTTTTAGATGTTTTAAAATCATCATAAATAGTTATATATAGGGCACTCAGAGTTTGAAATTCTTCTGTAATCATTTTGAAAGAAGAAAATTAATTTCTACTTTTGGTTTGCAAGAGCTGTGTTATAATAAACACAGAATAATATTTAGCTTAATATAAAGACCCTGAAGGTAAAAACACACAATTTACATAAGTGTAAATACTATAAATAAACAAATACTGTGAGAAATGGTCACCCATGCTAGTAACCAAGAAATGCAAATTGAGGGGCTGGAGAGATGGCTTAGCGGTTAAGCGCTTGCCTGTGAAACCTAAGGACCCTGGTTCGAGGCTCGATTCCCCAGGACCCACGTTAGCCAAATACACAAGGGGGCGCACACGTCTGGAGTTCGTTTGCAGTGGCTGAAAGCCCTGGTGCATCCATTCTATCTCTCTCTCTGCCTCTTTCTCTCTCTGTGGCTCTCAATTAAATAAGCAAGAATAAACAAAATTTTTTAAAAACGAAATGCAAAGTGAAGCAACATTGACAAAAAAAAAAAAAAAAACTAAGGCCCATAAGTGTGAAACTGCTACATTGTTCACTGTTTCTGGCATTGTAAATTGATGCAAGCTTTTTGGAAACAGTTCAGGAAAATTTATTTGGAATCCATAAAGATATTCAAATCTCTGACCCATTAAGTGGTCTCTTGACACTTAGCCTACTCATTCCAAATTTATTTTCAATTCTACAAAATATTGCAAAATAGCCAATAGCATATTAGAATAATAAAACCCTGAAAACATTCTGAAATATGTCTTATTATATAAGATATTTATACCCCACCTTAAAGTCTATAAGCAATTTATTCCAAAAACAGTTTCTAAAAAACTCTTACAAACCAATAAAAAGACAAAGGAAAAGTATGTGAGCAGTTTAAAAAAGATACACTAAATTCATTTGTTAATTACTGATTAATTTATTAGTTATGGTTATACTCTTTTTTAAATTTTTTTGTTCACTTTATTTATTTGAGAGTGACAGAGAGAGAGAGAGAGAGAGAGAGAGAGAGAGAGAATGAGCGCACCAGGGCTTCCAGCCACTGCAAACGAACTCCAGATGCGTGCGCCCCCTTGTGCATCTGGCTAACGGGGTCCTGGGGAATCGAGCTTTGAACCGAGGTCCTTAAGCTTCACAGGCAAGCGCTTAACCGCTAAGCCATCTCTCCAGTCCATAGTTATGGTTGTACTCTTATAGAAAACAATAATTAAAAGCACAGAAAGAGTCAAGGGTGGTTTTGCACACCTTTAATCCCACACTCGGGAGGCAGAGGTAGGAAGATTGCCATGAGTTCGAGGCCACCCTGAGACCTACATAGTGAATTCCAGGTCAGAGTGAGACCCTACTTCAAAAAAAAGAAAAAAGAAAAAAAAATCCACAGAAAGAAAGATAAAATTCTTTAGTTCTTTGATGTATAATGAAAAGGAACAGGAAAGGGCCAAAGGGAGTTGAAAGATAAATGAACATTAGCTTCTGAAGTACATACACCAAAACTGGAATGACACAGAAAATATTAGCATGGCCTCTGAATAAGGATAATGGGCAATTTCATCAAATGTTGCATTAAATAAATAAATAAATGTAAATGGGAACTTCTATTTCTTTAACTGAGTGGTTAGCTTATGGGAATTTGTTACATTATTGTTCTTTATAGTCCATACATTTAAAATATTATTTTGTGGTTATATAATAAAAATTACTATCTTAAGAAGCACCTCTCTGCAGGGAGCCACATCTAGTCCCCACCACTAGATGTCGCTGGCACTGCAGGAAACCACATCTACCTCGTGGCGTTCAACTTCATTTTACGACAGTGCTTTCGCGCCAAACGTATTCAAGGTACGCGCATGCGCTTGACGCAACCTGTCCTGAGCCTATCCCGTGGCGCCTGGTGGTGACAAGCGGGTAAGCAGCCAATCAGTAGGTGCCTCCTTGCCCATCCCCCTATAAAAGTAGCTGCACATCCCGCCCCCGCGTCCTTCTCCATCCGCTCTCCTGTTAACCAAGAGCTCTCCAATAAAAGTGTGATCAAGAAGGATCCTCGTCTTGTGGTCGTTCTTCCCTGCGGGTCAGGGGGCTCGCCGCACCTCTCAAGATAGTAAACATATGACATAACATCCACATAAAGTAAGAGTATGGTATAAAAGGTCGCATGAGGTATTGACAGGCTGAAGCAACAGAATGGCATCAGTGGTCTAGGAAACAGATACAGAACAACTTATGTGTTATTGCAAAGACAGAATTTTTAGTTTGATTATGAATTTCTGTGGTGGTTTGATTCAGGTGTACCCCATAAACTTAAGTGTTGTAAATGCTATGTTTCCAGCTGATGGAGATTTGGGAATTAACACCTCCTGTTGGCAGTGTATTATTGGAGGCAGGCTTATGGGTGTTAGAGCCAGATTCCCCTTGCCAGTATTTGGCACACTCTTCTGTTGCAGTTGTCCGCCTGATATTAGCCAGGAGGTGATGTCCACCCTACTCATGCCATAGTTTTCCCCTGCCGTCATGGAAATTCCCCTCAAGTCTGTAAGCCAAAATAATCCTTTTTTTTTTTTTCCTTACAATCTGCTCTTGGTCAGGTGTTTTCTGTGAGCAATGTGAATCTAACTGCAACAATTACCTTCACATAACAGAAGAAAATTATAAATGTTGCATTCTAGTGGAAGACCTACATCCATAGGATGAAATTAAATTTAGATGTATTTTACTTGTGTGTTTTCCTCTATATATTCCCTTCTTATCCCCTTTGATAATAAATCATTTCATTATAATCCAGTGTCTCAGAGGTCATTAAGAGATTCAAGTAGACAAAAGTGGGGAAAAGATAGGAAAAAGTTTGAAAGCCATGGCTACTGATTTGCCAGACTGTACCTTTTGGAACTCATTGACACCAGCTGGGCTTAAAGTTGATACAGTGATAATAGATCATAACTATAGTATATTAAAAGCCTGGCTATACTTGAAAGAAATCAAATTTCTCCTGTGTCTTCAAAAGAGGAAAAAATTAGGGTGGGGGTAGCCTTTCAATTACAGCAAGAAAAACATAGTGACATCCATCAGGTATAACTCATGGCCAGAGAAACTAGCATAGTGACAGAAGCAAGTGTACACATACAATTAAAGACATTTTCTGCTTAACATAATCTATTTGAAATATTCCACAATAAAAGTATTTGAAAACAGCAAAAGACATAAGTCTAAGAAAAAAATTATGGACTGATTGGATATGAAGTTCTGCTTAGTGGGAAGGAATTCACACCTGACA
Organism: Dipus sagitta; assembly: GCA_036346955.1. Lineage (NCBI taxonomy): Eukaryota > Metazoa > Chordata > Mammalia > Rodentia > Dipodidae > Dipus > Dipus sagitta. The sequence continues at coordinate 62,511,036 of CM070775.1, forward strand.
CTGACATCAAAGTCAAAAGGTCATGGACCCCAGAGGGAAGTTTCCATAGTTCTTTGACCAAATGGAGACATTATACTCATCAAAATCCTTATAAAGGTATTGATGTATCCCCTTTAATTAATGCTGTTCTCATTTTTTGTTAGAGAACTTGTTTTATATAGATAGCAACAAATGCTAGGGAGATTCAATACTCCTCAAAATGAGAAGAGAAAAGCTAGTGCTTGGCAATGGATGAGTGATCTCTGTCACACCCACCAGGGCTCAGGGAGCATTTCAGAGGAAATGACACTGGTCTCTCAGTTAGCCATGGAGCCATGTCTATGGAGATGGTGGTAGACACTGAGAAAAGTCAAAACTATTGAGAGCTCAACACAAAAGATTTTTATCACATCTACCACAGAAAATTGTGGAAGAAGGGGTGGAAAGAAAGCAGGAGTCATAGGGTACAAAGATGTATGTTAGGGTACCATTGTCCTGGCACAAATTGACTTATGCATTCATGACTTCACAGTGCTTGATGATGCCTCCACAAGGTGGTCTGAGCCCATCAATATTTAAATGTGGAGATCTGACAAGGATAAAAGGAATGAGACAACAAAAAAAGAGGAAGGACTACCTAGAAAGAGGATGGTCATCAGTGAGTAGGGAGCAGGGGAAAGAGAACAAGAAAGGATAAAGGGGTGGAGACATGATCAAATTACAGTATGTTCATATATTAAAGTTCTCAATAAAAAAGAGAGAAAGGAAGTGTGGCAGACAGCTTCAGGTTTGCTGAGATGAACTTCCAGACCAGGAACAGTTATGGAGAAAGGAATATTTATTGAAGCTTACAGATACTGGGGAAGTTCCATAATGTTAGAAGAAGCTGGCCTGCCTTCACAGGTCTGAGCAGAGAGAGAGCAGCACAAGCCAAAAGTCAAAAGCCACATAGTACAGCACACTTCAGGAACTCCAGCCAAGCACCGTTTGCATATCTTTAGATTGAAATCTGAAACCCACCACCACACCTTAAGATACACCCACTGACACTGCCTCCAGCCAGGTGGATGCAAATGCAAACTACAAACTAATAAAACACTGAATATATTGAGGATCCATCTCTTCAAACTACCACATTCAGCCCCTGGTCCCCAATAGATTTATAACCATCACACATTGTAAATTGTATTTAGTTTCCTTTCAAGGTCCCAAAGTCTTGACCAATTTAAGATATTGAGTCCTGTAAAACCAAACTTGTTAAATATGTCCAACATATAAAGGCATGGAGTAAACGTTTTCAACTGGTATAATGTATAGCAAGGAGAGACTAAAACAATGGAAAGTCAACCACCATCAAACAAACATCAAACTTCTGCAGTTTAAGTTCAGTATAACCAGAGACAGTCACCAGATTTTCCAGTTCCACCCCTTCAACTGGGCAGAGTAGCCAGGGAACACTTCCATCCTAGGCCAACAGTGTGCTCTATGGTAGCTGTTGCATAGTCCTGGTATATCCAAAATGTCTTCAGGTCTTCATGAAAACCACTGTCCATCTTCCAAAGGCTCTTTCAGCCTATCAGGGCACCAGGCCCTGCTTCTGCTGCATCTCAGCAGAGGCTGCTGGAACTGTGTGTAATTCACGACCACTCCTCTCATCTTTCATGCTTCCAAAACTAACACCAGGTGTGCAGGACATAGCCATATTCTTAATTCAGAGAGGAAATAAATCATAACCTTGAAAAGCAGGTTCCTTCTCCAGTCAACTCTTTCCCAAAGAGTTTGCACTTCTATGATAGTCTTTCATCAGGCATCCTTTCCATTGTTTTAATATAAAGTAGGCATCTATTGAAAGTACAGGAAGGAAAGTAAGGAGAGAGGGAGGGAAGGAGAAAGGAAGAAAAAGAAAAAAGAAAAAATGTAAAATAGAAAATGATTTGGGTTGACAAGTTCAAGTAATCAAAGCTACTCCTATACTCACACAACCTCTACTTGATCAGTAGATTCATTTGAAAATGAGTCTGTACAAAATAGAGTTGTTTATTAAAATATGGGCCATATATAGTGCTGCCTCTGCTCCCCCTGATCACAGACACTAAACACTCTGTGCTGCCTACAAGAACTCTTATGTGCAGCCCTTGGCCAGTACCCCCATATCTCCCACACCAACCAACTCCCTGATACAGTTTGGACTATGGAACTCAGTGACTCACCATCTCTCCAACACCCCACCCAACTCCCAGTGACTACTTGGGGCATCACATCAGCCCTGGAATGAGAACACAGAAAAAATCAGGCAATCCCCTACCAGGGGGAATCAGTGAGTCCTCCATAACCTGCCCTTCTGGGTTCAGTAGGAGAGAAAGGGCAACTACTTTAGTCCTGGAGTCACAGGTAAGAAACAGCGGACACTAGGTCAAATGAATACAGGACCTCCAATCCCACTTTTAGCATTAAGCGCCAGCCCAAAGTGGCTGGTGCACTTATGACCTTCACAACCTGCACATCCAAAAATACAAAGCCATCATTAACCTATTCTATACAAGCATAAAATGGAACACTCTCTGAAGATACTACATGGGAAAACTCTTGCTTCCTCCTAAAATAAATAAGATTCACATATTGTGATGGGCAGACCACAACACAAAAGAAACAACACAAAACAACAAATGGAGGGAGCTCCAACAAGGTTGTCTAGTCCTACAATGGAAGTCTCCAATGAAAACATAGAGTAGACAACAGGAAGAGAGCCACAAAATGAAGACACAAGATATGTGACCCTGACCAAGAAAATGGGAGAACTGGCAGCAAATCAACAACAGCAACAACAAAATCACATAAATGAAATCCACACAGCTGTCTTCACTAAGCTTGATCTAATAGACAAAACCCAGAGAGACATCAAAGGAGAGTTAAATGAAATGAAGCTGACCCAAGAAAGAGGATCTCGACAACTAGCTAATTAAGCTTAATGAAGACAAAATTAAATGCAAGAATCATTTCCAGGAAGCATTAATAAAGTCAGAACATGACCTGAAATTGGAACTGAACAAAGAGATTGCAGAATTAATATTGTGAAAGTGGAAATTCTACCAAAAGCAATATAAAGATTTAATGCAATACCAATAAAAATTCCAACATCATTCTTCACAGACATAAAAAAAAGGTCTCAAATTCATATGTAATGGTAGCAGGCCTCAGATATCTAAACATAATCTCAGCAAAAGAAACACCTGATCTAAAGCTATATTACAAAGCCATAGGGGGAAAAAAAACAGCATGGTACTGGAATAAAAACAGAAAGATAAAGCCGGGCATGGTGGCACATGCCTTTAATCCCAGCACTCAGGAAGCAGAGGTAGGAGGATCACCATGAGTTCAAGGCCACCCTGAGATGACAGAGTTAATTCCAGGTCAGCCTGGACCAGAGTGAGACCCTACCTCAAAAAAAAAAAAAAAAAAAAAAAAAAAAACAGAAAGATAAACCAATGGAACAAAACTGAAGACTCAGACTTTGGGTCAAATAACTACAGCTACTTGATCTTTGACAAAGGTTCAAATAACATAGACTAGAGGAAAAACAAAATCTTCAACAAATGATCCTGGACAAATGGAATAACCATAAGTAGAAATATGAAACTGACCCACTCATCTCTCCACACACAAAAATCAAGTCCACATTGGTTAAAGACCTCAATAAAGGGCCTGAAACTCTTTTCCTACTGGAAGAAAAAATAGGAGGAACTCTTCACAATATAGGAGTGGGGAAAGACTTCCTGAACAAAATTCCAGTAGCCCAGGAAATTAAACATTCAACCAATGGGATCGCATGAAGCTAAAAAGCTTTTGCAGAGACAAACATGCCATAAGTAGATCCAGTATATTACCCCCATAGTGGTACAAAATTTTCACCAGCTATACCTCTGACAGAGGCCTAATACCTAGAGTCTACAAAGAATTCAAAAAACTAAACAATAACAAATCAAATAACCCACTCAAAACTCAGAAAGAGAACTCAGTAGGGATTTCTCACAGAAGAAATACAAACAGGTAATACACACTTAAGAAAATGTTCAACATCCCTAACCATCAGAATAATGCAAAATAAAACAACTGTGAGATTTCACCTTACTCCAGTAAGGATGGCAATCTTGAAAAATCAAATGACAACAAATGTTGGCAAGCATATGGAGAAAAAGGAAACCTCATTTACTGTTGGTTGGGCTGTAAACATGTACAACATCTATCAAAGCACAGATTCATAGGCTCCTAAGAACTTATCACTGAAGTAGACTTAAAACACATCCACTATGGTTCAGGGAATTTTGCAGAAGAGGTGGAAGAAATATTGTAAGAGCCACAGATTGGAGTATAATGCCCAGAAATATTGCCTTCCCCCAACAACTGACTGCTGTTCCCAAAACCCATAACCCACAAACCAATGGGGAATAACTGAAACCACACAGAGGAAGGCCCTCAGTGAAATGGGGGCAGGCACAAGGGAAAGGGTGGTACCAACACATGATATATCCATTCTAAGCATGTCCATAATTTTTTAAAAAAAGAAATAGGAAATAGAAATAATATAGATATTGCATTCAATGTAATATATGGACTTTACTAATTAATGCACTCAAGATGGAATCTCAAAGTAGTTTTAATTTGCATTTCCCTGATGGATAAGGACATAAAACACTTTTTTCGATGTTTATATATCATCTGTCTTTCTTCCTTTGAGAACTCTCTATTTAATTTGATAGGCCTTTTTCTCTTCTTTTCTTTTCTTTGTTTTTGGTGTTCTGAGGTAGGGACTCACTCTAGCTCAGGCTGACCTGAAATTCACTATGTAGTTTCAAGCTGGGCTTGAACTCATGGAGATCCACCTACGACTGCCTCCTGAGTGCTGGGATTAAAGCCATGCATCATCACACCCAGCCCATAGCCCATTTTTTTTTAAATGGGGTTGTTTGATTTCTTACTGTTGTGTTTAGAGCTCTTTGTATATTCTGTATATTAATCCTCCATAAGATATATAGCTGGCAAAGATTTTCTCCTATTCTTGAGGTTGTCTCTTTGCTCTGTTCACAGTTTCCTTGCTGTACAAAAGCTTTGTAATTTTATGACATCCCAGTGGTTGATTAGTAGTTTTACTTCCTGAGCAATTGGGTTATATTCAGAAAGTCATTGTTTATGCCAATATGTTGAATGGTTTCCCCTACCTTTTCCTCTAGCAATATCGGAGTTTCATGTCTGAAATTAAGGTCCCTGATCCACTTGGATTTGATTCTTGTAGATGGAGAAAAACAAGGATCTATTTTTATCCTTATACATAAAGATATCCAGTTTTCCCAGCACTACTTGCTGAAGAGGGTATCTTTTCTCCAATTAATATTTTTGGCGTTTTTGTCAAAAATCAGGTAGCTGCAGCTGCATGGAATAACATCTGGGTAATCTTTTCTGTTCCACTGATATACATGTCTATCTTTGTGCCAATATTATGTTGCTTTGTTATATGGCTTTGTAATATAGCTTAAAATCGGGTATGGTGATACCACCAGACTTATTTTTGTTGCTCAAAATTGTTTTGGCTATTCGAGTTTGTTTGTTTGTTTGTTTTTCCCAAATGAATTTTTGGATTGTTTTTGCTATTTCTGTGAAGAATGCCATTGGAATTTTAATGGGGCTTGCATTAAATGTATAGATTGCTTTTGGTAAGATTGACATTTTCACAATATTGATTCTTCCAATCCTAGGACATGGGATATCTTTCAATTTCCTTGTGTCTTCTGTAATTTCTCTCTTAAGTGTTTTAAAGTTCTCATTGTAGAATACTTGGTTAAGTTTATTCCAACATAGTTTATTTTTTTGGAGGCAGTTGTGAATGGGAGAGATTCCCTGATTTCATCCTCTGCATGTTTGTTGTTAGTATATAGGAAAGCCACTGATTTCTGTGGGTTTATTTTGTATCCTGATACATTGATAAAAGTGTTTATCAGTGCTAACAGTTTGCTTATAGAGTCTTTAGGGTCTTTCTGTATAGAATCATATCATCTGCAAATAATGATAATTTGATCTCTTCCTTTCCACTTTGTATCTTTTTTATGAGTGTTTCTTGTTGTATTGCTATAGCTAAGACTTCCAGTACTACGTTAAATAAAAGTGGGGACAGTGGACACACTTGCTTTGTTCCTGAATTTCTCAGAAAAGCTTCAAGTTTTTCCCCATTTAGTATTACATTGGCTGTAGATTTGTCATAAATAGCTTTTATTGTGTTGAGATATATTCCTTCTATTCCCAGTTTCTGTAATACTTTTACCATGAAGGGATGTTGGGTTTTGTTGACTGCCTTTTCTGCATCTATTAAGATGACCATATGATTTTTGTCCTTCATACCATTTATAAGATGCATTATATTTTTCAATTTGCATATGATGAACCATCCCTGTATCTCTGAGATAAATCCAACTTGGTTGGGGTAAATAATCTTCTTGATATGTTCTTGTATTCTGTTTGCCAATATTTTGTTCAGAATTTTTCCATCTATGAGGGAAATTGGTCTGTAATTTTCTTTTCTTTTCTTTTTTTCTTTTTCTTTCTTTCTTTCTTTCTTTCTTTTTTTTTTTTTTTTTTTTTTTTCGTTCTTTGTCTGGTTTTGGTATCAGGGTGATGCTGGCCTCATAGAAGGAGTTTGGTAGAGTTCCTTCATTCTCTTTTTTATGGAAAAGTTTGAGAAGCAGTGGTATTTGTTCTTCCATGAAGGTCTGGAAAAATTCACCAGTGAATCCATCTGGGTCTGGATTTTTTTTATTTGGGAGACTTTTTATAAGTACTTGGATCTCTGTACTTGTTATAGGCCTATTTAAATGGTTTATCTTATCATGATTTAACTTTTATATGTCATATGAATCATGGAAACCATCCATTTCTTTCAGATTTTCAAACTTAGAGACATATATATTCTTAAAGTATGCCCTTATGATTTTCTGAATGTCTTTGGTATCTGTTGTAATGGTGCCTTTTTATCTCTAATTTTATTATTTTTTGTCTCTTTTCTCTTTCTTCTGGACAGATTTGCTAAGAGTTTATCATTATTGTTTATCCTTTCAAAGAACCAACCCTTTGTTTCATTGATTCTTTAGATTTTTTTTTGTTTGTTTATTTCTATTTCATTAATTTCTGCCCTAAAGTTCATTTTTTTCCAAGCCCTTAAGGTGAAGCATTAAATTGTTTACTTTTGAGCTTTCTAATTTCTAAATATAGGCACTTATACCTATAAATTTCCCTCTTATGACTGCCTTCATTATGTCCCAAAGGTTTTGGTATGTTGTATTCTCATCATCATTTGATTCTATGAGTTTCTGTATGCTCTGTAGTTTTTCTTGGTGCTGATTTGAAGTTTAATCCCATTGTGATCAGATAAAATACAAGGGATTTTTTTCAATTTTCCTGCATTTGTTGAGATTTGCTTTGTGTCCTAATATATGGTCTATTTTAGACAATATTCCATATGCTGCTGAGAAAAATGTATATTCTGCAGAATTGGGATGGAATGTTTTGTAGATATCTGTTAGGTGCATTGTTCCATAACATTATTTAATCCAGATACCTCTCTTTTTATTTTTTGCTGGAATGACCCATCGACTGATGAGTGTGGTATTGAAGTCACCCACTACAATTGTGTTTGGTGTTTGTTGTGACTGTAAGTCTAATATTGCTTGTTTGATGAAATTGGGAGCCCCATGTTAGGTGCATATAAGTTTAGGGCTGTAATGTCCTACTGTTGACGTGTTTCTTTAATCAGTATAAAATGATCTTTTTTTATATTTCCTCACTATTGCTGGTTTGAAGTCTATTCTGTCAGATATTAGGATAGCAACCACTGCTTGTTTCTTAGGCCCATTTACTTGAAATACCATTTCCATCCTTTCATCCTAAGACAGTGTCTATCTTTTACTGATGGATGAGTTTCCTGGAGACAACAAATGGCAGGCTCCTGCCTTTTAATCCAGTCTGCAAGCCTGTGTCTTGGGGCATTGAGGCCATAGATATAAAGAGTTATTATTGAAAGGTATGTATTTATTCTTGCCACTCTTATTTTGTAGTGCTTCCTGCTTTCCCTTTACTCACTTTTTTAAACTGTTATTTTTGAGTGTGGTTTATTTTTTCCTGTTTCCTCATGTATGTGTTTTGCTTTCTCTTCTTTGTGAAAGATACCTTCAAGTATTTTCTGTAGAGACGGTTTTATTGATATATATTCCTTTAGCTTGTTTATGTTGTGGAATATCCTTATTTCTCCATCAATTTGGATAGATAGCTTTGCAGGATAAAGTAATCTTGGTTGACCGTTGTTATCTTTCAGAATGTGAAATACATCATTCCAAGCCCTTCTGTTTGCGTTGAGTAATCTGCTGTTATTCTGACGGGCTTGCCTTTATAGGTAACTGCTTTCAATGTATTTTCTTTGGTTTACGTGTCTGGTAGTTTAATTATAACATGGTGAGGAGATGTGCTTTCCAGGTTTTGCCTGTTTGGTGTTATAAAAGCTTCTTGTATCTGCATTTGCATTTATTTCCCAATTTGGGGAATTTTTTCTTCTACAATTTTGTTGAAAATGTCTACTAAGCCTCTGGATTGAAATTATTCTACTGTTATACCCTGAATTCTTATATTTGATCTTCTCATAGTGTCCTGGATATCTTGAAATTCCCATTTATACGTTCCTATTAGCTTACCTTTCTCTTTGTTGGATTGTACTATATCTGCCTCCTGGTCTTCTAGTTTAGATATTCTGTTCTCTCCTTCATCCATTTTACTGGTGAGACATTCCTGTGAAAGTCTCATTGTACTGATGAGAGCTTTTTTTTTTTTTTTTTTAATCTGATTGACTGTGTTCTTCAGTGCTGGAATTTCAGCCTGGTTTTTCTTCAGTATTTCTGTTTCCTTACTCATTTCTTATAATGACCTCCTTATTTCATTAAGCTGGTTTCCTGTGTTCTCTTTCAGGAGTTTGTTTTCTTCTGTAACCCCTTTGTTTTCTTTTGTGGTTCCTTTTATTTATTTGGTTTCTTTGAGTATAGATAAAATCTTTTATTTTGAAATTTGTCAGGCATTTCATCTAAAACATTCTCATTGGTCATCATTTCTGACGGATTTATAATTCTTGTGGGATTGTAATGTTTTGATTCTTTGTGTTTCTTGTATTATAATGTAGCAACTTTAGCATCCTAAATTGATTTGATTCTTGGGTTTTCTGCTTATCTGCAGTGTTCCTAGATGTGGTGATTCACCTGTATATACTTTCAGGATATGAGTTTAAGGTGCCAAATGTAGCTCTTGTACCCTAATTCAACCACAGAGGTAATCCTAGGCATTGATTTTGCTTGCTAATCAAGTATTCTCATGGACTGGGTGTAACAATTTACTGACAACTTCTAACCTTCAACTGAACAATATATATATTCAATAAAACCAGCACAGAGTATTCAATTGTGGGGATTAGAACAAACAGATAGACTTATAAAGCCCAAATCCCTAAGGGTGTGTGTTACTCTAAACCCTTAATCTTTTCAGCTGGGAGGAAGAGATATCTGTTCTGAATTGGGTTCCAGGTCAGCCTGGATCTGAATCAGACCCTGCCCCCAATAACCCAATAATGACAGAAGCAAAAGATAAAGGTCCTATAAATCTGAAAGCATCAAAGGCAACCTGCAAATATAGCTTATTTGAAAATGGTAAATCTAACCAAGAATATGTAATGCATAACATGAGCTGAATGCAAAGAAAGATTAGCTCTTCCAATGCAGGCCTATGTACCTGTTTTTTTTTTTTTTTTTTCATTTGTTTGTTTGTTTTGTTTTGTTTTTTTGGTCAGTCAGCCTCATTACCAATTAAGGTGGCTCCCAATCTTAACAATGCTGAGTGCCCTCCTTGATGCTTCCATGTTGTGCTGTGGAGCTGGAGTTCTGCTCAGCTGTGCTGGATGATCTGCCACCAGGGGATGAATGCCAGATGTTCACAGTTCTGATGGTTGGTGAATAGTAGAGTGTAAAAAGCCTGGAGTTGCTCATTCTGTGTCTCTTTCAGTAGCTCTGTAGTTTATCTCAGCTGCCTTTCCTTCAGATTTCTTGACTTTGCAAAACTGATGAGGTTGGAAAATCCCCTTGTTTGTTCCAAGTAGCTGCTGCTACTTGGTGCACCTGGCAGGGTGGTGCTGGGCAGGCATGCAAGGATTGCAGGCAGCAAGAATCTCAGCGGGGTTCTGGCCATTTTCCTCCTTTCTGATTGATCTTGGTCTCTCCTGCTCCTCTGCTGTGTCTAAGAATAACCTATACTCCTTCACTTTTCTGAAGAAGAGTGCATTTTTCGGTGCTTTTGCTTAAATCCCTCCCTGGGCTATTTTGGCATGGCTCCTATGCTGCCTGGAAGTCTCCAATAAAACAAAAATCCATTCCTTCTTTTTGAAAGTACTGCAGAAGACAGGAATGGAAGGAACATATCTCAGTATAATGCAGGCTATATATGACAAACCAATAACCAACATAATAGAAATAGGAGAAAAAAATCAAAACAGTTTCACTAATATTAGGAATATAGGCAAGGGTGCCAACTCTCTCCACTACTCTTCAACATATTACATGATCCCTTTGAGAAATAAGATAAGAGAGGGAAATAAAAGCAACATACATAGAGAAGGATGAATTTAAGATAGCCTTACTTTCAAATAATATGATTGTATGCATAAAGGACTCTAAAGGCTCCACCTGGAAAAGCCTAGAACTGATAAATACAGCAAAATGGCAGGATAAAAAAATTAGCATATAACAATCAGTAGCTTTCTTACATACCAATGGCAAGCATATAGAGAAAGAAATCAGTAAATAGTCCCATTCATAATAGCCTCAATATAAATAAAATATTTTGGAATATCTTAACCAGGAAAGTGAAAGATCTGTGCAAAGAAAACTTTTAAAACACTGAAGAAAGAAATGGAGGACACTAGAAGATGGAAAGACCTCGGATGCTCATGGATCAGAAGAGTTAATTGTGTGAAAATGGCAATCCAGCAAAAGCAATCTACAAATTCAATGCAACCCAATCAAAATTCCAGTACCATTGTTCCCAGAACTAGAGAAAAGATCTTAAAATTCATATGGAATCACAACAGACCCCAGATAGCCAAAGAAATACCCAACAAAAAGAACATTGCTGGTGGTCTCACTATACTTGACTTTGAGTGTAATGACAGAGCCATAGCAATAAAAAACACATTGTACTGGCACAAAAGCAATCATGTAGACCAACAGCACCCAGGTGCAACTACAGCTACCTGCTTTTTTATAAAGATGCTAAAAATACACATTTAAGAAGAGAAAGCATTATCTACAAATGGTGCTAGGAAACTGGATATGTATAAGTAGAAGAATGAAGCCCTATCTCTCACTCTGCACAAAAATCAACTTCAAATGGATGAAAGACCTCAATGTCCAACCAGAAACTACTAAGCGTCTAGTGGAAAATGTAAGGAGTTCAGTACAACATAGAGGCATATATATGAATTTTCTGAAATTTAGCCTCTCAGTAAATAATCCCAAGAATTGAAAAATGGAATTGCATGAAATTAAAAAGGGTTTATCTAGCAAAAGAAATCATCACTCAAGAGAAGAACCAGCCTACAGCATGGGAGAAGATCTTTGCCAGCTGTACATTTGACAGAAGATGAATACCTATAATATACAAAGAACTCTAAAAACAAAACAAACAACAACAACAAAAAGAAAAAACAAGCTGTTCATAGTGGCACATACCTTTATTCTCATTACTTGAGAGGCTGAGGTAGGAGGATCACTGTGAGCTCACGACCAGCCTGAGACTTAAATTCCAGGTCAGCTTGGGCTACAGAGAGATCCTACCTAAAAAAAAAAAAAAAAAAAAAAAAAAAAGAAAAGAAAGAAAGAAAGAAAGGAAAAGAAAAGACAGAACCTAAAAGAACAAATAACCCAGTCAAAAAATGGGGCTATGGAACTGAACACAGAGTTTTCAAATAAAGAAATACAAGTATCTAGTAAATATTTTTTAAATGTTCAACATCCTTAGCCATCAGTGAAACTAAAATTAAAACTATTTTGAGATCCTCTCTCACTCCAAGCAGAATACTGGCATCAAAGAAAATGAATGAAAACAAATGCTGGTGAAGATATAGGGAAAGAAGAGACCTTATTCCTTGTTGATGGGAAGGTAGACAGGTATAGCCATCATGGAACTCAGTGTGGAAGTTTCTAAAAAAGTGTATCAGTTAGGTCTCCATTGCTGGGACAAAATTCTTGACCAGATTTATCCTTTGAAAGGAAAGGGTTTTGGCTTATAGTTTTAAGGGGAAGTTAGATCATGGCAGGGAAAGTATGGCACAAACAGAAGATAACCTTACTTATTCACATCAGTAGCGAGGAAGTAGAGAGCATTAGCTTAGTGAAGCAAACAGAGATGAACCATAAAACTCTAAAGCCAGCCTCCACTGACACACTTCGTCTAACAAGGTTCTACAACTAAAGGCTTCTAAACTTTCCAAACAACACTACCAACTGAAGAGTAGATATTCAATTACATGACAAATCAATGTCTTTTTACATTTAAACCACCACCAAAAAGGCTAAAAAAAAAAAAAAAAAAAAAAAGAATGTACGTAATGACCCAGATACCAATCCCAGAACTTTCTTAATTCAAAGGACAGAGGTTAATACAGACATGAATAGCAGGGAAAGTTATCAAAATAATTGATTAGTGTATTCTCAGCAGTAAACATGGCATCTAAACCACATCCTCCAAGATGCAGGGAGCCTCACAGAAGAAGGGATGGAAAAAATATGAAGATCAGGAGGAAAGGAGGGGGCTCTGGAGAACTTAAACTCATATTCTTATAGCCGATGTGGTTTTTATTTTTAATTTTTTGGTTTATTTTTATTTATTTATTTAAGAGTCACAGACAGAGAGAGAAAGAGAGAGAGAGACCAAGAGAGAGAGAGAATGGACACATCAGGACCTCCAGCCACTGCAAACAAACTTCAGACACATGTACCATCTTGGGCATCTGGCTTACGTGGGTACTGGGGAATCAAGCCTTGAACCAGGGTCCTTAGGCTTCATAAGCAAGTGCTTAACTGCTAAACCATCTCTCCAGCCCCACAGATGTGGTTTTTTGCACAAGATTGAACCTGTCATATTTGTTCATGGATGGCAAAGGACTCATGGGATCCCATTCCTCCCAGATTAGCTAGTGGCAACTGTGATTGTTGGGAGAGGGGGAGTCATATCTTGCACTAGTGTAGTCATTGGTGGGTTGCCCTATCTCTAGTAATTTCTCATCCATGTCGATGCAAATGATACTAATTTAACTAAGTAAATCCAAAAATATTAAAAAGTAGGAAGGGGATTGAATAAGAAGAAAAATTATCACCAGAGTACCTGTAGTCTCCTTGCTAGGGACTTTAACTTGCTCAAATTCCTTTTCATATCTTTATGCTCTGCATTTTGTTCTCTTTCATTATAAATCAGAATCAGAGCACTTAGCAAAAACAATGCCACAGACTCACTGTTTTTCTGCCTTCAAATTTCCTTCACCAAACATATTAATCTATTACCCTTAAATTCAGTTTCACAAGTTGCCAAGATACAGACAAAATGCAGTGATTGTTTGCCAGAATATCACACATTCTGCCTGTAGCCAAGTTCCTGATAGAGTCCTTTAACCCCTCTTTATCTTTATGACCTGACCCTCCACAGTTCACATATCTTAGCCTCCTAATATTCCAAATTCCATGAGAATACCCCACTATGCACTGATTCCAGCATTATAAGGCCTTTACAGCCAAAAGTTGCAAATTTGTCCATATTCCTCCTGAAAATCTGTTTCAAAAGATTAAGAACCACATGGTCAAGTTTATCACAGCAAAGGCTCCACTTCTCAGTACTAATTTTATTTGTCAATTATTTTATCATCTTCTGTGAACAAATACCTTACCACAACCAACTTAAGGAAGGAAAACATTTGTTTCCAGCTTACACCTTTGGGGGAAGTTTCATGACAAAGCACGGCAAGAGTTGGCAATGAGCTCATCAAATTGTCACCTCAGCATACATAGAAATAACAGCAAGTAATGCCAGTCTAAAAAAACATCAAGGCCCATCCCCAGTTGCACACGGTTGTAGTCAGCTTTACATTGTTGGCAGAAATCATGTCTAAGATATTAAAAGCAAGAGGAACATTTGCATGACACAGAGAAAGTGCTATCAAAACTTTTCAATGGCCAGGAAAACTACTGACAAAGTTATCAAAGTTAACATTATAAAAACTCAGAAGAAATTAAGCAATCATAGAAAGTATTTATCAGGTGACTTTCAGTTAATATGGTGGTGTAGGAACTACGCCAAAGCAACCTAGGGGAGAAAAGGCCAAAAAAAAAAAAAAAAAGTGAAGAAGGCAATGTGCAGATTTAATTCATTTCCAATTAAAATCCCAACATTGTTCTTCACAGAGATAGAAAAAAAAAATGATCTCAAAGTTCATGTGGAAAGGCAGAAGGCCTTGGATATCCAAGCATATCTTCAGCAAATGAAACACCTCTGGAGGCATCACCATACCTGATCTAAAGCTATATTACAAAGCCATAGTAATAAAAACAGCATGGTACTGGCATAAAAACAGGAGTATAGACCAATGAAATAGAATCTAGGACCCAGACTTTGGGTCAAGCAACTACAGCTACTTGATATTTTACAAAGGCCCTAAAAATATAAGCTCGAAAAAAGACAGCATCTTCAACAAATGGTGCTGGACAAACTGGATAACCATATGCAGGAAACTGAAACTTGATCCACATATTTCACCATGCATTACACTCAAGTCCAAATGGATCAAAGACCTCAATATAAGACCACAAAATAGGCTACTACTGGAAGTAAATGTAGGAGGAACTTTCCATAATATAGGAATGGAAAAAGACTTCCTGAACAAAATCCCAGTAGCATAGGATCTTAAACAGTCACTCAACCAATGGGATCACATGAAGCTGAAGAGTTTCTTTACAGAGAAGCATATAATAAGCAAAGCCAATAGATTAACCACAGAATGGGAGAAAATATTTGCAGGTTATCCAACTGACAGAGGCCTAATTTCTACAATCTACAAAGAACTCAAAAACCTAAACAATAAAAAAATCAAATGACCCACTCAGAAAATTGAGCAAAGAGCTGGACAGACAGTTCACAGAAGAAAAAATACAAATGGCAAGCACTCACTTAAGAAAATGTTCATCATCCCTAATCATCAGGGAAATGCAAATTAAAACAACTATGAGATTCCACCTTACCCCAGTAAGAATAGCAAACATCAAAATATCAAATGAAAATAAATGCTGGCATGGATGTGGAGAAATAGGAACCCTCATCCACTGTTGGTGGGAACGTAAGATGGTGCAACCACTTTGGAAAGCAACATGGAGAGGCCTAGAAAAGCTGACTATAGATTTGCCAACAGACCCAGTTATTCCCTTACTGGGCATGTACCCTAAAACCTTCAAACTTCAGTCCATAGAGATTTGCTCAACCATGTTTATAGTGGCTCAATTCGTAATAGCTAAGAGCAGGAATCAACCCAGAAGTCCATCACTAGAAGAATGGATAACTAAGATGTGGTATATCTACACAATGGAATTCTACACAGAAGTAAGAAAAGTCACATAGTGAAATTTGAAGAAAAATGGTTGAACCTGGAACAGATCATTCTCAATGAACTTACCCAATCACAGAAAGATAATCACCGCATTGTCTCAATAATCTACTGCACGTAACTTGAATCTACCCAAGATGCTGACATACCCAGCAAGCATCTTGAGACTGGCCAATAGGGTGGGTAATGATGGAGGGGAGGTCAAATGAGGGGGTGGGGGACACAAATCTAGACCCAAATGGCAATGGTACCATAAAATTCTACATCCTAAAAGGCAGACCAAATGATTGAACCTTCACCAGGCCCTTAGAGGGAACATCTGAGTCACAAGGCACTGGAGAGAGTACAATGAAGACTGACCTTAATCTCCTACAGCATATCTCCATCTCCCTCTCTCTCTCTCTCACTCTCTCTCTCTCTCTCTCTCTCTCTCTCTCTCTGTCTCTCTCTCTATTCTCTAACTCTTTTATATTAGTTATCTTTTTTTTTCCTTCTATTAGTAGGCACTGACCTGTAACTCCCAGTACCAACAGATGGCTATCATCCACAATGAGCTTTTGATCAGAGAGACCTACAAGGTTTCCTAAAAGAATGACAGATTTCTGTCTGAGTACTTGATGACCCACCAAAGGTTAGTGGTAAGACCCTACTGCTGAAGACTCCATATGTGTTTGACACATAACATGGAGTGACATGGCTGGAAGCTGGAAGAGTCAGTCCCCAGACAGTCAGCTTGTCTAGTGCCAGAAGGTGCTACATGGGCAACTGGGGGAAAATGACCAATATATGTCCAAGCAACTTATAGTCTAACCTACTTAGGAACAAATAACCTGTTGTGATGCTCACACAAGTGCAATAGTGGCACACAGCCATGGTGGGAAACCAACTGCTCTTGATTTGGCTAACTGATCCACTCAGTGGAACAGAACCCATAGCTGGAGCTGGGAAATATGTCAGAACCATATCCAAACATGAGCCTGCTCTCCATTATCCAGCTACCACCAATCATGGGCTACAAGTGGGCCTACACCTATTAAATTCTCTATAAAAAAAATAAGTGTTATCCCATTTATTTGGTGCTAACGTTACTCTCCGATGGAGAATCTGCTTCTCTTTTTCAGATATATGCAGATCATAAGGAGAGAACCAATCCATCGTACCTCAAATGGACCCCAGCTCAAACTAAGAATAATTTGCGAAATAAGCATGGGTGCTGTTTTCTTGGCGAACCTGGTTCCAGCACAAGGGTGAAGGAGATCAACACAGAGAACAACCAACTCCTACCAAATCAGATATCCAGAGACACTGAGGCTCTCAACACCTCATCACTGAAGCAGATTTAAAATGAACGCAACATGGCTCAGGGAAATTTTGCGTAAGAGGGGGCAGAAAGAATGTCAGAGCCACACGTTGGGTCATGATACACAGAGACATTTCCTCCTACCCATAACTGTGGTCTAACTCCACAATGCATGACCCTTATACCTCAACAAGGAGGGTCCACGGGGAGGGGGTAGGACATGGATGAGCCTAACAATGGTACCAACTTGACTGTATTCACTGAATACAAAATTAATTAATAAAAAAAGAAAAAAAATCATTAGATGAGATCAACAATAGATATGAAATGGCAGAAGAAAGAAGTCTTAGTAATCAATCTGAAGACCAGAGAAGGAAAAGATCAAAGAAAAATTAATGTAGCCTCAGATACCTGTGGGGGACCATTCAGTAAACAAATGTATGTGTAATGGGAGTTCTAGAAGAGAGAGATAAAAGGCCATTAAAAATATTTGGAGAAATCCTGCTGGAACTGAACTGAAAAACTCCTCCATGTAGACTAGATGATAAAAAAAAAAGCTAGAAAAAGCTATGGTGTATGCAGTTCAATGGGAGAAAGAGAAATTACCAGTGGTGGACACCACAAGTCTTAAATATGTCCAGCAAGGCCAAATGAGCCAATGGGTGCAATAGTGGCATGTCTGTTATGGGAGAAACCAACCAGTCTGTAGGCCTGCTTCAAGGGAGGGATACATTCCTGATACTGAAAACATACAACAAGGATAGTCATGAGCCCTAAGGATATAATGTCTACTGGTGTCTGGCTAAATGTGTATGCTATGTTCACCAAACTACCCAGTAAGCACCTCTCTTAATGCTCATAAACATATATTAATGCTACTCTCGTTTTCAATTACAGAAACTTCTCTTTTCAGATGGCAGTGACCTTGGGATGACTCAGAAGGTACCATGGTGCTGAGAAAAAGTGACAGAGGAGTGCTGACCACTGAAATATCTCTATCACACCTTTGTTTGCAATGGCTAGAGGCCCTGGCACTTCAGCCAAGCCCCAGTTGAAACCACAGAGGAACTGGGGAGATGAGCAAGAATGCAGTTTCCATGGTGAGCCTGACAATCAGCACCAGGATGAAGTAGACAGATGCTGAGGATACTCAACACCTACCAAGCAGAGATCCAGAGACTCTTAAGAGCTCATCACTGAAGTACACTTAAAATACACCCACCACAGCTCAGGGAATTTTGCAGAAGAGGGGGTGAAAAAATTGTAAGAGACACAGGTGGACATCATGCCCTCAGGCATTGCTCCCCCCAACAACTTTCTGCTGCTCCCACAATGTATATCACACAACTCCATGAGGAATACCTGCAGCACTGCTGAGGAGGGCCCCCAGAGGAATGGAGGCAGGGACAAGGGAAAGCATGGCACCAACCCATGATGTATCCATGCTAAGTATGTCCATAATAAATTTTAAAAAAATTAATTAAAAAATTGGGGCACTATGCCAGCCATGCTGAGTCAGAGTCTACAGGGGTGGTGAGAGGGAACGAAAAAACCACAAAATAAACTCTTTTACTAAAAAGTGAAGGTGTGTAAGAAATTATCAACCACATCAGAGAAACAGGAGAGATCCAGAATGTCTAGAGACCACAGAAGAAGGAAGAAATGGCTCCAGCAGCAGTGACACCAGCACTACCAGGCTTAGCATGAGCAGCAGGAAATGACAGGTGAAGGGATTTTCCATTCACACTAGCTTCCTTGCAAACACAAGAAACATGAAGGAGAGGACAGCAGGGACCAGCAGAGCAGCTCACAAGGAAGAGAATTGCAAGGACCAGCAGGAGAACTTCAGCCACCATCCATAGCCTCCCCTCCCTTCACCACCAACTCAAATGCCAGCAAGCACCAGTCACCTGGGGAAGGGAATTCGCCTACACAGCACCCGGCACAGGCTGTCAGAGCAGAGACCCACTGATCCAGCCAGCCTACCTGAGCCCACAGTACAGCAAAGAGGGACCCAAGTGGGTTCACAGCATAGCTGAGACCAAAGCCATCCTAAAAGGTGACTGGGTTTACATCAGGTCAGTACCCACCAAAAAGGCCTGGTATATAGGCTTGCATAAGAAGTGCTAATTGCACCCTCATGTCAGGGTAAATTATGTGTTAAATCTGGTGTATTTTCCACTCTTAAATAAGCTATATTTGGGGTTTGTCGTTAGTTGCTTCCTTATTTATAGTGCCTTTGTCTCCTCTTCTGTCGATCATTGGAGCAGGGTTTCACTTGGTCAAAGGTGACCTTAGAACCCTTTACAGACCAGAAATCTCAGCCTTCCAGTTGACAGAATTAAGGATGTGGGCAGTACATATTCTTAGGGACTTTCACTTTGTTAGAGAATCTGTTTGTCATAATACCTACTCTTGCATAAATACTCTGTGCTGGTTTTAATTGAATGTTTATACAGTTCAGTTAATTTTAGAATTTGCCTGTATTTTGTTCCACCTAGGCTACTAGAATACTTTCATTGCAGGCAAATCCATCACCAAGGATCACTTTTGTGGTTAGTCTGAGAGACTTAAGAGCCATGCCTAGCACCTTAAGTTCCTACCCTAAAGTTGTATAACATCAGATTGGTTGATGAATCTGATAATATTGTAGATAATTAGGAAACTCAAGCATTAAATTAATCCAAGATGCAAAAATCTCTACATTATAATACAAGAACCACACAAAAAAACAAGACAATATAAATCCACCAAAAATTATAAATCCATCAGAAATGACGTCCAGTGAGACTGATTTAGAGTAAATGCTTAAGAAAGATTTCAAAAGAATGTGTATAAATAAGCTCAAATAAATCAAAGAGGAAATCAAAAGAATCAAAGAAGACACATGAAATTAATTTAATGAAATAAGGAGGTCAATACAAGACATGAATGAGGAAATAGAAATAATAAAGAAAAACCAGTCAGAAATATTAGCAAAGAAAACCACAGTAAGTCAAATAACAAACTCTGTAGAAAATCTCACCAGTAGAATGGATGAAGAAGAGGACAGAAAATCTAAACTAGAAGACCAGGTGGTAGATCTAATACAGTCCAACAAACAGAAAGACAAACTAATGGAAAGGTATGAATGGGAATTTCAAGATATTCTGGAAACTACGAAATGATCAAACATAAGAATTCAGGGTATAGTAGAAAGAGATTTATTTCACTTCAAAGACATAACAGATATTTTCAACAAAATCATAGAAGAAAACTTCACCCACATTGGAAGAGAGATGCCAAATGCAGATATATGAAGCAACACCAAAGAACCAAAGAACACCAGACAAAATCTGGAAAGAACCTTTCCTTGCCCTTTTATAAACTACCAAACATGCAAACAAAAGAAAATATATTGAAAGCAGTTAGAGAGAAAAATCAAGTCACATACAAAGCCAAGCACATCAGGATCACAGCAGATTACTCAACACAAATTTTAAAAGCCAAAAGAGCTTGGAATGATGTATTCCAAGTTCTGAAAGATAACAACTGTCAACCAAGGTTACTTTATCTTGCAAAGCTATCCATTCAAAAAGATGGAGAAGTAAAGATATTCCATAACGAAAGCAGACTAAAGGAATATTTCAAGACAAAGCCAGCTCTACAGAAAATACTTGAAAAAGATCTCCCATCCTGAAGAAAAAGAAAAGCACACATATAAGGAACCTGGAAAAAGCCAAGCATACTCAAATACTAGTTAATGCAAGAGAGCAAAGGTAAATGATTACACTCTCTAATCAAAACCAGAGATAATCAAGATGGAAGAAAAAAAAACATGATCCAAGTAAATGCTGTATACAAGAGATATATTTTCACTTAAAAGGCACATGTATGTCTGAAGAAAAATGGAAAATATATATCACAGGAGAGAACCAAAACAGACTTACTAAAGTTGCTACACTCACAATGAAACACATTTTAGGACACACTAGAGGTAAAGAAGCATATTTTATGATGCTCAAAGAACAATCCATCAGAAAAATAAAGTTATAAAACAATTTTACTGCAAAATGCATGAAGCAAATACTAGCAGAAGTGAAAGAAAAAAACTAGTAGTTAATACAGTAACAGTGATAAATTTCCATATCCAAACTTTCAAGGGCAAAACTTTTGTTGTATATTCATTATACATTTTCTGAGTGTGGATGAGCTCCTGCTAGCTTCTCTTCATCCCATTAGCACACCAGTCCTATTGGATTAGGACCTGAACTCCTTGACTGTGTCAATTTTGTCATCCCTAATGGACCTGTCCCTAAACATAATTGCACTGAAAATATAAATCTTTAACATATAATTTGTGGGAAGACAGAAAAATTCTTATTGGATAAGAATTTAATGTAAGATGGGGTGGGGAAATGGTTTAGTGGCTAAGCCATTTGCCAGTGAAGCCTAAGGACCATGGTTCAAATCCCCAGAACCCACGTAAGCCAGATGCACAAGAGGGCACATGCGTCTGGAGTTCACTTACAGTGGCTGGAGGCTCTGGGGCACCCATTCTCTCTTTCTCTATATCTGCCTCTTTCCCTCTCTCTCTCTCTCTCAAATAAATGAATAAATAATACATTTATAAAAAATATGTTTTTTTAAAAAAATTTATGTAAGAGCAGGTGGAAAGATTATAAGAGCCATAGAGTGGGTCGGAATATTCTGAGTCACAGTCCCCACATACTACCCAGGGACTGACTAAGGCTTTCATGGCCCCATAGTGAATCCCATAACCCCACTGATGAGGGCCTCCAGGGTAATGGAAGCTGGGATGAGTAGATATAAGAAAATTAACTATTAAAACTAATATAAAAATTAATAATAAAAATAGTCAATATCATACACCAGAATAAAACAAAAAATTGATCATCCTGATACATACAGAAAAAATAACTTAAAAACAATCTAAACAACTTTGCTGACAAAATAAACTATCAAACAATAAACAGAAGAAATCTTTCACAGTGTGATTTTTAAATATATCTGCAAAAACCCAGAGCAATTGACCATCACAGTTAAAGGTGAAAGATAAATTTTTACTCCTAAGATAAGTAGTAAAACCAAGATCTTCACTCTCAACACTTCTAGTCAACAATATAATGGGTGCTCTAGCAAGAACAACTGGGCTATAATAAGAAATAAAAGGTACACATCAGATTGGAAAGGAAGACATAAAACTATGTGCAGAGGGTGTGATCTTGTCTATAGAAACCATACAAAGCACACATACACAATTATGAACAAGTCCACAAAGTTGCAACACATAAGATCAATATAAAAAATCAATTCTACTATTGTACTCTAAAAGATAGCAGTTCAAAATGAGTTTCAGGTGTCTCCATTTTGTTCCATTGGCTTGTATGTCAGTTTTCATGCCAAACTATAGCATTTCTTCAGATCTGTTACTCCTTTGGTGTTGTTCTTTATTGTCAGTATGGCTTTGCCTAGAGTGCCTTCATATAGATTCTGTAAAGCTTGTTTTGATAGGGATTGAATTGTATCTGTACATTGCTCTGGGTAGTATGGTCACTTTAACAGTACTGATTCTTTTAACCCATGAACACGGGAAGTCTTTCCAGTTTCTTTCTGTCTTCTTTATTTTCATTCATCATTTTTTCATTTTAGATATCATTCACTTCCTTAAATTCATTTCTAGGATTTTTCCATTTTTAAATTTAAAAACTTTATTTAAATAAATAGTACTTTTCACTGGGTGCAGATTGAACACAAAGATACAGGTGTATTCCAGTTCCAAGTGTGCCTAATTCCTAGAAGCGACACTCTTGCACCAGCAGTACATATCAATGCTTACAAACACATTTTTATTATTTTATTTTATTTATTATTATTATTTATATTTATTATTATTATTTTAATCTTTGAAATGGAAGAACCCCTCTATTGTGTTCTGTACTGTGCAATGGAATGTAATCACATATTAATTGCAGAAACAGAACAATTATGGAAAGCACATGGTCACGAAGACTTTATTTATTTTTTTATTAATTAGCTTTGTATTCAGCAAATACAGTCAGCTTGGCACCATTATTAGGCTCATCCATGAGGTACTCCCTCCCCTTGGCCCCTCCTTGTTGAGGTATATGTGTCATGCATTGCGGAGTTAGCCCACAGTTATGGGTAAGCTAAATGTCTCTGCATATCATGACCCAACATGTGGCTCTGACATTCTTTCCGCCACCTCTTCCGCAAAATTTCCCTGAGCCATGTTGGGTTCATTTTTGGTCTGCTTCAGTGATGAGGTGTTGGGGGCCTCTGGTCTCTGGCTCTCTGATTTGGTAGGAGTTGATTTTTCTCTGTGTTGATCTCCTTCACCCTTGTGCTGGTATCCGTTTCACCAGGAAAACAGCACCCTTGCTTGTTTCGCAATTTTTCTTGGTTTCAGCCAGGGCCCTTTTGAGGTATGATAGGGTAGTTCTCTCCTTAGGATCTACATCTATCTGAAAAAGAGAAGCAGCTCCTCCAACAGAGAGTAAGTTAGCACCAGGACAAATAAGATAACCCTTACCTTTTTTATAGATAATTTAACAGGTGTAGGCCCTCTTGTAGCCCACGATTGATGGTAGATTGATACTGCAGAGTGGGCTTATGTTTGGATATGGTTCTGACTTGTTTCCCAGCTCCAGCTATGGGTCCCATACCACTGAGGAGATCAGTTAGCCAAATTGGGAGAAGTTGGTTCCCCACCATGGCTGTGTGCCACTATTGCACTTGTGTGGGCATCACAACAAGTTATTTGCTGCTAAGTAGGTTAGAGCATGCGTTGCTTCGATGGATATTGGTCATTTTTCCCCAGTCGCCCATGTAGCACCTTCTGGCACTAGACGCGCTGACTGTCTGGGGACTGACTCTCTTCCAACTTCCAGCCATGCCATTCTAATTTGCATGTCAACCACATAAGGTGTCCTCAGCAGTAGGGTCTTATCACTAGCCTTTGGTGGGTCATCAAGTACTCTGACAGAAATCTGTCTGTCTTTTAGGAAACCTTGTAGGTCTCTCTGATCAAAAGCTCATTGTGGATGATAGCCCCATGCTGGTTCTGGGAGTTACAGGTCAGTGCCCCCTAAGAAAATGAGGAAAAAGATAACTAATACACAAGAGTTAGAGAGAAGAGAGAGGGGGGGGAGTGAGGGAGGGAAGATGTAGAAGATTAAGGTTAGTCTTCATCATACCCTCTCCAGTGCCTTGTGGTTCAGGTGTTCCCTGTAAGGGCCTGGTGAAGGTTCAGCCATTTGGTCTGCCTTTTAGGAAGTAGAATTTTCTAGTACCATTGCCCTTCCAGTCTAGATTTGTGTTTCCCACCCCCCGTTGCCCTCCCTTCCCTCCCCACCCATCCTAGTGGCTAGTGCATGAGATGCTTGCTGGGTATGTAAGGTATCTTGGGTAGATTCAGGTAGGTGCTGTAGATGAGTGAGACTATGTGGTGATTTCTTTTCTGTGATTGGGTAAGTTCACTGAGAATGATCTGTTCCAGTTTCAACCATTTTTCCTCAAATTTCATTGTGTCATCTTTTCTTACTGCTGTATAGAATTCCATTGTGTAGATATACCACATCTTAGTTATCCATTCTTCTAGTGATGGACATCTGGGTTGATTCCAGCTCTTAGCTATTACAAATTTAGCTGCTATAAACATAGTAGAGCAAATCTCTCTGGCCTGTGGTTTCAAGGTTTTATGGTTGATGCCCAGTAAGGGAATAACTGGGTGTGTTGGTAACTCTATATTCAGGTTGTTCAGGAGTCTCCATATTGCTTTCCAATGTGGTTGTACCATCATACATTCCCACCAACCATGGATGAGTGATCCTATTTCTTCACATCCTTCCAGAATTTATTTTCATCAGTTTTTTTGATGTTTGCTATCCTTTTTGGGGTAAGGTGGAATCTCATAGTTGTTTTAATTTGTATTTCCCTGATGATTAGGGATGATGAACATTTTCTTAAGTGTGTGTTTGCCATTTGTATTTCTTCCTCTGTGAACTGCCTGTTCAGCTCTTTGCCCCATTTTGTGAGTGGGGTGTTTGACTTCTTACTGTTTAGATTTTTGAGTTATTTGTAGATTCTAGAGATTAGGCCTCTATCAGTTGGATAACCTGCAAATATTTTCTCCCATTCTGTGGGTAGTCTATTGGCTTTGTTTATTGTATGCTTCTCTGTAAAGAAACTCGTCAGCTTCATGTGATCCCATTGGTTGAGTGACTGTTTAAGATTGTGAGCTACTGGGGTTTTGTTCAGGAAGTCTTTTTCCATTCCTATATTATGGAAAGTTCCTCCTACATTTTCTTCCAGTAGTAGCCTATTTTGTGGTCTAATAGTGAGGTCTTTGATCCATTTGGACTTCAGTGAAGTTCATGGTGAAATGTGTGGAACAAGTTTCAGTTTCCTGCATATGGTTATCCAGTTTGTCCAGCAACACTTGTTGAAGATGCTTTCTTTTTTCCAGCCTATATTGTTTGGGCCTTTGTTGAATATCAAGTAGCTATAGTTGCTTGACTGAAGGTCTGGGTCCTCAAGTCTATTCCATTGGTCTATGCTCCTGTTTTTATGCCAGTATCATGCTGTTTTTATTACTATGGCTTTGTAATATAGCTTTAGATCAGGTATGGTGATTCCTCCAGAGGTATATCTTTTGCTGAGGATATGTTTGGATATTCAAGGCCTTCTGCCTTTTGATATGAAATTGAGATCATTTTTTCTATCTCTGTGAAGAACACTGTTGGGATTTTAATTGGGATTGCATTAAATCTGTATATTGCCTTTGGTAGGATTTCCACCTTTACAATGTTGATTCTACCTATACAGGATCATGGGAGGTCTTTCCATTTTCTCAAGTCCTCCTCAATCTCTTTTTTGAGAGTTTTTATGTTTTTGTTGTATAGATCTTTTACTTACTTGGTTAACACTATTCCAAGGTATTTTATTTTTTTGTTGCTATTGAAAATGGTACTATGTCCCTTATTTCTTTCTCTGTATTTTTGTCATTTGCATATAGAAAGGCTACTGATTTTTCTGCATTGATTTTGTATCCTGCTACTGTGCTATAGGAGTTAGTCACCTTCAGGAGTTTGGGGATGGAGTCTCTCAGGTCTCTTACATATACAATCATGTCATCAGCAAATAGAGCTAACTTAACTTCTTCCTTTCCAAATTGTATCCCTTTTATTTCCTTCTCCTGTCTTATTGCTTGAGATACGACTTCCAGTACTATATTGAAAAGCAGAGGTGAGAGTGGACAACCCTGTCTTGTTCGTGATCTTAATGGGAATTCCTCCAGTCTCTCTCCATTAAGTATTATTTGGGCCTTCGGAGCTTCGTATATTGCCTTTATTAGGTTAAGATATGAACCAACCATGCCAATTCTCTCCAATGTTTTGAACATGAAGTGATGTTGAATCTTGTCAAAGGCCTTTTCTGCATCTATCGAAGTAATCATATGGTTTTTATGTTTAACCTTGCTTATGTGGTGTATTACATTGACAGATTTCCATATGTTGAACTACCCCTGTGTTCCTGGGATGAATCCTGCTTGGTTAAGTTGGATAATGCTTTTCATGTGTTGCTGGATTAGGTTTGTGAGGATATTGTTCACGATATTTGTGTCTAAGTTCATCAGAGAAATAGGCTGGTAGTTTTCTTTTCTTGTGGCGTCTTTGCCTGGTTTTGGAATTAGGGTGATACTAGCTTCATAAAAGGAGTTGGGTAGCTTTCCCTGTTCTCCAACTGTGTGGCACAGTTTGAGGAAGAGTGGTTTGAATTCTTCAATGAAGGTTTGAAATAATTCAGCTGAGAAGCCATCTGGTCCTGGACTCTTCCTTTTGGGGAGGTTTTTTAATACTTTTGCAATCTCCATGGATTTCATGGGTTCATTGAGGGGATTAATCTGCTCTGAGTTTAGCTGTGATAGATGGTATGCATCCAGTTTTGTGTAGTAGAGGTTTTTGAAATAAGCCCTGATGATTCTCCCAATTTCACTTATGTCTGTTGTGATCTCTCCTATTTCATTTTGAATTTTGTTAATTTGAAGGTTCCCTTTTTTTTTTTTTTTTTTTTTTTTGCTTGATCAAATTGGCCAGAGGTTTGTCAATCTTGCTTATTTTTTCAAAGAACCAGCTCTTTGTTTTGTCAATTGTCTTAATTGTTTCCTTGGTTTCCAGCTCATTAAATTCTGCTCTGATTTTAATTATTTCTTTCCTTCTGGAGCTCTTTGGGTTGGATTTTTCTTGCTTTTCCAGGGCCTTTAGGTGGATAGTTAGGTTATTGATTTGCAGTCTCTCAGTCTTTTTTATGAAGGCATTGAGTGCTATGAATTTTCCCCTGAGGACTGCCTTCATTGTATGCCATAAGTTTTGCTTTGATGTGTTCTCATTGTCCTTCAATTCTAGAAATTTTGCAATTTCATTTTTTATTTCATCCATTATCTATTTATTGTTTAAAAGTGTGCTGTTCAGTTTCCAGGTGCCGTTGGGATTCTTGGTGGGTCTTATGTTGTTGATTTCTAGTAATATAGCGTTGTGATCTGATATCATGCAGGGAATTATGTCAGTCTTCCTAAATATGTGGAGGCAGTCTTTTTGACACAGTATATGGTCTATTTTAGAGAATGTTCCATGGGCTGCTGAGAAGAATGTGTAGTCTGTGGATTTGGGATGGAAAGTTCTGTGGATGTCCATTAGGTCTAAGTGATCTATGGTTTTGTCGAGCTCTCTTACTTCCCTGCTGAGTTTCTGTTTGGATGATCTATTACTGATAATGGTGTATTGACGTCCACAGCTATGATGATGTTGCTGGTTATTTCTCTTTTATTGTCAAGTAGGTTTTGTTTTATGAACTCTGGTGCCCCTGTGTTTGGTGCATACAGATTTATGATCTTCTTGATGGATCGTTCCCTTGATAAGTAGGAATTGGCCTTCTTTGTCTTTTTTGATTATTTTTGGCTTGAAGTCTATTTTATCTTATAATAATATAGCTACGCCTGCTTGTTTCTTATTCCCATTTGCTTGGAATATTGTTTTCCACCATTTCACCCTGAGGAGATGTCTGTCTTTAGTGGTGAGGTGGGTTTCTTGAAGGCAGTAGATTGAGGGGTCTAATTTTTTGATGCATCCTGTTAGCTTGTGTCTCTTGATGGGTGAATTAAGGTCATTAATATTTAGGGTAATGACTGTGAGATTTGATTTGATCTCTGCCATTTTGTGATGGTATATATGGGTTGGTGTTTTCATGGACTTTGAAGGTTTTTGTGCCTAATCTGAGTTTAGTTATTGTGATCTGCTTCTTATAGGCATTTGAGTTTGGTTATTTGTTTCTTCTCTGTGGAGAATTTCCTGAAATACTCTCTGTAGGTTTGGTTTTGTGTTCATATAATTGTAACGCTGAGTTTTGTCATGGAAAGTTTTTCTTTCACCATCTATTATGGGGGATACTTTTGCTGGGTAGAGTAGTTTGGGTTGGAATCCATAGGTTCTTAGACTTTGCAGTGTTTCATTCCAGGCCCTTCTAGCTTTCAGGGTTTCCATTGAGAAGTCTGAAGTAATTCTGATGGGGTTACCTTTGAAAGTGGTGTGCTGTTTTTCCCTAGCTGCTTTTAGGATTTTCTCTTTGGTGTCAATGTTTAGAGTCTTAATGACAATATGTCTTGGAGAGTTTCTCCTTTGTTCCAGTCTGTCTGGAGTTCTGTTGGCTTCTTGTATCTTGACGGGCCTTTCTTTTAAGAGACTGGGGAAGTTTTCTTCAATTATTTTGTTAAGTAAGTTCTCCATGCCTTTGGTCTGAATTTCTTCTCCTTCTGGTATTCCAATCATCCTGATATGAGGATGTTTAAGTGTATCCCACAATTCCCTCATGTTCTGTTCACAGGAACTTTTGAACTTACTGAAGTTTTTGAACTCTCAACTGCCATGCAAGCTCAGACTGTGTCTGTCGCTTGCGCCAGCCTAGGTGCCATCCCCTACCTCTCTGCTGCACCAGCCATCTGCCATTGTCCTGTCGTGGGGGACCACAGACTGCTTCCAGATTCCAGTGTTCCCATGCCAGAGTTTGGGCTGCTTCAGTGTTTGTTGCCTCAGTGTCCCTCCTAGCTTGAACACAGGAAGCTTTGGCACATTACTGCTTGAGAGAGCAGGTAACTTTGGCACCCCAGCCAGGCAGTAGATCAGGCTGCTTTGGCAAGTGAGAGCCAAAGCCCAGGCTGCTTGGCAACTGCCCCAGGCTGCCTCAGATTCCCATTGTGCTTGAGCCCAGGCTGATCCACCCACCTACATGCCCATACACTGTCATAGGCAGACCAGGGCACAAAAGAAATAACATGAAAATTCAAATGCAAGAAAATCCAGTTAGATCACCCAGTCCTACAATGATCATATCTAATCAAAACATAGAAGAGTCATTAGGATCAGAACACCAAAATGAAACTATGAGCAATGCAACCCTGACCAAGCTACTGATAGAACTTGCAGAAAAGCAACAAAGGACCGATAATTGTGTAGATGCTGCCATCACTAAACTAGACCTAATAGATAAGAAAATGGAAGGAGTTCAAAGAGAGTTAAGAGATTTGAGGGAGAGAGTGAAAAGAAAGAACACCTCAAAAATCAGCTGGCCATGCTAAATGAAGACATAAAGAAATGCAAGGATGAACTCCAAGAATCATCAAGAAAATCAGAAAATGATGTGAAAAGGGAGCTTGACAGAGGGATGGAAATTATACATAGAAAAGTGGTAGAAAATGCAAACTTAATTGAACAAGTCCAAAACTCTCTAGAAGCTCTCAAGAATAGAGTCAGCCATGTGGAGGATAGAAATTCGGACCTGGAATATGCAGAGACTTTAAAGAAGGAAAATCAGAAGAGTATAAACCATGACAGGTGATGTATCTGTGGGTCCAGGATGTTTGAGAGCAGTGGCTACAAGTGGTAATAAAGAATATTTGCTCTCCACATGCCAATAAAACCAAAGGCCAATGAATAAAAATGACCTTTGTCGATTCTATGGCCAAGCCACCACACGATATCTGGCAGACACAGGAGACTTTGGAACCAGAGAAGCAGCTGTCCTTGGAAAGGTTATAACTAAGCCGTCCCCATACACTGCCAGCAGCAGCAACAGGTTTGACTCCAGCCCTGAGGAGCTGTCCTATGACATCCGCAGCATCAGCAGCACTAATGGGCAGCAGCACTGTTTCTGTTGATGCAAGAAAAACAGCTGTGAAGAAAACTGCCCTATGATGGCCAAGACAACACATTCAAAAACAGATTCTCTGGATTATAGAGGGAAGACTTGCATTGGAGATGGAATTTGCAGACAGTCATACAAATATAATGGGATCTGGGGAAGAGATTCCAGAGACTGGAATTTCTAGCTTTGTGGAACCTTATGGTCTGTGAATTTGGCATAGCTGTGGGTGTCTCCCCTGCATGCCAGGGCCATGCTCCTGCCTGAAGTACAATTCAGTTTTCTGAAGACAATATAAAATCTTAGCCTCACTCAGAATTTAAGGTCAATTATAAATTTGCCATTAATTAGCATCATTGTAAACTTATCAGACAGAGTTTTAATACATTGTGATGGTTACATTCTATTGTCAAGTTTCAGATTAGGATCTGGTAAGAGACACACCTGTATCTGTGAGGGTGTGATTGATGGACAGAGAAAGACCTTCCACCAGAATGGTCTGTCCTTCTGGTGGCAGACAATATATAAAGAAGCTCCGGGAGA
This sequence comes from Dipus sagitta, assembly GCA_036346955.1. NCBI lineage: Eukaryota > Metazoa > Chordata > Mammalia > Rodentia > Dipodidae > Dipus > Dipus sagitta. The sequence goes on from CM070775.1 coordinate 62,541,791, forward strand.
ATGTGGGGCATTTTGCCTGGCTGCCCATGTTACTTGCTAGTGTGTGCATCCACCCTGTTGCTGTAATCCTTTGTAGACATCAACCTTCCAATACAGACTAAAGACAGCAGTTCTCCAGGAATCCTCCAGGCCTTCAATGTCAGTTCAGAACTGCTGAAGGCATCCAGCTACCAGGTTTTCCAACTCCCCTGCTTACAGACAGCCATTGTTGGACTGCCCAGCCCATATGCTATAAACCCATTTTATAAATCCCCTTTATAATATATATTAATTCTGTGGGTTCTGTTACTCTAGAGAACCCTGATGAATACATAAATACTGGACCTACAGTATACTTATAATGAGCAAAATAAAATGAAAATCAAAAAGGTAATATGATGTCACTTCACAACCACTAGGATTGCTATATATATATGAGAATAACAATGTCAATGAGGTTGTAAAAGAGCTATGGCTTTCATTCCTTGCTGGTGAGACTGTAAAATGGTGAAGATGCTACAGAAACAATTTGATCATTTCTCAAAAGATTATTCATAGTGATTATATGATTCAGTAATGAACGTATATGTCCACACAACAACATGTAAATATTCATGCCATCTTTGCTTGTAATACCTCAAAAATAGAAACAACACAAATCTCCACCAACTGATAAACAGTTAAACAAAATGTGACATAAATGAACAATGAAATATTGACTACAAAGACAATGAAATATTAGTACATATTATTACATGGAAGAGCCTTAAAAATGCATTAAGTGGGCTTAGCAGTTAAAGCTCTTATTTGCAAACCTAGTGGCCTCGGTTTAATTCCCTAGCACCCACATAAAGCCAGATGCACAGAGTGACACATGAGTCTGGAGTTTGTTCGCAGAAGCTAGTGGCCCCCAGGATGCCCATTAATTATTTCCCTGTCTCTCTCTCCTTCTATCTCCTTACAGATAAATACAAAAAAAAATTTTTAATATGTTAAATATGGCTGGAGAGATGGCTTAGTGGTTAAACGCTTGCTGGTGAAGCCTAAGGACCCCAGTTCAAGGCTCAATTCCCAGGACCCACGTTAGCCAGATGCACAAGGGGGCACATGCATCTGGAGTTCGTTTACAGAGGCTGGAAGCTCTGGAGTGCCCATTCTCTCTCTCTCTCCCTCCCTCCTTCTCTCTGTCACTCTCAAATAAATAAATAAATAAATAAGAATATGTTAAATAGAAACCTAAGCTTACAAAATCTGATATCACTTGTATTAAATGTCTAAAACAAGTAAATGTCATGGATGAAAAGAAATAAATCTGAAAAAGACTCAACGAAGAATGGAAAATAACCATTAGGGATTATTTTTTACATGACGAAATGTTCTACAATTTTAAGTAGTGGTCATAGGTGTACAGATCTGTAGATACACTAAAACTATTATACCAAACAGTCTAAAATACATTTTAGGGTATAAAAATTACATCTCAAAGAAGGATCTATCTTTAAAAATTTTAAGAAAAACATTACATTGTTAGTTCTCCTAAACTGGAAACAACATAAATATATATCCACACAAAGTGAAATTGATGAGAGGTATATAATTCAGTGAGAAAAATTAAACTCCAAATGCATCATGAAAATGACTCTCATACTATGAGTAGCAGAAACCATGAAAAAGTACAATAATGGGCAGCCAGATGTTGTTGACAAGTATGGGCACAAGAGAAGCTTCTATAAAAATGGCCATGTTCTGTTCTTTTATCTTGGTTCTGGGAGCTTGATTACATGAATGTTTTCACTTAAGAAAATTTTAAGCTATGTGATTAACACACTTTCATGTACATATTTTTTTAACTTTTAAAAAAATATTTTTTTCTTTTCTTTTTTTCTTTATTAGTTAGTTTTGTATTCAGCAAATACAGTCAGTTTGGTACCATTATTAGGCCCATCCGTGACCTAACCCCTCCCCTTGGTCCCTCCTTGTTGAGGTATATGGGTCATGCATTGTGGAGTTAGCCCACAGTTATGGGTAAGATAAATGTCTCTGCATATCATGACCCAACATGTGGCTTTGACATTCTTTCCACCACCTCTTCTGCAAAATTTCCCTGAGCCATGTTGGGTTCATTTTTGGTCTGCTTCAGTGATGAGGTGCTAGGGCCCTCTGATGCTCTGGCTCTCCTATTTGGTAGGAGTTGACTTTCCTCTGTGTTGATCTCCTTCCCCCTTGTGCTGGTATTTGGTTCATCAGGAAAACAGCACCCTTGCTTGTTTTGCCAATTTTTCTTAGTTTCAGCGGGGGCCCTTTGGAGGTATGATGGAGTGCCTCTCTCCTTAGGATCTACATATATCTGAAAAAGAGAAGCAGATAATCCAACGGAGAGTAAGTCAGCATCAGGACAAATGAGATAACCCTTTTTTTTTTTGTAGAGAATTTAATAGGTGTCGGCCCTCTTGTAGCCTATGATTGACGGTAGCTTGATATTGGAGAGTGGGCTTATGCTTGGATATGGTTCTGACTTGTTTCCTAGCTCCAGCTATGGGTCCCATACCAGTGAGGGGATCAGTTAGCCGAATTGAGAGCAGTTGGTTCCCCACCATGGCTGTGTGCTACCACTGCACTTGTGTGGGCATCACAACAAGTTATTTGCTGCTAAGTAGGTTAGACCATGCGTTGCTTTGACAGATATTGGTCATTTTTCCCCAGTCGCCCATGTAGCACCTTCTGGCACTAGACGCGCTGACTGTCTGGGGACTGACTCTCTTCCAACTTCCAGCCATGCCATTCTAATTTGCATGTCAATCACATAAGGTGTCTTCAGCAGTAGGGTCTTACCACTAGCCTTTGGTGGGTCATCAAGTACTCTGACAGAAATCTGTCTGTCTTTTAGGAAACCTTGTAGGTCTCTCTGATCAAAGGCTCATTGTGGAGGATAGCCCCATGCTGGTTCTGGGAGTTACAGGTCAGTGCCCCCTAAGAAAATGAGGAAAAAGATAACTAATATACAAGAGTTAGAGATCAGAGAGAGAGAGAGGGAGAGGGGAAGTGAGGGAGGGAAGATGTAGAAGATTAAGATTAGTCTTGATCCTACCCTCTCCAGTGTCTTGTGGTTCAGGTGTTCCCTCTAAGGGCCTGGTGAAGGATCAGCCATTTGGTCTGTCTTTTAGGAAGTAGAATTTTATGGTACCATTGCCATTTGGGTCTAGATTTGTGTTTCCCACCCCTTGGATGCTCTCCCCTCCCTCCCCTTCCAACCTAGTTTCCAGTCCACAAGATGTTTGCTGGGTATGTAAGGTATCTTCGATAGATTCTGGTTAGGTGCTGTAGAAGAGTGAGACTATGTGGCGATTTTTTTTCTGTGATTGGGTAAGTTCACTGAGAATGATCTGTTCCAAGTTCAACCATTTTTCCTCAAATTTCGTTCTGTCATTTTTTCTTACTGCTGTATTGAAATCCGTTGTGTAGATATTCCATATCTTAATTATCCATTCTTCTAGTGATGGACTTCTGGGTTGATTCCAGCACTTAGCTATTACAAGTTGAGCCACTATAACATGGTTGAGCAAATCTCTCTAGCCTGTGGTTTGAAGGTTTTAGGGTAGATGCCCAGTAAGGGAGTAACTGGGTCTGTTGGTATCTCTATGGAGACTTCTGAAAAAGCTGACTACAGAGATACCATCATGTATATATTTTATTTTGATAAATACATCTCAAAAAATAGTATTCCTCTACTGTACTATTTTCTGAAGAAACCAACCAGAAATTGTAACAAAAGGAACAAGATACCAGTACAAAATTATGTGCAATAGTTTGCCTATTTTGTAGCTCATTGCTTCTAAATGGGGACAATTTTGCTCTTCAGAAGGCACTTGGCAGCATCTGGACACATATGATCAGTTTGCTACTTTCATCTACTGGGTATAAGCCAGCAATCCTGATAAGTAATTTGCAGTTACTAGGCAGCTGATAGCATTATTGGATCTACAACATAAGAGTGTCAGAGATGAGCTCTAGCTCTTCTAATGGCTATAAACCCAGGAAGAATAACCATCTGTTTCACTTATTACTTTCTACCTAGAACCCAGCAGAGTACCTGGCACTAAATGGTTCTTGATAAAATGTTGTTACACTAGTAAATAAATCTCTATCTCTTCTATCTTTATATAGAGACACTAATGTGATTATAAACATCTCATATATACATACAGGCTAAGCACAGAAACACAACTTTTATCTTGCCCCTTATACTTTTGTTGTGGTTATTGTTCTTCTTCTTTACGTTTGGGCCTATATATACTATATGTTTTGGGAGGACTTCCTTAGGAACACCAACAGATTTTAGGAGGTGGCCCATGGAAAACAAAGCATGAAGCAGAGCAGTCTGACTTACATGTAACCTAAGATGAAGCAAAATGATAGAGACTTTAGGATTGCATGCTTCTGTACAGCTACCAAAACAACGTTCAAAGAGAAATTTGGTGCCAAATCCTGAGACCAAATTATAAAATATTATATAAAAGTAGTGAATTCTATACTTCATATAGTATATAAAGATAAATACATGATAATGACTACATAACTGATAGATAAATGATAAATACATAAAGCTCAATCTATAACATAATATTCTGTGAGTGTTTTTTTTTTACTTTTTTCTTTTCTTTTTTTCTTTATTAGTTAGTTTTATATTCAGCAAATACAGTCAGTTTGGTACCATTATTAGGCTCATCCGTGACCTACCCCCTCCCCTTGGCCCCTCCTTGTTGAGGTATATAGGTCATGCATTATGGGGTTAGCCCACAGTTATGGGTAAGCTAAATGTCTCTGCATATCATGACCCAACATGTGGCTCTGACATTCTTTCCACCACCTCTTCTGCAAAATTTCCCTGAGCCATGTTGGGATCATTTTTGGTCTGCTTCAGTGATGAGGTGCTGGGGGCCTCTGAGGCTCTGGCTCTCTGATTTGGTAGGAGTTGATTTTCCTCTGTGTTGATCTCCTTCCCCCTTGTGCTGGTATTTGGTTCATCAGGAAAACAGCACCCTTGTTTGTTTCGCCAATTTTTCTTAGTTTCAGTGGGGGCCCTTTGGAGGTATGATGGGGTGGCTCTCTCCTTAGGGTCTACATCTATCTGGAAAAGAGAAGCAGATTCTCCAATGGAGAGTAAGTTAGCACCAGGACAAATGAGATAACCCTTACATTTTTACAGAGAATTTAACAGGTGTAGGCCCTCTTGTAGCCCATGATTGATGGTAGCTTGATATTGGTGAGTGGGCTTATATTTGGAGGGTAGGATCAAGACTAACCTTAATCTTCTACATCTTCCCTCCCTCCCTCTCCCTCTCTCTGTCTCTTCTCTCTAACTCTTGTATATTAGTTATCTTTTTCCTCATTTTCTTAGTGGGCAGTGACCTGTAACTCCCAGTACCAGCATGGGGCTATCAACCACAATGAGCTTTTGATCAGAGAGACCTACAAGGTTTCCTAAAAGATAGACAGATCTGTCAGAGTACTTGATGACCCACCAAAGGTTAGTGGTAAGACCCTACTGCTGAAGACACTTTATGTGGTTGACATGCAAAATAGAATGGCATGGACAGTTCCGGCCAAGATGGTGACCACCTAGATGTGCTGCAAATCCCGGGGATAGAAAGGCAAGAAATTAAGGGTACATAGTGGCTTTTAGGGGAGAGAAATCTGGGAGGGTACAGAGGTGGGGGAACAGGGAATCGCCAATCCCCTCGCGGGTGGGTAGAAACCCCTCACCCCAAATAACCTCTGTGTTCACAGCACCTCCGCTGCCACCGCCGCTGCAGCGCCAGCCGCCACTGCTGCCACCAAGCACCAATTGTTCCCTGCATGCGGAAGGTTAGATTGCTCCTCACTCTCGTCCACAAGCCCACTTACTGAGTGAGCCGAGTCCCACAGCAGGTGCCACGCAAGCTAAGACTGTGTCTCTTGCTTGCGCCAGCTCAGGTGCCATCCCCTACCTGGCTGCCGCGCCAGCCATCCGCCATTGTCCTGTGGCGGGGAAGCGCAGACTGCTTCCGGTTCCCAGCGTTCCCAGCCAGAGTTTGGGCGGCTTCAGTGCTTGGTGTCTCAGTGTCACTCCTAGCTCAAACACAGGCAGCTTTGGCACATTACCACTTGAGAACTCAGGCAACTTCAGTGCCCCTGCCAGGCAGTATATAGGCGGCTTTGGCAAGTGAGATTGTTCCCTCCGTGTGGAAGCTTAGACTGCTAAGCACTCTCGTCCACTCGCCCACTTACTGAGCAAGCCCAGTCCAACAGCAGGTGCCATGCAAGCTCAGACTAGTCTCTCGCTTCGGCCAGCTCAGGTGCCATCCCCTACCTGTCTGCCGCACTGCCGTCTGCCATTGTCTTGTGGCGGGGGAGTGCAGACAGTTTCCGGTTCCCACTGGGGCAAGCCAGAGTTCGGGCGGCTTCAGTGCTTGGTGCCTCAGTGCCACTCCTAGCTTGAACGCAGGCAGATTTGCACATTACCGCTTGAGAACTCAGGCAACTTTGGTGCCCCAGCCAGGCAGTAGACAGGTGGCTTTGGCAAGTGAAAGCCAAAGCCCAGGCTTCTTGGCAACTCCCCCAGGCTGCATAAGATTCCCATTGTTCTTGAGCCCAGGCTGATATGCCCACCTACCTGCCCATACACTGTCATGGGCAGAACACAGTGCAAAAGAAACAACATGAAAAATCAAATGCAAGAAAATCCAGTTAGATCACACAGTCCCACAATGAATACATCTAACCAAAACATAGAAGAACCAATAGGACCAGAACACCAAATTGAAGCTATAAGCAATGCAACCCTGACCAACCTAATGGTAGATCTTGCAGGAAAGCAACAAAGGGCCGACAATCGTGTGGATGCTGCCATCACTAAACTGGAAGTAATAGATAACAAATTGGAAGGATTTCAAAGAGAGTTAAGAGATTTGAGGGAGAGTGAAAAAAAAGAAGACCTTAAAAATCAGCTGGCCATGCTAAATGAAGACATAAAGAAATGCAAGGATGAACTCCAAGAATCATCAAGAAAATCAGAAAATGATGTGAAAAGGGAGCTTGACAGAGGGATGCAAATTATACATAGAAAAGTAATAGAAAATGCAAACTTAATTGAACAAGACCAAAACTCGCTAGAAGCTGTCAAGAATAGAGTCAGCCAAGTGGAGGATAGAAACTCTGATCTGGAAGAAAAGATGGAAGAAACAGTTAGAGAGTTCAAAAATTTCAGTAAGTTCAAAAGTTCCTGTGAAGAGAACATGAGGGAATTGTGGGATACACTTAAACGTCCTAATATCAGGATCACTGGAATACCAGAAGGAGAAGAAACTCAGACCAAAGGCATGGAGAACTTATTTAACAAAATAATTGAAGAAAACTTCCCCAGTCTCTTAAAAGAAAGGCCCATCAAGATACAAGATGCCAACAGAACTCCAAACAGACTGGACCAAAGGAGAAACTCTCCAAGACACATTGTCATTAAGACTCTAAACACTGACTCCAAAGAGGAAATCCTAAAAGCAGCTAGGGAAAAACAGCACACCACCTTCAAAGGTAACCCCATCAGAATTACTTCAGACTTCTTAATGGAAACCCTGAAAGCTAGAAGGGCCTGGAATGAAACACTGCAAAGTCTAAGAACCTATGGCTTCCAACCCAAACTACTCTACCCAGCAAAAGTATCCCTCATAATAGATGGTGAAAGAAAAATATTCCACGACAAAACTCAGCTTTACAATTATATGAACACAAAACCAAACCTACAGAGAGTATTTCAGGAAATTCTCCACAGAGAACAAAAAAATAATCAAACACAATTGCCTACAAGAAGCAGATCACAACAACCAAACTCAGAGTAGGCACAAAAAACTTCAAAGTCCATGAAAACACCAACCCACATTTACCATCACAATATGGCAGGGATCAAATCAAATCTCACAGTCATTACCCTAAATATTAATGACCTTAATTCACCCATCAAGAGACACAAGCTAACAGGATGGATCAAAAAATTAGACCCCTCAATCTGTTGCCTTCAAGAAACCCACCTCACCATTAAAGACAGACATCTCCTCAGGGTGAAAGGGTGGAAAACAGTATTCCAAGCAAATGGGAATAAGAAACAAGCAGGTGTAGCTATATTAATATCAGATAAAATAGACTTCAAACCAAAAATAATAAAAAAAAGACAAAGAAGGCCACTTCCTACTTATCAAGGGAATAATCCATCAAGAGGATATTACAATCATAAATCTGTATGCACCAAACACAGGGGCACCAGAGTTCATAAAACAAAACCTACTTGACAATAAAACAGAAATAACCACAAACACCATCATAGCTGGGGACTTCAATACACCATTATCAGTAATAGACAGATCATCCAAACAGAAATTCAACAGGGAAGTAAGAGAGCTCAACAAAACCACAGATCATTTAGACCTAATGGACATCTACAGAACCTTCCATCCCAAATCCACAGACTGCACATTCTTCTCAGCAGCCCATGTAACATTCTCTAAAATAGACCATATACTGGGTCACAAAGACTGCCTCCACATATTTAGGAAGATTGACATAATTCCCTGCATGATATCAGATCACAATGCCATATTGCTAGAAATCAACAAAAAAAGACCCACCAAGAATCCCAACGGCACCTGGAAACTGAACAGCACACTTTTAAACAATAAATGGATAGTGGATGAAATAAAGAATGAAATTGCAAAATTTCTGGAATTGAACGACAATGAGAACACATCGTACCAAAATTTATGGGACACAATGAAGGCGGTCCTCTGGGGAAAATTCATAGCACTCAATGCCTACATAAAAAAGACACAAAGGTCCCAAATCAATGACCTAACCATCCACCTAAAGGCACTGGAAAAACAAGAAAAATCTAACCCAAAGAGCTCCAGAAGGAAAGAACTAATTAAAATCAGAACAGAAATCAATGAACTGGAAACGAAGGAAACAATTAAGACAATTGACAAAACAAAGAGCTGGGTCTTTGAAAAAATAAACAAGATTGACAAACCCTGGCCAATCTGATCTAGCAAAAAAAGGAGAAGCTTCAAATTAACAAAATTCAAAATGAAAAAGGAGAGATCACAACAGACATAAGTGAAATTGGGAGAATCATCAGGACTTATTTCAAAAACCTCTAGTCCACAAAATTGGATAATGGGGAGGAGATAGATAAATTCTTGGATGCATACCATCTACCAAAGCTAAACACAGAGCAGATTAAACATCTCAATCAACCCATCACACTAATAGAGATTGAAGAAGTAATAAAAAACCTCCCAAAAAAGAAGAGTCCAGGACCAGATGGCTTCTCAGCTGAATTCTATCAAACCATCATGGAAGAACTCAAACCAATCTTCCTCAAACTGTGCCACACAATTGGTGAACAGGGAAAGCTACCCAACTCCTTTTATGAAGCTAGCATCACCCTAATTCCAAAACCAGGCAGAGATGCCACAAGAAAAGAAAACTACCGGCCTATTTCCCTGATGAATTTAGATGCAAAGATCCTAAACAAAATCAAAAACATCAAAAGCATTATCCACCTTGACCAAGTGGGATTCATCCCAGGAACACAGGGGTGGTTCAACATACGGAAATCTGTCAATGTAATACACCACATAAACAAGGTTAAACATAAAAACCACATGATCATTTCAATAGATGCAGAAAAGGCCTTTGACAAGATTCAACATCACCTCATGTAAAAAACATTGGAGAGAATTGGCATGGTTGGTTCATATCTCAACCTAATAAAGGCAATATACGAAGCTCTGAAGGCCCAAATAATACTTAATGGAGAGAGACTGGAGGAATTCCCATTAAGATCAGGAACAAGACAGGGTTGTCCACTCTCACCTCTGCTTTTCAATATAGTACTGGAAGTCCTAGCTCAAGCAATAAGACAGGAGAAGGAAATAAAAGGGATACAATTTGGAAAGGAAGAAGTTAAGTTAGCTGTATTCGCTGATGACATGATTATATACGTAAGAGACCCAAGAGACTCCATCCCAAAACTCCTGAAGGTGAATAACTCCTATAGCAAAGTAGCAGGATACAAAAATCAATGCCCAAAAATCAATAGCCTTCCTTTATGCAAAGGACAAAGATACAGAGAAAGAAACAAGGGACATAGTCCCATTTTCAATTGCAACAAAAAAAAATAAAATACCTTGGAATTACATTAACCAAGGAAGTGAAAGATCTATACAATGAAAACAAAAACAAAAACAAAAAAAAAACACTCAAAAAAGAAATTGAGGTGGACTTGAGAAAATGGAAAGACCTCCCATGTTCCTGGATAGGCAGAATTAACATTGTGAAGATGACAATCCTACCAAAGGCAATATACAGATTTAATGCAATTCCAATTAAAATCCCTACAGTGTTCTTAACAGAGATAGAAAAAATGAACTCAAATTTCATATGGAAAGGCAGAAGGCCTCGCATTTCCAAACATATCCTCAGCAAAAGAAATACCTCTGGAGGCATCACCATACCTGATCTAAAGCTATATTACAACGCCATAGTAATAAAAACAGCATGGTACTGGCATAAAAACAGGACTATAGATCAATGGAATAGACTTGAGGACCCGGACTTTGGGTCAAGCAACTATAGCTACTTGATATTCGATAAAGGCCCAAACAATATAGGCTGGAAAAAAGACAGCATCTTCAATAAATGGTGCTGGACAAACTGGATAGCCATATGCAGGAAACTGAAACTTCATCCACACATTTCACCATGCACTACACTCAAGTCCAAATGGATCAAAGATCTCAATATAAGACAAGAAACTCGTATACTACTGGAAGAAAAATTAGGAAGTACTTTCCATGATATAAGAATGGAAAAAGACTTTCTGAACAAAACACCAGTAGCTCATGAACTTAAACCGTCACTCAACCAATGGAATCACATGAAGCTGAAGAGTTTCTTTACAGACAAGCAAACAATAAGCACAGCCTATAGATCACCCACAGAATGGGAAAAATTATTTGCGGATTATCCAACTGATAGAGGCCTAATCTCTAGAATCTACAAATAACTCAAAAATCTAAACAGTAAGAAGTCAAACACCCCACTCACAAAATGGGGCAAAGAGCTGAACAGGCAGTTTACAGAAGAAGAAATAGAAATGGCAAACATACACTTAAGAAAATGTTCATCATCCCTAATCATCAGAGAAATGCAAATTAAAACAACTATGAGATTCCACCTTACCTCAATAAGGATAGCACACATCAAAAAATCAAATAAAAATAAATGCTGGTGAGGATGTGGAGAAGTAGGAACACTCATCCACTGTTGGTGGGAATGTAGGATGGTACAACCACTTTGGAAAGCAATATGGAGACTTCTGAAAAAGCTGAGTATAGAGATACCAACAGACCCAGTTATTCCCTTACTGGGCATCTACCCTAAAACCTTCAAGCCACAGGGTAGAGAGATTTGCTCAACCATGTTTATAGCGGCTCAATTTGTAATAGCTAAGTGCTGGAATCAACCCAGATGTCCATCACTAGAAGAACGGATAACTGAGATGCGGTATATCTACACAATGAAATTCTATACAGCAGTAAGAAAAAATGACACAATGAAATTTGAGGAAAAATGGTTGAACCTGGAATAGATCATTCTCAGTGAACTTACACAATCACAGAAAAAAAAAAAAATCGCCACATAGTCTCACTCATCTACAGCACCTAAACTGTATCTAACCAAGATAACTTACATACCCAGCAAGCACCACCTAGACTAGACACTAGGATGGAAGGGGAGGGAGGGGAGGGCACCCAAGGGGTGGGAAACACAAATCTAGACCCAAATGGCAATGGTACCAAAATTTTCTACTTCCTAAAAGACAGACCAAATGGCTGATCCTTCACCAGGCCCTTACAGGGAACACCTGAACCACAAGACATTGGAGAGGGTAAGATCAAGACTAACCTTAATCTTCTACATCTTCCCTCCCTCACTTCGCCTCTCCCCCCCTCTCTCTCTCTCTTATATCTAACTCTTGTATATTAGTTATCTTTTTCCTCATTTTCTCAGTGGGCACTGACCTGTAACTCCCAGAACCAGCATGGGGCTATCCTCCACAATGAGCTTTTGATCAGAGAGATCTACAAGGTTTCCTAAAAGACAGACAGATTTCTGTCAGAGTACTTGATGACCCACCAAAGGCTAGTGGTAAGACCCTACTGCTGAAGACACCTTATGTGATTGACATGCAAATTAGAGTGGCATGGCTGGAAGTTGGAAGAGAGTCAGTCCCCAGACAGTCAGCGTGTCTAGTGCCAGAAGGTGCTACATGGGTGACTGAGGGAAAATGACCAATATCTGTCGAAGCAACGCATGGTCTAACCTACTTAGCAGCAAATAACTTGTTGTGATGCCCACACAAGTGCAGTGGTAGCACACAGCCATGGTGGGGAACCAACTGCTCTCAATTCGGCTAACTGATCCCCTCACTGGTATGGGACCCATAGCTGGAGCTAGGAAACAAGTCAGAACCATATCCAAGCATAAGCCCACTCTCCAATATCAAGCTACCGTCAATCATAGGCTACAAGAGGGCCGACACCTATTAAATTCTCTACAAAAAAAAAGGGTTATCTCATTTGTCCTGATGCTGACTTACTCTCCGTTGGATTATCTGCTTCTGTTTTTCAGATAGATGTAGATCCTAAGGAGAGAGCCACCCCATCATACCTCCAAAGGGCCCTGGCTGAAACTAAGAAAAATTGGAGAAACAAGCAAGGCAGCTGTTTTCCTGATGAACCGGATACCAGCACAAGGGGGAAGGAGATCCGCACAGAGAAAAATCAACTCCTACCAAATAGGAGAGCCAGAGCCTCAGAGGCTCCCAACACCTCATCACTGAAGCAGACCAAAAATGAATCCAACGTGGCTCAGGGAAATTTTGCGGAAGAGGGGGCAGAAAGAATGTCAGAGCCACATGTTGGGTCTTGATATGCAGAGACATTTATCTGACCCATAACTGTGGGCTAACTCCACAATGCATGACCCGTATACCTCAACAAGGAGGGGCCAAGGGGAGGGGGTAGGTCACGGATGAGCCTAATAATGGTACCAAACTGACTGTAAAAAAATAAATGAATAATTTTTAAAAAAGAAAAATATATATATATGTTCAATTTCATGATTAAAATGGCAGTAATTTTTTAGCCTTGACAAAGGAAAAAGTGGTAATAAACAGAGCCCTCTTCACCCCAAAATGTGAGCCACCCATGGTACCTTCCCACCCCCTCAACAAACCTACAGACAAAATCTGTTGAGTCCTTCGCCTATTTTGATAATATGTTACTCTGTTTTGTAAAGTGTGTGCTTGGGGTTCTGAGGTGTTGAGATTGAATTTTCTGCTTTATTTTTTAAGATATATGTAAATGTAAAAAGTTGTTTATACATTTAAAATCCCTAACCACCAACTTTTGTTGAAAAGGGGAAAAAATGACTGCTGCATTAAATTAAAAAAAAATCCTGAAAACAAAACAAACAAAAAAATAGAATGGCATGGCTAGAAGTTGGAAGAGAGTCAGTCCCCAGACAGTCAGCGCGTCTAGTGCCAGAAGGTGCTACATGGGCGACTGGGGGAAAATGACCAATACCTGTCCAAGCAACTCATGGTCTAACCTACTTAGCAGCAAATAACTTGTTGTGATGCCCACACAAGTGCAATAGTGTCACACAGCCATGGTGGGACACCAACTGCTCTTGATTTGGCTAACTGATCCCCTTAGTGGTACAGGACCCATAGCTGGAGCTGGGAAACAAGTCTGTGAGTGTTTATAACAATGGGTTACAATTCTAATAGGTAGGTGGCAATGGAAAAGATCTAAGATCATTGCTACCTCTGTCAGACTAAGGCTCTGCACCTTACATTTTGAGAAAATCTGTCTGAAAATGAAATTTGTCTGGTTTCAATATTTAAAATTTTTCTGAAATCCTTAATGGACCCTACCATCTACTTTCAAATCCATGCAGCTAGCATTGAGAAGACACAGGCAGTCAGAAAAAAAAAAAAAAAAAAAAAAAGCTTAGTCAGTGCCTCTCAAACTATTTGGATGTATTTGGACAATGAGTTAAGTACTAGAGACACTAATTTTCTCATATATAAATTATGTGAATTAGACTAAACAATATCAAAGCCTTTTTACCTACAAATTGATAATTCATGATTGGAAAAGGCAGAAACTATAAGCTCTAATGAGGTGCTATTTTGGGCCTTGCCAAATCAAAGTGTTTTTCCAGATAGTCTCCCATTATTGCAACAGATGCAACAGCTTTGCTTGATACGACCAACAGGTGTGTAATTAAGCTTGATCTTTCTCCAGCATAGTTTATTTCCACTGATGGATCTACAATTAAAAGAACTTCCTCCCCAGAGAAGGATACATCAGTGTTATACTTTTCATCTTTAATTACACTGGTTGAAGATGAGTAAATGTGCCAGAGATCCCAATTGGAAGGGAGTAGTTTCATTAGATACTGGTAATATACCATCCAGTCTGCATTTTAGGTTACTGTTTCTGCCTCACAAAGATTGTCTTCCACAAATCTGTTCCAGTGTTTCAATGATTAAATTCAGCCCCCCACAACATACCTGTGCATGGGAAATGTGAGTTTATAATGGATTTGAGAAATATAAAAATCTAAACCTCTCAGAAAGATAAGTGTCAAAAACAAAGGTAATTTACTACTTCAGTACACTCCAGCAGAGGAGCCAAAATAGCTGATCAATGCTTTACAGAAGAAAAGAGAGACTTTCCAAATTTTCATATTACCCCTCTGTTACAGTGTTCTCTCTCTCTCTCCCTCTGTCTCTCTCTCTCATTCCCCCCTCTTTCTCTCTTTCCCTCTCTCTGTCTCTCTCTCCTCCCCCCTCATAACACTAATATATTCTTACTTTATCTTTTCCTTTATTTGATTCCTTGTGCATTATCTGGCTTCCATCATTAGAATTAAAGCTCTATGTGGGAGGAAACATCTGTTGCAACATAGGGTCTGATCTTAGCCCTTACTAAATATTTGCTGAGTGAATGAATAAATAGTGGCTCAGAATATTTGCCTCAAGTATACTTCTTAGTGCAGATTTGGGAGTTAGAGGTAAGCAATGTTGAGCTGATTTTCCAGAACTTGTGTCTTTCTGGCATTTTAATTCTCATAAATACATAATAGGGTTTTAGTCTTTCATTTCCATCCAGTTCAATGGTTTCCTATTCAATTTCCATAAAGCTAATTAATACTTGGCGTGGGATGAGTGTGTGTGTGGTATGTGTGATATGGCATATGCATGTGTGTATGCAGATGTGTACACCCCTTGTGTGCAAGCAGAGGACAACATCTGGTGTCCCTCCTCCATGGATCATCTGCTTGTTCCTTGAAACAAATTATCTTAATGATTCCCAAGTTTACCCCAATGATTCTTTGATCTCTGCTCCCTACAAGACATGGTGCTTGTGGTCATACCCAAGCTGTTCATGTGGGTGCTAGTCCCCTTAGGCTCTCATGCCTGTGCGGAAAAGTGCTCTTAGCCACTGTAAAGTCACCCCAGACACCGCAAGACACAGTTTTTATATCTAGAACTTGCCCTGGAGGGGGGGTTGTCCTTCACAAACACGTCTTCGTGCTCAGCCACCCTCAATGGGCTCAATCTAATGGCATCCATTTTGGCTTCGGACTGTGAGCAGTTAGTTTCCCAGTCACTAATTGTCCTGTGCCTTGAGCTCTTTCCCAGTTATTAAGGGTAAGTAGGTCTTTTGTTCAGGTAAAGGGTCATAATGGAGGTTGCCTCAGGGGTCACTGGAAAGTGTTCCTCCAAGGACCAAGCCTCACATCAGATAGTGCTTCTGTCTGAACACACCATCTTAATTGAATTTCCTGAACATAAGGCAAAGAACTAGGATTTTTCCAAATTTGTAAAACCAGACTTTAACTGTTTTGGATTCAGGGTGGTGAAAGACAAAGATACCTTAGCAAAAGTGCATTTTATTCTACCTAGGCTTGCATCTTGGGGTTAGGACATTGCAGAAGCATCTTTCCATTCTGCCGAGCCCCTTCTACTTTCACACTCCAGCCTCAGTCACCACACAGTCTGAGCACCAGGATTCCCAACATGACATTTTAACCATCTGTTTCACTATTTCGTAGCACAGCTTTTCATGTCTATAGCCTAAGATAATATTTAAAAGAGGAATTGTTTTTAAATGTGATAGAATGGTCTTCATTGTCTTTCATCCAACTCTGAGTCCACCTGTTAATTAGAACCATAGAATCATCCACTTGTAACCACAAATTCTAGAATTCATTTTAGCATCAGCAAAATACTTTTCTGTTGAGAAAGAAAACATAAGCAAACAAGTTTAAAAATCTGTCTTAATCTCTCACATAACTAAAATGTGAAGACACAGATGGACTTAATTTCATCAAAGTGGTACAAATAGTTCCAGGATGACAGAGCTATTCAATTAAACGGACTGGATGAAGGATTGGATTTAATTGCTCTGATTTGACTCATCTGTAGGGCCAGACTTGCCCTATATCCAATATGACTTCCAGGGCTACAGTCAACCCATCACAAGTAGGAAGAGAGTGTGAAGGAAATGGTTCTACAAGCAATCTTGGAAGGTGGTTACTACAAGGCTTAACAGCAAGTAATTTGCAGAAAACCAAAAATCACAGCAATCCCTGACCATGTGTTCTCTGCTGGAGGCTACTTTCTTCAGAGTTGTTTTTGTTATCATAGCTGGCGAAGGTGTTACTGGTAGCTCCAAAGCCCCTCCTGTGCAGCTACCTAAGTGTCAGCAATGTCTAGGCAGATATATCTTTCTCTACAGCATTTAGATAAAATGTGCTCACATGGCCTCACCAAAGGAAATGAAAACATGAGATATAAAAAGCAGAAAAATATTAGCATACCCAAAATACTGACCACTCAGTCAACTAGGACACTAAGGGGAAAGAGTAAAATTTCCCAACACCAGGCAATATCTAAGATCTTTCTGCTTGATATACCTACAAACATGCTGAACTATACTTCAAGAAGGTGACTACAACACCACAGGAAAATTGTAATTTTTATACTATAATGAAAGAACTAAGATACTTTTTAAAAAATATATTTATATTAAATATAAAAAAGATGAGCAGCCGGGCATGGTAGTGCACACCTTTAATCCCAGCACTTGGGAGGCAGAGATAGGAGGATCACCGGTGAGTTCGAGGCCACCCTAAGGCTACCTCAAAAAACAAAAGAAAAAAAAAATAGATGAGCACCTAACTATTAAATCACTGTTGATAATTTTAGTTATTCTCTTTCAGCTCTCTTCAACATTTGAAACTTTCAACTATTTTCTTGTGTGAAATTATTTTCTTTCTTGATATCTGGTACCTCTGTATTATAGATTATATTCTGCCTGCCTCCTTATGTCTTTGACTTTCTTTTTATAACTCAACTTTTATAATGTATACTTATTCATACCATATTTATTTTGTAACACATAGATAGAAAAGGTCACTATAAATAAATCAAATTAACATATCCATCACCTCACATAGTTACCCTTTCTTTGTTTCCATGATAAAAGCAACTACAATCTATTTATGTAGCAAGAATCCCAAATACAAGCCAAGTGTGGTAGCTCATACCTGCTATCTTAGTACTCAGAATAATGTTGATGTGGGAGCATTGAAAATTCAAGATCTCCTTGGCATACATAGTGTGTTTCAGACTAGCCTGGGTTATAAAACAAGATCCTGTCTCAACAAAAGAAAAACAAGAAGTCCCCAGTATAATATTATTACCTGTGGTCCTCATGCTATTCCTGTGCCTCTACACTTTTGTCCCTCATAGCTGATACTCTGTGCCCTTTACTATGCATGACCTAACTTCCTCCCCAAGCTCCCCCATGACAATGGGTCTGTTCTGTGTGTGTGTGTGTGTGTGTGTGTGTGTGTGTGTGTGTGTGTGTTATATTATATGTAAGATATATTTGTTTGCACATACCTACATATATATGTATGTATAAAATCCACACATAAGTGAGAGCATGTGGCTTATATCTTGTAGAATAATATCCTCCAGTCTTATCCTCATAGTGGATATCTTTGACAGGTGGTGTTTCCATTTCCTTTGGATAAGTACACAGAAGAGGGATTGCTGGGCCATTGCCAAACAGTGCCTCTAATGAGGAGTCATAGACTGTTGCATATAGCACCAGCCTTAACCTTCTCCTCAGACTCAAGGCCTGGTTTCAAGTAGCCTATCAGGCACATCCTTTGGAATGTCTTCCTGATGTTTCTGATTAAACACTAATAAAATCAAGCCTTTTATTTTTCCAAAACCATGTTTTTTACTTGCCCATTTCCCTCTTAAAAATTTAAGTCACATAGATTGTAACACAATCTTTAACTGTCCCATCAACTTTTGTCACCCATCCCAACAGTTGCCTAGTATGCCTCACTGACACCACCTATCTTAGATCCTTTTTGCTTTACTAAACTATTATAAAACCCTTCTTACTCAGCTCCTACTCTATCCCATGCCAACCTATCCTACAAGTTATTGCTAAATTACACTTCTACACAATTGCTTTGGTGCTGTCAACTACTCTGCTTAAAAGTGTCCCATGCCTTTCAAGTACCAACAAGATAAAAGCTACTTGCTTTAGCCATGCTACTTTTCCATCCTGTTTCCTGCTATTAGCCTAGAGACTGTTACTAGTCATTTCTTAACATTTCAAATTATATTCATACTGTCACTCCAGTTTATAACATTCTACTTCTTCCTCCCTCTCAAACATCCACTACTGCTTCTCCATGAGTTCCTCTGCCATACAACTGGAGGAAATTGGTTCCCACCCTCCACTCATTTAAACTCCCTGTGTTCTGGTCTGCTTATAACCAAAGGCAGAAATAGCTTCACCTAATCATTTTATTTCCTACAACTTCTGGAGTCTACCTTCAAAACTCCTTTGTTTCTAATTGAGCAATAACACATTGTCCAAATCTGCTGCCCATTTCTTATACATGGACTTTTATTGTTTGCTGTTCCAAGTTTCTATACATGCAAGAACTCTCCAACCATGGTCCTTCTGCACCTCCCAAGTCCCACCTGGATTCTCACATGATTTGTTTTGTCCCATCTCTCTATTGAGATACCTTGTCCCATCTCTCTATTGAGATACCTTGCCACTTCATCATATTTCTTCCAAAGTCAATTGTTTGCCAGTGATAATTCTGCCCATTGGAAATAGCTCCATGATTGTCAGATTGAATATTATGTCAGCACACACACCTGAAGTGGGTTCCTTAATTCCTGTTCTACTATACTAGATAGGTCTAATTCTAAGCCTAGGATCCTTACTCTTGGACAAGCCTGCCCAGTTGTAGGTAATTGACAAATACTTGCATTGTTCCCAAGACACTGCGCTTTTTTTAGACCACAAATACTGTCTTTGCATTAAACATAAACTGAAAAACACACTTTCTTCTCTAATAACCCTCAAGGGACCATACCTTGACTATGCATCCCCAATTTGAACTAATTCTTGTACTTTTGATTCTACAATAATGTGTAGGGCCTGTGAGATTTATTTGTCAATCATACCCTTCCTCCTAACTGATATCTTTTTTTTTTGTTTTGTTATTTTCTTTATTTTATTTTATTTTATTTTGCAAGTATTTTATGCTTTATTCTTTGATCAATCTCCAAAATTAGATGCAGTATATATAGATACACATACATATATGTATACATTTAGTACTTGTTGAATAAATGAATGACTTTCAGAAAGTAAGCATAGTTTACATAATTTCTATACTTTAACAAGGAAGATAGTAAATGTGCTAGTATAGTACATTGCAGTTTTGTTCCTTGAGGTGACATAGGAATTACTGAAAAAACAAAAATGACAAAAAAATCCTATTGTCAAGAAGCATACAAATAAGACGGGGGAGAAAGGTATTATTTATTCTGATCATGCCAAGAACATTGCCCATAACAAAATCTATTGAAATTCCAAACAATAGTTTATAAAACAATCATTGCAAACTTGATTCAAGGCAAGAGAAGTTAAATAAATTACTGATTAAATATTGGCTATTGAAGTGCTCGAGTTGATTTTTTTTGTTTGGTTTTTCCAAGTAGGGTGTCGCTCTAGCCCAGGCCAAGCTGGAATCTACTCTGTAGTGTTTTGTTATTTTCAATGGCTATTTGAGTCATAGTTAATTTAGCTTTTCACAGGTCTTTATTTCAACAATTTTGGAGGCAGTCTTTCATAGAAGCTAATGTAATATTTCACACCAGATGTTCATTTTGGTACTGTTTCTGATAATAACTGTACAATCTCCAATTGCAGTTTTTCATATTTTAAAGTGGTTAAAGTATCATTACTTAACTCATAGAATGAAGATTAAGTAAGCAATGGATTTAGAACATTATTTGTATTTATTTTATAATCAGGAAGTACATGTTGGCTTTTAAATGTTATAGAAGATATTTTTTAACTTTACATACTATCCAGTGACTAGTACATCTTAAGGCCTCGGCTCTGTGAGTGGGGTGCCTAAGTCAAAATCGGCAATGGCAACTAACAAAGAGGCAACCATAGTGACCAAGTAGTCCTGGGAGCTGGGGGAATGATAACACCATATTCTGTCCTTCCAGACCAAGTTTTCATTCTTTGTTCTGTTTACCTGATCATCTCATCATTGAAGGCCTTGGAAAAGCAAGTTTTAAGCTAAGACAAAGGTCAGGAACCTCCAATCACAGGACCTTAGATTTCCAAAATCTGTTCCCTGGTTGAACTGTTTTTGAAAATGCAAGGTTGCCTTATGATGGTTTGGCTTTTAATGTTGTCTCTGAACAATTCATATAGGAAAGTTGTAAAACATCAAAAGACAGATAAGCTTCCCTTTTAATTAATTTTATTAATTTAAAAAGTTACTGGGTTGAGGAGCTAGCTTGGTGGGTAAAGAGCTTGCCATGAAAGCGTGAGAACCTAAGTTTGGATCCAAGATCCCATGTAAAATTCCAGGTGTGCTGGTGTATACTTATAATCCCAGTCCTGAGGTGGCTGAGACAGAAAGTTACTGGGGTTTACTGGATAGCCAGTCTAGTTGAATTGGTGAGCTCTAGGTTCAGTGAGAGAACCTGTCTCAAAATTTACATAAAAGGGGGCACAAAGATTGTTATAGCCATAAGTTGGTTCATTATGTACAGAGACATTGCCTCTCCCCCATAACTGAGGGCCACACCCATAATGCAACAACCACAATCTATGCAGGCGGTGGGGGATGACAGGGAGAAAGCTAACGATGGTACCATCATGACTGTATACACATTATATACATAAGTAATAAAAAAGAAAAAAAAGATAAGGTAGAGGACTAAATAGATGGCTTAGCAGTTAAAGCACTGGCCTGTGAAGCCTAAGGACTCATGTGTGATTTCCCAGAACCTACGTAAGTCAGATGCATCTGGACTTTGTTTGCAGTGGCTTTGAGGCCCAGGTGCACCCATTCTCCCTCCCGCTCTCTCTCTCTAATAAATAAATAAATAAATAGTACTAAAATATTTTAAAAAGGATAAGGTGGAAATTAACAGAGGAAGACCCCCCAATGTCAACCTCTGGCTTCCACATGTATGTGCACTCATACAAACACACACATACACATATGCATGAATGCCACACACACAAAGTTAGTTATTGATGCTCTTATAACATCCTTCAACAGAACAATCTGTGGTAGAAAAACATAAGGTTTGATCAAAAGGCTATACATACCTCACTGAAAATCATTAAATTTCCAGAATTTTGCTCAAAGTTTTGATTGATTGTCACTAAATTGATACACGTGGTTCAAATATCCCCTCTCTGCTTCCCATATTTTGAACAGCAAAGATTGGCTCCACTGGTAAAAGAATAATGAGAGAAACATACACTTTCATTTGAACTTCATCTGTGATGGATTTTGTGACTATAAGGTGCCATATGGAAACTCAGGATGTCTTAATTAGGTGGTCATGGAACCCTCCCAGATTCTCCCATACCCTTTCGTTCCAAGATCTCTTCCAAGATCAGAGTTCTCTTAGACATCAGTGTAGAAAACACAAGGTCAAGCTAAATGTCTCTGCATATCATGACCCAACATGTGGCTCTGACATTCTTTCCGCCCCCTCTTCCGCAAAATTTCCCTGAGCCATGTTGGGTTCAGTTTTGATCTGCTTCAGTGACGAGGTGTTGGGGGCCTCTGAGGCTCTGGCTCTCTGATTTGGTAGAAGTTGATTTTTCTCTGTGTTGATCTCCTTCCCCCTTGTGCTGGTATCCGGTTCATCAGGAAAACAGCCCCCTTGCTTGTTTCTCCAATTTTTCTTAGTTTCAGCCATGGGCTAACTCCACAATGCATGACCCGTATACCTCAACAAGGAGGGGCCAAGGGGAGGGGGTAGGTCACGGATGAGCCTAATAATGGTACCAAACTGACTGTATTTGCTGAATACAAAACTGACTAAT
Source organism: Dipus sagitta (assembly GCA_036346955.1). Classification (NCBI taxonomy): domain Eukaryota; kingdom Metazoa; phylum Chordata; class Mammalia; order Rodentia; family Dipodidae; genus Dipus; species Dipus sagitta. The sequence continues at coordinate 62,564,356 of CM070775.1, forward strand.
AAAGAAAAAAAATAAATAAAATAAATAAATAAATAAATAAAATAAAAAACAGAAAACACAAGGTCAAAACCTCTTCTCAGGTTATCATGTCTTTAAAACTTACATTGGAAATACTAGACAACTTGGTAATAAAACTCCTCAAACAATTGATATGAATATTGTTTGTTATTAGATTGAGTATTTGAAGGTGTGCGTGTGTGTGTGTCAGCAAGATCTCTACATGATTCTGAGACATTTTAATGATTTCATTAAATTTCATCAGAATTAGAAATTGTCAAAAACTTTCCATTCTGAAACAAAGGAGAGATCAGTAATTAGAGAAAGACTTCCAGTGCATAGAAGGACACTATCACTACTATCACTTGAGCCACTTGGGTAAAGATAAGCATATCAAAATACCAGAGGTGCTGGGAGGTTTGATATTGTTTTCAAGGGTGAGACAGTGGACAGGGATAAGCCATCTGGCTGCTCCAGTTAATAGTCCCTGATGGCGGCAATATACTTTCTCTTCTTCAGCAACACAATGACTGGATAGTTTCAGTTCCAACAGAAATTTTATTCACAAATAAAAGGTTGAGAAATGTGAAGTATATTTTTCCTGGAACTAAATTAATCCATTTGCAAGTAGATCATTTTCTCTTTAGCTCACTGAAAAGTGCAAATTACTAATCAACAAAAAAGAAAATCCCACTTGCACAATCTTTAATTTCTCCAGCTATACCCTGTGCTCAATAGTCTGAATAAGTTTTCTCTTGGTGTTACATTCTTACTGGAAATTTATAGCAGATATAAGTCTCCAGGCAACATTTAAGATAATAAATGACAGTGTCAGGGTGAATGATTACCTAGATCATTCTGTGATCCTTCACTCAAAATGCAATTAATAAAAAGCCAGGTGCAGTAGCACACACCTTTGATCTCAGCAATTGGGAGGCAGAGGTGGAAGTATCCTATGAGTTTAGGCCAGCCTAGAATGCGTAATGAGTTCCAGGTCAGCCATGGCTAGAGCAAGACCCTACCTTGAAAAAACAACAACAAAATATAATTAATACTGAACTCTATGCCTGATAAAATGCATACAGGTCATCTCAGCAAACAAACTGATGATAAGAGTTTCTTCTAGATGGTGTATTTTATATGATAACAATACTCATGGTACACAAGAACATAGTATCTATTTTATATGTACTACAATCTTTTATTTTTTTTTTCCAGGTAGGGTCTCACTCTAGCTCAGGCTGATCTGGAATTAACTATGTAGTCTCATAGGGGCCTGGAACTCATGGTGATCCTCCTACGTCTGCCTCCAAATGCTGGCATTAAAAGTGTGCACCACCACTCCCAGCTTCACTACATTCTTGATGATATTGTACATTCTTCATTCTGTGCTTTTGGTTCACTTATCCAAAATCACCAAACAATATGCAAAGTGATTAGTAATTGCTTAGAGAAACCTTTTCCTTGGGAATACACAAATGTGTCTTCACCCCAGATAAGGCTCAGATAGTATGTCCAAATATGATTAAATAAAAAATAGCTATGGTGAATCAATGTATTTAATGGGGTTACTTTCAGAACAGGATGAGGGGTCACTTACAGGAACATTGAACCCTCAAAGTAGCCAGTTGCATCATCCCAATATGAATGACAACTTCCCCATGGCCACTTCAAGGAGCTTACTGTGTGGTGATTATCCTGGCAGATGCTCTTCCCCCAGTCTTGGGGTGAGGGCTTACTTACAGAGCATGGAGACCCAAAAGCAGTGCTTCAGTGGGGCTTCTTGTTCCTTAATCTTTTACCCTCTATACACTGTATCTCCTCATGAGGTCATGAGACCTAGTGCATCACTGCACACAGCTGGCACAAGGGGCACCTGAGTTCTCAGGTGCGGGCTAATGACCCTCCCCATGCCTTCTCTCATGAGTTGTTCAACCTGCTTTTGATAAAGCTGGAATAGTTTCTCACTGCTTTCACTAGACCATTTCTATAGCTATTAAGTGCTAGAGTCTGTATGAATTCATGGAGCAGTGCATTTGTGAACTATTACTCTGTTTGCATCTACATTTCCAGAACTAAAGGCTTGCTGATTTAAGTAAAAGCTAATGCCTTAATTGTTAATACACTAATAAATTAAGTTGCAATGTTTTCTTTTGTTTCTTTTCTCCTATGCTCAAACTTTCACTTTCAAAAGAAATTGGAAATGCTTTCTACAAATGTTCACATTGCAGTAAGAAGCCAGAGCTTCTGTAAAGGTCACAGATGTTAACTAAAGAAAAAAAATTAAATAATTATGTACCTCAAAAATAACTGTGGACAGTAAAACAAAATAGTAATTAACTTACTTTCTATTTCACATGGGTGCTGAATGAGACTGAAATTCTACAACATTGTAGTAAATGTGAGAGGCTAGGGCATTCACTTTAGCTTGGAATACTTACTGTGTGACATTTTTACTTAGTTAGTGATAATTAAAACTACTTATGGTAAGAAGGAACTTTTACCATGTGTATATCAAAGAGATGGCTACAAAAATCCACAAACAGTATGAATAAAGAAGTAATGTTTCTATTTGCTGATTGATGACAATAATAACAGAGTGTTTCAGTTACTTTCTCAATTTCGCAATTAATGGAAAGAAAAGGACTCAATTCAGCTTGCCGTTCTGAGGGGACATTTCATGGGGGGGAAGGTGTGACAGGCCAGAGTGGGGGACTGGCATACCATCTTGCCAGAGTCAGGAAGGAGAGAGATGAAATAGAGAGTGAAGCAGGAAATGAGACTAGGATATAAAGCCTCAAGACCTACCAGTGATCCAAGTCCTCCAGCAAGGTTCCTCCCTCCTAACAGTTCCACAACCTTCCCAAATAGCACCACTTTGCTGAGGACCAACTGTTCAAACATTTGAGCCTGTGGTGGAGGAAGAGGGGGTATTTTAATTCAAATCACCACACAGGGAAAGAAGAAAGTAGGAAATTCTTATTGAAATTAATGTTACTATTCATAGAATGAACACTAAAGCCAATTGTCTAATTTTTTTTTACTTAACTTGAATAAGTTATAAGTACAGCATAGTAATCTTCTATAAAGAAGATTCTTTCTATAAATAAACCACTTTATTCATTAGAATTTCTAATTTTTTATAACACAGAAACTTGAAACAGCTTTAAAAACAATTATACAGGATGTATGAACCCAGTGCCCTTTGCAATTTCACTTTCCTATGAAGTGGTCTATAATGTCTCACAAAGTGCCATGGAATTTATGACCTAACAGTGGTTGATAGTACCTATACAAAGCCTTCATGATAGGAGGGGAAGTGTGATAACATCAACATAGAAGAGAGACTAGTTGGAAAGAAGGGATCCAGTGGAGGAGGGACTTAAGAGGGGAAAAAGGGAGGGTACTGGGAGAGGATTATGATCAAGGTATAGTGTCTATATGTATGGAAGTTGTCAATAAGATGTTTAAAAATCAAGTGTATAAATACCTGCAAGAATAACTGTAAAATAAACCATTTATCACACAATGTATAATCTGTCCTTTGAAAGTATCCACAGGATGAAGAATATGCAATATAAATGGTAATAACAGCTAACAGTAATTGTCCATAGAGTATATATCACTCACTCTAAAACAACAGATCAGTACTATTAGCATGTTTTACCAGTGATAAAAAGAAGCTTGCAAAGTCACTTTGCAAGTGATCAACAGAGCCAGGATGCAAACACAAACTTGTCCGTCTCTGATGCTATGCCATCTCAAATGTAATATGGGTATGTTGTCTTAAGGAAAGTTATATTCTCTGCAAAGTCCAGGCACTCACAAGCAAGCATTAATCTCCCATTTAATAAGTGCTTATAGAAGAGTCCCTGCAGTTTTCATGAATTCTACACTAGGTGCCCACATTTACACAATGGGAAAGAACCAAGGCTGTCCTGAAGGACTTTAGTCATAAATCAAGGTGCATGCATTGCTGAACTGCAAAGAAGTGACCCTCTGCCTTGAGCCACAGATCTCCTCTCTCCTGGCATTCAGAATGCAGCCTACCTTCCCCTGGAAGTATTCTCCATGACTATCTAACTGCTATTTCATATTTCCATATGAACTGCATTTGGGTAATTTAAATTCTGTTTAGGATTGTTTCTGTGGATTTTGATCTTTTCTCACCACCACCATTCTCATCTGGGACAGTCAGTATCAGCAGCCGCTATCTGAGGTCACTAACAAGCCCTGCATGATCTGAGCCCTGCATGATCTCCCTCCATTACCATAACCATATCCTCAGCCCCTTGTTAGAGGAGCCCATCTATCATCTCTCTTAGCCTCCCTTTAACAGCCCAGAAATGCAGGAGACTTGGTGCCCTCTGAAATAAACTTGAACCAATGTGAACAGCAGGCAGGAAAACCGCCCTAAGCATGCTGGTTCCCTAAGGCCTTCAGTGACACAGTTCAGTGAGTAAAATGCTTGCCTGGCAAGCATGATGACCTGAGTTTGATCCCTAAAACCCACGTTGTAAAAGCCAAGTATGGTGGTGCTACTTGTAATTCCAACTCTGGGGAAACAGAGGCAAGTGGATCCCTAGAGCTTGCTGGCCAGACAATCTAGCCTAATTAGGCAAGTTCTGGGTCAGTAAAAGACTTTGTTTCAAAACAGTTACACAGTATCTAAGAAACAGTATTCAAAGCTGCCCTCTGGCCTCCACACATATTCACACACACACACACCATACACACAACATTTATTACACGGTAATTAGAAATTTATTAAAATGTATTATTTTGCTGTGTCCTGGTTGCCATTTAGAATGTCTCAATGGTCTAGACTTTCCTATCATCTGTCAGCTGAAACAAAGGGCAAAATAGCACATTTCAGGTGTTTCTAGGAGAGAGGGCAGAATTGCATAGACACATAGTGGTGTCCATGCTCACTGAAGTCTTTTATTGCTACACAGTCCATAAATCATCATGTGAGTAGAACCAAAAATGTAAGCTCCATAAATAATAACAGGTTATGCTTAGGGGCTAGGGTAGAAATCTGAGAAAATCTACATGATGATTCACTTGGCAGGACTCATGAGGAAGCCATGTGGGTATAAAGTTTTAAGAAGATAAATCAGAAATTGCATCCAATTTGAGATTTCACAGCCACTTACTGTGAGCATTTAGTTTATCTTCGGTCATTTATAACTCCCATATTATTTCCAAATGACTTTTTGTATGATTATATGAACCAAAAAAAACCTTGGTTTTTACAACTCATTTTTCTAAAACTTCCTCTTGAAACAGAACTTCTTTTTGGATAGCTTTTCTATTTTCTCATTCAATTCATTTTAGCCAGTCTATATGTTGTCATACTCAGTCTGATCATTTGTCTTGAAAAAAGAAATCTATTTAATCCCATGTCATAGAATAACTTGTGAATGTTACCATATCATACACACCCTCCTCTAGAATTTCTCCATGACCCTGAAACTGGAGGCTTCTGTTTACTAGGTTTAAGGTGTACAGATGCACAGAACTGGTTAGATAGTCTTAACTGACTCAGCAGCTCATGTGACTAATGCACAGCTTTTCTGCTGTCTAGAATTTCCAGAAGGAATGTTTCTGGGTGTCTTGATTGGAAAGAGAGGAGTTGTTTCATTGAGCAGATGTATAAAGTTGCTTCAGACATAATCATAATACTTCATGCTTGATTTGCTTCTAGCTTTCCTAAATGTTTTCAAATCTACCCTCTCTTCGTCATTTTGATGTGGGGAAATGAAAGAAGACCAGAGTAGAAATAATAAAAGAAGAGAAATGTAAGGATCCCAGAAGTGGACTTTCTATAATATATGGGACCATGGAAAACATAAGAAGAACTGTAGTGGGAGTACAGCTTACTTGTGGAGAGAAGACAGAAAAAAAAGTGTGGGGAGTACAATCATTCTTAATCTATATGCACATACACAGACAAGCCAGAAATTTGGAGCTTGGCTACTGGTTCCCAGAAAGCTGTGCTTTGAGTTCTGACTCTGCCACTTACGAGATATTTCCCTCAGAAAAGTTGGATGTCTCTAAGATTCAGTTTCCTCAGCTCTAAGATGAGCATAATGGTACAATAGGACCAAGGTTCCTGTGAGGGCTGCATACTAGAAAGTGCTTGGAACAGTTCCTTGGATAGAGTAGGGTGCTAGCAACTGTGATGTGGCAGACCCAAATGTTTTTAGTATTGTCACCTTTTCCAAAAGAGAAGGAATGACTAAGTCATAGTTATAGCCAAACAAAAATCTTATCATGGACAATAATTCTCTTTATTGAATTTAAACAGGTTTTCTCCACATCTTTGACAACTGTCCTTCCTCTGTATATAAATGAATAGATTTTGTTAAATTAGTTAAAACTTTATAAGATATCGATGAGATTTCAAGCCTGTATGCATACACAGACTAACTATACCACTGAAGAAACTTGTGAGCATATTTGGCACTTCTCATATCAAAAATCCTGGGTGAATCAAAGAGGATCATTTATGATAAAGGACTTCATGCTAATAGGAAATTTTTCTTCCTTCCCCAATCCCAACAACGTCTCCACACACAAATATACCTATTACTTTTATTAGAGAGCATGATACTTAATAGAATTTATCATTGCCAAGGATGCTTCCCACATGTGTTTAAGCAATTGGCGAGACAACTTAACCTCCAGCAGCCAATCCCCATGGCTCCTGCTCAGCTGTCACTGGAGGGTCCTTGTAGCAACTGAGCTTTGGCCCTACCAAACTTTCCTTCAAGGGATTTTGTAATATGCATTAATCATAGTCTCACTCACAAAATTTGGAACCTTGCTCATTTGAAAAAGACTGCAACTTGAGGGTTAAAGAACACAGAACACAATACCATGTCCCTGTGCTTGCTAGCCTGAGGTTCACCTGCAGACTTCAATGTCTTTATTGCTCCTTAAACAATTTGTTTATAGGTAAAAAAAAATATTGTCTTTTACTTATCTCATTAAATGAATCTAATCTCCAAAAACTTCTTATGTTTCCTCATCCTACAAAAACAGATGTGTTAGCTCAGCCCAGTTTATAATTAACATTGCCCAAGGAATAAATTGGTCTTTGTTCCCAGATAAAGAAAGCTTACAAAATATTGTGTAAAATTAGATCATCCCATCACATACATTCCTTACTCTGAACTTGAGTAGAACTACATGAAGTAAACTTCCAAGGGTAGGGTTAGGGTAGTTAATTTTCACTTACTAATTTAAAATGTGAATAATTTTATTCTGGAAGTGAGGAGGTGGTAAATAAGTATGCAGCAAACCAAAAATTTTAATCACTTCTGAAACAAACTCTTCCTTATAAATTAATGTTTACAGTTTTAGTGGGCATAATATCAGAAGCCAGACTATATTTCAGCCAATAATACTGTATTTTATTGAAACTTCATGTTTTCTCATGTATTTACTAATGATCATTTAAAACATTCATTCTCATGAGACCCAATACTACTATGCTCAAGAAAATTACTACTAGCTTTGTGTCTTTATTCAATGGAATGGAGTCATAGAAGTTGGTGTGGCCTAGAAGAGCCAGCATTGGGCTGAAGATACAGTGTCTGCCTAGTATGGCAAGTTCTGGGTTCTAGTCCCAGCACAAAAACATACACATCACTAGAAGACAAAGCAAGCGTTCATGTGTTTTTTTTTCTTAATTTTTATTAACATCTTCCATGATTATAAAAAATATCCCATGGTGCTAGCCTCCCTCCCCCCACTTTCCCCTTTGAAATTCCATTCTCCATCATATCCCCTCCCCATCTCAATCAGTCTCTCTTTCATTTTGATGCCGTGATCTTTTCCTCCTCTTATGATGGTCTTGTTTAGGTAGTGTCAGGCACTATGAGGTCATGGATATCCAGGCCATTTTATGTCTGGAGGGAGCACGTTGTAAGGAGTCCTACCCTTCCTTTGGCTCTTACATTCTTTCTGCCACCTCTTCTGCATTAGACCCTGAGCCTTGGAAGGTGTGATCGAGATGTTACTCAGTACTCCAGTCACTTCTTTACAGCACTATGATACCTTCTGAGTCATCCCAAGGTCACTGCCATCTGAAAAGAGAAGATTCTCTACCCAAAGTGAGAGTAGCATTAATATAAGGGTATAAATATTAAGAAAAGTGCTTACTGGGCAGTTTGATAAGCATAGTATATACATTTATCCAGACATCAGCAGATGTTACACCCCTAGGGCTCCTGACTACCCCTGTTTTAAGTTTTCAGTATCAGGGTTGTATTCCCCCCTCCCCATGGAGCGGGCCTCCAGTCCAATTAGATGGCAGTTGGTTTCCACCATTATAGACATGCCACTATTGCACCAGTTGGCTCATTTGGCCTGGCTGGCCAATTATTAGGCTTGCAGTGTCCGGTGTTGAGTATCTTCACTGGTGATATCTCTCTCCCTTTGAACTAAATGTAGAATGGCTTCTTCCAGCTTTCTCTCAGCTGGTCTACGTGGAGGAGGTTATCAGCTCAGTTCCAGCAGAATTTCTCCGTGGCCTTGCCACCCAAGTATGTGGAGTCTTCAGCAATAGCGTTCATGTGTTTTGAAGAAAATTCCTACTGCATGCAAATGGAACAGATGACTATTCCCTACAGCAGTCTCTAGGCTTTAGCAAACTCTTCTCCTGAGGAGGAATCCCACCAATGGTACTTTGGTCTCAGTCCATGCTCTGTGCTAGCACAATGAAAATGAAACTTTAATGTGTATACAAATGCCCAGGATCCATTCAAAGACATGGCGATTTAAGATGCATATGACTGCAGCCTGCATTTCTAACAAGTACCCAGGAACCATACTTGAAATAGTGAGGTTTAGTGTTCAAAGTGGTGTTCGTACATAGACAAGACTCCTAAATTTGTCCACTTCCACTTCTTGAGCTATAAACCTCTGGATTTACCTGAGTCCTTCCCCTTATAGAACAAAAATATAATTGAGCTTTTACAGACTTTGCTCCAGCAACAACAGAATTTCAGTTTTCAAAATGCACACTCAAAATAGCTCACTGCTCCACAAGTACCCTTCATTGCTGAGGGGTGAGAGGGCTTTGAAATGGAGTTGAAAATAAGGAGTAGCATGCCATGGAGTAGCATACTAATAAAAATGAAGCCACTAAAGTCCCCTGCCCTCCCTCTGTCTCTCATCATTCACTGAATATTTGAGAGGTAAAAATGAGAAATAAAATTTCCAGGTGTTCTTGCCTCAGCCATTTTCTTCTTGTATTTACCTCAAAGTGTGGATTTCTCTAAGCCTCAGTATCTCAAACATAAAAAGGATTTTCCACTAGTCTCAGGTAGAGTAGGATTTATAGTCTCTAGTAAAACCTGCTGTAGAAAGATGCTATAAAAATGCAGTGTTCTTTTGATTACAGATCACATCTGCACTGAGACCAGAAACATTTTTAACAGAAGTTCTTAGTGTTCTTTACTCTACAGACTCTTTTTTCTCTACTGAGGTACGGAACTATGTAGACCATAATGACTACAGCTTAAACTGTAGGTTCAGTTACTATGTAATCACATAAATCTCTCTTAGCTATAAGTAAAGCTAACCTGCACTTCCTCCCATTGTTTTTATCTATGCTGTAAATCAGCTCTAGCCTTTCATTTTACAAAGGAAGTTGGGAATCCTAACTCTTCCAGGAATGTAGAAGGATAATAGCTGCTTGTGTGTGCCCCTGATCCAGGAACCTCCCTACAGGCAGGCCACCCCCCAGGTGCAGGGTGTGGAGTGCCATCAATCACTAAGGGCAATTATGCCAGCAGGATCCTGGAAGAGAAAAACTCTAGGCTAAAAAAATCACCACTGCCTGAATTTCTGAAGCACACCTATATAGAATAGAGAACAGAGTCAGAAGTGAACACACCAGCCACAAATGGTTGTTTAGCTTCAACATGTCTGCTTGGCTTTACTCTTAATTAACCTTGATCAGAATGGTGCATGGGCAGTATGAGCAGGCTCATGGTTTACCCTTTAGTGTAGGTCTGCTCCTTCACTAGAGATCTGGCTCAGTTTCGGTGAGGTTCTGGGGCTTCCTTCTCTGAAACAAGATGTGCAGCAGGTAGAATCAGTGACATATTTGCCAGAACTGATTGGGGGCAGGGACTGATAACCCCTCATCTGTTTCCCCTGCTTCCACTTCAAGCATGTAATATGGAAAGCTGAGGCATAAACAGAATTTCAAGAAGAAAAACTATCTTAACCTGATTGTTAAGAACACACAAACAACTTTGAGTTTATTAATAGGAGACCTATTTTCCTTTAATCAGTTTAAAAGAGTATCTTAAGCAATATAATAATGAAATACAGTTCCCAGTAATTTCTTGCAGGTCATTAGGTATCCAATTTCACAGATTTCAAAGAAAAGTTTGATCAAGAAACAAAGATAAAGAGTGAAAGTGACTTACATGTCTCCTCCCTGCTACAACTATGGGAAAGTAAAAAGACAAAAAGGAAAAATTAATACTAATAATAATAATAAAGGGAAAAGGTAAGGGGACAATGAATCATAGTGGAGACAAAAGGTGGACATGTGGTCAAAAGCAAGGGAGAACATATTTCAAGATCTTTGGTAACTTTGGTTTTAAGTTTCAACTAGGATGACCTTGAAAATTAGATAAAGAAGCTCAAACTTAAATACTAAGAGAAAAAATACTAGTTTTCTTAAGTCATTTTGGTTTAGTCTGCCGGATTTTTTGGGGGGGGGGCATGATAGAAAAGACAAAATTCTGCTTTGTCTTAACTTTGAACCATTGACTCATGTTTCTGTCACATGGATAATTTCCAAACTGATCATTTTCTACCGACTAAAAACAAACATATATCTGCACTCTGCAAAAAAAGCCTTCCAGATCACTTTCTACCCTGGTCCTGCACACCCAGATAAGAAAAGTCTGTCCTGCTTGTCCATCCTACCCTGAACCTTGATGATTAACTAGCTCATTCACAGCTGCCTGCTTCTCTCTAAAACACAACGAATAAACATTTAAATCTATTAGAATTTGTTTTCAACTGCTTCAAAATTGAAAAGCCCTATGTTTGAACTTTTGAACTAAAATTTCAACCACTGTTCAAAATGGCTCTAATGTAGAATCTCTTTCTTAAAGGTCACAATTACATGATGATCTTAAAACCCCAACTTCTTTCATGTACAAGCCAATTTAAAGGAGGATTAAAAACTTTTCTCATTTTTTCTGGGTCAAAACCAAGTGTTTGTCATGTAATCTTTGCATAGTTATTTAAACTTCGAGATAGTTGACCCTACTGCCTTATGAAAAGAATGTAAAATGTAGATGGGTACACCTCTATTGACATAAGTATTAATGTATCTACATATTCATTTATCCCACACACCTTTGCTGAATATTTGTACAGGTATTTGACACTGATATTGAAACAAGAAGGGTATTATACTATGCCTATATGATATGTCACCATTGAAAGGTGGGGAAAAGAACTCTGTACTTTGTTTTGCAACTTCTTATGAGTCTATAACTATTTCAAAATATTTTTTAATATGGTGACCAATTTTCCAGGATTCTGTAAGTTTTGGCACTGAAATTCCCATGTCCTGGAAACCCCTCAGACCTTGGCAAAAAGAGTGAATGGGTTGCCCTATAAAATGAAACATCCCTCTTCTTGGTGACTTCATACCCAATGCATTCATGATAAATTAGTGTGGGAAACAGTGAAGCAAAGTAATACACAGTATTTTACCAGAGGTCTCAGCATTCTTCTGAGTACAGACATAGATAGCTTCAGAAGTCTTTTCAATATACTACTATTCCAGATAGCAACTATCAATAAACTGAGCTTGTTAATAGAATAAAACCTCATTTTATATCCTTGTGTTCTTCCATCATGACAAAGATTTTTAGGCATTTTTTACATACATAGGCAAAAAAAAAAAAGCCATGGTAAAATAAACTTAATTATTTAGAGTTGCCAAGCATGGTTTTCCATTTCTTCTGCAAGATTCCCTCAATGTTGTGCAAGATATCCCAAAATTAGGGCTGGAGAGATGGCTTAGCGGTTAAGTGCTTGCCTGTGAAACTCAAGGACCCTGGTTCAAGGTTCAATTCCCCAGGAGCCACGTAAACCAGATGCACAAGGTGGCACATGCATCTGGAGTTCGTTTGCAGTTGCTGGAGGCCCTAGCATGCCCATTGTCTCTCTCTCTCTCTCTCTCTGTCTGTCACTCTCAAATAAATAAATATAAATAAACCAAAAAAAGATATCCCAAAATTGTTTTAGGCACTTACTCTCAATCTTTCAAATTGCAAATGATTTCTATAATATATATGTATATACATATATATATATATATACATATATATATATATTCAATAGGAATTTATATATGTATATTCAATAGGAATTTATTCTTTCAAGCAACTGCCTTTAACCACTGAGCTATCTCTCCAGCTCATAATTTATTTTTTTTCAGTGAAAATAGTGCTGTAATTCCACACCATAAATTTTTATAAAAACAAATTAACAAAGTAAGTAACCCATCAATATCTCTGTATTTTTAAGACTAACACTACATATAGTCTCATGTACACAGTTTCCTTACATCCACTTCCTCTTCCTCCTACCAGTCTTTTAGGCAAATGAGTATCAAACAGCATATATTCCAATATTATTTGGTATATTTGTACTTACTAATAGAAAATAAAGGTTTTATTAAGATATATATGCAGTATTCTAGACTCAAATATACCTGTGTAACATCTCTAAACATTTAATTTAAGAGAACATGAAAAGATTTGAAAGCCATGTTGGTCTCTCAAATTCTGTTCTAGATAGTCTCTTGCTCACTATATAATCTATCTCTAGGACTCAGTTTCTACACCTATAAAATCACTCAAGGCCTGATGAGATGGCTCAGCGGCTAAGGCACTTGCCTTCAATGCCTAACAACCTGGGTTGTATTCCCCAGTACCTACATAAAGCCAAATGCACAAAATGATACATACATGTGAAATTGGTTTGCAGTGGCTAGAGGCCCTGGTGCACCCATTCTTTCTCAATATCTCCTCTTGTCCTCTCCTCTCCTCTTCTCTTTTCTTCTCTTTCTCTCTCTCTCTCTCTCTCTCTCTCTCTCTCTCTCTCTCCAAATAAAATCATTCAGTTAGTCTCTGTCTCACTGGGTTGTGGTGGTAATCAATGAGAAACTGCATGAAGTTCAACATAAATAATAGCATTCATTTATTGCTTCAGTTATTTTTGACATTGAATAATAATGAAAGTCAAAACTTGGGCTGGATAGATGGCTTAGCAGTTAAAGGTACTGGCCTGGGAAGCCTATGGACCCAGGTTTGATTCCCCAGTACCCACATAAGCCAGAGGCACAAGGGAGCACATGCATCTGGAATTTGTTTTCAGTGGCTGGAGGCCCTGGTATGCCCATTCTCATTCTCTCTGTCTGTCTCTCTTCTCTCTATCTCACTCTGCTTGCAAATAAATAAATAAAGTAGTTAATTTAAAAAAGATTTCTCAGGGCTGGAGAGATGGCTTAGCGGTTAAGCGCTTGCCTGTGAAGCCTAAGGACCCTGGTTCGAGGCTCGATTCCCCAGGACCCTCGTTAGCCAGATGCACAAGTGGGCGCACGCATCTGGAGTTCATTTGCAGTGGCTGGAGGCCCTGGCATGCCCATTCTCTCTCTGTCTATCTGCCTCTTTCTGTCTCTCTGTCCGTTGCTTTCAAAAAAATTTAAAAAAAAAGATTTCTCACCTTTTAAAAAAATCAAAACTTATTTTACATTACTATGCAACCAGAAGTTATTTTGAAATTTTAATTTCTTTTTTAGTGACATTAATTCAGTTGTCTAATACATTTAATACTAGTGCTTATATGCTACACAAAAATGAATCATGTTTCAATAAACATGTTAAACTTTGGTCTGCTTTAGCACTGCTGGGAACATGGCTGCTTAGCAACTCCATTGGTAGAAGATACATACCAATTATATAATTAGACCAACTTAGAAATTCGAATTTCAAACAGAAGATAGTAGATTTCCCATTCTACATATCAGAATTTAAACTAGTAGTTTGGCTACACTTGTGTATTTACTTATAAGTTTTTGATCTTTATATTGAACTGGCAAACATGAATTTTTTGAAGAAATAGAAAACTAAAGGACTTAGTTTTTCCACCTTCATTTTCAAAACATATACAGTTTTTTTTAATCTTCAGTACATAGGAGATATAATTTGATATAATTTTTAAGTTACTCAATTCATAAAGTTATGCAAGATAATCCAGCAGTATTATAGGAATGCATATTGCAATCACATTTTGTTTGAATCTAGAATCTTTGATCTCACAAAATATTGTAATTTCATAAACATACACATATATTTTTAAGTGAGTTTGTTGCTCTGCTAGGTTACATGGCCTAATTAAGAATCTTGAAGCCAGGCGTGGTGGAGCACACCTTTAATCCCAGCACTTGGGAGGCAGAGGTAGGAGGATCGCCATGAGTTCTAGGCCACCCTGAGACTACATAGTGAATTCCAGCTCAGCCTGGACCAGAGTGAGACCCTACCTCGAAAAACCAAAAAAAAAAAAAAAAAAAAAAAAAAAAAAAGAATCTTGAAATGTAAACTATACAGATTCTAAAGATAACATTTATCCACAAGCCCCTACTATTAATTTAATGATGTCCTCAAGTAACACACACACCACAATGACTACATGGACAATTTACCAATGAATGGACAAGCTTAGCCAACCTGATTATATAGGTATTCAAGTTCCCTCCAACTTGACCTCTGTTAGGAAGATCAAAGTAAAGCCTGAATTGACAGTGTGTTGCTGTCTATCAATCTAGTTTACTAGTGTCCAGTTATTCTGTATATTCTGTGCTCAGTGCAGCTGCGGTTGTGGCTCTTGAGATGTTATGTTCACTAACAAGTTATTTTCCAGTCTTTTGGCAAGAATAGTGTTATAAGAGAAATAGCTTCTCTTGATGTGTTCCAGCTGGAAGTAAATAAGTTCTCCCATTGAAAAATAGGTCATTGCCTGCAGCTTTCTAAATTTTGCCTAACTGAGCAGTAGGTTAGGAGTTAGTAAGAAACCCACTGGCTGTAATGTGATTAAGGAAATAGAGAGGCAGTGATACAGACCCCAGGAAGAGGCTAAAAGCTCTTAATTTCAATCCCAGATTTCCTTGCTAATACATTTTATAACCTTGAAAACACCACTTAGCCTGAGGCTATGCCTTTATAGCTCTACCCCTAATTATTCAATATTTACTGAACATTCATAAAGAACCAATTCTTGGGGAGAACATGCAGCAAACAACTAGTTCTGTTACTCCAGCATGTGTGTATGTGAGGACCCCCGTTAGTAGTATTTGACAATGTACAACATTGAAAATGCACCCTGCACCAAACTAGAAAAAATATGATTCAATGCTTAGAGAACATTCCTTAAAAACATTTCCACTAGCCAGGCATGGTGGTGCATACCTTTAATCCCAGCACTCGGGAGGTAGAGGTAGGAGGATCATCATGAGTTCGAGGCCACCCTGAGACTACATAGTTAATTCCAATTCAGCCTGAGCCAGAGTCAGACCCTACCTCAGGAAAAAAAAAAAAAAAATCCCACTAAATGAAAGTGTGGAATTAGATTACATTATTGATCCAATCCACCATTCCAGAAAGACTTAGGTTCAGAGCAGTGGAAGCTTTCATTTTGAAAACTATGACATGCACTGTAATTATAGGTAAATAAAGCAGCCCACTATTGGGAAAGTTATGATGTTTATTTACTTGACTTGGTTGAGATTTAATATTCTTTTGGTGATTTTGCCCAAGACAACTTTGTGATGAAGGTAAGAAAAAAGTGCTTTCTTTCTGCAGTGTTGCAATGCACACCCAGTACTCCTTGACCCATGTCACCAATGCATTTTGTCCTAATCTAGCAAAGTGCATTGATAGCAACAGAGTCCCTTAGAACTCTTTGGAGATATGCTCAAGAAAAATATGACATTTGCAATAGTCAGTGTGGTACCACAATTATGCATCTTATTCATGGATATATTTGACTGATGGCTTTTCCCACACTGAGGAACTGTTTTCAACAGCAAATCATATACAATAGTAGCTTTTAAAATACTTATGACAGTGAGAGGTTGTTTTGTTTTTATAGCTTTGATTTCTTTCTGTGCTGCCTGCCATCCTTGTTTTAAAATGAGACACCAGAGTAAAATGCTCCATTCAAAAAAGATGACCCAAGTTGGAAATCACTTAACCAGCTAGGAAAAGTAATATTTATTTTTGAATTAAATATGTTACACTACATACTACAATACACAGGAAAATATTTTTCTCTCATTCTCTTTGCATGCCTTAACTTTTTATACGAAATCTGCTATTGTAAAGATAGAAGTAGATATGGGCAGGAAAAATATCTAAATCAATCAGTCTAATTACTTTTGCTTTCCAGGTTATATCCTTGATTATCTATCAGCTTAGTTCCAACTTCTTGAGACTCTATGATCATACAGAGCTAAACTGAAGTTTACTTCAGTGCTATATTTGAGAAATAATGGTAACAAATTTATCTGCTCTCATTAAAAAATAGGGAATTGCATATAGATACATTTGCTTCTTTAAGAGCCCAAACTTATTGAAAATCATTTTACTTTTTCATGATTCCTTGTGATCACATTGTAAAAATGAGGCATCAGTGTGCTAAGGTTTGCAATCAAGTGCTTTTAAGCACTAAGCCATCTCTGCAGTCCTGTACTAAGCTTTATGGAAGGAAACTCACAAGTATTAGATATGCAGGATGTTGGGCCCTTGGTAAATGGCTGCAGGCTGGTGGATTCTCAGTCCCAGCCTCCTCTACTTATCACTGAATGCTGTCACTTTTCAGTGTATACATTCCCACAGTCTTACCTCCATACCACCTTTGCTCCTAACAAAGATAGATGCAGGAAAATAAGCAAACTCCTTAAATCTGGGTTCCATGATGACTATTTTCACAAGAAGGAAAAAAAGCTTAGCAGACAGAAAGCTAAACTGTGAAATAACATACCAAGTAGAAAATACTTAGACAAATATACAAATTATGTTTTTTGTAAGATTTTATTTTTACTTATTTATTGATAGAGAGAGATAATGGGTACACCAGGGCCTCTAGCCACTGCGAACAAACTCCAGATGCATGTGCCACCATGTGCATCTGGCTTACATGGGACCTGGAGAATCAAACCTGGGTCCTTAGGTTTCACAGGCATGCACCTTAATAGCTAAGCCATCTTTCCAGCCCCAAATCATGTTTTCTACTGGAAATGCATACCACCTGTTAGATGCTGTCCAATCTTTATATAGACTATTTTTATGTAAGGCTCATTGTATGATCTTGTCTTTACCTAATGTCATTTTGCTTTATTCTATTTCCATGGTTTATCAATGTGCTTTTAAATTTTTCCCTATGCATTCTAAGTGCTTCCTACCATCCTATAGTAGAAAGCAGATGCGAGCCCTGTGGGTGTAGTTTTCTATTTCTATCATACAATAAATGAAATAATTTTCTATTTTTGCCAAAAAGAATTAGCCTTTGATAAAACTATAATAGTTCCACTGAGTTCAAGCCAGGCTCATTCTGAATACTTGTTATAACTAGTGGTAAATATAGTTTCTAATGTCAAAGAAGATCATTTTTAAGCCTCATTAGAGAAGATTTCATGACTTATCTCTAAGACCCTAATATAGAGGCAAATTCAATGTTTTGCCCCTTGTTTAATCTAATGAGCCAAGACAGATTGTCCCTGACAAAGATTACCACCACCTCAGCAAATGACACAACAGAGTCAAGGATGTTCCAAGCTGGTATTCATCACCTGTGTGAAAGAAATACTTTATGACCTTTAAAGTAGGCCCTTGTCCATTAATACAGCTCTCTGAAAATGCTCAACATATTCACACATGGTGGATGTGACTTTTAACTCTGTACAACCTAAAAGTAATTAACTAAAAATACAGAAGAGTAATTTTTATTGCTCAGTTCTTTGGGTGATGAATTTATTTAGAATTCCATGTCTTAAAGCCAAAGTACTCAAACTGTCACTAACACATGTGGCAACCTCACAGACTGACAAAGACACATAGACTCCTCAGTTTCCTCATAGGAGCTTCAAATCTGTTTGTTGTACAGCTTGAGCAAAGATGTATGCTAATAAAGCACTATTCTTCAAAATTAGTATATGTTTCAAGCCCAACTTTATAGGATTCTGTGTGACCATTAAATCAATATTCTTTACAGCAGGCAGTCCTTGCTTCATTTTCCAAAAATTGGGATTTTTTTAAACCTTATTATTCTTCTCTTATATAATAGCAATCAGAGCTGTTGGGATTACCTCAAATAATTATAGTTTATAAAGTGTTTTTACATTGCACAAAGGCAGAAGAGAAGAAGTGACCCCAAAGCTCTTTTTCCTTATGAAACACAAGTGCCTAACAGAAAAGGTCATTTTTCCAGAGGCCAGGGTTATTTTAGATCATTTAGATCAGAGCCCATCCTTGCTGGACTACACAGTCAGCTCTATCTTCACCTGGGGTCAGAGTGTTCCAGGGTCAAACCTGAAACTGAAAAGTAGAATAATTAGCTACTCAGTACCTGAGTTCACATTGTGAAATGACTCACTGAATTATGCCTGGCTGATCAGAGACAATCTCCAGGTACCCCCAATGCTCCCTCTGTCCACCTATCTCCTCCCCAAGCCCAGACAGACTGTGGGATGGACCAGCTGAGCTGCATCTCTCTGCTCTCCTATCAATTGCTCTGCCTCGAGAAAATGAAAATCCTTTCTTTCAACTCTCATATCTACTCCCCTCTTCCCTACCATTTTTCTCCCAAGAAATGAAATCTGAATTGAAATACAGAGTCACTAACTTTTTTCCCCTACTGCATAGAAAACTAAGCAGGAAACAAAGGCTCATGTGAAGTTAAAAGATTAACACATCTTTTGATCCCAGCTGTCAGGTTTATTTCTTCTTGTAGCCAAATCAGGTCATTATGCTACAAATCTTTGTTCTTGATGAAAGATTTAAATCTCCTCAGAATTTGGAGACTAGGGAATGGGGCAGTGCAGGCATAAGCCATACATAGTAATTGGCTCTGGTTTCATCTGGATGTTTGTCTAGAAGCTGCTATCAAATTTTGATAAACTTTTACTGACCCCTTTCACTTGCTGGAGATCCTAGAAATCCCAATGATAAATAACATTGTCCCAGCACTCAGATTCTGTGCTCAGTTATAAACAAATACCACATGTCAGATGACACATCTCCACACAACTATTTTAAACAGTCAAAGAAAGCAAAAGATTTTGGGGATTGCTTTGTAATAGTAAACTTTTTTGAAGTTTCTATAACTCAAGACCAGCATTTGTCATTGACATGTCCTGAATTATTCCTTCAGGAAGGTTTAGAGATTCCATTAAGGTCCTTCAAATTTAGAACCTGAGAAGAATAGTGCAGGAAAAGTCTGAAAAGCAATAAGTCAATCAAAATTTCCATTCAGTGAGACAGTTTTGGAACAGACGTCTTTTCTGTCATCTTTAGTCCAAAGAT
The DNA here is from genome assembly GCA_036346955.1 of Dipus sagitta. Classification (NCBI taxonomy): domain Eukaryota; kingdom Metazoa; phylum Chordata; class Mammalia; order Rodentia; family Dipodidae; genus Dipus; species Dipus sagitta. The sequence goes on from CM070775.1 coordinate 62,583,984, forward strand.
GCAGGGAGGAGACATTGAACATTGAACATAGGATAACAGTCCACAAGCCTTAAGCCCATACCGCTTTTGTTATGGGGTCTGGTGTCTCACAGTAAGACCATGAACTCATGGAATGTGAGGCAACGTTTTACTAGGTAAAAAGAAAGAAAAAGAAGAAAGCTGGTGCACCAGGTCTTCATCCCCAAGTGAGGATCTCAGGATGCAGCCCATAACTGTTTGGAGTGTCAGCTTTTATTGGAAATAACCACATGATGTTTATAGGGAAAAAAAAAAAAAACAGGATGGGAGTTAAACCATAAATCAGTTAAAGGAAGTCTATGGGGGTGTGAGGTAGACCTGTGACCAGGGGTCTGCCAATGTCCCACTTATCTGCCATTGAGGATTTTGCTCAACAATACAGGCCCAGGGTAATGCTATTCAGACAAGCAGAGCCTCCTGTTTATCTACCATCCCCATCTGCTTAAAAAGTGTTTCATTCCATTCTTCTGTGATCTCCTACAAGGAAGTTACTTCTTCTCCAAGCTAGGTATAAAGAAATGTACAGAAATATAATATTTTGCTCACTTTACATTTTTATACAGGAATTCTATACAGATTTGTCTCTCAGTCCTGAAGCAGCTACTGTAGTGTTCACTTAATTTAATGGCATCTGGTTTTTTCTATATTTTCAAGGACAAGCCAGCAACACTAAGATTTATTTTTTGAGCCCTGACCCAGAATACATATATTGCACCCACTTAACACAGAAAACTGAACTCATATACAGGCCTGATGAGCTGCATTGAACCCATTTTGCTCAGAAGCAAATTTCTACAGGGCCATCTGCATGCATATGTGGGATGGGGGAGGGGCAGTATCCACTGTGATTCAATGTAAATGATGCCCTTGGAACTCTATAAAGCACAGGATTTAGGACCTTTTACAAAATGCTTAACTGGAGAAGATGTTCCCTTTTCAGCCATTTCAAGAACAGTACCTGCTCTAAAGGGGAAAAGTGGAGCCTGTCAAAGATCAGGAGGAAATGTTCTTGGGTCAAAGTACTTTTGTCAAAGTCTTGTGAAAGCTATTGGGATCTTGCCATAAACATTTGAAATCCTAACTGACAGAAAGGCTGCAAATCTTGGCCAACCCTGTGTATACCCTAAGACCCCATGTGACAAAATTATCTCTGACCAGGTCCAATCATCTTGCCTGCACTCCTTCCCTTCTAAAGGCCTTTCTCTGCTAAGTGCAGCTCCTTATGAAGGGCCCTATTTAAATGCTAATGTTTTACTCACCCAATCTCAGTCATTAGTTTATCACATTAGCCTCAGTCACCCTGGGAAAATGGAACTTGGTCTGGTGAGCATTAATGAAAACCAAGGTGAAAGTGATGTTCCAGAACAAGTGTGGGAAATGGAGATGGCAGAGGTGGTGGTTAAACACAGGGTCTTGGGGCCAGCATCCATAGGGTCATGCAATAAAGCAATACACCAGTACCGTAAGTAAAGAACACATACACTTCCCAGAGAAGAATACTAATTAGAAGTTTAGGGAGTACCTCTAGCATAGCTTTTTCTAGGACTAGTCCTAATGGGATCTAAGCTACATCATTAAAGAAGGAAGAAAATACATCCTACATCCTACATCACACAAAAATAAGTGGTTATTGAGCTGGGTGTGGTGGTGCATGCTTTTAATCCCAGCACTCGGGAGGCAGAGATAGGAGGATCACCATGAGTTTGAGGCCACCCTGAGACTACATAGTGAATTCCAGGTCAGCCTAGGCTAGAGTGAGACCCTGCCATGAAAAAAAAAAAAAAAAAAAAAAAAACGAAGTGGTTCCAAAAGTCATCATGACTCAGCTGCAAATCTGAACTCCACATGTGGCCCTTGTCATTTGAAGTGGTCCACAGTAAGACAGATTCCCTCTGTTTGACAGAATAAAAACTATTCCCACTGTATATTTGAGATGTTATTTGAAAATCAGATTATTTATAATTTGAAGCCAACATCCATTGTCAGGTTTGTTTTCCTTCCTGTTTGTCTAAATAGGGACATCCTAATCTGCAAGGACACAGGCACTTTCTTTGTGGACCTTCCTGCAACATACAAATGTGTTACATGGTAATGATCTTTCTTGTTAAATCAAGTTGTTCTGCACTACAAAAGCCTGTATGTACTAACAACATGGGTTAGACATAGGAAAATGTATTCAGTCCCAGATGATTGAATAGCACAAAATATCATGATGTTTGGGAAAATGTGTTTTTAGCATATTTAAAATATAACTTGTCTTCTTAATTTTTAAAAGTATACTTATTTGTAACATGCTCAATGTCTCCCAGAGGGGAAAGTAGTCTACAAAAACGCTTTTGATCTTCATTCATTTTCAAGCACCTGTAAACTGAAGGACCAGTTGGGGAAATCATCTGCTCATTTGTTGGCTGAGAGACTCTTTTGTTTTTAATGGGAAGAAAATGTTACATTTGGAAACATCTCTTTAAATTTAGGAAATAGCAAACTCTCCATGTAAATAAGAGTATATGAAAGCCAGTAGAAAACATATTCTACTGCCTCTGTATTGGAAAGCAAGTTTCAGAATAACACATGTCCTTCAAAAGTGTACTTACATTTATAAAAGCATCTCTGCACTCATATCATCATTGCAGTACTGTAGATATGACTGATGCTGGAGGATAAAGGTGAGAGGGTGTTACCAGGGCAGAACAAGATCCAGTAAGCTAGAACTGTACAATGCTAGTGAAAACAAAGGTTTGTAGTAAAGTTGGGATGGATGTTAGCTCTCCTTCAAACAGTTCTCAAGCACACTGGGCTAAGAAAATTCTTTAATCCCCTCTGGGTCTCAGTTACAGTATGTGAAAAATAAACACAATAATATTGCTTCCTTATAAAATTGTTCACGGTTTAGAGACATGCCTCAGTGGTTAAGACTCTTGCTGACAAAGCCTAAGGACCCAGGTTTAATTCCCCAGTACCCTTGTAAACCCAGATAAACAAGGTGTCACAAACATCTGGAGTTTTTTGCAGTGGCTAGAGGCCCTCGTGTGCCTATTCTCCACCCCCCATAAGCAAATAAATAAAATATTTTAGGACTCCTTACAATGTGCTCCTCCAGACACAAAATGGCCTGGATATCCATGACCTTACAGTGTCTGACACTACCTACACAAGACCATCATAATAGGAAGAAAAGATCATGACATCAAAATAAAATAGAGACTGATTGAGAGGGGGAGGGGATATGGTGGAGAGTGGAGTGTCAAAGGGGAAACTGGGGGGAGGGCGGGTATTACCATGGGATATTTTGTACAGTCATGGAAGTTGTCAATAATAAATAAATAAATAAATAATTGCTCACAACATTAAAATAGATAAGGCCTTTAAATGATAATGCCTATATAAGGAATATCTTGGTCAAAATATTTTGTGCAGTGAAGGAGATTTAAAGAATAGGATTATTTAGGTAGGAACAATGCAAGCAGCCCTTCCTGCCATGCTTTGCATTCAGTCACCACAGCCCAAAGAAGGTCCCAAGGTTGATCCCACTCCAAAGCACCATGCAGTAAGTTGTGTTGAGCATTCAAGCCCAAGTAAACTTCCTCACACATGCATCCAACCTGACCACACAATTGCAGAGATTATAGAACAACTCTACAAGTGAAAATCTCCCTTCTGTGTGCACACCGAAACAAACCACAGCCCACAAAAGTGTCCCAATGCCAAGCTTACTCCAAAGTTCCAGGCAGTGAGCAGCACAGGGAAAACCTGACCCTGCTTGGATACTGAGTAGGCCAGGCCTCCCAGGATCTTATCCAGATTGGTCTAGAGGCTGCCCACAAAAGAGGACCCTGCTCAGACTCAACTGTACCCAACCAAAACCAGTAGAAAGACCACCATCCCATTTCCACCTAACCATGCTACATAACACAGGCTCCATCGGAGCTACTATTGCTGCATTCTTCGAAAAACCAGAGGACTGTCTAAAGATAGGCAAACTCCAACTAAATAAATATGACAAAACACAAAGCCAAGAGGTGCCCATTAAAATTCTTGTTCCTATAACAGAAGCCTCCAATTATAACATAGAGGAAACTACAGGCATAAAATCAAAAAATGAAATTACGGTAAGCAATTAAACAAACTTAATGAGGCCCTGAACAAATGGCTGGATGAAATGGGAGAAAATTAACAAAAAGAACTCAAAGGATAGCTGAATGAAATGGAAGAGAAGAAACAAAAACTACTCTATAGAACTAGAAAGATGGCTAGTGGTTAAGGTGATGCCTGCAAAGCCAAAGGACGTAGGTTTGATTCCCCAGGATCCATGAAAAGCCAGATGCACAAAGTTGTAGATGCATCTGGAGTGGCTAGAGGCCATGGTACACTTTTTTAAATAAATAAATGAAAATGAAATATTAACAGAAAAAGTGCTCAATGGAAAATTCAAAGAAAAAATAAAAAGAGAGAGAGAGAGTGAAAATACACTAGCAGTCCAGGAACGATGACAGTTCAAAAAAAAAGTGTGAACAGAATATGAGGGAAATCTTGGGCACCTTAAAAAAGACCAAATATCTGTATCATGCATATACAAGAAAGGAAAAATACAAGCCAAAAGCATAAAGAGTAACTTCAAACAATATTGAAGAGGCCGGGCATGGTGGCACACACCTTTAATCCCAGCACTCAGGAGGCAGAGGTAGGAGAATTACCGTAAGTCCAAGGCCATCCTGAGACTACATAGTGAATTTCAGGTCAGTGTGAACTAGAGTGAGACCCTACCTCAAAAAACCAAAAGATAAAAATAAATAAATAAACAAATAAATAAAATATTGAAGAAAATTTTAACTATAAAACCGAGACCCATCCAGGTACAGAAGGTGCACAGACACCAAATAGGCAGGATCAGAGAAGAAATTACCCATATTACATTATAGGTTAAACTCTAAACATTTAAAACAGAGAGTACTAAAAGCTAAAAGAGAAAAACAGGTCATTACATTAAAAGAAGTACACCTGCCAGCCTTGATTTTTCAATGGAAACTCTAAAAGCCAGAAGTGCTGGGAATGGATATTTCAAGGGCTAACTCCACAATGCATGACCCATATACCTCAACAAGGAGGGGCCAGGTCACGGATGAGCCTAATAATGGTACCAAACTGACTGCATTTGCTGAATACAAAACTAATTAATAAAAAATAAAAAATTTTTAAAAAAGACCATGACTGCCGACCCAAACTATTGTACTCAGAAAAATTATACCTCATAATCAAAGGTAAAAGAAGAAACTTCCATGATGAAAGCCAGCTTCATGAATGTATGAGCATTAAGCCAATCCTACAGAGAATACTTTACACTGAAGAGATAAACAAACATACTCAAGAAGCTACAGGAGGGAAAAAGTAATTAAACTAGAGAAGACATGAAAACATATCAAGAAAACAACAACTCCACAAAGTCTTCAATTTGACAGGGATTAACTCACAACTCATAGTTATAATTTTGAACATTAATTTACTCAATAAAAGACACAGGTTATCAGGCCAGAAGAGAAAAATGGGTCCATCCATTCAAAGAGATAAATAAGGCCACTCCTTAATTATTAAGAGAACAATTCAGCAAAGGATATTATAATCATAAACTTGTATGCACCAAACACAGGTAAACCAAATTTGATAAAGCAGAACCTACTAGACAATACACCAGAAATAAATTCCAAAATAATAATGGTAGGAGAATTTTAATACCCCACTCTCACCAATAGATAAATCACCCAAGCAGAAAATAAATGGGGAAATAACAGAGCTAAATAACACCATATATCAATTATACATAACAGACATTTACAGAACATCCTACCCTAATTCCACAGAATACATAGTACCCTCATCAGCTCATGAAAGCATCTCTAAAATAGATGGCATATTAGGACATGTATCCACATATTAAGGAAAAGTGACAAAACTCCCTGCATTTTATCTGACTACAATGCAATAAAGTTAGAATCAGCAACAAAAGAAACAACAGAAAAGATACCAACTCCCAGAGATTGAACAATTCACTATTAAATAATGAATGGGCTGTTGAAGAAATCAAAAAGGAAATGAATACATTTCTAGAACTGAGTGATAATGAAAACATAACATACCGAAACTTATGAGACTCAATAAAAGCTGCCCTAAGAGGGAATTATAAAGTGTTAAATGCCTATATTACAAAAATAGACAGATCTCAAGTTAACAACCATTCATCTGAAGGCTGCATAGAGCTATAACATCAAATGAGACTAAAAATGTAATTAAAAGTTTCCCAACAACAACAACAAAAGTCCAGGTCCAAATAGATTAACTGCTGTAGTAGTTTGAATAGATGGCCCCCAATATATTCGGTGTTTTATTACCTTGTACTTTGCATCTTCAGCCACCTGGCCGAAGGAGGTGTCACTGGGAAGATCTTAAGGCTTGGTGGTGGGTTTGAGATGTCAATCTAAAGATATGCAAAGTGTGCCTAGCTGGAGTTCCTGAAGTGTGCTGTGCTGTGTGGCTTTTGGCATGTGCTTCGCTCTCTCTGCTTGGACCTGTGAAGGCAGGCCAGATTCTTCTGCCATTATTAATTTCCCCTGGATTTGTAAGCTTCAATAAATATTTCTTCCTCAACTGTGTCTGGAAGTTCATCTCAGTGAACCTGAAGCTGTCTGCTACAACTGCTTAATTCTTTCAAACCTTTGCTGAATAACTAAAGCTTGGCTTTCAGTTAAGATGGCAGAACAGGAACTGTGCCAAAGAAACTAGGTGGAAATAAAGGGGGAAAAAAACACAATATACTCTTCTCCCAGAATATGAAAGTCTGTAAGTAACTAGCAATTCACAAGGGTCCCCAGCAATGAAGGTGGAGGAAGAACAAGTTTCCAGCAACCACATAACCAGAGTTCTCTGGACCCCACCAGCTGCTGGAAAGAGTGGCAGGGGATGTGGCAGGTGGGCAAATTCTTGGAACTAATTGTAGGATGCAGGAAATCACCACTGAGCAGCCTCAGGTTTTGGCCACTAGCACCTGATGGAGAGAAGTGGAGGAAATGAGGAAGCATGCACTGGTGGAGCAAATCATCCCATAGGCAGGGGAAATTACCAGCCTTAGCCCCAGCCACCACCAGCCATCATCCAGCACCTGAGAGTAGAAATGTGACTGAACTGGGAAACATGGTAATGGGGCGGATCCTGAACCCAAGCACAGGAAACATGCTGCCCAGGCAAATGCCATCCTGCACCTGGGGAAGGATTGAGTTTCCTTCCTGCAGGGAAGCATGCAGCTAGCTGAAGCAAACCTAGTAGAGGAAGCAAGGAACCCATCCAGCACAAGGGAGAACAGGGAAGTGCTCTAGGCTGCTAATAAGCTAGAGTGGGCCACCACTAGGTTACGTTCCTAATGGCTGGTCCTGGCCATGCCTTAGCCAGAAACAACAGATCAGTAGAAGGGTTTCTCCCACTCACACCCACCTTGTAAGACCAAAAAGGGGAAGAAAAAGCTTGAACATGAAAGAAGCACAGGACAACTCTATCCTAGCTCAAGTCCTCAAGACAGACGTGGAGTTAATTACATCCCAAAGACTCAGGCAGTAAATTCCCTTTGGATAATATGACAGAGCCTTGGCTGAGCAAACCAGGCATCCCAAGGACTTACCCAGATGGTTCTGGAGGTGACCCACACAAGGTGGACCCAGCTCAGTCTCAAGGGCACCCAGCCAAATCAAGCAGATATAGGCCACCATCTGCTACCCATCTTGAGCAAAGCAGGCTAGGCCACCTAACACAGGCTATACAATAGCTGCTATTGCTGTATTCTCAGAAAGATACAAGAACAATCTCAAGTTGTGCTGGGTTGCCCCGGCAGGTAGTGCTGGGGAAAGACCAGGACTGCTGGTTCCTCCCGAGGGGTTGAGGAAGAGGGTGGGTGTCTACGGCCAGGAACACACCAAGCCGGGAGTCTTGTCAAAGCAGGATCTCACTTTATTGTAACAGGCAGGTGTTTGTATAGCATTGAGAATGAAGGCGGGGATCTCAGGAGGGGATGAGATGTAAGGGCCAATAGCATATCGCGACTTTTGAAATGATTGCTTATAAGCGCGCACGCGGGAACTCTAACTTCCTATGCGGCAGTAGCAGCCAGAGGCAATTTGGTGCCCTGCTGAGTCATAGCTGGCCAGAGACAGGTCACCAAGCTTTAGCTAGGCTCAGGAAGTTTCACTAGGCCTCGCGTCCAGGCCTCTCAAGGCCCAACAAAGTTGGACAAGCACAGAACAACACAAGATATCAAACAAAGAAATTACTACCAAAACTGGCTAGTTGCAAAATGAAAGACTCCAGTGAAAACTTAGAGGAAACCAAGACATAGAATCACAAAATGAAATCATAATTCAATCAAGAGATGGAGATCCTGAAGAAAAACATGGAGAAAACAATGAAATAACTCTTTGAAAAGGCTCCCAAGGCCAACAGAACAGACCATGTGGAGGACAGAACATTGGAACTTAAGAACAAGACAGAGAAAATAGATTGAGAGAGCAAAAACATACAAAGTTAAAGAAAAAAAAAAAAGCTGGAACTGAACATGAGGTAACTGTGGGACACTTAACAAAGACCTAATATTCTAAACCAAGAACATGCAAAATATTTTCAATAAGATTATCCAAGAAAATTTTCACAACCTTACAAAAAACAAAAACAACTGGCTACAGAAGATGCAGGACCACTAAATAGACAGGACCAGGAAGAAGATTCCTCATATCATATTATGATCAAAACACTAAACACAGAAAATGAGGAAAGAGTACTAAAAGCAAAAAGAGAAAAACATTTTATTACATACAAAGTTAAGACCATAAGAATTAACACTGATTTATCAGTGGAAAACCTAAAAGCCAAGGGCTTGGAATAGAGTATCTAAAAAACTAAAAGACCATGGCTGCCAACCCAAACTACTATACTCAGCAAAATTATCCCTCATAATAGAAGCTGAAAGAAAAACTTTTCATAATATAAACCAGCTTTATGAATGCATGAGCAATAAGCTAGCCCAGCAGAGAATACCACAAGGAATCATTCACACTGGAGAGATGAACAAACATACATATATGGAAAGAAGAAGAAATTATCAAAACTGGAACAGAAATAAAATCAAATAAACACCAAGAAACATCACAAAGCCTTCAACTCAACAGAGATTAACTCACACCTCACAATTATAACTCTGAAAATTAATGGACTCAACTTCCCAGTCAAAAGATACAGGTTATCAGGCTGGATTGAAAAGCTTGATCCATCCATGTGGTCTCTACAAGAAACCCACCTTACAATTAAAGTTAGCATTGCATTTACCTTCTCGTTACTGGCAAAAATCATCCAACCCAAAGCATCTTTAGGAGAAAAGGGTTTATTTTGGCTTATAGCCTTGAGGGGAAACTCCAAGATGAATGGGGAAAATGTGGCATGAGCAGAGGCGGTAATGGCCTCTGCCACAGAAAGTGGAACACTGCATCATGAGAATGAGCCAATCACTGGCAAGGGGAAACTGGCTACAACCATAAGGCCACCTGCAACAACACACCTCCTCAAGTAAGGATCCAATTCCAAGTTGCTATCCACTGGGGATCAGGCATTCAGAAAATATTAGTTTAGGGAAGACAGCTAATTAAAACCACCACAGTAGACACTATCTTAAGTTAAAAGAAAGGAAAAATATATGACAAATGGAGACCCTACTGAGATGAACCCACAGGGAAATGGAGACTGGGAAAGAAAGGTTACACTACAACTTATGTAAAAAATAAATTAATAAAAAAACAAGCAGCAGTGACTGTACTAATATCTCACAAAATAGAATTTAATCCAAAAGTAATCAAAATAAAGAAGGAGCCTTCACATTCATTAAAGGAACACTTCAACAAGAGGATATTATAATCATAAAGGTATATCCAACACAGAAGCACCTTACTTTAAAAAGCACAATGTCCTAGACAATAAGCCTGATATAAATCTCAATAGAATATTAGTAGGAGACTTTAACACTACAGTGTTGTAGTTGCTTTAATGTTGCTGACACAGACACCCGATCAAAAACAGCTTGTGGGAGGACAGGGTTTATTTTGGTTTACAGGCTCAAGGGGAGGCTCCACAATGGCAGAGGAACACATGGCATGAGCAGAGACTAGACATCAGCTCCTGGCCAATATCAGGTAGACAGTGCAGCCTGGCTCATGCCTTATCTCACTATACAACTGGAGTGTGTAAAAGCAGGGACTCTGCCTGATACACACACAAGGAGTGGACCATGGCAAAGCACTGGTGCCTTCTGTACACTTGTTGTGGTCAGAGTGGGGTTACAGGCAGAGATCTGAGTGACTTATACACTTGGAGTGACTAGGCACTGTGAACAATTGGCAATCTGAGGACCATAACTGAGCCCAGACCATCCATACAGCCATGTGACCCAGTTGGCCCCTCATCTACTGTTATCAAGGTCCAGACGCAATAGTGAGATCTTGCCTCTGCCATGAACCTGCCACCAGAAACTTGAGCCAATCCCACCACCAAGGGCCAGCAAGTGAGCAACATGGGAAGAACAGGACCCTGCCTGAACATGGACTAGGCCAGGCTTCCTAAGGTCTCAGTCAGAACTGCTTATTAGACATCACACACAATGAAACCCCTGCCCAGACCCAAGGACATTGTTACAGTCAGGTTTGCTTTACAGAAAACACCTGACCAAGAGCAGTTTGTTGATAAAAAAAAAAAAAAAATTTTCTTTGGCATACAGACTTGAGAGGAAGCTCCATGATGGCAGGGGAAAACGATGGCATGAGCAGAGGGTGGACATCACCTCCTGGCCCACATCAGATGGACAACAGCAACAGGGGAGTGTGCCAAACACTGGCAAGGGGAAACTGGCTATAACACCCATAAGGCCACCCCCAACAATACACTGCTTCCAGGAGGCATTAATTCCCAAATCTCCATCACCTGGGAACCTAGTGTTCAGAACACCTAGGTTTATGGTGTACACATGAATCAAACCACCAAAGGCCAAATCCTGCAGATACAACACCATCCCACTCCCATGTGGATCAAACCTGAATAGAATATTCATCACATATCTTACAAGAGCCACTAATTGCTATATCCTTAAAAAAACAACTGCTTTGAAATGGGCAAACCTCAATGCAAAAAGTAATGCAAGAGAGCAAGCTAAGAGATCCCCACCAAGAATGGCTAGTCCCACAATGGAAGCCTCAAGTGAAAAGTTGGAGAATACTCCAGACATATATCCCAAAATGAAAGCATAATAAGCATACTGATCAAACTAAGTGAGGCCGTGAACTGTTGGATAGATGAAATAGACAAAAACCAACAAAAATTAAAATGCACAAATGAAATGGAAGAGAACCAACAACAGCTACTAAAGTTCTCATTACTTGCCTCAAAACAATTGAATCACAAAGATCTTAATAGATAAATGATATAAGGTGAACCAACAAATAGATGAACTGAACAGTCAGTGGAATAATTTTAATGAGGGCATAATCAAATGCAGGAGTGAAATCTTAAAAATGGCAAAAATTCAAACCAAGGTGGGCTGGAGAGATGGCTTAATGGTTAATCACTGGCCTATGAAGCCTACGGACCCCAGTTCAAGGCTCAATTCCCAGGACCCACTTTAGCCAGATGCACAAGGGGGCGCATGCATCTGGAGTTCATTTGCAGTGGCTGGAGGCCTTGGCGCACCCATTCTCTCTCTCTATCTGCCTCTTTCTCTGTCACTTTCAAATAAATAAAGATAAATAAAAAAATTCAAACCAACATTTGAAATACTGGATGGAAATACTGATGAAATACAAGATGGAAATACTGGATAAAAGTAAAATAAAGAAAAAAATAAAATAGCCCTTTTAAAAGACTCCCTGAATAGCTTTACCAACAGAATAGATCATGTAGAGGAGAGAATTTCTGAACTCACAGACAAGATAGAGAAAACTGACTTGGATTCCAAAAATTATGATAAGTTCAAAAAAGTACATACAGAATATGAGGAAATTGTGGTACACCTTACAGAGGCTTATCCTCCAGAGCTAAAATCCAGATCATGTGCATACAAGAAATAGAAGAAATAGATGCCAAAGGCATACAGAACATCTTCACCAAAATTATTGAATAAAACTTTCCCATCCTTGCAAAATAAAGACCCATCCAGAAACAAGAAGCAAACAGAATATCAAAAATACAGGAGCAAAACAGAAACTATCCATGAGACATTATAGTTACAACTCTAAACAATGAAAACAAAGAGACAGTGGTAAAAGCATCAAGCGAAAAACACCTCATTATATACAAAGAAAAGCCCATTGGAAATACCTCTGATTTTCCTATAGAAACTCTTAAAGCCAGAACAGCTTGGAATGGAGTGCTCCAAAGTTTAAAGGACTATGACTTCCAACCCAAATTACTATACCCAGCAAAAGTATCCCTCATAAAAAAAGATGAAAGGAAAAATTTTTATGATAAAGCCAGCTTTATGAATGCATAAGCAAAGTTATACAGATTATACTGCAGGGAATACTTCACACAGAAGAGATGAACAACCAACTTTAAGAAACTACAATAAGTAAAATATCAATAATCAAAACTAGAACAGACATGAAAATACAGAAAGCTCAAATGATCACCAAACCCCACCATGTCTTCAAAATAATATGGATTAACTTAAACCTCACTGTTATAACTAAACATCAGTGGACACACCCTGATAATCAAGAGACACAGGTTTAACTAGTTGAATCAGAAAAACTGATCCATCCATCCACTGTCTCCAAGGAACACACCTAAATATTAAAAATAAGCACCACCTCAGGGAGAATGGAAAATAATTTCCAAACAAACAGAAATGAGAAACAAGCAAGTGTGACTAATAGTCAAATCAAAAGTAACCAAAAGAGATAAAAAAAAAAAAAGGCCACTACTTAGTTATCAAGGGAAAAATTCAACAAGAGGATATCACAATCATAAACTTATATGTACCAAACACAGGTGCACCATATTTATAAAGAAAAATCTCCTATAAAACAAACCAGGAATAAATCCACAATATCATCATATTAGGAGAATTTAATACTCCACTCTCATCAATAGAGTGATCATCCAAGTAGAAAACCAACAGGGAAATAATGGAGCTGGAAAAAGTGGGAAAGAGGACATAATACCTGAAAAACTCACAGAGGGAAAGAATATATGGGGTGGAAGGGCTGTGAGATGTGGTGAAAGGGATGATGGGTTAGGGAATCATATACAACTAAAGCTAAAGGGAGTTAGTACAGTAAGAAACTTCCTCCTGGGTACCAGTATATAAGACATAAGCCTAAATTAAGGGAGGTGGATGGTCAAGACCAACAAGCCTAGTAAAAGGTTGAGAAAGCTTAATCCTAAAACATTGGCTCTGGCTGGTGAATTCCAACACCAGAACTGCCCACCCCTCTCTGCCACAGCAAGCAGTTGGCCACAGATCCATGTCACCAAAGCAATTCAGGTCATTGCCAAAGCACTTGGTTATCCTCCAGAGCTAAAAGGTAAGACCTTATTGCTGAAGACCACAGGTTGCTGTTTCAGGACACCATGAGACAATATGGGAACTGAGAGGAAAGTTAGTCCTCTTCTGGCAAACAATCATGGTGCTGGAAAGTGCTATGGGAGCTACTGGGTGATAATGGTCACCAGCAGCATGAATATGCGGGGTATCCTGAAAGCTACACAATCAACCAGCTGGACAATAAGTGCACACTTCTGCAATAGTTGCACACAGCCTTTGCGGGTAACCAACTGCAACTTTTTTTTAAGGTTTTTTTGTTTGTTTGTTTTGGTTTTTTGTCAAGGTTTTATTCTCCTAAAGCACAACTGTGTGGCAGCTACTGTGTGTGGTCTCCCAGCAGGTACACAAGGAGTTCACAGGCGGGCAGCATAATGGCAGTGTTGGGGATCTGCTGGCTGAGCTGGGCCAGGAGTCTTCTGTAGAAGGTGAGGTAGCCTTCGTCCTGAAGCACCAGTCATGCCATCTGGACAAAGGTCTTGTACTTGGTACCTTCCTCCTGGAGCCGTGTCTTTATGACTTCCTGCGGACAGGCAATGCAGGAAGCGCATCCTTTATAAGACAGCAGCAGGTGCCATTGAGACCAGAAAAAATAAAAAAATAAAAAAACTTGCGGAATTTTTCTCAGTTCCATTTGTGGAAGATGCTAGTGGAGCTTCTTTCAGACACTTCTTCAAACTTTCATAAATAGCGAAACAGATGATGGTTTCTGAGATCCCAGCATACGAGGCAGTCAGCCCTCTGCAGAAGCCACGGACACCTTCTGTCTGGTACACATGCCGGGCACCCTGGAGTGTGTTCATCTGCTGGCAGCCTCTCACCTTCCGTTCTAGCTGCATCCTTGTTTTAACCATCCAGATAGGGATCATTAAGGTATTTGTGATGAAAGCTGCAGAGCTAGCTGAGAAAATGTGCACAATGTTGCTATTAGTAGCAAAAAATGTCATTAAATTGTTCTTTGGCTTTGGAGTAACATGCAAAGTACAAGGCCCTTCATGGTGCAACTCCAAAATAATTTGGACCAAAGCCCGTAAAAACTGATTTTGGAGCCAGGCGTGGTGGTGCATGCCTTTAATCCCAGAATTTGGGAGGCAGAGGCAGGAGGATCACTGTGAGTTCAATGCCGCCCTGAGATTACATAGTGAATTCCAGGTCAGCCTGAGCTAGAATGAGACCATACCTCAAAAAAACAGGGAAAAAAAAAGTGACTTTGGTCCCTCTTTTTCCAAGATTAACTTAAGAACCTGTAGGAGTGCTAGGAATCACAGATGTTGGTCTTACCATACAAGCTCCATTAATGAACCTGAGGATAATATATTGTTGAGAGACGTAGTGTCAAAGACTATACCCTAGTCTTAATGACTTCTAGTGGAATGAAAATAGCAACAACTGTGTGTTGGCATCAGCAGGCAAACAAAAAGATGAAGCAGCGGGTTCTCCTGAGTGTTCCTCTCCAAGGCTACACCAGCCAGCTCTGCGGCTAGCTAACGTCACTGCTTACGCCACCGCCCCAGCGTTGGGTATGTGAGGGGTTTCCAGTCACTCACCACCACTGCCCTCGGGAAGGCACCGATGCTCCCTTGTGCAGAGGGAGAGTGGGGGCAGACACCTGGCTCCCTCAGGGTGGTCGCCAGCCTCTCACTAGCCTCTGTGGTGTGAGCAGTGTGAGCACAAGCCCAGTATGTGGACCCAACTGCAACTTTGATCGTACCTGAGGCCCACACAGTGGGAGAAAACTCTTTAACTGATACTGGGAAGTGTTGTGTAGCAGACTACTCTGAATGGAAACATTCTGTCCTGAAGAGAGAAAGGATCCGCTGACTCAGGAAGTCAAGTCTGGGAGGCACAATTACTCCCCAAGGTTGTATTATAACCTTGTATATATCATATATATATACACACATAGATATACATTCCTTCCTGAGTAGTGGGAAGGTAGGAAGTTCTAGAGACTTGGAAAGTCAACAGGTCTTGGAAAGGGTTGCAAAACCCCACTGGAATGCTATTATCAAGGAAAAACAATTGCTTTGGGAGAGAGTGACTCTCCAAGGAGCTGCCTGCAAGTGTGCAGTGTGCTCCATAGATGGAAGTTCCGTGAGTGGTTGGGATTTCTGCTGATGTACTTGCCAAGTTGAAGCAGCCATGAGGAGTTTGGCATCCAGGATGGGAAGAGGCTTCGCATAGGGCAGCTGCATTTGAGTCATCTACTGCTCCTGTACAGAACCCCTTACCCTGCTCTTTAAGTAACCCCAATAAACTCATTGATTGACCAAAACTGGTTTTGTATAATTGTCCTTTTGTCTGTTATCTGTGCCCTATCTGGGGGAGAAGACATGCATTCACATCACCTCAGGATAAAGGTTTCCCATGACTCTGGGTGCCTAGCATGGGGAACCATATAAGGAAAATGAAGGAGAAAGCACACCAGACTTGATTCAATAGACAGAGACTGGTTGGAGGCTGAAGTCCCGAGCAAGGGACAGGGTCAAGCAATGAAGTGCCTGCCAACCCCTTCTCCAGCTTGAGGCTGCATATTTACAGCTGAGCAGACTTTTATACAAAATGAGGGCAAGAAGAACAAAAGCAAGGATGTGAGTGGAGGAAAACAAGATAGGAGCAAGGCCATTTCCCTTGCTCATGAGACAGTTAACAGCGTCCTTTCATTGAATAGGTGTTTGTTTCTTTTTCAGGCCCAAGGTCTG
Organism: Dipus sagitta; assembly: GCA_036346955.1. Taxonomy (NCBI): domain Eukaryota; kingdom Metazoa; phylum Chordata; class Mammalia; order Rodentia; family Dipodidae; genus Dipus; species Dipus sagitta. The sequence goes on from CM070775.1 coordinate 62,600,316, forward strand.
GGAAAATGTTATTACCAAGGAATTTGGCCTTCATTCCCAACCCTCTGTTTTAGGGCCACCTTATCTCATCAAATTTAGAACTTTATTAACCCTTCATTCCAGACCCTGAGGACAAGTGAAAGGATATGGGATGCAGATTCAAGTCTCTACGACTTTCTGCTGACATGGGGGTGGTGAGGGGAGTTGTGGGTTTTTCCACAGAGTCTTGAACATGTAGGAACCCAAGTGATTGAAGTGTTCAGAATTATGGCATTGCCTGGTATGTTTTTCATTTAGTATGGCCTTGGCCTATAATAAGAATAGGGATATGAGGCTAGAGGTTAATTTTTAAAGATTTGATTGTAGATGGTTGGTTGAGTTTTTCAGTATATTAGTTTGACTGTATTAATTTGTCATTTGATAAATTTTAATAACTAATGGATTAGGTAGGGTCCAACTAATAGTCCAAAGAGTAGAAGGACTAAGAGACCCATTAGATTAGTAAGTAAGGTGGTTAGCCATGGATTCCAGTCAACTAACCTATGGAACCAGTATGGTTAGCATCCCATTCCCACTGGCAATTTTTTAAGTTTTCCTTTACCTTTTTTAAGGTGTTAGTAATAAGGCCTGATTTATTGGCATACTATACCTTTTTTATTTATTTATGTGAGAGAGAGAGAGGATGGGCACATCAGGGCCTTCAGCTTCTTCAAACAAACTCCAGATGCATGTGCCACCTTGTACATCTGCCTTATGTGGGTCTTGGGGGATTGAGCCTGGGTCCTTTGGTTTTGCATGCAGTGCCTTAATTGCTAAGCCACCTCTCCAGCCCCATTCTACACTATTTTTGTCAGGAAGTCTATCTGACTATTGAGCATGGTAATGGGGTCCTGTAGGTATCCCAGATCCATGTCAGTATGTATGTGTGTGTGTGGTGTACATATATATACATACATATATATATATATATATCCCAACAAATTGACATGGATTTTATATATAACATTTATAGATATAATATATATATATATATATATATATATATATATATATATATATATGAATGAAGGGGGTAGAAGCAACTCCAAATCTCTTCCCAGTTTGGCAGGAGGGAGCTCTAGCAACTTACACAAGAAGGTGAAAACAGGGGGAAGGATTATCAAGAAGCCTCAAAACATAGTAGAACCCTGAAATGGAGCTGTACTGGGAGAGTTTTAGGGCCTATGTCTTGTCAGGATAAATAAATCCACATCTGGAAACACAGAGGCTAGAGAAGGGCCTGTGAACCCAGAGTGGTTCTCAAGGAATAAATGAATCTGTTAGGCTAGAGGCAATGAAGAGGCTAAACTGTGGGTATGGAGGAGTCCTATCATATAGGGGAATAAATTACATGTCAGAGACAGGATAGATGTAACTTTAATAGTTGTGCGATTTCTTAATTTACAGTAATAGATATCTTAAGTGCTCACAGAGAGATGTCAGGACACATACAGAAAAAAATATTATTGGCCATTGAAAAGGATAAGATAGCCAAAAATATTATTGGCTCTGGACTGGTAACATTTACTCCTACACAATTGTTGCAGACCATTGTTGAAGTTTTAGTCACCTAGGTGTGGCTTCTAGGAGTCTTGGCTTTTGGTTCCCCATTTGTCAAGCTTCATTTTGCACTTTTGCACATAACAGGCTATTATCCCATGTGGATCTTATGAACCAGGCAAGAAGGCAGCTTTTTAGGAGAGCAATACTTATCAGAACCATTAGGAAAGAAATTCCTAGATCACGTCGAATCTATTAGCCATTATCATCTAGTCATTATATATGTATGAAGTTTTTGTATGTGACATACATTTACAGGTGACACGAGTATTACAACTATGGCTGAAAACTAAAATCATAGGTGATAGATAAGGAAGAAGGGATTATTAACTTGGATGGGGAGTTAATTGAAATTTTTGGAAATATAAAGATTTAGCTTAGGTAAGGTAGGAAGTATAAGAGATTAATATTGAAGCAAAATTTGAAATATCTTTTTTTTTTTTTTTTTGGTTTTACGAGGTAGGGTCTCACTTTAGTTCAGGTTGACCTGGAATTCACTATGTAGTCTCAGGGTGGCCTCGAACTCATGGTGATCCTCCTACCTCTGCCTCCCGAGTGCTGGGATTAAAGGCGTGCGCCACCACGCCCGGCTTAAAATTTGAAATATCTTACACTACTTTAAATTTAAACATGATAGAGATTAAGAAGTTAACTGCTTTTGAAGTTTAGGTTTAAAGGTTTTTTGTACACCCTTAATATAGAGGGCTTATAGATTTTACATACTTGGTTCAGAGATCAAAATGTCTTAGCTTTAGAAGAACTAACGAAAGTGTATCAGGCTGAAAGGTTAAAATTAGTCTTGATAATTTGTTATTATCATTTGATATTTTATTAGCCCAGTGAAATTATGTTTTACATAATTATATTGATTATATAATGCAATAAAATATATTTTATATAATTAGGCCCAGTTTTATCTATTAGAATAAGTTCATAGCAAACAAATAAGTTTTACCCAATAGGAAAACATTAAAGTAGAACACTTAAGAAACATATTGTTGTAAACAGGTGTCCTATGTAACAAAATAAAGGCTTCATCATATGGAGAACATATGAGCTTAATATTTACATATAACTTAGTTATCTCCATCCAAAATTAAACAACTTTTTACAACCCTTTTAATATTACCGGGGACAAAGTAAATTAGACCTCTATTTAAATGATCTCCAAGCCTAATGTTTGTCTTTTATAAAAGAGAGAGAGAGAGAGATCCCAAGGTTTTAGAAGATGAGTGATGAGTTTGAGTCTGACTTTTTCAACTTGAAGTGGGATGGTAGAGGAAAAATTGGGCAAGGGTTTCTATGCCTGTTGACCTTTAGGCCTTGGAGAACAATCAAAAGGGCCCCAGATAGGTGAAGTTAATGTGTTATAGGATGCTCTCAGGTCAATTGGTGAAACTGTAGAGATCCAGAAGGTTGTTTACATCAATTTTGTAGTTTTGATTTTTATGTCACACTTACATAGAGTTTAAATAAATAGACAAAACTAGTTAAAATATCTTTTATTTTACTAACCTTGCTATTTATATGGAAAACTAAGATGCACATAACAGGCAACAGAGACAGAGTAGTGAAATCAGTCTATTTTTACAACAGCATAAGTCCAGGGGACCTCTTCCACAGCTTGAAAAAAATTATTAATAATTAGCCGAGAGATATCCATAGCTGTGTTATGGAGTTAAGATGAAACACAAGATGATTTTTAGTACAGGTAAACAGTACAAAAACTACAGTGTCAGTACAAAAGACTCTTTAGTATGGGAAATAACCAATGTAAAAGTATATTATAATACAGGACATAACTTTGGGCCAGGGGCCTCCAAATTTTTCCTACCTTAATATGAGGTAAGGTACTATAAGTAAATTTCTCATCCTATTATAGAGAATTAAGTTTGAATTATATAAACAATTAAGGTAAGAGAAATACAGAGAAACAACTTTTAGGAGGTAGGCAGATCTTATTTTTAAATACCAAATAGCTCTAAGTATAGGCAGAACATGTTTTCAGTCTTGAAAATAATATTTTTATCAACGAATCTAAACCAATTAACTTAATGCTGAAATTTCCAGGAAAAGACAAGCAAGACAGCATAAACTCTTGGCATCTGTATTTGAAATCATCTTTGATTAGTTTAGGTACCTGTGGGGTACCAGTTACCTAGGGGAAGTTGGAATCAGAACTGCAGACCTTAACAACATTTATTTTAGATGAACACCATTATTTGAGCATGAGAAGGTACCCTGAAGTTGAGAATATGTCTTAAGAGTTAATTTACTTATGAGTAATGAACTTGAGATACCAGAGATGAGAGTTATTTAATTATTTGACAGTATGTAAAAGAACAGAATCTAGTCATTGTTGAACTAAACAGATGAGCTCCAACACAACCTTTGATAAATCTGATTTTATTTTTTTTTCTTTATTAGTTAGTTTTGTATTCATCAAATACAGTCAGTTTGGTACCATTATTAGGCTCATCCGTGACCTACCCCCTCCCCTCGGCCCCTCCTTGTTGAGGTATACGGGTCATGCATTGTGGAGTTAGCCCACAGTTATGGGTAAGCTAAATGTCTCTGCATATCATGACCCAACATGTGGCTCTGACATTCTTTCCACCACCTCTTCCACAAAATTTCCCTGAGCCATGTTGGGATCATTTTTGGTCTGCTTCAGTGATGAGGTGTTGGGGGCCTCTGAGGCTCTGGCTCTCTGATTTGGTAGGAGTTGATTTTTCTCTGTGCTGATCTCCTTCCCCCTTTTGCTGGTATCCGGTTCATCAGGAAAACAGCCCCCTTGCTTGTTTCTCCAATTTTTCTTAGTTTCAGCCGAGGCCCTTTTGAGGTATGATGGGGAAAATGACACAATGAAATTTGAGGAAAAATGGTTGAACCTGGAACAGATCATTCTCAGTGAACTTACCCAATCACAGAAAAAATAATCGCCACATAGTCTCACTCATCTACAGCACATAACCTGAATCTACCCAAGATAACTTACATACCCAGCAAGCATCTCCTAGACTAGACACTAGGATGGAAGGGGAGGGAGGGGAGGGAATCAAAGGGGTGGGAAACACAAATCTAGACCCAAACGGCAATGGTACCATAATTTTTTACTTACTAAAAGACAGACCAAATGGCTGATCCTTCACCAGGCCCTTACAGGGAACACCTGAACTACAAGACACTGGAGAGTATAAGATCAAGACTAACCTTAATCTTCTACATCTTCCCTCCCTGACTTCCCCTCTCCCTCTCTCTCTCTCTCTCTCTCTTATCTCTAACTCTTGTATATTAGTTATCTTTTTCCTCATTTTCTTAGTGGGCACTGACCTGTAACTCCCAGAACCAGCATGGGGCTATCATCCACAATGAGCTTTTGATCAGAGAGACCTACAAGGTTTCCTAAAAGACAGACAGATTTCTGTCAGAGTACTTGATGACCCACCAAAGGCTAGTAGTAAGACCCTACTGCTGAAGACACCTTATGTGATTGACATGCAAATTAGAATGGCATGGCTGGAAGTTGGAAGAGAGTCAGTCCCCAGGCAGTCAGCGCATCTAGTGCCAGAAGGTGCTACATGGGCGACTGGGGAAAAATGACCAATATCTGTCGAAGCAACGCATGGTCTAACCTACTTAGCAGCAAATAACTTGTTGTGATGCCCACACAAGTGCAGTGGTGGCACACAGCCATAGTGGGGAACCAACTGCTCTCAATTCGGCTAACTGATCCCCTCACTGGTATGGGACCCATAGCTGGAGCTGGGAAACAAGTCCGAACCATATCCAAACTTAAGCCCACTCTGCAATATCAAGCTACTATAAATTGTGGGCTACAAGAGGGCCTACACCTATTAAATTCTCTATAAAAATAAAGGGTTATCTCATTTGTCCTGATGCTAACTTACTCTCCATTGGAGAATCTGCTTCTCTTTTTCAGATAGATGTAGATCCTAAGGAGAGAGCCACCCCATCATAAATCTGATTTTAAAGAGAAAACAATGTTGAATAACCAATGTTTTCAGCTTAAGTGAAATAAGAGCTATTTTAAAAATATTAATGTTCTTAGTATGAGAACTTTATCTTGGCAAATTAAACATTAATAAGTGAATCTTTACCTTAAGATTCAGTTTCCCAAATAGTTAGAACATTTCCCTTGATCAGTCTCCCTGTAAGCTAATAATTCCTAGAAATCATCAGAGATTATAGGGAGAAGCTGTAATCAGGAGTATCTAGGCTGCCTGATGTCTTGTCACCCTTTAGCCCTGGCTGAAGACCATATTTTTGTTTTTAATCTTACTTTTTACATTCTCACACCTTTTTTTTAAATCTGCATTGACCACTTAAACATCTTTCTTAATTACATTCTGTTTACCTATTATTAAAAATCTGTGTCTATATTACCCTTCAATAGCCCTATCTCATCTTTTACAAAACTTTAATCATTTTATTGAATAATTAAAAGAAAATTCATCTAATTCACCTATCTTATTACCTATTGACAGAGATGCAAGTAAACCAGTATCCCAAAAGTTAACCATTCTATTATTGGAAATTTATAAAGAAACATCTTTAGCAGAAAAATTTAGAATTTAATGTGAGAAATACATCATAAACCTTGTCTTATCAATTTGACATCATAAAACATATTCATAAGCCTCCGAACACTTAATGACTATAAGGACTGGAATAATTGATGACCAGGTATTTATTCACACTTAAAGACAGACTACGTGAAACACAGAACATATGACATAATATAGTTGGCAAGCATCAGAGATGACAAAGAACATGAAACATGGAGAGACATGGCACTTTTTTCTTTGTTGGCCATTAGCCATATGTAAGGGGGCTGGGGTTACAGAACATCCCTTGGATTTTTTTCTTTATGTTACCTAGTTGTGTGACAAGCACTGGTTTTTCTAGTCATTTAAGGGTTAAGTTTCTGTGTACTGTGATTGCCCCGCCTCTGTTGCACATTTCCCTTTGGTGGCTTGTAATGAAAAGAAGGGGAAAAGGGAAAAGAAAGAAAAAAAAACCTAGAAGCTGTATAGTTTTTTTTTTTTTTTTAGTTTTTCGAGGTAGGGTCTCACTTTGGTTCAGGGTGACCTGGAATTCACTATGTAGTCTCAGGGTGGCCTCGAACTCTCAATGATCCTCCTACCTCTGCCTCCCGAGTGCTGGGATTAAAGGCGTGGGCCACCATGCCCGGCTTGTATAGTTATTTTAAATTTTAGCAAGAAGAGAAAAATTAGATATCCATATATAGAAGTTTAAGAGACCCAGAGAAGACAGGAGTTTCTTTTTAGAGGCAGGGTATGTATTTGATTTAGTGGGATGGCTCAAATTTGGTGTGAGAGGAAGAGACCCTTGCAATTTATGGCCATTTGACAGAACTATGTGTGAGAGATAGAGTTTTGGGAAGGAGCAGGAGTGAAGGAGGGAACCTTGGACCATTTGCCATGTCACTGGAGAAAGTTATTGTGATCAATGAGAATGTTAAAATTGAAAGTACCAAACTCAGACCAGAGGTGGTCATTATATAGGGAATATTGGGACCAAATTTGAATAGTCGGAGTAATTTGATAGGCAGAAGCTCAGATAGTCTGAGTCCCATTAAAATAGTTTTGAGATGTGCCAGCGGCATGTCTTTTGGACATATAGTTTAGAGATCATTTTGGAAGACAAGGATGAAGTGGAATGGCTGGTTCCACCACCAGGGATGCCTCCAAGGCTTAGGAAGGACAATGGGGAGAGTCCTAAGAATTAGGAGGGAACATCCCCACATATGTAATGTTTGGGGTGTCCAATGGAACAAAAAGTGGGAAGTTCCTGGGGCCTCTGATCATCCATGGACAGAGGAGGGAGTGAGAAACTCCTCAAATTTCTAAGGTCTGAGACAGGGTGCCTCCAGCAACAGAATGAGAGTGATTACCTTATTCTGAAGGCTAAACTTTGATAAGGATATGGATGGAAGTCAGTTAGATGGTGAATGGCCTCTCATCTGGAGTTCAAAAGTCTGGTGGGAGGGAGAGGGTGAAAAGAAGAAGAAAAGGCAGAAGCCACCAGGTATAGAGCTGGAAAGACCAGAGGTCTCAGGTCACAACTGGTGGCTGTTTAGTGCAGAATAGTGAGCACAGGGTGTGTCTGTGCTTCCAAAGGAGTGAAACATGGGCAGGGAGGTAAAGAGACAGAATGAAAGAGAAGGAGGGGGCATGAGGCCTGAAAGCCCCTAAGGGATCCAATCTGAGTCATGGCACCAGAAATGTAAGGAAAGTGAAGGAGAAAGTACACCAGACTTGATTCAACAGACAGAGACTGTTTACTGAAGCACAGTGAAGGGCCACAGCCATCCTGCATGGTGGAGGCTGAAGCCCTGAGTATGGGGGACAGGGTCAAGCAGTGCAGTGTCTACAAACCTCTTCTCAGGATTGAGGCTGCAGAGGCAATATTTGCAGCTGAGCAGACTTTTACACAAAATGAGGGGCAAGAAGAACATAAGCAAGTATGTGAGTCAGGGAAAACAAGAGAGGAACAAGGCAATTTCTCTTGCTCATGAGATAGTTAACAGTGGCCTTTTCATTGAACAGTTGTTTGTTACTATTGAGCCCCAAGGTCTGAGAAAATGTTATTACCAAGGAATTTGACCTTCATTCCCAAGGCTCGGTTATAAGGCCAGCTTGTCTCAGAAAAGCCAGGACTTTACTAATCTTTCATATCACATAATCAAAGATGAGTTTGGGAAGATTGGGAATAGTGGTTGCATGGTCCTGCCTATGTTTAGCAAGCCATGCCCTGAAGATGAGGGTGGAGCATCTGAAGTGGAAATCTGACATGACCATCCCTCCCTATGTGCTGTGTAGTGATGTGCCTTCTAGTAGTAGTGGCATGGGTCATACGGTATATAACCAAGGCTAAGCCATCAGGAGCAACTGTTTGTGGGAGGAACATCAGGGTGGCCATTTTTCTGTATGTTGTGTAAAATGGCATGTAAGCTTCAATGTGGGACTATGAGGATTCCCCAAAAACGGCTAAAGGATGGAGGATGTGGTAAAGTCCCTGAATGTGGCACATAAGGGACTAGGATGACAGAAAGCTTCCACAGAGGTAGCCTGGCCATTGCTATGTGTTATAAGGTATACAGCTGAGTCAGAGATAGCTAAACAGAGAGAAATTTATTGTGTAAAGGAGAAATTGCAAAGGGAAAGAGACATGTAGCTAAAGTGTTCAGCATTAGCCTCTGATTTAGAAAGTAAATTGGGTAAAAGAAGGTGACATAGAGGTGCTGCTTTACAGTCTCAGTCAAAGGTGAGCAAAGCACAAGTTAGACCAATGTTAAAGAGCCCTTCGTGGGATCCAAAAAGTTGGTAGCCGTGAGAGGAATCAGATAGTGAGAGTGAAAAAAAGTTACGTAAATGTAATAAATCGAGGTTGCAAAGTACTACAGCAATCAAGAAAAGATGAGAGAAAGGCCAAACAGACAAAGGGGTCTGGTAGGATCACTATAAGACAGATATGACAAGATTTTTGTAGAGCTGGAGTTCCTAAGGATAAAAGTTACAGAAAGCCAAATGCAGTGCTAGTGAGCAGCATCAAGAATGGGAGGCATTAAAAAAAAAAAATGGGAGGCACTACCCCATCTAGCCTTCCATAATCCCTAGACATTTTCCATGGCTCATTCCACTTTCTTACCCTGTGGTACTTCTAGGGGGCTACCTTGCATCTGCCCACCCTTGCCCCATGGGCTCAATGGTGCCCAATCAAGTTGCTTGGCACATCTCAGGGCCAAGGGGGAGTGAAACTGCTCTCTAGCCAGCTGTGGTGCCTGCCTTTTGGGTTGGATTGCCCCACCCCCTTGGGAAGCTAAAGACTTACCAATTGTTTCTCCTTCAGCTACATCTTTCTTCTGTGATAACCTGTGGCTAGATGAGCCATTTCCACACCAAGCATAAATTTTTGCAGAACAGAAAGAGATGTGACTCACTTTGGGGGCATAATTGCCCACTCCTGGTACAAACTTAGTTCTCTTCACCTACACCCTATCATTCATATCCTCTAAGAACTCTTCTGCAGGCCCTTTTGAAGAAGCAGGTGATACAAGCAATGGAATCTTCATGATGTTTTGGACCATGCTAATGTTCTCCTTTAGTATCTGCTTACCTACTGACTCTTGAAACCAACTGATGTATGGCCAACTAGTGCTGCTTGGAATGTATGATGATGGGTCTTCAGAGATCCTGCCTATCCTCTGTTAAAAGGTTTTATACTGATATTATATAAGGGGGGGATTTCTTAGTGGTTAAGGTGCCTGCAAAGCCAAAGGACCCATGTTTGATTCCCCAAGACCCACGTAAGCCAAATGCACAAGGTGGTGCATATGTCTGGAGTTTGTTTTCAGTGGCTGAAGGCCCTAGTAAGCCCATTCACTCTCTATCTGCCTCCCCCCCCTTTCAAATAAATAAAATAAAATAAATATTATATAAGGTTTTAAATATGTCATAGTGCTCCCCTCTGGGTGTCTTGCATATTAATAAAGGTATCTGAAGAAACAGTAACGCTAAGAGTTAAACAATTAAAAAGAAGATATCACAGAAAATAGGAAATTGCATTTCTAGAAGCCATGAGGTTGTTGATTAAAGATTACAGTGCCACAGATGGGTTACCTCCCTGAATTGTTGGCCAGGGAAACCCATGAGACCCCCAAAATGAATAAAAATGTCTTTGTTATTGGTTGCTTTCCAGAACTAAATGGTAAGACACTATCACTGAAGATATGGCACGTTTTTGTAAAGAAAGTGAAAGAGAAAAGCAAACCACACTTGATCTCAACAGACAGAGACTATTTATTGTAGTATAGCAAAGGGCCATAGCTTTCTGATCAGGTGGAGGCTAAAGCCCTCATCAGGGGAAGGAGCTCAGCTTATCAGGATGCTATTTGGAGAAGTAGACAGGAATCAGGTGCAGTCTGGTGGGAGTAGACAAGTAACTTAATAACAGCAACATTGGGTTTGTTGGATCTTTTACAATGAGTCAGAGGAACTATCTCAATGGTTTTCTGCAGGGTAGATCTCCTAAATTGTTTAAGTTCCTCAGACCTTTCTGAGTTAAAGAAAGTTCATCAATCTTTCATGAAGAAAGTCCATCAACCTTTCATATCCTGACTCTGGAAAATGATAAGAAATTGGAAAGGGGCATGAGGATATAGAATCCAAGTGCTTCCTGCTGACAGGTGGGACAATAACAAGGGGTCTATTTCTAAGGGACCAGAGAGAGTAGGAATATAAGCCAGATTGAGGGCTTTGATCCTGTCTGGGACATCTGCAGTGAACATTCTGGGTAGGTAGTGGAGTGAATGATGGCATTCCAGAAGAAATCTCTGTAAAAAATTTAGAAGACAAGGTGAAAATGTCAATAGGATTATTATTATTAGGAGGAAGGTCATAAGTATGGGGAGTATCCTGGATGGAAGTGACCCAAAACCGCATCCTGAGACATTTGTATGTCACTGTTGACACTTTGTTTACCTGGTCCTAGAGTTGATTGACCCATTAGCAGTGGTTAAGAGGTCATGTCTTTTGTGATTTTGAAGTTTTAGGGGAGCCAGGGAATCAAGATGATCTTGGGTGGAGTGGTCTGATCTCACATTTCTTTTAGGCTTTTTAACAGCTGGCATGATAGGGAAGTTTTTTCGTGTATAGACACTCTGAGTCTAGCTGTTCCTGTGGCCACACCTGCAAAGATACATAATATTGTGAGCAAGGGGAGAACAATTACATCTCTTATAGGCTTTATGTTAGCATTTATGAGAATTGGAATAGGGGAATCAGAAGGTATAAGAGATATAGCAGGAGACAGAAGGCCCAAAGTGTATATGTCAGTCCAGTTAGTGGGGAGATATATACATGGTGAGGTTTTACATATCCAAAAGGCACCATGTCACTGATCATAGGCAGATTACTTTTTTAGAGGGCGTGTTAGAAATCTTGAAAGTAGAACTCAAGAGGCATAAACAAGGAAACCAGTGGAAGCCTATATATATATATATATATATATATATAGAGAGAGAGAGAGAGAGAGAGAGAGAGAGAATCTGGCGCCACAAAGAAAAATTTACATGACCACTGTTTATGACTGGTAGATGTTTAAAGACTGAGGGATGAGAGAGAGTTCTGTTTAATGAGGCTGAGGCTCAGACAGGATTGAGAGTAGGGGACTTAAGTGGATGTAACAGAACTAGCTTGTGAGCTTGATTAAGGCATAGGGGAGAGTGGAGAAAAGAGGAGGCTATGTAGGCTTGGCTGAGGAAGAAAATGAGTGGAAGATGTGTCAAAAGTAGAAGACAGTGCTTGGGAATTAAATGGGGAAGAGGGAGTTTGATTGGGAGGGAGTTTGTCAATTGGGTTTTTATTGAGAGTGGATCCTGGTATGGGCATTTAAAAAGGTTTTTTATGGCACAGGAGAACTTGGTGAGTGGAGCTAGGGTTAAACAGGTAGAGGATGGAGCAGAGGATGTAGGAAACCTTGGACAACTCACCATATCATTGAAGAAAATTATCGAGATCAGTGAGCATGTTTAAACCAACAATATCAAAAGTCTGATGAGTGGCAGCCATTGTCCTGAGAATATTGTGGCCAAATTTGAACATAAAGTTGGAGTAATTTGGTGGGTAGGAGCTCAGTCTGAGTTCCTTTAAATTAGTTCTGAAACATGTCAATGGAGTGTCTTTTGGCACAAATCATTTAGAACCCATTTTGTAGGACAAGGGCTAAATGGAGTGGCCGGTCCCACCACCAGGGATGCCTCCAAGGCTTAGGGAAGGTTGAGGAGTGACCCAAGAATTGGGGTGTCTGGTGGAACAAGATAAATGTGGGATACTCCCAGAGGCTCCAATCATCCATGGACAAAGATAAAGAATGAGAAACTCCTGGAGTTTCTGGGGTCTGAGAAGGGACACCTCTGCTGCAGACTGGGAGTTTGTACCTTGTCCAGAAGGCTGGAATTTTATGAGGATGTAGATGGAAGACAGTCAGACAGCGAATGGCCTCCCATCTGGAGTTAAAAAGTCTGGGAGACCTGGAGAGATGGCTTAGCGGTTAAGCACTTGCCTGTGAAGCCTAAGGACCCCAGTTCGAGGCTCGATTCCCCAGGACCCATGTTAGCCAGATGCACAAGGGGGCACACGCATCTGCAGTTCAGTTGCAGTGGCTGGAAGCCCTGGCATGCCCATTCTCTCTCTTGCTCTCTGTCTCTCTCTCTCTCTCTCTCTCTCTATCTATCTATCTATCTCTGTCGCTCTCAAATAAATAATAATAATAATAATAATAATAAAAGTCTGGGGGCAGAAGGGAGAGAAAGAAAGAAGTGTGACCTGGTGGAGTACCCAAAGGGCTGTCAGACACTTGGCTGAGCTCAGAGAAGGATTTTGGATATTCACCAGAGTGTAACCCTGGGCAAAATTTCTCAGTCTCCACAAACGTGCTGCTAAACTCATGCAATCCAGGGGTCAGGATGAAAAAAAGAAAAGGAAGAAGCCTCCAGATATGAAGCTGGGCTTACACAGAACACTAATAAAATCCCCTGAACTGTGGGGTTGAACAGGATTTGCACCACTCGTATAGGCAGAGGCTGCAAAGACCTAAGTACCAGGTCATGACTAGAAGCTGTTTACCCCAGAGTAGTGAGCACAGGGGTTGGGGCGGGGGTATCTGTGCTCCCAAGGGAGTGAAACACTGGCGGAGAGAGGGAGGGGAGTGAGTCGCTAAGCCTCTTCAGGTCATAGCATCAGAAGTGTAAGTAAAGTGAAAGAGAAAAGCAAACCAGACTTGATCTCGACAGGTAGAGACGTTTATTGAAGCACAGCGAGGTGCCACAACCTTCCGATGGGATAGAGGCTGAGGCACCCAGCATGGCAAGTGGCTCAGTTTATGAGGGCACTATTTAATGAAATAGACAGGAATCAGGTGCGGGGGTGGGGGTAGACAAGTGATAGCAACGTTTGGTTTGTTATACCTTTTACAATGAGTCAGAGGTATTGTCTCAGTGATTTTCTGCAAGATGGAATGTCTCACATTGTTTTCAGATCCTCAGAGCTTTCTGAATTAAAGATAGTTCATTATACTTACCTGGCAGCAGAGATACCATGATCACGAAGGTGGTTTTCCCAGGGCGAGGCTTATCCATTGCACTCCCGATGTGCTGAACCCTGCGGTTTCCCCAAATGCTGGAAACTCGCCTGCATAATTTGTGGTAGTGGGGGACTGTGTTCGTGCTCTCTCTCCCCCCACAAAAGAAAAGATAGTTCATCAGTCTTTCATAAAGAAAGTCCATCAACCCTTCAGTTGTAATTTTTGGATGTGGAGAAATGAGGCTTGGACTGTGCTGGAAGCTTACTCCCTGCTGGTTAGCTTTCGTAGAGAGCTGGGAGGTGCTAGATAGCCTTCTGGGAAAGAATGGTCATCAACAGTACTATTCAGCTCTGGACATTGTGATACAATACCAAAATGCCAGGCAAGATGTACCTGCCTGTATGATAGTGGCACAACTGTTGTGGTACAGACAACTTTTTTGGTTGGATTCAAGTTCCTCTCCACAGGAGGGAATTCATAGCTGGTACAGTAAACCTGTCAAAAGCCTGTGGCTGAGATGATCATAGGCCCTAGTGGGGAAGCCAGTAATATTGTTTTGTTCAGTGGTTGTAATAATCCTGCTAAATATTTATGCTTACACTGACAGAGTACTACTATTACTGCTGCTCTCTGCCTTGATTGCAGAGGAGAAATTCTTACAGTTGGCAGTGGTTGCTAATAGACTCAATTGATCAAGCTCCCAAGAATAAATGACTATTGCTGTGGTATGGTGGCCAAATGATTTGCCATAGATGGATATCTATCTCACCTCTTCCAAGGCTCAGGGAACATCATGAAAGTGGGTATCAAGAATATAAGACCCAGAGGAAGGGGTGCACTGTTGTGTAGCAGATTCATTTGAGTGGAAATATTCTCTCCTGAAGAGAAAAAGGAGGGTCTGATTCAGAAAGCCAAGTTAGGGAGACCTGAAACTTAAAGTTGACACAACCACAGCCAAAGGTTATGTTAGTTAGAAGCTGAAACATTCCTTCCTAAGGGAATAAAATGAAGGAAGTTTCAGAGATTCGGGAAATAAGACTGGAACCTTACCCTAAGGCTAATAAGGGGAAGCAACTGCTTTGGAGAAAGACTCTTCTATGAAGCTGCCTGAAATTGACTCCTGAAGTGTGCTCAGAGATGCAGCTTCCATAATTCTTCACCTATGCTGAGGTGGGCTTTCTGCTAATATGGCTGCCTTTGAGTTGAAACAGATATAGGAAGGTTGGCATCCAGAATTGGATGAGACTTCTCTTGGTGTGGCTGCCCTTGAGTCATCTATTACTCCTGAAAGCAAAGCCTTACCCGGCTCTAGAAGTAACACAATAAATTTGGTTTACCAAAACTGATTTTGGTGTAATCATCCTTCAGTCTGTCATCAGTGCCATATCTGAGGGATAAGATGTATTCACATGATGCCAGGGAAAAGTTTTCCCATGATAGAAACCAAATCAGATTCTCATGGCCAGGAAACTCAGAAACCCCAGAGAGAAACTTCTGTTGATCTGTGGATATAGAGTGGGTATACACATCAGAATGTCTCTCACATATCTACCTTAGTCAAAGTTGCTCTTACTCTTGGTTGGAGAATCTGTTCAATTTTACAAATGGCAGAAAATAATGGAGAGATCCAAGATCAATCAATATGACAAAAAAAGAGAGCCAACTGCTTATTATAAAGAGTGCCACCCTAATTGCATTTACTGGGGTCCAAGAGAAATTTCAGAAGAAGCAATAAGTATTGCTGCCAATGCTAGCCTGACAACCAGCTCCAGGAAAATGCCATCAAACATGGTGATGAAGCCGGGCGTGGTGGTGCACGCCTTTAATCCCAGCACTTGGGAGGCAGAGGTAAGAGGATTGCCATGAGTTCGAGGCCACCCTGAGACCACATAGCGAATTCCAGGTCAGCCTGAACTAGAGTGAGACCCTACCTTAAAAACCAAAAAAAAAAAAAAAAAAAAAAAAAAAAAAAAAAAAAAAACATGGTGATGAATCAAAACACATCAAAGCAGAAATACAGAGGCTACAGAGAACTGCACACTAAAGCAAACTGCTAACAGACCTACCAAGGCTCTGGAATTGTTGCAGAAGAGAGGCAGGAGGATTATAAGAGCCACAGACTGGGTAAAAATATCTTTGGGTTACAGCCCCCCCTCCCAAAGACTGACAGAGACCCTAATTAGCCCACAGTGAACACAAATCACTAGCAACCCTAATGAGGAAGGTGCTTCAGGAACATGGATTAGGGGGGAGAGGATAGAATATAACCTATGTAAAAAAAATTTTAAGGATACAAATTGCAAATGAATAAGTTAAATTAGCTCAATTTGCAGATGACATGGTTCTATACATAAGTGACCAGAAAGACTCCTCCAAAAACCTTCTAAAGGTGATAAATTCTTTCAACAAAGTGTCAGTATACAAAATCAATACACAAAACTCAATAACTTTTCTATATGCCAAAGACAAACATATGGATAAAGAAACCAGGGATACTTTCCCATTTAAAATAGCCATAAAAAAACAAATATATTAGAATAATACTAACAAAGGAATTAAACAGCCTACACAATGAACACATGAAAACATTGAAGAAAGGAACTGAGGACACAAGAACCTAGAAAGATCTTCCATACTCATGGATTAGATATTGTGAAAATGGCCAACCTACCAAAAGCAATATACAAATTCAATGCAATTCCATAAAATTTCCAGCAACATTCTTCACAGTGATGGCAAAAATAGTCTCAAAATTTATATGAAAGCACAAAAGGCCTCAGATAGCCAAACATACCATCATCAAAGAAATACTTCAGGTGACATCACTATATCTGATTTCAAGATATATTACAATGTCATAGTAATAAAAAATAGCATGGTATTGGCACAAAACACACATAACTCAATTGAACAGAATAGAAGATACAGGCCTAAGTTAAAATAATTACAGTCTCCTGATCTTTGAAATAGGGGCCAAAAACACTGAAAAAAAAATAGCATTTTAAACAAATGGCGCTGGAGAAACTGGACAGCCACACATAGAAGAATGAAATTGGATCCTCTTATCTTATGCATAATAAGCTCTAAATAGATCAATGACCTCAATTTAATACCTGAAACTCTAAAACAACTAGAAGGAAAAAAATAGGGAGAATGTTCCAACATAGAGTCTTAGGGAAGAACTTTATACCCCTGTAACCCAGGGAATTAGACAAACACTCAAACATTGGGCTCTCATCAAACTAAAAGTTCTATTGTACAGATAAGCAAATCATCAACAGAGTAAAAAGACAACCTACAGAATGGAAGAAAATCTTTCCAGTTATATATCTAACAGAAGTTTCTATAATTTACACAAAGAACTCAAAATTCTAAGGAATAATATTTTTTAAAAGTCAATTTTATTTAGGCTTTTGGTCAAGATGGTGTCCTTTCGGCAAAATACAGGCAAGATCTGTGGGGCTCCAGTGTAAGTATGTTCTAGCAGACCTCCAGTGGGAGGATACAGAGGGGCACAGTCAGGAATCTGCTGATTCCCACACTCTCAGGTATCCCACTAGATCCCCAGAACCCTCAACCAGACATCCCAGCCACTGCACCCTTGACCAGGTTCTCTCCTGCGCTACCTGCAGAGTGAGGCCCAAAGGCTTTCCTTTCCTTCCTCCCACTGACCAGGGCCCACACCAGCTCCTCCCTCCTGCCCACAAGGGATGAACACAGTCTCTCCCTCCCAAGCTGATGAGCCCCCACACCTTCCCCTTTCTCCTGGAGGTCACCCCACTTCATCAGTCTGTTGCTATCATGTACTGCTGTCTGTACCCACTTCCCTGCCTCCCAGAGCCCCCCTCCACTGAGACTGTGGTGACCTATGCACACTTCCTCTGTTCCCCAGAAGTCCCCTCTACTGTGTCCAGCCCACACCTGGCTCCCACAAACTCCTCAGACTAAGCCCACTGACTGCTTGTGCTCCAGACTCTTGCCATGCTTCTCCACCTTGCATCCTTAGTTGTCTGGCCTGCAGGCTGCATCCCCCTGGTCATAGACCCTCCACACCCTGTGTTGACTACAGGCACCCTTGAGTGTGCTCCTTAACCACTAGCCTGGTCTTCCCTACGCCAGCAAACTCCCTGATCCAGTCTGTGGAATCCAACAACCCCCGCCATCTCTCCAATGATCAGCCCCACTCCCAGTGACTACTTGGGGCATTGCATTAGCCCCAGAAGGGGAGTATAGAAAAACAAGGTGATCTCCTCCATGGAGGAACAAGTAAATTCTCCTTAACCTGCCCATTTAAGCCAGGTCAAAAGGATGTCAGCAACCCAATCCCAACTTTGTTAGTAAGCGCCAGCCCAGGGTGACTGGTTCTCATACATCCTTCACAACCTGCACATCCCAGAATACAAACTCATCAACAGCCTATTCTAGTCAAACATAAAAGGGAACAAGACACTACAAAGGTAAACTCCAGCTTCCTCCTGAATTACATAAGATTCCCACACTGTGATGGGCAGGCCACAGCTCAAAAGAAACAACATGAAACATCAAATGGAAAGAACACCAACAAGGTTGCCTAGTTCCACAATGGAAGTCCCTAAACAAAACATAAAAGAGAGCTAGAGAGATTACTGAGTGGTTAAGGCCTATGAAGCATAAGAATGCATGTTTGAATCTCTGGGTCCCACATATCCAGATGTAAGTGTGCAATGTTGCACATGTACACAAGGACACACACACACACACACACACACACACATCTGCAATTCATTCACAATAACTGAAAAGGCCCTGGAGTGCCCATTCTCTCTCAAAAAAAAAAGTAATAAAAAACATAGAAGAGACAAAAGGAATAGAACCTCAAGATGAAATACAAGATATGTGACCTTGACTAAGCAAATGGCAGAACTAGGAGAAAATCAAGAAAAACCTGACAATTACATAAATGAAATCCACACAGCTGTCCTCACTAGGCTGGATGTAATAGGAAAAGAAAAAAAAACTCAGAAAAATCTCAAAAGAAAGTTAAGTGATCTGAAGGTGAACCAAAAACAGTGGACCTCAATTATCAGCTAGTTAAGCTCAATGAACACATAAGTAAATGCAATGAGTTCCAAGAAGCATTAAGAAAATTAAAAAAAAAAAGACCTGAAATGGAAACTCGCCAAATGGATGGATACTATACAGAAAAGGGCAATAGAAAATACAAACCAAATTGAACTAATCAAAATCTCTCTAGAAGAACTCAAGAATAGAGGTAATCATGTAAAGGACAGAACTTAGGAGATGGAAGAAAAGACAGAAGAAGCAGTTTGTCAGTACAAAAGCTTTAATAATTTCAAAAATTCTAGTGAGCAGAATGTGAGGGAATTGTGGAGTACCCTAAAACATCCCAATATTCAAATCATGGGTATACCAGGAAGGAAAGAAATGCAGGCAAAAGGCATGCAGAACTTATTCAACAAAATTGTCAAAGAAAACTGTCCCACCCTCTCAAAAGAGAGTCCCATCAAGATACAAGAAGCTAACAGAACATCAAACAGACTGGACCACAGAAGAAATTCTCCAAGACATATCATTGATAAGACTCTAAACAATGAAAAAAAAGAGAGAGTCTTAAAAGCAGAAAAAGAGAAATAACACATTACATATAAAGGCAACCCCATCAGAAGTCCCTCAAATTTCTCAACCGAAACATGGAAAGCCAGAAGGGCCTAGAATGAAACACTTCAAAGTCTAAAAATCTATGGCTTCCCGCCCGAACTACCTTACCCAGTGAATATATCCCTCATAATAGATGGTAAAAGAAAAAATTTCCATGCTAAAAGTCAGCTCTACAATTATATGAAAACAAAGCCAAACCAATAGAGAATACTTTGGGAAATTTTCCACACATAAAAGTCAAACAACCAACCGGAAGAGCTTAAAATAAGCAGACCACAATACCAAAACTAGAGAAGGCCCAAAATTACAAAGTCCAAGAAAACACCAAACCCCACAAAATACCCCAACATGGCAAGGATTAAGTCATACCTCAGAGTTATTGCCTTCAAGAAACACATCTCACAACTAAAGACAGACACCTCTTCAGGGTGAAAGGATGGAAAATGATATCCCAAGCAAACAGAAATAAGAAACAAGCAGGCATTGCTATACTAACATAGGTTAAAATAGACTTAAAACCAAATGTAATAAAAAAAAAAAGGACAAAGAAGGACACTTCTTACTCATCAAGGGAACGATCCCACAAGAGGATATCACAATCAACAATCTATATGCACCAAGCACAGGTGCACCACAATTTATAAAATAAAACCTACTTGACAACAAAAAAGAAAGAAACACCAACACCATCATAGTAAGGGTCTTCAACACTCCACTATCGTCACTAGACAGTTAATCCAAGCAAAAAATGACCAGAGAAGTAAGAAAGCTGAACAACACCACAGAACAATTAGATAGACATAATGGACATCTATAAAACATTCTACCCAAAAACTTCTATAATAAAGATTATACATTCTTCTCAATGGCCCATGGAATAGTCTCAAAAATACATCATATATTGGGCCTGAAAGCCTGCCTCCATATATTCAGTAAAATTGACATAATTACCTGCATGATATCAGAGCACAATGCTGTAAGGCTAGAAATTAACAACAGACACTCCAGGAACTCCATCAGGTCCTAGAGACTGAACAACACTTTTAAACAATAAACGGGTAGTGGAAGAAATCAAAAGGGAAATTGTAAAATTACTGGAATTGAATGACAATGAAAACATAATTTACCAAAACTTATGGGAAAAAATGAAGGCAGTCTGTAGGGGAAAATGCATAGCACTACATGCATTCATAACAAAGATAGAGAGATCCAAAACTAATAATCTAATCATCTACCTAACTGCATTGGAAAAACAAGAAGAATCCAACCCCAAAAGCTCCAGAATCACGCTGACTTCTCCCACCTAAGCAGACAGGCCCCTATGTCATCAAAAGCCTAATCTAGTCAAACATAAAAGGGAACAATCACTGAAAAGACTTCAAAGGTAAACTACAGCCTCCTCCTGAATTAAATAAGATTCCCACACTGTGATGGGAAGACCACGGTGTGAAAGGAAAAACACAAAACATCAAATGAAAGGAGCCCCAACAGGCTAGTCTAGTCCCACAATGGAAATGAATGACAATGAGAATGCAACTTACTAAAACTTCTAGGACACAATGAAGGCAGTCCTTGGGGGAAAATCCATGGCACTAAATGCATTAATAACAAAAACAGAGAGATCCCAAATAAATAAACTAACCATCCATCTAAAGGCATTGGAAAAAAAAAAATAGAATCCAACCCAAAAAGCTCCAGAAGGAAAGAAATAATCAAGATCACAGCAGAAATTAGTGAATTGGAAACTAAGAAAACAATTAAGAACATTGGTGAAACAAAGAGCTGGTTCTGGGAAAAAATAAACAAGAATTATAAACCCCTAGACAATTTGGTCAAGCACATAAAAGAGATGCTTCAAATTAACAAAGTTAGAAATGAAAAAGGGAGAGATCACAGCAGATACAAATGAAATTGGAGAAATCATCAAGACATACTTCCTAAACCTCTACTCCACAAAATTGAATAAGCTGGAAGAAATAGATGAATTCCTAGATACATACCACCTACCAAAACTAAACTAAGAGCTAATTAATCTCCTAAACTAACCTATCACACCCATAGAGATTGAAAAGTTAGTAAAAAGCCTCCCCCAAAAGAAGAGTTGAGGATCAGATGGCTTCTCAGCCAAAATCTATCAAATCTTCATGGAAGAATTAAAAACAATTTTTCTCAAACTGTTATACATAATCATAGAACAGGGAATGCTACCCAACTTCTTTTATGAAAATGGCATCACCCCAATGCCCAAACCAGAGAGAGCTACAACAAGAAAATAAAACTATAGGACTATGTCCCTGATGAACTGGGACACAAAGATCTTGAACAAAATCCCTGTAAACTGAATTAAACAACACATCAAAGCAGTATCCACCTTGATCAACTAAGCTTCAAACCAGAAATGCAGGGTGGTTCAAAATATGGAAATCGGCCAATGTTATACACCACAATAATAAACTTAACCATGAAAAACACATGACCAGGATTTCCAGTCAAGATGGTGTCTGCCTAACCATGCAGCAACTCCTGGGGAAGGAAAGGCAAGCCATTAAGTGGTCATTTGGTCTTTTGGGGGAGAACCATCTCTAATCGATCGCCAGTGGGAGGGTCTGGAGGAGCAAAAAAGGGAATTGGCTGATTCCCGTGCTCTCAGGTAACCCACCGTCCCCCATTCCACCAAGCAGCCATCCTATCCAAAGTCCCAGGGTCAGGCTACTCCTTCACTAACTGCAAGCAAGGAGACCCAGGCCAGTAGTTCCACCTACGCTGCCGGGCACAGCACACCAGATACCCCTGCCTGTCTGCCTGTGGGTTCTCAGACCCTCTCTACTCTGCTCCGCTCTGCCCCCACGCAACTACAGATCCACTCCATTCCCACCCCCATGGGACTTGGGACCCTCTCAACTCCACCCTAGCCCCATGCGACTTCTGACCCTTACCACTCCCTTCCACACCCCTGCATAACTTTGCACCCTCTCTACTCTGCCCTGCCCCCCCCAACTTCAGGCACTCTCTGCTATGCCCCACCCCCCCCTTGACTTCAGACCCTCTCCTCTCCCCCTGCCCTGCCCAAGTGTGACTTCAGACCTCTGTGTTCTGCTTCACCTCACCTCACCCAAGCGTGATTTTGAACACTCTCTGCTCTGCACCATGCTACCCTCATGCAACCTGCCCCAACAAGACTTTGGATTTGCTCCGCCCTGCCCCCACACCCGTCCCCACTCCAATGAAGTGGCACCAATTTCCCCACCAATAGTGAGCACACTCCCATTCTCCCATTCTCCCTGCCCCCACATGGTGATGAGCAGACCACAAGGCAAAGAAATAACATAAAAAAAAATCAAATGCAAGTAAGTCCAATAAGATCATCCAGTCCTACAATGGATGTCTCTAATCAAAACATAGAAGAGACATTAGGATCAAAACCCTACAATGAAGTTATGAGCAATGCAACACTAACCAAGCTACTGGCAGAACTTGGAGAAAAGCAAGAAAGGACTGATAATCATGTGGATACTGACATCACTACACAAGACCTAATAGACAGGAAAACAAAAGGGGTCCAAAGACAGATAGAGGATATGAAGGAGAGTGAAAAAAAAAAAAGAGGACCTAAAAAAACTATCTGGCTATGCTAAATGAAGACATAAAAAAGTAGAAGGATGAATACCAAGAAGAATCAAGAAAATCAGAAAATAACCAGGCGTGGTGGCATATGCCTTTAATCCCAGCACTCAGGAGGCAGAGGTAGGAGGATCACTGAGAGTTTGAGGCCACCCTGAAACTACATAGTGAATTCCAGGTCAGCCAGAGCCAGAATGAAACCCTACCTTGAAAAACCAAAAAAAAAAGAAGAAAGAAAGGAAGGAAGGAAGGAAGGAAGGAAGGAAGGAAGAAAGAAAGAAAGAAAGAAAGAAAGAAAGAAAGAAAGAAAAGAAGAGAAGAGAAGAGAAGAGAAAAGAAAAGAAAAGAAAAGAAAAGAAAAGAAAAGAAAAGAAAAGAAAAGAAAAGAAAATCAGAAAATGATATGGAAATGGAACTTGACAGAGGGATGGAAACCACACATAGGAAGGTAGTAGAAAATACAAACCTAATTGAACAAGTCCAAAACTTTATAGAAGCTCTCAAGAATAAACTCAGATGACTCATGGAAATTTTGCGGAAGAGGGGGTGGAAAGAATATAAGAGCCACATGTTGGGTCATGATATGCAGAGACATTTATCCTGCCCATAACTGTGGGCTAACTCCAGAATACATGACCCATATACCTCAACAAGGACGGACCAGGGGGAGGGGGTAGGTCATGGATGAGCCTAACAATGGTACCAAATTGACTGAATTCACTGAGTACAAAACTAATTAATTAAAAAAAACTTAGCCATGTTGAGGATAGAAACTCAGACCTGGAAGACAAAACAGAAGAAACAGTTTGAGAGTGCAAAAGTTTCAATAAGTTCAAATATTTCTGCAAACAGAACATGAGGGAAATGTTGGATACCCTTAAACGTCCTAACATTTGGATCATGGGAAAACCAGAAGGGGAAGAAATTCAGACCAAAGACACAGAGCACTTATTTAACAAAATAATCGAAGAAAACTTTCCCATTCTCTCAAAAGAAAGGCCCATCAAGATACAAGAAGCTAACAGAACTCCAAACAAATTGGACCAAAGGAAAAACTCTCCAAGACATATTGTCATTAAGACTCTAAACATTGACATCAAAGAGAAAGTCCTAAAAGCAGCTAGGGAAAAAAAAACATGTCACATTTAAAGGTAACCCCATCAGAATTACTCCAGACTTCTCAATGGAAAGCCTGAAAGCCAGAAGGGCCTGGAATGGAACACTGTAAACTCTAAGAACCAATGGCTTCCAACCCAAGCTACTCTACCCAGCAAAAGTATCCCTCAAAATAGATGGTGAAAGAAAAACTTTCCATGACAAAACTCAGCTTTACAACACTATGAACACAAAACCAAACCTACAGAGAGTATTTCAGGAAACTCTCCACACAGAAGAATAAAATAACCAACGTCAAGTACCTACAAGAAGCATATCACAATAACCAAACTCAGAGAAAGAAAAAAAACTTCAAAGCCCATGAAAACACCAAACCTCATAAATCAACATAAGGAACAAATCAAACCTCACAGGCATTACCCTAAATATCAATGCCCTTAATTCACCCATCAAGAGACACAAGCTAACAGGGTGGATCAGAAAATTAGATCCTTAAATCTGTTGTCTTCAAGAAACTCACCTCACCACTAAAGACAGATACCTCCTCAGGGTGAAAAGGTGGAAAATGATAACTCAAATAAAGGGGAATAAGAAACAAGTAGGCTTAGCCATACTAATATCAGATAAAATAGACTTCAAACCAAAAATAATCAAGAAAAGACAAAGAAGGCCACTTCCTACTGATCAAGGGAACAATCCATCAAGAGGATATCACAATCATCAATCTTTATGCCCCAAATGCAAGTGCACCACAATTCATAAAGCAAAACCTACTTGACAATAAAACAGAAATAACCACCAACACCATCATAGTTGGGGATGTCAGTACACCATTATCAACAATAGATAGATCATCCAAACAGAAACTCAACAGGGAAGTGAGAGAGCTCAACAAAAACACAGAACATTTAGATCCAACAGACATCTATAGAACATTCCACCCCAAATCCACAGACTACATATTGTTCACAGCAGCCCATGAAACCTTCACTAAAATAGATCATATACTGGGTCAGAAAGCCTGCCTCCACATATTTAGGAAGATTAACATAATCCCCTGTGTGATATCAGATCACAATGATATATTGCTAAAAATTAACAAGAAAACACCAACCAAGAATCCCATCGACTCCTGGAAACTGAAGAGCACACTATACACAATAAATGGGTAGTAGACAAAATAAAAAATAAAATTGTGAAATTTGTAGAAATGAATGACAATGAGAACTCATTGTACCAAAATTTATGGGATACAATGAAGGTGGTCCTCAGGTGAAAATTCATATCATTAAATGCCTTCATAACAAAGACAGAGAGATCCGAACTCAATAACCTAACCATCCACCTAAAGGCACTGGAAAACCAAGAAGAATCCAAACCAAAAAGCTGA
This sequence comes from Dipus sagitta, assembly GCA_036346955.1. Lineage (NCBI taxonomy): Eukaryota > Metazoa > Chordata > Mammalia > Rodentia > Dipodidae > Dipus > Dipus sagitta. Next base: position 62,625,808 of record CM070775.1, read on the forward strand.
AGATGGAAAGAAATAATTAAGATCAGAGCAGAAGTTAATGAATTGGAAACTAAGAAAACAATTAAGAAAATTGATGAAACAAAGAGTCAATTCTTTGAAAAAATAAATAAGATTGACAAACTCCCAGCCAATTTGATCACGCAAAAAAGGAGATGCTTCAAATTAACGAAACTAGAAATGAAGAAGGGAGAGATCACAGCCAATATAAATGAAATTGGAGGAATCATCAAGACATACTTCCAAAACCTCTATTCCAGAAAATTGAATAAGCTGGAAGAAATAGATGAATTCCTAGATACATACCACCTACCAAAACTAAACTTGGAGCAAATTAATCTCCTAAACAAACCTATCCCACCCATCAAGCTTAAAAAGATAATAAACAACCTCCCCAAAAGAAGAGTCCAGGACCAGATGGCTTCTCAGCTGAATTCTATCAAACCTTCATGGAAGAACTGAAACCAATCTTTCTCAAACTATGCCACACAATTGGAGAGCAGGGAAAGCTACCCAACTCCTTCTATGAAGCTACTATCACCCTAATTCCAAAACCTGACAGAGATGCCCCAAGAAAACTACAGGCCTATTTCCCTGATGAACGTGGATGCAAAGAGCCTGAACAAAATGCTCACAAACCAAATCCAACAACACATCAAATCCATTATCCACCTTTGATCAAGTGGGATTCATCCCAGGAATGCAGGAGTGGTTCAACATATGGAAATCAATGTAATACACCACATAAACAAGGTTAAACACAAAAACCACAACATCATTTCAATAGATGCAAAAAAGGCCTTTGACAACATACAACATCACTTCATGATCAAAACATTGGAGAGAATTGGCATGGTCGGTTTATATCTTAACACAATAAAGGCTATATACAAAGCTCCTAAAGCCCAAATAATACTTAATGGACAGAGATGGACAGAATTCCTGTTGAGATCAGGAACAAGACAGGGTGTCCACTCTCACCTCTGCTCTTCAATATAGTACTGGAAGACCTAGCTCAAGCAATAAAACAGGAGAAAAAAATAAAAGGGATACAATTTGGGCAAAAAGAAGGTAAGTTAGCCCTATTTGCAGATGACATGATTCACAAGGGCCTCCATTCCCAAACTCATAAAAATGATAAACTCCTTCAGCAAAGTTACAGGATACAAAATCAATGCACAAAATCAGTAGCCTTTCTATATGCAAATGACAAAGATACAGAGAAAGAAGTAAGTGACATTGTCCCATTTTCAATAGCAACAACAACAACAAAAAGTACCTTGGAATAGCATTAACCAAGGAAGATTTATACAATGAAAACATAAAAACACTCAAAAAAGAAATTGAGGAGGACTTGAGAACATGGAAGACCTCCCACGCTCCTAGATAGGCAAAATTAACATTGTGAAAATGGCAATCTTACCTAAGGCAATATACAAATTTAATGCAATTCCAATCAAAATTCCAACATTGTTCTTCACAGAGATGGAAAAGTGATCTCAAAATTCATATGGAAAAGTAGAAGGCCTCGCATATGCAAACATATCCTCAGCAAAAGAAATACCTATGGAGGCATCACCATACCTGATCTAAAGCAATTTTACAAAGCCATAATAAAAACAGCATGGCACTGGCATAAAAACAGGAGTATAGACCAATGGAATAGACTTGAGGACCCAGACTTTGGGTCAAGTAACTACAACTACTTCATATTTGACAAAGGCCCTAACAGTATAGGCTGGGAAAAAGACAGCATCTTCAACAAATGGTGCTGGACAAACTGGGTAAGTATATGCAAGAAATTGAAACTTGATCCAAACATCTCACCATGCACAACAATCAAGTCCAAATGTGTCAAAGACCTCAATAGAACACCAGAAACTCGGCTACTACTGGAAGAACATTTAGGAGGAACATTCCATGATGTGGGAATGGGAACAGACTTTCTGAACAAAACCCCAGTAGCATAAGGTCTTAAAAAATCACTCACCAATGGGATCTTATGAAGCTGAAATGTTTCTTCACAAACAAACATACAATAAGCAGAGCCAATAGATTACCCACAAAATGGGGGAAAACATTTGCTGAATATCCAACTGACAGAGGCCTAATCTCTAGAAGCTACAAAGAACTCAAATACCTAAACAATAAAAAGTCAAAGAACCCACTCACAAAATGGGGAAAGGAACAGGAAAGGCAGTTAAGAAAATATTCATCATCCCTAATCATCAGAGAAATGCAAACTAAAAAACTATGAGATTCCACCTTACCCCAGTAAGGATAGCAAACATCAAAAAATCAAATGAAAGCCAGGCATGGTGGTGCACTCCTTTAGTCCCAGCACTCAGGAGGCAAAGATAGGAGGATTGCCTTGAGTTCAAGGCCTCCCTGAGACTGCATACTTAATTCCAGGTGAGCCTGAGCCAGAGTGAAACACTACCTCAAAAAAAAAACAAAAAAGAAAAAAGAAAAAAATAAGTAAAATTAAAAGAAATGCTGACGAGGATGTGGAGAAATAGGAATCTTCATCCACTGTCCACTGTTGGTGGGAATGTAAGATGGTACAACCACTTTGGAAAGCAATATGGAGACTCCTAAAAAAGCTGACTGTAGAGTTATCAACATACCCAGTTATTCCCCTACTGGGCATGTACCCTAAAAGCTCCATGCCTCACTTCAGAGAGATTTGCTCAACCATGTTCATAGCTGCTCAATTCATAATAGCTAAGATCAGGAATCAACCAAGATATCGTTCATTAGATCAATGGATAACTAAGATGTGGCATATCTACACAATGGAATTCTACATAGCAGTAAGGAAAAATGACACAATGAAATTTGCAGAGGAATGGTTGAGCTTGGAACAGATCATTCTCAGTGAACTCACCCAAATCACAGAAAGATAATCTCTCTCATCTACAGGTCCTAACCTGAATCTACCCAAGTTGCCTACATACCTAGCAAACATTGTGAGGACCAGACAATAGGGAGGGTGGGCAGGGAGAGGAGGGCAAGGGAGGGGGTGGGGGACACAGAACTGGACCCAAATGGCAATGGTACCATAAAACTCTATATCCTAAAAGACAGACCAAATGGTTGAACCTTCACCAGGCCCTTAAAGGGAACACCTGATTCACAAGGCCCCGGAGAGGGTATGACAAAAAATGACCTTTATGTCTTCCTGTTTTTCTCTCCCTCTCTCTCTCTCTCTCTCTCTCTCTCTCTCTCTCTCTTTCTCCCTCCCTCTTCCCTCTCATCTCTTATCTTTTTCTTCTTTCTCTTCTTGGGCACTGACCTGTAACTCCCAGTAGGAGCAGATGAATATCATCCACAATGAGCTTTTGATCAGAGAGATCTACAAGGCTTCCCAAAAGAAGACATATTTTTGTCAGAGTGCTTGATGACCCACCATAGGTTAGTGCTAAGACCCTACTGCTGAAGGCACCATATGCTGTTGGCATGTAACATGGAGTGACATCACTGGAAGCTGGAAGAGAGTCAGTCCCCAGACAGCACATCTAGTGTTCGAAGGTGCTACATGAGTGACTGGAGAAAATGACCAATATCTGTCCAAGCAATGCATGGTCTAATCTACTTAGCAGCAAACAACCTGACATGATGCTCATACAAGTGCAATTGTGGCACACAGCCATGGTGGGAAACCAACTGCTCTCGATTTGGCTAACTGACCTGCTCAATGGAACGGAACCCATAGATGGAGTGAGGAAACAAGTCAGAACCATATCCAAAACTGAGCCCACTCTCCATTATCCAGCTCCCATCAATCGTGGGCTACAAATGGGCCTACACCTATTAAACTCTCTCTAAAAAACTAATGGTTATCACATTTGTTTGGTGCTAACTTTACTCTCCATTGGAGAATCTGCTTCTCTTTTTCAGACAGATGAAGATCCTAAGGAGAGTACCACCCCATCATACCTCAAAAGGACCCCAGCAGAAACTAAGAAATGACTGGGGAAACATGCAAGAATACTGTTTTCTTGGCAAACCAGGAACCAGCACAATGGTGAAGGAGATAGACACAGAGAACAACCAACCCCTTCCAAACCAGATATCCAGAGACACAGAGGCACCCAAGATCTCAACATTGAAGCAGACCTCAAATGAACCCAATATTGCTGAGGGAAATTTGCAGAAGAGGGGTGGAAAGAATGTCAGAGCCACATGTTGGGTCATGATAAGCAGAGACATTTCCTCCTACTAAAAACTGAAGGCTTACCCCACAATGCATGACACATATACCCCAACAAGGAGTGTGCCTGTGGAGGGGGGAGGACAGGGAAGAGGCTAGCAATGGTACCAACTTGACTGTATTCACTGAGTACACAATTTCTAAAAAGATATATTAAGAAAACAAAAAACACATGATTATTTCAATAGATGCAGAAGATACCTTCGAAAAAATACATCACCTCATGATCAAAACATTGGAAAGAATAGGAATGCATGGTTTATATCCTAACATAATAAAGGCTATATAGAAAGCACCTAAAGCCCAAATAATACTTAATGGAGAAAGACCCAAGGAATTCCCATTGAGATCAGGAACAAAACAAAGGTGCCCACTCTGACCACTACTAATCAACATATCACTAGAAGTCCTAGTCCAGCAATAAGACACAAGTAAGAAATAAATAAAAAGGATGCAAATTGGAAAGGAAGAAGTCAAGATTGCCTTATATGCAAATGACATGATTCAATATATAAGTGACCCAAAAGACTCCATCTCAAAACTTCTAAAGATGATACCTTCAGTAAAGTGGTAGGGTACAAAATCAACACACAAAAATCAGAAGCCTTTCATATAGAAAGGCAAAGGCAAAGGACAAATATGCCGAGAAAGAAATTAGTGACACAGTCCCATTTTTAATAGCAACAAAAATAAATAAATAAATACCTTAACCAATGATGTGAAAGACCTATGTAATTAAAACACAAAAACACTCAAGAAAGAAATTAAGGAGGACTTGAGAAGACGGAAAGATCTTCCATGCTCCTGGATAGGTGGAATTAATATTATGAGAATGGCAATTCTACCAAAAGCAATATACAGATTTAATACAACAAAAATAACAATTCAACATCATTTTTCACAGAAATAGAAGAAAAGTTCTCAAAATTCATATGAAATGATAGAAGGCCTCAGATATCCAAGCATATCTCCAGCAAAAGAAACATTTCTGGAGGCATTCCCAAACTAAAGCTATATTACAAAGCCATACATACAAAAACAGACTAGTACTGGAATAAAAACAGGAATATAGGTAAATGGAGCACAATTGGAGACCCAGACTTTAGGTCAAGTAACTACAGCTACTTGATCTTTGACAAATGCTCCAGTGATGTAAACTGGAGAAAAGACAGCATCTTCAACAAATGGTGCTGAACAAACTGAATAACCACATGCAGAAAAATTAAACTAGATACACACAACTCACTATATACAAAAATAAAGTACAAATTGATTAAAGACTCCACTATAAGGTCTGTAACTCTTCTTCTACTGAAAGAAAAAATAGGAGGTACTCTCCACAACATAAGAGTGGGGAAAGACTTCCTGAACAAAACTCCAGTAGCTCAGGAACTTAAACAATCACTCAGCCAATGGAATCTCATGAAGCTGAGAAGTTTTTGCACTGACAAATATACCATCAGCAGAGCCGATAGATTACCCACAGAATGAGAGAAAGTTTTTGCTATCTAAACTACTGACAGTGTCCTAATGTCTAGAATCTACAATGGACTCAAAAACCTAAACAATAAAAAAAATCAAACAACCCACTCAAACAATTGGGCAAGAGGATAAGGAGATCTCAGAGGATGAAATACAAGTGGTAAACACACACTTTAGAAAAAGTTCAACATCCCTAACCATCAGGGAAATGCAAATTAAAACAACTATGAGATTTCACATTACTCCAGTAAGGAAGGCAATGATTAAAAAAATCAAATGTCATGCTCACTTCAGCAGCACATATACTAAAATGGGAATGATACAGAAAAAGTTAGCATGGCCCTAATGCAAGGACAACATGCAAGTTGGTGAAACGTTCCATATTTTTCAAAAAAAAAACCCTCATATATCTAAAACAATTTTGAACAACAAAAATAAGGCTGGTGGTATCACCATACCTGATTTTAACCTATGTTACAGAGCCATAATAACAAAAACAGCATGGTACTGGTCCAAAAACAAACATGTAGACCAATGGAACATAATAAAGGACCCAGATGGAAGTCCAGGTAGCTACAGCCACCTGATAGTCAACAAAAATGCCAAAAGTACTTATTGGAGAAGAGACAGCCTCTTCAACAAATGGTGCTGGGAAAACTGGGTATGTATCTATAAAAGGATGAAAATAGATCCTTATCTCTCTATATGCACAAGAATTAAGTCCAGATGGATCAAAGACCTTAATATCAGACCTGAAACTCTGAAACTGCTAGAGGAAAAAGTAGGGGAAACCCTTCAACACATTGGTATTGGCAAAGACTTTCTGAATATAACCCCAGTTACTCAGGAAATAAAACCACAGATCAACCACTGGGACCTCGTGAAATTACAAAGCTTTTGTATGGCAAAGGACACTGCGAATAGAGCAAAGAGGCAACCTACAGAATGGGAGAAAATATTTGCCAGTTACACATCTGATAGAGGATTAATATTTAGAATATACAAAGAATTCACAAAATTAAATAATAAGAAATCAAACAAGCCAATTAAAAAATGGGCTATGGAACTAAATAGAGAGTTCTCAAAAGAAGAAATACAGATGGCATATAAACATTTTTTAAAAAAGGTTATACATCCCTAGTCATCAGGGAAATGCAGATTAAAACTACCTTGCAATTCCATCTCATTCCTGTCAGATTGGCTACCATCATGAAAATAAATGACCATAAATGCTGGTGAGGATGCAGAGAAAGAGGAACACTTCTACACCGTTGGTGGGTATGCAATCTGGTCCAGCCATTGTGGAAATCAGTGTGGAGGTTCCTGAGACAGCTAAAAGTAGCTCTACCATATAACCCAGCTATACCACTCCTAAGCATATATCCTAAGGACTCATCTCACTGCCTCAGAGATGCTTGCGCAACTGTGTTTATTGCCACTCTAATCACAATAGCTAGGAAATGGAACCAGCCTAGGTGTCCTTCAACTGATGAGTGGATAATGAAGATGTGGCACATTTACTCACTGGTAAAGAAAAATGAAGTTATGAAATTTGCAGGAAAATGGAAGGATCAGCAAAGTATTATACTTAGTGAAGTAACCCATGCCCAGAAAGTCAAGAATCACATGTTCTGTCTCATATGTGGATCCTGGCTACAAATTATTGGACTTCTATGTGAGTAGGAATAAAACTCAGTAGCAAAGGCCAGTAATATAGAAAGGAGATATAAAGGGAATACAAGGGGGGAGGACTTAATGGGATGGTATTGTATATATGTAAGTAGAAGAAGAGATTAATGAAGGTGAAAAGGCCTAAGTGAGGTCAGGGGAAGAGATTGAGTAAAGGAAAGGTTAAAGGAGGGCTAATCAAAATCTAAGAGAATATAAGTAAGTCACATGGAAACCTACTTTTTTGGACAATTGAACACACAGGAGCCATAGATTGATACAAGAAAATTTTCAGTGCCAGGGGTGGGATATCTTCCAGTGAGTTGTTGGCCAGGGAGATCCCTGATATCCCCCAAACATTACAGGCAATTGCCAAAGCCCTTGGTTTCCTACAGGAATGGGTAGTAAGACCCTATTGCTGAAGACTCCACATACTTGGGCTGCAAGATCACTGAGAAATCCTGCTGGAGCTGTGCTGAAAACCTCCTCCATGTAGACCAGCTGACAGAAATCTGGAAAAAGCCACACTGCATGCAGTTCAATGGGAAAGAGAGAAATCACCAGTGAAGATACTCAACAGTGGACACTTAAAGCCTTATATTTGGCTAGCCAGGCCAAATGAGCCAATGGGTGCAATAGTGGCACGTCTATTATGGGGGAAACCAACTGCCCTCTAATTGGACTGGAGGACTGCTCCATAGGAGGGAATACATCCCTGATACTGAAAACCTCAACAGGGGTAGTCATGAGCCCTAGAGATGTAACATCTGCTGGTGTCTGGATAAATGTATATACTTTGCTCACCAAACTGCCCAGTAAGAACTTCGCTTAATGTTCATACCCATATACTAATGCTACCCTCATTTTTGGCTATAGAAGCTTCTCTTTTCAGATGTCAGTGACCTTGGGATGACTCAGAAGGTACTATGGTGCTGGGAAGAAGTGATAGAGAAGTGCTCAACACTGAAATATCTCTATCACACCTTCCAAGGTTCAGGGTCTATTGTGGAAGAGGTGGAGGAAAGAATGTAAGAGCCAAAGGAAGGGTAGCACTCCTTAAAACGTGCTCCTTCAGACACAGACACAAAATGGCCAGCATATCCATGACCTCACAGTGCCTGACACTACCTACATAAGACCATCATAATATGAGGAAAAGATCATGACATCAAAATAAAAGAGAGACTGATTGAGAGGGGGAGGGGATATGATGGAAAATGGAGTTTTAAAGGGGAAAGTGGGGAGAGGTGGGGAATTACCATGGGATATTGTTTTCAATAAAAGAACAAATAAATTTAAAAAAATTAAGTGCCAACAAATATTGGTGAGGATGTGGAGAAATATGATCCCTCATTCACTGTCAGTGGTACTGTAAACTGGTATAACCACTGTGGAAATCAACATGGAGATTCCTGAAAAGGATGAAATATAAAGCTACCAACAGACCCAGTTATTTCCTTACTGGGCATTTACCCTGAAGACCCAATACTTTATGACAGAGATATTTGCTCAGCCATATTTATAGCTGCTCAATCCATAATCACTAAGAACTGCAATCAACCCAGGTGCCCATCACTAAGTGAATGGCTAACCAAGCTGTGATACATCTACACAATGGAATTTTTACTCATCAGTAAGAAAAAAATGACACAGTGAAATTTGTAGAAAAATGGTCAGACTTGAAGCAGATCATATTCAGCAAATGCATACAATCACAGAAAGACAATTGTTGCATGGTCTCGCTCATCTGCAGTTCCTAACCTGGATCTGCCCAGTTTGCTGACATACCTGGATAAGCAACTTCAGGCCTAGATAAGAGGAAGGGAATAACTTGGGGGGGAGAGGAGGGTGGGAAGGGAAAAACACAACACTGAACCCAGAATGAACTGGTACCATACAAACCTTTATCCTTGAAGATAGACTAAAATACCGAACCCTCAGCAGGAGCATGGGGGTAATACGTGAAAAGAAGGGCCCTGAAGATGGTGGGTGAAGACTAATCTTAAATTTTTCTTCTTTTTTCACCCTTGGCTCTGGCCTATAACTTCCAGTGCCAGACTGCAGTTACCACCAACAATGAGCTATTTATCCGAGTCCTACAAGGTTCCCAAAACAAGACAAGCTTCTGTCAAAGCACTTGATTACCAACCTAAGGTTAATGATAACACCCTACTGCTGAAGACACCATATGTTTTCAGCATGGAACAAAGAGGTACCTGGCTGGAATCAAGAAGACAGCCAGACCCCAGATAGTCCATCTAGTGCTGGAAGACACTACATGAGATACTGGGGGAAAGTGATCAATAACTTTCAGAGCAACCCTGGGTCTAAGCTACTCAGAAGCAAATACCCTGATGTGATGCACACACAAGTGTAACAGCGGCACACAGCCTTGGTGGGTAACCAAAATCTTTCTGATTAGCTAAGAGATCTACTCAGTGGAAAGGAACCCATATCTGGAACTGAGGAGTCATAATCATATTCAGACAATGATTTTGCTCTCCAATATCAAGCTCCCACTAATCTTGGGCTAAATGTGGAACTATATCCATCAATTTTGCTCTAAATTAATAATGCTTATACCATTTAACCTATGCTGACTTCACTCTCCATTGGAGAATCTGTTTCTTTTCTTCAGACATGAGTGGGACCCAAGGAGATAAACTACCCATCACACTTTAGCCTAGCCCCAGCTGAAACCACAGAGGAATGGGGGAGACGAACAAGAGTGATGCTTTTGTGGTGAACCTGATAATCAGGAGATAGACACTGAAGACACTCAACACCTACCAAAGCAGAGATCCAGAGACTCCTAAGAGCCCATCACTGAAGTAGACTTAAAACACATCCCACATGGCTCAGGGAATTTTGCAGAAGAGGAGTGGAAAGATTGTTAGAGCCACAAGTTGGGACATTATGCCAGAGGCATTGCCTCTCCCCATGACTGACTGCTGCTCCCACAATGCATAACTCCCAGCCTCCACGAGGATAACCTGTGACTCCAATGAGGAGGGCCTCTTCAGAAAAGGTGCAGGGATGAGGAAAATGAAGGCACCAACATGTGATGTTTCCATACTAAGTATGTCCATAGCTAATAAAAAAAAATACAAAAATCAAGCAATCCATTCAGAAAATTGGACATGGAATTGAACAGAGAATTCTCAAATGTTTGATAAAGACAAAAAGTTGTTCAGCCATCAGGCAAATGTGAATTAAAATGATTTTAGATTCCACCTTACTTCTATCAGAATGCCAGTTATCAAAATCTCAAATGGCAACAAATTCTGGCAGAGATGTGGAGAAAAAGGAACCCTCATCCACTGCTTTTGGGATTAAAAATTTGTACAACCACTGTGGAAATCTGTACGGAGACTCATGAAAAAGCTGAAAATAGACCTACCATTTGATCCACCTATACTACTCCTGGGCATATATCCTGAAGTCTTTACTACTCAGCCATGTTTGTTGCTGTTCTATTCACAATGTATAAAAACTGGAATCAGCCCAGCTTCCCAACAACAGATGAAGATGCAGTACATGTACACAATGCAACTGTACTTAGTGGTAAGGAAAAATGAAATTTCAGGAAAATTGTATGTACTTGGAAAAAAAAAAAACATACCAAGTGAGATCACACAAGCTCAGACTGAAATGCCACATGTTTTCTCTCACATGCCATTCCTAAGTTGAAACAACTTGAGTTGTGTGCAAGTGGTAGTAAGCATCAGGTGTATTGACATTGAACTTTAATGAAGCTAGGAGAAAGTTGGAATATGGAGGGAGGAGAGGAAGGGTTACTTGACAGGCAAGTCAAGGGATAGAACACAGAGGGTGTAAGGGACTTAGGGAGGATAGAAGGAAGTGAGGGTGAGAAAGGTAAATGCAAAATAAGTAACAGCTGGGTGTGGTGGTGCACGCCTTTAATTCCAGCACTCAAGAGGCAGAGGTAGGATAATTGCCATGAATTCAAGGCCACCCTGAGGTTCCATAGTGAATTCCAGGTCAGCCTGGGCTAGAGTGAGACCCTACCTCAGAAAACCAAAAAAATAAAATAAAATAAAATAAAATAAAATAAAATAAAATAAATGACAGCATTAATCAGTACCATAGAAGCTTTCCTCCTAGATAGAAAACTACAGAATACAACCCTTAATAAGAGTGGTGGGAATTGCCTGGGCAGAGGGCAGAAGGGCCATGTAGAATGTGAAGAAAGCTTAATACTAAAACCATGGGCACTGCCTGGTAAATCCCAGTGCTAGAACTACATTGTCCACACAGTGAGCTGTTGGCCATGGAGACATATGAGGTTTCCAAAGCACTGCTGGCCATTGCCAAAACACTTGGTTGCTCATGAAAGCCAAATGGTAAGACCATATTGCTGAAAACACCATGGCCTGTGAGTACATACATTAAGAGATCATGCTGGAACTTAGAAGGAATCCAGATCCCTGATGGCTAGCACTCATAGTTCTGGGAAGTGCTATGTGAGCTTCTGGGGAATAAAGGCCGCCAAGAATGTAAACAAGCACAGGCCCTGCAAGCTACAAAATCAACCAGCTAGACAAGATGTACACACCTGTGCAATGGAGTGTACATAACCCGTATGGGTAGTAAATGGCTTTCTGATTGGATATTAGGGTCACTCAATAGAGAAAATTTATACTTGGTACTGAGAACTGGGTCAGAATCTTAGTGAAAAGGTCATAGACCCCAGAGAAAAGCTCCCACTGTTGTTTGACTAAGAAGAGTGGCTACGGCCATCCAAAATTCTCCTAAATAACCATTCTTATCCCATTTAATCTATGCTTCTCTCACTGTTGATTGGAGACTCTGGTTGTTGTTGTTGTTGTTGTTGTTAACAGGATGGCAGTGAAAACTGGAGAGAACCATTATTCATCAATACAAGAAAAGATAGCAGTCTGCCTAAGCACAAGATGAGTGGGCCATCTTTATCACATCTGCTAGGACCAGACATTACAAAAGAAGTGCTTTTCTCACTACTAGCCTGACAACCACCTCCAATGAGATGGTATAGACATTGAGGACACTCAAAACACATCAAAGTGGAAATCTAAAGGTTGCAGAGAATGGAATTTCAAAGGGGAAAGGGGGGAGGGTAATACCATGGGATTTTTTTTGTTATCATGGAAAATATTAATAAAAATGGAGAAAAAAAAAAATAAATAAAGGTTGCAGAGAGCTTAACACCAAAGTGGACTTACAGTGTATCCACAAAGGCTCAGGGAACATTGTGGAAGGACCAAAAGAGAGAGCCACAAGGTGGGAAGCAGCATGTGGTAGGATTGCTCACCCCCACAGGGACTGACTAATGTATTCATGACCCCATGGTGAATAGCAATAAGTAGAGAGCCCTCACTGGAATGGTGGTGGGAAAGAAGGGTTTTAAGGGTATAACTCAATGGGAATATGACCAACATGCAACATGATTTGCTTATATGGTAAAGTTCAAAATTAATTTTTAAAATATATTTTATTTATTTTCAAGGAGAGAGAGAGAGAAAGACAGAGAGGGAGAATAGAGACAAAGAGAATGGGTGCACCAGAGTCAGAGCCTCCAGCCACTGCAAAAGAAGTCCAGATTCATGTGCCACTTTGTGCATCTGGCTTTATGTGGGCACTGGGGATTTGAACCTGGGTTATTAGGCATTTCAAGCAAGTGCCTTAACCACTGAGCCATTTCTTCACCCTCATAATTAATTTTCAAAAACATTAAAACTAATAAAGCCTTGGTGAGGTGTCTGGTTCATGGTTAGTGCTCAATAAATATAGCCTGTAAAAGAGAAACAACACAAGCATTCATGGATGTTAGCATATGCTCTTTTAGGTGAGATATTGTAGTTAAACATAAAGTGTTCAAGTTGGTCATGGCTCTGAGCTCTGGAAAAGAATAAGGAACATGTACCTTGAGGCAGAAGATCTAGAAAGAAGTCATCAATTCTCTTCACTAATAGCAGCTCCCCAGAAACCAACCTGTGAATAAAACCTAGTCAGTCAGCATAGGAGAAAGACGCCATTTGAGAGTTCCTGACATGTATTCTATGAACATCTTAACAAATAAAAAATGATTGATTCAATAATTTTTCTTCCCACTAAAATTATTTTCCAACCACCAAAGAGACATAATCACAACACAGGTTACTTAACCTTGAGAAAGACAAGACCAATTTTATGCTCCCCTTTTTCATCCACTGAACAATAGCAAACATATAGAACTGTAAATGTATTATTGTGCAGTCCTCATAGACTTTCTAACATGCATAAATACTAAAGAAACATAATAAACCCTACTCATTGGGCTGGAAAGATGGATCAGCCAGTAAGAACACTTGCTGTACAGACATGAAAGCCTGAGAGTCTGAGTTAGATTCTCAACACCCACATAAACAGGTGGACATGGCTACACATTCCTGTGACCCCAGTCTGGTAGGGAGCATAAACCAGAGACTAAGGCTCTTGAAATTGACAATTATGCACAGGGTGTATACATCTGGAAACACACACCACACCACACCACACACACATACTCTCTCTCTCTCTCTCTCTCTCTCTCTCTCTAAAACCTACCCATTATGTTTTACATATTAGGAAGCAGATCTCAGAGAGGTTAGGCCATTCACTTGAGATCATAAGGCTCACTAATGGCACAGCTGTTGTTGAAGACATGGCTCCAAGGTACCTCCAGTCCTCTTTCCACTACACACACATGACATGTAAGGAAGGCAAGAGGTATGTATCCCTTGTAACACAAAATCCCATAGTGCATCCCCACTTTCATTTAATATAGTACTGAAGTCTTAGCTATAGCAATAAGGCAAGAGACACACATAAAAGGGATACAAATTGGAAAGGAAGACATCAAATTATCACTATTTGAAGATTATATGATTCTATACATAAAAGATCCTAAAAAATCTACCAGCAAACTGTTAGAGCTGATAAACACTTTAGCAATGTAGCAGGATACAAAATAGATACACAGAAATCAGTAGCTTTCCTATACACTAACAACAAATGTGCAGAGAATGAAATCAGGGAATCTCTCCCATTCACATTTACTTCAAAAAAATAAATAAAGTATGTTGGAATAAACTAAGGAAGTGAAGGAGCTCTACCATGAGAACTTAAAAACATTCAAGCAAGAAATTGCAGAAGACACAAGGAAATAGAAATGTTCTTGGATTGGAAGAATCAATATTGTGAAAATGTCAATCTTACCAAAAGCAATCTACACATTTAATGCAACCTCCATTAAAGTTCCAATGGCATTCTTCACAGGAATAGAAAAAAATCCAAAATTTCATTTGGAAGCACAAAAAACCTCAAATAGCCAAAACAATGTTGAGCAACAAGAATAAGGCTAATGGTATCGCCATACCTGATTTTAAGCTATGTTACAAAGCCATAGTAATAAAAACAGCATGGTATTGGCACAAAGACAGATATGTAGATCAATGGAACAGACTAGAGGACCCAGATGTTAATCCAGGAAGCTACAGCCATCTGATTTTTGACAAAAATGCCAAAAATATTCATTGGAGAAAAGACAGCCTTTCAAACAAGTGGTGCTGGGAAAACTGGATATCTATATGTAGAAAGATGAAAATAGACCCTTGTGTTTCTCCGGGCACAAGAATCAAATCCAAGTGGATCAGGGACCTTAATATCAGACCTGAAACTCTGAAATTGCTAAGGAAAATGTAGGTGAAACCCTTCAACATATTGGCATAGGTAATGACTTTCTGAATATAACTCCAATTGCTCAGAAAATAAAACCGCTAATCAACTAATGAAATCTCATGAAATTACAAAGGTTTTGTACAGCAAAGGACACTGTGAATATAACAAAGAGACAACCTACAGGGCTATCTGACAGGAGATTAATATCCAGAATATACAAAGAATTCAAAAAATGGAACAGGGCTGGAGAGATGGCTTAGTGGTTAAGCGCTTGCCTGTGAAGCCTAAGGACCCTGGTTCAAGGCTCAACTCCCCAGGACCCACGTTAGCCAGATGCACAAGGGGGCGCACGCGTCTGGAGTTCGTTTGCAGTGGCTAGAGGCCCTGGCGCGCCCATTCTCTCTGTGTCTCCCTCTCTGCCTCTTTCTCGCTCTGTCTGTCACTCTTAAATAAATAAATAACAAAAAAAATTAAAAAAAAATGGAACAATATGAAATCAAACAATCCAATCAAAAAATGGGCTATGGAACTAAATAGAGAGTTCTCACCAGAAGAAATACAGATAGCATATAAACATCTAAAAAAGTGTTCTACATCCTTAGCCATCAGGGAAATGCAAATTAAAACTACCTTGAGATTCCATCTCTCTCCCATCAGAATGGCTACCATAAAGAAAACAAATGTCAATAAATGTTGGCGAGGTTGTGGTAAAAGGGGAACTCTTCTGCACTGTTGGTGGGAAAGTAATCTGGTACAGCCACTGTGGAAATCAGTGTGGAGGTTTTTGAGACAGCTAAAAATAGATTTACCATATGATCCAGCTATAGCAATCCTAGGCATATATCCTAATGACTGTTCTCACTACCTTAGAGATACGTGCACAACCATGTTTATTGCTGCTCTATTCACAATAGCTAGGAAATGGAACCAGCCTAGATGTCCATCCACAGTTGAATGGAAAATAAAGATGTGGTACATCTACACAATGGAGTTCTATTCAGTGGTAAAGAAAAATGAAATTATGAAATTTGCAGGGAAATGGATGGATCTGGAAAGGATTATACTAAGTGAGGTATCCCAGGCCCAGAAAGCCAATCGTTGCATGTTCTCTTTTATATGTGGATTCTAGCTACAAATCTATAGACTTGTGTGTGATCTGGAACCAATAATCAGTAGCAGAGGCCCATAAGCTAGAAAAAGGCTATAAGGGAGGGAGGAGAGGGAAAGTCTTAAGAGGATGGTATTGTAAATATGTAAGAAGAAGAACAGATTATAGGGAGGGGAAAGGCCTAAGAGAGGTCAGGGGAAGAGATCATGTAAAAGAAAGATGGGGGGAGTATCAATCAAAATTCAAGATATTCTGAATAAGACATATGAAAATCTACTTTTTTAAATAATGGCACATCCAGAAGCCATAGATTGTTACTAGAAAATTTTCAGTGCCTGGGACAGGATACCTCCCAGTGAGTCATTGGCCAGGGAGGTCTATGTTGCCTCCAAAACTTTACAGGCTATTGCCAAGGCCTTTGGTTCCCCATGAGAAAGAGTTGGTAAGACCCTATTGCTGAAGACGTCACATGCCTGAGAGGCAAAGTCACTGAGAAATCAAGCTGGTGCTGAGCAGAAAACCTTCTCCATGTAGCCCAGCCAACCGAAAACTGGAAAAAGCTGCACTGTATGCAGTCTTGTGGGAGACAGAAATCATCAGCAGTGAAAACAGTGGACACTGGAAACCTCAAGTTTGGCCAGACAGTCCAAGTGTCTGAATGAGTGAAATAGTGGCATGTCTGCTCTGGGGGAATCCAACTGCTCTCTAATTGGACTGAAGGCCCACTCTATGGGAGGTAATATGTGCCTGGTACTGAAAACCTAATCAAAAGCATTTGGCAGGACAGGTCATGAGCCTTAGGGTTATAAAGCCTGCTCTTGTTTGGATAAATGCATATATTATTCGCACCACATTGTCCTGAAATCACTACACTTAATGTTCATACTCATATATTAATGTTACTCTCACTTCTGGTTAGAGAAGCTTCTCTTTTCAGATGGCGATGACCACTGTGATGGCCCAAAAGGCAACATAGTGCTAAGAAGAAGGGACGGAGGGGTGTCCAGCACTGACACATCTCACACTCACCAAGGCTCAGGGTCCATTGTGGAAGAGGTGGCAGAAAGAATGTAAGAGCCAAAGGAAGGGTACCACTCCCTACATGAAACTGTCCAGACAGAATTTGTCCTTGATATCCAAGACCTCACAGTGCCTAGCAATACCCTCACAAGACCCTCATAATAGGAGAAAAAGATGATGACATCAAATTAAAAGAGAGACTAATGGACAGAGGGAGGGGGATGTGACAGAGAGCAGAGCTATGAAGGAGAAAGTGGGGGAGGGGAATTAAATATCATGGTTTGTTGTCTGTAAGTATACTAGTTGTCAATAAAAATATATGTAATAAAAAAAGCCCATAGTGCAAAGGGAAGATTTAACTGGGAATTGCAATACAATATATGCTAATGAAACCAGCAACTTTATCCAATGTTTATTAAGAGCAAATCAAACAATACTAATCTACTAGCTGTGTCTGGAATATTCAATATACTATGGCCTAATAATAACACAATAGAATAATAATACATACTTTAAGAAACCCTGAGTTTCATTCCACTGATGCCCTAGGACAAATGCATTAATTATGTAACTAGAATGTGAGTAGCCCAGTTAAAGAAGTCCAGGTTTTCCTTGTACAAGGTTAGGTCGAGTCAAAATTACTGTTTTAGCTATACAACTTTCTAAGTTAACATTTTCTCCTTTAAAAAAATTTAAAAATCTTATTTGAGGGCATCTCGAACCCTAGTACCTCCTTCAGTCATTTTTATCAACGGAGAGAGAGCTTTTCCTCATTCTTCCTTCATTTCTTCCAGAAACTATATACTTCTGCAACAACAAAAGTGTGTGTGTTATTGTTATTGTTGTTGTTTTTTCTTTAATTTGAAGTGAAGAAGTAATAAGGCAGATTCACCTCCAAGTAGCATGAAGAGCCACTCAGCTAGCTTTGAGCCAGAAGGTGTGTCTGCTGGTGGCTGAGGAGAATTGAAACATCAAGCAAGAACTTCCCTGTTATTGTTCACTCTGAAAAATAATACGGAACTGGAAGCTTTGCTTCATGCTTTTTTAGCCCTGTACCTGCAAACTCACATAGCATCCTATAATTCAAAGAATGAGATGGCCTGGAGGCATTGTGTGAATGAGTCAGGAGCCAGAACAAGCAGACTGAATTCAAGCTTTCCTGCTACTGATAATAATGTTAGCTTCCACTATTTCTGACTCTTCCATGCTTGCTATCTAATTATGTCACATCTTGAAAATGCAGCAAGAGAAAATTCCATTTCAGCTCTAATAATAGAAGTGAGTGTTATTTACCACTTTAACAGATTGTACTGTGTCGTGAATGAAGGCTGCTTCTTCAGTAACATTGTGTACATGAAGTGTCTCTACCAAGAGTGGAACATAAGGGAATTAGAAAGCAAAGTAGAGTATGGGAGCAATGTGATTTTGAGAAAGTAATTTAATCTAAATCATGATGTTAAATGGAAGTCTCATCCATAAAAATCATATATTGGAAAAGCAACTAAATGTGTAAGTGGGAAGAAAAGGCAATTTTAAACTGTTATTTTAAAGTATATTACTGGTACTGAATCACACTATTGAAAAGTTGGATCATTTTCCCAAACAAAAGCATAGTCTATAAACTTAGTAATAGCAATATGCTGCCATAGATGAAAATAGAAGTAAATGCCAAGATACCCTTAAGCCAAAAATGAAAGCAAAATGATAAAATTGCATTCTATGTACCACAGCCGATGTAAAAACAAGAAATAACTTGAGTGGAGTTTTGAATAAGGCTTCTTAAGAGATAAAGTATCTTGTCTGCATAGGGTTTTTCCTGCTTTTAAGTCCACAAAGGCTATCATGTTCAGATTTCCACCAGGATCAGCAATTCAGCAATGCATTTCTCCATCAATGAGGAAGTCACCCATCAACTCTCATCTTGAGGAAATAGAAACTTTGAGAACATTAGCGATGGTTCTCTTTCCTCTGGGTCCCAGTAAAAGACAAACAAACAAATCAACTGATATAAATGCAGCAGTTCCTGTGTGTGGGGAGAAAGTTGAGCTTGAGTCTGAAAAAAGTGTAGCCAGCCTGCAGCAAATAAACTTCTTGAGAGCCAGTAGTATTCAAGACATTCAAGACTGAGAGGAAGGGCTACTGATTGACTTTTGTATTAATATTTAACAGAGATTGTTGTGGCCTTTGTGTCTTAATAGCTGAGTAGAGGCTAGCTTGGTAGTACACGGAACCACATAAAGTAAGCTGAGATATCCTCCATGTCACTATCTTCAGAAACCTCCATAGAATGCATGGAATGAAAGGAGCAGCAGCAGAAGGCAAGGCTCTATTGAAAGATGCCCCTTAGCCTTGTGTTGTGCCTTAACCCACTAAAGGCCTGTTTGAGGACTCTCAAACAATATGTATTTTCTCTGGCTCTTTGGTACTGTGCAGTAAGCAACACAAAATGTGTCTTTTGATTGAATCATGAAAAAAAGCTTTGTAATCATGATATACAAACATAAAGGAAAAAATTGTAGATGATTACGTAAAAATTCATGAATGTGTACCTCATTTTAAATTATGTTATCCTACTTCTCTTAAATGCAATATAGTTGAAATGTGAATGCAAAACTGTTTGTTCATTTCATAAAACTAGTAAGCCTTAAAAAGACATTTATAACTCTACAGAACTATTTATTTACAACCTACAGAACATGTAAAACTTCATTTTTCTAAATACAATTGTAGAAACTAGGATGAAACAAAGTATTCCATTTGATTTATAAGCTTTAAAATGTTAAAAATGTTACCCACAAACAAAATATTTATGAAAAATATTTTTAAATTATTTTAGGAAATACAAAAACAAATATTTAAAGAACATGGAATTTCATCTCTCTATTAATATTAGATCTTTTCCAAAACAAAACCATTTGTAATACCCAGAAAAATATTTATTACACTGATTTTATATTGTAACCTCATACTATATCCCATAAATATGTATAGTTTTTACACATTTATTATATTAAAAAGTAATTTTAGAAATGGTATTTGTGAAAATTTGAAAAGACAAAAAGGTTTGTTGTGAGAATTTTGACGACCCTGATTTGATGACATGTTAAATATATTTGTTGAATTGCCTAAATTAGTTACCTTTCTTGTTTCCATGATCAAATATTGGAAAAGAAGCAACTTAAAGGTGGAAGGGCTTATTTTGGCTTACAGCTTAAAAACAGATCCAGTCCATCATGGTGGAGAAGGCATGGCAGCAGGAGCATGAGGCAGCTGGTCACATCACATCCACAGTCACGAAGCAGAGAGCAACGAACGCTGCTGCTAAGCTGGCTTTCTCCTTTTCATTCAGTCCAGACCTCAACTTATGGTATTGTGTCTATCATATTTAGGGTAGGTCTTCCCCTCTCAATTATTTCAATATACAAACTTCCTCACAGGCATGACCAGAGTTTTATCTTTCAGTGATTCTAGATCCTGTCAAAGTGACAATCAGTATTAACCATCAGAGTCGACCACTTGTCACCTTGACACCCAAATATACCACATTTAAGTCATAACTCTAGGAGCTGCCATTGGGGATTTCTTGTCTGGCTTTTGTCCTGTGCCAGCTCAGTTGCCCCCACTGCCAATATTTCTATGACTGACTGTTAGTTAGTTATGTCCATCTTCCCTCCTACTACTGTCTCCATTCCTACCCTATTCCTGCCAGGCCAGCCATTGCCTCATTTGTTTGTTAAGAGCCATGCTTAATCCCAGTCCGATTGAGCCTTTGGGAGGTGAAGCCTTGGAGGTGTGTCACTGGAGGGTAAGCCTTGGGCAAAGCCAAAGGACCCCAGGTTGATTTTCCAGGACCTATGGAAGACACATGCACAAGGCCCAGGACCCACATAAGCCAGATGCACAAGGGAGCACATGCACTTGGAGTTGACTTGCAGTGGCTGAAGGCCCTGGCATTCCATTCCATTCTCTCTCTCTCTCTCATAAATAAATAAAATATGCTTTTGTTAAAGAAAGTTAATCTTAAAGTTCATATGTAAGTGAAAAACCCCCAGACAACCAAAACTATCTTCAGCAAAAAGAATACTACTAGAAGTATCAATGATACATGTCTTCAAGTTATATTACAGATCCATAGTAATAAAAAGTACACTATACTAGCACAAAAGTAAGCATATGGAATAGTAAGCATATGGAATAGATGATCTAGGTGTATGTCCAAGTAAATATACCCAACGATACTTTTTTTTACAGAAAACCTATCTAATATTTACTAAGATTAGTTTCTCCAGCTATAGTTTGGTATTATACAAAGCATCTTAATGTCACAGTATAGTTAAAAACATTTTTACAAATTAAAATGTGATATCCCTCTTTCCAAGTATTTTTTTATTATTATTATTTTTTTTTTTTACAGTCAGTTTGGTACCATTATTAGGCTCATCCGTGACCTGCCCCCTCCCCTTGGCCCCTCCTTGTTGAGGTATACGGGTCATGCATTGTGGAGTTAGCCCACAGTTATGGGTAAGCTAAATGTCTCTGCATATCATGACCCAACATGTGGCTCTGACATTCTTTCTGCCCCCTCTTCCGCAAAATTTCCCTGAGCCATGTTGGGTTCATTTTTGGTCTGCTTCAGTGATGAGGTGTTGGGGGCCCCTGAGGCTCTGGCTCTCTGATTTGGTAGGAGTTGATTTTTCTCTGTGCTGATCTCCTTCCCCCTATTTTTAAAGACACTTTCATGCCCCCCACACACATACATACATATATATATATATATATCCCACTCTCTCCAGACCATGAGAATGCTGTCCCATCTAGGGACATAAGCTAATGGGTAGATCAGAAAATTAAACTCCTCAATCTGTTATCTGCAAGAAACCCACCTCACCACTAAAGACAGATACCTCCTCAAGGGGAAATGGTGGAAAATGATATTCCAAGCAAACGGAAATAAGAAACAAGGAGGCATTACTATACAAATATCATATAAAATAGACTTCAAACCAAAAGTAATCAAAAAGACAAAGAAGGACACTTAGTACTTATCAAGGGAATGATCCAACAAGAGGATATCACAATCATAAAGCTTTATGCACCAAACACAGAGGTAACGCAATTCATAAAACAAAACCTACTTCACAACAAAACAAAAATAACCACCAACGCCATCATGATTGGGGACTTCAATACTCCACTATCAGCAATAAAGAGACCATCCAAACAGAAAATCAACAGGGAAGTAAGAGAGCTCAACAAAACCATAGAACAGTTAGACCTGATGGACATCTACAGAACATTCTACCCCAAATCTACAGACTACATTCTTCTCATCATCCCATGGAACTTTCTCTAAAATATATCATGTACTGGGTCACAAAGCCTACCTTTATATATATAGAAAGAGCAACATAATTTCCTTGATGATATCAAATCCCAATGCTGTATTACTAGAGATTAACAAAAAAAGATGCACCAGGAATACCATCAGCTCTTGCAAACTGAGGAACACACTTTTAAACAATAAAAGGGTAGTGGAAGAAATAAAAAATGAAAGTGCAAATTTTCTAGAAATGAATGAAAATGATAACATATTGTACCAAAATTTATGGGACCCAATGAAGGTGGTCCTCAAGGGAAAATTCATAGCACTAAAGCCTTCATAACAAAGACAGAGAGATCCAAAACCAATAACCTAACCATCCACCTAAAGGCAGTGGAAAAGCAAGAAGAATCTAATCCAAAAAGCTCCAGAAGGAAAGAAATAATTAGGATCAGAGCAGAAATTAATGAATTGGAAACTAAGAAACCAATTAAGAAAATTGACAAAACAAAGAGCTGCTTCTTTGAAAAAATAAATAAGAATGACAAACCCCTGGCAAAATTGATCAAACAAAAACAAGAGACACTTCAAATTAACAAAATTCAAAATGAAAAAGGAAAGATCGCAATGGACAGAAGTGAAATTGGGAGAATCATCAGGACTTATTTCAAAACCTCTATTCCACAAAACTGGATAATATGGAGGAAATGGATAAATTCCTGGACACATACCATCTATCAAAGCTAAACTCAGAGCACATTAATCTCTTAACTAAACCTATCACACTCATTGATATTGAAAAAGAAATTTAAAAACCTCCCCAAAAAGAAGAGTCCAGGAGCAGATGGCTCCTCAGCTGAATTCTATCAAACCTTCATGGAAGAACTCAAACCAATCTTTCTCAAACTGTGCCACACAATTGGAGAACAGAGAAACTTTCCCAACTCCTTCTATGATGCTAGTATCACCCTAATTCCAAAACCAGGCAGAGATGCCACAAGAAAAGAAAACTACCAGCCTATTTCCCTGATGAACTTAGACACAAAGATCCTGAACAAAATTCTAGCAAACCAAATTCAACAACACATCATATCCATTATCCACCTTGATCAAGTGGGCTTCATCCCAGGAAGGCAGAGGTGGTTCAACATATGGAAATCCATCAATGTAATACACCACATAAACAAGGCTAAACACAAAAACCACATGATCATTTTGATAGATGCAGAAAAGGCCTTTGACAAAATACACCATCACTTCATGATCAAAACATTGGAGAGAATCAGCATGGTCAGTGTATTTCTTAACACATTAAAGGCTATATACAAAGGTCCTAAAGCCCAAATAATACTTAATGGAAAGAGACTGAAGGTATTCCCATTGAGATCCGGAAGAAGACAGGGGTGTCCCACTGTCATTTCTGCTCTTAGCTCAAGCAATAAGACAGGAAAAAGAAATAAAGGGGATACAATTTGGAAAGGAAGAAGTCAAGTTAGCACTATTCATAGATGACATGATTCTATATGTAAGAGACCTGAGAGCCTCCAGCTCAAAACTCTTAAAGGTGATAAACTCCTTCATCAAAGTAGCAGGATACCCCTTGGTTTTCCACCAGGAACAGATGGTAAGACCCTATTGCTGAGAACTCCACTGATAACCTCCTCCATGTAGACCAGGTGACAGAAAGCTGGAAGAGCCATTCTGCATTCAGTTCAATGGGAGAGAGAGAAATCACCAGTGAAGATACTCAACAGTGGACACTGCAAGCCTCATATTTTGCCATCCAGACCAAATGAGCCAACGGGTGCAATAGTGGCACATCTGTCATGATGGAAACCAACTGCCCTCTAATTGGACTGGAGACCCACTCCAGGGGAGGGAATACATCCCTGGTACTGAAAACAAAACAGGTAGTCATGAGCCCTAGGGTTGTAACATCTGCTGCTGTCTGGCTAAATGTATATACTATGCTCAGAGAACTACCCAGTAAGCACTTCTCTTAATGTTCATACCTATATATTAATGGTACTCTCACTTTTGGTAGAGAACCTTCTCTTTTCAGATGGCAATGACCTTGGGATGACTCAGAAGGCCTCAGGGTTCTGGGAAGAGCTGACAGGAGTGCTCAGCACTGCATTATCTCTATCACGCCTTCCAAAGCTCAGGGTCCATGTGGAAGAGGAGGCAGAAAGAATGTAAGAGTAGAAGGAAGGGTAGGACTCCTTACAACATGCTCTTCCAAGCACAGAATGGCCTGAATATCCATGACCTCACAGTGCCTGACACTACCTACACAAGACCATCAAAATAGGAGGAAAAGATCATGACATCAAAACAAAAGAGAGACTGATTGAGAGAAGAAGGGGATATGATGGAGAATGGAGTATCAAAGGGGAAAGTGGGGGAGGGAAGGAACTATCATGGAAAGACCTCCCATGCTCCTGGATAGTCAGAATTAATATTGTGAAAATGGAAATCCTTCCAAGGGCAATCTACAGATTTAATGCAATTCTATTCAAAATCTTAACATCATTCTTCACAGAGATAAAAAAAATTATCTCAAAATTCATATGGAAAATCAGAAGGCCTCAGATATCCAAGCATATCGTCAGCAAAAGAAACTCCCCTGGAGGTATCACCATACCTGATCTAAGGCTATATTACAAAGCCATAGTAATAAAAACAGCATGGTACTGGGATAAAAATGGGAGTTTAGACCAATGGAATAGAATTGAGGACCCAGACTTTGGGTCAAATAACTACAGCTACTTCATATTTGACAAAAGCCCTAAAAATATAGGCTGGAAAAAGACAGCATTTTCAAAAAATGGTGCTGGACAAACTGTATAACCATATGCAAGAAATTGAAACTTGATCCACACATCTTGCCATGCACAACAATCAAGTCCAAATGGATCAAAGGCCTTAATATAACATTAGAAACTCAGCTAGTACTGGAAGAAGAGTTAGGAGGAACATTCCATGGCTTAGAAATGGGAAAAGACTTCCTGAACAAAGCCCCAGTAGCACAGGATCTTAAATAATCACTCAACCAATGGGATCTTTTGAAGCTGAAAACTTTCTTCACACACAAAGATACAATAAACAGAGCCAATAGATTACCCACAGAATGGGAGAAAATATTTGCTTAATATCCAACTGACAGAGGCCTAATTTCCAGAATCTGCAAAGAACTCAGAAACCTAAACAGCAAAAAGTCAAACAACCCACTCACAAAATGGGGCAAGGAACTGGACAAGCAGTTCACAGAGGGAAAAATACAAATGGCAAACACACACCTAAGGAAATGTTCATCATCCCTAATCATAAGGGAAATGCAAATTAAAACTACTATGAGATTCCACCTTACCCCAGTAAGGATAGCAAACACCAAAAAAAAAATCAAATGCAAACAAATGCTGGCAAGGATGTGGAGAAATAGGAACCCTCATCTACTGATGGTGAGAATATAAGATGGTACAACCACTTTGGAAAGCAATATGGAGACTCCTAAAAAAGCTGACTATAGAGTTACCAATAGGCCCAGTTATTCCCTTTCTGGGCATGTACCATAAAAGCTCCATGTCTCAGCTGAGAGAGATTTGCTCAACCATGTTTATAGCTGCTCAATTCGTAATAGCCAAGAACCGGAATCAACCCAGATGTCCATCATTAGACGAATGGATAACTTAGATGTGGTATATCTACATGATGGAATTCTACACAGCAGTAAGGAAAAACAACACAATGAAATTTGAAGAAAAATGGTCAAACCTGGAACAGCTTATTCTCAGTGAACTCACCCAATTACAGTAAGATAATTGCTACATAGTCTCACTCATCTGTAGCTCCTAACCTGAATCTACCCAAGTTGCCAACATATCTACCAAGCATCTTGAGGACCAGACAATAGGGAGGGTGTGGAGGGAGGGAAGGTAAGGGAGGGAGAGGGATACAAAATTGGACCCAAAAGGCAATGGTACCATAAAATTCTACATCCTAAAAGACAGACCAAATGATGGAACCTCCACCAGGCACTGAGAGGGAACACCAGATTCACAAGGCCATGGAGAGGGTATGATGAAAACTTTCCATTATCTTCTCCTGTTTCTTTCTCTCTCTCTCCCTCTTCTCTCTCACCTCTCTATCTCTTTTATATCACTTACACTGCTCTTCCTTCTCTTCTTAGGCACTGACCTGCAATTCCTGGTACCATCAGGTGGTTATCATCCACAATGAACTTTTGATCACAGAGACCTACAAGGTCTCCCAAAGAAGACATATTTATGTCAGAGTGCTAGAGGACTCACCATAGGTTAGTGATATGACTTTACTGCTGAAGACACCATACACTGTTGGTGTGTATCATAGAGTGACATGGCTGGAAGCTGGAAGACAGTCAGTCCCCAGACAGTTAGTGTGTCTAGTTCCAGAGATGTTACATGAGCAACTTGTTGATAAAGACCAATATCTGCCCAAGCAATGCATGGTCTAACCTACTTAGCAGCAAATAACCTGAAGTGATGCTCATACAAGTACAATTGTGGCACACAGCCATGGTGGGAAACCACCTGCTCTCGATTTGGCTAACTGATCTGCTCAGTGGAATGGAACCCATAACTGGAGCTAGGAAACAAGTCAGAACCATATCCAAAAATGAACCTGCTCTCCATTAAACTCTCTCTAAAAAACAATGGTTATCACATTTACTTGGTGCTAACTTTAATCTCCATTGGAGAATCTGCTTCTTTTTTTCAGATAGATGCAGATCCTAAGCAGAGAACCACCCCATAATACCTCAAAAGGGCCCCAGCAGAAACTAAGAATAATTGGGGAACATGCAAGAATGCTGTTTTCTTGGCAAACCTGGAACTAGCACAACATTGAAGGAGATAGACACAGAGAACAATCAACCAGATATCCAGAGATACAGAGCTGCCCAAGATCTCAACACAGAAGCAGGCCTGATATGAACCCAACATGGCTCAGGGAAATTTTCAGCAGGGGGGCGGAAAGAATGTCAGAGCCACACGTTGGGTCATGACACACAGAGACATTTCCTCCTACCAAAACCTAAAGGGTAACCCCACAATGCACCCATATACCCCAACAAAGAGGATACCTGTGTAGGAGGGAGGATAGGGAGGAGGCTAACAATGGTACCAACTTGACTGTACTACCACTACACTACTACAAAAATTTTAAAAAGGAAATAAAAAATAAATAAATAAAATATTTTTAAAAAGAAAATGTTCATCATCCCTAATCATCAGGGAAATGCAAGTTAAACCAACTATGGGATTCTACCTTACCCCAGTAAGGATATCAAACATTAAAAAACCAAATGAAAATAAATGCTGGTGAGGAAGTTGAGAAATAGGAAATCTTATCCTCTGTTGGTAGGAAGGTAAGATGGAACAACCACTTTGGAAAGCAAGATAAAGACTCCTAAAAAGGTTGACTATAGAGTTACCAACAGACCCAGTTATTCCCTTACTCGGCATTTACCCTAAAAGCTCCATGCCTCAGTTCAGAGAGATTTGCTCAACCATGTTTATAGCTGCTCAGTTCATAATAGCTAAGAGCCAGAATCAACCCATATGTTCATCATTAGACAAATGGGTAACCAAGATGTGGTATGTCTACATGACAGAATTCTACACAGCAGTAAGGAAAAATGACACAATTCAATTTGAAAAAAATGCTCGAACCTGGAACCAATCATTCTCAGTGAACTCACCCAATCACAGAAAGATAATCGTTACATAGTCTCACTCATCTACAGCTCCTAAGCTGAATCTGTCAGAGATGCTGTTATACCTAATAAGCATCTAGAGGACCTGACAGTAGGGTGGGTGAGGAGGGAGCAGAGGGGAAGGGTGGGGGTGGGGAACACAAAACTGGACCCAAATGGCAATGGTACTACAAAATTCTATAAACTAAAAGACAGGCTAAATGGTTGAACCTTCATCAGGTCCTTAGAAGGGAGACCTGAATCAGAAGGCCCTGGAGAGGGCATGATGAAGACTGACCTTAATCTTCTCCTGTCTCTCTCTCTCTCTCTTTCCCTCTCTCCCTTTTCTCTCTCTTCTCTCTATCTCTTTTACATTACCTATCTTTTTCTTCCTTTCTTTCTTTGGCACTGCCCTGTAATTCCCAGTACCAGCATGTGGCTAATAACCACAGTGAGCTGTTGATCAGAGAGACCTACAAAGCTTCCCAAAAGAAATCAGATTTCTACCAGAGTACTTGATGACACACCAAAGGTTAGTGGTAAGACCCTACTGCTGAAGACACCATATGCTGTTGGTACAGAACATGAAGTGACCTGTCTGGAATCCGGAAGACAGTCAGTCCCCAAACAGTTAGCTCATCTAGTGCCAGAAGTTGCTACATGAGCAACTGGAGGAAAATGACCAACAATTATCCAAGCAACTTGTGGTCTAAGCTACTCAACGGTAAATAACCTGACTTGATGCTCACAAAAGTGCAATAATGGCACACAGCTATGGTGGGAAACCAATTGCTCTTGATTTGGCTGAATGATCTGCTCAGTAGAATGAAACCATAAGCCGGAGCTGGGAAACAAGTCAGAACCATATTGCAAAATGAGCCTGCTCTACGTTATCAAGCTCCCACCAATCATGAGCTACAAGAGGGCCTACACCTATTAAATTCTCTCTAAAAAAGCAAAGGTTATCCCATTCATCTGGCATCAACTTCACTCTCCATTGGAGAATTTGCTTCTCTTTTTCAGATGGACACAGATTCTAAGGAGACAACCAGCCCATCACACCTCAAAAGGGCCCCAGATGAAACTAAGAGTAATTGGGGAAATGAGCAAGAGTGCTGTTTTCTTGGTGAACCTGGTACCAGCACAAGAGTGAAGGAGATAGACAAAGAGAATACTCAACTCCTACCAAACCAGATATCCAGAGACAGAAGCTCCCAAGACCTCATCAGGTCTGAAGCAGACCTAAAATGAACCCAACATGGCTCATGGAAATTTGTGGAAGAGGGGGCGAAAAGAATGTTGGAGCCACACTTTGGGTCATTATGCATAAAGACATTGCCTATTACCAATAACTGATGGCTAACCCCACAATGCTTGACCTATATTCCCCAACAGTGAGGGTCCCTGTGGAGAGGGAGAAGGCTAATAATGGTACCAACATGACTGTATACACTGTGTACATAATTAATTTAAAAAAAGATACATCACATAAAGAGAATCAAACTGAGGAACCACATGATCTTCTCAATAGATGCAGAAAAGGCCTTCAATAAAATTTAACATCCCTTCATGGTTAAGACACTGATGAATATATGGATGTAGGAACCATATATCAACACAATAAAGGCAATAAGAAAACAGACCTACCAGGGTGTGGTGGCACACGTCTTTAATCCTGTCACTTGGAAGGCAGAGGTAGATGGATTGCCATGAGTTCGAGGCCACCCTGAGATTGCATAGTGAATAGGTCAGCCTGGGCTAGAGGGGTCCCTACCTTGAAAAAAAAAAAAACCAGACCTAAAGCCTATATCATAGTAAAAGGGGAAAAACTCTAAGTAGTCCCATTAAAGTCTGGAACTAGGCATGGGTGCCCACTCTCACCACTGCTTTTCAATATAGTACTCAAAGCCTTAGCTTAAGCAATAAGACAAGAAAAATAAATAAAAAGGATACAAATGTGAAAGAAAGAAGTCAAACTAGCCCTAGTCACAAATGATATATTGTATAGCTAAGAATCTAAAAACAATCCACCAAAAATTTTCAGAAGTTATAAATGTTTTCAGCAGAGTGGCATGATATAAAATCAACACACAAAACTCACTAGACTTCTTATATATCAATAACAACAATAAGGAAAAAGAAATCCTAGAAGCTGTCCATTTGAAATAGTCACCAAAAGGTACCTTGGAATCTCCCTAACCAAGGAAGTAAAAGACCTATAAATGAAAATAATTTTTTTCAGTTTTATTTTATTTTTTTCTTTGTTAGTTAGTTTTGTATTCAGCAAATACAGTCAGTTTGGTACCATTATTAGGCTCATCCGTGACCTACCCCCTCCCCTTGGCCCCTCCTTGTTGAGGTATACGGGTCATGCATTGTGGAGTTAGCCCACAGTTATGGGTAAGCTAAATGTCTCTGCAAATCATGACCCAACATGTGGCTCTGACATTCTTTCTTCCCCCTCTTCCGTGAAATAAATTAAGGACATGAGAATATGGAAAGACCTTCCATGCTCTTGGATTGGAAGAATGAATATTGTTAGAATAGCCTTTCTACCAAAAGTAAAGTATTGATTCAATGTAATTCCAATCAAAATACCAGCAACATTCTTCACAGTGTTAGGAAAAAAAAAATTTCAAAATTCATATGGAAGCACAAAAGTCTTCTGATAGCCAAAATATGCTCAGCAAAAGGAACTCCTCTGGTGGTATCACCATACCTGATTTCAAGCTATACTCTAAGTCAATATTAATTAAAAAAAAAAAAACAGTATGGAACTGACATAAAAGCAGCAGTCACATCAGTCAACAGAATATAATTGAAGATCTAGGTATGAGTTTGAGTGAGTACAGCTACCTGGTCTTTGACAAAGTGGCCAAATAGCTCACTGGAGCAGACAGCATCTTCAATATATGGTGCTGGAGAAACTGCATAGCCATATACAGAAGACTAAATTTGGACCATCTCCTCTCACTTTACACTGAAGTCAACTGCAAATGTCTCAAGAACCTGAAACTCTAAATTGACTAGAAGCAAAAATAGAGAGAACACTGCAAAATATAGGCATAGGGAAAGAGTTTCTGAACAAGACTCTAGTTTCCCAAAGAATTAGGAAAACACTCAACAACTGGGGCCTCATGAAAATAAAAAGCTATTGTACAGACAAGCAAACCATCAACAGAGTCAATATAGAACCTACTGAATGGGAGACAATCTTCTCCAGCAATACTTCCAAGTAAGATTTAATATCTATAATCATAGTGCTAGAAAGTGCTATTAGAGCAGCTGCAGAATAACAATTACCAATAGATTGGTTAAGCAGGAGATAATGCTAGTTACAATATCAACCATCTGAGCAAGAAGCATAGACTTGTGCAACAGTGGCACACAACCAATGTATGTAACCAAGTGCTCATGGATTGAACATTCTGTGAGGGTGAACTCATATCTGTCCCTGGGAACCAAGAATGATTCCCTAGAACAGGAATTTAATAGGCTACAGAGAGAATTTCAAGTCCTCTCTAACTAAGAAGAATGGATATACACATAAATATATCTTTCTAATGACTAGGCTTATCCCCTTTCATTCAAACTGTTCTCATTTTTAGTGGGAGAATCTGTCCTATTTTAAAGATGGAAGAGAATATAGGGGAGAATAAGGATACATAAATTCATTAAAAAGAGAAAGGTGACTGTCAACCAAGAGATGAGTCACCTCCACCATATCTGCACTGGCCCAGCACTCATTACAGGAGAAGTAGAGAAACCAATACTGCTCTCATAGCTAGCCTGAAAACCTGTTCCAGAGAAATGGTTACAAACACCACTCAAGGCTCATAAACAACACAGATCCAGGGTCTACAGGGAAAGCAATACTAAGTCATATTTCTATCTTGATCACAAATGCTCAGGGAGAATCACAGAAAAGGGGCTGGAAAGATTGTAAGAGACTCTGGGTGAGTGGGAATAGCCTGAGACACCGTGTTTGCCCTATCATCTCTGAGATGCCTCATAGACTGAGGCAACCTGGCCCTCACAATGAATACCAATATATCCACCAAAGACTCTCAGCAAAATTGAGGCAGGGGAGAGGAGTTCTATGTGTGCAAAATTTTTATTAAAAAATCAACAAGTTAATTTTTTAAAAAGATCAACAGAAAGCTAAGGAAATTTGAGGAGAATCAACAAATAAATGAGTTCATAGGCCAGTGGAACAAGGTCAAAGAGGATATATCCAAATGCAGGAATGAAAATAGAATTCAAGCAAGAGATGGAAATTCTGGAAAAAAATAACAGAAATGTGAAATATTTAAGGTGCCTAAGAAAGCCTCACCAACACAATAGACCACATGGAAGATAGATTTTCAGAACTTGAGGACAACATAAAATAATTAGACCAGGACTCCAAAAATATTGTCAAGTTCAAAAAATGTGCAAACAGAATGTGAGGGAACTTTGGGGTACCTTAAAAAGAGCAAATATTCAGATCATAGGTATGCAGGAAGGGGAAGAAATAAAAGCCAAGGGTATAGAGGATATTGTCAACAAAATTACTGAAGAAAACTTTTCCAACCTTATGAGAGACCAGTCCAGGTACAGGAGTCACATAGAACACTGTATAGATAGGACAAGAGAAGAGACATCCCATGTCATGTAATACTCAAAACACTAAAAAACAAAAACAAGGAGAGAGTACTAAAAGCTGTTAGAGGAAAAACAGCTCATAAAATACAGAGGTAAGATCATCAGAATTACCTCAGACTTTTCAATGTTAACACTAAAAGTCAGAAGAGCTTAGAATGGAAAAAAGGTATTCCAAAAAATCATGGCTTCTAGCCATGTGCCCAGCAAAATCATCACTCATAACAAAAGGTAAAAGAAAAACGTTTTTACAATATAAAGCATCTGTATGATTACATGAGCACTGAACCAGCCCTACAGAGAATACTGTATAGAATACTGCACACTCAGAAGATAAACGAAGATGCACAAGAGGAGAGAAAAAGAAACAATCAAAACTAGAATGGACATAAAAGCATGCAAAGACCAAGAAAACACCAAACCCCACAAACCTTCAAAATGACAGGGTTTAACTTACACCTCATAATTATAACTCTATACATCAATAGCCTCAAGTGCCCAGTCAAAGATACAGGTTAACAGGCTGGATCCATCAATTTGCTGACTACATAAAATCCACCTTAAAATTAAAGATAAATACCACTTTAAGGTGAAATAATGTAAAAAGATATTCTAAGAAAACAGAAACAAGAAACAGGTAGGAGTGGCTGTACTGATTTCTGTCAAACAGTAATCTAAATTAAGAGTAATTTAAACTAAAAGCAATCAAAAGAGAAAAAGAAGACCACTTTATAGTCATTAAAGAAACAATTCAACAAGAAGATATTACAATCATAAGCTTATATAAACCAAACATAGGAGCACCTAATTTTATAAAGCAAAATTTACTAGACAATAAAACAGATATAAATCCCAATACAGTAAGAATAAAAGACTTCAATACCCCATTATTGTCAATAGATCCTACAAGCAGAAAATAAACAGAAAAACAATAGGACTAAACAACACCACTGGTCAAATGGGCCTAACAGATATCTACACAACATTCCACTCTAATTATACTGAATATACATTATTCTCAGCAGCTCATGGAACCTACTCTAAAATAGACCATATATTAGGGCATAAAGCATGTATCCACAAATTCAGAAAAACTGACAAAATTCCCTGCATTGTATCTGACCACAATGCATTAAAAGACCAAAAATGAACCCAACATGGCTCAGGGAAATTTTCCAGAAGAGAGGGCAGAAAGAATGTCAGAGCCACACATTGGGTCAGATATGCAGAGACATTTCTCCTACCCATAACTGTGGGCTAACTCCACAATGCATGACCCATATACCTCAACAAGGAGGGGCCAGGGGGAGGGAGTAGGACATGGATGAGCCTAACAATGGTACCAACTTGACTGTATTCACTGAGTACAAAACTAATTAATAAAAATAAATTAATTTTAAAAATAGAAATCAACAATAACAGCAACAACAGAAAACACACCAACTCCTGGAGATTGAACAACTCACTATTAAACAATGAATGGGTTGTTAAAGAACTCAAAAAAGAAATCCATAAAGTTATTGAACTAAATGACAATGATAATACAACATACCAAAATTTATGGGACACAATGAAGAAAGTTCTAAGATGGAAGTTTATATCAATAAGTGCCTACATTACAAAAACAGCTAGAACTCAAATAAACAACTTAAAAATCCATTTGAAGGTGCTGGGAAGACAATAATAGTCCAAGCCCTAAAGTACCAGATTGGAAGAAAATTGAACATCAAAGCTGAAATCAACAAATTGTAAACAAAGAAAACAATTTTTAAAATTGACAAGGAGCTGGTTCTTTAAAAAAATTAATGAGATTGATAAACCACTGGCCAATTTGATAAAAAGAAAAAGAGAAGACTCAAATCAATAAGGCATCATTAGGAGGATTGCTGTGAATTTGAGGCCAGTATGAAACTGCATAGATAATCCAGGTCAGTCTGGGTTAGAACAAGACCCTACCTCAAAAACAAAAAAATAAATAAAATAAAATAAGGTGAAAATGAAGACATCACAACTGATACCAGTGAAATTACCAGGACATATTTCAAAAAACTGAATTCCACAAAAGTGGAAAACCTTGAAGAAATGGATAAATTCCTTGACTTTTATCACCCACTAAAACTTAATCCAGAACAGATAAGACTTCTTATACAAGCCTATTACATCTAACAAAATTGAAAAAGTAATTAAAATTCTGCCAACCAAATAAACAAAAGTCAGGCTGCGTGTGGTGACACACACCTTTAATCACAGGCACTCAGGAGGCAGACATAGGAGGATTACCATCAGTTCAAGACCAGCCTGAGATTACATAGTGAAATCAAGGTCAGCCTGGGCTAGAGTGAGACCCTATCTCAAAAAAAAAAAAAAAAAGTCAAAGCCCTGATGGATTCACTGATGAGCTCTATCAAACCTTTAATCAAAACCAAAACCATTGTTTCCCACAATTGAAAAGATGGAATGCTCCCAAACTCCTCCTATGAAGCCAGTATTACTCTAATACCTAAAAAAGACAGACACCCAAGAAAAATTAAAAATTTATGATATCCCTAATGAACATTCATGCAAAACATGCTTAATAAAATTCTTACAAACCTAATTCAAGAACACAACAAAAGCATCATCCACCTCGATTAAGTAGGCTTCATCTCAGGGATGCAGGATGGTTCAGCATATGGAAATCAATAAATGTAATTCACCACATAAATAAACACAAGAATAAGATGACTATTTCAGAGATGCATAAAAAAGCCTTCAGCAAAACGCAATACCCCTTCATGATCAAAACACTGGAGAGTCTTGGTATGGATGGATTATGTCTCAACACAACAAAGGCTATAAAGCACCTAAGACCCAGATCACACTAAATGGAGGAAAATTTGAAGTGTTCCCTTAATGTCTGGAACAAAATGGGGTGCCCATTCTCAAAATTACTTTTGACCATAATACTTGAAGTTTTAGCTTAAGCAATAAGACAAGAGAAAAAAATAAAAGGGAAACTAATTGGTAAAGAAGAATTAAAACTAGCCTTACTTGCAGATGACATGATTTTATATATAAGTGACCCAATTGAATCCCCCAAAATCTTCTAAAGGGGATAAATGATTTCAGTAAATTGGCAGAATAAAAAACCAATGCACAAAAATCAGTAGCCTTCCTATATGCCAAAAAATAAACATATGGAGAAAGGTATAAGTGACACTGTCACACTTTCAATAGCCACAAAATAATTAAATACCTTGGAATATCACTGATCAAGGAAATGAAAGACCCATAAAAAGAGAGCATAAAAACACTGAAGAAGGGGGGAGATAAGGAGTTACCATGGGATATTTTTTATAATCATGGAAGTTGTTAATAAAAATTTGAAATAAAAAAACACTGAAGAAATAAATTGAGGATGATATGAGAAGATGGAAATATCTCCCATCCTCCTAGATTGGAAGACTTAATATTGTAAAAATGGCCATCCTACAAAAACCATTATACATATCCAATAAAATTCCATTAAAAATTCTAACAATGTTTTTCACAGAGATAGAAAAAATAATCTCAAAATTCATATGAAATAACAGAAGGACTCAGATAGCCAAAAATATCTTCAACAAAATGTATGTATCACCATACCTGATTTCAAGACATACCAAAAAGCTATGGTAACTAAAACACCATGGTACTGGAAAAGAAAAACAGGCATGCAGGTCAATGGAATAGAAGACTGATCACTAAATATAAATAAATACAGATACCTCATTTTTTAAAATTTTATTTATTTATTTGCAATCAGAGAGTGATAGAAGACAGACAGAGAGAACGAGCATTCCAGGGCCTCTAGCCACTGCAAATGAACTCCAGTTGCATGTACCCCTTTTGCACTTCGCTTACGTGGGTCCTGGGGAATGGCTTCACAGGCAAATGCCTTAACAGTTAAGCCATTTCTCCAGCCCAAGCTACCTCATTTTTGACAAAGGGGTCAAAATACACACTGAAGAAAAGACAGCATCTTCAACAAATGGTGCTGGAGAAATTGGATAACCACATGCAGAAAAATGAAATTAAACTCCTTTATCTCAGCCTACACAAAAGTCAAGTCTAAATGGATTAAGGACCTGAATCTGAAACTATAAAACAACTAGAAGAAAAAAAGGGAGTACACTCCACAATACAAGCATAGGAAAAGCCTTACTGAATAGGATCTGAGTAGCACAGAAAATTAGATCAACACTCAACCACTGGAATATCTTGAAACTAAAAAGTACAGAGAAGCAAATCATGAACAAAGCCAATAGGCATCCCACTAAATGGGAGAAAATCTTCACCATCCATACCTCCAACAAAGTTCCAATGTCTAGAATCTACAAAGAACTCAAAAACTTAAACAGTAAAAAAAAAAAATCAAACAACCCAATAAAAAAAATGGAGTAGAGACTTGAACAAAGAATTCTCAAAAGGAATAAATACAAAAGGGCATTACACACTGAAGGAGATATTCAAATCTTTAGTCATCAGAGAAATGAAAATCAAAACAAGTCTGAGATTTCATCTCACCCTAGTCATGATGGCATTCATCAAAAACTAGAATGACAACAAATGTTGTCAAGGCTATGGGGAAAGAGGAACCTCTATCCACTGCTAGTGGGAGAGCAAACTTGTACAACCACTATGGAAATCAGTATGGAGACTACTTAAAAAGATGAAAATAGATCTGCTATTTGACCGAGCTACAAGACTTCTGGGCATATACCCTAAAGACTCCACTCTTTACTACAAAGAAACTTGCTCAGCCATGTTGGCGGCTGCTGTATTCACAATAGCTGGGAACTGGAATCAGCCCAGATGCCATCAACTTATGAATGGATTATGAACATGTAGTACATGTACACTGTGTAATTCTACTCAGCAATAAGGAAAAATGAAATAAAATTTGCAGGTAAATGGATAGAGTTGGGAAAATCATTGTCAGTGAGGTTACATAGGCACAGAATTCTGCATGTACTCACTCATCTGCAGCTCCTAAATGGGGTCAACTAGAGACCAGTGCAGTGCAAATGATAGTACCAGAAATATGGGCATAAAACTAGAATGAGACCAGTAGAGAGAATAAATAGGAAGACAGGAAAGAAGAAGCTACCTGACAAAATTTAGGGGAGGGCAGAATATTGGGGGCAGGGGTGTAGAGGAGTAGGGAGTAGGAATAGGCAGGGAATTACACAAAAGTTAAGACAACATAGCTTCCAGTCAAGATGGTGTCCACCTAACCATGCTTCAGTTCCTGGAGTAATACCAGTTAAGATCTGTATGGTTTCAGGGTCACTAGGTCATAGTAGACCCCCAGTGGGAGGGCATGGAGGGGCACAGTAGAGCATCTGCTGATTCTCATGCTCTCAGGTAGTTCAGGAGTCCCCCAAACCCCACAATCACTCATGCCAGCCGATGTGCCACAGACCAGGTTCTCTGCTGCACTACCTGTGCTCTCCACAGATTGGGGCCAAAGTTGCTCTCACCTTTCCTCCAGCTGACTGAGTCTCCTCCCTCCATCATGTGACTTTCCTCCCTTCCACCTCCCTCTCCCTGCCACCAGGTTCCCTCCCCACCATGCCGCCAGGTCCTTGCCATCTCCTCTCCCTGTCCTTCCACCCGCCACTGGGTCTGTACCATCTCCAGTCTCCTCTCCCAGCCACTGGGTCCCTGGGTAGCCCCCAGGGCCATGCTGACTCTTCCCACCTGAGCAGACAGGCCCCCTTGCCATCAAAAGCCTAATCTAGTCAAACATAAAAGGGAACAATCACTGAAAAGGTTTCA
This sequence comes from Dipus sagitta, assembly GCA_036346955.1. NCBI lineage: Eukaryota > Metazoa > Chordata > Mammalia > Rodentia > Dipodidae > Dipus > Dipus sagitta. The sequence continues at coordinate 62,664,488 of CM070775.1, forward strand.
AGGGTAAACCACAACCTCTTCCTGAATTAAACAAGATTCCCACACTGTGATGGGCAGACCACAGTGCAAAAGGAGCAACACAAAATATCAAATGGAAGGAATCCCAACAAGCTTGCCTAGTCCTGCAATGGAATTGAATGAGAACACAACTTACCAAAACTTCTACGACACAATGAAGGCAGTCCTTAGGGAAAAATGCATAGCACTAAATGCATTAATAACAAAAACAGAGAGATCACAAACAAATAACCTAACCATCCATCCAAAAGCATTGGAAAAACAAGAAGAATACAACCCCAAAAAGCTCCAGAGGGAAAGAAAAATCAAGATCAGAGCAGAAATTAATGAACTAAGGAAACAATTAAGAACATTGGTGAAATAGAGAGCTGATTCTTTAAAAAAAAAAAAAATAAACAAGATTGATAAACTCCTGGCCAGTTTGATCAAGTGAAAAAAGAGACACTTGAAATTAACAAAATTAAAAATTGAAGAGGAGAGATCATAACAGACATAAGTTAAACTGGAAGAATCATCAGAACTTATTTCCAAAACCTCTACTCAACAAAAGTGGATGACCTGGAAGAAATGGATAAATTCCTGGACACATATCACCTACCAAAACTAAACTCAAAGCAGATTAATCTCCTAAACAAACCTATCACAGCCACTAAAATTGAAATGGAAATCAAAAACCTCCCCAAAAAGAAGAGTCTGGGACCTTCAGCATGAATGGGCTAGAATGAAGCCCTGCCTCAAAAAGCAAAACAAAAGAAATTATAGACCATGAAGAAATGGCCCACATCCAAAGAAAGTCAATTATACCTGTTGACTCCATAATTCTTAAATGTAAACTTACTTCTTGCTGCCATGAATTGTCATAGAGTTGGAACTTTTGTTAGCTGATGCAATATTAGGCTCTGCCAATACTGGAAATGAGACAGACCAGTAGGGCACAGTGGAGAAGGGGGTCCTCTTCCCAGCTAGTGGGTCTTTTCTTTATCCTCCTGATGCCCACTTATGAATGGTACATGGGAGAGACTCTGGAGCCCACCAACTAGTGTGGTTCTCTGTCACCTCAGTTGGCAGTTTTCTGTGTGCAAGCTCTGACTAGCTTGTACACTGCCATTCAGCTTCCAAGAGACCACCTTTAACTCACAACACCTCAGCAAATGCTGCTGGCATCTCAGGGGCTGCTCCCAGTAGAACAGCTTTGCTTCATGTCATCTAGAAAACTGTCATCCAGTGGACTACAACCACACCCTCTTCAACCTTGGTGGAGGTATGGGGAGCGATTTTCCAAATTGTTTCCTTCTTATATACATACCCTCTCAGTCTTTGAGTGATGACTCTTCCCATCACTTGGTATTTTTGTGTTCTTTAGATTCCTCTTTTACCCTTTTATGTTGTTAACTGCTTTTTAGTAATTATTCTTTACATTATTTTTTTTAATTAATGTGGTTTGGGCCTTCTAAGTAGACCCTAATAGATATATCAGCAGACACATTAAGCAGGAAGTCGGTGTCTCAAGAACATGAGGCAAATTAATATATGTTAGAAAAGAATTAATAAGGGACATAGAAATATAGTAGGAACTCAGGAAATAGCAGGGTGGCAGCATGCACAAGGAATTGTGTTTAGTCCTCAGAAATGGAAAAAAATTGTGGACCTATGAAAAATAAATGACAAATTGAAAAAGAAATAAAATATTTAGAAATTATAAAACCTAGACATTACTTAAGAATTAAAAGAATAAAGCCGGGCATGGTGGTGCATGCCTTTAATCCCAGCACTTGGGAGGCAGAGGTAGGAGGAGTTCGCCATGAGTTCGAGGCCACCCTGAGACTACATAGTGAATTCCAGGTAAGCCTGGGCCAGAGTGAGACCCTACTTTCGAAAACCAAAAAAAAAAAAAAAAAAGAATTAAAAGAATAGGTGAAGTATTCAACTAACCCTAGCTTAGAGAACATTGGTGATCTCACAGAGGACCTGAAGGAATTTCACAGATTGCAACAAAGAGATATGAAATAAAAAACTAAAAAGAAAGGAAGTACAATGTGATGAAATTGGATAGATGAATAGATGTAATAGAATGAAACTCAACATATATCTAGTAGGCATTGTATTGTCAGGTTGTGGAAACTTTTAGACATGGAATCTAGCTGGTAGATATATGCCATAAGGGCAGGGATTATTGGTTCTTGCCATCCCTGTTCTAGTCAGAATCCCTCTCTCATGGTCCAACAAGATATGAGGAATCCCAGCCATGTGTTTCTTTTCATGATGCACTCTGCCAAAATAAATCCTTCTCCCCTGAGGTTGCTTCTTGTCAGGAATTTTGTCACAGGTATAGGAAATTGAACCAATCCAGCCACCAGATTTGAGGCCAAGAGCAATTTTAAAATGTCTATTATTATTTCTAATCATTGTTATTCTAGACAGGTGTATTTACTTTTCTGATTGCTTAGACAAAATGTGTGACAAAATCAATTTAAGGAGGAAGGGTTTGTTCTGGCTCACAGTTTGAGGGCATTCTCTGCTGTGGCAGAGAAGGCATGGTGACAGGAGCTTAAGGTATCTTGTCACATTGCATCTGCAGTCAGGAAGGAGAGAGAGAGATGAATGGTGGTGCTCAGCACATTTTCTTCTTTTTATTCATTCTGGGAGTCTGTTGCATTGACTGGTGCTGCCCACAATTAGAGAAGATCCCCCCCCCCCCCGCCCAGTTAATCTAACCTAGAAGCTCCCTCACAGACATGCCACAGGTCTTGTAGATGATTTTAGGTCTTGTCAATTGACAATTGATATTAACCATCACATGACCACTCTTGTCAGCTTGACATTCAAAAATATCACGTTTAAGTCATTACCCTCCACCTATCCCCATAAGCTTATAGCTATTTTATGATGCAAAATGTATTCAATCTCACTTTAAAGTCCCTATAGTATTTAACAGTCCTAATATTGTTCCAAAGTTCAAAGTCCAAAATATCCTCTAAAACTCCAAGCCACTGCTTAACTTAGAAGCTGTAAAATTAATAAACAGGTCACATATTTCCAGTATACCATTTCATAGAGTAAAGATGAATGGGAATTCTGAAAAGGAGGGCATAGCAAGGATAAACTGGACCAAATGTGAGACTGAAACTCAGCAGGGCAAATGCCAAATCCCATAGATCCATGTCTGGCATCTGAGTCTAATGATGCAATTATCTTGGATCTAAAGGGTTTAGGTAGCTCCTACCCCTCCAGCTCTGCTGCCTGCAGCACTCAGAGTCTCTCTTATGGGCTGACTCTACTACGAATCTGCAGATTTCCTTGGTGTTATGTGTCATGGTCCTGTCATATTCATCATGCTGGGGTCTCCACTGCAGTTGAGGCTTTACTTTCACAGATTTACAAAATATCCTCTTATGGCCACTTTGCAGGGACTCCAACCCTGTCAAAATTGCTTAGTCTCAGCTCCTCTCTGAAACCATGGAGTAAAGCTCCACAAGTCCCTCAATCTTGTATCTTTCATAACTGTAAAACCAGTACCACATGGATGATACTGCCAATTTGGGCTGCTAGTTTAAGATGGAACCTGGATCCCTGGAACCACAGCTGTATCAGCCTCTGTGTACTGCCCCTAGAAACACTTCCCAAGGGAGTAGTTTTTGAGCAAGGAATTCTTCAGCGGCATTCTCAGTTCAGGCTCTTTCCTTTCAAGTGAATTTGGATTTTCACAAGATGAAGCTATTGACGGCTAGGGTATTGCTCTTAGGTTATTTTTCTTATTGTCCTAGTGCAAAGCAGTAGGTTTCTCGCTAATGGTGCCAAACTTTCTGACAGTTATAGCTGCTTTCTCAGTCACCTTGTCTGCATCTTTAAACTTGCCCTTGTTCTTTTCCTAATAAAACTGCACATTTTTTATATTACTATGCCCCATTTGTTACTCTTTTTCACTGTAGACCTGGATAAGAGCAATGTACCCTAACCATTTCTAGGACTGAATGCTATCTTGTCTTAAGACTTTCTCTGCCAAACATTATATGTTCATTACTTTTGAATTTAGCTTCTTCACATTCTTAGGACATGGACAGACTACAGCCAGATTTTTTTTTTGCCAAATTATACTACAAATAGCTTCTAGCCTAGTTTGTGATAGACTCCTTGCTCCTCTCTAAAACTTCTTTCCAAGAGAGGTTTACCTGAGGCAGGAAGACCCACCAGGAATGTGAGAGGTACCTTCCCATGGACTGAGACCCTGTACTGAATAAATGAAAAATGGAGAAAGTCAGTTAAGCATGAGCATCCATCCTTACCAGAGGAAGTGTATTGTTGTAGGTGGGTTTATGAGTTTTGTGATGGTTTGATTCAGATGTACCCCATAAACTCATGAGTTCTGAATGCTTGGCCCCCAGATCATGGCAATTAATTGGAGCCTCCTGGAGGAGGTGTTGTTGAGGGAAGACTTATGCCAGTTTCACCAGTGTTTGACACACTCTCCTGCTGCTATTGTCCACCTGATGTTGGCCAGCAGGTGAGGTTACACTCTGTTTATGTCACATTTTTCCCTGGCATGTAGTTTCCCCTTGAGACTATAAGCCAAAATAAATACTTTTCTCCCACATGCTGGATTTGGTTAGGTATTTTGTGCCAGCAACATGAAGGCTTCTGCAACAGTAAACTTTGTACTAAGCAGTGGGGTTGTTTCTGCTAGAAAGCTGACTGTGTAGCTTTTGACTTTTTGGAACTGATTTATGGGAGGAATGTGGACATATATGAAACCTTGGCCTAAGAGACGCCTTGGGCTGTAAGTACAGCTTGATGGTCAGAGTTGAGTGAACAGAATGCAGTAAGAACTCAGTAGCAGAAGCCAGTAAGCTATAAAGTAGATATGAAGGGAATAAAAAGGGAGGGAGGGGGAATTAATAGGATGGTATTGTATATATTCAAGTAGAATAACAGATTAATGGGTGTGAAAAGGCCTAAGTGAGGTTAGGGCAAGATATTGAGTAAAGGAATGGTGGAGGGATGGCTAATCAAAATCTGAGAGAATATAAATAAGTCATATGGGAAACCTACATTTCTGGACAATTGAACACACAGGAGCCATAGATTATTACTAGAAAATTTTCAGTGCCAGGGATGATGGGATACCTTCCAGTGAGTTGTTGGCCAGGGAGATCGCTGATATCCCCCAAACATTACAGGCCATTACAAAAGCCCTTGGTTTCCCACCAGGTAAGACTCTATTGCTGAAGACTCCATATACTTGGGCTGCAAGGTCACTGAGAAATCCTGCTGGAGCTAAGCTGAAAACTTCCTCCATGTAGATCAGCTGACAGAAAGCTGGAAAAAGCCATGTTGCATGCAGTTCAATGGGAGAAAAAGTAATCACCAGTGAAGATACTCAACAGTGGACACTGCAAGCCTTATATTTGACCATCCAGGCCAAATGAGCCAATGGGTGCAATAGTGGCACATCTATTATGGGGGAAACCAACCACCCTCTAATTTGACTAGAGGCCCGCTCCATGGGAGGAAATACATCCCTGACACTAAAAGCCTACAACAGGGGTAGTCATGAGCCTTAGGGGTGTAACATCTGCTGCTGTCTGGCTAAATGTATGTGCTATGCTCACCAAACTGCCCAGTAAGCACTTCTCTTAATATTTATACCCATATATTAATGCTATTATCACTTTTGGTTAAAGAACCTTCTCTTTTCAGACAGCAGTGACCTTGGGATTACTTAGAAGGCACCATGGTGCTGAGAAGAATTGACAGAGGAGTGCTCTGCACTGAAATATCTCTATCACATCTTCCAAGGCTTGGGGTCCATTTCAGAAGAGGTGGCAGAAAGAATGTAAGGGCCAAAGGAAGGGTAGGACTCCTTACAACATACTCCTCCAGACACAAAATTGCCTGGATATCCACGACCTCACAGTGTATGACACTACCTACACAAGACCATCATAGTAGGAAAAGATCATAACATCAAAATAAAGAAGACTGATTGAGGGGGGAGGGGATTTTATGGAGAGTGGAGTTTCAAAAGGGAAAGTGGGGGAGGGAGGGAATTACCATGGGATATTGTTTTTAATCATGGAAATTGCTAATAAAAATAAAAAAAATTAAAAAGAAAAAGAACTATGGATGATGAGGTTTGGCTTATGAAGGGAAAACTTCTTTTTGGGGACTTATCTAGAAGCAGTTGTGTGAGATCTTTTCTATTTTGCTTGTGTCCTGAGAACTTGTGTAGGGTTGTGTTTCGTAGAACTGTACTGGTATGATCAGAAGGACATGGCACAGAAAGAAACAAAAGCTTTTGGCTAAAGACAACAGCTCTGTTCAGCTGCAACTGTTTGAAAGACTGCAACTATTGAGATTGGGCCAGTGGATCTGCATTGGGCCTGCAGGAATCATGTGGATTCTTATGAATGTAAGAGGCCTGAATGCTAAAGGAGTATCCTGCTCTTCAAAATTAGCTTTATTCTTCCCTAAATTAAACAATGTTGTAGCCTGCCTGGTACTATGTAATGTAACAAATGATGAAAAAATAGGGTCATTGAATGTGCAACATGGTTTTATGTTTTGGAAATGGCTATAGGTAATGTGAAACCCACTTTTGGAGGCCCTATGTGACTACCTGGTGGACACATGAGGACAAGCTGTGGGTTGCAGTACAGACCCAATGGAGATGCTAGGACTATGTAATGACTGCCAAGGAGAGTTGCTGGATTGTGATTGTTCCACAAGCTTTGAGCAGTCTAGCTAGAGGGGCAGAATTAGAATTTCAGAGACTGGTTAGGAAAGTTGGACTTCATTATTTGCCCCGTTTGTTTTAGATCTTGTATTGGTTCAATTCTTCCTTGTTATGCCAGTGCCATCTTTAGTAATGTGAATGTTTATTCAGTGCCATTATGGTTTTACTTATTTTTTTTGGTTTTACAGGCTAACAGTTAAAAGATCTTGTTCTATGAGGATGATTGAATAGCATTGAGATTGATAAAAAAAAAAAATTATGGGGACTTTTAAAGTTGGACCAAATGTATTGCATTTTACATCATGTATGGTTATCAGTTTATAGGGGCCAGGGGTGGAAAATGGTGGTTTGAAGTTGGTGTCCCCCATAAACTCATGTGTTCTGAATGCTTGGTTCCCAAACAATGGAAATTTGGGGATTGGATCATTTCTGGAGGAAATACGTTTTTGGGGGTGGGCTTATATATGTTATAGCCAGCTTCCCCTTGCCAGTGTTTGGCATACTCTCTTGCTACTGTTGTCTACTTCATGTTGGCTAGGAGGTGATGTCCAGCCTCTGTTCATGCCACATTTTTCTGCCACCATGGAGTTTCCCCTCAAGTCTGTAAGAAAAAAAAAAAAAACAAAAAAACTTTTCGTCCCACAAGCTGCTTTTGAACAGCTTGGTGCCAACAATGTGAAAGAGATTGCAAAACTTGGGATAATGAATTTATAAGGACAGTTTTATGTTTGTTAAAGTTTTATAGGTTTCAGCCCATGGTCACTTGGCACTGAGAGTATGGGCCTGACAACACAGTACATTATGGTAGGAGTATATGGTATAAGAGGTCTGTTTACCTCAGGACTGCTAGTGAATAAAAGAGGCAGAGGAATTGGCTGGTGTCCAAATATCATACTACTATGTGTCATTTCTCTCCTCAAGTTCCACTCCCATCTTCAAAAGAGAAGCAGATTCTCCAGTGAAGAGTAAAGTCAGCAGAGGTTAAATGGGATAACCATTATTAGCTTAGAGAGAATTTAATGGATGTAGACCCTTTTGTAGCCCAAGATTAGTGGGAGCTTTATAATGGAAAGCAAAATCATTATGTGGATATGATTCTGACTTGTTTCCAGGTTCCAGATATGGGTTCTTTTCAACTGAGCAGATCCATTAGCCAATCCAAGAGCAGTTGGTTACCTGCCACGGCTGTGTACCACTATTGTACTTGTGTGAGCATCATTTCAGGTTGTTTGCTTTGGAATAGCTTAGATCTCTAGTTGCTCAGACAGATGTTGGCCACTTTCCCCCATTAGTTCATGTAGCGCCTTCTAGCACTAGATGGGCTAACTGTCTGGGGACTGGCTCTCTACTAGATTCCAGCCATGTCTCTCCATGTTCAGTACTGCCAGCATTTGGTGTCTTCAGCAGTAAGGTCTTACCATTCACCACTGGTGGGGAATCAAGTACTCTGACAGATGTCTATCTTGTTATGGGAGAACTTGTAGGTCTTTCTGATCAACAGCTCATTGTGGGTGTTAGCACATCCTGGAGCCAAGGAAAAAGAAAAAAGTAGAAAATAGGGGGAAAAAAAGAAGAAAGAAAAGAAACAGGAGAAATTTAAGGTTAGGCTTCATCTTACCCTCTCCAGGGCCCTTTGATTCAGGTGCTCTCCCTAAGGTCCTATTTAGTGTTCAACCTTTTAGTATATCTTCGATGATATAGGATTCTGTGGTACCAGTTCCATTTGGGTTCAGTTTTGTGTTCCCCAACCCTTCCTCTCCCCTCAAGTCCTACCGTCTCTATTGTCCAGGCCTTGAGATGCCTATTAGGTATGTCAGTGACTCAGGCTGATCCAAGTTAGGAAACACAAATGAGTGAGACCATATGACAATTATCTTTCTGTGATTGTGTGTGTTCACTGAGTATGATCTTTTCCAAGTTCAATATTTTTTTCTACAAATTTCATTGTGACTTTTTTTTCTTACTGCTGAGTAGAATTCGATCATGTCGATATACCACATCTTGGTCCAATGATGGGCACCTGGGTTGATTCCAGTTCCTAGCCCTTATGAATTAGGCAGCTATAAACATGGTTGAGCAAATCTGTCTGGACTGAGGCATGGAGCTTTTAGGTTAAATGCCCATTAAGGGAGTAACTGGGCCTGTTGGTAACTCTATATTCAACCTTTGGAAGAGCCCCCATATTGATTTCAACAGTGGTTGTACTAGCTTACATTCTCACCAACAATGAGTGAGGGTTCCTATTTCTCCACATACTTGCCAACATTTGTTTTCATTTGACTTTTTAATGCTTGCTATCCTTACTGAGGTAAGATGGGATCTCATAGTTGTTTTAATTTGCATTTCCCTGATGGTTAGGGATGTTGAACATTTTCTTAAGTATGTGTTTGACATTTGTATTTCTTCCTCTGAGTATTTCCTAGTCAGATCTGTACCCCATTTTGTGAGTGGGTTGTTTGATTTTTTTTATTCTTTCAGTTTTTGAGCTCAATGTAGATTCTAGAAATTAGGCCTTTGTCAGTTGTATAGGCATTAAAATTTTTCACCCATTCAGTGGGTAATCTATTTGTTCTGCTTATGGTATGTTTGTCTGTGGAGCTTCATGAGATCCCAATGGTTGAGTGATTGTTTAAGTTCCTAAGCTACTGAGGTTTTGTTCAGAAAGTCTTTCCCCACTCCTATAGCATGGTAGTCCTCCTGTTTTTTTCTACCAGTAGTAGAAGAGATTCAGGTCTCATATTGAGGTCTTTGATCCATTTGGATTTCATTTTTGTTCATGATGAGATGTGCGGGTTGTTTCATTTTTCTGCATATGGTTATCCACTTTGTCCAGCACCATTTGTTGAAGATGTTGTCTGTTCTCCCATCTATGTTATTGGGGCCTTTGTCGAAGATCAAGTAGTTGTAGGTACTTGACCTAAAGTCTGGATCCTCAATTCTGTTCCATTGTTCTATATTCCTGTTTCTATGCCAGTACCATTCTGTGTTTGTTACTATGGCTTTGTAATGTAGCTTTATATCAGGTATGGTGATGCCTCCAGAAGTGTTTCTTTTGCTGAGGACATGCTTGGATATCCAAGGCCTGGTACCATTCCACAAGAATCTTGAGATCATTTTTACTATCTCTGTGAAGAATAATGCTAGGGTTTTTATTGGTATGGCATTAAATACGTATATTTTTTTGTAGGATTGACTATTTCACAATGATTCTGCCTATCCAGGAGCATGAGAGGTCTTTCCATCTTCTCAAGTTCTCCTCAATTTCCTCCTTTTTTTTTTTTAGATGTATGTTTATTTATTTATTTATTTATTTGAGAGAAAGAGAGAAAGAGGCAGAGAGAAAGAGAGAATGGGTACACCAGAGACTCTAGCCACTGCAAACAAACTCCTGACACATGAGCCCCCTTGTGCATCTGGCTTATGTAGGTCCTGGGGAATTGAACTGTGATCCTTAGGCTTCACAGGCAAACACCTTAACCGCTAAGCCATTGCCCCAGCCCCTCAATTTCTTTCTTGAATATTTATATTTTTTCATTATACAGGTCTTTGACATCCTTGGTTAGTGTTATTCCATGGTATTTTGTTTATGCTATTGAAAATGGGACAGTGTTATTAATTTCTTTCTCTGTATCTTTGTCCTTTGCATATAGAAAGGCTATTGATCTTTTTGTGTGGTGATTTTGTATCCTGCTACTTTGATAAAGGAATTGATCACCTTTAGGAGTTTTGAGATGTAGGTTCTCAGGTCACTTATATATATAGTATAGAATCATGTCATCCGCAAATATGGCTAACTTGGCTTCTTTATTCCTTTCCAATTTGTATCCCTTTTATTTCTTTCTCCTGTCTTATTGCTTGGGCTAGGACTTCTAGTACTATGTTGAAGAGCAGAGTTGAAAGTGGGTATCCCTGTCTTGTTCCTGACTTCAGTGTGAATTCCTTGAGTCTTTCCCCATTAAGTATTATTTGGGCTTTATATGTTTATTATTATGTTGAGAAAGAACGTGTCCATACCTATTCTCTCCAACACATATTTTGGCTTTTTTTAAATTAACAATGTCCATGATTGTAAAAAACATCCCATGGTAATGCCCACCCCCCCCCCACTTTCCCCTTTGAAACTCCATTCTCCATCATATCCCCTCTGTTCTCAATTATGCTCTCTTTTATTTTGATGTCATGATCTTTTCCTCCTATTATGATGGTCTTGTGTAGATAGTGTCAGGCACTATGAGGTAATGAATATCCAGCCCATTTTGTATCTGGGGAGAGCATATTGTAAGGAGTCCTACCCTTCCTTTAGCTCTTACATACTTTCCACCACCTCTTCCACAATAGACCCTGAGCTTTACAAGGTGTGATAGAGATATTGCAGTGCTGAGCACTCCTGTCACTTCTTTCTAGCACCATGATGCCTTCTGACTCATCCCAAGGTGACTGCCATCTGAAAAGAGAAGGTTCTCTATCAAAAATGAGAGTAGCATTAATATATGGGTATGAACATTAAGAAAAGGGCTTAATGGGCAGTTTGATGAGCATAGTATATACTTTCAGCCAGACAGCAGCAGATGTTACACCCGTTGGGCTCATGACTACCCCTGGTTTAGGTTTTCAGTATCAGGCATGTATTCCCTCCCATAGAGCAGGCCTCCAGTCCAACTAGAGGGCAGTTGGTTTCTATCATGACACACTGCTACTATTGCACCCAATGGCTGATTTGACCTGGCTGGCCAAATATGAGGCTTGCAATGTCCATTGTTGAATATCTTCACAGGTGATTTCTCTCTCTCCCATCGAACTGCATGCAGAATGGCTTCTTCCAGCTCTCTGTCAGCTGGTCTACACAGAGGAGGTTTCAGCTCAGTTCCAGCAGGATTTCTCAGTGGCCTTGCAGCCCAAGTATGTGGAGACTGCAGCAATAGGGTCTTACCATCTATTCCTGGTGGGAAACCAAGGGCCTTGGCAATGGCCTGTAATGTTTTGGGGGCATCAGGGACCTCCCTGGCCAACAACTCACTGAAATGTATCCCATCCCTGGCACTGAAAATTTTCTAGCAATAATCTACAGCTCCTGAGTGTTCCATTGTCCAAAAAAGTAGGTTTCCATATGATTTATTTATATCCTCTTAGATTTTGATTGGCCCTCCATCCACCTTTCCTTTACTCATCTCTTCCTCTGACCTCACTTGGGCCTTTTCACCCCCATCTACTCATCTACTTTCATATATACAATACCATCCTATTAAGTAGCCCGTTCCTTTCCTTTCTCTTCCCTTTATATCTCTTTTCCAGCTTACTGGCCTTTGCTACTGAGTTTTCTTCCTACTCACACAGAAGTCCAATCACCCGTAGCTAGGATCCACATATGAGAGAGAACATGCAACATTTGCCTTTTTGGGCCTTCCTGGGTTACCTTACTTAGTATAATCCTTTCCAGATCCATCCATTTTCCTGAAAATTTCATAACTTCATTTTTCTTTACCAGTGAGTAGAACTCCACTGTATAAATGTGCCATATCTTCATTATCCACTCATCAGTTGAAGGACATCTAGGCTGGTTCCATTTCCAAGCTATTGTGAATTGAGTGGCAATAAACATGGTTGAGGAAGTAATGAGACGAGTCCTTAGGATATATGCCTAGGAGTGCTATAGCTGGGTCATAATGGTAGATCAATTTTAGCTGTCTTAGGAACATCCACACTGATTTCCACAGTGGCTGGACCATATTGCATTCCCACCAACAGTGTAGAAGGGTTCCTGTTTTTCCACATCCTAACCAGCATTTATGGTCATTTGTTTTCATGATGCTAGCCAATCTGACAGGAGTGAGATAGAATTTCAATGTTGTTTTAATCTGCATTTCCTTGATGACTAGAGATGTTGGACAGCATTTTTAGATGCTTGTATACCATCCATATTTCCTCTTTTGAGAATTCTCTGTTTAGTTCCATCACCCATTTTTTAATAGGGTTGTTTGATTTCTTATTATTTAATTTTTTTGAGTTCTTTCTATATCCTGATATTAATCCTCTATCAGATGTATAGCTGGCAAAGATTTTTTTCCCATTCTGTAGGTTTCTCTTTGCTTTATTCACAGTGTCCTTTGCCATACAAAGCTTTGTAATTTCATGAGGTCCCCGCAGTTAATCTGTGGTTTTATTGCCTGAGCAATTGGGGTTGTATTCAGAAAGTCTTTGCCAAGACCAATATGTTGAAGGATTTCCCCTACCTTTTCCTCTAGCAGTTTTAGAGTTTCAGGTCTGATGTTAAGGTCTTTAATCCATTTGGACTTAATTCTTGAGAGAGAAGAATCTATTTTCATCCTTCTACAGATACATATCCAGTTATTCCAGCACCATTTTCTGAAGAGGCTGTCTTTTCTCCAATGAGTAATTTTGGCATTTTTATCAAATATCAGGTGGATATAGCTACCCTGACTTACATCTGGGACCTCTATTCTGTTCCACTGATCTACATGTCTGCTTTTGTGCCAGTACCATGCAGTTTTTGTTACTATGGCTCTGTAGTATAGGTTAAGATCAGGTATGGTTAACCAGCGTTATTTTTGTTGCTCAGTATTGTTTTAGATATTTGAGATTGTTTGTGATTCCAAATGAATTTTTGGACTTTTTTTTTCTATTTGCATGAAGAATGCAATTGGAATTTTAATGGGGGTTGCATTAAACGTGAAGATTGCTTTTGGTAATATTGCTATTTTCACAATATTGATTCTTCCAACCCAATATCAAGGGATGTCTTTCCATTTCCTAATGTCTTCTGAAATTTCTCATTTGAGTGTTTTAAAGTTTTCATTGTAGAGATCCTTCACTTCTTTGGTTAGGTTTATTACAAGGTACTTTATTTTTTTTGATGCAATTGTGAACGGAAGTGATTCTCTGATTTCATCCTCTGTGCATTTGCTGTTACTATATAGGAAGGCTACTGGTTTCTGTGTGTTTATTTTATATCTTACTCCATGACTATAGGCGTTTATCAGCTCTAGCAGTTTGCTGATAGAGTGTTTAGGGTCCTTTATGTATAGAATCATGTCATCTGCAAATAATAACTTGATCTCTTCCTTTCCAATTTGTCTCCCTTTTATTTGTGTCTCTTGCCTTATTGCTATGGCTAAGACTTCCAGTACTATATTAAATAATGAGGACAGTGGACACCCTTGTCTTGTTCCTGATTTTAGTGGAAAAGCTTCAAGTTTTTCCCCATTTAGTAATATGTTGGCTGTAGGCTTGTCATAAATAGCCTTTAATATGTTGAGATATGTTCCTTCTACTCCCAGTCTCTGTACGACTTTTATCATGAAGGCATGTTGGATTTTGTCAAATGCTTTCTCTGCATCTAATGAGATGATCATGTGATTTTTGTCTTTCAGTCCATTTATATAATGTATTACATTTATCGATTTGCATATGTTGAACCATCCCTGCATCTCTGGGATAAAGCCTACTTGGTCAGGGTGAATGATCTTTCTGATATATTCTTGTATTGTGTTTGCCAATATTTTGTTCAGAATTTTTGCATCTATGTTCATGAGGGAGATTGGTCTGTAATTTTCTTTTCTTGTTCTATCTTTGCCTGGTTTTGGTATCAGGGTGATGCTGGCTTCATAGAGGAGTTTGGTAGGATTCCTTCTTTTTCTATTTTATGGAGAAGTTTACAGAGCAATGGTGTTAGTTCTTCCCTAAAGGTCTGGTAAAATTCACCAGTGAATCCATCTGGGCCTGGACTTTTTTTAGTTGGGAGATGTTTAATAACTTCTTGGATCTCCATGCTTGTTATAGGTCTATTTAAGTGATTAATTTCATCTTGATTTACTTTAGGTAGGTCATATAAATCAAGGAAATCATCCATTTCTCACAGATTTTCATACTTAGTGGAGTATATGTTTTTATACTATGCCCCTATGAGTTTTTGAATTTCTCTGGTGTCTGTTGTGATGCTGCCTTTTTCGTCTCTAATTTTATTAATTTGTGTCTCATCTCTCTTTCTTTTGACCAGATTTGCTAAGGGTTTATGAATCCTGGTTATCCTTTCAAAGAACCAACTCTTTGTTTCATTGATTCTTTGGATTGTTTTTTGGTTTCTATTAATTTCTGCCCTAATCTTTATGATTTCTTCTCATCTACTGATTTTTGGTTTGCCTTGTTCTTCTTTTTCCAAGGCTTTAAGGTGAAGCATTAGGTCACTTACTTGAGACCTTTCTAATTTCTTAATATAGGCACTTAAAGCTATAAATTTACCTCTTAGGACTGCTTTCATTGTGTCCCAAAGGTTTTGGTATGATGTGTTCTCGTTATTGTTTGACTCTATGGATTTTCTTATTTCCTTCTTGATTTCTTCATTGACCCATTCATCATTTAGTAGTGTATTGTTTAGTTTCCATGATTTTGTGTATGCTCTATAGCTTTTATTGCTATTAATTTGTAGTTTGGTTCCATTGTGGTCAGATACAATTCAAGGAATTATTTCAATTTTCCTGTATTTGTTAAGATTTGCTTTGTGTCCTAATATATGATCTATTTTAGAGAATGTTTCATGTGCTGCTGAAAAGAATGTGTACTCTGCTACATTTGGGTGAGATGTCCTGTATATATCTATTAGGTCCATTTGTTCTATGACCTCATTTAATCCAGATGCCTCTCTGTTTATTTTTTACTGTGATGACCTGTCAATTGATGAGAGTGGGGTGTTGAAATCACCCTCTACAACTGTGTTTGGTGTTATCTGTGACCTTAGATCTCATAGCATTTGTTTGATGAATTTGGGATCCCCCACATTAGGGGCATATATATGTTTAGGATTGTAATAACCTCCTGTTGGAGTGTGCCTTTAATCAATATAAAGTGACCTTCCTCAACAAGGAGGGGCCAAGGGGAGGGGGTAGGTCACAGATGAGCCTAATAATGGTACCAAACTGACTGTATTTGCTGAATACAAAACTAACTAATAAAGAAAATAAATAAATAAATAAAGTGACCTTCCTTATATTTCCTAACTAATGTTGGACTGATAGCAACCTCCACTTGGCTTCTAGGCCCATTTGTTTAAAACACCATTTTCCAACCTTTCACCCTATGATAGTGTCCATCCTTTGTAGAAAGGTGAGTTTCTTGGAGGCAACAAATTGAAGGATCCTGCTGTTTAACCCACTCTGCAAACCTATGTCTTCATTTGGTTGGGGCATTGAGGCTGTTGATATTAAGAGATATTATTGAAAGGTGGATATTTATTTTTGCCATTTTTTGTAGTTCTTCCAGTTTTACCTTTGCTCTCTTGTATTAACTAGTATTTGAGTATGATTTGTTTTTTTCCAGGTTCCTTATAAGTATGCTTTACTTTCTCTTCAGCATGGAGAATTCTTTCATGTATTTTCTGTAGAGCTGGTTTTGTCTTCAAATATTCCTTTAGCCTGCTTTTGTTGTCTATTTCTTTGTCTATTTGAATGGATAGATTTGTAGGATAAACTAACCTTGCTTGACAGTTGTTATCTTTTAGAACTTAGAATACATCACTCCAAGCCCTTCTGGCTTTTAAAGTTTGTGTTGAGTAACCTGCTGTGATCCTGATGGGCTTGCCTTTGTAGGTAACTTGATTCTTCTCTCTGCTTTCAATATATTTTCTTTGGTTAGTATGTTTGGTAGTTTTATTATAATATGGCAAGGAGAGTTTCTTTCCATGTTTTGTCTGGTTGGTATTCTAAAGAATTCCTCTTTCCCAATTTGGGCAAGTTTTCTGCTATGATTTTGTTGAAAATGCCTACTATGCCTTTGGAGTGAAATTCTTCTCCTTCTACTATGCCTTGAATTCTTATGTTTGATCTTTTCATAGTGTCCCGAATATCTTGAAATTCCCATTCATACTTTCCTATTAGCTTGTCTTTCTCTTTGTTGGACTGTATTAGGTCTGCCACCTGGTCTTCTAGTTTAGATATTCTGTCCTCTGCTTCATTCATTCTACTGGTTGGATTTTTTACAGAGTTTTTTTTATTTCATTGACTGTGTTCTTCATTGCTAGTAATTCTGATGGGTTGTTCTTTATTATTTCTATTTCCTTATTTATATCTTGTATTGACCTCTTTATCTCATTAAATTGGTTTCCTGTATCTTCTTTGATTCCTTTGATTTCCTCTTTGACTTCTTTGAGCATATTTATAATCATTCTTTTGGAATCTTTCTTAGGCATTTCCTCTAACTCATTTTCATTGGAGGTCAAATCTGATGCATTAATACTTTTTGGTGGATTTATATTGTCTTGATTTTTGGTGCTTCTTGTGTTAAAATGTACATATTTTTACATCTTGGATTAATTTAATGCTTGGATTTTCTAGTTAGCTGCAGTATTTTTAGGTGTATCAATCAATCTGATGTTATATATCTTCAGAGTAGGAGCTTAAGGTGCTAGGTGTGGTTAAGACTCTTGGAGTATCTACAAAAGTGACCCTTGATGTTGGATTTGCCTGCTATGAGAGTATTCAAGTAGGCTGAGTGGAACAAAATACAGGCAGAGTCTAAAATTTAACTAAACAATGTACACATTCAATGAAAAACAGCACAGAGTATTCATGCAAGGGTAGCTATCATGACAATCAGATCCTCTAACAAAGTCACAGTCTTTGCATGTTGCCCCACACCCTTAATCCTGTCAACTAGGAGGTTAAGATTTCTGGCCTGTTGAGGGTTCCAAGTCAACTTGTGACCAAGTGAGACCCTTCCCTAATGAACAACAGAAGAGAAAACAAAGCCACTATAAATCAGGAAGCAACAAATAACACGCCCAATATATATCTTATTGAAGAATGGCTGTTGATAACATATAAGCTTAGTACCATATAGCAGGTAATAGTCTTACAGCCTACTTCGTAGTCTGCAATTGATATGTGCTCCATCAGCAGTGCTGGTTGCCTTGTCCCCACATGATATATTAAGATTCAAAACCCATTCTGTGAGAACTCTGGAAGGCTCTTGTTTTATAAGCCAAAGTGTCTTCATCATCAAACTATAATATTTTATATTAGTATGTGCTGATGTCCCTGAGAGACATGGAGTAGATAGGTTTTATTCATCTGTAGATTTTCTTTCTTCAAAAATCTTTGGGTGTCCTAGAGAATAGCAAAACCCAGCTCATAATGAATTAGAATAAAAATAAATAATGTGTTGCCATGAAAGCAATCATGTCTTCTTCATGAATATCTGAGTTCCTAAACAAAATCATACAGTTCATTGTTTCCACAACTGAAATCGAGAACATCTCCTTCTTTGATTTCAGTTCCATCTTTCATGCAAACCCCTGAATTTAATTTTTCCTTAGAGTATGTCATTGGCATTCGTGATGTTGAGCCTTGCTTTCTCAAGTTGCTGGCAGGTACCTAATTGTTCAGTGTCATCTCTTAGACAGGAAGGCTAATCACCTGCAAGAACAATTAAGAACAGATGGCTAAAATTTGCAAAATGGTGTTTGTATAAAAAGGTCATCTTACTTTGACACTATACAATTTTATATTACTTTTAATTGTTTTCCTTAAGATAAGGGCCTCCACCCTCAACCAAAATATTACAAGAAACCTTTGTCTTATTTTTTTCTATTGAAAAGGAAATGCTTCACAGTGAAAGCAAAGATAAGACAAATAAAACAATTCCATAAAGCAAAATGACATACTGTGAATAACAGTGTCACAGCTGCTCAACACACTTACTCAAACTGACAGATCCAGCCATCTTGCCTTTTCAAAACCCACAATGACTCTAAGTAATCCAAAAAAGCCTCCAAGCTAAGAGTTTGTTTATTGTTTGTTTTTATTTGTTTGTTTTTAAAGGTTGGGGAAAATCAAGTTAAATGATATGGTTTTCTTATATGGTGATCTTATGGTCTCACCTTCTCATTCTACCTCTATCTTGCTCTGATTTATAGATCAATGGTTAAATAACCAATTAGCTGCTTGTGAACCAGATGACTTAAGAGTTAGAGATACACTCTCAAAAACACACAAAAATAAAAGATGAGGGAGTTGCCATATCTTCAACAGAGGAAATCCAACACTTTTGTCACTGCAAAAGTGATTAACTTTTAAAAATGCACAAATAACCCCTTTGTAAAGGCAGCTCCAATAATCCTGTTTTGTATCACACAGAACTTTATCACCCAGGGCTGGAGAAATAGCTCTAGCTCAGTGGATAAGGTACTTGCCTGTAAAGCCTAACAACCCTAATTGATTCCCCAATATCCCCTTAAAGCCAGATGCATAATGTGGCACAGGCATCTGGAATTTGTTTGCAGTGGCTGGAGGCCTTGGTGTGCCCATTCTCTCTCTCTCTCTCTCTCCCTCCCTCCCTCCCTCCTTCCCTCTGTCTTCTGTCTCCCACTGATTTCAAATAAATAAATAAAAATATTTTTAAAAAGAAATAAATTTACCACCCAGATCACAGCTAATTGACATAGGGATGATCACATAAATGCAACCAAAAACCAGCTGACTAGTTAATTTTAACATGGAAGATAGTTCTGCCAAAACCAAAGTCCATTTGTTACAGTTTCTGGTCTCTATCTCCTAATCACAAAAAATGAAGCATATGGAACATGAGGAGTAGATAAGAAAAATTTATTGATTTTTCTTGACTGAGAGACAATCCAAAAGTTAGTTGCAAAGATGAAGATCTTATCTGAGGTTTTATATGTTATAAAACAAAGAAAGGAATTTAAATTGCCCACGAGAGAGCCCACCAGTCTGGATGGGGCCCTCAGTTACACCTAGGGTCTTTCTCTCTCCCCTTGTTGCCTGAAATGATTTTTATTTCCAGATTTTCTTACCTAGAAATGGTAGTGCCTCCAGGGTTTCCTTATCATGATTGTAGAGGCCTGGATCTTAACTACAGAATGCTTTCACATTATTCTCCTAACTGTTGGCTGTGTTGTCTTGATTCACATAGTAGGTTGAGTCACCTGTCTCTATCTTCCTCATTTTATAGTCTACCTACCTTCTGTCTCTATGACTATGAGATTCTTTGCCAAAAAATATTATTAGTAACAATAATAATAATTATTATTATTATTATGGGAACATTTCAATCAGTTTCTACTTCAAATAACTTAATTTAATTTGAATAAACAGAGAAAATCAGAATGTTAGAAGTGGGAACCAAAGGTGATACAGATTGAACCTGTTGATGTTCTCCTATACAAGGAAGTGAGTGGAAAGGTACCCACATGCTAGATGTATGCAATGATTCATGTGGTCTCATGGACTAGGGGATTAGAGTACATAGAGGGTGGAAGAACAAGCAAGGGATGGGGAGTTTGATCTATGCAACTATGGAGGGGTCATCATCTATGCTGAAATGAGACTTTTGATGCTCTGGATGCTTTAGAGTCTCCACACTCCTGTAAATAGCCTCTCACCCATGCTCTATTTAGAAGTCAAATAAACTCATCGTTTCAGCAGGTTGAACTCTGGTGGATCTCAACTTTATTCTGTCATGGATGTCCTGCATGTGGGTAGCAAGCACTTGTCAGCGTCTCCCAGGGAAGAGTTCAGGCAATAGCCATGAAGCAAACTGGGGGCATGAGGATAGCACAATTAAAAGGAACTACAAATGAAGAGTAAGCAAATGAGTAAGCTATAATATACATAAAGCAGATGGAGTGAGGCAAGTAATGAGTTAGATGAGGATAAATTAGATAGACATTAAGCAGGAGGAGACAAATTACATTAATGACAGAGACTGAAATTAAAAGGTCACTATGAGGATGACCAGAGCCACTATGGACCTATGTGTTCTAGCCTAAGGTTTCCCTGGGAATCCTTTTCTTTTATTTACTTTTCAAAAAGTCCTCAATTACTTAAGCTTTCCCCAGAAAGTCTTCACTTTGAAATTAGAAATACTTCACATAGCTGATTCATCACTCAGTAGTAGAGTACTTGCTTAGCACATACAAGGCCCAGAATTCATTCCACAGAATCAAAAATAAATAAGAACTAGATTTTACAACAGATATGTTGATGCCTTCCTATAATCTGAAAATTTAGGAGCCTGAGACAGGAGGTCACAATTGTGAGATCAGGATAGAAGCTACATAGAGTTTGAGTTAAAAAAAAAAAACTAGTTAATATATATTGTACATAAAAATCCTAAGACTTTTATGTCTTCACATTGGTTTATTAGAGTTTTTCAGATATCAAGCCTGAGAATCCATGTTTGTCATTTCATTGATACCATAGACAGTAGGCAGTTTACAGAGCAGTTATTTTATTCCAAGTACTGTCAAAATTATATTATAAGAATTATCTCACTGAGTGTCCAACAAATCCTAAGATGAAAAAGTCAGACATAGATAATGTAACAAGATCATCTAAAGTCATTCAGACAGTAGCAAGAAGGAGGCACAGGGATAACTCCAGAGTCTGCTGCTCTTCTGCAATTATGATGAAACACATATACAACAGCTATCATGATAAGCATTGAAAATATATAGTTGATGGTTTTAAGCACAATCACATTGTTGTGCAGCCTCTTCAACCATCCATCTCTGCAAGACTTTTTGTCATGCTAAACTGAAGCTACAGAGCTGGCAATGGCTTGGAAGCAAGGCTTCTCTGAGGTTTTCTCAGAGCTCATCATTCTTGCTAAGTCCAGTGCTCCAAACCTGCCGCTGCAAAGTGGGTGGCTCAAAGCCTCTGTGGAACACAAGGTAAAACCCAGCTTCAGGAAGGGGAAGGCAGGGTACAGTGTGTACTCATAAAGACAAACAGTAGTTCAGGACATCACAACACAAACAAATGTCACAAGGGATGCTAGATAACAGAGAAATATTATCCAAAGAGAACTGGGAGGTCAGACTGTCAGTGTTTCTGAATGTTGCAGTGAACAAGGAAATTCTGTTGTGATTCCAGAAGATGGATTCCAGTAATTTAGGCAGAAATAACTGTGGGGCAGAGAAAGATTAAGTCCAAGGTACATTAGCCTGAGGAGACTTCCCTTGGGCAACACCTAATATCTTTGCTGTAAATTCTATGCTCACCAAGCAACCTTCTGCATTATTATTTGTTCTTCTGAGGAAATGACCCAACAAAAAGGGAATGACTGGATGAAGAAATGCTCCTGATTTTAAAAACCAGTTCTATTTCCCATGGTAAATTGGTGCTGTGGGTTTATAAATCATTCTCTTGTATTTTGTTAGTGGTTCTATCCTTCAAAGTCTGTTTGCCCTGACAAAGTAATAAAAGTGAGATCTTGAAAAGGAAAACCTGACGCTTAGACAAGGTGTCTTCCCCTAGAGGCCTGGCCTAAATCTTTCAGCTGGCTTGGCCTTCAATGGCTACTTTCACATATAACTAGCCCAACAGAAAATTCACCAAACAATTCCCTGGTCTTTCATTTGAAGACAGGGCCTTGAAAGAGATGCCTTAAATATAGAATTTATGTGTCAAACTTTAGAATCAAAAAGATCCAAGTAAAATCCTGGCTCCTCCCATAGCTGCATGACTGAGTGAGACATGTAACCTCTAACACCCTATAGCCCAGTTACAAAATGTTGAATACATCAGGAAGTTGTTACAATGACCAAATGAGAAAGTTCACTAAGTGCCTAACACATGACTAAAGTTTCATTTCTTGGAGGGTGGTAGGGGGTAATGTTGTGACCCTTATGTTAATATCTTGACTTATTCATTTGGCTAAAACCTTGCCAATAGTGTCCATAGTAAATGAGAGGTCAGTATATGCCCTTCATTGACAGGAGAAAATTGGAGAAAAAAATGTATTATAATCCAAAATTCCAGTACAATTTTCAACATTCTATCTTAATCCAGATTAAATCAGTATAGGGTCTCACTGTGGGCAAATCTCACCATTGTCTGCTTCTTAATCAAGTAACAATATCATCACATAGCTCTTAATTATTTATGAATTGTTTAAAAAAGCAATTATAAAATACAACATGACATTAATTTAAAAGAAGGAAGGTAAAGTAAAGAGACAAAGGAAGAAGACAGTTATCTATAAATCAAGGAGAGAGACTGCAGATCCATCCCTCCTAGCCTCTCAGAAAGTACCAACTTTGTTAATACCTTGATCTTGGACATCAAGCCCCAGAACTATGAAGTAAACATTTCTGATTAATCCACCCAGAGTATGATACATTTTTACAGCAACACAATAGGACTTATATCGATGGTGAGGCAAAAAGATGGAATGAGTCTGGATTCAGGATTCTTGCATTATCTCTGACTAAAAGTACTTCACTGGTCAGAAATACCTACACTAAACTGATATTTGACCAAGAACAGAAGCTTGTGCTGAGTGAAATCACTTGAGAAGAGGGAGACTTATTTGTTCTAGCAACTAACATTACCTAATACAGAATTTAATTAAGTAATTTCACTAACAAAATAAATGTTATTTTGCATAAAAACAAACATGGGCATATCAGGAAGAATAATGTGGCACCCATGTAATTATAAGATAAAAGCAAACTTCAAAGAAAACTGGAATTTTCAGGAAGACATTTTAGGACAATTCCCCTACATTCTTCCTGCAGTACAAGCTTACTGTCTTCTTTGGAGACTGGGCCTTAAAGGAGATAATTAAGTAAAAATAGACTTTATAGGTTGATCAATCCAATATGATTGTAGCTCTTGTAAGTGAGATTGGGACATAAATACAGATCAGTATGTAAAGATACTTGCCTTGAAACCAGAAGACCATTTGATCTTCAGTACCCATGTGTTGCAGTCTGGTTTATATTGCTGGTAGAAATCACCCAACCAAGAGCAGCTTCTGGGGAAAAAGAGATTTATTTTGGCTTACAGGCTCAAGGGGAAGCTCCACAATGGCAGGGGAAAGCAATGGCATTAGCAGAGGGTGGACATCACCGCCTAGCCAACATAAGATGGACAATAGCAACAGGAGGGTGTGCCAAACACTGGCACGGGGAAACTGGTTATAACATCCATAAGCCCGCCCCCAACAATACACTCCCTCCAGGAGGCATTAATTCCCAAATATCCATCAGCTGGGAACCTGACATTCAGAACACCTAAATTTATGGGGGACACCTGAATTAAATCACCACACCATGTTTAAAAAAACAGGCAGGGTGGCACTTGCTTATAATCCCAACACTGCACTGGGGAGATTGAGGCAAGTAGATCCCTGGGGTTACTGGTCAGTCTGGCCTAAGTAGTAAGTTTTAGGCCAGTGAAAGATTCTGTCTCCAAAAAAAGATAGATAGCATCCCTGAGGTTGTGCTCTGGCCTCTACATACACTGTACACACATGTATTCACAAGCATATGAACATATGTACACTCATGTACACATGCCACAACACACTGCGAAAATCAGAAAAGTAGTCCGAGACAGGGTCTCTTCCTGCTTGACTTAGGTCGGTCTAGGAGCTTTCTATCCCCCTGGTTCCCTCCAGCTTCCACTCCTAGAGGTACTCTGGGGTCACTGGCACATGGGCCTTTTGTGTTCCACCTTATATGGGTACTAAGGAATTTAACCTGGTAAACAAGGTCTGCAAGCAAGCACCTTTAACTACTGAGCCATCTCTCCAGGCCCCAAGCCAAGATATTTAACACCTATTACTTCTATGTGGTTCATCTCCTACCTCCCATGATCCTCATCCACATTACTGCCTGTAATAGTGTTTGCTGTCCAACAAAAGCTCCAATTGTTTCTAAAGGATCCATCTTCTACACTTCCATCTTGCAGAGCAGGTGGATCCAAGGACTTGCTGCCCTCTAAATACAGTAGATAACCCAGAACTGACTAAAAGTACTTCACTGGTCAGAAATACCTAAACTAAACTGATACTTGACCAAGAACAGAAGCTTGTGCTTTTTGATGTCAGTGGATAATGGGCTCTAAGCCATAGCAGATGGCTTTTGCCCTGATCATTCAATTGCTTGCCTCCTTGATTTGTGGTCACAGTCAACATGGAAGTTGAAATTCTTTAGGAGTGCCACAGTGAATTGGTTCAGATCCCCATATACAACCTTTTTTTTTTTTTTTTTTTTTTTTTTTTTTTTTTTTTTTTTTTTTGGTTTTTCGAGGTAGGGTTTCACTCTAGCCCAGGCTGACCTGGAATTCACTATGGAGTCTCAGGGTGGCCTCAAACTCACGGCGATCCTCCTACCTCTGCCTCCTGAGTGCTGGGGTTAAAGGCGTGCGCCACCACGCCCAGCTCTTTTTATGCCAGCTTGTCACAGTAGCAGCAGCAAGAAGGGTGACCCAGTGCTTTTAGTCTAGACATACAGTCAGAGGCCCTCAAGGCTCTGGGCAAACTTACAAGCTTTTTGAGACACAGGCCTGCCTGATAACAAAACCAGCACTGATAACTGACACCCTGAAGATGAGTGGCTGCAGAGGAATGCAGAGCTGATAGCCTCCTTTACTGTCATGCCTTGTCACCCTGCTCACTTCTGCTTGGTTTCATAGTCTGGCTTCTAGCCCTAGCTCTCTTTGTAGAAGTCTACATTCTCCTCTTTGGCACCTAGCAGGCCCTCCCCCAACCATGAAGAAAATGAGTCCTCTTTCTCCTTCCCTCCCTGGCCTTCTGGAATCCAGAGTTATAACTGACCCCATGAGCCACACCTGCAAGGCCTATGGAAAATATCTGAAGTTCTCGCCCCACAAAGACCTAGGAAAGACCTGGGAGAGAAGCCAGCCAAGCAGGTGTAGCTATGTCTTTGATTCTAAGATCTATGTCTATTGCTACCTAGGGACACAGAGAGATGCCACAGATGGATAAGTGCCTAAATAGGGCACCTCAACCCATTGTTTTTGTTTATTTTAGGCAAAGAATGAGAAGTCTGTCTCCCTCTCTCTCTCTCTCTCTCTCTCTCTCTCTCTCTCTCTTTACACACACATGCACACACAGAGAGAAAACTTCTTATTCTAAACATTTTATTTAAAAAATTCCTGGAATGCTGGCTGCATGGTGTGACAAGGTGTGAATTCCTTATAAAATACAAGTAATGTGTGCAGAAAACAGTTGCATAACATTCTACACAGTCACTCTGGCTTCACTGCAAGCCCAGACTGGGGAACCAAAAATCTATCTGAGTTAATTGACATTTATTTGATTGTAACAGCAGGGTGTCCTCCATCATCATGGGAGGAGACCATATGGAAGAACAGTGCGAGTAGAGATAATGTTTGTCTACTGAGTGTGCCAATGTGTTTAGAGATTATTCACAGGGCTCTGGGGACTCCAGTATGATAATGTTTCAGCCAAATTAGAATCAGATTAATTGCTCTAATCTAATGGAAAGACAATGTTTATCAAATTATTGCTCTTTTCACTGCATGATATTGCCATGTCATTATTCTTTGGGTTTAAGAAAGGAAATGAAAAGACTCTTGTAGCACATCTGCTCAAGAATTAGATGATAGTGTTTCCCCACCATACAGGACCCTAATGTGGTTAACAATTTTATGAAGGAACCAATAAATTAAAGTAAAAGAACTGTAGTGGATAAATCTGCTGGAGTCCTATGATATCAGCTCATATTTAAATAAGACAATCTAAAGTCAATTAACTTTTTGCAGATTTGAGAGACTTTCTTCTTCATATTATGTTGGAAGTGTTTTCCTCTCTAAATAGGGAAGTGCTTTTTTTTTGAAAACCTCAAGTGGCACTCACGACAAAATTCTAAAACTCCTTTTCAAAATATCAAAATCAGCCCAGTTGTGAACACTCAGAAAAGAAATGGAATGCTTACAAGCTCATAACTTGTAACCCTCTGCAGATTTATGCAAGAGGATGAGATTAGCTCTGCCTTCAAAGACAAAGGACTCAGCTTGTCCCTTGGCACTAAAGGAGTTGCCATTTCACTGCCACTCTCTGGCCTGTTTGCATTCCTGAGAACTTTCAAAGGCTACAAACCTAAATAGGTATCAATTCAGAGCAGTATAGAGAGTAACATCTAAGCCAGTGGCCTTGCAGAAAGGTGCTGGCAGCTAGAGAGTACATTCCAACAGCTACCAGATTGGACTTCCAGCTCCAGTAGGGAATTTGGGAGGGAGACAGGGAAAGAGATTTTTCCCATACATATATCCACAGGCTACAGTGTTGGTCACCACAGCTCAGGGAGGAAGGATCAAGGGGTACAATATAGGCCCACTCTTGTGTGCATACTGTACATTTAATAATAACAACAGTGAGGAGCCCCTAATGTCCATGAATGCAATGGGAAGGTAACTGTCAGGCTTCCACTGGGCCATGTTACAAGAGTCCAATCATTGCCTTTTGTCTTAGAACTAGTGCCCTTTGGAGAAAGGAGATCAAGCAGAAGACAAACATGGAAATTGTCTTCTTTTTTATGTTTTAGTTATATAATGCTTTTAATAGGAAGCAGAAATCTAACCCTCACACCCCTTTTGTTGTTGTAAGTTAGCTTTTCAAATTTATTACACATAAGACATTGATATGTGTCAGGTGAGAGGTCTTTTTTGTTACCTATTCTCCATTTCCCATCCCCCCAAAGCCTGCTGTATTCTCTGACTCAAATTGGAAAGCATATATAATCACAGAGGACAAACTAAGGTTTAGTGTCAGGATATGCATTTTAATTTATTCTGTTGGTAACTTTTCCTCACTTGTACCCTGAAATCATTTTGGGAACTTGAAAATGTTTCTAAAGGCCATGATTATACTATCATTACTGAGTTGGTCTAAACAATGTCCCATATGTCATTATAGTCCACATTTTTGGAGTGGCAATACAAGGTTAGGCATGCATGAATAGAGCCAATTGCTCTCAGATCCACCAAAGCTCAATTCTTGCTGTGATTTTCATGGTTTTGCTTCAATAATGGATTCCCCTGTGCTAGAAAGTCACTCATGAGAAATAAAAGAATATCGTAGTTATATTGATGCCTATGAAAACAATGTATGTTTTCCAAGACAAAGCACAGAGCTGTAGATCTTCATTAATTACAATGCAGCAGAAAAAAGCAAATGCAGCCACTGTAATTAATGATGTGATGCCCATAACTCCCATCTCAATGCTTTCATTTCTCTGTAATTTAACAGCAAGAGCCTGGGAAATTATTTTAATCCTTATTTTTGCAACTTATTTGAAAAGGTTGCATGACTCAGTCTGAGGCACATTCGTACATTCATTTACATTTTTATTTTAAATGATTTCATTATGAAACTTCCTTAAGCACTACCCTACTATTTAGAACTGAATTTCAAAACTTTCATTATAAGCCAAGTAGCTGTGGAATTCACACAAATGTTATGAATATGATGGGCATAATTTTTAACTGCTTCAGATGGAAAAAATAAAAGGAATACGTTCAGCAATACACTCAAATAGTTGTAAATTTGGAGAAATTCATACTAAACATGAAAGAACAACCTGCCATCCACAGGCATTTACCTAATGCTTATAATAAATGTTAAAGTAGCATAAGCTGTCACTGGCACATGTTACAGAGGTAAAGTGAAAGCAATGAAAAATTCAGGGAACATTTAGACTTTGCTCTAAGTGGTTCTGACTGTAATTACAATAGAAATTCAAAACAAATAGAAATTGGCATTGGATAAAGTGAAAGAATGCTTTCATTAAAAAAAGAAGATGTATGCTTGTCCTTGAGAGCAAAATAAGAGTTCAGCAGATGAAAAGAAGTATGGAAAGCATAGCAAAGGCAAAGCATAGAGAAAGGAAAGATTGACCCACTGAAGAGAAGGGAAGTCACCCGAATATTCAGTCATGCAGATTAAAATTGGAAATGGAGTGAGAGAGAAAGGCTCAAGGAAATGTCAACAGGACTTAACTTGGTGCGTTAAGTAATTCTGAAGCATTCATGTAGAGTGATGGTTACAGGAAGTTGATAGCTGGACTGACCAGAAGGAGATACAGAGTTGACATAATTAAGATGGCTCAAAGATGGTGACAGTAGGCTTTCCTACAAGTCAAGTCAGTCAAGGTGCAAGCTGCTGTTTTCAGTGATTCCTGCTGGCAGTGGACAGCTGAGATTTGCAGCCTTCATTGCTTCAATTTGAAGTTGGTAAATGATCAGACGATGAAATAAATTGTCATTTCCTCAGGATTACTGAGTTTTAAGGTGTCTGTAGTTTTGAGAAAGAGAATTTTGACTAGAAGGAAGGTAATCAATCTCCTGACACTATGAATTTGAGGAAACAGGAAACAGACTCACTGAGGGGCCTCGGGGCCTAGAACTATTGAAGTTTGTGTCTTGAAATCAAATGTTGCATGTTTTAGTTTCAACCAGGATTCAAGAGGGGGAGACACACAGAAAATGAGAAAATATGAAAACATTTTTGAAACATGTTTGGATTGCATAAAAACCTAATTTCATGATTATCTGAAGATTGATATTGCTGAGGTTACTACCAGAAATGGAGTAGATACAAAGAGAAAGCCATATCAGAGGCAAGCAGAACCTTTCAGTTTTCCCTGAAAGTTGTGCTGTAGACAGCTTCAGCTGCATAAAAAGAGCCAGGTCAAGAGTGGGATTGAAAGCAAAGATTTGAAGGCGTGGCACAGAAGTGATGGCTTAAGTCAACAGGGGTCCACAAGGGACAAGAAAGAAGAAAGCATGGCACTGGCTAGAAAAACAGAGATAAGAATAAGAATGGAGGTGGGTGCTGGAGAAATGACCCAGTGATTAAGGCACTTGCCTGGAAAGCCTAAGGTCTCTGGTTTGATTCCCCAGTACCCATGTAAGCCAGATGCACAAGGTGGTGCATACATCTGGATTTCATTCCTTGCAGTGGCTAATGGACATGGCACACCCATTCTCTCTGTCTCTTTGCCTCTCATCTCTCTGTGTGTGTCTCTCTCTCTCAAATAAATATTTAAAAAATGAGAATGGGGACCAGCAAATAGAAGCAGCAGGAAAAAACAAGAAGGTACTTTACAATGAAAGTGAGGAAGGAATCAATGTCTAAAATGGATGGAAACAAAGATAGCACAGCAGACCTTGGAAATCACTAATCATCTTGGAGAGTCCCAATGTCCTGGGGGTAAAACCAATACAAATAGACCTCCTCAAGTGATTATGGGAATCCCACAGTAAAAGTGTGGCTGTAAGCAGAGCTAGAAATCTTCTGCCTTTGAGTTTCAATGGTGGAATGAGATTAAAAGGAGGGTGAGTTATTTGCTAAAGTGAAGCAAATATTAAAATCTTAAGGTTGATATCAGAATTGAGCACCTTGCCTTTTTATGGCTGTATCATACTCTGTATACCTAATCCTGTGTAAAATCCTGTTTAAAAAAAAAAAAAAACGGAAGCCAGGCATGGTGGCACATGCCTTTAATCCCAGCACTTGGGAGGCAAAGGTAGGAGGATCGCCATGAGATCGAGGCCACCCTGAGACTACATAGTGAATTCCAGGTCAGCCTACTTTGAAAAAAAAGGGGGGGGAGTAGAAAATCCAGGAACATAAGAAAAGACTAACTGGAATGAAGTTGCATTGGATCAACAAGAAAAGAAAGGGGCCAATGAGCAAAGCAGGACAAAGTAAAGCTACACAACAGAGGCTATGGATTAAATGCTTCTGTCCCTCAAAATCCATATGCTGAAATAATAGCTCCCAATGTGATAATGTTAGGAAGTAGGGCCTTTGTAAGTTAATTAGGTCATGAGCATATAGCCCTTGTGTATGGAATTTGTGTCCTCATAAAAGGAGTCATGCAGAGTAGGACAGAGCTCCCAGTTCCTTCCCCATCTCCCAGTTCCCTGGTCCTGGTGCCCTTGATGCTGGCTTAGGGCTGCCTGGACTTTATAAGCTTGCTGTAGAAGCAGAAGCTGGCCGCTTACTCTGCTTTCCTGATTGAATGCCCCCTGGGTCCCCAACTCCTGTATCCCCTGCTCTGGAGGATGCACACATAGAGTGGATAGGTCAGAACTCCTAGCTCATTCCCCACCTCCCAGTTTTCTGGGCCCTGTACACCTGCTGCTGGCTTGGGTGATCTAGTCACTGTGTGTGTGTGGCAGAAGCAGGCCTTTTGCTCTGGTTTTCTGATTGACCGGCCCCTAGGTCCCCAAATCACTATTCTCCTGCTCTGGAGAGTATGCACATGGAGTGAGTAGGCCAGAGCTCCTGGTTCGTTCCCCACCTCCCAGTTCCCTGGTTCCAGTATCCCTGCTGCTGGCTTGGGGTAGCCTAGTCCCTGTTTGTGTGCTGTGGAAGCAGGCCTTTGGCCTGGGGTTCCTGATTGACTGCCCCTGGTTACCCAAATCCCTATTCCCCTGAGCTAGAGGGTGCATGGGCTACTGTGGGATATGGCCTCTGTTTCTCTCTTGGTCAAAGCAGCTAAAAGTAGCACTCTGTCTTTGTTCTCATTGTTAATAGTTTTAAATATGATGGTTCTGTGAGCTTCTTGTATCTGGATGAGCTTCTCTTTTGTGAGACTGTGAAATTTTTCTTCAATAATTTTGCTGAATATGTTCTCTATACCTCTGGCCTAGATTTCCTTTCCTTCTGGTATACCCATGATCCAGATGTTTGGTCATTTTAGGGTGTCCCACAAGTCCCTCTATTCTGTTCATTTGATTTTTTGAACTTAGCAAAGCTTTTGGCATACAGAACACCAAACAGACAGAAACAAAGAAGAAACTCTCCAAGACACATCATAGTTAAAACTCCTAACAATAAAAACAAAGAGAGAGTGTTAAAAGCAGGAAGACAGAAACAATTCACAACATACAAAGACAATCCCGTCAGAATTACATCAGATTTCTCAATAGAAACCCTGAAAGCCAGAAGGGCCTGGAATGGAGCACTTTAAAGTCTAAAAAACTTTGACTTCCAACCCAAACAACTGAACCCAGAAAAAGTATCACTCATAATAGATGATAAAAAGAAAATGTTCCATTAAAAAGTCCTCAATGGTTACATGAACACAAAGCCAAACCTACAGATAATACTTCTGGGAATTCTCCACACAGAAGAGTTAAACAACTAATCTCAAGAGTGTACAAGAAGATCACAATAACCAAAACTAGAGCAGCCTGAAAAAGTACACAGCATAAAAAAGCATCAAACTGCATAAAGCACACCATCATGGCAGAAATTAAATCAAACCTCACAGTTATAAACTTAAATATTAACAGTCTTAACTTACCCATCTAAAGACACAAGTTAACAGGATGTGTCAGAAAAATTGATCCTTCTACCTTATGTCTTCAAGAAATCCACCTCACCACTAAAGATAGACACCTCCTCAGGGTGAAAGGATGGAAATTGATATTCCAGGCAAATGAAAATAAGAAACAAGCAGGTGTTGCTATATTAATATATGATAAAATAGACTTCAAACCAAAAGTAATCAAAAAGGACAAAGAAGGACATTTCTTACTCATCAAGGGAACAATCCAACAAGAAGAACATCAAAATCATAAATATGTATTCAGGAAACATAGGTACACCACAGTTTATAAAACAAAACCTGCTTTACAACAAAACAGAAATAAGCACCAACACCATGATAGTTGGGGACTTCAATACTCAACTATTATCAATATACAGATCATCCAAGCAGAAAATCAATGGAAAATAATAGAGCCAAACAACATAGATCAACTAGACATAACAGACATCTTCAGAACTTCCCACCCCATTCTACAGAATACACATTCTTCTCAGCAGCCCATGGAACCTTCTCCAAAATAGAGCATGTATTAGGTCATAAAGCTGGTCCCCATAAATTCAGGAAAACTGAAGTGGCTTCCTTCATCATGTTAGATCACAATGCTTAAAAGCTAGAAATTAACAAGAGACACATCAGGAATTCCACAACCTTTTGGAGACTGAACAACACACTTAAACAATGAATGGGTTGTGGAAGAAATCAAAAAAGAAATTGTAAATTTTCTGGAATTGAATGATAATGAAAGAAACAACTTAAAAGACACAATGAAAGCAGTCCTAAGGAGAAAATTCATAGCACTAAATACCTTCATAACAAAGATAGAGAGATCCCAAATTAATAACCTAACTATCCACCTAAAGGCATTGGGAAAACAAGAAGAATCCAATCCTAAGAGCTCCAGACAGAAATAATTAAGATCAGAGCAGAAATGAATGAATTGGAAACTAAGAAAACAATTAAGAAAATCAATGAAACAAAGACCTGATTCTTTTCAAAAATAAACAAGATATATAAATCCCTGGCCAATTTGATCAAGCAAAAGAAAGAGGAGTCTCAAATTAACAAAATTAAGAGTGAAAAGGGAGAGATTACAGCAGACATCAATGAAATTGGAAAAATTATCAGAACATACTTCCAAAATCTCTACTCCAAAAATTGGATAATCTGGAAGAAATGGATGAATTCTTAGTGACATACAACATACCAAAACTAACATCTGAGCAGGTTAATCTCACAAACAAATCTATAACATCCATCAAGATTGAAAAAGTATTCAAAAACCTCCCCAAAAAAGAAAAGCCAAACTCAATCAAACTTACATTCAAGAACTGAAACCAACTTTTGTCAAACTTTTTCACACAACCATAGATCACAGAATGCTCCCCAACTCCTGTATAAAGCTAGCATCACCCTAATACCAAAACCAGACAGAGACACAACAAGAAAATAAAACTTTAGGCCTATATCCCTCATGAATTTAGATGCAAAGATCCTGAACAAAATCCTCACAAACCAAATTCAACATATGGGAAGCATTATCCACCTTGATCAAGTAGGCTTCATTGCAGGGATGCAGGGATGGTTCAACATACAGAAATCAATCAACATAGTATACCACATAAATAAACTTAATCACAAGAACCACATGATCATCAAAATTGATGCAGAGAAGGCCTCTGACAAAAGACAACACCATTTAATGATCAAAATTCTGGAGAGAATAGGCATGGAGGGTTTATATCTCAACACAATAAAGGCTATATGTAAAGCACCTAAAGCCCCCCCCCCAAAAAAAATTTAATGTAGAAAAACTCAAGGAATTCCCATTGAGATTGGGAACAAGACAGGGATGCCCGCTCTCACCACTGCTCTTCAACATAGTACTAGAAGTCCTAGCCCAAGCAATAAGACAGGAGAAAGAGATAAAAGGAATACAAATTGGAAAGGAAGAAATCAAGTTAGCACTATTTGTAGATGACATGATCCTATACATACCTGAAAGTCTCCATCTCAAAACTTCTAAAGATGATTAATTCATTCAGTAAAGTGACAGGATACAAAATCAACACAAAAAAAAAAAAACAGTAGCTTTTCTATATGGTAAGGACAAATATACAGAGAAAGAAATCAGCAATGCTGTCCCATTTTCAATATCAACAAAAAAATTTAAATACCTTAGAATAAGACTAACCAAGGATGTGAAAGACCTATATAATGAAAACATTTAAAAAGCTCAAGAAACAAATAGAGGAGGATATGAGAAGATAGAAAGACCTCCCATGCTCCAGAATAGGTAGAATTAATATTATGAAAATGGTAATTTTAAAAAAAGCAATATACAGATTAGACACAATACAATAAAAATTCCAGCATCATTCTTTATACAGATAGAAAAAAAATCTCAAAATTCATATGTAATGCTTGGATATCCAAACACATCCTCAGCAAAAGAAACACCTCTGGAGGTATCACCATACCTGATCTAAAGTTATATTTCAAAGTCATAGAAACAAAAACAGCATGGTACTTGCAAAAATATATATATATATATATAGACCAATGGAACAAAATTGAACACCTGGACCTTAGATCAAGTAACTATAGCTACTTGATCTTTGACAAAGGACCCAGCAACATAGACTTGAGAAAAGATAGCATCTTCAACAAATGGTGCTAGACAAATTTGATAACTATATGTGGAAAAATTAAACTAAACCCAGTCATCTCACTATACACAAAAGTCAACTCCAAATGGATTGAAGGTCTCAATAGAAGACCTGAAACTTATTCTAATGGAAGGAAAAAAATAGGAGGAACTCTCTACAATGTAGGAATGGGGAAAAGCTTCCTGAGTAAAACCACAGTAGTCCAGAATATTATACAATCACTCAATTAATGGGATCTTATGAAGCTAAAATGCTTTTGCACAGACAAACATACCATAAGCAGAGCCAATAGATTACCCACAGGATAATGGGGGAAATTTTTTGCCAGCTATAGCACTGACAGAGTACAAAGAACTAAAAAAGAAAAACTAAACAATAAAAAATCAACCCACTCCAAAAATGAGGCAGAAATCTGAAATGGGAGTTCACACAGGAAAAAATACAAATAGCTAATATACATTTAAGAAAATGTTCAATATGCATAGCTATCAGGGAAATGTAAAAGAAAACAATTATGAGATTCCACCTTACTCCAGTAAGAATGGCAATCATTAAAATATCAAACAACAAATGTTGGCAAGGATATGGAGACAGAGGAACCCTCATTCACTGTTGGTGGGAATACAAACTTGTACAATCACTATGGAAATCAATATGGGGATTCCTGAAAAATATCAATATAGAGATACCAACAGACCCAGTTATTCCCTTACTGGGCATTTATCCTAAATGCTCCATACTTCCCTAAAGAGATATTTGCTCAAACATGTTTATTGTGACTCAATTAATAATAGCTAAGAACTGGAATCAACCAAGGTGTCCATCATTGGATGAATGGGTAAAGAAGTTGTGGTACATTTACACAATGGAATTCTACTCAGCAGTAAGAAAACAATACAATGAAATTTGTAGAAAAGTAGACAGACTTGGAACAGATCATACTCAGCAAACTCACACAATCACCAAACTACAAGTGCTGCATGGTCTCACTCATCTGTGGTTCCTAACCTGGACCAGCTCATGTTGCTGACATACCTTTATAGCCAACTCAAGGCCCAGGCAATAGGGATAGAAAGAGTTTAGAGGAGGGAGAAGGAGAACGGAAGGGTTGGGAAAAACAAAAACAAAACTAAGTCCAAAATGAACTGGTACAATAGAAACCTTTATCCTTGAAGAAAGATTAAAGTATATAACTTCCAACATGAATAAGGGGGAAGCACCTGAAAAGAAGGGCCCTGGAGGAGTGGGATGAAGCCTAACCTTTACATATATATATATATATATATATATATATATATATATATATATATATATATATATATATAATGTCTCTGGCCTATAACTCCCAGTACCAGAAATTGGTTGCTACCCACAGTGAGCTGTTGATCAGAGAGATCTACAATGTCCCAGAAACAAGACAGGCTTCTGTCAAAGCACTTGCTTACCAGCCTGAGGCAAAATACAAGAACCTATTGCTGAAGACATTATATGTAGCCAACACAGAATATGGAGAGACCTGGCTAGAGTCCAGAAGAGATCCAGTTCCCAGAGAGTTACCCCATCTAGTGCTGAAAAGCACTACATGAGCTAGTGGGGGAAACTGGCTAACAAAAGTCTGAGTAACCAGAGATCTAATCTACTCAGAAACAAACACCCTGACAGGAGGTACATGCCAGTGCAATAGTGGCACACAACCTTAGTAGGTAACCAATAGCTTTCTTATTGGTTAAGTGATCCGCTCAGTGGAAAAGAGCCCATATCTGGAATTGGGAACCAGATCAGAATCCTATAGAGACAAAGATTATGTCTCCAGTGTCAAGCTCTCACTAATCTTTGGCTAAAAGAAGGACTAAATACATCAAATTCTCACTAAATTAATAAGGCTTATCCCATTTAAATATGCTGACTTCACTCTCTGTCAGAGAATCTGTTTTTCTTTTTCAGAAGGTAGTGATACACAGATGAAACCACAGAGGAATTGGGGAGAGAAACAAGAGTACTGCTTCCATGGTGAGCTTGACAATCAGTGCCAGGGTGAAGGAGACAGACCCTGAGGATACTTAACACTTAGCAAAACAGAGATCTAGAGGCTCCAAGGAGCTCATCACTGAAATAGTCTTAAAACACACCCACCACAGCTCAGGGAAGTTTGCAAAAGAAGGGGTGGAAAGTTTGTAAGAGGCACAGGTTGAGACATCATGCCCAGAGGCACTGCCTCCCCCAAAAACCTGACTGCTGATCCCATAATGTATAACCCACAACCCCATGGGGAATACCTGCAACACCACTGATGAGGGTTTCCAGCAAAACAGGGGCAGGAATAAGGGAAAAGAGGGTACCAACATATGCTGTATTCATAGAAAATATCTTGTTAATAATAAATTTTTTAAAAAGAGTCATGAGGTGCTCTCATATGAAGCAAAAAAAAAAAAAATGTGTTCTCCCTCTCCCCTTCTCTCTCCCTCAGCCTCTTCCCTCATGTAACAATACAAGAAAAAGATGAAACTATGGCCATTTGGAAATCAGGAAACAGGGCTGGAGAGATGACTAAGTGGTTAAAGTTGCTTGCTTGAACAAAGGAAGCAAACTTTCACCATATCTGCTACCACCTGATTCTTGGACTTTCCAACCTCCAGAACTGTGAGAAAGGCATGCTATTGTGTAGACCAACTACACTATGGTAATCAGTTGTGGCATCCCAAGATGAATAGGATAGTCTGTATCTGCCATTATCTGGATCTGTATGACTCTGTGCCTGGAGATTAAATATAGCAATAAAATGTCTTTGAAAGGACAATCAGGACAAAGTTAACTCACATGATGTTAAGTGAAAGAAAAGAGAAAATGCAAAATGCTGAAAGAAGTGTGGCTGCTCATGTTACTAGGCTATCTGAGAAGAGGTGTCTAAATGTATATTTTATTTTATTTACTTATTTTGGTGGGTTTTTTTAGATAGGGTCTTGGTATCCAACCCTAGCTAGCCTGAAATTTGCTCTGTAGACCCTCAAACTTGCAGTGATACCCCCACCCCCACGACTGCCTCCCAAATGTTGAAATGACATACAAGTGCCACCATACCTGGAATTTAATATATCTTAAAATGGTGAAGTACACTTGTATCTCAGTACTTAGGAGGTATAGGCAGGAGGGTCTTGAGTCTGAACCCAGCCTTAAAAAATAATATTATTATCATCAACCATCTAAACAATACTAAATAGAATCATTGATTGCAGCATGATCTGTGGATAAGCAGGCCTGGCTTTAGAGTTCAACTTTAACATTACCTGGCTATGTGTCTTCACAGAAGTTCATTTCTGCACAACATTCTTCAATTACCTTGATGCACTTCTGTAAGTACTGTTAGCAATACCTGGTGAACAGTAAGTGATTAGGAAGCAATAGGTGTGGTTATTATGGCTGAATTCACATGGAGTATGTTGAGGGAAGGAACAACATAGCAAATGGGGTGCTGTTGTCAGAAAATGAGAACCCATTGTTTCAGATTTCAATCATACTGTTTGGGTAACATTAACCAGGAATTATAGCAGGTTGCTGAGACAATAATGGAAAATGAGACAACTTCAGAAATAGGAGATAGCTTTCATCAGCCTCACTTTCCATTGAGCTGGCTGGCTGTACTAATTCACAGGTTATGTCTATTATATGTACTGTGTCTGTATTGCCCAGTGTCCTTTCTATGCCCCTGCCTTTAGCCTTTACTAGTGCCTATTCTCAGTAGCACAAATAAAACTCACACAGCTCCCAACAGCTTACTGATATCACACACCCTATAGGATGACATCAAGGTTTAGAAAGAAAGACAGATGCATCCTTGGAAGTATGGCAGGGAAAAGAGAACTCTTAGTGTGTGAGAAGATATCTAATAACCTGATATATAAACTACTGGTTTGTGAGTTCTCTCCAAAACTTTCTGAGATGGGGCTAGATTGTAAAAAAAAAAAAAAAAAAAAAAAAAGGTGAGAATAAATTAAGTACCTTGGGTAGAACTGGAGAGAAGGCTTAGAGTTAAGGTGCTTGCCTGTGAAACCTTAGGATCCATGTTCAACTCTCCAGATCACACATAAGCAACATGCACAAAGGTGAGGCAAGTGCAAGGTTGCACATGCCCACTAGGTGGCACAAGCCTCTAGAGTTCAACTGCATTAGCTGAGGCCCTGGTGCACCAATTCTCTCTCCCTCTCTCTGTCTCTCTCTCACTCTCTCTAAAATAAAAAAAGAATAAAAAAGAAAAAGATTAAGTATCTTACTGATAGTAAATCTCAGTGCCAGAACTAGGTCACTCTCATACACAGTGAGCTATTTGACAGGGAGGCTCCTAAGGCCTCCAATGCAGATCATTGCCAGAGCACTTGGTTAGCCATTAGAATTAGATGGTGTGGTAGTTTGAATAGATGGCCACCAATATATTCAGTGTTTTATTAGTTTGTAGTTTGCATCTGCAGCCACCTGGCTGAAGGCAGTGTCACTGGGTGGATCTTCAGGTGTGGTGGTGGGTTTGAGATTTCATTCTAAAGATATGCAAAGTGTGCCTAACAGGAGTTCCAGAAGTGTGCTGTGCTGTGTGGCTTTTCACTTTTTGGCTTGTGCTTCTCTCTGTGTGTTTGGTCCTGTGAAAACAGGCTAGCTTCCTCTGGCATTATGGAACTTCCCCTGGATCTGTGAACTTTAATAAATCCCTTCCTCCATAACTGTGCCTTATCTGGAAGTTTATCTCAGCAAACCTGAAGCTGTCTGCTACAGATGGTAAAACACAATTGCTGAAGACACTATAGGCTACAATCACAGAACAAAATGGAACTAAAATGGAAAGAGCTATGTAACCTGCAAGGGGAAGGGGGTGGTTAAAAGTCATCAACAGTGTGAACAAGCAATGGATCCTGAAAGCCACAAAATCAACCATCCAGGCAAGATGTATCCACAGACACAACAGTGCCACATAAATTATAGGAGCAATCAACTTTTTCTGATTGGATCTGAGACCCACTAAGTGGGACAAAATTCATAGCTGGTACTGAGAACTGAGCCAAAAGCCTATAGCTTATGTGGTGGTTTGAATCAGCTGTCCCTATAAGCTTATGTGTTAAGAATGCTTGGTTCCCAACTGGAGGCAATTTGGGAGGTGGAGTCTCACTGGAGGATGTGTGACTGGTGATGCACCTTGAGGTTTATTATCCCTAACTTGCCAGTGTTAGTTGGCTTACTCTTCTGCTGCTGCTGTCCCTCTGCTGTGGCAGAGTTTATGTCCAACCTCTACTCATGTCATGCTTTCCCCTGCCATCATAGAGCTTCCCACTTGAGACTATAACATAAAATAAATTATTTCCTTCCATCAGCTGCTTTTGATTGGGTGCTGTATAATAGCTTGTAAGGTCATAAACCACAGAGTAAAGTTTCTGTTGGTTTTTTTTTTTCTAAATTGAGAGGTTATGCCCAATAAAAAGCCTTCTAAATGTATATGTTTATCAACTTTGACCCATGTTGCTCTTACTCTTGGTTAAAGAACCTGCCTTTTACAGATAGCAGCAACTACGAGGGAGACCCAAGACTCATTAAAATGACAAGATAAAGCCAATTGCCAACCTAACACTGGACAAGTAATCTCTTTCACACCTGCTAGGGCCTAGGAAACATTTCAGGGGAAGTGATGGATTAAATATGAGTGCCGCTCTTGCAGCTAGCCAGATAACTTTCTCTATAGAGATGATAATAGACACTAAGGAGGCTCAAAACTCATCAAAGCAGAAAATGAGAGGGTGTAGAGTGCTCAACACTAAAGCAGACTTCTAACATGCCCTCAAAGCTCAAGAAACATTGTATAAGAGGGGCAAAAAGAATGGAAGAGCCACAGGGTAGGAAGGCATATTGTGAGGCACTGTCATCCTGGTATAAACTAACCCCATACTGATTACCAATACCCTCACTGAGGAGGGTTGTCAGTGAAATGGGGTTGGAAGAGAGGGGTCAAAAGAAGATAACCAGATGAGATTATGACCAATTTGCAGTATGTCAATATGTTAAAGTTCCCAATATACATTATAAAAATAAATAAAATAAAAAGAGCAACAAATAAAAATAAAAGCTACCTTAGTATTATCCATTGAAAGTATTTGTCTATTAACTTTTGTAGTTCAAATGAGATGTCCTCCATAGGCTCAGATGTTCTGAATGTTTGGTCTTCAGCTGGTGGCAATTTGTGAAAATTGTGGATTTTTTTTAGGGGGGTGGAACCTTGCTTAAGTTGGTGTGTCACTCAGACTAGACCTTGAGATTTTGTTAGTCCAGCCCACTTGCCAGTGATAGGAGCTCACTCTTGCTCCTTTCTCCCAGCTGTTGTGACAAGATGAAACACCAAGGCTGTCTGTCCTGATATGCTTTCCCTGCCATGATGAAGTCCCCTCAAAACCATAAACTGGAATAAACCCTTTACTCCCATCAGATGTCTCTTGTCCAGTAATGGGAAGGTAACTGTAACAACTCTCTTAGGCCAACATTTCCTGAGGAGACATCCACTGAAAGATAGTTCAATGTCATATTAATTTTAATCCCATGAATTAATGAGGTCAAATGAGTGTCATCATTCAGGATTCCTCAGTCTTTACCATTTATGTTGTATTTTCCAAGACCAATTCTTTTTTTAAAAATTTTTATTTTATTTGAGAGAGATAAAGAAGGAGGGGAGCAGGGAGAGAGAGAAGACCAATTCTTTACATGGCTACCAAGGTGACTATGGAGAATTCCTTGAGGCATTCCTTGGACCAGGACTACAGGTGGTTTATACCACCTCTACCTTTGTCCCATTAGCAAGAACTACACATATGATCCTCACTACCTGCACAAAGCAAAGAAATGCTCAAAAGCATGTATATCTACCATCTCTGCCACACAAACTGAAAATATTTAGCAAAATGTCACACTTAAAATGGGAGAAGTGAGAAGTGATCGTTAATTTCTCTAGAGCTCTGGTCAGACCTCACCTGGCACTCAGATGCTCAGCTTTAGTTCCTGACTTCAGACTCTAAAACAGACATTGAAATATAGAACGCCTTCCAAGAAGGACAACAGGGTCAATGAGGGCAGCCACAGTATTATAAGTAGAATGACTACAGGAAATGGAGCTACTTAACCTACTGTTGAATCAAAGGAGAGGTACTAGTTGTCTTCCAGTATATGAGAGACTGTCATTTTAAAAGAATATTGAAATGCTTCTTCAAGGTCCCATGGGGCAGACTTTGGCAAGGTTTATAAAAGATGTGGCCAAGGACAAAGCGAGCTGCCTTTGCCTGTGACTCTCCTTTTGCTGCAGAGTAAAATGGCCCTGATCACTAGTTGCTGGTTACCCTGAAAGAGACAATTATAATTATGCACTGATTTTACACACTTTTAAATTTGATTAAAATTTATTTGCATTCAAATCAAATGTTTTAAATGGTCCTAATTGCAGTGCTAAAATGCTGTCTGGGAATGAGAAAGTATCTACAGAGAAAATATGTGTGTTAGATAACCTTCAACAAGGGCATAAATTCTAATGTTCTTGGCTGTGAATACAATGTTAATAAGCTATTATACACACATATATGTAATAAAGTATTTAACACAAATGCACTTAAACAAGGTTGAGCAATAATTAATTGACAAGGATATAATCAAAATCACAAGAACTTACCATTAGGAACAATGACTCAAGACCTGCTAATTTAGTGTTCAAGCAACTGTATGGAACACAAAGACAGTAGATAATGAGAATCAGAGTGCATATTAGAAAAACAACAACAGTCAGAGGAAGAGATTGAGTAAAGGAAAGGTGGAGGGAGGGCTAATCAAAATCTAACAGGATACAAATAAATCATATGGAATCCTCTGGTTTTGGACAATGGAACACTCAGGAGCCATAGATCATTGTTAGAAAAT
The DNA here is from genome assembly GCA_036346955.1 of Dipus sagitta. Lineage (NCBI taxonomy): Eukaryota > Metazoa > Chordata > Mammalia > Rodentia > Dipodidae > Dipus > Dipus sagitta. The sequence goes on from CM070775.1 coordinate 62,706,972, forward strand.
TTTCAGTGCCAGGGATAGGATACCTCCAGTGAGTTGTTGGCCAGGGAGGTTCCTGATGCCCCAAAACATTATAGGCCATTGCCGAGGACCTTGGTTTCCCACCAGGAATAGATGATAAGATCCTATTGCTAAAGACTCCACATACTTGGGTGGGAAGGCCACTGAGAAATTCTGCTGGAACTGAGCTGATAACCTCCTCCATGTAGACCAGCTGACAGAAAGTTGGAAGAAGCCATTCTACATTTAGTTCAATGGGAGAGAGACATCACCAGTGAAGATACTCAACAGTGGACACTGCAAGACTAATAATTGGCCAGCCAGGCCAAATGAGCCAACAGGTGCAATAGGGACACATCTGTCATGGTGGAAACCAACTGCCCTCCAATTGGACTGCAGGCCCACTCCATGGGGGGGGGGGGGATACATCCCTGATACTAAAAACTTAAAACAGGGGTAGTCAGGAGCCCTAGGGGTATAACATCTGCTGATGTATGGAAAAATGTATATACTATGCTTATCAAACTGCCCAGTAAGCACTTTTCTTAATATTTATACCCTTATATTAATGCTACTCTCACTTTGGGTAGAGAATCTTCTCTTTTCAGATGGCAGTCACCTTGGGATGACTCAGAAGGTATCATAGTGCTGGAAAGAAGTGACTGGAGTACTGAGTAACATCTCGATCACACCTTCCAAGGCTCAGGGTCTAATGCAGAAGAGGTGGCAGAAAGAATGTAAGAGCCAAAGGAAGGGTAGGACTCCTTACAACGTGCTCCCTCAAGACATAAAATGGCCTGGATATCCATGACCTCATAGTGCCTGACACTACCTACACAAGACCATCATGAGAGGAGGAAAAGATCATGACATCAAAATGAAAGAGAGACTGATTGAGATGGGGAGGGGATATGATGGAGAATGGAATTTCAAAGGGGAAAGTGGGGGGAGGGAGGGTAGTACCATGGGACATTTTTTTAAATATTTATTTATTTATTTATTTATTTATTTATTTGAGAGCAACAGAGAGAGAGATAGAGAATGGGCACGCCAGGGCCTCCAGCCACTGCAAACGAACACCAGATGCGTGCGCCCCTTTGTGCATCTGGCTAACGTGGGTCCTGGGGAGTTGAGCCTCGAACCGGGGTCCTTAGGCTTCACAGGCAAGTGCTTAACCACTAAGCCATCTCTCCAGCCCCCATGGGACATTTGTTATAATCATGGAAAATGTTAATAAAAGTTAAGAGAAAAAAAAGAAAAGAAAAACAACAACAATCTTGGCTGACAATTACTAGATACTTATCAAGTAGCAAGAAGTATAGTAGATACTATATGGACGTTGTCTAATTTTGAAAATGGTCCCATAAGTACTTTATCCTTTAATAAATAAAGAAAACAAGGCTTAGCTTTCTCTGAAGTCCTAAGATTCAAAGTGATGCTTGTTACTTTGTTTCTTCACTCCCTTATGCTATAATAATAATAATAGATATACAGTATTATTGAAAGAGGTCATCTTTGCACTATACAGATATCAGAGTTGAGGTCTCTGCCCAGCCATCTAGATTCTTCTGTCGTGACCTCCAGGTCACTGTCTATTGAGGTTACAAAAATCAATATTTAAAAGAACCTAAGATCACTACCCATCAAAACTCTCATTTAATTCATCCTTCATATCTGTATTAGTAAATATCTATGAATTCTTTCTCCAAATAAATTCAAGAGAAATAGGCTAATCCCAATGTATCCAAAACCACTTATTCCTCTGGAAAGCCAGTCAACTCCACAGCCATTCTTCAGGAAGTATGCACTGCCACTGGACTACATAACTGTAAGGAACACATTTTGGTATCTTCAAAGGATCTTGCTGAGAGCCAACACCAAAGGAAGTCATCTTCTACCCAGCCTCCATGATAGCAAGAAAGGATAAAGTTCACAAGTTACCCAGAACCTTTCTACAAAGAAACTCTTTGTAGAAAGAAATCCCTGTCCACAGATATCTGGTCTTCCAACTCCCTATATTCAATATGAGTATAGTATTAAACAGTCATGAAATTTGGTTGTAATAGCTTACTTTGAAATTCCAAATTGATACTATGTCTCACAACTCATTCCAGTGTGAAAGATTCACTGGAACCTTAGTTAAGATTCTAATTTAAACCCGGCTTGGTGGCGCACGCCTTTAATCCCAGCACTTGGGAGGCAGAGGTAGGAGGATCACTGTGAGATTGAGGCCACCCTGAGACTCCATAGTGAATTTCAGGTCAGCCTGGGCTAGAGTGAAACCCTACCTTGAAAAAAAAAAAAAAAAAGGATTCTAATTTAACCTTAGGTATAACTGTATATTCATTTTCCTTAGACATCAAATGCATTTTCCAACCACTCTAGGTGTAGTTTGAGGTGTGTATGCAAGCCACTTATAACCACACATATTAGTCTTAAAATTTTTCAATTTGTATTGTCTTCTAAACTTCTAAAATTAAACTTCTAAACACAATTCTAGTAATTGAAAAATCATGGAATGAAGTAATAGTTTTTACATAATTATTTCTTTATTAGATAGTGACAATCCTTTCAAAGCTAATTCTACAGGCTTAACAAGAGATGAAGTCCCTCATGCACTGGACACATGGTATGTAAAATAAACCTGCATAACACTTTTATCCAAAATGGCTATTAAATTATACCTAGGTATGTTTTATTTTGGCAGTTTCTATTTCTCACGGACCAATTCTATTTTTTTTTCTCTCCTTGATTCAAGGTCAGTGGTGTGTTCTTTTTCTTCATATGCTTATAATTAAAAATAAAAAAGTTTTCATTACAACTTTAAAAGGGTATAACTCTTCAAGTAACTTTTAACTTAAAGTTATTTCTCATTTTCTTTACTCATTTATCTCTTTTTAAAATATGGAGTCAAAGCTAATAATTCTCTTAAGTTTTCAGTTTAATAGTGTCACAAAAATCATTGCTCTGTCTCTTGCAGAATACAACTATTCTTTTAACTCTAAAGTGCTTACATCACCTCAGTCTTTTCCTTGTATCCAAAACATCTCATTTCTTCAACCCAAAGGGCAAGGGCCCTGGAGCTATCACAGAACTTCAGAGAGCATGGCGATGCTAATGAGGCCAAGACTTTTGTGAGGCTCCTAGCAGCTTTCTATGTTGAAGATATTTGTGTAATATTATGTTGTATCAGTCACTTTCTTTTTCATTTTTAATATTTTTATTTACTTAGTTACTTCAAATGAGAGAAAGAGAGGCGGGGAGAGAGAATAAAAGTTCGAGGTCTTCTACTGCAAATGAAGTCCAGATGCATGTGTCACTTTGTGCACCTGGCTTAATATGGGTACTGGGGAACTGAAACCAGGTCATTAGGCTTTACAAACAAGCACATTAACTACTGAGCCATTTCTTCATCCCTGTGTCAGTTACTATCTTTTTGGTAGAACAAAATATCTGATCAGAAGCAGGTTAAGAAAGGAAATAGTTTATTTGTCTTAGATTTGAGGGGAAGTGTCCATCATGCTAGCGATGGTATATCAAGCTTGAGAAGAAAGCCAGCATAGCATATTCACATCATCAGGAAGGAAAGAGAAAGAAACAGAACAGAAGAAAGCCAGCATGACATATTCACATCATCGGGAAGGAAAGAGAAAGAAACAGAACTGAACCCCCTGTGGGATGGAACTATAAAATCTCAAAATCTGCCCCAATGACACAGTTCCTTCTGCAAATCTCTACCTCCTACCTTCCCAAACAATGCCACCAAACATATAAATATATGGGGAACATTTTACATTTAAACCACCACATTTGTGAAATCACTGAACTTATTTACTTGAATACGCACATTGTAAGAAATCTTAGGGGAATACCTAAAGGGTATAGACTCACAGCCACAATAGTAATAATAATAATAATAATAATAATAATAAGCCCCAAAACAAACTGAACCTGTGCATATCACCTGGCTTCCATTTAATTACTTGTGGTTGCTTTCTAGCACTCAGAACACCAGCCTCAAAAATACAATGTATGCACCCAGGGGAAAAGGAAGATAAGTGATTGAGGTATGAGAAGAAAATTTTATAGCTTCCAGTTATATATACCTAAAATATAAGAAAGTTGTTCTAATATTTCATGTATGTGTAAATCTGAAGGATTTGGCAGTGGTGCCTGTGGTCATTCATTTCTGGAGTATATTGTGACAGTTACATTGTGGATTTACAGGTTATTGAAAAATGGAATGTAAAGGGACACAATAGACCTGGTTAAACATCCTCCTCTGCAGCCCTTGCCTTTAGGCACACATAATGAAGGCCACCACCCAAGCTAATCTTCCTGGAAGATAAAGGAGAAGTTTCAGGAATCATCAGCACAGGCCTTATTGCAAAATGCAGGTGTTTTCTGTTATCTAAGAAATGTATGACCCCCTCTGTGCAATGTACCATGACCTTCCTGTACTTCTCTGTTTCTAAATACCTTTATGATTACACAGCATAGGATGTTTCTTGCCTCAGTTCCACCTAACTTTGTATTTTAACTTCCATCCTGTTTTTACAATGAAGTTCGTTTGGTTTTCTCCAATAAAAGCTGGCACTCCCAGCAGTTTGAAGCTGCATCCTGAGATCCTAAACTCTGGGATGCATACCTGATGCACCAGTTTTCTTCTTTGTCTTTCTTTTTACCCAATAAAACTTTGCCTCATATTCCATGAGTCAATGGTCTTACTTGTGTGACACCGGATCCCACAATATTATGTGTAATACTTCTAGCTAACCCAGCTATCACAGGGTAGAAAAGTGTCTTAGAGACATTTCAAAGCAGTTGTGGATTAAAGAACATATTAAAATTGTCCTCGATATCCATGACCTCACAGTGCCTAGCACTACCTTCACAAGGTCCTCACAATAGGAGGAAAACATGATGACATCAAAATAAAATAGAGACTAATGGAGAGAGGGAGGGGATACAATGGAGTGTGGATTTGTAAAGGGGAAAGTAGGGGGGAAGGAAGGGAGTTATCATGGTTTATTGTCTGTAAGTATGGAAGCTGTCAATTAAAATAAAAGAAAAGAAAAGGTGGGCTGGAGAGATGGCTTAGTGGTTAAGAGCTTGCCTGTGAAGCCTAAGGACCCTGGTTCGAGGCTCAATGCCCCAGGACCCATGTTAGCCAGATGCATAAGGGGGGTGCACGCATCTGGAGTTCGTTTGCAGTGGCTAGAGGCCCTGGTGTGCCCATTCTCTCTCTCTCATCTGCCTCTTTCTCTCTGTCTGTCACTCTCAAATAAATAAATAAAAATGAACAAAAAAATTTTTTAATAAAATAAAAGAGAAAGCTGGGTGTGGTAGTGCATGCCTTTAATCCTAGCATGTGGGAGGCAGAGGTAGGAGGATCACCATGAGTTCGAGGCCACCCTGAAACTACATAGTGAATTCCAGGTCAGCCTCAGATAGAATGAAACCCTACCTCAAAAAAACAAAAGTAAATAAATAAAATAAAATAAAATTTAGAAAATGAATCTTAGCCAGGCATGGTGGCACAAGGCTTTAATCCCAACACTCAGGAGGCAGAGGTAGGAGGATCCCCATGAGTTCAAGGCCACCCTGAGACTACATAGTGAATTCCAGGTTAGCCTGGGCTAGAGTGATACCCTACCTCAAAAAGAATTTTTTAATTAAAAATTTTTTAAAAATATTAATGACACCAATGCATTACAAGAAAATGGTAAGAAAAACACCTATCCTATTTCCAGTTTGTACTCTCAGTCAGCCATAGGAGGAAGTGAAAGCAAAGAAATAATTAGACCTGTTACTGGAATGTACTTATTTTCCAAAATAAGCAAAGAACCTATTACTTTTAGGTAAGGATGACCTGAATAGGGTGGAAGAACCATCTGATAAAAGCAGTTGCCATCTTTTTGCTGGGATAAAACACCTGATGGGAAGAAAGTTTTTATTTTGGCTTACAGTCTAAGGAGGGATGGTGGGAAAAGCATAGCATGAGCAGAGGTTGGACAGAACTTCTGCCACAGTGGGAGGAAAATAGCAGGAGGAAAGTAAGCTTAACTCTGGCAAGTAGAGGCTGGCTATAAGACCTCAAAGCCTGCCCCCAGGAATATACTACCTCCAGGCTGGATGCACCTCCAAAATTGCCATCAGCTGGGGACCAAGTACTCAAATCATATGAGTTTATGGGGCACATAAACAACACAAGCTTTAAAGATGAAATGTGCACTTTGGAAGGAATATTTCAAAAGCAAACATTTTCATAGTCATATGATTGCTGTTGATGGAAATGGCATACATAATCTTCAATAACTGCCTAATATTAGTGCTTAAAATTTGCTAGCCCATCTAGAAATTTCCCGGAAAGTAGTTTTAGTGGCTTGTGCACACATTACATACACATTTGATTTAAAAAAAAATCTTACATTCATTTGCATATTAACAAGCAATTTTAAGAAGCAAAAATAAATACGTACCAAAAATTAAAGCAAAAACCTTTACATAATTGTCAACCAGTGGATAAATATTTAAAAACTAAATATCATCATTTGTAAGTGAAATCAACAATGAACTTCTTCACTTAAATCCATACATATTTGTGAGCTATCACTTTCAGCTATGACATCATTGGAACCATCTTTTTGCATATGTGTGTGTTGGTATTATATGCATAGTACACATGTTCAGATGTGCATGAGCACACAAATGTATGCAGGTACATATGTGTGCATTTTTGTGCATGTCAGGGAAAGAGGTTGATGTCAGGAGTTGTAGAAGTTACCTTTGTGTTGCGTTAGTTACCTTCTTGATGCTGTCTAAACAGCTTATGGGAAGAAAGAGTTTATTTTGTCTTACAGTTTATGGAGAAGTTTCATACTGGGGAGGAAAGAAAGGCAGAGCAGGCAGTCAGGGCATCCCATCTTGCCACACTACCAGGAAGGAAATTGTGTGAATGAGCTAGCTCTGGACATTCAGTATGTTAGACTAATCAATCTCAAGATCACACACCTCCCCCAGCACACCTCCTCCAGCAAGTTTCCACCTCTTAAAAGTGCTGCAGCTCTCTCAAATTGCCACAAGATAAGGACCAAATATTTAGAACACTTGAGGCTATATGGGACATTTTACATTCAAAATAATTATAGGAGTCTTCCTCAGACTTTCCAATTTATTCTTGGAAGCGGGTCCTTGCTTCCTTGTTGATTTGCGAAACTAGTTGGCCAGTAAGCCCTAGGTGTTAGGTAGGACAAGAGTCCCAAGCTGGAGTCAAAATGAAGGAAGAGAACAACAGCAGCCTGATTGATACAACTTTAGATGTTTATATTGCCTAACCCCTACCCCCCCCACACACCCTGACTTAACAATGCTCTGGGCCATAGTTTCCTGCCGATCTTATTTTAGAAACACCTGAATCCAATCCTCCTCCTCCTCTGTTTGATCTCTGTCCCTCTGACTAATTAGCTTCTCCATTTGGTCCCTGCAGTTCCCAGTCCTTTGTCTTCTATATCCCCCTCCCAAAAGGAAAAATTCTATGAAAACGCAAACTTTCCAAAGTTATGTTGGCTGTTCTCTCTCTCTCTCTCTCTTGCTCGCTCCTCCCATAAGACAGCCTGGCAGCTTGGGCCCCAATAAACAGCTTTTTCCCTGTCTCAGAGTGGTCCTGCATGGTCTTTACTCATTCCCGAACCTTGCACTAGGGATTCCCTGTTTCCAGCTCTCCAACACTGGTATTACAGGCACATACCACCACACCTGGTATTTTACATGGGAACTGGGGATCCCAAGTCAGGTGCCCATACTTGTGCAGCAAGCACTTTATTCATTGAGCCATCTCCTCAGCCCTGCAAACATCTGTTACAAAAAACAAAATTCCCAATACATTTAAGCATATTTTTAATGTAGCTCTTATGAAATACCATTATTATAAGGTAGCCAAAAAGTACCTTGAACAATAATTATTAAAATAAAAATACTTTCAAAGTCACTTTATATTCAGCATACATTTAAAAATTTATATTTATATATTTCATATTATATAATGCAATTTTAATACCCTTACATGTGTAAATAATTTATGAGAAATAAATATATTTGGAACAAAACTTCAAGCTATTTGGCTGAAAGAGAAAATGTGCAAGCAAAACAGAAGCAAAGACTTGGAAGCTCAAGCCCCCTTTCTGGCAGATCCCCTCATTCTACCTTTCCTCTTTCTCTTGAATTTCCCCTCCCTGCATCCTCCTACAGTCACACCATGTTTTGGTAAGCCTCCTTTTCTTTCCATTGCAAAATTCCAAATTTTCTGCCAAGACCCAGACCAAGTGTTACCTCTCTTGTGTAAATTTACTTCACATTCTTAGATATAGGTCAGCCAGGAGATCCATTTGTGGAGAAACAGAAAAAAAGTGACATGATTTTTAATCTTAGTTGTCCCTTTTAATCTCTAATGTTGTGTGAATTTTCCTACAGAGACATGAACAAACATCAATTCACCCAGCTAGGGCTAACACACTAAAGACATGCTTCCAACCAAGTCTAGCCCAGTGAACCAGTAAGCTTATTGGGTTTACTTACAGGAACAGGGAGGACTAGAAGGCAGCTATGTCACTGAAAAGCCAATTTTTAGAAGCTGTGTCTATGAAGCTCACAGTATGACTTTCAGGCAGCTCAGCCAATCTGAGTCTCCTCTCCCAAGCTATTATTACTTCTCATTTAACCTTGGAGAATCTTTTAAGTTTCAGGAGTGTGGTAGTTTGAACAGATGGACCCCAATATACTCAGTGTTTTATTGGTTTGTAGTTTGGATCTGCAGCCACCTGGCTGGAGGAGGTGTCACTGGGCAGGCCTTAAGGTGTGGTGGTAGGTTTGAAATTCCATCCTAAAGATATGCAAAGTTCCTAGTTCCACCTGGAATTCCTGAAGTGTGCTGTATGGTGTGGCATTTAGTTGTGGCTTCTGTGTGTGTGTGTGTGTGTGTGTGTGTGTGTGTGTGTGTGTGTGTGTTTGGTTCTATGAAAGGCCAGCTTCTTTTGCCATTATGTGACTGTCCCTGGATCTATAAGTATCAATAAATCCCTTCCTCCATAACTGTGCTTGATCTGGAAGTTCATCTCAGTGGACCTGAAGCTGTCTACTACAAGGAGCTTCCTGAAACCTTCAAGTTTTGTTTACTTCCTGAGTCTTAGAGTGTCCCTCTCTCCTCTAGAAAAGAAAGGTCTCACTTTGAAGGAGACAGGTATACAACATGTAGATATGAGAAGGAATTCAAATTTGTTGATATTGTTTCCTCACCCATGAACAGGAGAGTGTGTTTCAGAGTTCAGCAGAGGAGCCTAGCTACTTGTATAACCATGACCAAAGAACAGTTCTCCACTTTGGGAGAAGATTGCACTCTTCAATCTACTGTGCAGCTCCAGGAGAGAGGCCCATGAAGTAACCCATGAGAAAAGAAAAAAAAAAAAAAATGCCCGAGCAGTCAGATGAGCCGTAAATAAAAAGACCTGGGGATCAATAAGATGACAAATGTTTAATCCTCATATTCCAGGATTACCTTTTTATGGGGGTGACAGACTTTTTCTATAAAGAGCCCCATACTGAATACTCTTGGCTTTCCAGGAAAATTAGCTTTGGTTGTAACTATTTTTTTTAATCTTTTTGTTTGTTTGTTTGTTTGTTTATTTATTTATTTGAGAGCGACAGAGAGAAGGAGGGAGAGAGAGAGAGAGGGAAAGAGAATGGGCACGCCAGAGCTTATAGCCTCTGTCTCCAGATGCGTGCGCCCCCTTGTGCATCTGGCTAACGTGGGTTCTGGGGAATTGAGCCTTGAACCGGGGTCCTTAGGCTTCATAGGCAAGCGCTTAACCACTAAGCCATCTCTCCAGCCCTGGTTGTAACTATTTAATTTCTCATTGTAGCATGAAAGTTTCCATAAACAATACAAAGTGACATGGCTATGTTCTAATAAAACTTGATTGACAAAATTAGGAGCCAAACTTTGCCAACCTTTGCTTTATAGAATTATGATGAGGGGTTGAGGATTTAGCTCAGTGGTAGAGTGCTTGCCTAGCAACCACAATGCCCTAGATTCAGTCCTCAGAACCAAAACCAAAAGAACAAAAAGAATTGTGATGAAAGTTGAAGTGATTGAATGAAACTAAAGCACACTGTGGTAGTTTGAATGTTTGGCCCCATAGACTATTTTTTATTTTCTAGCAGAAAATAGCAATAAAAGAAAATATTTATTGGGTTACAGAGTCCCCCAACAGGCCAGAAGTTACCTACAGAGGGCAGAGATAAGTCCCTGGTTGCCCTTAAGTCACCCATAGGAAAAGACCAGAGAACAAAGTGATAAACTCCCTTTTGCCCACAAGCCTTCACAAGGGGAGACCAAAGAACAGACAGAAACAGTTAAGTTTCTTGCCCACAAGGAACAACCAGGGAGTGAAGATAAGTTCCCTGCCCATGTTGGGAGTTACTGATAGTTATGTGCGGACCAGAACAGAAATTACAAGAAATTTAAACTATGTAGCTGCCCACTCATGCCACACATGCTTCTGTAACCTTGCTTGCTTGCTGGCTCCAAGTCTCATTCAGGAAATTCCCACAACATTTCCTGGAGTCCCAGAGAGATCAGACTGCCAGATCCTTCCCCTCCCCCACCCACCACACTTTCATCCCCCAACCCCCCCCCCCCCCCAGTGAGTAGAAGGGGTCACTTCTCCTGGGCTCTGCAACCCACTAAGGCCCCTGGGACCATAAAGTGTGCATTCCCATGCAATTACGAGGTCTCCTACCAGGAGGCTAGGAGGACTGCTGAGCCCTGGACCCTGCCACCCAAATGGAGGAATGAGATGAAGAACCAGGAGTAGCCGACAAGACCAGGTAGGAAACCTGGTAAAGGTAGTACAGGAAGGACATAGTGCGAATTGATCCCTGCAAGAGTAATTCCTGAGCCTCGATGTGAGTCCAAGGTGAGGGCCCTCTTTCCACCAGGAACACTGATATTGCTCTCATCTTGGTATCTGGCTAGATCAGGATTATTAATGGGACTAAATAGGAAATTGTTTAAACTTTGTGTGGCTGGGCGTGGGTATGAGAGTGAACATAGACGGCTCCATGGCCCTGACACTACAGAGTCTGAGTGGGCCCTAACCTGCGGTTCCACTGGGGTGTTTAACTTAAGTAGGCTGTCATCTCCCAGCAATATGTAGTTCTGACCAGGTTCAGGGTTTATATGCACGGCCCTCACTGGTTAGACCCTATAAGTCAGAGCGAGGTGGCCACCCAGGCTGGCATCTTGACGGAGAGAGTGTCTCCAGAGCCTCCATCTCTCCCTGTGCACACACCAAATACACCCCAGGCACCTATAAAATGGATACCTCCCAGTCAAATCACCAGACAATGCTCCAGACTATGTTAGAAAATTTTAAGGCAGGATATTCTGGAAATTAAGGTATCAAGCTGAAATCATCAAAATTAAATACTTACTATGAAGTTGATTAGCCACCCTCTGGCTTGGAATAGCCACCAGAGGGCGCCCTAGACCTGCCTGTCATCTGCCAAATGAGAGATGTTTGCACCAATGACCCAGGCCATCCCAATCAATTTCCACACATGGCTGGCATGTGCTGGCTTTATGCCCACCTGACCGGCTCCACTTCCATGCACAAAGAAATTCAGCTGCAGTGCTGTCACATGAACCACCAAACCAGAAGAGAAACCTTTGACTCATGAGACCCCTGAACAGGATTCTGAGCCTCCCCCATATCTCCCACCCATTGCCTCCTGCAACCAGTCTGAGACCGGAGGCGCCACCACCCTCCATTTATCTAGCCCTGCTGCAGAAAGAAATCCAGAATCTTCCTCTCCCAGCAACACCCCCTCCAGCTGAGAAATAGGGAAGATTCCCAAACTTTGGCCACCTGACAACCAAGGGAGAACCAGTGCCCCTCTATACATTATGACAAATCCCAAGCCAGACCCTCTCTAGGGTAGATGGAACTTATGGGACTGGCCCCATACAGTATGCCTATCAGCCTTTCACCACCACCGACCTCCTGAACTGGTGTCACCATACTCCATCATACTCAGACCAGGCCCAAGCCATAATAGATCTTTTGGCCACTATCATGCATAGTCAGCAGCCAACAATTGCCACCAGCTGTTATCCACCCTCATCACATCTGTTGAGAGAAGGCACATTTATCAAGCTGCCCAAGCCTTGTTGATTACTGAGCTACCCCTCCTCCCCCAGATGCTATGAACCAGGAATGATTTGCAGATGCTGCCCTTCCAAATGAATGCCAGAACTGGGACCCCAACACCCAAGAGAGAATGAAATCCCTCATCCAAATGAGGCAAGCTATCTTAGAAGGAACACAAGTGGACACACGGGGAGCCACCTAAATTTACCAAGGTGAGCGAGGTGACTCAGAGACCAGATGAGTCACCCAGTAAGTTCTATAAGATACTGTGACACATACAGATGCTTCACTCCATTCGACCCGGAGGCATTGCAACACCGGTCTATGGTAAACACAGTCTTTGACCGGCAGTATCTTCAGATGTGTGCCAAAAACTACAAAAGCTAGAAGGCTTCACTGGAATGAGTATCGATCAACTCATCGATATTACAACCAGGGTGGTGGCTAACTGGGAGGAAACAGTTCATAAAGAAAAGGAGAAATACCTGGAGAAGAAAGCAAAAATTATGGCAATAGCTCTCAAAGATGAGAGGGCGACTGGAAGACCAAGACTGCCACCTGCAGGTAGAGGAAGCTATCACTGGTTAAAAAAAGACCAATATGCTTGCTCTAGGGAGAGGGGCCATTGGAAGAATGAATGCCCTAAGACGGGAGAAAATCAAAGAACACAAGGTTATGAACAGGCTACTACCACGATTGCAGTTTACAAACAGGCCCACCTACCCACGGTCAAAGACCCAGGATGGGAAACTGAATCTGACTGAGAGCGACCAGACTCAATCACAATCAGCTCCCAAGAGCCCATGGTCAAAATAAACCTGGAGAACCAAAGTGTGGATTTTATTTTAGATACTGGCGTGGCATCTTCCACCAGCAGACTCACTAAAGACTCTATCACAATTATTGGGGCTACAGGGCCCACTACAAGTACCAGTTTTGTGAACTGAGAGATTGTTCAGTATCAAACCACCAAGTCTGCCACCAGTTCCTCCTGTATGTGCCTAAAGCTCCAGGCCCCTTCTTTGGAAGACTTGCTATCTAACCTGGGCACCACAGTAATGATGGACTTGGGCCCTTCAGCAACCCTGGTGCCTTGACAATGCTGACTTTAGAAGTCCACCCTGAGATAGAGTGGCAACCTCACTCTGAGGCCCTGTTGGGAAACATTCAAAATTCACTACAACTTAACTGGTATTTGGAGCGCTATTCCAAGATATGGGACACACATAAGGAGATCAGCCTTGTTAAAGTCCATCCACCTGTGATGGTGACCCTCAAGCCTGGGGCCACCCCCATAAGAAAAAGGCAACACCCAATCCCTCTGGAAGTCCAGCTTCAGATATCTCCCCACACCAAGAGATTCAAGGAAGGAGGAATTCTACAAGAGATTCAATCTCCATGGAATACCCCACTGCCCCTGGTAAGGAAGCCAGGGACCAATGACTATCAGCCCATGCAGGATCTCCACCCAGTCAGTGGTGCTACTGAGACTCTACACTCGGTAGCCCCCAGTCCATACACCCTGCTGAGCTTGATGCCTCCCATGGTGGCAAATTTCACTTGTGCGGACTTAAAGGAGACCTTCTGCTTGCAGTTAGCAGAAGCATGTCAACCCTTGTTTGCCTTCAAATGAGAAGATCCAGAAACAGGCAAAAAAAAAAAAAAAAAAAAAAAAAGCCAGCTATACAGCTGCCCCAGGGATACAAAAACTTCCCCACCATCTTTGGGGAAACACTGACAAAAAAAACCTAGAGAACGTCCCACCAGCAGAATGCACTATATTGCAATATGCAGATGACCTGTTGCTGGCTGCCCTACAGAGAGGGCTACCTATGAGCTACTGCAGTTTCTACAAGAGGCAGGATATAAAATATCCAAGAAGAAGGCCTAAAGTCTGCCAGGGGAAAGTCACCTATTTAGGTTGTCATCTCAGCCAGGGAAAATAGAAATTGGGAGAAGGACAAAAACAGATGATTACCTGGTACCCCCACCCCAAGACTAAAAGGCAACACTGGGAGTTTCTGGGAGCAGCCAGGTTCTGTAGGCTTTGGATTCCATAATTCTCCACAGTATCAGGGCCCCTCCACTGCACCCTTCGTGGACCTGCAACAGACCCCTTGGATTGAACACAGGAAGACAAAGCAGCTTTCAGTCAACTTAAAGAAAGACTAAGTAAGGTGCCCACATTACCCCCCCCAGACATCACCTGGCCTTTCATCATGTATGTACATGAAAAGAAAAAAGTCAGACTAGGGGTACTGACCCCAGCAAATGGGACCATGGAATAGGCTGTGGCCAAATGACTAGACCCCATGGCAGCAGGATGGCCACCCTGCTTCCAGGCATTGGCAGCTACTGTACTTCTGATACAAGAAGCAGATAAACTGAAGTTGGGACAGACTATTACAATTAGAGTTCCCCAACATGTCACTTCTCTACTCAATGGGACAGTTATCCACTGGATAACTGGGGAACAGATGGCCCAATATCAGGAGAAAATCCCTGGGTACAGATTGAGGCAATGCAAATCCTGAATCCAGCAACATATCTACCAGAAGAGGAGGAAGAACCTCTCTCTTCTTGTGAAGAGATATTGGAGGAAATCTTTACTTCCAGGCTGGATTTGAAAGATAAACCACTCCCTAACTCAGATCTAGAACTCTTCACTGATTGTAGCCAGAGTTTACAACAGAGAGAATACCACACCAGGTATTGCAGTCAGATTTGCCTTGTTGGCAGAAATCACCCAAACAAGAGAAGTTTGTGGGGAAAAAAAGGTTTATTTGGTATACATATTCAAAGGGACATTCCATGATGGGAGGGGAAAATGATGGCTGTAATACCTGAAAACCTGCCCCCAATAATACACTGCCTACAAGAAGCATTAAAATCCCCAAATCTCCATCAGCTAGGGACCTAGCAATCAGAACACCTAAGTTTATGTGGGACACCAGAATTAAACCAACACATTCTGACCCTTGCCCCCATAAATTGATAACTATCCATGATGTAAAATGCAATGTATTCAGTCCAACTTTAAAAGTCCCCATAGTTTTTATCAATCCTAATGATGTTCAAACATTCCCATAGTACAAGATCTTTTACTGAGCCATAATACCAAAAAATCCCCAAAAAAACCATAATGGTGCAGAATAAACACACTACAAAAGATGACATTGGGTATAGCAAAGAAATATTCAAGCAAAGCCGGGTGTGGTGGCGCACGCCTTTAATCCCAGCACTCGGGAGGCAGAGGTAGGAGGATCGCCGTGAGTTCGAGGCCACCCTGAGACTCCATAGTGAATTCCAGGTCAGCCTGGGCTAGAGTGAGACCCTACCTCGAAAAACCAAAAAAAAAAAAAAGAAAAAGAAAAGAAATATTCAAGCAATACACAATTTAAAACAACCAGGGCAAACATCAAACTCTGTAGCTCCAAGTCCAACAATTAACCGGTGTCAAGTCTCCAAGTCCAATAATTCTAACCAGCAACAAGTCTCTAGAGTTCCAATTCCGCCACTCCAGCTAGGCTACTCACAGTCCCAGGAAATTTAATCTGGGGCCAGCAGCTCTCCTTAGAAGCTTATTCGTGGTCTCAGCATCCCCACTGGGTCTCCACTGCAATGCATAGTTCATCCTTATGGCTCCATCGGGTCTCCATCCAGGCAATCCAGCAAACCTGCTTCACACTGCCCATAGGCATTTCCAAAATACAAGACTGCATTGTAAATTCAATGACCCTCTTTTTCCTGCATTTCCTATACTCCATAATACCAGGCAGGATACCAATTTGTTCATCCAGGGGGGTAATAAAGCAGACTTTAACGAACAGGACACTCCTTGAGCATTCAGGCCCCTTCAAAAGAGAAGAATGAAAATCAATGGAAACCAACAAACCAAAAAAAAAACAGTAATAGGAAACTAAAAGGAAATGAGTGGTTCTTTCTGTATGAATGTTGCTATTATGGAAGAGTCAAACAGTGACATGCAACAGTAAGAGATAAAGTCCAAAGAAGAAAAAGCAAATGGAAGGAGCCGATGAAGATGGACAGGGAGCCTCAGGGAGACAGAATAAGCTCTGCCTGTTTCTGTAGTGCTTTTATCAAGATAAATTGCTTTTGTCACATCCTGCTGTTTTTAAGCATGAATAAGTGTTGCCTGTTATCACTGGCCTTTATAATTCTGATTAGCTTCTCAGCAATTAGCCAATATTCCCTAGACAGTCTTAACTCCATACTAGAGGAGATAGTCATAACAGGTCCCTAGGGCAGAGGAAGAGGGGAAAGAATCTGTGAAGAAGGAAATTACTGCAATGGCTGCAGAACTGGAGCACCTCCTGGGATTCTTACCTTGATCCTAACAAGTAATAATCACACCATATAGTTTGTAAATTTTAAAAATGCTTTACATTATTTGAAACATAGCAATGGTTCTCTCCCACTTATGATACTATACACTTAAGGCAAAGTTGGGTTAAACTACACACCAAATATCAAACAGACTATAAGGAGGTTGATGACAGTAGTGTCTGGCCCCAAACCTAAGGCTCCTTTTCATCTAACTGCTTTCCACAGAAAGGAGAGATGGGGCTTAAACTTTTCCTAGAAGTCAGCATGAATATGGATGCTCTTCTTTCTCTTCTTTCATCTGGAGACACCTTTTCTGATTCTAGTTTCAGGTGATGAGATCAGCAAGTTATTGCTCCACCATAAAGTTAAGATGCTGGTGACTCCTTCAATGTTCTCCTCTCACAAGAACAAAAGGAACTGGGCAAAGGCAGCATGAATGGGCCTGGGTGGAGTCAATAGGGGCCAGTCCCAGAGTGGCAGAGCCCATGGTGATGAGCTGTACTGGAAGCAAACCATCAAAGATCCAACAATCATATAAATGAAATTAAACAGAATTGTCTCCTAGAGCATTCAGCTTTTGACAGTAGGCTTAACTTGATTGAAGAAAATGTTAGAACCCACCAAAGATATATGAATAAATTGAAGGTGAGTCAAGAAATGGAAGCTTTCAACAACTGGTTGATTAAGCTTAATGAAGACTTGATCAACTTCAAGAATGAATTCCCGGAAGTATCAAGAAAATAAGAACTCAAATTGAAATTGTACCTCAAAAAAGAGAAGGACACAATACAAAATATTGCAACAGAAACCAAAAATCAAATAGAAATTATAAAAACCTCTCTAGAACCCTTCAGCAACAGTTACTCATGTGGAAGACAGAACCTCTGATCTGGAAGACAAGACAGAAGAAATTGGTCAGGAGGCCAAAAACTTTGCTAAGTTCAAAAAATCAAGTGAACAGAATATGAGGGAACTGTGGGACACCCTAAAATGACCAAACATCTGGATCATGGGTATACTGGAAGGAGAGGAAATCCAGGCCAGAGGCATAGAGACCATATTCAACAAAATTATTGAAGAAATTTTTCTGAATCTCTCAAAAGAGAAGCCCATACAGATACAAGAAGCTCACAGAACACCAAACAGACAGGACCAAAGAAGAAACTCTCCAAGACACATCATTGTTAAAGCTCTTAACAACAAAAACAAAGAGAGAGTGCTAAAAGCAGCAAAAGAGAAACAATTCACAGCACACAAAGGCAATCCCATCAAAATTACATCAGATTTCTCAATGGAAACCCTGAAAGCCAGAAGGGCTGGAATGGAACATTTTGAAGTCTGAAAGACTATGGCTTCCAACCCAAGCCACTCTACCCAGAAAAAGTATCCCTCATAATAGATCATGAAAGAAAAAATTTCCCTGAAAAAAGTCAACTCTATGATTGTATAAGTACAAAGCCAAACCTACAGACAGCAATTGAAGGAATATACCACACTGAACAGTCAAACAGCCAATCTCAAGAGCCAACAAGTAGATCACAATAACCAAAATAGATCAGGCTCAAAATAGTACAAAACACAAGAACGCATAAAACACCTCATCATGGCAGGTATTAATTCAAACTTCATAGCAATAACCTTAAATATTAATGGTGTTAACTCATGCATCAAAAGACACAGGCTATCAGGATAGATCAAAAAACTGGACCTTTCTATCTGCTGTCTTCAAGAAACCCATCTCACCACTAAAGATAGACACCTCCTCAGGGTTGGAAAATGATATTCCAAGCAAATGGAAATAAAAAACAAGCGGATGTTGCTATATTAATATCTGATAAAATAGACTTCAAACCAAAACTAATAAAAAAGGGACAAAAAAGGTCACTTCTTACTCATCAAGGGAATGATTCAGCATAAGCACAACATAATCACAAATATATGTGAGCCAAACACAGGTGCAACAGTTTATTTAAAAAAAAAAAATACAGAGCTGGAGAGATGGCTTAATGGTTAAGCGCTTGCCTGTGAAGACTAAGGACCCCAGTTCGAGGCTCAATTCCCTAGAATCCACATTAGCCAGATGCACAAGAGGGTGCACACATCTGGAGTTCATTTGCAGTGGCTAAAGGCCCTGGCATGCCTGTTCTTTCTCTCTCTATCTGCCTCTTTCTCTTTCTGTCTGTCACTCTCAATAAATAAATAAAAATAAAACAAAAAAAATCCATGTGACAATAAAACAGAAATAAGCACCAATACCATCATAGTCAGAAACTTGAATACTCAATTAGCATCAATAGGCAGATCATCCAAGCAGAAAATCTACAAGGAAATAACAGAGCTTAACAGCATTATATATCAACTAGACCTAACAGATATTTATAAAACTTTACTCCCCAACTTTACAGAATACACATTCTTCTCAGCAGCCCATGGAACTTTCTACAAAATTGACCATATATTAGGCCATAAAGCATGCCTTCATAAGGTCAGGAAAACTGCAGTAACTTCCTGCATCATGTCAGATCACAATGCTTTAAAGCTACAAATTAATAAGAGACACATCAAGAACTCCACCAGCTCCTAAAGACTAAACAACACACTTTTAAACAATGAATGAGTCATGGAAGAAATCAAAAAAGAAATTTTAAAATTCCTAGAATTGAATGATAATGAAAACACAATATACCAAAACTTATGGGACACAATGAAGGCAGTTATAAGGGGGAAATTCATAGCCCAAAATGCCTTCATTATAAGACAGAGAGATCCCAAATTGATAACCTGATTGTCCATCTAAAGGCACTGGAAAAACAAGAACAACCAACCCAAAGAGCTCCAGATGGAAAGAAATAATCAAGATTAGAGCAGAAATTAATGAACTGGAAACTAAGAAAACAATTTTTTTAAATGATGAAATAAAGAGCTGGTTCTTTGAAAAATTAAACAAGATTAACAAACCCCTGGCAAAATTTATCAAGAAAAAGAAAAAAAAAAAAAAACAGACAAGTCTCAAATTAACAAAATCAGTGATGCAAAAGAGATCATAACAGACATCAATGAAATTGGAATAATCATCAGGGCATACTTCCAAAACCTCTACTCCACACAATTAAATAATCTGGAAGAAATGGATGAATTCTTAGACACATACCACCTACCAAAACGAAACTCAGAGCAGATTAATTTCCTAAGCAAACCTATCACATCCATGGGCATTGAAAAGGTAATCAAAAACCTCCCCAAAAGAGAAGTCCAAGACTGGATAGCTTCTCAGCTGAATTCTATCAAACATTCATTGAAAACCTGAAAACAGTTTTTCTCAAATTGTTCCACATAATTGAGAACCAGAGACTCCCCCTGACTCCTTTTATGAAACTAGCATCACCCTAATACCAAAACCAGACAGAGATACAGCAAGGAAAGAAAACTATAGGCCTATATCCCTAATAAACTTAGAAGCAAAGATCCTGAACAAAAAATCCTTGCAAACTGAATTCAACAACACATCTAAAGCATTATCCACCTTGATCAAGTAGACTTCATCCAACAGGTAGAGGGATGGTTTAACATATGGAGCTCGATAAATGGTAAATGTAATACACTACATAAATAAACTGAACCATAAGAACCACATGATCATCTCAATTGATGGAGAGAAGGCCTTTTACAAAATACAATACCACTTCATGATCAAAACACTTGAAAGAATAGGCATGAGAGGTTTATATCTCAACACTGTAAAGGCTATATATAAAGCTCCTAAAGCCCAAATAATACTTAATGGGGAAAAACTCAATGAAATCCCACTGAGACCGGGAACAAGACAGGGGTGCCCACTCTCACCACTGCTCTTCAACACAGTACTGGAAGTGCTAGCCCAAGCAATAAGACAGGAGAAAGAAATAAATGGGATTCAAATTGGGATGGAAGAAATCAAGTTAGCCTTATTTGCAGACATGATCCCATATATAAGTGACCCAAAAATCTTCATCTCAAAAGGTGTAAAGGTGATAAATTCCTTTAGCAAGGTGGCAGTATACAAAACCAATGCACAAAAACCAGAATGCAATCTGGTCCAGCCATTGTGGAAATCAGTTTGGAGGTTCTTGAGACAGCTACAAATAGATCTACCATATGACCCAGCTATACCAATCCTAGGCATATATCCTAAAGACTCATCTCACTACCTTAGAGATACTTGCTCAACCATGTTTATTGCCACTCTATTCACAATAGCTAGGAAATGGAACCAGCCTTGATGTCCCTCAACTGATGAATGGATAAAGAAGATGTGGCACATTTACACAATGGTGTTCTACTCAGTGAGAAAGAAAAATGAAGTTATGAAATTTGAAAAAAATACATGGATCTGGAAAGGATTATACTTAGTGAGGTAACTCAGGACCAGAAAGCCAAACATCACATGTTCTCTCTTATATGTGGGTCCTAGCTACAAATGATTGGACTTTTATGTGAGTAGGAATAAAACTCAGTAGCAGAGACTAGTAACCTAGAAAGAGATATAAAGGAAATAGAAAGGGAGGGAGGGGGGACTTAATAGGATGGTATTGTATATATGTGAGTAGAGGAACAGATTAATGGGGGTGAAAAGGCTTAAGTGAGGTCAGGGGAATAGACTGAGTAAAGAAAAGGTGGAGGTAGGGCTAATCAAAATATAAGAGGATATAAAAAGTCACATGTAAGCCTACGTTTTTGGACAACATAACACTCAGAAGCCATAAAATGTTACTAGAAAATTTTCAGTGCCAAGGATGGGATACCTTTTAGTGAGTTTTTGGCCAGGCAGGTCCTGATACCCCCAAATCATTGCAGGCCATTGCCAATGCCCTTGGTTTCCCAACAGGAATATATGGTAAGACCCTATTGCTGAAGATTCCACATACTTGAGCTGCAAGGTCACTAAGATATCCAGCTGGAGCTGAGCTAAAAAACCTCCTACATGTAGACCAGCTAACAGAAAGCTGGCAAAAGCTACACTGCATGCAATTCAATGGGAGGGAGAGAAATCACCAGTGAATATACTCAACAGTGGACAGTGCAAGCCTTAAATTTGGCCAGCCAGACAACAGGGGTACAATAGTGGCATGGGGACTACCATAACTACCAAAACTGCTATCTAATTGGGCTGGAGGCCCTCTCCATGGAAGGGAATACATCCCTGATACTGAAAACCTACAACAGGGGAAGTCATGAGCCCTAGGGGTGTAATGTCTGCTGGTGTCTAGCTAAATGTATATGCTATGCTAACCAAACTGCCCAGTAAGCACTTCCCTTAATGTTCATACCCATATATTAATGCTACTCTCACTTTTGGTTAGAGAAGCTTCTATTTTCAGATGGCAGTGACCTTGGGATGACTCAGAAGGCACCATGGTGCTGAGAAGTGACAGAGGAGTGCTCAGCACTGAAATATCTTTATCACACCTTGCCAGACTCAGGGTCCATTGTGGAAGAAGTGGCAGAAAGAATGCAAGAGCCAAAGGAAGGGTAGGACTCCTTACAACATGCTCCTCCAGACACAAAGCAGCCTGGATGGATATCCATGACCTCACAGTGCCTGTCACTATCTGCACAAGACCATCATAATTGGAAGAAAAACTCATGACATGAAAATAAAAGAAAGATTGGTTGAGAGGGGGAGGGGATATGTTGGAGAGTGGAGTTTCAAAGGGGAAAGGGCAGGACGAAGGGAATTAACATGGGATACTGTTTACAATTATGGAAGTTTTCAATAAAAAATTAATTAAAATTTAAAAACAATGAACAAAAATCAGTAGGCTTTCTATATGCAAAGGAGAAATATACAGAGAAAGAAATCAGTCAGGCTGTCCCATTTTCAATAGCAACAAAAAAAATTAAATACCTTGGAATAACACTAACCAAGGATGTGAAAGACCTATATAATGAGAACATGAAAACACTCAAGAATGAAAAAGGAGAAGGACCTGAGAAGATGGAAAGTCCTCCCAGGCTCATAGATAGGTAGAATTAATATTGTGAAAATGGAAATTCTACCGAAAACAATATACAGATTTAACACAATACCAATAAAAATATCAACATCATTCTTCACAGAGATTGAAATATGATCTCAAAGTTCATATGCAATATCAGAAGGCCTTGGATATCCAAACATCCTCAGGGGAAAAAAAAAAAAACCTCTGGCAGTATCGCTATACCTGATCTAAAGCTATATTTCAAAGCCACAGTGATAAAAACAGCATGGTACTGGAATAAAAACATAACATAGACCAATTGAACAGAACTAAAGACCCAGACCTTAGGTCAAGTAACTACAGCTGCTTGATCTTTGACAAAGTGACAAAGGTTCCAATAATTTAGACTGGAGAAAAGACAGTATGTTCAACAAATGGTGTTGGACAAATTGGATGACCATATGTAGAAAAATGAAATTAGGCCCACACACTTCACCATACACAAAAATCAGGTCCAAATGGATTAAGGACGTCAATATAAGATCTAAAACTCTTCAACTCCTGGAAGAAACAATAGGAGGTACTCTCCACAGTATAGGACTGGGAAAAGACTTCCTGAACAAAACCCCAGTAGCCCAGCAAATTTAACAACCACTCAACCAACAGGATCTCATGAAGCTAAAAAGATTTTGTACAGACAAACATACAATAAGCAAAACATATAGATTACCCACTAAATGGGAGAAAAGCTTTGCCAGCTATACCACTGACTGAAGCCTAATATCTATAATCTACAAAGAACTCAAAAACTGAACAATAAAAAAATCAAACAACCCACTACAAAAGTGGAGCCAAAAACTAAATAGAGTGTTCTTACAGGAAGAATTACAAATGGCTAACACTCACTTAAGAAAATGGTCAACATCTCTAACCAGTAGGGAAATGCAAATTAAAACAACTATGAGATTCCACCTTGCCCCAGTAATGATAGCAAACATTAAAAACTCAAATAAGGGCTGGAGAGATGGCTTAGCAGTTAAGTGCTTGCCTGTGAAGCCTAAGAACCCCAGTTTGAGGCTCAATTCCCCAGGATCCACGTAAGCCAGATGTACAAGGGGGCACATGCATCTGGAGTTTGCAGTGGCTGATGGCCCTGGCATGCCCATTCTCTCTCTATCTATCTGCCTCCTTCTCTCTCTGTCTGTCTGTCGCTCTCAAATAAATAAATAAAAATAAAGTGAAAATTTTTTTTAAAACTCAAATAAAAACAAATGTTGGTGAGGATGTACAGAAATTGGAACACTCATTCACTGTTGGTAGGAATGTAAGCTGGTACAACCACTATGGAATCAATATGGAGACTCCTGAAAAGGATGAATATAGAGTTACCAACATGGTCAAGATGATGTCCGCCTAACTGCTGCACCTCCCAGGTAAGGAAAGGCCAGGCATTAAGGGTGCACTAAGTCTTTTAGGGGAGAGCAATCTCTAATAGTTCACCAGTGGGAGGGTGCAGAGGGGCAAAAAAGGAATTTGGCTGATTCCCTCACTCTCTGGTAGCCCATCAGGCCCCTAATCTCCCCCAAACAGCTGTCCTAGCCATAGTTCCAGCCTCAGGATACTCCCGCACTTACTATAGGAAAGGGGACCAGCACAGTTCCACCTGTGTCAATGGCACGGCTACCCCCACCTTTCTTTTTTTTTTTTTTTTTTTTTTTTTTTTTTTTTTTTTTGGCTTTTCAAGGTAGGGTCTCACACTAGCCGAGGCTGACCTGGAATTCACTCTGTAGTTTCAGGATAGCCTTGAATTCACGGTGATCCTCCTACCTCTGCCTCCTGAGTGCTGGGATTAAAGGCATGTACCTCCACACCTGACTTACCCCCACCTTTCTATGTGCAAATGACAAAGATACAGAGAAAGAAATAAGTAACATTGTCCCATTTTCAATAGCAACAAAAGAAAATAATAAGATACCTTGGAATAACATTAACCAAGGCAGTGAAAGATCTATATAATGAAAACATAAAAACACTCAAAAAGGAAATTGAGGAGGACTTGAGGAAATGGAAAGACCTCCCATGCTCCTGGATAGGCAGAATTAACATTGTGAAAAATGGCAATCTTATGAAAGGCAATATACAGATTTAATGCAATTCCAATCAAAATCCCAACATGGGTCTTCACAGAGATAGCAAAAACTGATCTCAAAATTCACATAGAAAGGCAGAAGGCCTTGGATATCCAAGCATATTCTGAGCAAAAGAAATACCTCTGGAGGCATCACCATACCTGATCTAAAGCTATATTGCAAAGCCATAGTAATAAAAACAGGATGGTACTGGCATAGAGTTACCAACAGACTCTGTTATTCCTTTACTTTATTTACCCTAAAGTTCAACCATGTTTATAGCTGCTCAATTCATAATAGCTAAAAACTGGAATCAACCCAGGTGCCCATCATTGGATAAATGGATAACCAAGATGTGGTATATCTACACAATAGAATTCTACTCAGCAAAAAGAAAAAAAATGACACAATGAAATTTATAGAAAAATGGTCAAACTTTGAACTCATACAATCAAGGGACAACCATCACATGGTCTCACTCATCTGCAGTTCCTAAACTGGATCAGCTCGAGTTGCTGACATATCTGAATAGCATCTTGAGGGTTGGACAGTAGAGAGGGTAGGGCTTGGTGGAAGGGGAAGGGGGAGGTCACAAAATCAAAGCCAAATTGAACTGGTACTATAGAATCCTATATCTTGGAAGTCAGACTAAAAGGTGGTATCCTCAGGAGGAGCACTTGAATAGAAGGGCCCTGGAGAGGGTGAAATGAAACCTAACTTTAAATTTCTCCTGTTTCTCTTTTTTCTCTGTCTTTTTCCTTTTTATTCCCTTGGTACTGGCCTGTAATTCCCTGTACCAGAATGTGGTCTACATCCACAATGAGCTGTTGATCCAAGAGGCCTACTGTATCTCCCAAAACAAACAAGACAGAGCACTTGATTACCCACCAGAGATTAATGGTAAGACCCAACCCTGAAGATACCATACACTGTTGGCACAGACCATGGAGAGACCTGGTTGGAATCCAGAAGGGAACCAGTCCCCAGACAATTAGCCCATCTTGTGCTAGAAGGCACTACATGAGCTACCAGGGGAAAGTGGCCAATATCTGTGCAAGCAACTGAAAATCTAAGTGACTCAGAAGCAAACAACCTGATGTGATGCTCACACAAGTACAATAGTAGCACACAGCCATGGTAGGTAACCAACTCCTCTTGGATTGGCTAACAGATCTGCTCAGTGGAAAGGAAACCATATCTGGAACTGGAAAACCAGTCAGAATCATATCCAGATAATGATTCTGTTTTCCACTGTCAAGCTTGCACTAACCTTGGGCTATAAGAGGCTCTACACCCTTTAAGTTCTCTCTAAATTAATAATTGTTATCCCATTTAACCAGAGCTGACTTCAATCTACCTTGGAGAATCTGTTCTTCTTTTTCATATGGGAGCTAGACCTGAGGAGATAAATGACCCAGTACACTCCACCCTGACGCCAGCTGAAACCACAGAGGAACTGGGGAAACAAGCAAGAGTTCTGCCTTCTTAGTGAATCTGATATCAGCACAAGAGTGAAGGAGATAGACACTGAGGACACTCAACACCTACCAAACCAGAGATCCAGAGGTTCCTAAGTGCCTATAACTGAAGATTTTAAATGATCCCAGCATGGCTCAGGGAATTTTGTGGAAGAGGGGGCAGAAAGATTATTAGAGCCACAAATTGGGACATTGTTCACAGAGACATTGCTTCTCCCACCCATAATGCATGACCCACAATCCCCATGGGGTTGACCTGCATCCCCAACAAGGAAAGTCTCTTCAGAAAAGTGGCAGGGAGGAGGGAAAGGATGGTACCAACATGTGTTGTTTATATACTAAATATGCCCATATTTAATAAAAAAGAAGACATGAAAATAGAGAGAAGACTGGTTGAGAAGAGGAAGAGGTTCAATGGTAGGAGGGAGATAAGAGAGGGCAATGGTGGGTGAATAGCTGGGGAATAAGAGCTTTTTGAACAAACACTGCTGGCAAAACTGTATATCCACCTGCAGAAGAATGAAATTGGATCCATAACTCTCACCCTGCACAAAAAATCAATTCAAACTCTTCCAAATACTTTAATTTAAAACCAGAAACATTGACACTGATAAATGAAATAAATAAGGAAAACACTTGACAATGCATGTATAGGCAATAAGTTTCTGAATAGAAGCACAATATCATAGGAAACAGCCACAGAATGAGATGAAAAATTACATGAAATGAATAAGTTTCTGCACAGAAACAGGACTATCAACAGAATAATCAAGCAGCCTACAGAATGGGAGAAAATCTTTTCCAGATATACTTCAAGGAATTATAATCTAGAATATATAAAGAAATGGAAAAAAAACACCAAAAATGGCAGTCAACAAATGGACCATAAATATTTTTAAAGTGCTCAATATGTCTAACCATGATAGAAATACAAATTAAAACTACTTTGAGATTTCATCTTGCTCCAGTCAGAATGGCCACCATCAAGAAAACAAATAACTGAGGACTAGGGAGATTGCTTAGTGGTTAAAGGCACTTGCTTGCAAAGTATGGCAACCAAAGTTCAATTCCACAGGCATTCATACAAAGCCAGTCACATTAATTTTAGGTAGCAAGAGACCCTAGCACGTGCAAACATAAATAAATAAATACAATAAATGCTGGCAAGGAAGTAGGTAAAAAGGACATTTCCTTGGGCTGGAGAGATTGCTTAGTGGTTAAGGCACTTGCCTGTGAAGCCTAAGGATCCATGTCCGACTCTCAAATCCCACGTAAGCCAAACACATAGAGATGAGATAAGTGCAACATCACCACACATGCCCACTAGATGGCACAAGCATCTGGAGTTCAATTGCAGTGTCTGAGGCTCAGGCATGCCAATTCTCTCTGTCTGTCTCTCTCTCTCTCTCTCTTTCTCTCTCTGTCTCAAATAAAGAAAATTTAAAGAAAAGAACCCTTACTCATTGGTGGGAGTGTAAAATAGTTCAACCACTGTGGAAATCAGTGTGCAGACTTTTCAAACAACTAAAAATAGGACTACCATATGACCCAGCTATATCACTCCTGAGATATACCCAAAGGACTATAACCTACTATAGGAATAGTTGCACATCCTTGTTTATCAAGGATCTTTATACACTAGCAAAGAAATGTAATCAAGTTTAGACATCCATCAATTGATAAATGATGAAAACATGATACACACTCAGAATTTTATTTCACTATGAAGAAAAATAAAATTATGAAACTTGCAGGAAAATGGATGGAACCAGAAAACATTGTTTTCAGTTCAGGTAATCCATATTCAGAAAGGCAAATACCCTATTTCCTCTCTCATATGCAGATCCTGGCCTCTAACTATTAAATATTTGTATCTGGGTAGGGAGGAATATATATGAGTCAAGGTCGAGAAACTAGAGAAGAGACCAAGTACCTGGAGAAAAAAGAATTTAAAGGAAGGAGGCTGGGAAGACACTAGAACAAGTAGATAGTGGAGAAAGAGGAGCAGGGAGATAAAAGAGCAAGGGAGGACAATCTACAAAAATGAAATATGTATGAAAATCCCAAGTGGAATCCCATTATGTTTTAACTTGTTTTTTTAAATATTTTTTAAAAAGAACCAAAGAAATTGAGACAGCAAGCAAACAACTTAGATACCAAGAGAGATCTCACATCACTCAGCTCCATGCCTCTGCTCTATCATATGTAGATAACCAGCATCAAGCTTATACCACATGTCTTTTTGTCTCAATTTAAGGCATTTCCATGATGATAGTGAAGATGTGTTCCCAGGGTCATAGTGTACCACATTTCAATTATATAGTCATATAATTACTAATGTATATTAGTGCTTTTCATCAGGTTTTCAAGGTCAGGTGGATATTAAGGTTGCAGTCAGTATTTATTCAAGTCTAGCAAGAAGGCTAATATAATGAATCTGAAACTGGAAGAGCTCCAGGATGGATTTTCATAAAACTACTATACAAATAGAAATGGAGTTTGGACCTCAGTGAGAGATGTGTCCATGTAAATTAAGAAGGGAGCTCCCTACTTGGCAACTGTCCTCTTCACACTAGATGTACAAACAGCCAAGTTCAGTCCTTGAGAACAGTTCTGGTTGGTGTTCAGTCTTAACAGCATTAAAAGCAGGAAAAATTTTCTGAAAATATTGGCCACTGGCTCCTAAAATTCTTGAAATGTAACTAAAATCTTGTTCATGCCTTCATTCATACACAGAGAGAGGGGTGGGGAGAGAGAGGGAGGGAATAGGGATGGAAATGAGTTGCTATGTGTGAGCTCTGTAGTCAGAAAGATCACGTTGAGCCACAGGCAGGATCATTGGCCTCCGTGCCAGGACAAAAGCTGTTATTCATTAATCATGAGCTACCAGAGACAGTACAGGACATTTCCTTGACCATCTTTACCTGCTTTTTTTCCAGGTAGTGAAGTTCAAAAGGTAAGACAGGTTGCCAAAGTAGAGAAGGAAAGATAATAGAAGGCATATATGATCCTCGTGAGAATAGGAGGGATGCTCATGGAGGTGACAAGTTCTTTTTACACACCTGTGAACTTAAGTAGATCATGGTAACTCTTCACCTGCTTCCCAGAGTTGAGAAAAATGGTCAAATGGATCATTCTTTGTTAGGCCCAATCATAAGTAGAAGTAAGATCACAGAAATATGTGATGTCACAGGTCCTCTCACATCTGCATTGGGAACCATGGTATTACCACCCTGGATCCTTTTCTTCTCATAACTGGCATAGAAAGAAAAACTTGGGCTTGGAGAGCTAAAGCTGCTTACCCAACTCAAATAGCTATGGGGCAGGCTGAAGACCAGAATGCACGTGTGTCTCACTCCAGAACCATGTCTCCTCATTTCTGTCTGCCTTGCCCCACAGCAGCTCCCCTCCATAAGTTTACTAGGATATGTTTGATGATTGAGCTTTGTTGAACATGACACCCAGCATGTTTCCAGATTACAATGAGAAGGTAGATTTTGTTGTAACAGATTATTTTTGTGTCTGCTTTACAAATCCATGGTGCTGGTCTAAGTTAATATATTAACAAATAGTGTTTAAGAAATTAAGTACTTGACCTAAAAGAACTTCATGCTAATACTCAATGGATTAGCATGTGAGTGGTACTCCTGATTCTCTTTGGAAGGAATTAAGTCTGAATACAGAAATTATTTTTAGTAAAAGACACATTGTCAACAGTTTCCTGAAGCCTTTGAAAATGATAGAGTTGGTATACAAGGTAAAGATTTGCCAGGTAGATGTCCTTGGCAATACACAGCTCCTGTCTTAAAAGAGATAACAGGTAAGATGAAAATGCAAAGTCTGTGAGAATGCAATTTATTTAGGGAACAAGACTAGCTTATTTAGGTAGCATAGTTAATAAAAATGTGTGTTTGACAGATGTTCCCTGTTATACCCTATTAAAAAGAAAATTGTTATAGCTACGAGACGAACTCCATAGAGAAAAGAGAAAAATGTATGATCTCCAGAACCTCAGATGTAACCTGAGCTTTAGCAGTCCAAATATATGGTTCTAATCACACTTACAGATTTTCAGAAACATCCATGTCCTCCATCCACATCTATGTTCCTGGAACGAGAAAAAAAAAAAAAAACACTTTTCCTAAATTGATTTGCCCTTTGTCACTGTCACAGATATATTTTCCCTGTTTTGACAAGTAGTTGTATTTCTATTAGCAGCTCATCGACTTCCCTGTGAAATCGATCTGTGTTGGACTGGCTGGGTCTTCTTAAACTGGGCTGATTTATTGCTTCTGCATATTTTTCAAAAGAGAGAACAGTTCATGCTCTACAGTGAGCTAAGAGGGGAGTTTCAGGGAGAGGAGGTGAAATGCTCGTCTGTCACCATAGAGCATAAAGTATCCAAACAATGTCTGAAAATGAATTATTTTTAGCCTTGCTGTTGGCTGTCTCTATGGCATGTGAGCCATGACCTTCTGTTGGAAGCATAGCACAGATGCCTGCTAATGTCAGTTTCCCTTGTTAATTTATCTGGCTGCCTCTTGTATAAACTATGAGAACTTACATGCCCCAAATGTCTTCAATGTCAGTCTATTGTGTTTGCCTAACTTTGCTCTGGTAAATCACATCTCAGGTGCCATTTATGTCTATACTCTTGCCCATTGAAAGGAAAGAACTCAAGCCAATTTATAGGCGGCACAGCTTGCAGAGGTCAGAGACAGAAGCCACTGTTACATTTTGTTTAAAAATCACATCAGATTAGGAAAGAGACAGAAGGACAGGGAAGGAATACTAAAACATCCAAGATTTAGAGTTCTACCCAAGTTTTGTCATAAGAGTAGTCAAGCCTAAATTTAAAAAGTATTGTAAAAATTGGGAAATCTGAATATAAGTTGATCTTCTTGGTAGTAAAGGACAAATCATTGCACAGTTCTATTCACTTTCAAACTGAAAATAATTTCATAAATATGTAAGTAGTAATATCTCATGCTATCATTTGTAATTTCACCATTAAACAGTATAGCAAAGAGACTAATTCTAAGCAGACTACTGCACAGTTAAGTGATAAAATTTCACTTTTATTGTGGCCAGTTTCATTAGCCGGGAAGGTGGGGAGGGAATATAGTATATACTGTATGACATTTATATGACACTGCGGCTTTTAAACCACAAACAATATCTCCTCTCTATAAAGCCTCATTCTGCTCTGTACTGTCATGTAGTTAAGTCGAGAACTTCAAAGCTTTGAAGGAAAAGTTGGCTGAAAGAGACATTTTTACATGATTTGGCACACAGCATTAAAGCAACAGCCCTTGCTCTAGGAAGGTAATCATGGTCAGACACGGTAGTAAAAGGATGCAGAGCAGAGGTTCCTGGTAGGTTCCCCTTTGACCCCACTATCCTCTGCTCTGTGTCCAGCTTGCTTTCTCAGCTGCTGGTCCTACTGGCCAACAGTGCCCCAGGCATACTACTCTCTACTCAGACGCGGCATCAGCTTCACCAACACTCATCTGTGCTCCCACTTGGCAGCTGGGATGCTTGTCTTCTGAGATGAGGCAATGCAGCCTCCCACACATTCCATCTGACTTGTACATCTTGGCAAGTGCTTCCACAACATTGGCTTTTTCTCTATTCCTCCAACTTCTCTTCAGCTCTGGATTCCCAGTTCCTTCCATTTGTGCCAGGTATAATTCCTGCAGGAAGTCTTGGATTCCCACAATGCTCACAGGAGCACTGCTTCCTGCCAGGAACAGTTGCCTGCAAAATGCTTTCTAGAAGCAGCATTTGTGCACAGATTGTGTATCTGTGTAGGAATCATGGCTAGTTACCAAAGAATACTTAAAACTTAAACCTCAATTATCTGCCTGCACTTCTGATTTGTTTTGTAGATACAAGTTATAATTTACAATTCATTTTTAAGTTGTTTATCATCTTTAAAGCTGGACCTAATATTCAATATGTGCTCTCTATGTATTAGGTAAATTACTGATATTACAGATTTACATTTGAAAAAAATAGTCACTGATGGAATTATCATTAACCACAATCTTGAACCCTCAAGTAAGATCAATACCACATATTCTCTTAAGTAAGGGGCCCAGGTGTAAATAGTAAGTTTCTGATCAAAATAAATCTTGCTCCTGTGTCAAAGATTGAAATGTTCTAGATCTCAGAAAAAAAAAAAAAACCCGAAATGTGTTTAGCTAAAATTTAGAACAAGTGATTGTAATTCAGTTTCCTAGTACATTTGAACTGTGTGCCCAAAGTATAATCACATCCCAACTAAAATCAGTGTGTAACTTAGCCCCTAGGTATCATGGAATTGAATTATATTGCTACTGATATTGACTGAATTTTTTTAAAAATGAATTTGTTAAATCTAATTTAATTGAAAAGATATCTTGGACCTGGGCATGCGTGGTAGTGCATGCCTTTCATCCCGGCACTCAGGAGATAGAGGTAGGAGGACCACCATGAGTTCAAGGCCACGCTGAGACTACATAGTAAATTCCAGGTCAGCCTGGGCTAGAGCAAAATCCTACCTGTAAAACAAACAAACAAAAACAAGATATCTTGGGGGCTGAAGAGATGGCTTAACAGTTAAGGAGCTTGCCTGCAAAGCCAAAGGGCCCAGGTTTGATTCCCCAGTACCCACATAAACCAGATGCACAAGGTAATGTATGAATCTGGAGTTCATTTGCAGTGGCTGGAGGCCCTGGTGTGCCCATTCTCTCTTTCTCTCTCTCTCTCTCTCTCTCTCTTCTCTCTCTCTCTCTCTCTCTCTCTCCTTGCAAATAAATAAATGAAATAAAATAAGAAAAAAAAGAAATCTTGAAGTGCTACCTTATATATGTACGTTAGTCTGCAGGTTACAAGATACTACAGAATACTACAGCCACTGGGGAGACTAAATGTGTGAAATTTATTCTACTGCAGTCTGGAGACAAATCCATGGTCAGTGTGTGGGCAGGACTATATTCTGTTGAGTCATCTCCCCATGTTTGCAAATAACCTCCTTCTTGTTGCATCCTCACCAGGCCTTTCTTGGTATGTGGCTCTTTTTATAGCCCTACTCCTGTTAGATTAGAGATACATTCTTATGGATTCATTTATCTTAATTATTTCCTCAAAGGCCTTATCTCCAAGAATAGTCACATTGGGGGATTAAGGCTTCAGCATTCAATACGTAGTGAGACACAATTCAAGCTATAGTAATAAGGAATACAGAAAAATTAAAATTAACATAATTGATGCCTTAGATGTCCATGGAACACATTTGAGTGATATCTAATGCAAGTGTGCCAAGCAGAAATGTTGTGCAGCCACAATTACTGTTAAGCGTTGAGATAACACATACAGATACTAATTTCTAGCATTTTTTGTAAAACTCAGACATGCTTATTATTGGTGAAAGAAGGTGCTTCAGCAAAAAGGATAAATGAGTCAAATACAACAGAAACCAAATGAGATACTCACAATAAAAAGAAAATCAGTCACTAGATAATGAGTAGAGGCCTTACAAAACAGGACTGTGTATATGTGTGAGCTGCATACATGCATGCATGTAAACACATGCTGCACAGAAAGCATGGGAATCCACAGAATCAGCAGGTTAATATTAGAAACTATCAACTGGTCAGCTATGGGCACTGTCTTTAGACCTGATCACAATTGGTCCATTCAAAATTAGTCAGAGGCAGAATTATGTGGAAAAAGGAAAAGGTGAGTGCTCACAAGAAAGCTATGAAGGTGACAAGTGCTCCAGGACCCCTCCTAAAGAAATATCTGCTAGCCGGGCATGGTGGCACACGCCTTTAGTCCCAGCACTCAGGAGGCAGAGGTAGGAGGATTGCCGTGAGTTCGAGGCCACCCTGAGACTCCATAGTGAATTCCATCTCAGCCTGAGCTAGGGTGAGACCCTACCTCGAAAAAAAAAAAAAAGAAAAAAGAAATACCTGCTTCTAACAATTAATATGCATGATAGCAAGTTGGCATTTCTACCATAAATTTCCCCCTAATTACTGCAACATTGAAAATGAAAAAAAAAAAAAAAACAAGAAAAAACATCAGCAACACACCAGAGAACACCAGCTCCAATTTCTTTTTTTTTTTTTTTTAGAGTAGACTAATTACTAAAATCCTGTCCTTAGAATCTTTGAAGCTAGAAAAATAGTGATATGTGCAGAGCTTCCTTTACTTGCTATTAATATTAAGTGTTGATAGAAACCAGCAAAACTTCTGCCTTTGAAACAGCAAATCCACAGAATAGAACTAAACAGCACCAAATAAAAGAAGCAAACTATACTGTGGTTGCATGAGTTTCAGATTATATCTGTAAAATCAAAATTATATTCCAATATTTTGTCTGATTTTTTAAGTTGCTTTAAACCAAATGAACATGAATAGTGTGAAAGAAATCTCAGCCTAGAAGCTGATAACATTGCAGACTACACAAAAGACACTGGGACAGGCGTGGTGGTGCACACCTTTAATCCCAGCACTCGAGAGGCAGAGGTAGGAGGATCACCATGAGTTCGAGACCACCGTGAGACTACATAGTAAATTCCAGGTCAGCCTGGGCTTGAAAAACCACCAACAAGAACGACAAAAAAAGACACTGGATTTTTTTTTTCTGTCATAAAATTCCATCAGAAAATCACATGCACATGAAAAAAAAGTTTTCTGACAGTTTCTATCTTTTCCCCATAAAACAGATATCCTGCCCACAGACATTCAGTTCATTGTCTGGGACCATCAGTTGTTAGGTCTTGCCAGCAGCCAAAAATCCTTCAAATATGTTTCTTGCACTCCAAAGCTATCAATAAAAATCTTACACTAGCCGGGCGTGGTGGCACATGCCTTTAATCCCAGCATTTGGGAGGCAGAGGT
The DNA here is from genome assembly GCA_036346955.1 of Dipus sagitta. Classification (NCBI taxonomy): domain Eukaryota; kingdom Metazoa; phylum Chordata; class Mammalia; order Rodentia; family Dipodidae; genus Dipus; species Dipus sagitta. Next base: position 62,741,975 of record CM070775.1, read on the forward strand.
AGGAGGATTGCCATGAGTTTGAGGCCACCGTGAGACTACAGAGTGAATTCCAGGTCAGCCTAGGCCAGAGTGAGACCCTACCTTAAAAAAAAAGTCTTACACTAGCACCTACTGAGCAAAAAGGTTGGGTTTACCTGACAACAGTCTGTATTTAGGCTAGTTAAAATAAATATTTTTTAAGTAGAGAAGTTAAGACATTGGAAAGGATTATATTGGGAGAAAGTAGGATACCATATTCCAAGACTATTTGAAAACAAGATGCATTTTTCTCTGGGATTACATAAATTATGACCTGAGATATAACATGCATGAGGCCCTGAGTTCAATTCTAGCACAGTAAAGAGGAAGGGGAGAGGGACAGAGTAACTCTGGGGCTAAATATATAATGCAGAAAAAAATGTGTCTATCCATTGCTGTATTATAAAATCTTATCACTCCATACTTAAATCTTTGAAAAGCAACAAAGAAGGATTCTCAGTCCTCATCATCCTTCCATGAAATTTCAATCTCTTAATATCTTTATTGTAATTTCTCTATTAATCAAAGTCTTATATGAATGTCATCACTGAATTTGATAAAGAAATTAAATAATAATAGAAAGGTATCTGGACTTTGGGTCAAGAGAGCTAAGTTCTAACATCCAAGCTGTGTGATCTTGCAAATAATCAATCAACTATTGTGAGATGCAAAGTATCCATGCTTGTTAGCAGTGACTACTGTGGAGATTCAAAACTCACCAAAGTGCTGAGATAAGTGACTGTTGAGTGCCAGCCACTATCTGATACATCTCTATCATCTTCTCCAAGACAGAACATTGTGGAAGAGGGAGCAGAAAGAATATAAGAGGAGTGCTTTGGAATGCTGTCTTCTGGACATGAAGTGATTGTTACAATCATGACCTCATAGCAGCTGTCATTACCTGCAAAGATTTGTACAATATTGGGCCCATCACATTCCATCATGAATGGTGGGAGAGGGCAACATAAAAAGCATTAAAGTAGAAGAGGGTCTACTTAGAAAGAAGGAGTTCAGTGGAAGGGACACAGGGGAGGGGATTATGATCAAAATATATTATGTATATTTACAAAAATTGTCAATAAAAATAATAAACAAATTATCCATATGTAAAACAACTTATTCCCTATCTATATCACAGGCTTTATCATAAATATTAGATACAATAATATCTGTAAAATGTTTTATAAACTGGAAAACATTAGCCATGCAATGATATTATTAACATTATAAGTAAGCTGTATAATCACATCCATATCAGATGAAAGCAGATTGCTGTAGTTAATAGGAATATATTTAGTAGATTCAGTGGAAAGTAGACAAATATCAACAAGGAGACCAGAGGTTGGAAACCAACTAACTTGTGCACCCAAGTTTTTGTGAACAGATGGAAACCACAAAGTCTCTGACATACTTTGTATTCCCCAGGTCTTCTGTGTTTGTAGAAACAGGTTTTCCCTGTGGCATTTAGTCCTTGATGTGAATTTCTTCCACTTTTGCCACACTGGGAACCGCAGTGTTAAAACCTGGGGACATCCTGCTCTCAGGAGTCTAGACACTTGTTCCACCTTAGAGAAAATAGAATATGAATAATTACATTTAGTACCCTGTTTTAAGCCCATGTGAGCTAAAATTGAAATTCTTAATTTTATTTTTATTTTTTTTATTTTTATTTATTTATTTTTTTTTTGGTTTTTTGAGGTAGGGTCTCACTCTAGCCCAGGCTGACCTGGAATTCACTGTGGAGTCTCAGGGTGGCCTCGAACTCACGGCGATCCTCCTACCTCTGCCTCCCGAGTGCTGGGATTAAAGGCGTGCGCCACCATGCCCGGCTGAAATTCTTAATTTTAGATGACCTATTTGAGACAAAAGTTTGCTTAAAGCAGTGACATAGCAAGATTTATGCAACATGTTTGCTATAATAATTAAAATTACTTCAAGGTGCTTTGTAAGACAAGAAAATTCTAGATAATAATTGCACAAACAGGCAAATGTTTGATGACAGATATGGAGAAAAGATTTATAGCAGATAATTTTTCTATTCTTGTGAAACCTAATGTAATAGAAATAAATGGTGAAGTCCAAAGACACATTCAAATTTTGAAACTCAGCTAAATATTACCTAGAGACATAACCAAGTACTTTATGGTCAACTTTTGGCTATTTTCTTCACAGATTCACAACATCTGTTTTCAAACTTAGACCTATTAAAACAATTTATGACTTGAAATTGCAGTAAACTTCTCCAGTAGTTAAAAATTGCATTAAAACTGAATTGCCTTTGTGATGTCTCAGACAATTCAGTTCCTACATACACAACTTCAAAGAATAAACTGCAATGCTCAAATATCAACTGTGTGTAAATAATCCCAAAGTATTTCAAGAAAGTCCTCTATGTGCTAGACATTTATGGTCTTCAATTCCACATATCCATTTTACTGTCTGTTTTTTATCATCTTATCCATGACATTCTTCTCTGCTCTGCTGTTCTTGTTTCCTTCTGGAGAGTTCTAGTCAATAGACATTCATGAAATTTTCTAAACAGCTATCTGATTGGCCTGTCAATGTCTTTGAAAAGGTAACTGTAATTGGAATGTTTCTCTCTCTCTCATTCTCTCTCTCTCTCTCTCTCATTCATCTTGATTGTCAACTTGATTGGATCCAGAATTACCTCAGAGACAAATCTCTGGACATGTCTGTGATGAAGTTTCTGGATTGGGTTAATTGAGATAGGAAAGCATATCCTAACTGTGGACAGTATCATTCCATAGGTAGTGGGTCTGGACTATATAAAAAGGAGAATCTGCATTTATTGCCCCTTTCTGCCTGAGTGTGGATGCAACATAACCAGCCACTTCCCATTTCTGCTGCCATGACTTCCCTGCTTTATGAGCCATAATGACTAGAGCTGTAAGTCAAACCCTTTCTCTTTCAAAATGCTTCTTGTCAGTTATTTGGCTACAGCAGTGAGAAAGTCACTAATACATCTCTCCAACTCATTCTCTCCACTCAGTGATGGAACCTATATTTTAGTATTGAATACAAATATGATCCTCTGAGTATACCCTTACCTGATCTGCCCTCACCCAGAAGAGTTGGTTAACTCCTACTCTATACATAACCCATATTATTCTATTGCAGGTATATTTGAATGCCTGTAACCTCTTCTAGATGGGACTGCATCTCCAAGAGGACAACCAAGATCCCTACATCTCCCAGAGAGGAACCAGCCTCACTACATCTCTCAAAGAAGAGCCAAGCTCACTGCATCTCCTGAAGTAGAACCTAGTTCATACAGGTCTGCATTTGTGCATATGACACTTATCTTAAAAAGGTGACATTTGCCAGGCATGGTGGCACACGCCTTTAATCCCAGCACTCGGGAGGCAGAGGTAGGAGGATCGCCTTGAGTTCGAGGCCACCCTGAGACTACATAGTGAATTCCAGATCAGCCTGAGCTAGTGTGAGACCCTACCTCGAAAAACCAAAAAATAAAATAAAATAAAAATAAAAAAAGGTGACACTACTTGAATGAGAATGAAAATACAAAACTCCCAAGTGGCTTGATTCAGAGACAGGATGACAGTCAAGATCCAAGAAAATTTAGAGACACTTAAAGGGACTGAATAAATAATAATAACGTTCCCAATGCCAAGGATGAAAAGAACTTTAAAAAGAGAGAAGAAATAATTCAGAGGGAAGCTTTAAAAACTTATTTAAAATGCCAGGTATGGTATCTTTTGCCTATAATCCCAATACTGTGGGCAAGCAGGAGGATTATTATGAGTTCCAGGTCAACCTGAGCTACATAGTGAGTTCCAGACCAGCCTGGACTATAGCATGATGCCTTATCTCAAAAAAAATTGTTAAAACATTTTTATTAGCATGACTACAGAATTGAAAAACTGCAAGGACATAAATTCCTAAAATGCACACTCTTATGTGCTGATGTGATAGACTACAGATGATGTATGAGAGAAAGTCACACAGTACTTCATGGAAGACTTGGAAGTCACAGTGCTACATAGAAGAAAAAAGAAAATCCAGGCAGAGTGCTGCATGTGTATAATCCTAGAACTCGAGAGGCAGGGGCAGGAGTATAGTGGCCAGCCTGGGCTACATAAAACCAATAAGCAAAAAAAAGAGAAAGGAAGAAGAGAAGGAGGGAAGAAGGCAGAGATGGAGGGAGGAGGGAAGGAGGATGTGATGCAGACAGACAGTTAAAGTACAACGCATAGATCACAACCATATAAACATATTTGGCTTAAATTTATAATTAGATAGAATAAGCAATTGCTGCATGAAAATAAAGCAGATTATCCTTAAATTATTTGTGTTTCATTTAAATGCTTAAGTTTTAAAGTAACAAGTGTTTAGTCTTTGATTAAATTTCAAATGAACAAACATTTATAAATAAAACTATGTCTTATATGGACTTGGTAGTTACTACTCAAAAGTATATAGCACTTGGAAAATCCAATGAGATCTGCTGGAAGACAATGATCAAAAATAGCATGAATAAGCAGGGGACCCTACAGACTACGAAATCAACCACCCAGACAAGAAGTACACACTAGTGCAGTAGTGGTACACAGCCTTTGTTGGTAGTCAACTATTCTCTGATTGGGCATGAGGCCCAGTCAGTGAGTGAGAACTCATATCTGGTGCTGGGAACCAAGTCAGAATCTCATGGTCAAGAAACTCAGACTTCAGAGAGAAATCCCCGCTGTTCTCTGGAGAAGAGTGGGTTTGCATACCCCTTTAACCCAAGCTGCTCACTGTTTCTTGGAGAGAAAATGGAGAAGATCCAAGATTCACGGCTTAGGGAACACTGCAGAAGAAGAGGTGGAAAGATTGTAAGAGCCACAAAGTGGGTAGGAATATCCTGAGGCATGGTCCCCTGCTATTCCACAGGAACTGATTAAGGACTTCATAACTCCACAGTGAATACCATAATCCCACTAAGGAGGACCCCAATGGAATGGGAGCAGAGGTGAGTTGATAAGAGTATAACATATATATATGACAATTTTTAAATCAACATGACAAGTATGTAGCACTGATTCCTTACTTATAGCACAAACTATATGATTTATAGGAAGTGTATCATATGTGAAACAAGTTATCAATTCATAACACCTTACCTTATGTAATGTCAGATGTTTACATTTCTTTATTTAATTTTTGACAAAGTCATCCCTACAAAGGCGAACATAAGAGTTACTTAAAGTTCCTGCTGAGTGGCAGCCTTCTATTTAAAACACAAACAACTGGGATTTCTTAACCAGTTTCTTTTTCTTTTTTTCTTTTCTTTTTTAGAGAGGAAGGGGACAGGTCTTACTATGTATCCCAGCTGGCCTGGAGCTCACTATGTAGGTCATATCATTGAACTCATTCTCCTGCCTCTGTATCTCAAGCTCTGCAACTACATGTATGTGCATTCTTTCTTGACCACTCATTTCTTTCTTAGACTAATATTTCCTAATGCTGTTTATGAGTTGCTGCCATGCTAACTCAAGGAATAAATATATATGGAACCCCTAATCTTTAAGCAATGTGCAAGGAAAGGGCTGACAGTCTAAGTTGTCCTCTTACCTCCATACACACACACACACACACCATGGCGTATATGCACTCACATGCATGAATACACAAATATTCAAAAGGAATACACTGATTAAATAGTATGCCTCTTGAGTTATTCCCCCCAAAAAGGTCACAAGATAAAATGGGTAAACCCAGTCAAAAAATCAAGAGGAAGACTTGTAGTATGTATGTAGAAGTATGTAGAAGCAATAGACTCATAGATTTATTGGGATATACAGAATAAACAATATTAGAATGGAAAATTGGGATGTTATAGGAGGCATTGGGGGAGAAGTTTTACTAGAATGGATGCAAGAGCATACAGTATAGACATTAATAAGAATTAAAGGCATAAAAGGAGGATTTCCATGAGTTTGAGGCCATCCTGAGACTACATAGTGAATTCCAGGTGAGGCTGGGATGGAATGAAACCCTACCTTGAAAAACCAAAAAAAGAAAATAAAAAATAATTAAAGGCAGTAAATGTATTACTCTTTTGAGATGTTTGAATAAAAATAGGCAGAAGCAGATTGAATAGTAGCTGTGGGCAATATGAGGGAAAATTTACTCTCAAAGGTGTTGAAATGTGTTGAATATTTGAGCAGATTTGTAGGCCAAGAAAATGGAGCCTAAAGTGCCAACGGGTTGATAGACAGTGTATGTTGAAGATTCAGGAAATGGTTTGCTAAGAAAGGAATGTTGTTGAGGATGAAGAAGTAGTTCTCTCAGGGCCTAGCTACAAAGAACTGGACTCCCACAGAATGACAGAACCCTTGTCTTCTGAGAGTAGCGGGAAATGAACAGAAACTCAGTAAAAACAGAGGCCAATGTCTGCATAATGCAGGGAGGTAAGGAGAGCAAGAAAGGAGCCCTGAGTTTTCACAACACAAATCTATAACATTGTGAGAACCATGTATGAGCTTCCTACTTCTATACAGGCATGTACCTCTCCCCTAAGCCCTCATCTGAGCTCAATTCCACATCACCATTTCTTTAGCAAGAGAAAAGACTGGGTAAACTCTCATTTCCTCTGATGCTAAAGTACAGTTGACACACACAGTAAGGCTGGGTTACTGTCACTCATTGGCAATCCAAGAGCACCAAGATAACTGCATGCCATTCCCAGATTCTCTATGTTAAGTATGATATGAGAAAAGAACATTTCCAGAAGAGGAGTTCCAAAGAATTCCAAAAAGGAAAGGAATATTACCCAATTCTAGCACTTTTCACATCTTTTGCTTTGTTTCTATAAAATAAAGCCCAACCTTTCAGGAAAAAAAGCAGCTCATTTATTATTTCTATTGTCATTTGTCAAGATATGATCTTGCTATGGAACTTAGCCTGGCCTTGAACAGTTGACCAACCTGCCTCAGGCTCCCATGTGCTGTGATTACAGGTGTACACCACCATATTCAGCTAAAATATTAGAACAAGTTTTATTTTTCCCACAGTGTTGGGAAGGGAACCCAGAACCTGGCACATGCTAGGCAAGAACTCTACCAACATCCCCAGTTCAACTTTTCAGTGGAAAAGTATTCATGAGATTTTATTTTCACTCTCATCCATCAGAAGTCCTTAGTTGCCCTGGTGAGGGGATGAAGGGAATATAATAATAATTTGAAATACTTAACTTCAAAATATCTCCTGAGAGAAAGATTTCCAGGTCTGAAGAATAATTACAATCACCTGAAACCAAATTACTCTCCATATGTTGCTAAAATAAATTACAAGATCAACAAAGAGCGCAAGTAAAAACATATGACTGCAAACATTACCATGAGACTATGAGAATACCATAAAGTTCAAAATACTGTGAATCAAGAACTTAACACTCCAACAAATCTTTCACAATCACTAGTCTCATTGTATCTGAAGACGAAGTGGTAGGGAGACAAACACACATAAAACACTCGGTGAAATAAAGGAGGAATACAGTACCAAGCACAGACAAAATCCCCCTAAAAAGAGTAAATCCATTACTCAGTAGCAACATACTAGAAAATATGACTACTAACTCCTAGTACCAACTACAGGGAAGGACTTAGAAGTGGCAGGAATAAAGTGACACCATCTGAAAAGCACAGTTTCTAGGGAAGAATCAGATAGAGATAGAAAGTGTGTGCCTCAGAGGGCACAGCATATTATTTCCTAAAGGGAAATAAGGAAGAAAGTATATACTAATACTCTTATAAAAACAAAAAGTAAAAATTCAACAGCAATGTCTCTACTTGCACCAGCATTGCAAGCATCATTAAGTAAAGAGACAGACTGCACTACACCATACTTTAGGCAAAGGGGCTCTGAAATTAGGAGCCCTGTGTCAAAATTTAAAAACTGCCTAAAAGCAGACCAAAGAAGAGTAACCCTAACTTCCTTCAAATCTGCTGCACAGGGCAGTGCCTGACTATGGGCTGTATCCCAGGTGGGTGAGAGAGTACTTGACTATGGTTCATGTTCTGCTTGGCTGAGGGACTGCCTGACTGCAAGCCAGGTCCTGGTGGCTGAGGGAGCACCAGACGGCTGGTGTGCATGGTGTATGCTGGTGTATGTCCCATGCAGCTGAGAGAGTACCTGTCCTGTGTTCAGAACTGTGCCAGGCCAGTGAGGGAGTGCCTGACTTCAAGCCTGTGTTCAAGCCAAGTACCTGACTTTGAGCCTGTGACCATAGTCATGCTGGGTGGATGAGGGAGAATCTGACTGCCAGTTATGTTTCATGCAGAGCTCAGGGAGGACCTAACAAATCCTCCAAGCTTGGAGACAATACATTAGACTGGAATACCTAAACTTCCATTCCTATGACTGCAGTTCCAGGGCCCACCTGGGTCTTGGAGCAAATTGCACAGCAAGGACCAGCTGTGAGGCAAGACAAGGAAGTCATTCTCAGGAGTTTACTCCCCTGAGGGCCAAATGACAGCTGTTAACAGGCAATATTCACACCACCTCAGTTCAGAGTAACCTTCCTGTCACACTTGGGGCATCAGCCCTGTGACCCTCAGGACCCATGTGTAGTTCACACTGCAAAGTCATCTATCAGTAAATAATATGGGGAGAAAATAGCACCTCCTCAACAGATAGTAAACCAAGCAAGCTGACCCACCTGGAGGCAACACACATACAAGGAGGACTCTACTTAGAACTCAGGTCACCCAGCCCAAGCAAGCAGGCAAACAACCTCCCCACACTACCCACTTAACCAAAGTTGACCTGCTAACATAACTCAAGGGTAACAAGAAGAACAAGCACCATACTCTCAACACAAGAGGTCATACTAGACATGAGCAAACCCCAATGCAAGACAAACAATGCATGACATCAAGTCAACAGATCCCCACCAAGAATTCCTAACCCCTTAATGGAAGCCTCCAGTGAAAACAAAGAGGTATCCCAGACATAGAATCCCATTATGAAGGCATATTAAGCATAATAAGTAAAATTAATGAGATAATGAACAAATGTATTGTGGAATTACAGGGAAATCATCAAAGAACCAACAATAACATTAATGAAATGGAAGAGACTCATCAAAAACAGCACAGAGCTCTCATTTCTCCTCTCAACAAAACTAAAGAAAATCAGAAACATCTCAATAGCCAGTTAAAGAACTTGAAGGTGAGTCAACCAGTGGATTAAGCTTAAGGAGGAAATGATCAACTGCGGGCATGAACTCCAAGAACCAACAAAAAAGTCAAACCAGGACCTGAAAATGAAATTTAATAAAGGGATGGAAATTATACAGAAAAAGGCAACAGAGAACAAAAATCAAATAGCCATCTTAAAGCCTCCCTAGAAAGCTTTACAAATAAAGTTGATTGTGTTGAGGACAGAACTTCACAACTTGGAAACAAGACAGAGGAGTTAGGAGTCCAAAACCTATGATAAATTCAGAAAATTGTGCAGAGAATATAGGGGAATTGTTAGATATGCTGAAAGACCACATGTCCGTATTATTGGCATACAAGAAGTACAGGCCAAAGGCACAGAAAACATATTCAACAAAACATCAACAAAATTATTGAATATTTTCCCACTCTTGCAAAAGAGAGACCCATCCAAATGCAAGACACTTGCAGAACACCAAATAGGCAGGAAAAACAAGAAACTTTCCACATCATATTATAATTAAAATGCTAAACAAGGTGGACATGGTGGTGCATGCCTTAAATCCCAGCACTTGGGAAGCAGAGGTAGGAGGATCATTGTGTTCAAGGCCAGCCTGAGACTACATAGTGAATTCCAAGTCTGCCTGAGTGAAACCCTACCATGAAAAAAAAAAAAAAAAAAAAAAAGCTAAACAATGAAAGCAGAGGAAGCTAAAAGTAACAAGAGAAAATTATACAAAGGTTACCCCAACAGAATTACCTCTAACTTTTCAATGGAAACTCTAAAAGCCAGAAGGGCTTGGAATGGAGCACTCCAAAAATTGAGAAATTATGGCTGACAACCCAAAATACTTTGCCCAGTAAAAGTATCCCTCATAATAGAAGGTGAAAGGAAAATGTTCCGTGATAAAAGCCAGCTTTATGAATAAATGAACACAAAGCCAACCCTACAAACAGTACTTCAGGGAATACTCTACACAAAAAATTCCCCAAACTTGAGATCCTAGAAAAGAGAAAAACAATGTCCAAAACTGGAATAGATGTGAAAATGTATAAAACTCAATGCAACACCAAAATCCACAAAACCTTCAATATTATGGATTAAATCAAACCTCACAGTTATAACTCTAAACATCAATGGTCTCAATGCCCAAATCAAAAGACACAGCTTTGCCAGCAGTAGTACTGCATGCCTTTAATCCCAGCATTCAGAGGCAGAAGTAGGATCACCATGAGTTCAAGACCACCCTGAGACTACAAAGTTAATTCCAGGTCAGCCTGGGCCAGAGTGAGACCCTACCTCGAAAAAAAAAAAAAATACACAGCTTAGCTAGATGGGTCAGGAAAATGGATCCATCTATCTGCTACCTAAAAGAAACCCACCTCACTGTCAAATATAGGCACCTCCTCAAGGTAAAATAGTGAGAAACAATATTACAAACAAACAGAAATAAGAAACAAGCAGGGGTGGCTATAATATGTGACAAAACAGACTTCAAATCAAAACTAATTAAAAGAGACAACAAAGGCCAGTTTTTATTTATCAAGGGAACAATCCAACAAGAAGATATCACATTCATAAACTTATATGCACCAAACATAGGCACACCACATTTTATACAGCAAAATCTACTTGTCAACAAATCAGAAATAAAACCAATACCATCATAGTAGGGGACCTCAATCATCAATAGACAGGTCATTTAGACAGAATATCAGCAGGAAAATAATGGAGTTTAACATCACCATAAACAAACTAGACCTAATAGGCATCTACAGAATATTTCATCATAATTCCACAGAACACACATTTTTCTCAGTAGGTCATGGTACCTTTCCTAAAATAGATCATATATAATAGTATAAAGCATGACTCCATAACTTAGGAAAGTTGACATCACTCCCTGTACTATATCTGACCACAATGCATTAAAGCTAGAAATCAACAGAGCAACAACTGGAAACACACCAACTCCTAGAGACTGAACAATTCACTACTAAACCAAAAAAAAAAAAAAAATGAGTAATGGAAGAAATTCAAAAGGAAATTGTAAATTTCTACAACTGAATGATAACAAAAATACATCAGACCAGTATTTATGGGACACAATGACAGTAAATGACATGATTTTATATATAAGTGACCTAAAAGACTTGAATAAAAACATCTTCTAAAAGTAATAAATTCTTTCATCCAAGATGGAGGATACAAAATCAACGCATAAAAAAGCTGTAGCTTTTTTATACACTAAATACAAACATACAGAGAAAGAGATCAGCAAGGCTGTCCCATTTTCAATAGCCACAAATATTAAATATCTTGGAATTTCACTAACCAAGGAAGTGAAAGACTTATACAATGAAAAAAAAAAAAACTAAAGAAAGAAATTGTGGAGGATACATGAAGATGGAAAGACCTTCCATGCTCATGGGTAGAAAGTATCAACATGGTAAAATTGGCCATTCTACCAAAAACAATTTACAGATTCAATGCAATAACTACTAAAATTTCAGCAATTTTCTTCTCAGAGATAGAAAAAATAATCTCATAATTCATATGAAACTACAGAAGTCCTCAGATATCCAAAACTACCCTCAGCAAAAGGAACACTTCATGAAGTATCACCATACCTGACTTCAAATTATACTACAAAGCCATAGTAAATAAAGAGAGTATGGTACTGGCACAAAAACAGACATGCAGATCAATGGAACAGAAAAAAAAAAAACAGGCCTTTGTTCAAGCAACTACAGCTACCTGATCTTTGACAAAGGGAACAACAATGCACACTGGAGAAAAGACTGCGTTTTCAATAAATGGTGCTGTAAAAAATGGATTTCAACTTGTAGAAATATGAAACTAGGCCCACTACTCTCACCGTGCACAAAAGCCAGCACCAAATGGATTGAAGACCTCAATATAAGACTTCAAACCCTAAAGTAATTAATGTGGGTGAATACAGAGAACTTTCCAAAATACAGGAATGGGGAAAGACTTTCTGAATAGGACCCCAGCAGCTCAGGAAATTAAATAGACTCAATCAGTGGTATCTCAATCTTGAAAGTTTTTGTACAGACAAGCATACCATAAATAGAGTCAACAAACAACCCACAGGATGGGAGAAAATCTTGACCAGCTATACCTCTGACAGAGGCCTAAAATCTAAAATCTACCAAAAAAAAAAAAAAAAACTCAAAAACTCAGCAATAAAAATATCAAACAATCTGCTCAAAATATGGGGCAGGGGGCTGGAGGAATGGTTTAGTGGTTAAGGTGTTTTCCTGCAAAGCCAAAGCACCCAGGTTTGATTCCCCAGGACCCACATTGGCCAGATGCACAAGGGGATGCATGCATCTGGAGTTCACTTGCAGTGGCTAGAGGCCCTGGTGTGCCCTCTCTCTCTCTCTCTCTCTCTCTCTCTCTCTCTCTCTCTCTCTCTTCCTCCCTCTTTCTCTGTCAAATAAATAAATAAAAATAAATAAACAAATATTTTTAAAAATATGGGGCAGTGTTGGAGAGATGGCTTAGTAGTTAAAATGCTTGACTTCAAAACCTAAGAACTCATGTTCGAATATTCAGGGCCCACGTAGCCAGACACACAGTGACACAAGTGCACAATGTCACACATGCATCACAAGGGGGTGTACATATGCACATATCTGGAGTTTGTTCACAGAGGCTGAAGGCCCTGACACACTCATTCTCTCTCTCTCTCTCTCTCTCTTCTTCCCTCTCTGTCAAAATAAATAATTTTAAAAATAGAGCAGAGAATTCTCAAAGGAGGAAATACAAATGCTCAATACTCATTTAAAGAAGTGTACAACATCCCTAGTCATCATGGAAATGCAAATTAAAACAACTTTGAGATTCCATCTTTTTCCTGTCAAGATGGCAATCATCAAAAATTATATATATAAATGTCAACAACTATTGGCAAGGCTGTGGGGAAAGTGGAACCCTAATTCACTGCTGGTGGAAATGCAAACTGGTAAAACAATTATGGAAAGCAGTATGGAGATTCCTGAAAAAGAAGAAAATTGATTTACCATCTGAACCAGCTATTCCACTCCTCAGTATCTACCCTAAAGACTCCACCTGTACTTCAGAGATACTTACTTAACCACGATCATCATCACACTATTCACAATAGCTAGGCATTGGAATAAACCCAGATGCCCATTGACTGATGAATGGATAATGAAAATGTGATAGTTTACACAATGGAATTCTAGTCAGCAGTAAGAAAAAAATGAAATAATAAAACTTGCAGGAAAATGGATTGTCTTAGAAAATATCCTAAGTAAGGACACACAGACTAAAAAAGATGAACATCACATATTTTCTCTTTTATGTGACCCCTAAACTGGACCAGCAGAAGAGGAGTGTAAAAGAGAGTGAGCATTATGACTATTATGTGTAACTAGAATGTGACCAGTAAAAAGAGGTACCAGGCAGGAAGAAGAGGAGGGGATACCAGGCAAATCAATACAGTGAAAGAATATTGGGGCAGGGTAGATATTCAGGAAAGGGAGGATAAAAAGGGGAACTACACAAAGCTAAGGACTAAAACAGTAAGCACAATATGAACCTTCCTTCTGTAACCAGTATACATGATAGAACCCCATTAAGACGGTGGATGGGCCAGACTGAACTTCCCAGTAGAAGGTGGAGAAACCTTAATCCTTAAACCATGGGCTCTAGCTTGTGCAGTCCCTAGACAAGATCTGGGTTAAGCCCCACAGCAAGCAGTTGGCCAGGGTGATCCACAAGATTCCCTAAAACAATGTCCACCTTTGCAAAGCACTTGGTTACCTGACAGAGCTAAAAGGTAAGAGTCTATTGCTGAAGATACCACAGTCTGCCATCACAGAAAGCTGAGAGACAATGTAGGGAATGAAAAACAAAAAAAGGCAGTCCTCACCTGGCAAACCTTCATGGCACTGTGTATGGGAGTTACTGGCTGACAATGGTCACCATCATCATGAATAAGCAGGAGACCCTGCAAGCCAGGCAATACACCAGCCAGAGAAGAACTATACAGTTGTGCAATAGTGGCACACAATCTATGGATAACCAACTGCCTTCCAATTGGGCATGAGGCCCACTCAGTGAGGGAGAACTCATAACTGGTATTGGGAAACAAGCCAGCACCCCATGATCAGGAAAATCACAATACCTAGAGAGAAACCCCCAGTGTTTCCTGTACAAGTTGAGTGGGTAGCCTCATCAAAATGTCTCTCAATCTTCGAGGCATATCCCCTTTAATCAAAACTGCTCTAACCCTTGGTTTGAGACTCTACTTTATTTTACAGATGGCAGAGAATACTGAGGGGATCCAAGACCCATCAACACAATAAAAGACAGCTGAGTGTTCACAAGATATCCCACTTCTTCCATACCTGCTGGGGTCCAGAAGAAAATGTGGAGAAAGCAGCAACAAGAGTATTCTATCCAATGCTAACCTGACGTCCACATCCAAGAAAATAGTAACAATCACTATGGTGAACCAATACACATCATAACAGAAATACAAAGGATACAGAAAAGTAAACACTAACTGATTACATACCAACTAAGACTCATGAACTATTACAGAAGAGGGGTGGGTAGAGTATAAGAACCACAAAGTAGGTAGAAACACCCTAAGAGACACAGCTTCCCCAAGAGTCAGAGGTCCTATTTACCCTACAGTGAACACCAATAACCTTACAGAGAGGGCCCACAGGGAAATGGGGAGCAGAGGAGGGAACATACTACAACTTAAGTTTAAAAAATGATCAATTAAAAAAAGAAATATTTTGCAAGTACACAAGAGCACACACATACACACAGACACATTTACAACTTAGAAAGCTCTGGTTTTTGTTTTTAATTAAATATTTTATTTTGAAATAAGTATGGGATCATATGCACTTGGAAGAAATGCTAGCCTTCAACCAGTTTCTCCTAACTGGGTGCCAAATTATGCATAGTACAAGAACTAGGAAATTAACATGTTGCAATCCATTCATTAGCTTGATTCTGTTTCACTGATTTTACATGTGTGTATGTTTAGTACTATACACTTTTAATCAGCTTCTTGAATCCTTCACCAGTCTCAAGAAATGGAAAAGTATCATCACAACAAGGAGCTCTCACCTCTGACAATCTGGAGACTTCTGTAATTCAGTAACCTTACATAAATGGACTTAGGTTAAATGGTATCTGATATCTAGTACAAGCCCTTGTGATTCATCCAGGTTACTCCATTAATGAATAGTTCATTTTTATTTTGTGGTATTTCATTGGTATGGATATACCACTTTGTTTAAAAACTTATTCATTGAAAGATGTCTTAGTTTCTTCCAGTTATTAGTTACTTATAATAAAATTTCTGGGGACATTTGTGCAAAAAAAATATCTGTGTATAATGGGAAGGGAAATATGCACTAAGATTATAAATACATCTAAGCTGATGAAAATTTTTCCCCATTCTCCCCCCCATCAGAAAAGCCACAAAATAGAAGAAAAGTATAACATAATATTTCAGTCTAAATTCAAGAGCATAACATGAGTATTTTCAAAATTGAAAGAAATTAAAAGAAAACTAGATTTAGAAATTTTAAAACTTAAAATATTAAATTTAGAAAAATGTGCATAGGAGGTAAATAAATACTGAAGATAAATTAGAGTAAAATATGAACCAAAACTGTTAATATGTTAGGTGGCAGATATATTTATCTCAAAAAGAATATATCATAGAATTGCAGAAAGTAGGAATATTATATGTAATACACATTGTTAGAATATATAAAAATAGGAGACAAAATATGATTAGAAGGCTAACCCACCTGAAAATTTTTAATTTTATTAAATAATTTCAAAAACAGTGAAATGAAACATTAGCAGAAAATACAGAATGTCTGAATAACAATAACAATAATAAAAATAATATAAGTAGTTCACATCAAAGTTTGTAGGATATTTATAAGGTGGTAATTGTGGTGGATTGAGTGTAACTATCCCCCATAGCCTCAGGGGTATTTGAGTCGGCTTCCTACTTAGTCTCCAACAAGTGAAGCACTGCTTGAGTAGGTTTATCACTGGAACATATCTTTGAGTCCAGCCTACTGTGTGTTCACAGCCAGTTTGAGCTCTGGCAGCTCTCTCTCTGCTGTGGATGTATGATAAAGTGAGATACCTGCCTCAACCATAAAGAAGCTTCCATAAAAACCATAATCCTGGACTTCCAGCCAAGATGGCGACCGCCTAGCTGCGCTGCAAATCCCAGGGAAAGAAAGGCAAGATATTAAGGGTTCATGGGGCTTTTAGGGGAGAGAAATATGGGAGTGCACAGAGGCGGGGGGAAAAGGGAATCACGGATCCCCTCGCGGGCAGGTAGCCCACCCCTCGCCCCAAATAACCGCCATGTCCACAGGCCACTGCGGCCACCGGCACCGGCACTGCTGCCGCTGCGCACTGATGGATCCCTTAGTGTGGAAGCATAGACTGCTCCGCACACTCATCCACTTGCCCACTTATTGAGTGAGCTCAGTCCCACAGCAACTGCCATACAAGCTGAGACTGTGTCTCTCACTTGCAGCAGCTCAGGTGCCATCCCCTACATGTCTGCCACGCCGGCTGGCCACCACTGTCCTGTGGTGGGGGGGGGGGGTAAGGAGCCCAGACTGCTTCCGGGTCCCAGTGTTCCCAGCCAGAGTTCAGGTTGCTTCAGTGCTTGGCACCTCAGTGTCATTCCTAGCTTGAACGCAGGCAACTTTGGCACATTACTGCTTGAGAAATCAGACAACTTTGGCGCCCCTGCCAGGCAGTAGATAGGCTGCTTTGGCAAGTGAGAGCCAAAGCCCAGGATGCTTGGCAACTGCCCCAGGCTGCCTCAGATTCCCACTGTGCTTGAGCCCAGGCTGATCCACCCACCTACATGCCCATACACTGTCATGGGCAGACCACAGCGCAAAAAAAATAACATGAAAAATCAAATGCAAGAAAATCCAGTTAGATCACCCAATCCTACAATGAATACATCTAACCAAAACAAAGAAGAGTCATTAGGATCAGAACACCAAATTGAAGCTATGAGCAATGAAACCCTAACCAACCTACTGGTAGAACTTGAAGGAAAGCAACAAAGGACCGATAATCGTGTAGATGCTGCCATCACTAAACTAGAACTAATAGATAGGAAAATGGAAGGAGTTCAAAGAGAGTTAAGAGATTTGAGGGAGAGTGAAAAAAGAAGACCTCAAAAATCAGCTGGCCATGCTAAATGAAGACATAAAAAAATGCAACGATGAATTCCAAGAATCATCAAGAAAATCAGAAAATGATGTGAAAAGGGAGCTTTACAGAGGGATGGAAATTATACATAGAAAAATAGTAGAAATGCAACCTTAATTGAACAAGCCCAAAACTCTCTAGAAGCTCTCAAGAATAGAGTCAGCCAAGTGGAGGATAGAAACTCTGATCTGGAAAACAAGATGGAAGAAACAGTTAGAGAATTCAAAAATTTCAGTAAGTTCAAAAGTTCCTGTGAACAGAACATGAGGGAATTGTGGGATACACTTAAACGTCCCAATATCAGGATCATTGAAATACCAGAAGGAGAAGAAATTCAGAACAAAGGCATGGAGAACTTACTTAACAAAATAATTGAAGAAAACTTCCCCAGTCTCTTAAAAGAAAGGCCCATCAAGATACAAGAAGCCAACAGAACTCCAAACAGGCTGGACCAAAGGAGAAACTCTCCAAGACACATTGTCATTAAGACTCTAAACATTGACACCAAAGAGGAAATCCTAAAAGCGGCTAGGGAAAAACAGCACACCACCTTCAAAGGTAACCCCATCAGAATTACCTCAGACTTCTTAATGGAAACCCTGAAAGCTAGAAGGGCCTGGAATGAAACACTGCAGAGTCTAAGAACCTATGGCTTCCAACCCAAACTACTCTACCCAGCAAAAGTATCCCTCATAATAGATGGTGAAAGAAAAACATTCCACGACAAAACTCAGCTTTACAATTATATGAACACAAAACCAAACCTACAGAGAGTATTTCAGGAAATTCTCCACAGAGAAGAAACAAATCATCAAAATCAATTGCCTACAAGAAGCAGATCACAACAACCAAACTCAGAGTAGGCACAAAAAAAATTCAAAGTCTATGAAAACACCAACCCACATTTACCCTCACAATATGGCAGGGATCAAATCAAATCTCACAGTCATTACCCTAAATATTAATGGCCTTAATTCACCCATCAAGAGACACAAGCTAACAGGATGCATCAAAAAATTAGACCCCTCAATCTATTGCCTTCAAGAAACCCACCTCACCACTAAAGACAGACACCTCCTCAGGGTGAAATGGTGGAAAACAATATTCCAAGCAAATGGGAATAAGAAACAAGCAGGCGTAGCTATATTATTATAAGATAAAATAGACTTCAAGCTAAAAATAATCAAAAAAGACAAAGAAGGCCACTTCCTACTTATCAAGGGAATGATCCATCAAGAAGATCATAAATCTGTATGCACCAAACACAGGGGCACCAGAGTTCATAAAACAAAACCTACTTGACAATAAAACAGAAATAACCACAAACACCATCATAGCTGGGGACTTCAATACACCATTATCAGTAATAGATTATCCAAACAGAAACTCAACAGGGAAGTAAGAGAGCTCAACAAAACCACAGATCATTTAGACCTAACGGACATCTACAGAACTTTCCATCCCAAATCCACAGACTACGCATTCTTCTCAGAAGCCCATGGAACATTCTCTAAATGGACCATACACTGGGTCACAAAGACTGCCTCCACATATTTAGGAAGATTGACATAATTCCCTGCATGATATCAGATCACAATGCTATATTGCTAGAAATCAACAACAAAAGACCCACCAAGAATCCCAACGGCACCTGGAAATTGAACAGCACACTTTTAAACAATAAATGTATAGTGGATGAAATAAAAAATGAAATTGCAAAATTTCTGGAATTGAATGACAATGAGAACACATCGTACCAAAACTTATGGGACACAATGAAGGCGGTCATCACGGGAAAATTCATAGCACTCAATGCCTTCATAAAAAAGACAGAAAGATCCCAAATCAATAACCTAACCATCCACCTAAAGGCACTGGAAAAACAAGAAAATTCCAACCCAAAGAGCTCCAGAAGGAAAGAAATAATTAAAATCAGAGCAGAAATCAATGAATTGGAAACCAAGGAAACAATTAAGACAATTGACAAAACAAAGAGCTGGTTCTTTGAAAAAACAAACAAGATTGACAAACCCTTGGCCAATCTGATCAAGCAAAAAAAGGAGAAGCTTCAAATTAACAAAATTCAAAATGAAAAAGGAGAGATCACAACAGACATAAGTGAAATTGGGAGAATCATCAGGACTCATTTCAAAAACCTCTACTCCACAAAACTGGGTAATGTGGAGGAGATGGATAAATTCCTGGAAGCATACCATCTATCAAAGCTAAACACAGAGCAGATTAATCACCTCAATCAACCCATCACACTCATGGAGATTGAAAAAGTAAAAAACCTTCCAAAAAAGAAGAGTCCAGGACCTGATGGCTTCTCAGCTGAATTCTATCAAACGTTCATGGAAGAACTCAAACCAATCTTCCTCAAACTGTGCCACACAATTGGTGAACAGGGAAAGCTACCCAACTCCTTTTATGAAGCTAGCATCACCCTAATTCCAAAACCAGGCAGAGATGCCACAAGAAAAGAAAACTACTGGCCTATTTCCCTGATGAACTTAGATGCAAAGATCCTAAACAAAATCCTCGCAAACCGAATCCAACAACACATCAAAAGCATTATCCACCTTGACCAAGTGGGATTCATCCCAGGAACACAGGGGTGGTTCAACATACAGAAATTTGTCAATGTAATACACCACATAAACAAGGTTAAACATAAAAACCACATGATCATTTCAATAGATGCAGAAAAGGCCTTTGACAAGATACAACATCACTTTGTGATCAAAACATTGGAGAGAATTGGCATGGTTGGTTCATATCTTAACCTAATAAAGGCAATATACAAAGCTCTGAAGGCCCAAATAATACTTAATGGAGAGAGACTGGAGGAATTCCCATTAAGATCAGGAACAAGACAGGGTTGTCCACTCTCACCTATGCTTTTCAATATACTACTGGAAGTCCTAGCTCAAGCAATAAGACAGGAGAAGGAAATAAAAGGGATACAATTCGGAAAGGAAGAAGTTAAGTTAGCTCTATTTGCTGATGACATGATTGTATATGTCAGAGACCCGAGAGACTCCATCCCAAAACTCCTGAAGGTGATTAACTCCTATAGCAAAGTAGCAGGATACAAAATCAATGCACAAAAATCAGTAGCCTTCCTACATACAAATGACAAAGATACAGAGAAAGAAATAAGGGACATAGTCCCATTTTCAATAGCAACAAAAAAAAATAAAATACCTTGGAATAATGTTAATCAAGGAAGTGAAAGATCTATACAACGAAAACATAAAGACACTCAAAAAAGAAATTGAGGAGGACTTGAGAAAATGGAAAGACCTCCCATGTTCCTGGGTAGGCAGAATTAACATTGTGAAGATGACAATCCTACCAAAGGCAATATACAGATTTAATGCAATTCCAATTAAAATCCCTATAGTGTTCTTCACAGAGGTTGAAAGAAATGATCTCAAATTTCATATGGAAAGGTGAAGGCCTCACATTTCCAAACATATCCTCAGCAAAAGAAATACCTCTGGAGGCATCACCATACCTGATCTAAAGCTATATTACAAAGCCATAGTAATAAAAACAGCATGGTACTGGCATAAAAACAGGAGTATAGACCAATGGAATAGACTTGAGGACCCGGACTTTGGGTCAAGCAACTATAGCTACTTGATATTCGATAAAGGCCCAAACAATATAGGCTGGAAAAAAGACAGCATCTTCAACAAATGGTGCTGGATAAACTGGATAACCATATGCAGGAAACTGACACTTGACCCACATATTTCACCATGCACTACACTCAAGTCCAAATGGATCAAGGGCCTCAATATAAGACCAGAAATTGGAATACTACTGGGAGAAAATTTAGGAAATAGTTTCCATGATTGAATGTAAAATGTACCCATAGCCTCATGTGATTGTGATTAAGATGATGGCACTCTACAGGGAGTTTATGGAGCCTTTAGGAAGTGAAGCCTTGATGCATGTCTGTCACTAGGGCTTCTTTTGTGTTTAGACTTTAATCCTAATCTGAAGATGCCTCATTATCAATTGATTTTTAATAATCATCACCATGTTACATGTTATCTGCTACTGAAAAATACTAGAAAATATCTAAGACAACCAACATTAAAAGACTGAATAATAAAGTATGGTGCAAACACACAATGAGGTATGACACAGTAGTAAAAAAACAAAATTTTTAAAGAGAGAAAAATCTTTATGAGCTGATTTTAAGTGATGTTTCCTATCAGTGCCAAATGTATATATAATACGCTCCCTTTGTATTAAAAGGGAGAATTAGAAAAGCCAGGCATGGTGGCGCAGGCCTTTAATCTCAGCACATGGGAGGCAGAGGTAGGAGGATCGCCATGAGTTTGAGGCCACCCTGAGACTACATAGTGAATTCCAAGTCAGCCTGAGCTAGAGTAAGACCCTACCTTGAAAAACCAAAGGAAAATAAAAGGAGAGAGTTTGGATAAATATAAAACATTACTGTTGGGGTCTGGATAGATGGCTTATCAGTGAATGTGCTTGCCTATGAAGCCAAAGGACCCTGGTTCGATTCTCCAGTACCTATGTATATATATAATTTTTGAAAGGGCCTCATTACAATACACACATTTGAAATACCACTCTGACTTGTACATATCTAGCCAGTTTCTACAAATAGTGACAAGAGCTCCTTTGAGCAATGCTCATTCTTGGTACAAGACTTGGTGGTATTCAAAAGTGATTTTTTAATATTTTGTTTTTATTTATTTATTTATGTGACAGAGAAAGAGAGAGAGAGAGAAAGAGAGAGAGAGAATGGGCATGCCAGGGCTTCCAACCACCACAAACAAACTCCAGACGCGTGCACCCCCTTGTGCATCTGGCTAACATGGGTCCTGGGGAATCGAACCTGGGTCCTTTGGCTTTGCAGGCAAATGCCTTCACTGATAAGCCATCTCTCCAGCCTGTGATTTTTTTTTGTAATGTCAAAAAAATACTAATTTGAGTTGGGGCAAAAGCTCAGTGACTGAGTACTAACCTCGTATGCTCAAGACCATGAGTTGGATCCCCAGCAATACAAAAAAAAAAAAAAAGCTTTAAAAAACAATCTGGGGCTGAAGAGCTGGCTTAGCAGTAAAGGTAATTGCCTGAAAAGCCTAAAAACATAGGTTCTATTCCCCAATAGCCACATAAGCCAGGTGCACAAGGTGGCACATGCATCTGAGTTTGTTTACAGTTGCTAGAGGCCCTGGTGCACTCATTCTCTATCTGCTGCCCCTCTCCCTCCCTCCTCCCACCTGGCAAATAAATAAATATGTTTAAAACTAATCATAGACACTTTAAATACAGTAAGAATTGTAACCCATTGACTAAAATAGTAATTCATGAGTTCATACTAAGACTGAATGGCAAATAGCAAGATAGACAGATGACAAAAGATCTCTACTTCAATAGTATTTGACGATTAATGAAAATAGATTTGAGGGGCTGGAGCAATGGCTTAGCGGTTAAGCGCTTGCCTGTGAAGCCTAAGGACCCCGGTTCGAGGCTGAATTCCCCAGGACCCACGTTAGCCAGATGCACAAGGGGGCGCATGCATCTGGAGTTCGTTTGCAATGGCTGGAAGCCCTGGCACACCCATTCTCTCTCTCTGTCTCTGCCTCTTTCTCTCTCTCTCTCTCTGTCACTCTCAAATAATAATAAAAAAAAAAACAAAAAAAATAGATTTGAGATCTTTCTCTATCTTCTTAGAAATGTCTACCCATGTCCTTCTCCTTTATCTTGATTAAAATGAATTTTTGATGTGCATGTGTGTAAAATGTGTGGTACGGTGTCTGTGTATCATGTGTGCATGCAGATGCATGTGCACACATTCAGAAGCCAGAGAACATAGAATGTCCACTCTCCATTGCTCATGTATTTCTCATTCTTTAAGACAAAGTCTCTCACTGATTCTGAAGCTTGCTGTTTTCATGAGCCCCAGCAATTCCCCAGGCTCTGTTCCCCACAAAACTGGAGTTACAGAAGTTCATGGCCACTCCCAGTTGTTTTACATGGGTGCTTTGGAATTAAACTCAGGATGTCTCAGCCACCACCCCCCCTCCCCGAGGCCCCCATGCTTGGGTGAGAAGCACTCTTATCTACTGAATAATCTCTCCAGCCCCTAGAATTTAAATATTTTATAAGATTATAAGCTTTTATTGCATATACATGCATATGTATATGTGTGTGTGATGATAAATCTATCACATTTGTTGAATCTAGTATTGAATATAGAAAATTTGTCATTTTCCTTTTTTGTTTTTTGTTTTGTTTTTCGAGGTAGGGTCTCACTCTAGCTCAGGCTGACCTGGAATTCACTATGGAGTGTCAGGGTGGCCTCCAACTCACAGCGATCCTCCTACCTCTGCCTCCTGAGTAATGGGATTAAAGGTGTGCGCCACCACACCCAGCTCATTTTCCTTTTAATAAATGAATTTTTTAAGAAATTCTGATAGTAGGTAACATTAACAAAAATCAACCTTAATCCAGGTGTGGTGACCCATACCTATAATCTCAACACAAGAGGCCAAGGCAAGATTGTAATGGGTTCAAAGCCAGCCTGGGTTATATAGTGAGTTCTTGGCCAGCTTGGGTTCTCAAAATAATTGGAGAAAAGAGGATAGAAGAAATTTTTCAGTGGTTAAGGTGCTTGCTTGCAAAGCCTGATGGACTGGGTTTTATTCCCCAGTACTCACATAAAGCCAAATGGACAAAGTGGCACATCCATCTGGATTTTGTTTGCAGAGGCAGGAGACCCTGGCATGCCCATTCCCCCCCCCCTCTCTCTCTCTCTCTCTCTCTCTTTCTCTCTCTCCTTGCAAATAAATAAATAAAATATTTTTTTAAATGGAGAGAATAAAGAAACAGAAGCAGGAAGGCAGAGGGAGGGAAGGAAAGAGGGAGGGGAGGAGGGAGGGAGGAAGGCATGGAGGGAAGCATGAGCAGGGAGCAGAAACTACCTACTTCATATTGCATTTTTTGTTAAACCTATTCCTTAACTTTTCTTTACAAAAATAAAATAAAACATCCTTCACAAAAATCCATAGAAATACCATTCTCACTAAAATAAGAAATGGAAGGAAAGGAACAGAAAAGAGAGAGACACATATTGAGAGGGTTAACTAGAGAGGAGCAAATTACTTCTGCTGTTCCTTAAACCATTCCATTGCAATGATGAAGGACAAAGAAATAGAAATATGATCATCTTCCACAGAGAAATTAATACTTTCTTAGATTTGAAACCTTTCCAATGAAAAATTTCCTGTTGCCCAGAATCACCTTCCTAATTAATGATCTTTAGTTTCTCAGAAGAGCTCAGGCTGCCTAAGTCCCTTCTCAGCTCTTGATGAGCAAAGAGGCATTGACAGTGTGCACTGCCACCAGAACAGAAGGACTCACAGGGAGGAGAAGAGTGGACAGTGGAGTCCATGCACCCCATTCTTCTGTGTGCAGCCACTAGGTGGGGGCTACAAGGAGTTTTGACTCTGCCTCAGTGGAGAGGACAGGCTCCAGCTCACTCCTGAAAAATCACTGCACAGTTAACTTCTAAATTGCTGGGAACAATTGTAGAGATCAATAGAAAACACCAAACTCTAAAGACATTTCCTATAGCCTAATCTGGAGTAGAATACAGGAAGCAGTGAGCCACAGAAAATCAGCTCTTGCTAACATGAAAAAATTCTGAGTTTTCTCTCTCAAGAAAATCAGTTCGTCACTTAAAGGACTAATTTGAAACATAACTGGCTTATAAATTTTCATTTGGATTGAAAAAAATTACAGCCAGATATTTGAACTAACACTCTAAGTAAAATTGAAAACTTGATTAATTACTTACTGTTAATAAAATTAAATATTCACTAGTAGTTAAAAGCTGTTTTCCATGTCAGAAGGAAAACAGTATATGAATGAGGGAAAAAAAATATGACTCCCACAAAGGTATTCTCATTTAATAAGGAAAAGGAGAAACTTAACAGTATGTCCCCAGAAGTATAATTTCCTTCCTTTACTTTGATTTTGTAACATTTCCTTGGAACATTTAATTAGTGCTTACCTTGCATTTAGCTATTAATCGTTACTAGCACAGCAATCTTTTCCTTTTGTAACTTGACCCTGTTTGACCCGCAGAAGAGATGCCCCAAAGCTATGATATGTGTACCTTGTACCAAGTAAATAGTTTAGAAGTATCTTTGTCCTTTGTAACAATGGAAAATCATGCTAAATTCCCACTAACATCCAGCAGTCTCAGCTGACTTCTGAGAGTGGTTCAGGTGCTCACAGTGATATGTCTGAGAGTTAGAGCTCCCTGAAATAACATCTGACAAAAGCTACTCTTTTAAATAAAAATAAGTAAATAGGCTCTCCTTAAGAAGATTGACAGGGCCCCATTTCCTCCTCAGTAAAAGGAATACAGCTTTATGAAAACATGCCAAGGACTTGCCATCTTGCTTCAAATGAATAGCATATCTCCTGCCCTCCAGCTTGACCAGTCACTGCTAATAGTCCCAATCATCCTCACCCCCTCTGTGGACTCAAATAATATTCTAATTTGAATTTACTTCCTTTCATTCTTCTTACATGTCTAAGTCACACCCTACATAATTCCTTCATATTAATTTAAGCAAGTTACTTTTCCAATGATTGCAAAACTGAAATTCTGATCAATTGGCCTGTCTTCCTATTTCTGAATTCACTGTCTTCTCATTTCTGTGAGGCAAATGAAGTATTAAGTGTGCTATATTTTGCTAAATATTAATGCCTGCTACAGGAATTATATAAATATAAGATGTAAATAAATAGGAATTTATAAACATGTTTTGGGACCATTAAATATCAGCAAGAATATAAAATATATTCTAAAGTCATATGAAAATTTTCTGTTATATGATGGGCAGATAAGATTCTAATATGTCCCTTTTAATTACATGATTTAATGCATTTGCTACAGGAAAGTAAAAAGAAAAATAAAATCTCCCCAATCCCACCACCCATGGTGACATTATTAACTTGGTAATTTTTCCCATTGCTATACCTTTTGTTTTTTTTTTCATACAATCCTGGGACTCATATTGTATGGTCTGTTTTATGATATGATTGTTATATCAATAAATATAAACTAAAGCATCATTTCTTAACGCTATATTTTTAAATGTTATGAATGTCTTAATTTGATTATCCAAGACTGAATTCCAGGGATTATTTCTGTAGTTCATTAATTTTATCAAAATCTTGAAACATTTTAATACTATGTCTATACTTATTTTACATGTAATTTAGATGTTATTAATGATCTATGAGTTAATGCATACTGACCAGGCTCCACTTAAAGCCTGGTATGATATTAAAATATTAGCAATCATGTTTCCCTCTTACAGAAGCCACGCATCATATTGTCAAAGCCAGTTACAATCATTTTATGATAACAGTATTTAGTTCCTTGGACTCACCTGTTATCAATTAGGGTGATAAATACACATTCAAAAGGCAGCTTTTCAATTATGTCTTCAGCTTTCCACTGGAATGTTACTGTCACTTCATATGGGGTAGTAATTTCAAAAGGCTTCATCTTAGAAACCAAGTGATCAGTTTAAAATCAAAGATCTGAACCAATTAATTCCCATTAATTATTTCTTTTAAAACAAAAGGCACTTTAATGTAAGTAACTGTAAATATACTTCTTATCCCACTAAGTCTTTCTCTCTTTTCCCCCAGCTCACAATTCTGTTAACAATCCATGCTCAGAATCAAATCATCATCCCTATCATAATCAAAGCAGAACTCCGAGTGAACTTTGTACATGCTAATTACACCTCCACCAAATGTAAAACCCCCACAGAAAATTCCTATAGAGTATTATTAGCTTGCAAGGAACAGAATTATGATGCATAAAAGTATCTTCCATAGAAAGTAAATATTTGGGGTTTAATTACATTATTACCTTGTGTTATGCTACTGATTACTACAGTTTATTGTATAATTGACTCTCAGAGAAAAATATTACCAGAGCAGTTCTAAAGTCTTAGACTGAAGATAGTATATACTAATGATGGTTTCTAACTGCTCAGTTCCCTTAAAATATGTGAAATATTTTTGTAATACGTTTGATAAATCGCTTTCCTGTTCTACAAGCATATAAGATTATTGTAAACTACTGCTATTCACTGATTTATCCTTCTATAAATCACAGGACAATAAAGAAATTTATCCTCAAGCCAAGAACAATATACTATCCATCTTTAGCACCCAGCACAGAACTTGAAACTTAGTAGGTGATCAATAAATATTACTAAATAAACTACTGAATTAATCATTTGAAGGATTCCTTTAACTTGACATTCTAAAAGTTTTAGTTCAGAATGCTAGCTAGTATCCATTTCAGCCTTTACAGATTAATAGCCTGTAGCCTTTGGAGCAAAAGACTGAACACTGGAAATAATAACAGTTTGCATAGACTGAAATCAAATGAACTCATTCCTAGAGTCAGCAGTGATTCATAAGCCACTTTAGCTGCCTGCCCTCTTATAGCTTATGACCTCAGTCAAGGCTGTCTGGTGAAATAAAGCCTGTGTTCACTCATGGGCCATCTATTGTTCTTTCTGTAATTTGTACCAAGCTTTAAAGGTAACGAATACTTGTGGTTAAGCCTAGTTGTTCAGCTGCATTCATTCACACATACATGCCTCTTCTGTTTATTAACTACAAGACTGAGGGCAGCATTTACTTACTTTACAATGACCTAAACATGTGTGCCTTTGAACTCAGGATGTTCTTCACAGTTCATAATTTATTATGTCCTCCTTGGTCACATTCAACTAAGTAAGCATCATTCTCCTAGGTATAGCAGCTGGCAGGAAAAAGTGAAGAGTTATTCCTTGTATGAAACTATACACACTTGGTATTCTGTTTCAGATTAAAGAAATTTTAAGGTTATATTGTAAATGACAATGGAATGAGTGAAAATAAGCCCAGTTGAATACATAAATTTTCTTACCATTTCCATTTCATCCTACTACTCTGATTTTCATTTAATTTTTCTTGAACTAATGTGCCCTCTAATGGTTAAAACAAAAATATAATCAGAAACATAAAATAAATGTCACTGTATTTATTGCAAGGACTATTTCTATTTAAAGGTAACTTCTTTGACTTGAACCTTTACCTTCAACATTAAAGCAGAAGTATTTTAATAAATAACATGAAAACTAAACATTGTATTTGCTCTGTACAACAGAAAATGCAAATGAAGTATAGCAAACAGATTTTCATTGAGCAGACTGAAATACTAACTTCTGCTTTTAAAAAGCATCTAGGTTTTGTAATGATGTCTACACCTTGCATATGCCTATGATGAAATACAGATAAGAGTTGCAATTATTCTAGTATTATAGTTTAAGCATTTAGTTTAGATAATAAAATTACTCCCAAAAGAGGTTATTTTGGTTCTACCTTCTAGCCTTCTAATTCTGAAATGAGAATCTATTTCCATCACCTCCAAAAATATGTAAATGTACAAAAAAGTTAAATAACTGTGCTTTTATGTTCATAATTTATCCTCAATGTTCATGGTCTTATTTTTGGTTTCACTGTAATCACAGAAAATTATAAATTAAGGAATGTCCCAGTGAATGTAACCAATAGCATTGTCTCTTGAGATAAAACAGGAATTTGAGGAGAAATTCTTGAAGAGTTTAATTTGGCTTGCTAAATTCAGAAAAGTTGTATTTTTATAATGTAATTTACTTATAACAATATTTTTGTCATAATAGAAAACATTTAGTAAAAAATATATTTATCTGTGTAGAAGGATAAAAGTAAAACCAAGCACGTAAACAGAAAATATGCTTAAAGGCTTTCTGCTTTGTTTAACCATCATTATTAGTACTTTTGATAATTTTCTTCTTATCCAAATGAGATAGTATGTCCAGAAGATGGAATTTTCAATCCCCCTTCCAACTGCTAAAGAGAAAAAGTGGGCAGAAAGTCAGCTTTGTCCCTACTCTAGCAAGCATAAACATGATTTCCATGTTTTCCTGGTATATATCTGGAGTGACTAATATTGAGTTGAACTGACTGACCAAAACTATAGAAAGTGTCCTGAGAACAAGATGAGGATATAGTTAGTTTTGCAATTTGCAGCTTTTTGGTGATACTCTGTATGCATTGCAGAAATGTGTTCTTTTCTTAGAGAAAAACATCCAGCATCTTCCTACAGTAAATTTCTGCCTTTATCAGTAAGCACTACCTTGACAAAAGTACAAACTATATTGGCTTGTGGTGTTAGTTTTTAAGAGAATACAAAAATAGTCAAAATTACTCTGAAGAATAGGTAATCTTCATTCCAGTTGTTTGTGTAACCAAGTGACCTTGAACATAAACACAAATGACTCTGGTTTTCATTTATTCACTTTGTTTGGAAAGCAATTGAATTAGATAACCTATGAGCCCCCTACTAATTTAAAATTTGAGTTTTTAAATATTCATGGGAAAATAAGAATTTTAAATATATAATCAAAAAATGAAGTTGGAGAGATGGCTTAGCAGTTAAGGCACTTGCCTGTGAAGCCTAAGGACTCAGGTTCAATTCCCCAGTACCCATGTAAGCCAGATGCACAAGGTAGCACATGCATCTGATGTTAATTTGCAGTGATTAGAGACACTGGCATGCCCATTCCCTCTCTCTCTCTCCTCTTTCTTGCTCTCTCTCTCAAATAAATAAATTTAAAAATATATAAAGCTTTAAAAATAAATCATAAGATATTATTTAGCTTTTTAAGTTCATATAAATTTTCCTTTTTGATTTCTTCACATTTGATACATAATAATATTTGATATATAATAATAGTCAAACATAGAATATGTAGTGAAAGTACTTTTAAGTTGCAACAACTGAGAATTATGGTGAGTAATCTACTTCCATTTGTCATTGTTTCTCATTTTCATCTCTTTGGTTTGGAATGGTATCTGTTCCTGCCTTTCTGTACATTGAGGTCAGGGATTATTTCCTCCATATCACCTCCTCATGGTAACACTACCCAGTTAAGGAGCTCCTCAGTGAAATTTACCAACATAGTCCAGACTGAGTTTGCTAAGTTTAATGACTGGAATTCAACTGGGGCCAGGAAAGGGAACCATAGGTGAAAGGGGGAAATAAGTATGCTCTCAAGAAAAATGTAGATACAATGTGTAGAATGGTTTTAAAGTCTATGTAGTGCACCTAAATTTTTGCACATAAATCTGTATAAACAATTAGAACTAGAGATATATTGGTGCCAAAGATGAAAATAACTACCTACAAAGTCAGCAAAACTCATATACCAGAGAATAAAAAGTTGTGGCATATTGCTTCAAGTTCTTCAATTTCATAATTTCCCACTATTAAGATAACTAAACACCAAGGAATACAGTCTAGTAGTTCCTCTGTAATGTCTCAACATAGATAGCATTAGCTCAGTGGAACTTCTGCTGAGGTCTCCAGCAGCAGCAGATGCCAGGATAGGAGGCTTTGCCCAACTAGCCTCAAGGCATCCTGGGTAGCACAATCATCCTTTAATTTTCTGGGTGTATGAAGAATTCTTTCCCTTCTACAACAAAAACTAAAGCTAAGATTATGTACATAGATGATGCATATATAGAATCAGTGGTCAGCTACTACCACCCACTGCTTTTATTTCCGTCCACTCACCTGGGCTCACCAAGTGATCAATATCCCTGCCTTTGTAATACCACGTGTAAGACACATATCAAAAACACACTGAGAGTCATCTATAACTGTAACCTAATTTCTAGTCTCTGACATCAGATCATTTGTCTTGATGTCTAATTGTCTACTTCACAATCACATGTTCTGGATTTCTAATTTTATTTATTTATTTATTTATTTTTGGTTTTTCTAAGTAGGGTCTCACTCTAGCCCAGGCTGACCTAGAATTCACTATGTAGTCTCAGGGTGGCCTCAAACTCATGGCAATCCTCCTACCTCTACCTCCCAAGTGCTGGGATTAAAGGAGTGTGCCACCATGCCCGGCTATGGACTTCTAATTTTTTATGACACCTATAACTGCTAACCTTTGAGATCTGCACAGTTCTTCAAATATTACTGCCATTTGAGATCTGCCTCTAAAACTGCCAATACTAGATACATGAAAGGCAGGATAAAGTGGTTGTTGAAACAGGACTGTAGAGCCAAAATATCCAGGTTATAATCCCAGATCTTTCACCTACTAGTTCTGTGACCATGGACAAGGAACATAACCTCTTGAGGTCTCCATTTACTCTACAAAATAAGGACAAGTCTAGCAACCATATAGAGTTATCCTGAGGATTAATCATGTTTCTACAAATAAAGTTCTCAGAACAATGTCTGACACATGGTAAGTAATCAAAAATGTTAATTATTATTAAAATGGCCAATTTAACAGAATTTTAGCCTTAGTCATAATACAAAAAAGGTAAGTTAATGTTAATGCCTTGACCATCTGGTAATATTAGCTTTTTATAACAAAGGTGTTCAGAAGTTCTAGTTTCCCATTTTATACCTGTTTCTTTGGGGCAATTACTAGTAGCAATTCCTTTTACTATCAAATTGTCCAAGTTTAGATAACGAAGTGTATAATTATTCTAACAATAGTATAAAGCACTCAGTTATTCTCTCCTGTACAATTAGGAGAATGAATCATATGGCTTCCTAGATCATGTAAAGCATATGGATTATGAAAATATATGGGTATCTCATGGGAAAGAAATATTTAGGTGTTTTATAAATAAAGTCTAAACTCTTATAAAGCTCTATTGACTTGTGTTAAGATAACATAATTTGATGGTTTTAAATGTTTTAACTGTTTTAAATGTTTTAAATGAATGGAGCATAAACTAACAAGCATGTGAAGAGCCACTTTTATTTTTCTTGTTCAAAATGCATGAGAGGCTCTCTAAGACAGTTTCCTCATTCCCCTTCTTCCTCTCTTCTAACTTGCTTTCATTCTCCTGTCTTCATAACTTGAGGTGAGGGAAAGAGTAGGCAAAAATAGAGAGAAAAAGAGGTTTTTATTGCTCCCTAAGCTGTTATGTCTTGTTAATTAAGAGTCAAAAAAAAAAAAAAGCTGGGCATTTTTCAATTCAAGCCTAGGAAACAATCACTTCTCAACAATGATTAACTTTTAAACATAAGGAAGAAAAATATACTAATGAGTTCTCTGGCACAACATACAACCTAGGTAGTAACAACATTGAACCTTAGAAGTAATAATCTCTTCACTTGGCTTGTTACTACATATTTTCTAGCATGTATAGCCAAAAATAACTTTTGGAGCAAGACAGAATGTTTTTGACAATTTCATATGTGCATATAACAGATTTTTATCCCCCTATTTACTTTCTCCTCCTTTCCCCTCAAATAGAATCCCTTCTTCTCATTAGATCCCCATTCTATTTCCATGTCTTGTTTTGGGGTGAGCAATGATTTAAATTGGGGTTGCTTACATAATCATGGATACAAGGGTGTTTAGTGGAGAATGGACAATCCTCCAGTGTCTACCTCTTAATGGACATGACTTGCACTGACCCAGCAATCATCAGTTTCCCATATTTACTCTGGAAAATGTGGGGTCTCATGGACCCCAACCTCATCTATGATGAGATATTTCCAGGCTCAGTCATGTTCAGGAAACCCTATCTGCTGTGAATCTAGGATGAAGTGGACTTGTCATCCTACTGCTGCTACATTCTTTCTACCCCTTCTTCCATTAGGTACTCTGAACCTTGGAGGGTATGGATTAAATGTCATATTTAAGGCTGAGCACACACTAGTTACTTATTCTTGGTTACTTTGCCATCTGAAGACAGAAACTTAAAGATTGAATCTATCAAACAAGAATTGCTTTATTTCTTATCTTTTTCCAACACACAAAATAGTTATTCAGATTTGAATATCTTCTGGTGTTTATGTCCAACTTAAAATGAATCATGCTTTCTGCTCACCTCACAGTGCTAGAGATCAAACCCAGGGTTTCAGGTACGCCAGGCAAGTATTGTGCTACTAGCTACACCACATTGTTTTACTGTGTCATTGATTGACAAAACTTATACAATTTAATGCAAATATGCATAACTTTTGAAATATATATTGCACTCTATATTGAGTGATGATAATATAAACATAGTTCACAATTATAAAAACTAGACATTTTATGTATGTCAGTAGGCATATAAAATTTAACTTTAAATATGAATCACATTGTAATTGCTTGATTGTTGCAATGAGCTGAAGAAAACAAAACAAACCTCACAAAGATCCTGCAGAGAACAAGAAATTGTGAAGGCAATCATAGAAGGAAGTAACTGTTACATTTATGAATCTTTCAAATATGGATTATGGAGATGGCTACACGACAACCTCCTCAGTTTCAAGACAGCATGGTGTTTTCTACAATAAGCCTCTGAATAAAGGAGCTATTATCAATAGTGGTTGCAATTTAATTGGCTACCTTTGAAGCCAAGAAAATCTTTTTGCTTTCCAGCTTTCACTCTAGCTATATTTAAAGCATTGGCATTCTGTCCAGCTGTTTCTTCATTTGTGCTCATAGATTCTCCAGAGGATAGTGTGTATAAGTTTTGCTAGAGCTAAGCAACATTATCACAAGGGAGAAATAAACCTTACGGTAAGCCCAGAATTGGTTAAGCACCCATAAGTTTATGTGTACTTGCCTACACTGCACATCTCCCCTATTATAATTACATTTAAAACGAATATCACCTTAAACAATAAGTAGCATTTATTAAGTCCTTTTAAAAAAGATAGCCTCTAATCTGATCTATCAGAAACAGTAGGAAAGGTATATTCTTTGTCCAATGTTTTTTTCTTTGTTGTTGTTGTTGGTGGTTTTTGTGTTTTTTTGTTTTGTTTTTTTTTTGTTGTTGTTGTTGTTGTTGTTGTTGTTTTTTTTGAGCTTTACTTTAAACCAGCTTTGGTTTGATGAAGACAATATTTCCTAAGACATCTGTCCCCACAGAAACGCGAGCCAGCAAGGATGGCAGCTTCAGAAGTGCAAGTTTCTGTGCCCTGGTTTGGTGCAGCCAGAAATAAAAAGGTTCACTAATATAAACTGCAAAAAGAAAGGAAAGAATGAAAGAGTACACTTCATGATCAAAATAGAAGATCAAGAATTCTAATGATCCACATATCTTAAGAATTAAAGTTGGAGGAAATAAAACACTCATCTCAAACTAATGGGAATAGTCTCATCCTCTTTAAACCCTCCCATAGAAAGAGAGAGAGAGAAGCCCGGCGTGGTGGTGCACACCTTTAATCCAAGCACATGGTAGGCAAAGGTAGGAGGATTGCCTTGAGTCTGAGGCCACCCTGAGACTCCTTAGTGAATTCCAGGTCAGCCTGGGCTACAGTGAGACCCTACCTCAAAAAAAAGAAAAAGAAAAGAAAAGAAAAAGAGAGAGAGAGAGACAGAGAGAGAATTAACACACCCAGGACCTCCAGCCATTGCAATTGAACTCCAGGTGCATGTGCCACCTTGTGCACATGTGCAAACTTGTGCCCATACATCACCTTGTGTATCTGGCTTATCTTGGTTCTGGGGAGCCAAACCTGGGTCCTTAGACTTTGCAGGCAAGCTTCTTAACCACTAATCCATCTCTCCAGCCAAAAAAAGAAGTTTCTTTTAACATTTTATTTTATTTTATTTTATTTATTTGAGAGAGAAGGTGGGGGAGAGAGAAAGAGAGAGAATGGGTGTGTCAGGGCTTTCAGCCACTACAGTCTAGCCATTGCAATTGAACTCCAGATGCATGCACCACCTTGTGCATCTGGCTTATGTGGGTCCTGGGGAATCGAACCTGGGTCCTTTGGCTTTGCAGGCAAGCACCTTAACTGCTAAGTCATCTCTCCAGCTCAAAGTTTTTTATTTGATGTTTGTTAAGTATCATTCAGCAGCACAGAAAGTGTCCAAAAGAGTCAATTTTTAGAGACAACAATATTTAATGAACACAGCAGCTCAGAATAAGGTGTCCCACAGTGATATTACCTTAAGGAAATAGCTGTTTTGATTGGTTCTCGAAGACTTCTTATTTTTCCTGGGTAATCCCTACTTATCTAACAACATGTGGAAGGAAGGAAGAAAATGCTTTTCTGAGTGGTAAGGTCCAGGCATGTTTCCCAGTCTTTGCAGGAGAATCATACTCCTTGCACAGTTCTGTCTGTTGCTATCCTTACATCCTGCTGCCTCTGAATAAAGGCAAAATTTCAAAGATTTTGAAAGGTTCCAAAAATGCCACCCCATGACTTCTAGTGTTGGCAAAAGCCTACTTTTATGGTATCTACTTTTTATGGTACCTGTACTTCAAATGATTGATTCTATAAGGCTCTTTTTAAAATATAAAAATGCTACTATAAAAACCAATACTTTCCCATCTGCTATTAGAGCAACACCAGTTTTAAATTGCATAACACCTTGTTTTAAAAATGCAGTAAAAACAATGAGGTTTGTCTTCCTACATCAAAACATATATGGTAAACCAACAATAGATGTATGTATGTGTAGTGTGCATGTCTGTGTGCATGCTTCTGTGCATGCATTGTGTGTGCATGTGCATGTGCATGTAGAGGCCCTAGATACCGCTGGGCGTCTTCGTCCACCACTCTCCACCTTCCTCCACCACTCTCCATCAGGAACATTCAGATTTAGTCAAATGAGCTCCTTCTAGCTAGCTATCCCCAGGGAACACCCTATATCTCCTATCTGGGAATCTCCATTGCTAGGATTACAGGAGTGAACCACCACACCTGCGGTGTCAGTCACTGCCAAGCACAGGCTGGAGCCTTCAGGGGAGAGGCCTGAACTTCCAGGCAGGACTAAGGACCCCCAGGCTACAGGAGGCCACTCCCTCTCCAAGCCCAGCACGCCTGAATTTAGGCTCTGCCCATAGCCCTGTGACCTTTGGCCAGTTGCCTAGGACACTCCTTATCAGCCTTCACACAGCCCATCCCTCTTAGACCCTAGATCACCTCTCCACCCCCACCCCCCGCCAGGTGGTACATCTTGGTGGTAGGTAAGGAGTATTGTAGACATGGAAAGAACATGCTAGAATAATTTCAGACAGCAATCCCACCTTTTCAAAGTATGAGCCCAAGGGGCAACAATATTTGGTAATTAAGCTACAATCAAAGGCATACTACAATTATCCTGTCATTTTATTAACGTCTGTCAATTTGGCCAATGATACAAAAGGATAAGAATTCGCTACTCATGGAACTTTTACCTGAGTATGCTGGGCTGTATTATATTATGTATTTAGTTAGATGTCTGCACAGTCTTGTTTTCCTTTTGGTTCCAAGTATAAAAAGTAAAAAATGAGAAATGTGAATTCTCAGATGATCCTGTGACTTTGAAGCTACATATCTGGATATGCGATCTCTTGCTTCTCTATATAGAAGCCCTGGGGAGCAACAATATCTGACTGATTATGAACGTGTATATTTTCAAAAGAATATGAAGCTTTAGCCAGCTCAGCACAGAACACTGAAATGACTAAGTATTAAATTAAAGATTTTTTTTTGCATGGAATTCACTCCAGCAAGGAACTGAACAAGGGGATTTGAAATCCAAAAACAGTAGACTGCCACATGAGACATTATTAATTATTAGTGTGCCCCAGTCTTCCAGTTTCTTATCTCCCTGTACACCCAATGCTCTTATTGCTTTAAATTATCATTATTATTTGCAAAATACCTTTAGTATGCTTTGTGCTCTGGCAAGCACAGATACCATCCTGCTCAGGGGCTTCTTACCTAAATTAAACAGATATAATTTAAGCTTGAAAATGAGTTATAATTGTCAGTTACAGTCTTTTCAACAGGATGAGAAGCAATAGGGAAATTTTTTTTAATTATAGGCTCATATACCTCTCTCATTTCCCTCTTTGTTCTTCTTTCTATTTCATAGTCTGCCCCACTCATCCAGACAACAACATAACAGAAATGTGCCAGAGTCCAGTATGGAGAAGGCATTAGAGAAAGGAAACTACTACTTACAAACAGTCCGGAGAATGTATGGCCACCTCTCACCTTGCTTCCTGCTCTCCTTGGATAGGACCTGTGTTCAGAAGTTACATAAATTGAGGAGAGTTGAGTGGAAGATGAGGGCTTCAGAGCTACCTTCTTCAAGATACAAGTTTCATGAACACAGTGAGCAGTACATATGAATATATTTCTGAGGGACAAATATTTACATACCTACTGCCTATAGCACCCACTGGCCTTCTCTCTACCTTGATTCACACAGGGCCTTGGTCATTTCAATCATGAAACATATCACCAACTACATCAGCTTTACAATTAAGAATGTCTAACTCTGCTACCTCCCCTGGCCATCCTTTTTGTTTTCTATCTAAATTCATTCTATCTTGCATTTCTTCCTCATGTGTGTATCACATACACACACACACACACACACAATTGATTTAAAGGCTATTCACTAAATGTCCAATATACGAAATACATCATTCTGA
The DNA here is from genome assembly GCA_036346955.1 of Dipus sagitta. NCBI lineage: Eukaryota > Metazoa > Chordata > Mammalia > Rodentia > Dipodidae > Dipus > Dipus sagitta. Next base: position 62,779,979 of record CM070775.1, read on the forward strand.
GAACAAAGAATCATTACATCTGGAGTCCCTGGAGCTGTAGCTCCATTCATGTCTGCTCTAATCTATCAATTTCTAAAATGTCTACTTGCTCCAAGCCTACTGATGCAATATGAGCCTAAGTTCTTATTCCTTAGACTTTGTGCAATTGTCTGGAGAGTCTGAGTGCATGCATTTTTTTTTTCCTTATTGGCCCTTTATAGTCTTATCATTAGGACAACAAAATATCTAACCCATTTTCTGAATAAGCGTCAGTTGTTCAATCATTAAAATAAACAAATAAAACAACTTTAATAGAGAGCACAATAAAAATGTTTTGCAGAGATTGTATAAAAGAAACTTCAAGTTGGGTGTGATAGTGCATACCTGTAACACCAAACCTCTGAAGCTAAGACAGGAAGCTTATGAGAGGCCAGCATGAACTACATAGTGAGATCTTGTCTTTAACCAAAAAAAAGGAACTTCAAAGGTGGTTATGTTAAGATGGAGTTTGGGGTTTACAAGCACAAAGTATGGAGCCCTGACATATTTTAAGGTGAAGGTATACTTCAAATTAAAGAATCTGGAACAATAGCAGAACCAGGAAGTTTTCCCTGACCCTTCTCCATTGTTCTCCCCTTGAACAGGTAATAAAATCTAGGAGGGGTTTCCAACCTTCCCTGAAACATGATTCTCATGTGACAGGTGCCCTCCCTGTACTGTGCTGTAATGTAGCATCCTTACCACCCCAAAGAGAAGGGACAGACAGGGGAATGCCAACTTATTATCTTTAGCTAACACCTCCTTTGTCCTGTTATATTTCTCCAGAATTGAACATTCTACATCAGAATTTCTATTTTTTAAAATTGAAATAAGCCAGGGGTAGTAACAGCACTATGAAAGCTGAAGCAGAAAATTTGGATTTGAGGCCAGCCTGGGCTATTAGTGAGACCCTTCCTCAAAAAGCAAAACTAGGGCTGGAGAGATGGCTCAGTGGTTAAGGTGTTTGCCTGAGAAGCCTAAAGACCCATGTTTGACTCTCCAGGTCCCACGTAGGCCAGATACACAAGGTGTCAGACACAAGTGCATAAGGTAGCACATGTGCACAAGTTGGCGCATGCATCTGGGGTTCAACTTCAGTGACTGGAGGTCCTGGTGTTCCAATTCTCTCTCTCTCTCTTTCTCTCTCTCTCTGTCTGTCTCTCAATAAAAAAAGCAAAGGGCTAGAGGGATGGCTTAATGGTTAAGGCATTTGCCTGGAAAGCCAAAGGACCCAGGTTTGATTCCCCAGGACCCACCATAGCCAGATTTCTCTCTCTTTCTCTCTCTCTCTCTCTCTCTCTCTCTCTCTCTCTCTTTCTCTTTCAAATAAATAAATAAATAAATAATTTTAAAAAAAAAAAAAGCAAAAATAGGGCTGAAGAGATGGTTTTGTGGTTAAGGTGCTTTCCTGCAAAGCCAAAGGACCCAGGTTAGATTCCCAAGTACCCATGTAAGCCAGATACACAAGGTGGCACATGCATCTGGAGTTTGTATGCAGGAGATCCTGGAACACTCATACTCATTCTCATTCTCTCTCTCTCTCTCTCTCTCTCTCTCTCTCTCCTCTCAATAAATAAATAAATAAAATGCTTTTAAACAAGCAAAACTAACACAAGAAACCCTCCTTGTTTTCTCCAGGTGTCCATTTCCCATGTCACTTACAATGTTTTACAAATGAATTTGCATGATTTTTCTCTCATTGATCTGTCTTTTGCTATATGGTCCTCAGGCATGAACCTAATATGGTAGAACAAAGATATTTTTCTTCCCCTGAAATCAAGAAGTAATTCTCAGGATTTTTTTTTAAGTAAATGGAGAACAAACTTGTAAGAAGTAAAATAAAATGACTAAACTGAAAGAGGCACAACTGTGTCTTGTTTACCTGAAAAGACAGACTTTCAGGAGGCAAAGTGGAACAAAGGTACACTTGGCAGAAAACATTTACAATGCCACTTTATAAATGAGGAATGGTGCCAGGCATGGGGACTCACACCTTTAATCCCAGCACTCAGGAGGCAGAGGTAGGAGGATCACTGTGAGTTCGAGGCCATCCGGAGACTACATAGTGAATTCCAGGTCAGCCTCAGCCAGAGTGAGACCCTACCTCAAAAATAAATAAATAAATAAATAAGGAATGGTTCAATTAGTAAAAGATGGAGTATATATGTATATATATTTATATATTGTACATGTGTATGTATTTATATATTGTATATACTTCTTTTGGTATACTTATGAAGGAGACTCAGGCGAAAGCTAGCTTCTTTTAAACCGCTTAAATTAGGGACAATAGCTCAAAGAGGGAACCAGATGTCACCTGGCTTGGCAGGAATGGAACTCATGTCTGATCCAGTTTCACCCACAATGGCTACAGCGCCCCCTACTGCTTCCACAATCTAGCACACTACCCAGGAGGGCTAGCCTTTGGGTCAGCCCTTTGAATCTGCAAACCAATCAGGTGTACCCTTACATAGGTAAGTCTGATGAAAGAATCTGTTTTTAATTGACTGTAAAGGTTTGTCCTCTGTAAGTCTGGCTTCCACCTACCCAGCCAGGCTGAAAGCAGAGGATTATGCATTATGCTTTGGGGTACCTTTTGACTTTGATTACATGTGATTTCTCTGATCTCTTAGCCTACCATGTGTGTATTTCCTCTAAATTCTAGATCTACCACGTGGGTATTTCCTCTAAACTCTGGGCCTGCTACATGTGTAATTTCTCTAAACTTGAGGTAACCATGGGTGCAACTCTCTTTACTACTCATTTCTCATCTGAATTTCTGGTCTCTGCTTAGGTACTTTTCCTCTGCCATCACCACTTAAGCCATCACCACTTACTGTCTTAATTTTCTTCCATGTGGTGCTCAGGGCAGAGACTGTGCTTCCCACATGAGTGCAAGTTTCTTCTAAATCTCTCTACATGAGCTCCCAGATTTTTATCTTCCACTTATGCACTTGTGACTCTGCTCCAGCTTTTTCCTAGATCCCAATGAACCTCATGATTTATGATCCCTCCCTAAATAAACTCGATAATTCATAATTTATCCTTCTTGAGTCTGTTTATATCAATTTTTGCTAAAATAGGATAAGGACTCAAAATTGGGGTTCACAAGTTTGGGAGACCCCCTTCTGAAGTCTGAAATTCTGCATCACATGCAAGAAGCAGATCTGTAGCATCTCTAGTAATCACACAGAATAAGCTTGTTAAACAATGATGGTCACTTTTCAATATTTAGTTTCCATTTTGTCCTTTAAACTGTGCCAAATATCTATGAAAATAAGAGTAACCAGGTGGGAAGCATATTTTAAGAATGCATTAAATAATTTAAGATTGAATCATCCTTTGCTTTTTCTTAGCTGCCCAGACAAAGACTAATACATGATGCTCGGATCTGGAATGCATAAATGTCATAAGCTGAAAGCTGGGTAGTCCACATCAGTGCATAGGGGTGGAGGCAGGGTGGACGACAGTTGAGAGAAAAAGAATACTGTTTACAGTCATAGTTTTATGAATGTTGGTTAAAGAGATGTCTAGATCTTACTGTAATGTATTTTTACACTGTCTGCATTGCCTAAATTCTTTGTGAATTACTGCCTAGATTTGCCAGAAAATTGCCTTTTCTCTGTACCTTCATATATCTATAACTATTATATTTTTCCAGATTTTCTCTTCCCTCTGTCCCCTTTTCTTTCATTGGCCTGTGTAATCTGTTCTCTTTAGCATTCCTTCCTAATTAATCTTTCATCTGGGTCATCAAGTCTGTGATGCATAGACAACAGTGGTGACTAACATGGTATGCTAAAAAGTGCGTAAATAATAGCAACACCATCCTATTTTTTAATTTTTTTAATCTGCTAGTTTTTCCTCTAAAGGGAATTCTGCATTTCTTTTTATTATTGCAGCATCCTCACTCAAAGGTGTAAGCGTGAACTAACGTTTCCAACAACTAGAAGCCTAGAGCTCCAGATAACCCTGGATCTGTAAAACTTGTCGTGCCTGACTTTTTGAAGGGAATGTGCTTGAATCTGGATGAAGCCACCGACGTGCTTGGGAAGAAACAAATGTCAGCACGACCCATTAAAGTCAACCCTGTTGCGAGGTAGCAACAATGAGCTAGGGATTAACACTGACAGCTCCCTTAATGTCATTCTTTTGGACAAGAATTAATTTAATGTGTTGCTGTCAAATGAAACAAAAAACGAGATGGATTTACTAATGACTCCATTCTATACCACACACTTTCCCACTCCTTATCTATGTCAGCATGAATCTGACACAGAGAAAATAGTTTTTAAAATGAAAGGGAAGAAGTTTCTTTCTTGACAAACTTTCAGGAAGGGAAGGTTTTGGGCTCCCAGGAGCAATGACAGTGGGTTTAAAGTCGCGGAATCACTGGAAGGACCAAGCAGAGCACCAGGGCCAGGACCGTATTGGGTTCCAGCCTGTGCCTAAACTTGCAAGACGGCTTTTACTTCTGCAGGCCTCCGGTGCCTCCCGAGTGAATGTGAAAAGCAGTATTGCACCACTTGAAAATTCCTTTACTCATAATTGCCAATCGCTTAAAGAGGGGCTCCAGCCCACCCGGAGCACCAACCAGCCAGGTTCCAAGACAGCTCAGCAGAGAGGGGGAGAGTAGGAGCGGGAAGGTTCGTCTTCAACAAAACCAAGTCAAATGCCTCCTTAAAATAGTTTGGATTCTTTGTTCTTGCTAACAAAGAAACTTTATTTCTGTGAACAAAGGCAATTCAGACAAGCCATTTTCAGGTGAAAGGTGTCTCCCGGATTAATAATCATGAAGTGCTCCCTGGAGAGTGCTCCCTGGGGGATGACCTGAGCTCGTCACTGAGCGGTGCTTACCCCCGGAGGCCGCGGTGCCCTGGCACTCTTCACCTTGGGTTATTCTGCGTCTCGTCCGGCGAGGTGGACTCGGCCGGGAGGACTCCCGAGCACCCAGGGAGGCAGCGAGGCTCGCCCCCAGCCCGGGATCGGCGAGTGCGCCGGCCTGGGGACCGGATGCTCGCGGCGGTGCTGCGGGACGACTGCGCCCCAGGACTGGGCAGACTGGCCACGGCCCCCGCGCAGCCCGCGCGAGAGAGGATCGGGGCGAAGCTGGAGGCCCCGGGAACCGCGCTGCTACCCGCGCCCAAACCTGCTGCCCGCCGGCCGCCTCGGCGGCGGGAGGATTCGGCTCCCGCCCGGGCGCTGCTCCGGGGACGCAGGGGCGCAGGAGGTGCTCGCCGACCTTGAGCGGCTCCGGGGCGACGGACGCCCAAGGCCCGCCCGCTCCCGGCTCCCCGCCTCTCCCTTGTCGCTCTTCTGGCGATCCTCCTTACCCTGGGCTCTCTTGTCTGGCCCAGATCGTCCTTCTCTTTTCTCGCCCACTCGTTATGGTGACCAACAAACTCATCAAGGACGTTTTTCTCCTCCCCAGACCCGCGCTGGAAGGCGCCCATCTCCTCCTCATGCCACCCCAAGACCCATGCCACCCCAAGACTCAGGATGCCGCCGGCCTGGGTGCAGCCTCCAGGGCCACATGCCTAGTCCACAACGGAGAAATCTCTCCCAATTACTCTCCTTGCTCTCTGTTCACAGAAAAACAAATTTATATAGATGTTCACACTCAAAATGAGTACATTTAAAAAAATAATACCTCCCCGTAAGCTGGTACACTGTAGAAACAAAAATGGCATAAAAACTTTTTAAAAGAATTTTTTAAAGGATAGATTCTATAATTTTTACCTATAAAAATGAGGGGGTGGATCAACTTCTTAATTATGAAACTTTGCTAGAAAAGAGAAAATTAAAGCACTATAAAATTGAATTGCTTCAACATTTTAAAGGTGCCTAATAATGCATGTTATTTTTCATTACAAAACGACTATGCAGACCACCATAGTATATACAGTGTAAAGAATATAAGTAAAGCACCATAAACTATAGCCAGAGTTGTTATGAAACCTTTTATTTATGGGGGGAAAAAACTTTGGAGGGGGGAGGGGACAAGACTCTTGTAAAAATAGCTAATTTTTAGTTGCTTAAAAGTTACCTTAAACTTGTAAGTAAAAGATTTCCTTTGAAATTATTTCTCACTGTTTTGGAATCTAAACGAAGATCACCTATAAAAGGTGGAGGAAGAAAGAAAACTGGAGAAATAGCAGTTAATGGACATACTTTTTGAAAAAGTAAAAGGAACCACACTACCACCTTGTGGGGAAAAGAGATTTTTTTTTTCCCTAGGCATTGTGTTTTTATTATTATTATTATTTCATTTGTACTATACACACACACACCCCTTAAAAATAGAAGTTGATAAAGCCATCTAAGACATAGGCAGAATTTAGGTCAATGGAAATACTTGTGGACTGTGCTTTTGTGGTGTTTTGTTTGGAGACAGGGTCTCCTTTCCCCCAGGCTGGCCTAGGGCTCACTCTGTGTAGCTCTAGTAAGTTCCAACTCACTGATACTCCTACCTCAACCTCCCCAGCACTAAGATGAAAGGCGTGGGCCACCATGCCTGGCTGCTTTTTGTATTGTTTTAAACACTAGTATGTTTGTAACAAAACTAAACATATGCCGGGCATGGTGGTGCACGCCTTTAATTTGTATTGGGAGTATTTGGGAGGCAGAGGTAGGAGGATCGCGGAGAGTTTGAGGCCACACTGAGACTACATAGGGAATTCCAGGTCAGCCTGAGATAGAAAGAGACCCTACCTCGAAAAACCAAAAAATAAAAAATAAAACTAAACATAAAGGCAGGTGTGGTGGTGCACGCCTTTAATCCCAGCACTTGGGAAGCAGAGGTAGAAGGATCACCATGAGTTCAAGGCCACCCTGAGATTACATAGCGATTTCCAGATCAGCCTGAGCTAAAGTAAGACCCTACCTTGAAAAAACAAAAAACAAACAAACAAAAAACTAAACATAAAATTACCCTAAAACTGTTTTTAAAAAATTGAATATTAGGCACAAAAGAGTAAATATGAAATTGCATGGCATAAAAGAAGGATTTTTTGGCTTGAGGTTTCACGATTAAATACTATTTTTTAAGTTATTTCTTTGTTCAGTTGCTTAGTCCTAGAAAAGACAATTTTTAGATAAATACAAAGCATTTTTTTATGTTTTAAAAGTTGCTTGAGAGCTGGAGAGATGGCTTAGCCGTTCAGGTGCTTGCCTGCAAAGCCAAAGGACCTCGGTTGGATTCCCCAGAACCCATGTAAGCCAGATGCATAAGGGGGCACATGCATCTGGAGTTCTTTTACAGGACTAGAGGCCCTGGCGTGCCCATTCTCTCTCTCTCTCTCTCCCTGCCTACTTCTGTATCTATCGCTCGCTCGCTCTTGAGTTCTCTCTCTCTCTCTCTCAAATAAATAAATAAACAAAAAGTTGCTTGATCCCCTGATCCAGAGGGTGTGCACATAGAGTGAGTAGGCCAGATCTCCCCGGCTCCTCCCAGTTCCCAGGTCCCTGTAGGTCTGTTTCCCTGCCTCTGGCTCTGGCTACCTGGACCCCTCCAGCTTGCTGCAGAAGCAGGCCCCTTACTCACCTTCCTGATTGAGTGGCCCCTGCATCCCCAACTCCTGGATCCCCTTTCCAAAGGGCGCACGCCCCTTGTGCTTCAGACAAGCCACAGTTGAATCCACAGAGGAACTGGGGAGATGAGCATGAGTGCTGCTTCCATGCTGAACCTGATAATCAGTGCCAGGGTGAAGGAGACAGACCCTGAGGATACTCAACACCCACCAAAGCAGAGATCCAGAGGTTCCTAAGAGCTCATCACTGAAGTAAACTTAAAACTCACCTACCAAGGCTCAAGGAATTTTGCAGAAGGAGCGGAAAGATTGCAATAGCCAACAGGTTGAGACATCTTGGCCAGAGGCATTCCCTCCCCCAAAAAATAACTGACTGCTGCTCCCACAACACATAAACCAACAGCCCCATAGGTAATACCTGCAACCCCACTGAGGAGTGTCCCTAAAGGAAGGCAGGGATGAGGGAAAAGAGGGTACCATCACATGATGTATCCATACAAAATATGTTGTCAATAATAATAATAAATAATAAACATTAAAAAGCTGTTTGTCTCATTATATCTAAGAATGGTAGAGGACCACATATGTTTATGTTATAGGAACTTTAAAGAGTACCTTAACTAAAAAAAAGAAGTTCTGGTAATTTTGAGATATAAAGAGGGTACAGTTTATAAGCCTGGATTTTAAGAAGTAAAATAAAACTCCAAAGTCAAGAAATGCAAAATAAAAACTGCAACTCTTCCACTGTACATTTGAAATATCTTATATGACACAGACAGCTCCTGCTGTGAGGAGTTTTCTGTCCAGCCTGAAGTATTCAGAGGTTCCTGTAGGCACTCTTTATTCCTTGTGCTTTAGAATCACAGGACTGGAATATCCCTCTGACCTTCAGGAAGGACTTGATAAAAGCATTCCAGGAAAAGACCAGTGTATTTCAAACTGTGTTCAGCAGAGTGTGGGGGCTGTGAAAAGATAATGAAGAGAAGAGAAACAGAAAAAGCACCTCACTTGCATCTTTCACCTGGTAGATCTGCTTTCATTTGTTTTCACATATAGAAATTCTATATAAGATTGAATGTAAATGATGGTCCAAAGCTAGGAAAATACTAGAAAATCATCAATGTAGCTTACCTTAGTTTCTAAGTCTCACAAAGCATTGTTGAAAGAATTTTTCAGAAGCTTCCTACAAGTTTATTAACAAATGCAATTTAATTAAAGCAGCCAACCATGCTTCCACCATATGCATTCCTCTTTTTTCTATAAAAAATCATTTACTGTAAAATTATATAGGTTAACTTAAAAAATCATCTAAACTGAAATTGTATTATATTAAAAATCTACATTTCTCAACTCCCAACTTCTTTACTCCCCATTAACACCACACTTAGCATTTTGACTTGTATCTTCCCACCTTTTCTCTATGAGCTTGTAAATATGGGTGCCCACAAACACCCACAGAGTATGTGTTCCAAGAAAATGAGATCAGATGCCTATGTTTTCCTCCTCCATTACATAAGAGCATCTGTCTGTGTTAATAGCTACAGAATTATCTCATTCTTTGCCATAATTCTATAGCATTTAAGATCAGATTGTGTTATTCAGTTCAACTCATCTCTGCTGTTGAATATTTGGATTTTTACTATTATATTTTACAATTGCTCTTCCCTTTAACTAAAATACATTTCCTACACTTTTCACTTTGGCAACATTTGCACATACAACTTTTTTTTTTCTTATGTTGCTTCTTCAGATAAACCACACTATCAACTCTTTTGGTTGTTCATTGTTGTTGTTGCTGTTTGTTTTGTTTTGTTTTTCTTTGTTTTATTTTGAGAGAGGGTCTTACTATGTAGCCCATGTTAACCTCAAACTCAGCAATCCTCCTGCCTTAGCCTCCCAAGAGCTAGGATTACAGGCATGACCTGCTCCACTCAGCTACTATAAACTATTAAGAGCAACAATTTCAAAATCTTAAAATATAGTTCCCCAGAACAATATATATTTTACTAACTTTTCCTCTCTCTGAACATTTAAAATACAGCAGATGCCTCAAAAATAGCTCTAAATTAATTTCTTCATAAGAAAACAAATAACACTATATCATTGCTTAGATCTTTCCAATACCACAAGAATGGAATTTATGCTTTTTTGAAGAGCTATTTGGATTAATCTATCAGTATTAAAAGTATGCCTATCTTTCAATACAATATCAAGATTGCTCTTCTACAGGAATATTCACACAAATCTGTTAATTCATTCAACATATTATTGAGTACATCCAAGTTCTAGTCACTACAAATTACTCATGGAATAATGATGAAAAGAAAATGAAACCTTAAATAAATTATAGTAGGGTGGGATAGATCTACACAAGATAATCACTTAGCATATGTCATTATAAAACTAGGAAAACTAGAATAAATTATTTTTAAAGTTTTTTTCCTCAAAGACAACAAAATATCATAATATCTCTCATTATACTTAACTTTTCAGGCCCAGTCTCAAATGGTATATTTCTTTTTGAAATTTTCATTTATGTGTGTGCGTGAGCATGCACATGCATGTGCAGGCATGCATGGTTTCTTGCCAATGTAACCAGACACTTGCATCACATTTTTAACAGTTACTTTATGTATTTCTAAGAATGCCCATTCTGGATGTTTGATATTGTTACACTATTATGTAATCTACAGAACTTATACTTTGCCAATTGTCCCTACTTTTTATTTTATTATATTATATTTTATTATATCCCCTTGACCCTGCTCCTGTTTCCCTGGGGACCCTCCTCAGTGGGGTTATGGTTTTCACTGTGAGGTCATGAAGGCCTCAGTCAGTCCTTATGGGAAACAGGGGACTATGCCTCTCTGTAGCTCTTAAAACCTTTCCACCTCCTCTTTCACAATAATTCCTGAGCCATAGTGTAATAGACAGCTTCAGGTTCACTGAGATGAACTTCCAGACCAGGCACAGTTATAGAGGAAAGGGTATTCATTGAAGTTTACAGATCCGGGGGAAGTTTCATAATGGTAGAATAAGTTGGCCTGCTTTCATAGCACCAAACAGAGAGAGAGAGAGAAAAACCACAAGCCAAAAGCCACACAGCACACTTCAGGAACTTCAGGAACTAGACACTTTGCATATCTTTAGATTAGAATTTCAAATACACCCCCTTTACCCCTCCCACCTTAGGTCTGGACCCTGAGTTCCACCCAGTGACACCTCCTCCAGCCAGGTGGCTGCAGATCCAAGCTACAAACTAACACTGAATATATTGGGGGCCATCTATTCAAACTACAACACATGGCATGCCTGTCAGCAGTCTGACTTAGTGTTGAGTTCTTTGTAGCCTCTGGATTTCTGCTTTGCTAGGTTTTGATTAATCACTGTGTCTGACATCATCACCCTGGAGCTGGTGTCAGGAAAGCAGTAAAAGCAGTACTCAGGCTGCTACATCCTCTGCAATTTCTCCTGGGCCCCCGCAGATGGGATAGAGGTGGCAAGTCTCATGGTGGGAAGTCTGCTAACTTCTTGTCTTACTGATGGATCTTGGTTCTCCTTTGTTTTTCTACCATCTGTGAAATAAAGTAGATTCTCCATCCAAGAGTGGAGAATCTACTTTGGGTTAAAGGGGGTATGCAAAGTTATTTGAGAAAGTTTTGGTGTGCAAGCCCTCTCTTCTTCTCCAGAGAGCAGTGGGGGCTTCTCTCTGAACTCTGGATTTCCTAACCTTGGGATTCTGACTTGGTTTCCAGTACCAAATATGAGTTTCTCCCACTGAGAAGCTTCAAATCCAATCAGATAACAGTTAGTTATTCGCAGAGACTTCATGCCACTATTGCACAGGTATTGTACCACCTTTTACATATGGCTTGGGAATTAAACCCAGCCTAACAGGCTTTGAAAATTGTGCCATCTCCCCTACCCCTCAGTATACATCTAAAACATCATGCATATTTTTTTCATTTTTCTTTTCTTTCTTTCTTCCCTTCATTTCATATACCTCACCAAATGGACAGCTGCAACAGATGGACAGTCTGATGAGCCAAACTTGAACTGAGATTGACAGATCACTATTCTTAGCTCATTTTAGTCTTTACCCAAAATTTATTTTTAAGAAATTATTATTTTGTTTAGCATTTGTATCTTACTGGACCTTTTATTCTCCTTTTGTGAATTCGTTTCTAAATAAGGATAAAATATAAGAAGTTAGTCAAATACATAAGTAAATACTGCTGACTAGATAAAATCAAAAATATACATGGAGCTAAATTTTTGACTATCCATTCCAAAAATGGGTACAAAAACCCCAGCAAAAGCTCAGAACATTGTCACTCAACTCAGAGAGTCAGACTCCACATCCCTCTCTGTGTGGATACCTACCACCAGAAGGAGCAGCCCATGGGACCATTTGGCAGCCTGGCACAGAGTGGAGCAGACAGAGCAGAACTGACACACTGATCATGGGCTGAGTGCCTCAGGGGTTTAGGCTAGTTGAGAGGATGAAAGAGAAAGGGACCTGGCTTAATTTACATGTGTGAAGAGTGAATAAAGTGTGGCAACTGAATGAACATAATCCACCTCTTGACTACTGAGTTTAGCACTCAGGACAAGTGGCATGGTCGGCAGGATGAGTTAAGGTGGAACTAAATTACGTGCTTCTTGTGGTTTGACTGGCATAAGCGGTGCAACTGGCATGAGGCAAACCAGCGATAGGCAGTTTCCTGAAGGGGTTTCTCATTGCTCCTCCATCACAGTCCTCCATTGACACTGATGGCAGTTATCCAGAGGTGGCTCTGTAGTCTTAATACTGAGTGCTGGAACTTGTGCAGATATGGTGCAGGTCACTCAGAGGGAAGCGAAGTGTGTGAGTGCCACCCAGGGAAGTGCAGACACCATGACCACATGGACGCAGGGACCCACCCTAGACGAGAGGCCTGACTCCTATGATGGCACAGGCTTGCAAAGTTCCTAAGACTGGGTAGCTGGAGCAGGCCCACGGCACTCAGGCATGAGCAACCGCCATATGGGAAATTGGTGTGCAAAAGAGTATGCAGATTGGCTGAAAGAAAACTAGAAACTCTAACCCCAGAAACATACAGTGCAAATTCCTATAGCTGGTATTTCAGAAAGAAGTACGTGAAATTCTTATTTAACTCTGCCACAAAATGTACCACCCTACGGAATGGTGGAGACAAAGGTTACGGAGAGGAAGGAGCTTAAGCCATAGTCATAATGGATAGAAAAAAAATAGTTCAAGAAAAATTACCCAGGTACGAGAAATGGACTAAGATAGAAATTCTGCTCCACAAACCAGAAGTTGTGGAACCACTCATAGATTGAGCTAAGAAAAAGGAACTACCTGCCATTTTGTGTAAAATTATAAATGATATTGAAGAAGACAGAATGAAAGGAAAAAGACTGGCCAGACAAATGTTAGAGAGATGTAAAAATAACCCATCCTTGAAGAATGGGAAGGGCACAAAACCACTGTGGCTAGCCTACCAATTCCAACCCAGAAAGTGGTGCATACTCCCCATAGAGGCTCTAAAGGACTAGGAATGGAAGTGGAACAAATAGTGGAAACTAGAAATTTAACTAGAGTGGAATTACAAACATATAGGGAAGAGTTTGCTCAAAGGGCAGAAAAAGATGTCACTTGTATAACTAGAATTTGAGTAGAAGGCGGTGACATGTTAATTCTGACAGCAGACATGGCCGGCATGGCGGATATTTACGAAAGTCTTTGCATAATCCTTGAGAAGCGCACCAGGCACCCGTTGTTTGCTTGGGTAACTTTTGTGTGGGCCCATGCCTTCCCAAATTTAGATTTTGCAGCTGTGAGGCTGAGGGCAAAGGAGGACTATGCAGGAAGCCATGAAGCTGTCACAAGTTAAGGATTTTATATAAGTTTATAATATGGGGATAATTACCTCACAAGTGGCACCATTCACAACGGGGAATTTAAAAAATAGCGATAAAAGGGGCAACCCAGCATACGAGGATGACCCTGTCTCCAGCCCTGACTACATACCAGACTATAGCTTCAGCTATTGAATTCTTTAAAGAAACAAGAGAGCTGGAAACTAATAAGGTGGTAACTATAACTGCTAAGCTTATGCAGGAAAGAGCTACCTGTATGATCCAAGAAAGTAATCTAATGGTGTGAGCAGCACCCCGATCCCATAAATGTCCCCAGTGCAATCAAGAATTCTGTAAATGTAGGAGAAAAAAATGGGAGAGGCCTCTGGGGACATGATGCTCCCCAGGGTGTTTTCAAGAACATCAGACCATTTGGGGACAGCTGCCTTGAGAGGAAGAGGGGCCAGAGTTATCAGACAGGCCCAGCAAGCAAGGACCATGAATGCCCCTAAGACCCATCATGGGTTACCCCAGGGGGGCACATGGGACCTCTAATTCTTTGCTCAGCTATGCTGCCAGATAAGAGGCAATCTTCTCTGCTTCACATTTCTGGTGGACACAGGGAGCCAAGTTAGATAATAACTAGCCTGCCAGCCTGTGAAGCTGGAAAGGAAATAGAAACTGAAGGCATCCACCACTAGCCAGAGTGCTCCCGTAGAAAGAATAAATTTAAAGTGTTTGATACCACTATACCTTGTAATGCTGCTTTTATGGCAGCTCCAACAGCCATATTAGGGATAGATATGATAAATATAATCTTCCCTCAATGGATACCATATAAGCGATTAAAGGGGGCAAATGCACTGCTAAGTGCTGTCCACCTGCCGCCAATAGAACTACCATAGGTCCCTCCATCTTTTACTAAAGAGTATCCATTGAGAACAGACCATGATGAAATAACTGAGAATGTGAAGAAACTTTTAGAGGAAGGTAGTATTGATTGCACCCAATCCTTTTCATATAACAGTCCAATATGGCCAGTGAGGAAGCCTAATGGGCAATACAGGTTCACAGTGGACTACAAAAGGTTAAACACAAAAACACCAGCCATGCCTGGAAATTTACCTGAAGTGGAGGAAATTTTTAAACAAAATTAGGAGTTTCAATGCACAATATTTTGCAATTATGGATTTGTCAGATGTGTTCTTTTACATTCCTCAACATCCTAATAGTAGAAAATGTACTACATCCACATGGCAAAATAAACATTATCACTTTACTAGAGTCCCACAGGGATATCGCAACAGCCCAATCACTGCATATGTCAGTTTGCAGTGGAGCCTGAACAAGGTGAATCATTCACCTGGTATCCTGATATTATCTTATGTGGATAACATAATTGTTTGTGGGCATACCAACGAGGAGATACAGGAAGTATTAGATGCACTAGTGAAAACTTTGAAGGGGGATGAATGGACGATTAATAATGGAAAGGTCCACCCCCCCCCCAAAACACTAGCATCATATTCTTAGGAGTTATTCGGACCAGTGGGGGGTCCCAAGATTCCCTCTGGTGTTATCAATGAAGTTGCTAATTTAAAACCACCTGAAAATAAAACACAAATGCAGCATTTGATTGGATTATTTGAATGTTGGCACCTCCATATACCATATTTGCAATTAATATTGAAACCACTATATTATGTCACCAAAAAGTCTGCTGACTTCCAATGGGGAAAGCAACAACAACAAGCTTTTGATCAAGTATGTGCATACATATCTGAGTTTTGTCCACTATATACTATACAACCTGAGGATAACATATGTATGGATATACAATTTTTTTTAATTATGGTAACTGGAGCATTTTTACAAAAATCCCACAGAGAAATAAACAACCAATAACATTCTATTGCAAAAGGTTTCTAATTTCAGAGAATAAGTATTCCTTCTTGGAAAAATTAGCATGGACCCTGTATGAGGCATTAAGGATGTTTAGCCCCAATATCCAGGATCAGTGCCTAATAGTCAAAAACCCCAGTGCCCCTGCTGGAATGGGTACACATGCCAGGCAAAGTCCTGGCTAGAACGAAAACAGAACCAAAGATATTACAGTGGAAATGGCATTTATTACAGACCATATGGTGTCAGCCAAAGGGGACAGGCCTAGCTGGATAGAAGAGTTGCTACCTCTTATACCCAGGCTGTCATTAGTTGTGAGTGCCCCTCCCCAAAGAGGGTCATCTATTGGAACATGGGGGACAACTGAATGGGACCCTACACAATGAATGCATGGTTCACAGATGAATCATCTGCAAACATGGGGGGTAAACTGCAATAGAAATCTGCAGCCTGGAGACTGTCTGATGTATATCCTGATGGATGAGAGGGCGACAAAGTCCCACGCAGCATGCAGAAGTACACTCAGCCTTGCTGGCATTACAACAGTCAGCAAAGAAAGGAAGACAGTTAATCCTTATTTACTCTGACTCATGGTCAGATGGAATAGCCCTCTGGTCTACTAAATGGAAACAAACTAGTTGGAAGATCAATGACAAGGATATTGAATCTAAGGAAGATTGGCTAGAGATTAGCAAATTAGCAGAAGATATAAAAGTCCTTATAACATATTGCTGAAGACTCCACATACTTGGGCTGCAAGGCCACTGAGAAATCCTGCTGGAACTGAGCTGATAACCTCCTCCATGTAGACCAGCTGACAGAAAGCTGGAAGAAGCCATTCTACATGTAGTTCAATGGGAGAAAGAGATAACACCAGTGAAGATACTCAACAGTGGACACTGCAAGCCTAATAATTGGCCAGCCAGGCCAAATGAGCCAACAGGTGCAATAGTGGCATGTCTGTCATGGTGGAAACCAACTGCCCTCCAATTGGACTGGAGGCCCGCTCCATGGGGGGGGGGGGGGAATACATCCCTGATACTGAAAACTTAAAACAGGGGTAGTCATGAGCCCTAGGGGTGTAACATCTGCTGATGTCTGGAAAAATGTATATACTATGCTTATCAAACTGCCCAGTAAGCACTTTTCTTAATATTTATACCCTTATATTAATGCTACTCTCACTTTGGGTAGAGAATCTTCTCTTTTCAGATGGCAGTGACCTTGGGATGACTCAGAAGGTATCATAGTGCTGGAAAGAGGTGACTGGAGTACTGAGTAACATCTCGATCACACCTTCCAAGGCTCAGGGTCTAATGCGGAAGAGGTGGTGGAAAGAATGTAAGAGCCAAAGGAAGGGTAGGACTCCTTTCAATGTCCTCCCTCCAGACATAAAATGGCCTGGATATCCATGACTTCACAGTGCCTGACACTACCTACACAAGACCATCATAAGAGGAGGAAAAGATCATGACATCAAAATAAAAGAGAGACTGATTGAGATGGGGAGGGGATATGATGGAGAATGGAATTTCAAAGGGGAAAGTGGGGGGAGGGAGGGTAGTACCATGGGATATTTTTTATAATCATGGAAAATGTTAATAAAAATTGAGGAAAAACATCCTTATAACACATGTGGATGCACACATGGGTAGGAGAAACACCACTAGTATTCATAACAGTAAAGCAAACCAGTTACCTCAAATTATGACTCTATGAATTACAAATAAAGCCTCATGGACGATCATAGACAATAGAGATCTGTACATGACACTTAAACACCCTAAGCAATTACAAATAGTACAGGAAAATGAAGCACCAATTAGTAGAGAGAAATTAACAAAGCTGCATAAGACTTTGGGACACATGAACACATGCCATGTTTACATGGATGCAATGGAGAAATCTACCAATAACTTGGTAGGAATGCAAAAGAATAATTGTCCAATGTGAGGACCATCCTGAAACCCAGTTGAGGTTCAGGCATAACCCCCCCTAATGATATCTCCAAGTCTGAAAGATTTAATTATGTTATTCAGATTGATTTTATCTGCCCTTTGTCTTCTTTCCATAATCAATATGCATGTACTATCATAGATATATGTACAGGTTTGGAAGCACCAAGGCATGTGACAAACTAAATCAGGTCACAACCATTTATACATTGTGGATTTGAATTGCACAACGTGGGACCCTCATGCTAATTATTTCAGATCAAGAATATCACTTTACAGGGAGTGTAGTAAAAATGGGCACACATAATTAGATATACTCTGGGATTTTCATTTACCATATAACCCAACAGCAACAGGAAACATAGAACATTTTAACAGCCTTTTAAAACATGATCTTCAAACAGTAGTTAAAACCCCTTTTAAGAAGGCATTGGAAATAACCTGTTTTGAGTTAAATTCCAGATATGGGCAATACCGTTAGCCCCATAGAGGAGGTATATGGGCATGAGGTCATTGACCTACCTAAAATAAATGATAAACCTGTAATGTTATTACCACACAAAATTATGTGGTGAAATGCCACCAAATCTCTCTCCCCACAGGAAATCATGGCACCTGGAGAAAATAACACAGTTTGGACAACAGAGGGGAAAAGTGATCTATGCATGATGAAATTAAAAGATATCATTGGATGACATTCAACATGAAAACAGTGGAACTACTTAGCTGGGTTGCAGGCATAGTGTGTACATTGATAGTAGTGATCCTGCTGTTGGAGCACTATTCCTTCTGTGGCAACAGTAAATACAATAATGAGACCACTCAGTGGACCCATACATGGGTAACCTATTACACCCTCTGTATTATAGACACTTTTACAAAATAATATATGAAACCTATGGAATAAGACACCAAAAGGAGGATAGATGTGGTGGCTTTTTATATTATTGTTATTATTATTCATAAGGAGTGGGCTGTTGGCAATGACTTCATAGCCAACACAATCACCACCACAGTGGCACCACCTGTAATACCAACTAAACCCCATTCAGAGTTATAGGATCCTGAGGGCTTGGTCCCACAATATTGAAACCATTAACATATTGGTCTCAATGTTAATTTGCAAGACACTCCTTTTGGGCTAAATATGCTTGGTGCCAACATGTGGGCTGCCATGTGTACTATTCTTATTGTGAACAGTATAGAAAGGCAACTGCCCAGCATAGCCCGATAGTCAGAGCTTCTCTAGAAGATATAGATCAAATGATTATTCATGATGAAAATCTGTTATGTTGCCATGATACTGAACTCTGGTGCCAGATCACAGCAGCTTCTGTAATTTATGTTATGCACATGCACAGAAGTGAGGTCCACAGCAGACACATAATGGAAGTTCACCACAATGGGGAGCCTCTAGATACAGTTTTGAATGGGAAAATGAAGATACAGATCAAACCTTCACATGCAAATATGGAGCAGATACAAAATTTTTGTCAGTTTTCTTTGTGCCATGGATGAAATAGATGCTTAACCCTGCTAATGATTTTTATGATTAGGATGACAGCACAGATGATGTGAGACAACTGATGATCCACCAGCTACCCCCATTGCTTATCCCTGGCCCTCCCATTGAGAGGCTAAAAACTGATTGACAGTTTTAAGTGGGCACCAATCCTGTCACCATATGGGGCTCCGTACCCCAAGGAACTGTTTGGATTATACCTGAGGTTAAACTCGACTAATTATAATATTTTATGTGTAGCTGGCTTTCCCAATTTGCCATATTATGGCAAATTAGAATGGTGGACTATAGATGTCACTAATGATAGTTTCCTACCAATACCAGATTTGTGTAAGATACTGGCCTTGGGTACCCAACATTATAAATTTCAAATTATCCTTACTGACCTGATACCACAACCTTATGCCACTTATGATGTAGATCCTCAGATAAATTATAAATTATACCTTATGTACCATGGCTCTGGCAGCCATTGGTTATATAAACCTACCAAAACCCAGGTGTACCCTGCAGCCCTCTGTGTGCAGCATCCAGAGACTTTACCTATCACCATGAAATATTTGTGGATCACACATAATATGATGATGATCTCCAAGGACAATTATTACTCCTTATTTCCAAACAATATGACAGCTACTTTTATCAGCCCCAACCAGTTTCATTTGAATGGGATTCAGCAGTTGATTGGACGGACATTCGCAGCGATACAACCACACCTATGACATATGTCAACATGACATATAATGCCACCTAAATGTTTGTACATGATGATAAACAACAGAAGCAATTATACTTTGCCAACTTGACTGTACTAGTATTTTTCACAACAGAATCAACAAACCTGCAATGCTGTCTGTATGAGGTTGCGAACCCTACTCCCTCCTTTTATGAGTACCCTATGTTTTCTTTGATCCTACTCAAGCATGACTGACTGGAGGCATCACAAATGCAGGTTTCTTCCAGCAGAAAATTAAAACTTTATGTGATACCATCCACATCACAGCAGAAAATTCATCTGCACCTCACCCTGTACTTTTGCAAGTGCATATGAACAATCAGATAATATGTTATAAATCATACAGGAGGCACAGTAGCACAAATTATAAATGTCTATGATTGAATACATCTTTCCCAGACTAGATGTCACCCATGGCCATTCCAAAGATTTGACCCATTGGGCAAACTACAAGTGAGGAACTTCATTAAACAAGCTGACCAGAAAACCCTGCATTGGTGAAACTTGGCTGGAATGCAGTTTGGATCTAAACTCATTTCCTTCAAACATCACCATGACCTCCTGTACTATTTCTAATTGTTTTGTTCATTTTTATTTATTTATTTGAGAATGACAGACACAGAGAAAGAGGCAGAGAGAGAGAGAGAGAGAGAGAGAGAGAGAGAATGGGTGCGCCAGGGCCTCCAGAGACTGCAAACGAACTCCAGACGTGTGTGGCCCCTTGTGCATCTGGCTAATGCGGTTCCTGGGGAATCGAGCCTTGAACCAGGGTCCTTAGGCTTCACAGGCAAGTGCTTAACTGCTACATCTCTCCAACCCTCCTGTACTATTTCTATATGAGTTTGCCTCTACCTAGGGTGCGCAACTGGGGGAATCATGGATTTAGTGACTCATTCGCCTTTCATCAATACTTCCTTCCCGTCAGTGATGAGAGACAACAGGCACAGGTTTGATTCCATATGGACCTTCCCACTATCCATTAAAACTTGTGACATTAAAGATGCTAGTGATGCTCCTTGCATGCTAGATAAAGGTGGATTCAACCAGTCATGTAAATTCTTTACAGCCCATTACAAGCCAGCAGTTTTGTTAGCAAAAGGCTTGCTAGATCCACCTAAAGTCACAGAGGCACTGATGTTAGTTTCTGACCTATCAACTCCAGTAAGACTTGTAGTTCAACCTCAAATGTATATTACAGTGACTTTTAATTTGAAGGACTGGGCCCCACCTAAGGGGCTGTGCCCAGAACAGCCTCTTCCAATATTTTCCTACTCTTCCACTAATGGTCAACAAGAAAGCCACTTCAATTCTTAGCCGTTGGTGTATTCATAACATGCGCAACTTTAGGTGCTAGCATTGCATCAGCCATGATGTCACTCATACAAGCAGATATCAAAGATATTAAACACCTGACACAAACAAACACAAACAATTACAGCATTATCAGATGCTTTACAGACTACTCCTGCCTTAATCACTCAAATGCAAAATGAAATACAACTATTGTAGGAATCTATGAAATCATATGTGAAGTCCCTGGACGATTTATTGACACTTGTTAAAGATACCACATCCACACAATGATGCATGCAATTTCAATTGCTTATGATGAATAAGCTAGAAATGGAATTGAGCACTTTGTTCACTACTCACATGGGTATAGAAACCCTGACATTTAAATCTATTCTGGATGGCTGCAAAACTTTGTATTATGAAAATGGTATGTGTGTAATCAATTACCTACAGGTCTTTCTGGACAGAGCAGTACCTGCATACCTGACTATGCCATCACCACGGAAGCTGGGCAATGCATTCATCCAAACTATATGATCATACATCTGGGCGAACATTTCTAACGAACCCCAGTACTGTCCTTTATGATACTTTACATCTTGGGGCTAGTACCCACATAGCCACCAAACCTCTGCTTACTGAATTACAGATTTCAGAAGTCTTGTTGACCACCTTTTATGACAACCTGGATGATCTAGGTAACTTTGTATTCTCAGTTTGTGTAACTATGCCATTTAACTTCACCACTTATTTTTTTCAACATTACATCTTGGGAATATTCATCATCCTCAGGGCAGTTACGTAAAGCATGCCATTTGACTTCTAACACATTTCTCAACCAATTCCATGACTCATATCTCCACGATGACCATACCAAAATATCATGTCTTTGATTTGATGGCATACGAAGCTAACCAATTCAATGACGCCAGGTATTATAGGGAGGCAAAAGCCTCTATACAAAAGTTAACAGACCTCCTACAGCATAACCAGAGATGGTTTACCAACATGGACAATACTATCAAACAATATTTCCAAAAATATGACAAATAGATCGATCATACAGGTCAATCATGCGGCACATGTTTTACAGACTGACACTCTGGACTGGGTCTCTAAGGTTCAAAACATTGGACATTGCATCTTTTTGGACACACTTGGAAGGCTGGTACACCAGGATACAACATGTATTTGGACTTGGAACCCATTTTGCTAGATTAAACAACTTCTTTATGTATGCATTTGTAGATGCAGATTGAACAACATCATTGATAACAAGACCAGCTGGTCCATAAAACCTCCGCTGGAACATAATGGAACTATTTTTCCAAACACAGGATACTGTCTGTTTGGAAGATAGATTTTTTTTAACAGAAATTTTTAAAGATTTTATTTTTATTTATTTATTTATTAGAGACAGGAGTGGAGGGAGAGAGAGAGAGAGAGAATGGGCGCATCAGGGCCTCTAGCCACTGCAAACAAACTCCAGACACATCGCCACCATGTGCATCTGGCTTACATGGGACCTGGAGAATCAAACCAGGGTCCTTAGGCTTCACAGCCATCTACCTTAACCACTGAGCAATCTCTCCAGCCCAGGAGATAGATTTTTTAGAGAATGTTGGAAACATTGTTTGGACTATGACAGGATACACCCCACCATCTACTTGCTACTTTTTTAAATGGAGAAGGTAGGTAGTTATTGGTATCAGACATGAACAAATAATTCCTAAGCCAGGCGTGGTGGCCCATGCCTGTAACCCCAGCACTCAGGAGGCAGAGATAGGAGGATCACCGTGAGTTCAAGGCCACCCAGAGAATACAGAGTGAATTCCAGGTCAGCTTATGCTAGAATGAGACCCTACCTCAAAAAAAAAAACAATAATAATTCCTTCTTTACTACATTTTCATGCCATATCCTTCACCATGATTTGGCAATACATAACTAGCCAATGACACAAACAAGTGCCTATTGTAATGGTAGGATTTTTAGTAGCCTCATATGTCTCCAATGGACGTTATATGTATCCTGCCATGATCCAAGAGATGATTAGCCATGACCCTGATCCTGTTGCCATTATGCTACATTTCTCTTGGAGTTCTATGAAACCTACTGATAAGAGCCCACCACTTCCCATTAGATCTTTGGAGGAATATTTGCTTAAGGGAGCTGGTATGACCCTTTCCTAAGTTTTGCTTGTTTCAACTTTCTGCTTATTTGAGTTGGAAATTGTACCAACAGTCTATTATTGAATATAGACTGTTAAAACATCCTTGTAATATGATACATAGAATTGCTTTAAATTGGTGTTATAATGTGATTTCTTGCTCTGTTTTTCAATTTTGCTATGGATTTGCAATGTGTTATGCTTTACCTTTTTTTTGTTTTGTTTTGTTTTTTGTTTGTTTGTTTGTTTTTCGAGGTAGGGTCTCACTGGAGCCCAGGCTGACCTGGAATTCACTATGGAGTCTCAGGGTGGCCTCGAACTCACAGCGATCCTCCTACCTCTGCCTCCCGAGTGCTGGGATTAAAGGCGTGCGCCCGGCTATGCTTTACCTTTTTGAGGATTGTGATGCCCCTTCACCTCTAGGCTTGGGGAATCAGGAGTGGGATGTTAGGAGCAATAGTTCTAAGTAAAAATGAGGCACTCACCCAGCTCTAAGTAAAAATGAGGCACCCAGCAGCGACAACATCACCATGGCAACCGGGGGCCAAGACCAGAGACTGGCTGTGTTGATATGTGAATGAGCTAACCCTAAGGTGGCTATCAGCAGCCAGGGTGATTGAGAAAAAAATAGGTGTAAAAATCCCAGCAAAAACTCAGAACACTGTTATTCAACTCAGAGAAGCAGACTCCACGTCCCTCTCTGTGTTGATACCTGCAGTAAGAAGGAACAGCCGTGGGACCCCTTGGCAGCCTGGCACAGGAATGGAGCAGACAGAGCAGAACCCAGACACTGCCCTCAGGCCAAGTGACCACCCAACCTCCGCAAGTGAGTGCCTCAGGAGTTTAAGCTAGTTGAGAGGATGAAAGAAAAAGGGACTTGGCTTAATTAACATGTGTGAGGAGTGAATAAAGTGTGGCAATTGAATTAACATAATCCCCCTCTTGACTACTGAGTTTAGGGCTCACAACACTAATATCTTTGGGTTAATTTCCAAATATAATAGTTGTATAGTAATAAGATACCAAGACTAAGATAAGCAGTGAACCTACTGAAAATCCAGACATGTCTGAGCATGTCTAGACCAAAGTTCAAAATATAAGAGATCACTGCAGGAAATTTATGCACCTTCAGGCTGAGACTTTCAGAGTAAGTATTTGCTTGTCCCATGAAAGATGATTGAGTGCCTATGTAAAAGAGTGATTTGAACTGTTAGTAAGCTCCTGAGAGACATGCAAGGAGAGTCCCTGAAAGCACTGGTCAGAATTTAAAGGCTAATGACTTTGGAGTGAGAAGGGGCAGAAGCGAAAACTAGAGAAATGCTGCTTTGTTACTGTAACCTTGTCACTATGCCATCCTATTTTTAAATTCTGTACCTGGTGCACCCTGAAAAATGACAAGTTAGATAACATGACATGAGGCCTTAACTGGGGATGACTATGAAGTGGACAATGGCTTTGTTATACTAAATTCTTTCAAGTTTTGGTTGAGTTCGAATTTTGGAAGCAAACTTCTTTCTATTTGAGTCATAAAGGCAATAGATAACTGGAGAAAGATTATTTGAAGGTTCCTTAATGATATCAACTGATGTAAATCATTATTTTAAAACTACTTAGACAACAAAATGGAACAAAAACCAGAACAACCCTGGCCTCTACAGGTTGCAGCAGGAATTGACTTGGAAAAGACATGAAGGAATTTACATGCATGGTAGATATTTATTTGGAGAGAGAGTTTGGAATGTATACAGAATAATTGTAATTCATCTTATGTAAAATTTGCCTCAGCAGAGAAAGGTAAAAAATATTAATTTTATTTTTATTAATAAGCTCTGAAGGGTTATGGGAAAATGTACCAATGTAAGCAATTTATCTTCACAAGAAAAATCTGGAAAATTAAGATATAAGGCAAGAGACAGGAGAAATACTTGAGCCTAGGAGTTTGGGACCTGCCTGAGGATCATAGTGAAATCCAAATTCTTTTATAAAAAAAATTTTTTAATGTAGTAGCAGATGGATAAAAGGCTAAATAAGGGCTGAGGAGATGATTAAGTGGATAAAGCACTGTTGCACAAGAGTCATTACCTGCATTTGGATCCTCAGAACCCACAGAAACAGCCAGATGCTGTAGCCTGAGTGCCTACTGGCAAGCAGAGAGACAGAAACAGAATTCCCCAGAAGCAGGGGGCCAGATAGCCTGGAAAAATGCAGTAGTAAACAATGACAGACCTTTCCTCAAACAAGGTGTATGAGGCCTGACGGTTGTGGTTGGTCTCTGCCTTCCATATGTACACACACATGCACACACACACCAAAAATAAGGGGACAAAAAATGTGTGGTGAAATGTTAATGACAGAATCTAGGTGGCAGATATTTGATTGCCATAGTAAAATTATTTTAAGTTTAATTATATTTGAAACCTTCAAAATGAGATACTGGGGAGAAAAAAAAATAATTCCTTAATTATAAACAGGTTTGAAGACTGAAAGAATCAAGAACTGTTCATAGCCCACCTAAAAGCAAACTGAGAGCCAGAATGACAGGAATAGGTGCAGTAACAAAAAACAGGCAGGGTCAGAATGTCAGAGAATCTGACTTCCCCTCCTTCTGACTCTCCTAGCATCATATGGTTGTTTCTGATGATTCTTTTCCTGGTGTTCTAGTCACTCTATGCTAGGCTGTCAGCATGTAAGTAGATACAGCTGCTCACTGTATAACCACTGCCAATTCACACACATCTTATTTCAAACAAACAACTTAGAAGCAGGCACTTACCTGCATTCTCAGTCTCACTATTAGCTTTTATGCTTCTAACCTGAGTCTCTTAGGCTCATACTTATACTTAGGATTCACCACCAGTTAGGGCTAATGATATTTGGAGATCTTCCTGCCCCTTTTAATTCTAGCTCTGGGAAGTTCTGGATGTAAAAGTGGTGTTTCTGTTTTGGTTCCTGTTATCTCATCGGGGACTGCAGTCATTTTCCCACTTTGGTGCCTGAAGCTTAACCTACTACATAAATAGATGATGACTGCTGCATCAGCATGACCTTAGGATAAGCATTTTAAGAAAGGGACTAGAAAGGGTCTTTGACTGAGACTCATAAAAAGGATTGAGACAGTTAAGGCTACTTCTAAAGATCCTGAGGACTAACCACATAGTTATTCAAGAAATAGATTTACATCTCTACAATGTCCTAGGTCCTATGCCAAGCACTGAGAAATTTGGTGGTGAACAAAACATATATAAATCTCTGACTTCACAGAGCTTACACAACAGAAAAGGTAGTAAATGCACACTAACCATATGTAAATACATATATAATAATTTGTTGTGGAGACTATATTAAGGAGATCCACTTTGGAGGGGTGCATATGGAACATCTCTCTGAAGAAGTATCATTTGACTCTGACCAGGCAAAGTGAACTGTAAGGTAGAGGAGAGACAAGAGAAAGATAATCAAGACAGGAGAAGCATACTGGTGTGATTAATATGAGCTAGCATGACCCAGGGATATAAATCCCTGGGTAAGGTTTTGGACAAGTATGCACACAGACCTAATTAATATTC
This sequence comes from Dipus sagitta, assembly GCA_036346955.1. Lineage (NCBI taxonomy): Eukaryota > Metazoa > Chordata > Mammalia > Rodentia > Dipodidae > Dipus > Dipus sagitta. Next base: position 62,806,530 of record CM070775.1, read on the forward strand.
TCTGGTTTATAGATTTTAAGTACAGTGAAATCCTCTTAAAGCATTTCAGGCAGAGGAATAAAGTCTTCCTAAATACCACCTGGCCTGGAAAATGGCCCAGAACTCTAGGCATCAAGCCTTCCAGAACAATACAGGACTATTAACTCTAAGGGTCCAAGAATATTTTTATCTAGTTTGCTCACTATTCTATCACAAATGTTAGTAAGCTCAATAAACATTCATTGAATAAGTAGTATATCTATGAGAGCAATAACTCTACCTTGATTTTAAATTTAGCTAATACTCAGACATAAATAGTTCTGCTCTCTTAAACATCTACCTAGTGATTCAACACCACAGGACAATTGTTGCCACACAGCAAGAAAAGCTTGAGTCTCTCACACACAGGTCAAGTTGCAAAGTTTCTTAAAATAGTAATCTATTTCTTTGGTGTTCTAATTATAAAAACCTTGAGGAAGGAGGGAAAACAATGGGTTCATACAGTTATGTAAAATAAAAGCAAACTGAGAAAGAGTTGTGTTATATGTTAGCTAATTTTGGATCACTGTGGCAAAAAAAAAAAAATGCTGGACAGAAACAATTCTGAAAGATGGTTTATTTTGGCTCATGGTTTCATAGAATGGCTTAGTCCATCACAGTAAGGAAAGCATAGTAGAGTTCATGGTGACCAAAGCATGTAGGGAGAGAACTCACATCACAGTGGACCAGAAAGCAGAGTGGCTAGAATCAGGGACCAAGCTAAAACTTTCAAAGGCCTGCCTGGAGTGACTTATTTTCAACAGCTAGGCTCCATCTCCTGAAGGTTTGATAGCCTCCCAAACTAGCACCACCACCTGGGGCACAAGTGTGCAAAACATGAACCTGTGGGGATGTTTCAGAATCAAAACAGGGATGCTGGGAGTATTGGTAGAGTAACAGGAACTTAAAGATTCTAATAAAAGTGTAGGAGACTAGCTTTCCTAGAATCACTGGACTCAGATGTTTAGGCATTATTATTAGAATTCTGTCACTCTCTATCCATGCACCTACTCCATTTATGTGCTTTTTATTTTTCAAGCAAGCTCTTCCCAAGTAATCACAGTGTCTACTATTGGCCACTCTAGACACACAGAGTACCATCCTAGCTTTCCTAACAGGAAGAAAATGCCTCTTTCTCATAGTTCTACCCAAAGTCTACTAGCTTCTGATCAACTGGTCTTGGTTGATATTAGGGCTTCTTAAACTCTCCAGTCATGACCGTTTTTTGTCTGAGAAATGTTTGTGAAGATTCATATATATGTAACGTTTACATATAATATAAAATACATATATATGTGTATAAATATGTATTTTATATATTTGTGTATGTGTATATATTCAGGTATGCAAGCCAAATATTTACTGATAATAAATTATAAAGAAATTTATTTTAAAGCAATTCTTTGGTATACATATAATCATTTACTAAAAATAACATGGGCTAGAGAGATGGCTTAGTGGTTAAGGCACTTTCCTGTGAAGCCTAAGGACCCAGATTCAATTCACCAGTATCCACAAAGCCAGATGCACAAGGTGGCACATGCATCTGGAGTTCATTTGCAGGGGCTAGAGGCCCTGATGCACCTATTCTCTCTCTCTCCCCCACCCCCACCTCTCTGTCTCTCTCTCTCTCTCTCTCTCTCTCTCTCTCTGTCTGTCTGTCTGTGTCTCTCAAATAAACAAAATATTTATAAACAAAATAACAGCAAGCCAGGCATGGTGGCACATGCCTTTAATCTCAGCACTCAGGAGACAGAAGTAGGAGAACTGCTGTGAGTTCAAGGCCACCCTGAGACTACATAGTGAATTCCAGGTCAGCTTCGACTAGAGCAAGACTATACCTCAAAAAACCAAAAATAAAAAAATTTTAAAAAACAGCCAATTATTTGTTTATTTTTACATAACAAATTAAATTGGCTGAATATTTGACAATGGCATAGAACAACTTCAGTGTTCTTTTTCAGAGCTGATCAGTGTGATGGTTAAGGTGTTGTCAACTTGATCAGTTTAGTAATCCACAGAAATCCCTTTGGGGTGGGTCTCCAAGGTTGCTTCAAGGAAGGATTAGTTGAAGGAGGAAGTCCTTGCCCCAGAGTGAGCCCTTCCCCCAGAGTGTGCAGCTTCTCTCAGAGGGAGACTTTATATAAGGAAGCTCTGGATGAAAAGAGCCTCCTTCCTTCCACTTGACTACCAGAACTGCTTGCTGCCTTCTAGCATAGATTGAAGACCAGAATCAACTGAAAACCCACATGGATTGAAGACCAGTGGCTCCTCTGGAAGCCTACAGGCCTTCAGTGCTGGAATGGGACTGCTGAGGTATCTAGCCATGTGGATTGAGCAGCTACTGGGTTCCGTGATTCTTGAGCCTGTAACTGCCATTGGACTACCTTAAGCTAATCCAATAAATTCCCTTTTAAATATAATTCATTCTATCAGTTATGTTCCTCCAGAGAACCCTGACTAATACAGATTTTGGTACCAGGAGTGATTCTAGAGAAACTATTGTAAAGATGGGTTTCTCTGTTGGGCTTGGTGCTATCTGGGGTTGGCTCTCCAACTTCAGTGCTGCTAAAGGCCCTAATGGTAATAAGGAGAGTGAATTTACTGGAAAAAGGGAGGGCACTAATAATCCCATGCTGTGAACTATTTAAAGAACTCCCTGAGATGGATGTATTTGATGATCCTGAGTCATGTCTTGTGAAAAGCAAGGAATTTAGTAACTCTGTATTTAAAACATTTGAATATTTGAGTAAGAGTAAAACAAATGAAGATGCTGGTTGGTTGCTTCTAGCATCTCTGGACAAACTATTGAGGGAACAACAAAAGCTCACAAAGGAAAATTCCAAGCTTAAGTCCCACATACATGATTTGAAAGTTTCTTAGGGTGCCCTGGAGGAGAGTCCCCTTTCTAGCCAGAATAGGGCTCAAATTACAGAAAACCAAACCCAAGCTCTCATTGTGAGATTGGCTAACTTGCAATGTAAGCTCAAATCCCAGCCTCATCAGCTATCTGAAGTTAAAGTGAGGGCACTTATTGGAAAAGAGTGGGATCCTGTGACTTGGGATGGAACTTGCGGGAAGATCCTTTAAGAATCTGGGGACAATGAACTCTCAGATTCTGAAGAAGTTTTTTTTTTTTTTTTCTTAAGAATGTGGCCTCCCCTCCATTAGCAACAGTTGCATCCCTACCCCCAGACCCTGAAGCATTACCTGTTAGGTTGGGACAGGCTCCCAAAATGGAGTCACCAAGGACAGCAGGATGGTGACAGAGACAAGGAAGTGAATTATCCACATTCCTCCAGAAACAGCCCAGCCATTATGCCTTCCTTGCCTAACAATGCCCCCAGGTCATGGTTTCCTGCCCCCTTATCTCCTAAGTCACCTTCTCACTGTTCTGGTCTCATGCCCTAGCTATTTGAAATGGCTAATGTAAAGAGTAAATGTGTCCTTACCCCTTCCTCACCTTCCCTCAACTGAAAAGCCCTATAAAGTCCACTATCTGAAAACTCAGGTTGGTTGTGCTCCTCTGCCCCGGCCAGCGGGGAGTTAAACAAGGACCCGAGGGGAAAAATAACCTGGATGAGAGACAAGAGACACAAAGAAGGAGACCAAGTCTAGAGTCTGATCAAGGTCTCAGATTTATTCAGGCAAGCACAAGCTTATATACAGAAAACAAAACTTTTCAGACAGTGCCTACGTGCCTAAAGTCTCCTCCACAAATGCCTCTGTGTCTGAAGACTGTTTGCCAAGGCTATACGACAAGGTCTCTGTGCCCGGAGATCCCAAAACAACTGCAGTTCTCATGGTCAAAGAGCAGCCACGGCTCCCAACATCTCCTCCCTTCTTTTATACAAAAAAGGGGGAGACCCGCTGTTCAGCGGTGGGCTTTAACCAACTGGGGGAGTATTGACCTGACTCCTCCCGTGGGCTGTCATTTTTCGTCCCACAACTTTGGCCCTTGGTACCTTTTGGGGAGGGGAGGCAGGGCCTATATGATCATAATAAGTGTGGTACCAACCTCCATGCAAGTCAGGTTTTTCTCTCAGGGAATTCAGAAACGGTCAGAAAGGGACCTTCCCTTGCGGTGCTTTGCCTCGCACCCATGTTGGTGCCCATATCACACTCACTTTATTGTGAGCTGATATGCATAGGTCTCAATCCTATGCAGCTCCAAAAGGAGGGGAGTCAAGGACATATTCTATAGTGCATAGCTTGGACCTCTGCATGAACATTCACAATAGACTTCATTAGACACTTGAAGAAAATAGGCAACAGGCATAAGAGAAGCAGAAGGCAAACTCCCACAGCTGCAAAGCTGCCTATCCAGGAACTCAGAGTCCCAACCAGGCAACACAGACTTAATTGCAGCAAGTAAATCATTAGCAGCCTTAGTGGCATCAAATTCAAGATGACTGTTCTGTATAGCTAGAATTTCTGAATGTAAATTAATCAAATCTAACGAAATGTTATCATGGTGCCAAATTCCTTCCAAATGCATTTTGACCTTTACCCAATCTTCATAACTAGCATTGTAAATTTTAGAGGTGATGCAGATCCATTGGTAATCTGCATGGCATTCCAATCAAGCTCTAATCTTCATTCCTTGAATTTGCTCTCCTAAATATGTCACTACATCAAACAAAGCATCTATTTTTTCTTCTAACTTCTTGTCTATGGTAACTTGAGTTCCTAAAGCAACAGAAACGTTTTTAGCTAGATTATTAACAAAGTGTGCAGTATGGACTTCTTGTGTAAGAGCAACAGCAGCAGTAGTAATAGAAGCTAATAATGTACTAAATGCAACAATCCCAGCAATAACTAAACCTACAACTCTCTTTTGTCTACTTAAACTATTTTTAAATTTTTTTTTTTTTGTTATTTTTATTTATTTGAGAGTGACAGAGAGAAAGAGGCAGATAGAGAGAGGGAGAGAGAATGGGTGCGCCAGGGCTTCCAGCCACTGCAAACGAACTCCAGACGCGTGCGCCCCCTTGTGCATCTGGCTAACGTGGGTTCTGGGGAGTCGAGCCTCGAACTGGGGTCCTTAGGCTTCACAGGCAAGTGCTTAACCACTAAGCCATCTCTCCAGCCCTACTTAAACTATTTTTAACCTCCTCTAGTATTTGAATACCCTTGTCAGAATACCAAGGCTTTGAAAGATTAACAGGAATCATAATAAATGCAGGTTGTTTGACAATCATTACAGTTCCAGAATCATGAGAAATACAATTGGACAGACTACAATTATCACAGGTAACATTAAACATTCCCTCAGACTCATGATACCAAGTAATATTTATATTTCCTAACATCAGGGCATAAGGTGGTGTAACACAGGCCATAACAGTTCCCTTCGGAAGGCTATTTGAATCATTGCTGTCAGATGTAAGCTTGATACCTCCCATAGCAGCAGCAATTTTCCACACGTAAGTTTGCTGATGTCCATTGTCTGACCACCACAATCCTGAGGACAGTCCAGTAGCCCAATCATTAACCCATTCAGTTTTATTCTCTATAGAGCCTGCTGATCCTGACCAATCCTTAACATATCTAGTAGACCCAGAAACATTATACCTGATAAATTTTTTCCCTACACATTTGCTCCAATGTATAGATTTATTGAACCAAGGTGTATTTCCTTCACAGGGAATAAAGTCCTCTGGTGGACTATCCCCTGTAACTTGATTTCCATAGGGAAGCCAAATAGAAATTCTGCTTGTTTGGACCTGCTTTATCTTTTTTGTACCTTGTACATGCTCTTGAACATACTTTACAGTAATGTTTCTTTCCTTTATTTCAAAACATCCCACTCTGCTAGTCTTAGAAAAGCATAGTGGAATACCTAGACCATGCCCTGAATATGAACTCATAATTATTTGATGTAATTCTATATTTTTACTAGATGGTGTACTTAGCAACTGAGTGTTATTGACTAGAACTATGATTTCTTTTTTCTCCCAAGTCACTGGATGTAATATAGGAGGATCAGGAACATAGGTCCAGTAAAGTTCACTGTAAGCAAGATGTAGATGACTCCATATTATCAGGATCAGCAGTGTCCTCTTGTTTGATCTTGTGGCCTGCATGCCGCACCAAACGTTCTGGCAACCATCTGGCTCCATTTTCTTTCTGTGAAAAAATACAAACAGATCCTCATCCCCATATTAATACAGGGTCGGGTCCATTCCATTTGTTAGTCAATGGATCTTTCCACATGGCTTTGGCAAAGGTATTTTTTGTATTTGTGTGCCAAAAGCGATCAGCAGCTGAATTTCCCTGAGTATCAAGGGTTAAAAAGTTTAGGACAAACAAGGCATGATGAAGGATATTTCTTGGAGAGCCCTTTATGGGGCCTTTCCCTGCTTGCATCACAGGCACAGAGAGGATGGGAGCAGCCGCTCAGCCTTAGGGGCCGTGCAATCTCTGGAAAAATGACCTTGTTGTTTGCAAATTAAAACAAGTTCTGAGCTTGTCCCCCTGGGTAAAACCTTTAAGGGCCGCTCCTATGGCTAGTCCAATGCTGCGGGATGCAGGGTCTACATCAGCACAGAGTTTGATAAAGTCAGAGATATTTTTGCCACGGCGATGGGGGCATATAGCCGCTTGGCAGGCAGAGTTAGCATTCTCAAAGGCAAGATGTCTAACAAATTCATTATCTGTTTCCTCCTTTCCCATGAGCCGTTCAGCAGCCTCTGTAAGGCGGCTGATAAAATCACTATAAGGCTCTTGTGGACCCTGTCTGAGTTTAGCAAGAGAGGTGACAGCTGACCCTTTAGAGGGAAGGCTCTTCCAGGCTTTGAGAGCTGCATGTTGAATTTGTGTAAGCAATCCTGGAGGAAATTTGGTTTGTTTTTCATTCGTATCATAGGGACGGTTGCCCAAAAGTTTATCTAGCGTCCAGGCTTTGGAGGAACTACCAGCGGCCAAATTACGGTGGGCAGCATCCTGGCACCTCTCAGTGTAATCAGCTTTCCATAGAAGAAAGTCACCCCTAGTTAAAGTAGCTTTAGTTAACATAACCCAATCATTAACAGTAAGTAAGTCTTCACTTAGAGATTCTAACAGCGAGATAGTGAAAGGAGCAATAGGACCATACGAAGTAACTGCATTTTTTAACTTTTTTATATGTTTAAATTTAAGGTGGCGATATTGCTGGGCTTTAGTAAGTAAAGTGTCATCCCTTTCTTCATTCTCAGTGCTTTCTGACCCAGCAGGTTCCTTTGTTTCAGATCCTCCTTCCCCCTCTTCTGGGCTATCTGGATCCTGCAGCTCAGCCTCATTAGATTTTCCTTTAGTAGGTTTAACTTGAGAGTGAGTTACAGGAAAGGCATGGAGAGTTTTACTTTTAGTTTTAGTTTTCTGAACAGGGCGAGTGGAGGGGGAGCGTATTTCTAAATCAAGGTCGCGTAACTGCTTGAGCAGGTGTGACTTCTCCTTTTTGGCTTGGAGGAGTGTCTTAAGAGATTGTGCCTCCTGGGAAAGTTTAGTAATTGCATGTCTAGTTATTTCTTCTAGATCAGAGGGAGCGTCAAGCGCCGGGGCAGAAGAAGGGGGTGCTATGTTATAGGGTGGTGACCGTGTACCCAAAAGTGTATGGGCGGCCCAATCAGAGTTATGATATTTAATAGCTTCATCCTGCAATTTAGCCCTTTCCTCAGGGGGTTGGGGGAATGAGTCATCATCAGGGTTGGTAGTTTTTAAATCAGACAGAACTGGATAGGTAGATTGTGGGAGAGGGTTACTAGGTGGGGGATCATCAGCATTTTCTGGCATAGGAATGATAATAGAGGGACAATTAGAGCCAGGAGAGAAGGGGCTGGTTGTTGGCCCGCCTGCAGCACTGCGAGAGCTGGGGCGGGTGGGGTAAGGATTCTCTGGGACTTCATTCTTATGGAGGGAGGTCTGACTACCAGTGAATTTATTTTTAAGAAAATTCTCACTATCTGTAACTACTTTTGAAACATCAGGGTGATAGTGGCGGACCTGTAATACATCATTTATGAGATTCCAATAAGAAAATGCCTGCACTGGAACCCTTTCTGGACCATAAGAGCGGTAGTAGTCATTTAGACAGTCACCAACACGGCGCCACCGCTTTTCATCTATAGTTCCTTCTTGGGGGAACCAAGGACAGAAATCCTCTAAAAAGACAAAGAATTTCACTAAATCTTTTTTCTTAACCCGTGTTCCTCGTGTCTTGAGAGAAGCTTTAAGCCCTTCAACAAACAATTCATGCTTACTTAATGCTTGTCCCATAATTGCGTCGCTTTTCTTACCTCTCTGGATCTGTATCACAGGTGGGCACTCCTGCGGTGATCACTGTGCGGATCTGTATCACAGGTGGGCTGCCTGTGGTGATCTCTATGCGGATCTTCACTCACCAGTCAGGTGGCGATCCAATGGGGGATGGCCGTCCACTGGAGCGACGTCCAGGTCACACTTCGTACCTCGAGCCCCACGTTTGGCGCCACTTGCCCCGGCCAGCAGGGAGTTAAACAAGGACCCGAGGGGAAAAATAACCTGGATGAGAGACAAGAGACACAAAGAAGGAGACCAAGTCTAGAGTCTGATCAAGGTCTCAGATTTATTCAGGCAAGCACAAGCTTATATACAGAAAACAAAACTTTTCAGACAGTGCCTACATGCCTAAAGTCTCCTCCACAAATGCCTCTGTGTCTGAAGACTGTTTGCCAAGGCCATACAACAAGGTCTCTGTGCCCGGAGATCCCAAAACAACTGCAGTTCTCATGGTCAAAGAGCAGCCACGGCTCCCAACACTCCTCTTTTGTGAGTCAGCCCTGGAAGCTCATGCTTTCCCCAAATAAGAGCTTTCATCTTTGCCTCAGAGTGGTTTGTATGGTTTTGGTCATTCCCAAACCTTACATTACCCTCCCCACCCTTGCCTGAGGGAATTAATCCTTCTTTGTTTGAGGAATCAGAAGGAGGTGCTGATGCTCCTCAGCACCAACCCATCTTTGTCTCTAGGTATATAACCAAATGTAAGGCTAGGCAGGCCCTTAAAGGTGAGATAGAAAGTGTAACACAAGAGGAAGTACACCCCTAAAGAACTGCAGGAGTTTTCTACCTTGTACAGGCAGAATCATGGGGAATAGGGTAGAAATGGATTTTAACAGTCTGGGATGATTGAAGAAGGAACATAAGATTAGATCAAGCAGAATTTACAGAAAATGGGCCCATTGAACAGAGATTTTAGATTCAGCCCAAAGCTCATGCAGTTGGAAGAGGTGACAAGAGTTTATTTGATTGGTTGGCTGAAGTATGGAACTAAAGATGGCCTACTGTGAATGAGCTCAAGCTGCCTGATATGTCTTGGTTTAATGTTGGTTAAGGGATTAAAAAGCTCAGAGAACTTGGAATGCTGGAGTGGATTTGCCATGTAAATTCATCTTTGCCCCACAATGGGAGTTTCCAGATGTGCCCTTCACTAAGACTATAAGAAACAGATTTGTGAGAAGAGCACCAACATACTTAAAGTTCCCCATCATTGGTCATTTATATAAAGAAAACATCACAGTGGGAGCCGTAGTTGCTGCATTAGGTGACTTAGATGCGATGGGCCTAATTGTATCTCAGGGTAGCAAGGGCCAAGTGGCAGCACTGAATCACCAAAGGCAAGGTGAGCATGTTTATCATAATAGGCAAAACAATGCACATAAAGGTATGACTCATTGGATCTTTGGCACAGGCTGATTAATCATGGTGTTCCCAGAAGTCACTAAATTTTCAGTATTTTGATTTTATAATCATCCATGCTGAGAATGGCTCTTTGCATAAATTCATAGTACAAGATGGAAGAAGTGTTTTCAGGGCCATTTTAGAAGTGGCTAGAAATTCTGTTCTAATTCCAAGCCAAAATTCATGTAATGATTTTCTTATGAAACTTGAGTCAGAAACTCAAACAGCAATTTTTAAAATTAAACATTCTAACACAATACAATCTAAAGGTATGGTAATTTGATACATGCTGAGGAGAGATAGAAGGAAAATAATTCTTTGTTTTCTTTAATTAAGCCATTATGTTTCCATAGTAGTATAAAACTCTGTATGTACAGTAAAAACACAACTCATAAATCAAATCTCAGCTGATGTTTTAGGCAGCATTTATTGGTACTTCATAGCATGATGGCATGTGTAGTAACCATGTGCATGTAACATTCAGACAAAAACTGAAGTAAGGTGCATGTGGAATGTGGACAGCGCCACCAGAAGTACCTTGGATTCAGTACACCTATGCAATTAGATTATGGTCATTGTGCATTCAGAATGCTTTCATTGTCAAATGTTTGGTGATGCCTACATTCAGTTATGCAGCCTTGGGTGTTGTGACCAACAGTTTAAGAAGCTATGGTTTACACCGTTAATCCTTGAACCAATCACCATAGGGATGGTGACAAAATAGTATACTACTCTTCTTGGTCATTCTCAGATGATATTCCTACAACAAAAGGGAACAATAGTGAACTTCACCCAAAACACAAAAGGAAAACTAGATATGACATATCATATCTGTGTGCAAACATGATTAAAGAATTAGTGTGCATATATATATATATATATATATATATATATATATATATGTAGCTAAACTTTCTAATAATGGACTGTTTTATATATGTGTTGTAAATATGTAATAATATATACACATATATAGTTTCTTTTTAAATTTTGTTTATTTGCATGTGTATGGAGGGGGGGTACCAGGGTCTCTTGCCCCTGAAAATGAACACCAGATGCTTATGCCACTTAAAAAATATTATTTTCCATTTTTGGCATTTTCATACATGTATATAATACATTTTGGCCTTATTATCCCCAAATGCCCTCTTATATCTCCTTCCACCTCCCACTAACACCCTTCTTCTTTATTAGTTCCCGTCTTATTTTCATACCTTTTTTTTTTAACTTGTTGAGTTAAAAATAGCATTGTTTGCATGATCATGGGTGAAAAGTTATTTACTCTGGAATGGACAGCTTACAGCCACAGATCAATTCTTCCAGCAACCATTAGTTGCCATTAGCTACTCTGAGAGGTGTGAGTGTCTCATGAATCCTTCCTCCATCAATGCTGAAGTATTGGCAAGCTCAGTGCAGGAAACCACAGTTGCTGAGAATTCATGAGTGTAATGGTGATGTCATAACCAGAAGACAGTGTTTCACAGCCCCCTCCCCAATCCTTGAGCCCCATAGGGGGTGGTTTAGATGTCTTGTTTGAGACTGAGCATGCAGTCATCACTTATTCTTAGTAATTTTGCCAACTAGGCATGTCTGCATGAATTACTGCCATTGTAACAATAAACTTCTGTGATCAAGGCTTCAAGCAGTTCTAATCTATGGGAACAATTATAGATATGTACAAGCCATGCTGTCCCTTTAGCATAACCACAGTAGTAGATTCTTCACTAGGGCCTATGTCTCTAGCCATAGACTTTTGGCCAGATTTTCTGTACAGGCCATGAAGTCCCTCCTGCGAAGTGGGCACAGAAACATGCAAGTCTGATAATGACTTTCCAGTCTAGGAATAGGTAAATGGCATTCTTATTTTCAAAGCCTTGGAAAAGGGTGTGCTCTCCAAGCTATTGTCCCCACCATAAAGGAGTACCCAGTGTGTGCAGGACCTGGAAAGTGAGCACCCAGATGAGGAATGAGGGTCACTGTTGGTGACATGAGTACATCAAAACAAGCCATGTCACACTGACCTAAGTGTGGGGAATCACTTGAATATGACAGTGGGCATACACAAAAAACACAAGATCAGACCTTCCAGGAAACTGAACATTTCAAGCCTCTCAAGCCAATTTTGTTCAATCTTGGCAGAAAATGAAATACCACAAAGTCATTGGTTTCTTTGGACCATTTTGTATTCTGCTGGGATATCCCAGCATTATCCACCAAGAACCACAAACCAGGCAGTAAATCTTCTGAGCCCTATAGCCTTCCATTCACATAGTCATCTATGCACTGGTTCATCCATGCATCTACTGTGGGATTTTCACAAGTACTCACTGTATATTGTATGATTCTAAATACAAATGATACAGTAAAAATAAACAAATAAATAAAGCAAACCCAGGTCCTAGCTACTGAACATATGCAGTGCAGTGGAGCAATAAAGTAGGTTCACAGAATCCACTGACCTGCACTTGGCTTTTCCACCATTAATATGTAGAGGAATATCCTGGACAATTTGTTAAGGTGCTGATTCCAAGTTAGTAGATTTGAGACAACCCGGAGATTCTGTATGCCTAAGAAACTCCCAGAAAAGTTTATGTTGTTCATTCTAGGACACACTGAGTGGCCACAGCCCCTCTTCAAAAAGCTAGAGCTTCGACTGGCAAGATAGCTCAGTCAGTGTTTGCTTCACAAGCATGAAGACCTGAGTTCAATTCTCAGAACCAATGTAAAACTTCCAGGTGTAGTGGTACATGCCTGTAATTCCAGGGCTGAGGAGGTTGAGGTAGGACTAGCTAGCCTGTCTAGCCTAATTTGTGAATTCCAAGACAAATGAATGACCCTATTTCAGAAAAAAAAGGTTGGTATATGGTGTTCCTGAGGATGACACCTGAGGTTTCCTTTGGCCTTCATATACACATGCATGTGTACATGCATGTACACACATATGTAAAAAAGGGAAAGCTTCAGACTTCCTAGCAATGGCATTTTAGAAGGTGTCTGCCTGTGAGCTCTATCCTTGGATTGGTCAGAACATCTGTCCATTGCCAGCTTCAGCAGGGAAATGACTTTGCAGTTGACTCAGTGCTGCTGTCCAGAAGCCTCTTTTCACATGTGTAGAGTCTCTAAACTCCAATGACAATGAGGGAGATGTAATACAAAAATCAGCCAGTCCAGTCACAGCTCTATTCATCCTCAGTCATCCTCTCCATAAGAAATACCACAAGCAGACCATTGTTCTTGGCATCTAACCATACATGAGTTGATACATGTAGGTCCTGCAACAAGCCTATGCTGCAGGAACTGCTGATAGGGTGGTTCTTATTAGCACTCCTATTTTGTTGGGCACAGAGAAGTAAAGTAACTTGTACAAATTCACACAGCTAGTATCCAGGCTTTCATAGTTTTGTGGATAGCCCATGCTTTCAACCATTAAGAGTCTACATTTTCTCAGAAATTCTGGAGAAATACTAGAGTTGAAAGAGCCAATTCTTGGAAGAACCTCTGATTTCTAATAGATTTTTTGTTTTTCTTCAGTACTGCAAATTGAAGCTTATGCCATGTTTTGTGTCCAGCTTATGTGAGTGGCATGGGAATTAAACCTAGGCCAGCAGACTTTGTAATCAAGCACCTTTAACAGCTGATCCATCGCCCAAGTCCCACATATAAAGTTTATGCTATGTTTCTTCAAGGTTTGGCTAGGTAAAAATTTCAGGTAAGCACCTTAATAAATGAGAGTACAGGAACCTAGTAAATATGAGAAAACCTTGGCTTTTTGTTTAATAATGCTTTTGCTGATTATTTCAAAAAGTAACCACTTGAAATAATTCTATGCATTTTAAGGAGGATTAACTTGAGATTTTTTTTAATCAAGCTGAAAATATTGTTAAGTAGTATAAGTGGCATTTGTCTCAAACTCACATGTAGTACTCCACATAATCTTAAAAATGAATAATCTGACTTGCCAGGCATGGTGGCACATGTCTTTAATCCCAGCACTCGGTAGGCAGAGGTAGGAGGATCGTCATGAATTCAAGGTCACCCTGAGACTACATAGTGAATTCTAGGTCAGCCTGGGCTACAGTAAGACCCTACCTTGAAAAAACTGAAAAAAAAAAAAAAAAAAAGAATCCTAGTACTCAAGATGCTGAGGACAGAAGAATCACCATGAGTTTGAGGCCAGCCTGGACTACACAGTGAGTTGAAGGCTTCAGACCACTTATTTTCCTGTCAAAAATGTATCCAGTTTTATGTCTTAGTATATATTTATTTACTTATTTGTGAGGAGAGAGAAAGAATGGGCATGACATGGCCTCTTGCCACTGCAAACAAACTCCAGATGAATGACTTACTTTGTACATCTGTCTTTACATGGATAGTGAGGAACTAAACATGGACCAGCAGGCTTTGCAGCAAGTATGTTAGCCACTGAGTCATGTCCCCAGCCCTGTATCCAATTTTTGTTTGTTTGTTTTATTTTTTTTTTTTTTTTTGAGGTAGGGTCTCACTCTAGCCCAGGCTGTCCAGGAATTCACTATGTAGTCTCAGGGTGGCCTCAAACTCATGGCGATCCTCCTTCCTCAGCCTCACAAGTGTTGGGATTAATGGTGTGCACCACCACACCTGGCTCTTGTATCCAATTTTCAATGCATTTTCATACTTAGAAGCTTTAAAAATTATTAAGTGTAATAAGGCTCACTCAAATATGAAAACATTGAGAAATACTAATATTCATGAGACACCAGCAGTGTAATAAGATAGAATTTGAAACAAATAAAATTCTACAAGGCTAACTATAGTGGCTCATACCTGTGATTCAAGTACTTGGGGAGGCTGAGGTAGGAGTACTGGCATGAGTTTGAGGCCATCCTGCACTACAGAATTACAGGCCAGCAAGTACTACAGTCTTTCTATAGATAGATAGATAGATATAGAGATAGATAGAGATAGGGATAGATAGATATAGATATAGATAGATATAGATAAATAGATATAGATAGATATAGATTGATATAGATAGATGATACAGATATAGTTGATATAGTTTGTGGCCATACCACTCTGAACATGCCTGATCTCATCTGATCTCAGAAGCCAAGCAGGGTTGGGCCTGTTTTGTACTTGGATGGGAGACATAGATACAGATGATACAGACAGATATATCTACAAAAACAAAAAATCTCTTGAAAAACATGCCTTATAAGTGTCTTGCAGTGTTTTCTGTATGTTTGCTTGTGTTAGTTTGAAGCAAGGTCTCAATATAGCCCAGGCTAACCTGAAACAAACTGTGTAGCCCAGGTTGGCCATAAACTCATGGAAATCTTCCTATCTCAGACTCCCAAGTACTGGGATTAAAAGCATGAACTACCACTCCAAGCCCATGTTTAAATCTTGAGAGAGGGCCTTCCTAAGTTACGTAGGCTGGGCTTAAATTCATTCTATACACCAGGCAGGCCTTGAATTTGCTGTTCTCCCAAACTTATAACGTTCCTGATACCCCCCCCCCAAAAAAAACAAAGGATAAAAATAGATTAAACCCTAATAATTTTTCTTAACATGGTTATGTAGCCAATTAAAATATAATTTAGAAAAGTATCTAGAACATAAGAAACACAGGTATCTTTGCTCTTGTTCTCTATGCATACTAAATTTGTCATATTCTTTCTCAAAATAGAATGGCATGCCAAGACTAAATTTTAATGCAGATTTCATCTTATTGTCCTTCAGCTAAATTTGATTGCTTTCAGAAATTTTATTAGGTTATTTCAATATGCTTCAGTGAAGGTAATCTATCAATTCTGACAATATCTTTATCCTCATTGATTAAATTGGAAAATTAGGATACAACATATTCTTTGTTTTGCAAAGAGGGTCAATCTCAGGCTTATTAAAGTTGACAATAAGCCCTTTAAAAAAAGGTATGAATCAATTCTAACCATGAGATTTAATAAAAATAATATCACAGGACATTAAGACCAAAGAATTCCATTTTTTGTTAGCCTTAATAAAGATCATGTTATTAATATAAGCCATTTTTATTTTAGTGAAGATGGCTTATATTGATTGATACATTTTTGAATTGTCTAAACATATAAGGAGATATAGGAACTTACACTCATTTAGATTCATCATGAATTGCTTAATTTGATGTCAGAATTAAATTTCCTATAAGCTATGAATTTTACCCAGTTTTGATTAAGATAATGGAATGTTAACCTTAAGTAATGGTTATTTATCAAGAAAACCAGAAGTATTTATTAGAAAAGCTCAAGAAATTAAAGTATTTTAAACCCTAATATAGATGAAAATGTTTGCTATTGTCACTCTCCTTTGCATCAGTAGTTCTGATACTACATTTGCTGCAGTTATTATAGTATCGATTACTTTCCCAAACATCCCTGAGGATCTAACACTAGGAATTAATTAACCTTGTGTTCTTTAAAAGCTTTTATTCTGCTAAAATTTCAACTTTAGCCTCTTATCCCAGAAACCAAAGATTCTCTCCACTGTATCCACAAGTTGTAGGTATTATAGTTGGCCTAAGTAAGCAGTGATTAGGTAAGAACAGAAATATTATAAGGAAAAATAACAATGATATAGTCTAAAGCATAGTTATCTCTTCAAACAAGTAAACAAAGATGTTTCATATTTTCCCCAAGGAAAAGCTGCATTTATAAAAGATCTTCAAAAAAAAAGTTACAATTGATCACTTCTCTCAAAGAATTCCAATATGCCTCCAATCAGTATGAGCATTTGATACCTCAGCCAAAACTAGAACTGAACATCTGACTCTAAGCTTTTAGGAAAGTATGTTTTGCATTTTTAAGAGAACCCTCTAAAGATCATGGACATGAAATACCTTCCTTTGGCTATAAACGTGGTTGCTTTCTTTTAAAACAATGGCCGGTGATCAACTTGATTCAACAATTTTATAGGGCACGAATGAATTTGCCAGTAACTGTACCATTACCTTTCTTCATGCTTGCTTCCATGCTTACTTGTTTATCTCCATATCATAATAACTGTCCCCACTTAATGGGTTTCCCTTCATCTAGCCAGTCACTCAAAATGACTCAATGGCTTTGGTCCTTGACTTCACATGGCCATGAGTAGTTTGGGCACTCAGGTACACAAGCCCAGTCAACCTTTGAATAAACCAACAAAAGTGAGTTACTTACCTTACACAACCAAAGACTTCAGCCAAGATCAGTGTTCCTACCAAGGTCACATGGATGCTTTGAAAATAAGTCTTCAACATTAGCCAAAAGAAACATACCACAAATCAAAGCAGAATTACTAACACCCACTTTCTTCTTTTAGACAAAAGGAAAATGGGCCACAAATTAAAATATGATCTGTCATTTTTAGTCCTTCAAAATGAATTACTTATTAAAATGAATGTGGTGGTGGTGTGATGTGACCTCAAGAGGCCTGAGCTCTAACTGGACTGTGAAATAGAAACTAAAGATACCCTAGTCATATCAGATGCCGGGCTCCGCCGGCGGGGGCAGGTAGTGCCGAGGGAAGGACCAGGCCTGCTGGTTCCTCCCAAGGGGTTGAGGAGGAGATGAGCGTCCGATGACTCAGACCTCACCTGGCCACCGGAGAAAAACCACACTGAGTCGGGAGTCTTGTTGAAGCAGGAACTCGATTTATTGCTATGAGCAGTTCCTATATAATGTTGGGAATGAAGGAGGGGATTCTAGGATGGGGGGAGAGGTAAGGGCCAATAGTAAACTGTGACTATTGAAATGATAATTCTAACTCCCATGCGGAAGTAGCAGGCAAGAAGCCATTAGGCGTCTTGCTGAGTCACGTCTGGCCAGAGACAGGTCGCCAAACTTTAGCTAGGCTCAGGAAGTTCCACTAGGCCTCACACCTGGGCCTTTCAGAGCCCAACATCTCCCCCTTTTATTTTTGTAAGAGCATTAGTCACCGTGGCCCCTGTCTTAGGTTGTCCCCCTCTGGGGGTCTTAACTGTCATTGGGTACCAGGTGTTTAGCTCAGAGCATTCATCATGGCCCCTGTCTTAGGTTGTCCCCCTCTGGGGATCTTACCCGTCACTGGGTAACATGTGTTTAGCTCGCTGAGAACCCACTCCATGGCCTGTCTTAGGTTGTCCCCCTATGGGGATCTTACCCATCATTGGTCACATGGAGGGCAGAGGAGGTGGCAGTGGGTCATCTGAGGAACTTAATTCCTGAGTTGCCAGCCTGTGATAATGTATTTCGACCTGATGAAGTTTTATTGCCTCTAGCCATTGGTGGATAAATTGTGTAATCTTATTAATTACACAAGGCCCGACAGTGAGGATAAGGAGAAGGAGAAGGAGGGGGAGGGGCCCAAGTACAAGGAGAAGGTAGGGTAAGAAGTCATGTAAGCCCGTCCGCAGCAGGTTGTCCCGGAGGTCCCGTCACCTCCTCTCCAAGTCTTCCTGGAGCCTCTTAATCTTGTCCTGGATGATTCCTGATTTATTGGTGTAAAAGCAGCATTTTTCCTATAAAAGCAAACATACGCCTCCTTTCTCAGCCATTAGTAGGTTTAGTCCTCTCCTGTTTCGTAGGACTACCTCAGCCAGGGAATCTAGCTGTTGTTGAAGATAGGTCTCCCTCTGATATACGGAGGGCCTCATTTCCAGGGATGATATCTACATCTGGGATTAAGGTGGCTGGGGCACAAAGGCCCGTCCAATTGCTGGGCAGAAAGTCATAGGCCATCCTGCCTCCAAAGGGGGGGTACTTGGAGGAAAGGCTGACAGGACTTACAAGTTACAATTTTTTTAAGGTCCTTGACTGGTACCTGTGGAAACCTGTGCTTGAGACCTCTCCAGTTGACATGGGTCAATAAGTGGAAGCGTGTAGCTTCTGTAATAGTATTACACTGAGGCATAGAAGCCATTTTATCAGCCAAATTGTTTCCTCGAGAGAGAAATCCCAGTAAGTTTTGATGACCCCTGAGATGTTGAAGAAAAATGGGGTCAATTCTTTGTTTGAGTAGGGAATGAGCTTGAATCATCAGAGGAGATATAGGGTTGGAGTCCAGTCTAATATGGGCATCAACCAGGTTGGGTAATAAATTAACAACATAAAGGCTGTCAGAAAATAAGTTAAATAGCTCTTGAATAGTGTCCAAAGCTAGAACGACAGCAAATAGTTCTTTGAATTGTGCTGACCCCTCAACCTCATGGGAGACTGACTTTATGGGCATAGGCTCTTTTTTTTGTTTTAAGGGAGGGTAAACGACTAGGGAAGCCCCCAGGTGCCCTCCATCGGTAAACACGGTAAGAAAGTCAGGGTTAGGTTGAGACAGAAAAAACCTGGGGGGCTTCCATTCTAACCTGGAGAAAGAACTCATCCATTTGTGGGGGCCATAATGGCAATCAATTTTACCTAGAAACCCCGTGAGAGCCATAGCAACTCTGTTATTATTTCTATGAAGCCAGGTGAAATCTGTTATCTTAAAGGGGATGACAATAAGGTGAGGTTCTGTGCCAAACAACAGGACAGAGGTGTCTCTGCCCTTGATAATGCAATCAGCAACCTGATTGGTTATAGAATAAACTCTGGGGACCCCACCGATTGAGAGGTGGACCCATTGGATGGGCTCACCTTCCTGGGCCAACAGTGCGGTGCATAATGTTTCCCCAGAGAAAAAGTAGAGGGAGATGGGCAAATCAGGATTGAACCTCTTTAGGGTCACAGTATTTATAGCCTGTTGTACCTTACGAAAAATTTGTTGATGACAAGGGGACAAAATTACCTGAGAGGAGAAGTTAAGGTCCTGTAGGAGGTCAAATAAAGGGGACAGCTCTTCAGTAGTTATGGGTATTCAAGGCCTCATCCAATAAATTTCTCCCAAAAGCTTCTGGAGTTGAGGCAAGGTGTAAGAATCCTGAATATACAGTTGTGGTTTAACAGGTGAAACTGTATCTAGGGTAAGGATCGAGCCCAAGATCTTAAAGGGAGGCACAGTTTGAACTTTTTCTGGAGCTACTTTAAAGCTGTGAGTATGAAGGATAGTTAGATGTTGGTGGGTAAGGTCCTGGAGTGTGGAGGAATCTAGGCACCCAAGAATAATATCATCCATGTAAATATAAAACAGGGTATCGGGGAGATTGATAAGAGAAGAGAAAATGGATGACAGGTAATATTGACAAATAGGTGGGCTATTAGCCATGCCCTGAGGTAAGACAGTCCATTCAAATCTCCTATCTGGGCCACAAAAATTAACAGCGGGTACAGAGAATACAAATTTTTCCATGTCTCCTGGATGGAGAGGGATAGAGAAGAAGCAATCTTTAATGTCAATGATAGTAATATGGTATATATTGGGAATAGCTGGGCTCCATGGGAGTCCCCTCTGGGGGGTTCTGAAGGGGATCATGTGTTCATTGATCTTCCTTAAATCATGTAAAAATCTCCAGGACCCATTGGGCTTTTTTATGACAAAGACAGGAGAGTTCCAGGGACTAGTGGAGGGATGAATATGTACGGCCTCCAACTGTTGATCAATAAGTATGTGGAGTTGGTGTAACTTAGAAGAAGGGAGAGGCCACTGGTCAACCCATATAGGATCCCCCGGTCTCCACTGGGTTTTAAACGGGGGGGGGGGGGGGGGCTGGGCAGTGGCCCTTAGAATTGGGGGTGTTTATTGGAGTACTTTTGTCTGAGTTGCTCAAAGTAAGGGTCATCTCTATAATTGGGATGATATTCCCTCCCTTCCTCAGACTGTTGTTGATATTCTTTTTTATCTAACAAATCATTATAAAAGGCCTTATGGTCAGTAGGGATGAAAGCCTCGGCATCTCCAAGGATGTCTTGCCCCAGTAAGTTAGCAGTGAGCCCAGTCACCACGAGAGGGTGGACTTTTTCCCTGTCCCCACCTGGGTCAGTTCAAGGGGGCCACGTGGCAGTCTCCCAGGAGGTGGACTGCCTGCCAACTCCCAATAGGGGAGGGCCGGGCACAAGCTGCCAGGAGGGGGGCACTTCCTCCTTTCTCAGGACCGTTTGGTCCATTCCAGTGTCGATGAGAAGTTTGAATTTTTTATTGCCAATATTTCAAATAATTTGGGGTCTAAGGCCGGGGACCAGGGGGACGGTCCAATAGGCTTTGATGGTCTCTTTCCCCTTATTTAGCGGGCTGGGGGAAGCCCCAGGAGGAGTTTAAAGGTTTTCCCTGTATGTTAAACTTCCATTTACACTCCTTAGCCCAATGAAACCCCTTATTGCATTTAGGGCAGCGGGTGTGAGGGGCGTTGGTCGTCCCCCCAGAGCTCGGAGGAGGGTTTGTCTTGTTGGGGCACTCCTTTTTAAAGTGGCCCTCATCCCCACATCCAAAACATGTCAAGTTTTTAGGATTTAATTGTAATGCACAGATCGTATTGGCCAAATCTCTCTGTTTATTTTCCTGAAGGGCAGCAGCCATGGCCCTAGCCTGATGGGAGATAGTGCCAACGTCCTTGGTGGGTACAATCCACCTACTCATGGAGTTGTCCTTGAGACCTGCACAGGCGAGGCAGTGATCGGCCGTCATCCCTTCCCAGACCAACATTTTAGTAAACTGATCCCGTAATGCCCCTGGGGGAAATTTTCTTTGGAGACTTTTTTCCACCCTATCTATAAATGTAGCCAAGTCCTCAGATGGTTTTTGAGTAATACTCATAAGGGGTGTTTCAGAGGGTCCCTCATCAAGCTTTTTCCATGCCACCAAGCCCAGCGCCCTGACCTGGTCCCTATACGGGTCAGGTATAGCCGCCTGTTGAGTGCCTGTAGCATATTGATCAGAGGTACCGGAGAGCATCCCAAAAGTTATCGGCACAGGGGGCTGTTGATTTTGGTTTTGTTCTGCCTGTGCATGTCATTCATCTCAAAAAAGGCACACCACTTAATGTATAGGGGACCTGACAAGACAGTCCTGACTAGATTTTTCCAATCTTGGGTTGTACAAGGTTGATGGGCAAGTCCCTGTAACAGGGTCTCAGCCCAAGGAGAGTTGGGTCCATCCTCCGAGACCACCTTTTTAAGCTCCTTAAGGTCCTGAGCTTCCCACGGATACCAGGCAGCAGGGCGATTGCCCCCAGGATTTAGATTGATGGGAAATAAAAAAGTAGCTTTATTTTCTGGCAGCTTGTCTGCCAAATATGAAGGAGGGGCTGAGGGGGTCTCGGCGGCCGAATATGAAGGAGGGGCCGAGGGGGTCCAGAAAGGGTTAGTTGATGGAGGAGGTGGAGGACGTCCCCCGGAAGGCCAGGGAGCGCTCTCAAAGGGATCGAGTTAGGAGTATAAAGATGTATCCTTTGGGGGGTTTTTTAAAGCTGTATCTCCAGGAGGAGTAGCCAGATCAGGCTGTATACTATCTTTTTCTTCTGTCTTTTGTTTATGTTTGGTTGGCCTTGGAGGGAAGCAGTCCTTGAGGGCTGAGATCATAGAGAGGACCCCTAAGGGGGTATTTGACCCTTCTACACATGTGCCCAACAAACAAGGGCCTCTACTCTATCCCACGTGTCCCAATCAAAGAGATTTCCTTCTGGCAGCCATGGCGCCAGCTTGAGAAGGCAATCCCAGGTCTGTTGAGCCTGATTATCAGTCAAATTAAGCCCTCTACCCTTTAGGAATGCCCCGAGAGATTCTAAGGCAGGATTGGATTTAGAGGTAGACTGTCCTCTATTATAAAGTTGAGAGAAAAATGTCCATAAAATTAGGGCAATAGCAACCCACATACACATGAGTACAATACAACCACAAGGATCCAAAGGATAGGTAAACATATTGTACAAAAGCCGCAGATGTAGCTTGTCTGCGAACTGAAAGTGAAAGGAAAGAGAAAGAGAACAAAGAGATGTTGACCAACAAGTACAGGTTATAGAAGCAAAGTTTAGCGCATTAAATATAAAGACTACCTCATAACTTATGGGGGTATGCTCACCCGCATATGTACACCAATTGACCTCCTCAACAAATGCCTCTCATGGGGCACTAGTCTGCCAGACTCTGAGAGCCCCATGTAGGGCGCCAGATGCCGGGTCCGCCAGCGGGGACAGGTAGTGCTGAGGGAAGGACCAGGCCCGCTGGTTCCTCCCGAGAGGCTGAGGAGGAGATGAGCGTCCAACGACTCAGACCTCTCCTGGCCACCGGAGAAAAACCACACTGAGTGGGGAGTCTTGTCGAAGCAGGAACTCCATTTATTGCTATGAGCAGTTGCCTATATGATGTTGGGAACGAAGGAGGGGATTCTAGGATGGGGGGAGAGGTAAGGGCCAATAGTAAACTGTGACTATTGAAATGATAATTCTAACTCCCATGTGGAAGTAGCAGGCAAGAAGCCATTAGGCGTCTTGCTGAGTCACGTCTGGCCAGAGACAGGTCGCCAAACTTTAGCTAGGCTCAGGAAGTTCCACTAGGCCTCATGCCTGGGCCTTTCAGAGCCCAACAATCAGAGACTTACTGGATCACTGTGGTTGCTTGATTCAAGTATTCCCCATAAACTTAGTTGTTGTGAATGTAATGTCCCCATCTGATGGCAACTTGGGAATTAACACCTCCTGGAGGCAGTGTATTATTGGCGTCAGACTTATGGGAATTATAGCCAGTTTCCCCTTGCCAGTGTTTGGTACATTCTGCTATTATACTATTGTCCATCTGTTGTTGGCCAGAAGGTAATGTCCACCCTTTTCTCATGCCATCATTTCCCCCTGCCATCATGGAGCTTCCCATTGAGTCTGTAAGCCAAAATAAATCCTTTTTTCCCACAAGCTGCTCTTGGTCAGGTGACTTATGCCAGCAATGTGAACCTGACTGCAACAGTATAAAGTTGGTACCAAGGATTGGTGCCACTTGCTGATAGACACCTGACTGTGTGGCTTTGGCATTTTGGAGCTGATTTTCCTTTTTTTTTTTTTTTTTTTTTTTTTTTTTTGGTTTTTCAAGGTAGGGTCTCACTCTAGCCCAGGATGACCTGGAATTCACTATGGACGGAGCTGATTTTCAAGAGGAATGTGAAAGGATTTGAAACCTAAGAGATGCCTTGCAGTGCTGTAAGTACAGCTTGATGGGCTATTCTGGTCAGAGTTGAAACATTTGAAGGTAGTAAGAACTAAGGTCTGTGAGGATTGGCTTATGAGGCTGAGAAGGAGCTTTGCCTGCACTGGGCTAGAAGCAGCTTGTGTGAGAGGCTTGCTGTTAGGCCTGTGTCCTGATAACTTGTGCAGGGTTGCTTTGTGTAGAAATTGACTGGTGTGAGCAGAGGGATATGGCACAGAAATGAAATCTTTGAGCTGAAACTTCTGCCCATTCAGCTACAATCATATGAGAGATTACAACCTTTGAGATTGGGTCAGTTGACCTGCACTGGGGCAACAGGAAGAAGATAGAGTCTTTTGAAGGGGCCTGAATGCTGAAGGAGTATCCTATTCTTCAAAGTCTGCTTTATTTCCCCCCAGATTAACAAAATGGCACACCACCTGGTATATGGAGCATAAGAAATACAGGTAAAAAAGGGTCATTGACTTTGCAACACAGTCTTGTGTTTTTGAAATAGCCATGGGTAGTGTGAAGCAGGTTTGCGGAATGCCTGCATGGAGACTCAATGGAGCCACAAGGATTGACCATGGGTTGTAGTGGAGACCCATTGGAGATGCTGGATCCATGAGATGGCTGCTAGGGAGAGCTGCCTGCCCCAGATGAAGTTTTCCAGGACTGTGAGTACCCGAGCTGGACGGGCAGAATTAGAACTCCAGAGACTTGTTGCTGGTTAGAATTATCAGACTTGTACATTTGTCCCTGACTAGAGTTGTTGGATTTGGAGCTACAGAGCTTGATGTCTTCCCTGTTTAAATCTTGTATTGGTTGAATATTTCTTTGCTATACCAAACACCATATTTTGCAGTGTGAATGTTTATCCCATGCCATTATGGGTTTTGGGGGGATTTTTAAAAATATATTATGGCTCAATTAAAAGATCTTGGACTATGTGAATGTTTGAAAATCATTAGGATGGATAAAAACTATGGGGACTTTTAAAGTTGGATTGATGCATTCTATTTTTTTTATCATGTATGGTTATCAGTTTATGGGGGCCAGGGGAAGAATGTGGTGGTTTGATTCAGATGTCTTCCATAAACTTAGGTGTTCTGAATGTAATGTCCCCAGCTGATGGCAAATTGGAAATTAACATCTCCTGGAGGCAGTGTATTGTTGGGGTCAGGCTTATGGGTATTATAGCCAGTTTCCCCTTGCCAGTGTTTGACACACTTTCCTGTTGCTATGGTCCATCTGTTGTTGGCCAGGAGGTGATATCCACCCTCTGCTCATGCCATAGTTTCCCCCTGCCATCATGGAGCTTCCTATTGAGTCTATAAGCCAAAATAAACCTTTTATTTCCTCACAAGCTTCTCTTGGTCAGATGATTTATGCCAGCAATGCAAGCCTGATTACAACAATCACAATATGTAACAATAATACTAACGGACTCACAAATAGGGTATGACAAGCTTTTTGTGCTGCATCATATCACCTATTTTTGCTTCTCTACATGGTACTTCATATTAACATTTCTGAGTGCCTCATATGTGGCACTATATTATATAATTTCATATACATGGAAAGCTATCAGCACGAGCTTAATAATCCTCATGGAGATTGTCTTTTGTACTTTAGATAGGCAATTCCACTAAGAAATACTTGTCATAATGTCATTTCTTGAATTTCTGCTAACACTTCTAATACTTCTTAAAGCATCTTAAGAGTAATATTGATTTCTAAAACTTAAAAGTGTGATAGAATAAGTGAATATTGAAGCTCAAACTAAAACACAATTTAGGGATGATGATTTTCCGATTAGATTATTTCCTTTAACTTTTAACTTTTCAAGTGCCACTGGGCATAATTAAAAAACCCTGTTATTTTTTCTGTAGTGTGTTAAAGTTTAAGTGTGTTACATAATTTAATGGATTAACAAGTTTTAGAAGATTAATTAGCATCCAAACAGAAAGTTAAGAGAACTTTTCTTAATATCTTAATCTTGATAGCTCCAATTTTCCTCTCAGAGCACTTTGAATTCCCAGAAATGACTTCTAAATAGGGAACCTTTATTTACTTAATGGAGCTTCTTACCACTGAAAATAGCCCTGTGGGGGCACCAGGGAATTCAGAGGAAGATGTGAAATGGGCTGTTATGAGCAAGAATGCAACAAACATCCTCTCAGATTCACAGGTCTCAAGCACTACAGTATCCTTTACTCTGATTGCAACTTCAGCAGAGTGGAGTGGTTTGTTTGTGGAAATAATGAATAGTAGATAGCATCCATGTTAGCAGAAAGTTTTAATTTGTGATTCTCTGAGGCTGTGTGAAATGAAACATCTTTATTTATTCCCGAAAATGAAGCCAAACAGCTCTGGAATTTCTTCTGAGAAAGACTATTCGAAAACACTGATTTGACACATTATTCTATGAAATAAAACATTTAATGAATGCACTTTTGTACTGAAGATCACTGTCTTTGAGAAGATCATTTTCATTTTGAAAGTACATTTTTATCTGTGTATGTTTCTGCTTTTAAAAAATGATGTTTCACTACATCATGATGGTTAAGTTTGCCTTGAAAACCTGTTTTCACATAGTTTTAGTTAAAATATCAGTTTTTCTGGAGAAGAACTTGAAACTTTTCCACTAAAACCAGGAACAAGACAAAGATGTCCACCATCCCCACTTTCATATAATACAGTACTGGCAGTCTTAGCTATAGAAATAAGACAAGAGACATGCATAAAAGGAATACAAGTTGGAAATGAAGAGATAAAATTATTATTTTTTGCAGATGATATCATTCTATACATAAAGGACCCTAAAGACTCTACAAGAAAACTGTTAGATCTGATAAACACCTTTAGCAATGTAGCAGGATACAAAATAAATGCACAGAAATCAGTAGCCTTCCTATACACTAACAACAAACATGCTGAGGATGATATCAGGGTATCACTCCCATTCACAATTGCCTCAAAAAAAAATTAATAGAGTACCTTGGAATAAACCTAACCAAGTAAGTGATGGATCTCTACAATGAAAACTTTAAAACACTCAAGACAGAAATTGCAAAAGACACTAGGAAATGAAAAGACATCCCATGTTCTTGGATTAAAAAAATCAATATTGTGAAAATGTCAATCTTACCAAAAGGAATCTACACATTAAAAGCAATCCCCATCAAAATTCTAATGGCATTCTTCACAGAAATAGGAAAAACAATCCTAAAATTTATTTGGAAGTACAAAAAACATCTAATAGCCAAAACAATTTTGAGCAACAAAAATAAGGCTGGTGGTATCACCGTACCTGATTTAAACCTATATAACAGAGCCATAATAACAAAAACAACATGGTACTGTCACAAAAACAGACAAGTAGATCAATGGAACAGAATAGAGACCCAGATGTAAGTCTGGGCAGCTACAGCCACCTGATCTTCGACAAAAATGCCAAAAATACTCATTTGAGAAAAGACAACCTCTTCAACAAATGGTCCTGGAGAAACTGGATATCTATATGTAGAAGGATAAAAATAGATCTTATCTCTCTCCGTGCACAAGAATTAATTCCAAATGGATCAAATACCTGAATGTCAGACCTGAAACTCCGACACCGCTAGAGGAAAATATAGAGAAAACCCCTCAATATATTGGTATAGGCAACTACTTTCAGAATGTAACCCCAGTGGCTCAGGAAATAAAACCACTAATCAACCACTGGGACCTCATGAAATTACAAAGGTTTTGTATAGCAAAGGATACTGTGAACAGAGAAAGGAGACAACCTACAGAATGAGAGAAAATCTTTGCCAGCTATACATCTGACAAAGGATTAATATCCAGGATATACAAAGAACTCAAAAAATTAATAATAAGAAGTCAAACAATCCAATTAAAAAACAGGCTATGGATGACCCACAATCCCCATGGGGATGATGGGCATCCACAATGAGGAGGGTCCCTTTGGAAGGGGGACAGGGATGAGGGAAAGGATGGTACCAACATGTGCTGTTGATATACTGAGTATGTCCATAACTAATAAAAATGAGTCATGGGACTAAATAGAGAGTTCTCAAAAGAAGAAACACAGATGGCATATAGACATCTAAAAAATGTTCTACATCCTTAGTCATCAGGGAAACTACTTTGAGATTCCATCTCACTCAGAATGGCTATTATCAAGAAATCAAATGACAATAACTGCTGGCAAGGATATAGAAAAAAAGGAAGCCTTCTACACTGTTGGTGGGAATGTAGTCAGGTACAGCCATTGTGGAAATCAGTGTGGAGGTTCCTGATACAGTTAAAAATAGATTTACCATATGCCTCAGCTATACCACTCCTAGGCATATATCCTAAGGACTCGTCACACTACCTTAGAGATACTTGCACATCCATGTTTATTGCTGCTCTATTTACAATAGCTAGGAAAGGGAAACAACCTAGATGTACCTCAGCGAATTAGTAGATAATGACTGAGACAACTCCCTAGCACACATATTATTGTTATTATTAATAAAGTGTTATTGTGACATTAATGATTACATTCAGAAATAACTGATTTTAAAAAGTATTAACAACTTCCATAAATATATACAATAAACCATGATAATCCCCCCCACACACACTTTCTCCTTCACAACTCCACTCTCCATCATATTCCATCCCCTCTCAATCAGTTTCTCTTATGTTTTGATATCAGCATCTTTTCCTCCTATGATACTGGTCTTGGGTAGGTAGTGCCAGGCACTGTGAGGTCATTAAGAGTGCTTGCCATTCAATTATAAAGACATGAGTTCAATCTCCAGCACCCACATAAAAAGTCAGGTATGGCTATGCATACCTGTAACCCAAACACTGAAGGCAAGCAGAAACAAAAGGACTGCTGGAGCTCCCTGCTCAGCCTGCTTCGGCCTCCACGAGGTGTATGCATCTTGCTATGCCACTCATACTACATATACACACCAAAACAAATAAATAATTTTTAAAGAAAATTACTAAGCAACTTATTAAAATATGTTAGGTAGTACTGGGCATTTGAAAATATCTAGTTTATCCTTTAAAATTTTTGGCAGAGATATATCCCAAAAGTAGTTATATTAGTTTTGAGGCTATTTAAGTTGACAAGGAAAACAAAGCATTTTTAAAACCTTCAAATATGTTAGAAACAAAACTTCTTGGAAAAAAACTTCTATTACAATTAATATTCTAACTACGTATTAATTTATGTATTAAATATTTTCCCAGTGATATTATAGAAAATAACTGCTTAACCTAAATATATATACTCATATATTCTTATATGTAAATATATTTGTATGTATTTGAAATGAATTGAACAGCATTTGCTTAGAATTGCCATTATTCACTTTCTAAACAGTTAAGTTTTTACTACATTTTAGGTGCTGTTCTAAATCCTGATAGGCAGACTTGTGGAGAGAGTGGGAGGACAGAAAATTAAACAGGCAATAAGATAATTAAGAATGTTGTCAAAGAGGTAAAGATGTAGAAACAAAATTAAGCAATGGACAGAAAGTGAAAGGGCCTAGATATGAAGGAAGAAAAACATTACTATCTCTGACCTGAGTGATAATTTAGACATGTATGTGCAACTTATGAAACAGCAAACCCAAGTTGAGTATACCTAACCTGTGAACTGCTGACACATGGGATCTGATATCAAACAAAGACAACAATATACCTCCAAACATTTTGGGGTCCCAGAGCAAGAGGACAAGTGGAGGCTCACATGCTAAATGTCTGAACATTTATATGTTCCAAATCAAATTGGTTAAGGTACATATTCAATCCTCCTACTTTGATAATATTCCTTCCCTTCACAAGAATGTGGTAGTCTGAACAAAGCTATTCTCAAACTGCTGACTGATGGCCCTTTCATCATACTCTAGGTTTAAGCTTAGGTTCAAACTGCACTGCAAGAGGCCTTATGTACACACACACACACACACACACACACACACACACACACACACACACACACCTTGGCTATCCTTCTGAGAAAGCTGATGCAGAGAAAAGGCTTAAGGCATTTGAATGATACCTTAGCACTCTGGGACCCAGAAGATGTTTTAAAGTTTGTGTTGAGTAATCTGCTGTAATCCTGATAGGCTTGCCTTTGTAGGTAATTTGATTTTTCTCTCTGACTGCTTTCAATATTTTTTTCTTTGGTTTGTGTGTTTGGTAGTTTGAATATAATATGGCAAGGAGAGGTTCTTTCCAGGTTTTGTCTGGCTGATGTTTTAAAGGATTCCTGTGTCTGCATTGGCACCTCTTTCCCAATTTGGGGGAAGTTTTCTTCTATGATTTTGTTGAAGATGCCTACTATGCCTTTGGAGTGAAATTCTTCTCCTTCTACTATACCCTGAATTCTTATGTTTGATCTTTTCATAGTGTCCCGAATATCTTGAAATTCCCACTCATACTTTTCTATTAGTTTGTCTTTCTCTTTGTTGGACTGTATTAGATCTGCCACCTGGTGTTCTAGCTTAGATATTCTGTCCTCTCCTTCATCCATTCTACTGGTGAGATTTTCTACAGAGTTTTTTATTTCATTAACTGTGTTCTTCATTGCTAGTAATTCTGACTGGTTTTTCTGTATTATTTCTATTTCCTTATTTATGTCTAGTTTTGACCTCTTTATTTCATTAAATTGGTGTCCTGTGTTTTCTTTGATTCCTTTGGTTTCCTCTTTCATTCCTTTGATTTCTTCTTTCACTTCTTTAAACATATTTATAATCATTCTTTTGAAATCCTTCTCATGCATTTCCTCTAACTCATTCTCACTGGAGGTCATTTCTGATGCATTAATACTTTTTGGTGGATTTATATTGTCTTGAGTTTTGGTGGTTCTTGTGTTATAATGTATATATTTTTGCATCCTGGATTATTTAATGATTGGATGTTCTAATTAGCTGGGTATTATTAGATGTAGCAGTCAATCTGATATTATATACTTTCAGGGTAGGAGCTTAAGGTGTTAGGTGTGGCTCTCAAGACTCTTAGAGTATCTACAAAAGTGACCCTACGTGTTGGGTTTGCCTGCTATGAGAGTATTCAAGTAGGCTGAGTGGAACCAAATACATATAGATTCCTAAATTCAATTAAACAATGTACAGTTTCAATGAAAAACAGCTCAGAATATTTATCCAAGAGTGGGTATTATGACAACCAGATCCTCTAACTGTCCCTTAGGGTGTGTGGTGCCCCACCCACAGCCTTAATCCTGACACCAAGGAGGTTAAGAGTTCTGATCTGTTGAGGGTTCCAAGCCAGCTTGTGACCAGGTGAGACCCTTCCCTGGTGTAATCCCAGTTACCTCTGCTCCTGCCTGGGTCCCACTGTCAGTTCAAATTGGCGTGGTCGGGTCTCTGGACCGCTGCTCTGTTCGCTGGAGCTGGGCACTGGCGGTGGGGGAGGGGAGGCTCCCGATGCTACTCTAGTTTGCCCACTGTTCCACGTGTTCTTCTACCTTGTGATCTGCTCCTCCGTTGTTCACTACATTCTCCTAAGTAACAAACGTGGATGTTCTTTGAGCTCCAGCAGCCAGAAGTGCAAAGGCATGGTGCGGGCCAGCAGAGCAGGTCTTCTGGGATGCACAGGGCTCGTCTCTGGCTTGCCCTGCTTCTAGTGACCACCAGCTTGTCCTTGTGAGTGGCCTCGTTGCTCTGACCTCCATCTCGCCTCACGTGGCTTCTCCTTCCAGAAGATATTTTGTATGCCTCATCTAATAAGAAATGTGCTATAGTGGAACTAAAGAAAGACACTTGTAAGTGTGAGTTGAGAGGAGTGACCTCTTCTGTTGAAAGAAGTGGGTGGGAATGTGTGGGTCCCTGGATCCTCGGGGCCAGGCGCAGTTGTGCATACAACAAAAGAATCACTTTTGGGAGACAGTCTCTGTGAACAGCTCGATTTAATCAATAGGTAAGTGGGTTTATAAGCTGTTGAGGGCGGAAGAGGGGGCTAAGGAGTGGGAGAAGCCAAATAACTAAAGGGTTACAGAACCAGGTGGTGGGGTCCCCAGGCTTGTAGCAGTCAAGCAGCTCCTTGCTTGAAGTTTAACATTTTGTTTAGCAACATTTGATTGATTAACAAAAAAAATTTTTTTAAGATTTCTTTTCCCAAGACCACATATATTCCCCCATGTTCAGCAGTAATGAGGTCTAAGGTTAGACAGTTTTGAAGTACCACACCTTCAAGAGAGTTCAATTGTCTCTGGAGAAATTCGAGGCTGTTGATCACCACAGGCACCCAGAGACAGCATCACACTGAGACCCACCAGCAGAGGGATGAAAATCTCTCCGTTGGCACAGATGGAGTTTGTAGGCCACTTTTTTTTTTTCATAGAAATACACTGTCGGACATAGGCAGGGCCCTGCGTTAAAGCAAACCTAAGCTGTCATGAAGGCCCCAGTCTATGGAGGGGTAGCAGCAGCCTGAATTACCAGTCATATCTTGGGGATCAGACTGGCAGGAAGTTCCTCCCCTCTTTCTTGGGGGTTTCAGTGAGCCAGGATCCTTCCCCCATTTTGGGGTGTCACAGTGAGCCTGGACCCCCGGACCAAATCTCAGACCCCAAGATTGGCATGAAGTGAGACCTTTGCATCCCCTCCCCCTGCAATTTCCTATGTGCTGGAATGAATGTCCCCAAATGCTAATTAGGCATCAGCAAGCGACCTTGTACATCCAATCCCCTCTTCCCACCCTCAACTGTTTATAAATCCATTTCCCTGACAATAAAGGGAGAGCTACTCACGGAAACTGTCTCTCAAAAGTCTACTTTCGCATGCTTACCAGCCTGGCTGCCTGGGCACATTCGGGGGGACTGTAGATGGCCCTGGAGGGAGGACCCAGGAACCCACAGCTGGCACCTGAACAGGGACCCTATGAGATGGGACAAGATAAGTGAGTGTCCTCCCAAAGGGACTGAAAGATATCGGCTCATGTGGCCTTGCCTCCACATTTTTGAGGGCTGGCAGGTTTCTCTTTTTCCTCCTTTATTTTCAGTTTGTGCCATCGCATGGAACCAGACATGACGAACTGGCAACTGATGTCTCTTGGCTGAGGCCACTTTTCGGTATTGACTGAAGGTCAGCTGTCCTCTCTCCCTGGACCCCAACAGCCATTGGGTGTTGGCAAAAACCTTCTATCTACTTCCCTCCAACACAAAAAGCTGGCAACACATCGACCTCTTAAAAGCCTGTAGGGCAGGTCTCCAGTCCACTCTTTTTCTATCATGAATAATGTTTTCTCCAACCAAAAGGCATCATAGATTCATAGATTACAGGCTGCCCTGAAAGTTAAAGGAATTAAGCTCTCCCAGAGGGAGGCTGGCTCCTTTTAGGAAGAAGTCCTCCAGGTCACCCCCTGGATGATTTCTGGGGATCCATGTGACCCAGACATGTGGACCCATGTAGCTTATGTGGCTAGGAAACAAAAAGTTCAGGAAGGAAATTTCCCCTCACTCCCTTTTCATCTCCTTTCAAGTTTCTCCACTAGGGAAGCAGCAAAACTGCAAGCCAGGTTTGCAAGCACTCCAAAGCGGCTCGGGTCAGGCAGCAGGCTCATGCATTCCCAGACAATAACACCTCGGCCTGTGCAGGCTCCATGTCTCTGCCTCCTTCTCCAGCAGCCACCCCCCCGGCAGCCATGGGGCCCCCCTCTTTTCCTAGTGGCCCCCTCCCTTCTTTCCCCTTTGGGTAGCTGGACTCAGGCCAGTGGGCTGGCAGTCGTCTTGGCCATTACCTCCATGTGTACCAGACCAGCCCCCCAGTGAGTGCCTGGGAGCAGGGCGGGGCTGATCTGAAAGTGTATGCGAGCCCTGCCCAGCCACCGCAGTGCCAGCACCAAGAAGCAGCAAGAAAGAAAAAGAAGGGTCAAGTTTAACTAAATCCTACAGTAAATTGAAGTTTACATAAACAATGCCATGTATTTTTTTTTGTAGTCAGTGAATACAGTGAAATTGGTACCATTGTTAGGTTCCTCCCTGTCCTCCTCCCTCCACAGGCACCCTCCTTGTTGGGGTATAAGGGTCATGCATTGTGGGGTTGGTTAGCTTTCAGTTTCGGTTAGGAGGAAATGTCTCTTTGTGTCATGACCCAACGTGTGGCTCTGACATTCTTTCCGCCCCCTCTGCCACAAATTTCCCCGAGCCATGTTGGGTTCATATTAGGTCTGTTTCAGTGATGAGGTCTTTGGAGCCTCTATGTCTCTGGATATCTGATTTGGAGGGAGTTGATTATTCTCTGTGTCAATCTCCTCTGGTACCCTTGTGCTGGTACCAGGTTCACCAAGGAACAGCGTTCTTGCATGTTTCCCCAATTATTCTTAGTTTCAGTTGGGGCCCTTTTGAGGTATGATGGGGTGGTTCTCTCCTTACTATCTGCATCTATCTGAGTAAGAGAAGCAGGTTCTCCTATGGAGATTAAAGTTAGCACCAAATAAATGTAATAACCATTATTTTTTAGAGAGTTTAATAGGTGTAGACCCACTTATAGCGCATGATTGGTGGGAGCTTGATAATGGAGAGGAGGCTCATTTTTGGATATGGTTCTGACTTGTTTCCCAGGTCCAGCTATGGGTTGCAATCCACTGAGCAGATCAGTTAGCATAATCAAGAGCAGTTGGTGGCTGTGCACCACTATTACACTTGTGTGAGCATCATGTCAAGTTGCTTGCTGATAAGTAGGTTAGACCATGTGTTGCTTGGACAGATATTGGTCATTTTCCCCCAGTCACTCACATAGCACCTTCTGACACTAGATGCGCTGTCTGCGGACTGACTCTCTTCCAGCTTCCAGCCATGTCACTCCATGTTACATGCCAAGAGTGTATGGTGTCTTCAGCAGTAGGGTCTTACCACTAACATGTGGTGGGTCATCAAGTGCTCTGACAGAAATTTGTCTTCTTTTGGGAAACCTTGTAGGTCTCTCTGATCAAAAGCTCATTGTGGATGATATCCAGTGCTGGTACTGGGAGTTACAGGTACATGCCCAAGAACAGAAAGAAGAAACAGATAAGTGATATAAGAGAGAGAGAGAGAGAGAGAGAGAGAGAGAGAGAGAACGGAAACGGAAACAGAAACAGAAACAGAAACAGAAACAGGAGGAGATAAAGGTCAGTTTTAGTTGTACCCTCTCCAAGTCCTGGTGAAGGTTCAACCATTTGGTCTGTCTTTTAGGATGTAGAGTTTTATGGTACCATTGCCGTTTGTTCCAGTTTTATGTCCCCCACCCCATCCCTTACCCTCCTGTCCTTCCTCACCCTCCCTATTATCCAGTCCTCGAGATGCTTGCTTGGTATGTTGGCAACTTGGGTAGATTCAGGTTAAGAGTTGTAGATGAGTGAGAGTATGCGGCGATTATCTTTCTGTAATTGGGTGATTTCACTGAGAATGATCTGTTCCAGGTTCAGCCATTCTCTTCAAATTTCATCGTGCCATTTTTCCTTACTGCTGTGTAGAATTCCATCATGTAGGTATGTCACATCTTAGTTATCCATTCGTCTAATGATGGACATCTGGGTTGATGCCAGCTCTTAGCTATTACGAATTGAGCAGCTATAAACATCGCTGAGAAAAATCTCTCTGGACTGAGGCATGGAACTTTTAGGGAACATGCCCAGTAAGAGCATAACTGGGTCTGTTGGTAACTCTATAGTCAGCTTTCTTAGGAGTCTCCATATTGCTTTCCAAAGCGGTTTGGAAACCATCTTACATTCCCACCAATGGTGAGTGAGGGTTCCTATTTCTCCACATACTCACCAGCATTTATTTTCATTTGATTTTTTGATGTTTGCTATCCTTACTGGGGTAAGGTGGAATCTCATAGTTGTTTTAATTTGCATTTTCCTGATGATTAGGGATGATGAAAATTTTCTTAAGTGTGTGTTTGCCATTTGTATTTTTTCCTCTGTGAACTGCCTGTCCAGTTCTTTGCCCCATCTTGTGAGTGGGTTGTTTGACTTTTTATTGTTTAGGTTTTTGAGTTCTTTGTAGATTATAGATATTAGGCCTCTGTCAGTTGGATATTCAGCAAATATTTTCTCCCATGTATGGGTAACCTATTGGTTTTGCTTATTGTATGTTTGTCTGTGAAGAAACTTTTCAGCTTCATAAGATCTCATTGGTTGAGTAACTGTTTAAGATCCTGTGCTAGTGGGGTTTGGTTCAGGAAGACTTTTCCCATTCCTATATCATGGAATGTTCCTGCTAAATTGTCTTCCAGTAGCAGCTGAGTTTCCAGGGTTATATTGAGGTCTTTGATCCATTTGGACTTGATTGTTGTGCATGGTGAGATGAGTGGATCATAATTCACTTTCTGCATATGGTTATCCAGTTTGTCCAGCACTATTTATTTTAGATGCTTCCTTTTTCTGGCCTATATTGTTAGGGCCTTTGCCAAATATGAAGTAGCTGTAGTTACTTGACCCAAAGTCCAGGTCCTCAATTCTATTCCATTGGTCTATACTCCTGTTTTTATGGCAGTACCATGCTGTTTTTATTATTATGGTTTTGTACTATAGCTTTAAATCAGGTATGGTGATACCTCCAGGGGTGTTTCTTTTACTAATGATATGCTTGGATATCTGAGGCCTTCTGCTTTTCAATATGAATTTTGAGATCATTTTTTCTATCTCTGTAAAGAACGATGTTGGGATTTTGATTGGTATTGCATGAAATCTGTATATTGCCTTTGGTAGGATTGCCATTTTCACAATGTTAATTCTGCCTATCCAGGAGCATGGGAGGTCTTTACATTTTCTCAATCCCTCCTAAATTTCTTTTGAGTGTTTCTATGGTTTCATTGTATAGATCTTTCACTTCCTTGGTTAATGTTACTGCAAGGTATTTTATTTGTTGTTACTATTGAAAATGGGACAATGTCACTTATTTCTTTCTCTGTATCTTTGTCTTTTGCATATAGAAAGGCTACTGATTTTGTGCATGGATTTTGTACTTTGCTGAAGGAGTTTATCATCCTTAAGAGTTTTGGCATGGAGGCTCTCAGGTCTCTTACATATACAATCATGTCATCAGCAAATAGAGCTAACTTAAATTCTTCCTTTCCAAATTGTATCCTTTTTATTTCTTTCTCCTGTCTTATTGCTTGAGCTAGGACTTCAAGTGCTATATTGAAGAGCAGAGGTGAGAGTGGACACCCCTGTCTTGTTCCTGATCTCAATGGGAATCCTCCAGTCTCTCTCCATTAAGTATCATTCAGGATTTAGGAGCTTTGTATATAGCCTTTATTATATTAAGATATAAACTGACCATGCCAATTCTCTCCAATGTTTTGATCATGAAGTGATGTTGTATTTTGTCAAAGGCCTTTTCAGCATCTATTGAAATGATCATGTGGTTTTTGTGTTTAACCTTGTTTACATGGTGTATTACATTGACAGATTTCCATATGTTGAACCACCCCTACATTCCTGGGCTGAATCCCACTTGATCAAGGTGGATAAAAGACCCAGTGACCCCTTAATGCCTTCCTTCTCCTTCCCCGGGAGTTGTGGCACAGTTAGGTGGATGCCATCTTGACCAGAAGCCTGAGTCTCAACAATGCCATATTCTGTTACATGATATCATAAATATAATTTATGTTCTAGGTCAACTTCAACTTACATAGAGGATTATTGAACAAAACAGAATTCTCTCTGAGGTGGTGACTTATAATTTCTCAGATATTTTCAAATGAAAAACATTGTAATATCCTGTTACTTAAAAGGAGGCAACTGATCTGACTTCTAGGACAGCCTGCCTCAAGCAATAAATAAAATTTGCCTTAGTCACTCCTATTAAAATCATTTCCAAGTGTGTTAGAGGTATTAATGACATAAAATTGCCTTCAATCTAGACTACTTGCTTGTCAGTGTGTAATAGGATTAATCAATTTGTTAGTTTCTCTTAATAGTCTTATAAGAAAAAAGATGGTTAATTTTGGGCTGAGATGAGTTGATTGAAGGAACTGGAAATAAAATTTTCAATGTCGGACATGGAATGCTCATTAAAAATACTTTTTGAGTGGTATTTATATCAAAATGTTAAAGTATGTGGATAAAGATGTCTAAAGTTAGAGATTGTTTTCAACTGTTCACAAACTATTGAGAAACCA
Organism: Dipus sagitta; assembly: GCA_036346955.1. Lineage (NCBI taxonomy): Eukaryota > Metazoa > Chordata > Mammalia > Rodentia > Dipodidae > Dipus > Dipus sagitta. Next base: position 62,844,394 of record CM070775.1, read on the forward strand.
AAAGCTAATTTTCAAGCTAAAATATGTTGGGATAGTTTGCTTAGGCTTTATCACATTTAAGTCATGCGTAAAACATAATTTTATGTTAATAAATTTTTTATGGTACATACAATCAATAGCTATCAAGATTAAGCCAAAATCATTGGTTGTCAAATGGTGCCTTTTCTTTCAAAAAGATTTATCAAGTGTTATATTAGAATTTAGCTAGCTGTTTTGGCTCAACAAAGAACCAGATTCTGCTCTATTATATGTAAAGTAACCGTCTCATTTCTGGCATCTTAAATCCAGTGCTTATAACAAAATTAACTCTTAAGACATATTCCCTACTTCAGGGTACAGCCTGATGCTCAAACAATCGTCCTCATCTGAGAAAAATAATTTCAAACTCTGTGGTTCTGTTTCCAATGCTCTCTGGGTAATTGGTACCCACACAGGTATCTGAAGCAATCAAAGATGTTTTCAAACACAGGTGCTAAGACTTTATACTGCTTTACTTGTCCTTTTCTGACAATTTCTAGGTTAAATTAATTAGCTTGTTTGTAAATTAATTGGCATTGTTTTCAAGTCTGGTAACAGGTTTGGCCTACATTTATAGCTATTAGATAGTTAAAGTGTAAGATGTGCCTACTTCCTATGCCTCAGATATGGCGTATGCTGCCACAGTACAACAAAATTTTAAGAGATTGGACAAAATGATTTTAAAGAGCTCTTGTGCCATTCTTTAACTGAGTCTATTTCAGTAATCAAATGTGCTCTATATATACATACATCCAGGCTGGTGTAACTTCCTTTCCAAGTGTGTTAGTCACCTATGTAGAAGCCAGAGACAACTGGAATCATCGGAGGAAAAAGGGCCAATATTTTGGCCGGTGCTCCCAGGTCATGAGGCCACTGGAGATGATGGGATACTTCTACACTGGCCTCCTAGTAAGTCACCTGTCTTCCTGAGCAGGGAGGATACAAAGACCCAGACAAAAAATCGGTGTACAGTCTGAAACAGGATAGTCACAATCGAGAAGCAATCAGTCCTCCTGACATAATCTGTGCATAAGCCTGTCCACAAATTTAAGAGACCAGTGACCTGCCCTTCGGGCTTTTAAGAGGTTGATGTGTTACCAGCTTTTTGTATTGGAGACAAATAGAGTATCTTTGCCAATGCCCAGTGGGCTGTCAGGGTCCAGGCAGAGGACGGCTGGCCTTTAGTCAATAGCGAAGAGTGGCCTCCTCCAAGAGACTTCAGTTGGCAGTTCGTCATGTCTGGTCCCTCACGATGGCATGAACCAAAAATAAAGGAGGGAAAAGAGAAACCTGCCCAGCCCTCAAAAATATGGAGGCATCGCCACATGGGCCAATATCTTCCAGCCCCTCTGGAAGAGCACTCATCTATCCTGTCCCATTTCATAGTGTCCCTGTTCAGGCATCAGCCTTGGGTCCCTGGGTCCTCAGGGGCCAGCCACGTTTCCCCAAAAGTGTCCAGGCAATTGTGGAGAGCAAGGTTGTGTGCACAACGAAAGAATCACTTTTGGGAGACAGTCTCTGTGAACAGCTCACTTTAATTAATAGGGAGCTGGGTTTTAAGCAGTTGAGGGTGGGAGAAGTGGCTGAGGAGTGGGAAAAGCCAAGTAACTAAAGGGTTAGAGAACCAGGTGGTGGGGTCCTTAGGCTTGTAGCAATCAAGCAGCTCCTTCCTCGAGTTTTAACATTTTGTTTAACAGCAGGAATGTATATGAAAATTCACTGCTCTAAGTGAGCCAGGCCCCTTTTACTTCCCAGAGAACAATCAAGCTATTCTTGGACAATAATCTCCTAGTGTTTGTGATAGAGAACTGCTTTTCCCATTATCATTCTTTAAGGAAGAAAAAAAGGAAAACTTACAATTACTTCACATTTAATTCATTTTAGGTATCAGTCACTCTTTTAATTTGTACCATAATTCTTTGCAGTAAATTTTAACTTAAGAAATGAAAGTTAACAATTTTATTCAACATATATGGGAAAACTAGGATAAGAATTCTGCTCAGAGGAGGGGGTTACTTAATAGGATGGTATTGCATATATGTAAATAGAAGAATAGATTAATGGGGGTGAAAAGGCCCAAGTAAGGTCAGGGGAAGACATTGAGTAAAGGAAAGGTGGAGGGAGGGCTAATCAAAATCTAAGAAGATATAAATAAATCATATGGAAACCTACCTTTTTGGACAATGGAACACTCAGGAGCCATAGATTGTTACTAGAAAATTTTCAGTGCCAGGGATGGGATATCTTCCAGTAAGTTGTTGGCCAGCGAGGTCCCTGATGCCGCCAAAACATTACAGGCCATTGCTGAGGCCCTTGGTTTCCCACCAGGAATAGATGGTGAGACCCTATTGCTGAAGACTCCACATACTTGGGCTGCAAGGCCACTGAGAAATCCTGCTGGAACTGAGCTGATAACCTCCTCCATGTAGACCAGCTGTCCCGTCCAGCAGGACTCAGTTATTCGGGGAGCGCGAGGGGGACCATGCCTGTGTAAAGATGGGTGAGAAAGAAGGAACGAGACCAAGCAAAGAGTTGTCAAGGTCTGTTTTATTATTTTTTACACAGTGGTTATATAGGGGAAGAAAAGGGGGGAGTAAGCTGCCTGACGTGACTTAGGGCCGGAATTGTTAGGAAACTAAGAGGAGGTGAAACTGGGTGTTTATCTAATCTTAGGGAACCTAGAGGAGATGTATCCGGGTGTTTTCCTAATCTTGCCTTAACGGCTTGACATCCTGATCATAAACTGGCCTTTAGCAAATGATAAGATTCTGCAGACCACATTCCTAACTGCAAGCTGGATGGACCAGCTTTCTGGTGAATGAGTCAACTTAAGAACAGGCCCAAGCAAAATGGAGAGGCTTTTGCTTTATGGCTCCCAACATCTCCTCCCTTCTTTTATACAAAAGAGGGGGGAGGCCCACTTTTCAGCGGTGGGCTTTAACCAACAAAAGGTCACAGTGTTCCTGTAATGGTCATTTTCACAAGCTACAGTTTCGGTCTCGGTCTCTAACATTTCCGCCTTTTTTGTATTATTGATTCCGATAGACCAGGATACCCTGGTGGGCTTATAACCGACTGGGGGAGCAGGGACCTGATTCCTCCCGTGGGCTTTGAACCACCCACAATTTGGGCCCTTGGTACCTTTTGGGGAGGGGAGGCAGGGCCGACATTGTGAGGACATGTACTATGGTACCAACCTCCTTGCAAATCAGGTGTTACTCTCAGGGAATCCAGAAATGGTCAGATTGGGGACCTTCCCTTGCAGGTGCTTTGCCTCGCACCCATGTCGGTGCCCATACTGTACTCACTGAGGTGAGTCAGTATGCATAGGTCTGGCGCCTAAGCAGCTCCTTTGTAGGAGGGAATCATATATGCGAGTTTAAGGAGTAAAGGAAGGAAAGGACCCATGAACCAGATAACTGAGCAAGGAGAATGCCCAAAACACCCAAAGATTTGAGAACACTGTTTTGTTTTATCGTTTGAGCAATTTGACAAACCAGGAGGAACGACGCTCTGTGGCCAGGACTGAGAAATCTAATTTAGGAGCGCCCTGAGGGGCACCTAGGGGATGTTTTCCAATAGGTGTCACCGGTGGTCTCACAACCCCAGGCTTTACAAAAGAAGTCCAAGTCAAACCCACATGTCCTAGCAAGAGCACAGTTTCGATGATTCCCAGGGCAGACATAGAATCCTTTAGACAAGGCAAGGGCAGCCCTCCTTACAGTAGTGCTGCATCCTGGGTCTGTGCTAGAGTCTTGTAACTCGAGTGCTTTAAGTTGTGGGATGAAGGAATCAGGTGTTCCCCAATCAGCTCCTAGTGCTAATTTGCAGACGTCCACTTCCAAAGTCGGCCAGGGGATGTCTGAGAAACCATAGAGTGGGCCCAGTTCACATCACCGACTTCACTGAGCACGGTCCAGGTGAAATTCATGGGTCGATGGTCAGTGGTGATCAATCCAGATGCCAGGAGCAAGAGGCCAACGAAGGCAGGGCAGCCATAGTCCTGAAAAGGAAAGGACAAATCCTCAGGGGGGCGGGGAGCCTTCCCTGGGAGAGGGTGAATTTTTAAGGGGTGAGGGTGGTGTCCATTGATGAACTAGACGTTCTGGGAGCCAACGAGGCCCATATGATTGCAAATTGGACAGTAGGTGCTGGAGGCAGGAGAAAAGCAGGTTCTGGTCACAGGCAGCTAAAAGAATGCCATGCATGTAATGAAGAATGTAGACAGAGGGAAAAGTCTCCCTGAGGGGGTCAATGGCCATGGCCACAAACTTTTGACAGAGGGTGGGGCTGTTAGCCATACCTTGGGGTAAAACCTTCCATTGAAAGCGAGGCATAGGGCCACGAAAATTTACTTGCGGGACACTGAAGGCAAAGCAGGGCCTATCCTCAGGGTGTAGAGGGATGGTAAAAAAGCAATCCTTTAGATCAATAACTATTTTGAAGGAACCATAGGAAATGGCCACCGGGGATGGAAGTCCTGGTTGGAGTGCCCCCATGGGGACCATGGCTTTATTAACAGCTCTCAGGTCCTGTAGCAAGTGCCATTTGCCAGATTTTTTCCGAATGACAAAAATAGGGGAGTTCCAGGGGGAGGTAGAAGGCTCGATGTGGCCAGCAGCAAGTTGTTCCTGCTCTAACAACATTGCAGCCTCTGTTTTCTCATGTGAAAGTGGCCATTGGTCAATCCATACAGGGCTTTGGGTTTTCCAAGTAATCTTATCAGCATGGGGTGCAGGGATGGCAACTGCCGCTAGGGAAAAGAAGACTCAGGGGCATACCCAAGGCCAGAGCGATCGAGTTTCTGGGGAGGAGAAATGGGCTCTGTTATGCCTTGTAAATTTTTTCCAAGTCCTTTCCCTGGAATAAAACCCTGACTAAGCATTTGGGAAGTGACAACACTATTGGGGCTACAAAGAACCATATTCATTTGTGAAAGAAGCAGAGAGCTGTTTAGGAGCGGTGCATTCACGAGAGAAGTGTCCAGGTTGTTTACAATTATAACATGTTTTCGTACCCTGAGTGAGACCAGCAGAACGGAGAGCAGCTCCAATTGCTAAGCCCACGGCGTGGGAGGAGCCCACGCCTGCACATAACTTGATATAATCAGATATGGTCTCCCGCTTGTGAGAGCGGAGAATAGACTGACAAGCAGGATTAGCATTCTCAAAGGCCAGGTGTTTGATAAAGGGGCTGTTGGTTTCCCCAACACCAAAAAGGCGCTCAGCAGTTTCATTAAGTCTACTAATAAAGTCACTGTAAGGCTCTTTTGGACCCTGTCTAATATTGGCCAGGGAGGTGGTGGCGGCCCCTTTAGGAGGGAGGCACCGCCAGGCGGCGAGGCCTGCCTGTTGTATTTGGGCTAAAAGTTCAGGGGCGTAGTGTGCTTGCTGTTTGTTGGAATTGTAGGGATGTTCCCCCAACAATTTTTGTTTTGTCCAATTTTTAGAAACAGCCTTTTGTAAATTATGGCGAGCAAAGTCAGAGCAGTTTTCATTAAATTCAGTGCACCATAACAGGAAAAGCAAGAAGGCCAGTATTGCGGGTGTGTGGGTCTGCTTCTGTTTTGCACCTACGGCTGTCAGAGGAAGGATTAGAAAAGGCAGCAAGTTCTTTTGTGACAGAACCAAGTCCTGGAGAAGCTGCAGCTGAAGTTTTTTATCCTGAAGTGCCCTACGGAGGTCAGAGACAGAAGCTAATGTGGCCGATTGTAGTTCTATGAAGGGAGAGTCAGCGAGAGGTTTTGAGGGAGATATCAGAAGTAGCGCGAGAAAGAGGTTTGAGAAATTCTTCTGCAGACAACAGAATTTTGGTAGAATGAGAGCCATGCATAATGCTATTGATAACATTCCAATAAGTGAAAGCATGGTGAGGGACAGCGTCAGGACCCTCCTTATGTAACAACTCGTTAACTTCTTGACCTACTTTTGCCCAAGTATACGGGTGAATACTAGGACCATTAATAACAATCCATAGACAGACATAAGAAATAAACATGAAAAACTGACAATTCCTTTTTTGATACTCTAATTCCTCTTTCCCTGAGAGAGGCCTTAATATCCTTAATAAAGAGTGCCTCTTTAAATAGAATGACCCATCTTTGATGTGACGGATGAAGCTACTCACCAGAGATCCGTCACTTCATGAGCGGTGAGGACGTTCTCAAATCGAAGCCGCAATCGGCGATGATGTCCCGGGACGCTGAAATGTATGGTCCGTCCGGCGAATGGTCCGTACCTCGAGCCCCACGTTGGGCGCCACTTGTCCCGTCCAGCAGGACTCAGTTATTCGGGGAGCGCGAGGGGGACCATGCCTGTGTAAAGATGGGTGAGAAAGAAGGAACGAGACCAAGCAAAGAGTTGTCAAGGTCTGTTTTATTATTTTTTACACAGTGGTTATATAGGGGAAGAAAAGGGGGGAGAAAGCTGCCTGACGTGACTTAGGGCCGGAATTGTTAGGAAACTAAGAGGAGGTGAAACTGGGTGTTTATCTAATCTTAGGGAACCTAGAGGAGATGTATCCGGGTGTTTTCCTAATCTTGCCTTAACGGCTTGACATCCTGATCATAAACTGGCCTTTAGCAAATGATAAGATTCTGCAGACCACATTCCTAACTGCAAGCTGGATGGACCAGCTTTCTGGTGAATGAGTCAACTTAAGAACAGGCCCAAGCAAAATGGAGAGGCTTTTGCTTTATGGCTCCCAACAACCAGCTATTACAGAGAGCTGCAAGAAGCCATTCTGCATGCAGTTCAATGGGAGAGAGACAAATCACCAGTGAAGATACTCAACAGTGGACACTGCAAGCCTTATATTTGGCCAAATGAGGTGTCTGTCATGGTGAAAACCAACTGCCCTCTAATGGGACTGGAGGCCCACTCCATGGGAGGGAATACATCCCTGATACTGAAAACCTACAACAGGGGTAGTCATGAGCCCTAGGGGTGTAACAGCTGCTGCTCTCTTTCTAAATGTATATACTATGCTCATCAAACTGCCCAGTAAGTACTTCTCTTAATGTTCATACCCATATATTAATTCTACCCTCACTTTTGGTAGAGAATCTTCTCTTTTCAGATGGTAGTGACCTTGGGTTGACTCAGAAGGCATCATGGTGTTGGAAAGAAGTGACAGAGGAGTGCTCAGCACTGCAATATCTTTTTACACCTTCCAAGGCTCAGGGTCCATTGTGGAAGAGGTAGCAGGAAAAAATGTAAGAGTCAAAAGAAAGGTAGGACCCCTTACAACGTGCTCCTCCAAACACAAAATGGGCTGGATATCCATGACCTCACAGTGCCTGACAATACCTATACTAGACCACTATAATAGAAAGAAAAGATGACAACATCAAAAAAAAAAAAAAAAAAAGAGAGAGAGAGAGAGAGAGACTGATTGAGAGGGGGAGGGGATATGATGGAGTTTCAAAGGGGAAAGTGGGGGAAGGGAGGGCATTACCATGGGATATTGTTTACAGTCATGAAAAAAAATAAATAAACTTAATAAAAGAATTCTGCCCAGAATTCTAAAGCATTGTGTTTTGAAGATGAAGCAACAAAATTCTAGCCACCTGTTGTGGTTTGAATGTAAATTGTCCCCCATAACCTCATGTGTTTGTGATTAAGCCTCATATTTGGTCCACAGCTAGTGGAGCCTTTGAAAAGTGGAGCCTTGGAGGAGGTGTGTCACGGGGGGAAGAATTTGAGATTTATTAGTCTATCTTGTGGGTTTTTAGAGCTCAGCTCCTGGGATGACTTTATTCCTACTGCTGTGATAAAGATGTTATGCCCCAGCTGTCTGCCCTGCCATACTTTTGCTTCCATGAGGAAGCTTTCCATAGAGAAAGTAAACTGAAATAAATCCTTTCCTTGCATAAAATGCTCCAGGTCAGGGGTTTTGTCACAGAACTAAGAAGGTAATGGTTACACCATCTTTCTTCAAGGCATTTCCACTACTAGCAATGTTCTAGAGAAAGGGAAATAAATAGAAAAATATAATAACTTTTATATTAAAACACCCTAACAATTAAGCTCAAGATGTTCAGGTCAGTAATATTTATAAGAGAAAAAAATAACAGCAATTAGATGGATGTTCCATTGATAGATATCCTGCCTTGTCAATTTCCTTGCTTCTCAGTTCCAAACACCTACACCTCTTTTTCTCTCAATTATATATCAGATCAGATCAGTCCTAATCTGAAACTTTACTACCTGTGAAATAACAAATTCAAACATCTGGCTTTCTAATCCCATCCCAGATCCACTCAGCTTTTCCAAGAAAGTTTCATCACACATATAGCAAACTACCAACCCTGTGGACCCATCTACCTTTTCCCAGTCTACATCTTTACATTACCTCTCTATCCTTTCTTCAGCTTACCTTCCATAAACTATCATTTCATTTACACTCTTGCCAAAGCACTAAATTGTCTTGTTCAGCTGTAGGTTTGAGTCACACTGTTCTGTATCTTGCCTCCCCTTAATGGTCAATTTTTTTTAAAGTTGCACATATTCCTGTAATCATCTCCCTTACCTTGCATTCACTTCTTAGTCTAACACATATTGGTTTCTGTTCCCATATGAAAGTTACCTTAGTCAGACCTTAGAGTCCCTATATCCAAAAGATGCTGCTTAGTTTCTCTTACATTTAATTTCTCATAGTTGAGATACTCAACACTGGACCATCCTTTTGATTGCATATCTTCTTTAATTTCTTGGCTTCCATAATGCAATTTTTTGGTTTGCCACAAATTTCTTTGAAAGTCCTCTACCTTCACTATTTTGTGCCTAAAGGCTCTGCCTTAAGTTGAACTCTTCCTCAGTGATCTTGTTATTTTCCATGGATTTATCCTCAGTACATCAGCATGCACTTCTCTAGCTCCATCTTTTTTTCCTAAGATATGCACTTAGGGATGGAGGGGTAGCTTAGTGGTAATATTTGCCTAGCATATATAAGGCCCTAAATTCAATCCCCCGAACTGCAAATAGCAATACTTAGAATTTTCTCAAATAACTTGAGCTCCACATTTGTAAAACTGATTTATCCATTCTCTTCTCTCCCAATCTGGTTTCACTTTTCAATCTTTCCATAAAAGGTACCCTTCTTGGGCTGGAGAGATGGCTTAGCGGTTAAGTACTTGCCTGTGAAGCCTAAGGACCCCGGTTCGAGGCTCGATTCCCCAGGACCCACGTTAGCCAGATGCACAAGGGGGCGCACACATCTGGAGTTCATTTGCAGTGGCTGGAAGCCCTGGCGTGCCCATTCTCTCTCTCTCGCTTGCTCTTAAGTAAATAAAAATAAACAAAAAAAATTTTTCTTAAAAAGGTACCCTTCTTATTCTGAGTTGCACAAGAAAGAAACCTAAGAATTATCTTATACATTGTTTCTTTTATTTCTTTCCACACATCTAATGAGACCCAGCTTTCACCCTTAATTTGTGAAAGTTAAAGGAAATTAAAGAGGATGCACAATCAAAATTCAGATGAACCAAGATAGGTTCAGCTCCTCTATAATTTCCCTGGATTCAAGCATTATTACTCACAGTTCACTGGTTGTAAGGACAAATCATAACTTGAACCAGTGTAAATAAAAAACTATGATTTGCTTGTTCAGTAATTTGTATGCAAACCACAGAGTGGAAGAGGTGGATTGAACTTTGAAGATAAATGGATCCAGGAACATTAATAATGCTGGGACATTTTCTCTATTATCAGAAGTTGGGGGAAAGGTACTAAACAGACCCCCCAAAATATCCATCTCTCAGCTGGATCTAATGTTGAACTAGCATTAATATGAGAAGTGCAAACTAATGGATAAAAGCCAGAAACTGAAGTTCAGCAGTATGTAAACAAGTCCCTTTGGAATGTGTTTAATAAAACATAGATGGTTGTTAAGTATGGATGGATAAAGAGATGAACAGACATGTGATAAATTGATAGCAAAATGTTAAAGGAAGATTCTTGGTGAATGTACTGGTAGTTACTATAAAATGTTTAGCTCTTCTACATATTTTACTCTTAGTAGGAAAAAGGTGGAGGTGGCAGATGAAGCAAAGCTGTATTGTGGTTGTTAGCTCCTTTGTCAGGATTTTAGACCCAGACTGAGGGTATAGGAAACCGATTTTACATTTCAGGGAAAGGAGGATGTACAGAATATATTCATTTGTTCAGAATATATATACATATATAATGATATATGTATATATATTGATATATAGATATATATCAATAGAATTCCCAATTGGAAGCATCCACTGTACTAAGTTGAGGCGTTATATGGGCCTGCAGCCCATCCTAGTTTGGTAATACAAGGAGTAACAGGTGAAAATGATTGTCTCATTGATTTAACCTAACTTGATTTAATCACCAGTACACATCAGTTTACATTTCTAACCTGAACAACTGGGTAGGTGAAAGTATCCTTTAGTGAGAAAGGAAATGAACACAGAGGAATGTTTTTGTAGTGGGTGATAACTTTTGAACTTGATTTTGGAATCAAGTTTAGGTGTTTATGTTACATATAAATAAAAATTTCAAATTGGCTCAGGTAGTGAAATTCAGATTACTGCTCCCGTCACTCCCCTACTGTCAGACTTGTTTTCAGTACCTTACTGAGACTTAGAATTTGTTATTAGCAGGAATCCCACGTTGGTCGTTAAAATCTTTTTTAAACATTTATCCATTTATTTATTTGCAAGGAGACAGGAGACAGACATGGAATGGGTGTGCCAGGGGCTCTAGCCACTGCAAATGAACTCCAGATGCATGTGGCACTTTGTACATGTGTGCTGGCAAACCAAACTCAGGTCTTTAGACTTTGTAGGCAAGTCCTTAACCTCTGAGCCATCTCTACAGCTGCATTAATACCTTTCCAATCCCCATTTTCCCACCGGTTTCGGTCAAATTTAATACCTAGCTTAAGGCTAAAAATGGTGTTCCGTGGGCAATACCATGGAGACTCTGATCTAGTTTCTGAGAATCAAATTGTTTTAAGCTTTCTGAATCTAATTTTTCTTCTAATAATGGAGACATATTTGATTTGGAAGGGTACTGAAGAGTATTTATAAACGTAAAGAACTAGGATAATGCTACACAAGTGTGGTCAACAATATGAAATGAACTCGACAAAGTATGGCAAGCTGTAATGACACGATCTGTATACAACTGAAAAATGTATTTGTGAGCACTAGTCTTCCACAGTGCTCTCAGCGTCCGGAACGCACTCAAAGTAAGAGAATGCTGAAAACTCCGTAAAAATATTGTGTGAAGCTTCAGGCTGAACCTGAAAAGCAAGCTTCGCCGTTACAGCACAGCCTGCTGAGAAGAGCCAATGCAAGCACAAGCTAGGGCATGAAGAAGACAAACCACAGGTTCCGTCGCTCCCGCGGGCTCTGGAAGTCGCGCTGCACTCCAGTTCCGTTCGCGCACTTTAGTTGCGTCACCGACCAGAGCTCACGGAATTCGTCGGTAGTGAGCGCCTTTAAAAGAAAGTATCGCGATGTTTGACTCACAGGCCGCAGAGTTCCTCTCTTCCCGTCACCCCACCCTCAGCCGGTCTTTCCTTTCTCTTTCCAAGTCACAGAATTCTCCCCTTCCCTTTCCCAAGCTCGCATCCTTCCTCCAGTTCCGACTTCAGACCGGAACCGGAAGTGCGGTGGGCTGGGCCTGAGCGGAAAACGCCGCGGAGCCGAAGCCGGACACGGCCGTGGCTCCGCCACGGATCGCCGGGTGGCGGGGCTGCACGACTCCGGGCTGAAGGCCCTCCCGGAGGCGGGTGGGCGCGGGCCTCACCCGCGTAGTCCCGGCGCCACCGTCGCGGGGCCCCCGGGCGCCGCGAGGGATCATGTCCACAGCCTCCGCCGCCTCCTCCTCCTCCTCCTCGTCGGCCAGTGAGATGATCGAAGCTCCCTCCCAGGTCCTTAACTTTGAAGAGATCGACTACAAGGAGATCGAGGTGGAAGAGGTGAGCTAGCCGGTCCGTCCGCGGCCCTCGGAGGCCGGGCGGGAGAGGACTCGGCGCCCCCGCTCGGAACACCTCTTCCCCGCTTCTTTGGCACTTTTGTGGGTTTGAATTTGATACTCTGGTGCCTACATTTCTTGCAGTAAAGCAGCAGTGAACCGGTGAGATAATGTAATCCACCCGTTCTCTTCTATGAGCCGTTGTGGAGTTTTCAGTTTTCTTGACAGAACTAACTCCGTGTCGGATAGGAAAGGATGCACAATACGCCTTGTAAAATTATTAGAGCATCAGGTCTGCTGAAACAGTGAAATATTTTCCCGAGTACTGAATGGTTCCTTTTCTACGATGCCACCGGGAAGTGTGGTAACATTAAGAGTTCTGCCTTCATCTGGGCTCAGATAAATTTCACCCTCAGCAGCCTGGACAGCTCTGTTACGAAAAAATGTTTCAAGTAGCATCGTTCTTGATTATGGTGACAACCAGAATAACAACACATCAGAAATCACGATTAGAAAAAACAAATCCATTTTTACTTTTGTAGTTATTTGTTTTAGAGCAAGCCATTTCCGTATGCCTTTAATACACAACTTCTTTTCAAATTCACAGTGGGGTAATTTAGTTGTAAGGGTATTAAAGTTACAAAAGTGAAAACTATATACATATATTTAAGATGTGCTTTAGCACTCGTTAAAACTTTGACTATAACTAGTGTTTTCATAGATTTCCTATAAATTTATCGGTTTTAAAGTAAGCACTGTACCATAAAACTGGATTTTAACGAAACCCTTTACTTCAAATTTTCAAAATTGCTTCCAGGAGCAGCAAAAGTAATAAGCTACTTAATACATTTTCTCCTTAATAGAATACTGAATCACATATTTGATTCACATAAAAGTAGTATTGCGTTTATGAACATCCTCACGAGGTAGTGTGGTGGGCAGGAACAAGGTTTGGGACTTCCAGAGGGAAAAAGGTTCAGTGTATCAGCTAGATCAGGTATTCACTTGACCTCTCCCCCCACTTTGAATTTCACTTTCCTAATCATGGTTTCCTTAACTATAAAACTGGAATAGCTAGCATTTTATCAGTATAACAAATCTAATTAAGCATTATATGCAGAAAACCCCATATAGTGTATGACATATTAGGAAACTTCGTTCCAGAGAGGAAGAGTGACCTGCTTTAAGGTCACATGCTGAAAGAAGGCCTGTATGTTGAAGAGGAGGAAATTTTGGGGTGTATTTTTTTTCTTTTTCCTTTTGAGGCTGTGATAAATTCCTTCTTTTTAGAAGCGAGTAGCTACCCCAGCTTTCATAGCTAACATTCTTTTTTTAAGAATAAAAATTCAGTGAATCAGTATACAAGAATTGCAGCTTATAAATAAGTTTTTATGTCTATTCTGGTGAATTGCTGTGCTGTAGGCTACCAGTCATTATATGATAATAACTTGTAATTCATTGTCCACCGAATACTTTCACAAACTTATTTCGTATGGTTGGTTCTTCAGCCTTACCTTACACTCTTGTTGCAAAAGCATGAAATTAGTAAAGGAACATTTGCTGCTCTCCCCAAAGCCATTTCACTTCTGGTTCAGTTTCTATGTTTCCAGGGCCTTCTTTCAGTTACATTGCTGTTTGGAGAGTATATCAGACATTCCTACAAAATGGATGTCTTAGTTTTTAGATGAACATTTCTGTTAGTCATTTAGCTTTTGTTTCTTTTTTAAAAATGCTTAGTTCATTTTCATATTGAAGATTTAATTCAGACCCTTTTAATACTGAAGCCATTATAAAATTTCTATTCTTCATTTGTGCACATTAAACAGTACTATAAACATAATTTTAGTATATGGTTCAGTAAGGGCACTCAATAACTATTTCTCAGCTTACATTCTGAGTCTCGTTTAAATTGTAATAGACAAGTAAATAGACAGGAAGGTGACTCACCACAAAAAAATTTATAACTCAGTATTTCATTTTTGTTTACTTATTCATTTATTTATTAGAGAGAGAGAGAGAATGGGCATGCCAGGGCTCCTAGCTACTGCAAATAAACTCCAAATGCATGTGCCACCATGTGCATCTGGCTTACGTGGGTTCTGAGGAACTGAACCTGGGTCCTTAGACTTTGCAGGCCTTAACTGCTAAGCCAGCTCAGCCCTATATTTCAGTATTTTATATGGACAATTAGATCACCTTTTACAAGTACATTTAAAAAAATGTTTTACCAACAACAGATCAAATATGCAATCATTTAATAAGTACATTTTTCTAAGGCAGCAGGTACTGCTACTGGTGCTGCTTTTGAGCAAGGTCTACCTCTAAACCAAGCTGACCTGGAACATTGTACCTCAGGCTGTCCTTGAACTCCCAGTAGTCCTCCTGCCTTAGCCTCTCCAGTGCTGGGATGAAAGGTGTGAGCCATCATGTCTGGTTAGGTGCTTTTAGTCAGTGTATTCCTATTACTGTGACTCATTAGTATGTTTGGCATTTTTAAAAATCAGTTCTTTTATTAAACTATTTAAGTTCTCACCCTCTACTTGCATGGTACTTTTTTTTAAGTCATTCAATTTTTGCCTTTTTGGCTTTAAAAAAAATTTTTTTTTGTTATTTTTATTTATTTATTTGAGAGCGACAGACAGAGAGAGAAAGAGGCAGATAGAGAGAGGGAGAGAGAATGGGTGCGCCAGGGCCTCCAGCCACTGCAAACGAACTCCAGACGCGTGCGCCCCCTTGTGCATCTGGCTAACGTGGGTCCTGGGGAGTCGAGCCTCGAACCGGGGTCCTTAGGCTTCACAGGCAAGCGCTTAACCACTAAGCCATCTCTCCAGCCCAGACTTTCTGGCTTTTTATGTAGAAAATATTGAGTAAACTGTGAACTACATACATATTTCAAGAAGTGGTGAAAAGTGTGGTGTAGTAAAAAAAAATGTATTGCATAAGTATTTAGAAAATTAGGTGCTGATTATTCCAGCATATATTTCTGTAACTGAACAAGTCATCTCATTTTATAGGCTATGAATGCTCTCTTAAAATGAAGGATTGTAGGGGCTGGAGAGATGGCTTAGCGGTTAAGCGCTTACCTGTGAAGCCTAAGGACCCCGGTTTGAGGCTCAATTCCCCAGGACCCACGTTAGCCAGATGCACAAGGGGGCGCACGCATCTGGAGTTCATTTACAGAGGCTGGAAGCTCTGGAGTGCCCATTCTGTCTCTCTCTCTCTCTCTCTCTCTCTGCCTCCTTCTCTCTGTCGCTCTCAAATAAATAAACAAACAAAAATATACTAAAAAAAAAAAAAAAATGAAGGATTGTAGCCAGTGAGTTGCTCAGCCCTTAAGAGGAGCAGATTGACTCCCCAGAAGCCCCTTTCCCCCATCACATACACACAAATATACATAGCTGTGCACATCTGTAACTCCAGAGAGGGAGGGGGTACGATAAAGTCATTGGGGATCTAACAGCAGCTCAAGCTGTAGAAGATACCCTGTCTCAAGGAGACAAATGATTGAGCAATAAAGACCTGCAGGTCTCTACCTCTGGCCTCTACACACATGCATATGACATACACACACACACACACACACACACACACACATATGAGGGCTTGAACGTGATCATTTGAGGTCACTTCCAGTTCTAAAATGAAAACAAATTTATTGTTTCCAATATTTATGCTCTATTTCTACAGTAAGCTTAGAAAGTTCTTGAATATTAGTCACAATCTCCCATGGAATATAGTGACCTAAACTAATTTTGGGTAGACATGGGAATTGATATCCCCATTCCATAGATATTGACACGTGTTCATAGTGTGATTTGCCAGAAGCCGCATGTCTAAGTGAACAGTAGAGCTGGGAATTGGAAATTTCAGGCTCATGAGTCATTTGCTCTTTCCACTGCATTTATGTCACTTTAGTATACCACAATGATACCTTATTCTGGGAATGGCGATATAAAATACCTTTACAGTAGTTGGTCCTGAGGATTTAATATTTTCCTTTCAAGCTGGGTGTGGTGGCGCACGCCTTTCATCCCAGCACTCGGGAGGCAGAGGTAGGAGGATCGCCGTGAGTTCGAGGCCACCCTGAGACTCCATAGTGAATTCCAGGTCAGCCTGGGCTAAAGTGATACCCTACCTCAAAAAACCAAAAAAAAAAAAAAAAAAAAAAATTTCCTTTCAGTACAGTACAGCTGAAGTTCTGTGAAGATGAATTTAGGATTCTCTTCTTAAAAATGACTTGTTTTAAGGAGTAGAACAAATAGTCAATCATTTCATTTTCATACTCATGATCTTTAAAAAAAGTAAATATAGTATAAATTGAACACATAACCTGTAACTTGAAAGTTGAATGCATCACACAGTCTCTCCAGTGAACTAGGTTTTCAATATAGTGACCATTCTTGGTTTGGAAAGTCACTGAGATGAATTACCTTTACATTTATTGTTCCTGTGCCTAGCATGCTCTTGCTGCAGAACTTCACATAACTGATTCCTTCTTGCCATCTAAGACCCACTTTAGATAACCCTTAGAGAAGTGTTCCCAAGTAACCTAGTTCTTTATTATTTGTATCAACTTTCATGGCACTTAACAATGACTGAAATTGTGTATCAGATGTAAAATCTTTTATTCCTAATTGTCATCTTTAATGCCTAGTACCTAGGAGATTCTCAATGAGTATATGTTGAATCGGTAAATAAAAATTTCACAGCAAAATTATGAGAACTATATCCCCATCTAATTCTGTTACATTACATGTTCAGTTACATGATTTGCCTAAGGTGGCTTTTACACTGTAAAAGTTCTGGTTTTTACTCCAGTCTTGTTTCCATTCCACTCCATTGTACTCAGCAAATACTTCTATTTAGCAGAGATAAAAGGTGCTGCAAAGAACTATGTCCTTGCTGTTAGTAAGCCAAGCATTGATGGACCTTTACTGAAGTACTACAATGACCATTTGTAGTGTTTACTGTATAAAAGAGAGTCCCAGACTGGTGACCACAACTAAGCATATTATACACATATAACCACTCACATATGTTAACTTTTAATATACAAAGAAGTGAAATGTAGAAAGAACTGTATCAATGATTTACATTTTGGAGAAATAAGCAACTGATATTAGAGAAAAATCAAATCATTGGAATTGGAATAAACAGTCTATGGATTTTATTGTCACTGTTTAGTTATAGCTATCCAAAATTCAGTATACTCTTCCACGTGAAACTTAGTGACCACTGATTTTAGAAGAAATATGGAATGGTTGTTATTGTTAAGATTGGCTGTAGAGATCATTTTGTGTTGTGTACATGTAGCTTAACAAATGACCTGAGTGTATTATTTAAAGGAGAGGTTTATATTAAGTGGGCCAGATACTTTAGGGCAAGCTTTAAAAGATTGGAGAATAAAGCATAACTAAAGCCTTACTTTTTTTTATTAACAACTTCCATGATTATAAAAAATAACCCATGGTGATACCCTCCCTCCCCCTACTTACCCTTTGAAACTCCCCTCCCCATCTCAATCAGTCTCTCTTTTACTTTTGATGTCTTGATCTTTTCCTCCTCTTATGATGGTCTTATGCAGGTAGTATCAGGCACTGTGAGGCCATGGATATCCAGGCCATTTTGTGTCAGGAGGGAGCATGTTGTATGGAGTCCTGCCCTTCCTTTGGCTCTTACATTCTTTCCGCCACCTCTTCCACATTAGACCCTGAGCCTTGGGAGGTGTGATACAGATATTGCAGTACTGAGCACTGCAGTCATTTCTTTCCATCACCATGATACCTTCTGAGCCGTCCCAAGGTCACTGCCATCTGAAAAGAGAAGATTCTCAACCGAAAGTGAGAGTAGCATTAATATAAGGGTGCGAACATTAACAGAAGTGCTTACTGGGCAGTTTGATAAGCATAGTATATACATTTGGCCAGACAACAGCAGATGTTACACTCCTAGGGCTTATGACTACCCCTGTTTTAAGTTTTCAGTATCAGGGATGTATTCCTTTCCCGTGGAGCGGGCCTCCAGTCCAATTAGAGGGCAGTTGGTTTCCCCCATAACAGACGTGCCACTGTTGCACCCATTGGCTCACTTGGCCTGGCTGGCCAATTATAAAGCTTGCAGTGTCCACTGTTGAGTATCTTCACTGGTGATTTCTCTTTCTCCCATTGAACTGCATGCAGAATGAAAGCCTTACTTTTATGTATAGTATTTGCATTATAATCTACATACATGTATCCTCCTGTATACTTTTAAAGTTGTAGGTTACTTTAAAAATATGACGTAAAAGTAACTTCTATAGTAAGTTTTCTAGGGAATAACAAGGGAAATGATCCATACATTTTCAACACCTAAGCAGTTTTCAAATATTTTCAACATTTAATTGGTTGAAACCGGATGGGAAAATTTAGGACAGAGTACAAATGTATATCATTAAACAAACACAAGGTTATTTTTTATTATACAAATAACAAAACTGCACTTTTGCTTTTGTTTACTTGCGGGTTTTGTAAGGGGGTTGTTTTGCTTTGTTTTTATGAGACTGTATCTTACCATGTAGCTCAGGCTGACCATAAACTTCTCCTAACTGCTGGGATTATGAATATACCCACTTGAAGAAAAGGGTGAAGAGTATATAGGATGCCCCAATATTTTTTTTCCTGCATAGTACTTCCTGTCACCAATAATTCCTGTTCATAATTGTTCCTTTAGGGGACTGTATTGGAATGAACTGAGGGGGAATGCTAGCATGAAATAGCTTTTCCAGTTTTGAATCCTCTAATTTATTCTTTTCTGTACAGTCTCTTATGACTATTTGCTTATATAATGCTTTTTAAAAAGCATATAACTTCTTGTTTGATTTCCTATATGCTTTTGGAGGCTGTTGGGTACAGTGAAAATTTTTCTGTAACTGATTGCAACTTACAAGAAAACATTTGGCTTAGCAAATCAAGGTTATCTCAATTTAAAATATATCTGTTAGATAATTTTTTCAGAAAAATTCAAGACTTAGTTCATTTATTTCCAAGTTTAGTCTTTCTTTTTTGAAATTTATTTTTATTAGTTATGGACATACTCTGTAAACATCACATGTTGATACTATACTTTCCCTCATCCCTGCCCCCTTTTCTGAAAGGGTCCTCCTCATTGGGGATACAGGTCATCCTCATGGCGATTGTGGGTCATGCATTCTGGGGACAGCAGTCAGTTATGGGGAGAGGCAATGTCTCTGTGCATAATTATTGTCCCAGTTTGTGGCTCTTAACTGTCTTTTCACCCCCTTTTCTGCAAAATTCCCTGAGCCATGTTGGGTGCGTTTTAGGTCTACTTCAGTGGTGGGCTTATTAGGGGTCTCTGGATCTCTGGTTTGGTAGGTGTTGTTGTCTTCATTGTCTCTCTCTCCTTCACTCTTATGCTGATATCAGGTTCACCAAGAAAGCAGCACTCTTGCTCATTTCCCCAGTTCCTCTGGTTTCAGCTGGGGCCAGGGTAAAGTACATTGGGTCATTTATCTTCTCAGGTCCCACTCCCATCTAAAAAAGAGAAGCAGATTCTCCAGTGGAGAGTGAAGTCAGCACAGATTAAATGGGATAACCATTATTAGTTTAGAGAGAATTTAATGGGTGTAGACCCTCTTGTAGCCTAAGATTAGTGGGAGCTTGATATTGGAAAGCAAAATCATTATGTGGATATGATTCTCACTTGTTTCCTACTTCCAGATCTGCTAGCCAGTCCAAGAGCAGTTAGTTACCCACCATGAGCATCACGTTAGGTTGTTTACTTCTGAGTAGCTTAGACCTTGAGTTGCTTGGACAGATGTTGGCCACTTTCCCCTGGTAGCTCATGTAGCACTTTCCAGCACTAGATGGGCAACTGTCTGGGGATTGGCTCTCTTCCCGATTCTAGCCAGGTCTCTCCATGTTCCATGCTGACAGCATATGGTGCCTTCAGCAGTAGCGTCTTAGCATTCATCTCTGGTGGGGAATCAAGTGCTCTGACAGAAGGCTGTCTTGTTCTGGGAGACCTTGTAGATCTCCGTGATCAGCAGCTCATGGTGAGTGTTAACTGCATCCTAACTTGGAGTTACAGACCAATGCCAAGGGAAAAGAAAAAGGAAGAAAAAATAAATAAAAAGAAACAGGAGAAATTTAAGTTTAGGCTTCATCTCATCCTCTCCAGGACCCATTGATTCAGGTTCTCCCCCAAAGGTCCTGTTGAGGGTTCAACCATTTAGTCTATCTTCCAGGATAAAGGTTTCTATAGTACCAGTTCAATTTGGGTTCAGTTTTGTGTCCCCTCTCAACCTTACCCTCCCCTCAAGCCCTACCATCCCTATTGGCCAGTCCTCGAGATGACTATCAGATATGTCAGCAACTGGGGTTGATCCAAGTTAGGAACTGCGGATGAGTGAGACCATGCAACAGTTGTATTTCTGTGATTGTGTGAGTTCACTGAGTATGATCTGTTCCAAGTTCTACCATTTTTCTACATATTTCATTGTGTCATTTTTTTCTTACTGCTGAGTAGAATTCCATCATATAGATACACCACAACTTGGTTATCCATTCATCAGTTGATGGGCACCTGGGTTGATTCCAGCTCTTAGCTGTTATAAATTGAGCTGCTGTAAACATGGTTGAGAAATATCTCTGAACTGAGGAGTGGAGCTTTTAAGGTAAATGCCCGGTAAGTGAATAACTGGATCTGTTGATACCTCTATATTCATCCTTTTCAGGAGTCTCCACATTGACTTCCATAGTGGTTTTTTACAAGCTTACACTCCCACCAACAGTGAATGAGGGTTCCTGTTTCTCCACATCCTCACCAACATTTGTTTTCATTTGACTTTTTAAATGTTTGTTATCTTTACTGGGGTAAGGTGCAGTCTCATAGTAGTATTAATTTGCATTTCCCTGATGGTTAGGGATGTTGAGCATTTTCTTAAGTGTATGCTTGCCATTTGTATTTCTTCCTCCTAGAACACCTTATTCACTTCTTTGCCCCATTTTGTGAGTGGGTTTGATTTTTTTATTGTTTGGGTTTTTGAGTTCTTTATAATTCTAGAAATTAGGCCTCTGTCAGTTGTATAGCCAGCAAAAATTTTCTCCCATTCTGTGGGTAATGTGCTTAAGGTATGCTTTTCTGTGCAAAAACTTTTCAGCGTCATGAAATCCCATTGGTTGAGTGGTTGTTAGTTCCTGAGCTACTGAGGTTTTATTCAGGAAGTTTTTCCCCTCTCCTATATTGTAAGACTTTTCCTCCTGTTTTTTTCTTCCAGTACTAGAAGAATTTCAGGTCTGATATTGAGGTTTTTGATCCATTTGGACTTGATTTTTATACATAGCAAGATGTGTGGGTCTGGTTTCATTTTTTCTGCATATGGTTATCCAGTGTGTCCAGCATCATTTATTGAAAATGCTGTCTTTACTCCAGTCTATGTTATTGGGGCCTTTATCAAAGATAAGTAGTTGTACTGACTTGACCTAAAGTCTGGATCATCAGTTCTGTTCCATTGGTCTATATTTCTGTTTTTCTGCCACTGCCGAGCTGTTTTTGTTACTATGGCTTAGTAATATAGCTTTAGATTGGGTATGATGATGCCTCCAGAGATGTTTGTTTTGCTGAGGATATGTTTGAATAGGTCAGGCCTGCTGCCATTCAATTTGAATTTTGAGATCATTTTTTTCTATCTCTGAAGAATCATAATGGGATTGTTGGTGGTATTACATTAAATCTGTATATTGCTTTTGGTATGATTGCCATTTTCACAGCGTTAATTCTGCCTATGCAGGAGTGTGGGAGGTCTTTCCATCTTCTCAAGTCCTCCTCAATTTTTTTCTTGAGTGTTTTTATGTTTTCATTATATGTCTTTCACGTCCTTGGTTAGTGTTATTCCATGGCTTTTTTTTTTTTTATTTGATGCTATTGAAAATGGGACAGTGTTGCTAATTTCATTCTCTGTATCTTTGTCCTTTGCATATAGAAAGGCTACTCATTTTTTGTGTATTTTGATTTTGTATCCTGCTATTTTGCTGAAGGAATTAGTTAACTTTAGGAGTTTTAGATGGAGGCTCTCGGGTCACTTATGCGTAACATCATATCATCTGCAAATAGGGCTAACTTGACTTTTTCCTTTCCAATTTGTATCCCTTTTATTTCTTTCTCCTGTCTTATTGTATGGGCTAGGACTTCTGTTACTATGTTGAAGAGCAAAAGTAAGAGTGGACACCCTTTCTTGTTCCTGATATCAATGTGAATTCCTTGAGTCATCCCCCATTAAGTATTATTTGGGCTTTAACACCCTGTCTTGTTCCTGATATCAATGTGAATTCCTTGAGTCATCCCCCATTAAGTATTATTTGGGCTTTAGGTGCTTTACTATGTTGAGACATAAGCTGTCCATGCCAATTCCAGCGTTTTGATCATGAAATGATGTATTTTGTCGAAGCATTTTTCTGCATCTATTGAAATGATCATGAGGTTTGTGTGATTAAATTTATTTATGTGGTATATTACATGTTGTTCATATTCCATATTTTGAGCCAGTACTGTATTGGGATAAACCCTACTTTGATCAAGGTGGATAATACTTTTGATGTGTTGTTTAATTCAGTTCGTGAGGATTTTTTGTTCAAGATCTTTGCGTCTAAGTTCATCAAGGATATAGGCCTATAGTTTTCTTGTATTTCTGTCTGATTTTGGTGTTAGGGTAATACTAGCTTCATAAAAGGAGTTGGGGAGCTTTCCCTGTTCTGCAATTATGTGGAACAGTTTGGTTTCAGTTCTTCTATGAAGGTTTGATAACATTTAGCTGAGAAGCCATCTGGTCCTGGACTCTTGTTTTGCAGGGGCGGGAGGGTTGATTACATTTTCAATCTCGATGGGTGTGTTAGGCTCATTTATGATATTAATCTGCTCTGAGTTTAGTTTGGGTAGGTGGTATGTGTCCAGAAATTTATCCATTTCTTCCAGATTGTCCAGTTTTGTGGAGTAGAAGTTTTGGAAGTAATACCTGATGATTCTTCCAATTTCGCTTGTCTGTTATGACCTCTCTTTTTTTCATTTCTAATTTTGTTAATTTGCAGGATCTCTCTCTCTTTTTTTTTTTTTTTTTTTTTTTTTTTTGCTTGATCAAATTGGCCAGGGGTTTATCAATTTTGTTTATTTTTTCAAGGAACCAGCTTTTCGTTTCATCGTGTTTTTAATTGTTTTCTTAGATTCAAATTCATTAATTTCTGCTCCAATCTTGATTATTTCTTTCAGTCTGGAGCTTTTTGGGTTGGATTCTTTTTGCTTTTCCAAGGCCTTTAGGTGGATGGTTAGGTTATTGATTTGGGATCTCTCTGTCTTTGTTATGAAGGCATTTAGTGCTATGAATTTTCCCCTAAGGATTGCCTTCATTGTGTCTCGAAAGTTTTGGCACATTGTGTTCTCATTGTCATTCAATTCTAGAAATTTTACAATTTCATTTTTATTTCATCCACTACCCATTTGTTGTTTAAAAGCATGTTGTTCAGTCTCTAGGAGCTGATGGAGTTTCTGGCATATCTCTTGTTAATTTCTAGCTTTACAGCGTTGTGATTGATGTCATGCAGGAAATTATGTAGATTTTCCTGAATATATGAAAGGTAGGCTTTATGGCCTTATATATGATCTATTTTGGAGAAAGTTCCATGGGCTGCTGAGAAGAATGTGTGTTTTGTAGATTTTGGGTAGAATATTCTGTAGATGTCCATTAGGTATAGTTGATACATGGTGTTGTTGAGCTCTCTTATTTCCCTGTTGATTTTCTGTACGGATGATCTGTCTGTTGATGATAGTGGAGTACTGATTTCCCCGACTATGATGGTGTTAGTGTTTATTTCTGGTTTTTTTTGGGGGGGGCGGTTAAGTACGTTTTGTTCTATGAATTTTGGTGGACCTGTTTGGTGCATAGAGATTGATGATTGATGATTGTGATACCCTCTTGTTGGATCATTCCCTTGATGAGTAAGAAGTGGCCGGCTTTGTCTTTTATGATTACTTGTGGTTTGCAGTCTATTTTATCTGATACTAATATAGCAACATGTGCTTGTTTCTTGTTTCTGTTTGCTTGGAATATCATTTTCCACCCTTTTACCCTGAGAAGGTGTCATCTTTAGTGGTGAGGTGGGTTTCTTGAAGACAGCAGGTTGAAGGGGTCCATTTTTCTGATCCACCCTCCCTGTTAACTTGTGTTTCTAGATGGGTGAATTAAGGCCGTTACTGTTTAGGGTAACAATTGTAATGTTTGATTTAATCCCTGCCATATTGTGGTGCTTTATGGGATTTGGCGTTTTCTTGGACTTTGTAGTTTTTTGAGCCTTCTCTAGGTTTGGTGGTTGTGGTCTGTTTCTTGTAGGCTCTTGATTGGTTACTTGACTCTTCTGATTACTTGAAGTATTCTCTGTAGGTTTGGGTTTGTGTTCATATAGTTGGAGAGCTGACTTTTATCATGGAATATTTTTCTTTCACCATCTATTATGAGGGATGTTTTCACTGGGTACAGTAGTTTGGGTTGGAAGCCATAAGTTCTTAGACTTTGCAGTGTTCCATTTCAGGCCCTTCTGGCTTTCAGGGTTTTCATTGAGAAACCTGAGGTAATTCTGATCGGGTTACCTTTATATGTAATGTGTTGTTTCTCTCAATGCTTTTAGGACTCTGTCTTTGTTTTCATTGTTTAGAGTCTTAATGATAATATTTCTTGGAGAATTTCTCCTTTGGTCCAGTCTGTTTGGAGTTTGATCAGGTTCTTGTATTGATGGGACTCTCTTTTGAGAGGGTGGGAAAGTTTTCTTTGATAATTTTGTTGAATAAGTTCTCCATGCCTTTGGTCTGAATTTCTTCCCCTTCTTGTATACCTATGACCCAAATGCTGGGACGTTTAAGGGTATCTCACAGTTCCCTCATGTTCTGTTCACAAAAATTTTTGTACTTATTCAAGTTTTTGGACTCATGAATTGTTTCTTCTGTCTTGTCTTCTAGTTCTGATGTTCTGTCCTCCACATGACTGACTCTGTTCTTGAGGGCTTCTAGAAAGGTTTAGACTTGTTCAGTTTGGTTTGTATTTTCTATTGCCTTTTTCTGTATAGTATCCATTGTTTTATCGAGTTCCCTTTTCAGGTCAGTTTCTGATTTTCTTAATGCTTATTGGAATTCATCCTTGCATTTATTTATATCTTCATTGTGCTTAGCCAGCTTATTACTGAGGCCCTGTTTTTTGGCTCACCTTCAGATCTTTTTTGAAGTCTCTTGTGGGTTGTTCTTTTTTCTTTCTGTTAGGTACAACCTAGTGAGCTCAGCATTCATACAATTGTTGGTCTTTTGTTGATTTTTCTGCAAGTTCTGCTATTTGCTTGGTCAGTGTCATATATCTTGTGTTTTCATTTTGGGGTTCTGATCCTGTTGTCTCTTCTATGTTTTGACTAGAGACTTCCATTGTGGGACTAGGCAGCCTTGTTTGGGTTCCTTCCATTTGATGTTTCATGTTGCTTCTTTTGCGCTGTAGATTTCCAGTCAATCTGGGAATCTTATTTAATTTAGAAGCAAGCTGTAGTTTACCCTTGAAGTGTCTTCAGTGATTGTTCCCTTTTATGCTTGACTAGAATAGGCTGTTGATGGCTTCATATTCAGGGATGTGCCGATTGTGAAGAGTTAATTGAACCAGCCACCCTGGGTTGGTGCTTACTACCAGGAGTAGGACTGGGGGTAGTATGAGGGCTTGTCTGGTCAGGCGGGAGGAGTTGGCAGGGACCCGGTGGCATGGAGACCCAGAGACCAGGTGGCGGGGAGAGGAGTCAGGAGACAGCATGTGCCTGGTGGCAGCAAGGGGAGTTGGGAGGTGGGACGGGTGCTTGAGGGTCTGGGTGTCTAATGGGCTACTTGAGAGTATGGGAATCAGTAGATTCCCTACTTTGCTCCTTCCACACCATCCTACCGGGGGTCTGCTAGGACCTGCTGACCCTGGAACCCCATAGATCTTGCCTGGTATTACCCTGGTAGCTGAAACATCGTTAGGTGGATGCCATCTTGACCGGTAGTCCAAGTTTAGTCTTTCTTGATAATTTTCCTTTTCCCTTCCTCCTGTCTAATGTGATGTTTGAATATAATGGAAAATGTCTATAAATAACCCTAACAGTACAAGAAGAGGGCCTGTCTATTTTATTTTATAAGATGACTTCCACTGAAGTATCTTGTCTTACTGTGTTTTTAATATTGTGGCCTAATGCATTGGTTGTCAAACATCAGAATCACCTGGAGGGCTTGATAAAATAGATTGCTAAGTCTGATCTTCAACTCAGTAATTCAAGGATAGAACCTGAAAATTTGCATTTCTTATATGGATGCTTTTGAACACAGACTGCAGTTTGAGAGCCACTGGATTAATGCATTCATTGTTCTTACATCTGCTTTCTTTATTTTTTTCCTTTTTCTAGCACAGGCTGGCCTGGAATTCACTATGTAGTCTGAGGCTGGCCTTGAACTCAAAGCAATCCTCCTACCTCAGCCTCCCAAATGCTGGGATTCAAGGCATGTGCCACCATGCCTGGACAATGTTTCTTTTTTCTTTTTTAACATTTATTTATTTATTTGTGCTAGGGGGTATGATCTCCCCTGAATGTAGCTGACATTTCATCTCTGGCCATGTGGAGTAAAAAGAACAGAGGAGAAAGCTTACCAGACAGTCAGATGCATTCTCTCTGTCTCTCTGCCAATGGCTTCACAGTACACACTGCTTAATTCTTTATGCAGCTTTTAAAATACCTGACATTTTACTTTAGTTTTTGTCTTTTCTCCTCTTTGCACATTAGAAAATTCATTCTATATAAGCTAAAGTCTTTATCTTTTGTTCTTTATTTCTAATGTGCAAAACAGAATATTCAAGAAATGTTATATATATTTTTTGTTTGGTTTGTTTTTTGTTTTAAATTTTATTTATTTGAGAGCGAGAGAGTATGAATGGGCGCACCAAGACATCTACCTACTACAAATGAACTCCAGATGCATGTACCACCTTGTGCATCTGGCTTACGTGGGTACTGGGGAATAAAACCTGGGTCCTTGGGCTTTGCAGGGCAAGTGCCTTAACCACTAAGCCATCTCTCCAGCCCTGGTTTTGTTTTTTTGTTGTTTGAGGCAGTGTCCCACTATAGCTCAGGCTGACCTGGAACTCATGCTGTAGACCACGATGGCTTTGAACTCATGAGGACCCTCCTACCCCAGCCTCCTGAGTGTTGTGATTAAAGGCATGTACCACCATGCCTGGCTTGGAACAACTCAAGAAATGTTGGTTTCAGAAATAATGAGATGTATTTTGCCATTCTTTTGGCATGAAGCCTGACTTTTACCACATGAAGACAGGCACTCATATCCCTTTTTCCCTGACTTTCTGACTTCAATTTGTCCTCAGAATTTCAGCTGTATTCTGCATTAAGGTCTGTATTTCAGCTGTCTGCCATTACACTGAAGGCCTAGCCTCTGGCCTAAAATAATTTCCTTTCTGTGGACATACTTTTAACTTCACTCATTTGGGAAGTTTTTCTTAATCACTTCCATATTCTGCTGGGGGCTGAGGGACCCTGGGATAGGGCCTCCCAGTATTTCCCTTGCCATTGGTACTCTTACAGTTTGTACCTGCCCATCTTTGTAAAACACAGTCTGTGAAGTTGCCTTCTAGTGATCCAAGTGAGAAGTGTCTGCCATATAAGTCCTTTCTGCCTTTGAATTCAGGATTCTAACCCTATCCTAGAATGGGTGGAGTCCAGTACTGTCTTAGCTTCCAACCTCACTCATATCCTCTGGCATTCTTCAACTGTTACATGTTTTTAAATATAAGTATTAGTATTGTGGTATAGTCTTGAGTTTCTTCCTTACTTCATGTTCATCTCACAAAGGTAAAAGTGTGTGTGTGTGTGTGTGTGTGTGTGTGTGTGTGTCCCTTGTATTAGTGCCATTAAAAATGTCTTTTTATGATACTCAGAAATTTCTTTCTTTAAGCATTGAGTCTGTACTTATAAATATACTCCTGTGATTTCATAGCAGTTACCATTTTTATGCCATATTACTTTACTTAGTACATAAAGTATCTTATGGCTTTAATGAGAATAAAGACTTGTTGAGGCCATGGTTTCATACTTTATATAAATATGCCTTTTTGTTTTCAGATCTTTGTGGAAATTTGCTTTTTTAAAAACATATTTTTAAAATTTTATTTATTTATGAGGGAGAAAGCATATGCCAAGTCCTTTAGCCACTGCAAATAAACTCCAGACTCATGTGCCACCTTGTGCATCTGGCTTTACGTGGGTACTGGGAAATTGAACTAGGGTCCTTGGCTTTGCTGGCAAAGTCCTTAACCGTTAAGCCATCTCTTTAGCCTGAGATTTGCTTTCGTAAAGCAAAAAAAAAGTTTATAATGTCCTCATTTGCCCATGTTTTGTTCCATGGTTTTAACTTGAAAACATAGTCAGCCACTGTCTCATCACTAGGTGGCACTTGTAGATCACACATGGTTACAAGTACCCAAAACACTTAGGACATGTACATGATCCACAAATAAAGATACTATCTGCATAAACATTCTTCATAATATAAAAATGAAACAACAGGGGGAGTCTTCCTGAGTACCAGTCACTGTTATATTTGTAAGTACATGGTTAAGGAATATACTAAATCACTTCATAATTGTTCATTCATAGTTAATGGTGATAGGCTGGTCTTTCTGCATATCTTCTTAGTCTAATGTGACCATAAAGTTGAAAAAAAATTAGGACTTGTTTGCTACTAATTTTCCATGATAGAAATTAGTGGTACAGCTCCCTAAGCACTTAATGCTTTATATTATTTGTGAAAATGTCTGGTTTTAACTTGTAAGTCCTATAGATGTTTTCTAAGAAAAATACGAACATCTCTGCTTTACTGTAGAAGAACAAAAGGGAACTGAGAGAGAGGGAGAAGAAAAGCTCAGAAACATTAATTTGCTCAGCATTAGTATTGATAGGAGCCAGGTGTGGTGGTGTATGCCTTTAATCCCAGGACTTGAGGTAGAAGGATCACCATGAGTTCGAGGCAAATCTGAGACTACATAGTGAATTCCAGGTCAGCCTGGTCCCTAGAGCAAGACCCTACCTTGAAAAAACAAGCAAGCAAAAAGATGTGGTAGGTGGAAAGACTGCCTTCAAACACAAGTCTTTTGGGCACTTTCTCTTATTTTAATTGTAAATTAAAGAGGTAGCTGAATTACCTGAGTAGTAAATGTAAAGAACTGATAATGATTTCTTGTTTGCGTGGGAGGTGTGGAGAACAAAATTCTAAAGATGGCTTTGAGTGTCCAGAGCATGGAAACATAGAATAAAGTTACAAAGAAGGAAAGACTGGTGACCAGAGATAATGGCCCAATTTGCCATGTTACCAAGGCAGCCCTGTTTTCTTTAAGCTGAGTATAGAATGTGTTGATAATTATCCTCTAGGCTTCAGATTCTGCCTTCTTTGGATGCTTTCTTACCTTGTGCTGTAGGGTAAGTTGGA
Source organism: Dipus sagitta (assembly GCA_036346955.1). Classification (NCBI taxonomy): domain Eukaryota; kingdom Metazoa; phylum Chordata; class Mammalia; order Rodentia; family Dipodidae; genus Dipus; species Dipus sagitta. The sequence continues at coordinate 62,873,907 of CM070775.1, forward strand.
ACCATATGACTACTTACCTTCCAAATGGAAGAGAATTAAATGTGCTAAAAATATGACAAGTTCATAGGGGAGTAGGAAGACAGAAACAAGAGGATCCCTAGGATTTACAGGTTAGCTAATCTAGCCTAATTGGTAAACTCCAGGCCAGTAAGGGACCTCTCTCAAAAAGAGGTAGGTAGCCTTCCTGAAGATAACACCTGAGGTTAAACTCTGACCTTGTACACAAGTGCCTGTGCACACACACGTGAACACACACACATCCCACACATACATTTGCCCAAAGGAAAAAAAAATCCTGAGGTGGGAAACAAATAGAATAGTACTAAGCACATGGTAAACATTTGATTTGAGAGGTGTTCACACTGCTTTATATGATTTATTAAGAAGAATTAGGGCCATGGCTAGAATACCCTTATGCCCCAGGTTATAACTACTGTCCTGGTATATTTATTAATACTTTACTCTATGAAGTGATGTGATGTATATTTTTTGTAAATCATTTGATCACTCTGGATATAGTAGATTTTGTTAGTGTCAAGGTTTGTGGTGTATATTTGTTTAAAGTGAAGTTTCTTCCAAGGGAGTACATACTTAGAATATGAAAGGTATATATGTGCTACAAATTAGAACCATTGTCATTCTTTGTTAGGCTGCCTGACATTAACTACCAGTTGCTAGTCTTTTCCCCTTAGAAAGTTAGCTTACATTTTTTAAAGCTAGGTGCTTTATCTGGATAAAGATAACATTAGTGCTTTCCTCCTATAAATAAGGCTATATAAATAAGGTGATGTAGGAAAAGCACCTAGCTCAGTGCCTGCTGTGTAGAAAGTACGTTAAAAAAAATAAAGCGAAATAGGCCTTTGAGATAGTGCTTAGATACATCAGAAGTTGAGAGATTAGAGTAGGTGAACTTAATTGAGGTTCTTTACAATAATGCAATCTAGCCGGTCATGGTGGCGCACGCCTTTAATCCCAGCACTCGGGAGGCAGAGGTAGGAGGATTGCCGTGAGTTCAAGGTCACCCTGAGACTCCATAGTGAATTCCAGGTCAGCCTGGGCTAGAGTAAGACCCTACCTCAAAAAACCCAAAAAAAAAATAATAATAATAATAATAATAATAATAATGCAATCTAATGGTTTGGTTCTAAAAGCTATCAAAAAGCTAATTTTTATTTTTGTTCTATTGTTACTTTTATGATATGGAAAATTTTAAATATTTATAAAAATAGAACATCTTGACAGAGCAATAAACCCCTGTGATGCCCATATCTAAAGAGATAGGGTTTAAGAGATAGCTTAAGAGAAGGAAAGAATACAGAGTTTCTGCCCAACTGGGTAGGAACTGGCTTCAAGGCAAATGGGGAAATCCCTCCCTACAGACTCAGATTGGAGTCTTTTAAGAGTCTACTTGTCCATTCAGTTCTCATGCCATGTTCTCAGGAAAGGACTAATCCCTTCACATTCCATTCTCTTCTAAGGAGAAAGAGAGAGATTCAGAGGCACTTACTCACCTCCTGTGGTCAGGTTTGTGGGGGGAAGGGGATGTAAAAAGAAAAGAAAGATTCTTCCTTACAGGCCAAGGATATTTCTGGCTTTTTTACTTGGGGGCGGGGGGGGCTGTTACCTCTTAATTGTCTCAGTAATACATGATGTTAAGAGTCTAGCTTGTTTTACTTAGTGTAAGTGTGTGTGAGAAGGGTAGGGCTTAATGTGGAGGCCAGAGGACAGTCTCATCGGCTCTTCTTCAGGCACCATCCACCTTCCATGGAGACATAATCTCTCACCAGACTGAAACTCTCCAAGTAGGCTAGATTAGCTGGCCAGAAAGTTCTGGGGATCCTGCCTTGTTCCACTTCCCAAACAGCGTTTTTTTTTTGTTTTTTTTTTTTTTTTTTTTACATAAGTTCTGGAAAATTAAACTCAGGTTCTTATCTCCCCAGATACTAGCATAATCTTTTTGAGATTCATTCATGTTGTTGCATATATCCATATTTTTTCCCTTTTTTGCTGCACAATACTCCATTCTGCAGACAGTACCACATTTTCCCCGTCCTTCACCATGACAGTCTTTTAGCATGCATTTTTAAAATTTTTTTCCTTTCTCCTTTATCTCTACTTACTATTCTAAAGTTGATTTTAGTTTCTTAAGTATGATAACTTAAAATACTTATTACCATGATGGAGAGATAGCTCGGTGGTTAAGGGTGCTTGTTTGTATGGCCTGATGACATGGGTTCAATTCCCCAGTACCCACATAAGCCATAGTGGCACATGTGTCTGGACTTCCTTTGCAGTGGCTGGAGGCCCTGGTATACCTATTCTCTATGATTTTCTCCTTATCTGTCTCTGTCTCTCTCTCTCTCTGTGTCAAACAAATAAAAACATTAAAAAATACTTATCACATGTTCTTGCTTTTTAATTTTATTTCTGTAACCATGCCTCTGTTCTTTTATCTTGCTCATTTTAATGTTTTTCTGTGGTTAATGAATTGCTTCACTTCATTTATTCTTTATGTATCTTTTTGTTTTTGGCTTCACTCAAGAATAAAGGATTATATATGCCATAAACTTCCATTACTGTCAACTTTAGGTTCAAGATACAGAGGACTGATGACAAACTGGTTCTCCAACTCATGATTTTTACTTAAGGCGAGGAGAGGATGGTAGGGATCCAAAGTAAAAAGAAGAGTCTTCACAGTCATAACTAGAGGAAGGGAACAAGTCTTGTTTTTAAGGAGAGGAGAGGAGTATTGCATTGCTAGGGAAGATCCTAACCTAGGACTTGTATGAGGTGGTGATTGGGGGGAAGTGGCATTCCTACTAGTGCAGGTGGATAATAGCAAAAGGTAATTCCAAAGTCCTAAACCTAGTCTGAGCATAACTGCTGAGAGGAGGGAGGAATGGGAGATGGCAAATCTCTTGTAATCTAACAATTATCTCTTTGGTTTAGTGGAAATTCATTCTGAGCAAATCCAAAATATGAGCACTTCTGAAATTTTTGATTTTACTATAATATACTGGACTGAGTGTTTCTGCTGTTTTTGTGTTTTTCTTGAACTCAGGTTGTTGGAAGAGGAGCCTTTGGAGTGGTCTGCAAAGCTAAGTGGAGGGCAAAGGATGTTGCTATTAAACAGATAGAAAGTGAATCTGAGAGGAAAGCTTTCATTGTAGAGGTAAGCTGAAATGTCGTTTTTGTTGGGTAATGCTTTGCCTGAGATGCTTAGACTTTAAGATTATGAAAGGCGTTGCTTCTCACTTGTCATTTCTATATATACATGAACCTCAACAACTTGGCTGAATTAAAGGTAGCACCATCGGACCATTTTATTCACTACACTTCTAGTTCTAAGTGAATTGATCTCTGAAGTGAAATATATTCTCAATCCATGGATTCCAACTCTATTACAAGGCTATATTTTAATTTTGAAATGGGAAAGAAACGGTATTAAAATTATAGGAAATTTTATACATTCATTTTTAACTGGATATCTTTAGAAATTCAGATAAATTAAGGAAAAATAATCCCAAATTGGTTTTTCCTGTTTAGCATGAAAATTTATAATCTTATTCTTTCACAAATGGATAGTGAAGGAATGACTATTCACTTACCATATTTTTAGATTTATTTATTTTATTAATTATTTTATGTGCCAACTCAAAATGCTTGATTAAATAATGTTCTTACCACTTTTAATCTCTAGCTAAAGAAATGTGGACTCTACCATATAAACCTGAATTCATATATAGCTCTTTTCATCAGAATTTCAAAATATACTTCATGATTTTCTTCTTACTGTATAATGTGGGGCACTGAAAACTTAATTGTGAAATGACTATTCATTTGTAATTGGCTATGTTGGATTAGAAACCCTGATGGTTTAATGTTGTCATGAACAAAGATGATCTTTAGTAGTATACCGTAGGAGTCTGGCCTCAGTTATGATTTAGTTACAATTTTTTAAAAATATTTTTTAAATTTATTTATTTGCAAGCAGAGAGAGAGAGAGGAAAGACAGAGAGATGAGAGAGAATGGGACATCAAGGCCACCAGCCACTGCAAATGAACTCCACATGCATGCGCCATCTGTGTGTCTGGCTCTATGTGGGTACTGGGGAATCAAACTCAGGTCTTTAGGCTTTGTAGGCAAGTGCCTTAGCAGCTGAGGCATCTCTCCAGCCCGTTACAATTTTTTTAAATATATTTATTTTAAAATTTTATTTATTTATTTATTTGAGAGAGATAGATAGATAGAGAGAGGGGGAGGGAGAATGGGCTCGCCTGCTGTAGCCACTGCCAATGCACTCTAGATGCATGCAACCCCCCGCATCTGGCTTATGTGTGTCCTGAGGAATCGAATCAGGGTCCTTAGGCTTTGCAGGCAAGCGCCTTAACCACTAAGCCATTTCCTCAGCCCTTAAGTTACAATTTTTAATCGTGGTTATACATGATACTCATCTCTTCCATTTAGCAGTGTCATAAAACTAGAGGGCTGGAGTGATTAAGGCACTTGCCTGAAAACCCTAACAACCTGGTTTGTTTTTCCAGTGCCTATGTAAATCCAGATGTACAAGGGGCCCATGCATCTGGAGTTCATTTGCAGTGGCTAGATGCCCTGGCATGTCCATTCTCTTTCTCTCTCTGTCTCACTCTGCTTGCAAAGAAATAAATAAAATATTTCTTTTAAAAAACTGAGAGAAATGACATGTGTTAAATGATATTAGGAGTCAAAAGATCATAATAGAATGAGGAAACCTTTTTTTTTTGGAGGCAAGTCCAACAGACTGGCTTTTTTTTTTTTTTAAATGGGAGAGGGAGGAAGAGAGAGAGAATTGACACACCAGGGCCTCCAGCCACTGTAGCCGAACTCCAGGCACATGTGCCACCTTGTGAGTATGTACAACCTTGTGCATGCATCACCTTGCACGTCTGGCTTACGAACATCGGTAACCTTAGGCTTCTCGGGAAAGCTCTAAACCGCTAAACCGTCTCTCAGCCACCCCCCGTTTAAATAGGGTCTCTCTCTACCCCGGGCTGACCTTATATTCACTATATAGTCCCAGCCTGGCCTTGAACTCACAGTGATCCTCCTACCTCGGCCTCCCAAGTGCTGGGATTAAAGGCATACACAACCATACCCCCAGCAGAAGGAGAGAGCAAGAATGGGCATGCCAGGGCCTCTAGCCATTGCAGACAAACTCTAGACACATGCACCACCTTGTGAATCTGGCTTTAAGTGGGTATTAGGAAGTAACACTTCGACCTTTGGGCTTTGCAGACTAGTACCTTAACTGCTGAGCCATCTCTCTAGTCCTAAAAAATGTTTTTATTTATTTATTTGAGAGAGAGTATGGGTGCACCAAGACCTCTTGTCCCTGCAGTTGAACTCCAGATACATGCCCCACTTTGTGTGTCCAGTCTTGTACATATGGAGGAATTGAGCCCTAGCCAATAGGTGTTGTAAGTAAACAGGCATCTTAGCGTACTATGGAGAAAATTTTAATTAAGATTCTACATACATATAGTTTAAAGAGTCAAATAGGCAGCTGGGATATAGCTCAATGGAATAGTGCTTTCCTCACATACAACAGACTTTTGGGATCCATCCCTAGACTTACATAAGAAAAATCACAGTTATTTTTCAAGACTTATTAGTAAAGAAACTTCAGTCTCCTAAGTCTTCCATTTAATGTTGTTCTTCCCAGAGACAACTTTGAACTTGTCCTTAATTAATGTTTGGGGTCTCAGTCCAGATACCGATTGCCTTATCTTCTCTAAAGAATTAACCTTATTTTCTGCTGGGTGTGGGAAAGTGGTCATTGAGCTATTTAAAGTTTGGGAAGTGATCTTTAAGTCTAACTTTAAATCTCCTTCCCACAGCCACTTATTAGCTTACTTACTAGGTAAGTATTACTGCTTAACTCAATCTCTTGGGGGCTTTGTGAAATAAATCTAGTTGCATCTCAGTTTTTCCCCAGTTTATTTGTTTAGTGTTTTATTTATTTATTTATTTATTTATTTTTGGTTTATCGAGGCAGGGTTTCACTGTAGCCCAGGCTGACATGGAATTCACTGTATACTCTCAGGGTGGCCTCAAACTCATGGCGATCCTCCTAAATGCTAGGATTAAAGGTGTATACCACAACACACAGCATTCATTGCCAGTTTAAAATTCAGGTGTTTTAGCTCTGTTGAGTTATTTATTGCTAGCTTCCCAACTTCCAAAAATGTGGCTGTTGTCTCATTTCAGATCCTTTTAATCCTTCTGAGTTTATACCTTTAGAAGAAAACAAAAAAACACTTTCTCATTTTAGTGAGGTTTGATAACGAAGCGAGAATAAATGTTTGGATATTATGCTATTTGAAGCCCAATGTTGAATTTTACCAAGATGAAATATAAGTATATAGAGATATATTGAGTTCAAGGCTAGCCTGAGACTACATCATGAATTCCAGGTCAACCTAGGCTAGAGCAAAACCCTGCCTTGGAAAACAAACAAAACAAAAAAGAAAGAAAAGAAAAGAAAACATGGTAAAGAATTATGCTATTTGTTTTTAGGAAGAAAAGCTTATAAATACTGATTTTAGATGGAGAACGCTTTCTAGTAGCATAATGGGTTGTAGAGAAGAGAATGAGCCAGGAAAGGATAGAAGAAAAAGAAAGAGAAAAGAGAGATTATGAAGTAGTTTTGTATGAGGGGCACTGTTCAGTTGGGGAAAGGGGGTGCACAGCCCTGGAATTATAGAAACTGACTCTTGGATTCATTTCCCCAAGAGTGGGCTACCTTCCTTTAGAGCAGGGCCCAAAAGAAGGAAAACCTTTGGGACTATTTGCACAAGAGTGGGCCAGCTGCCTTTAGGAGCAGAGCCTGAAAATATAGGAAAACTAACCCTTGGAATAATTTAATCTAAGGGTGAACCCATTGCTTCTATTGTTGCCACTGCTCTGATCTTGCTGCAGCTGTAACTGCTGCTAACAGGCACTCATTGGTGTTTTTATTGAGCAACCAAAAGAGCGTAATACATGAACAAGTCGAACACTGCATGGGTAAAGAAGAAAGAACTTTTAACTTTGGATAGCTCTTAAACATTTGTTAAAGGAAGGGATTTAGGGGTATGACCTGTTGGATTCAGATGATCCAGAACATACACACACACAGTTCACAAATGCAGTCACTCTAAGTCTACCTGCTTTCTTCCAAGATACCTGTGGCAGTCCTGTGGGCAATGTTGTGAGTGACCTAGTTGCCCTTAACTTTATGGTTAGCACTTCTAACACATGTATGCTTGTTCTGGGTCAGGAGTGCAACCAGAACAGTGAGGAAATTGGGCAAAGAGCATAGCTGAAGATCAGTCAGCATCTCTGTACATTCTATCAGTATTGGTTATATATGCTGCTCAGGCCACAGGTGCTGCACCAAGGCAGAGGAAACCTGGTCACATTGCTGTAAGCGGGTGGATTACATATTTGTAAAGTTTACTTGAGGGCAAGTGACAAGGTAGGAGTTTAGCATCTTATAGCAATAATATCAGAAAAGTTATTTGTCTGGTCTATAAGAAATATTCCCATAGTGTGTTCTTATTGTTAGTTCTCACAGGAAGCATTTATAGAAATTGGAGACGTAGAACAAGGGAAATGAGTACAGCCAAAGTCCTTGCTGCCCTCAGTTTGAATTATTAATTACTAGACTGGGGAAGGTTAAAACTAGAAGTTGGGTTGGTGTTGGTCTCTCTTTCTACACACACACACACACACACACACGCATATATACACACATATATGTATATCCCTCTCCCTCATGGTATACTAAAAATTGATGTAGATTGTAGTACACATTGAACTTGGATTTCTAAGACAATGAGAATGGAGAGTAGGGAATTACTTCAAGAGTTAGAAAGTGGAATTGGAAGAAAAATTACATACATGCCCCCCCCCCAAAAAAAAAACTATAGGGTTTTAAAAGAATCTTTAATTTGTTGCAGCTCCGGCAGTTATCACGTGTGAACCATCCTAATATTGTAAAATTGTATGGAGCCTGCTTGAATCCAGTAAGTTTATCACATTGTCATTGTCATCTGCCTATGAGAAATGCTATGGCAATTGTTTGTAGTTGTATTGTTCATGAAGCTATTTTAGTCTGCTATATCTTAGATATATTTCTGTAAGTAGTTATATTTCTGCATTTAATTTCTTTCTTGTTTTTTGTTTGTTTGTTTAACAAAACAACATATTGAAGGAGTTGTCTTAGGTACCCTTATCCAGTAACCTCATCTTGGAAGGTTTTCTGTGTCTTAAGACATGTGCTAAACATAGAAGAACATCTACAAATGGTCTTGTTTCTATTGTAGTATACATCTCCAGTTTTAGTGGGAGTCCTAGATGTCATGGTCTTAGGTCATACAGTAAAGGCCAAAAGACTAATTTTTAATAAAATCAAGCAGCTGTACTGAATTATCTCAGCTGCTGCTATTCCTGTTAACCCTTATATATGTTCCTTCAGGTGTGTCTTGTGATGGAGTATGCTGAAGGAGGCTCTTTATATAATGGTGAGTATCATTATACCTCTCTTTATCTTACAGATTAAATAATTTAAAAGATTTTAGTAGAGACTAAGGTATTTAATGTTCTTAATTTGCCATGAGAGTTTCAGAAAGAAATAATTTTTAATAGACTGCTAAAAATTGGTTTGGGGACATGGCTCAGTTGTTCAAGGTCCTTGTTTGCAAAGCCTGCTGGCCCAGCACCTACAAGCTCACATAAAGCCAGATCCACAAAGTGGCATCTGTAGTAGCAGAAGGCCCTGGTGCACCCATTCTCCATCTCTCTCTCTTCTTTTTTTTTTTTTTTGGTTTTTTGAGGTAGGGTCTCACTCTAGCCCAGGCTGACCTGGAATTCACTATGAAGTCTCAGGGTGGCCTCGAACTCATGGCAATCCTCCTACCTCTGCCTCCCGAGTGCTGGGATTAAAGGCATGCGCCACCACGCCTGGCTCTCTCTCTCTTCTTCTTACAAATGAATTAAAAAAAATTTTTTTTTTAATTAAGAAAGATGCAGGATAGCTGTGGTGGGTCACACCTTTAATCTTAGCTCTTGGGAGGCTGAGGTAGGAGGATCACTGAGTTCAAGGCCAGCCTGAGTAAACAGAAAATTCCAGGTCATCCTGGGCTAGAGTGAGACCCTACTTCAGAAAGCTAAAAGAAAGAAAGAAACATGCTCTAATATTAGTATGCAAAATTTAATAGTCTTTATGAATTTTTCAAATTGATGTTACTTTTAATGTTACGAACTTACGTAAAGTAATACTTGCTTTTTAAATAAATTTTAAAATATTTTCAGACTTTTTCTTCCTATTCTCATTTTAGATTGAGCCTCCTCATTCTAAAACTCTTTGATCCATAGTTCTATTTCACTCTGCTTTTTTACTTTATTTTTCAAAAATAAAATGAGCTGGGACCCAGCACTTGGGAGGTAGAGGTGGGAGGATCACCATGAGTTCGAGGCCACCCTGAGACTACAGTGTGAATTCCAGGTCAGCTTGGGCTAGAGTGAAACCCTATCTTGAAAAACCAAAAAATAAGTAAACAAACAAATAAATAAATAAAATGGTGAAAGTTCACAGAACATTTTAATTGTAACAATGAAAAAAAATGTTTACCATTTACCACCTTTGTAGAACAACTCTTTCACTGTGAAATACCAACTTCATACTTACATGAATTACTTCTTATACCACCAGTTATATAAAATTTAATGCATTTAGTTTTAAATTAACATTATTTTATATAAACTGTTCTATATGCTTCCCCTCTCCTCCATGTTCCCCTTTGTTAAAATATATCTAATATTCCATTGTTTATATTTGGAAAAACAACTTGTTAGGTATTATATGGAATACAGTTTTAAATATTTTGATGAGTCCATCTTGTTTTTGCACTGTTTCTCTTTAGCTTTCTTACAGTGTGAATAAGACTGCTTATAATTTATGCTAGTATGTGAAAGGCATCAATTTGGAAAATATGGCAATGTGTATTTTAATTAAATGACTATATGGAAGTCATAAATGCTAAAAATTATTAGATATTTCTATCATTTTTGTTTGGAAAAGACTTTAAAGCAGTATTAATCAGAGCATCTCTAGAAAAGTACCCAGTCCCGTGTTCTGATGACGCTTGCATTCACATTATGTCATTTGTCATATGCAATAAAGTTCTTTTTAGTTTGTACCTTTCTTTTCTAGTGCTGCATGGTGCTGAACCACTGCCATATTACACTGCTGCCCATGCAATGAGTTGGTGTTTACAGTGCTCCCAAGGTGTGGCTTATCTGCACAGCATGCAGCCCAAAGCTCTCATTCACAGGGACCTGAAACCACCAAAGTAAGTGCTAATAATAAGACACCTGGCCGTACCCTAATTCAGGGTCATTGTTGTTCATGGATTTTTTTTTCCTCTCTTTCCTTTTAGGAATGTTTATTCTTATTCTCACCTCTATCATCTTTGGGGGGAATCTTTGTTCTTAGTAACTCCTGCCTTAGATTATCATGAGTATAGAATCCTTTTTTCATGCCCTCAGTGTACATTGCCACTCCTAGACAGTGTTCTGAGGGTACAGACAAGCCTGATTTACTGTTCCTGCTGTGTCCCCCAAAAGTAGCACAATGTCTATACATAATGAACCTTGATTAAATCTTGCGCAGTGGTATTTCTTGTTTGTGAAAGGAAAGCTGTAGAGCATTTCTGGCATCTGGGCAGAAATTGAAAGAGTCCATATTTTTCCATAGTGAGATTGTGGGACTTCAAAAGAATTTTAAAATACTTTAGAAGGCCAAACTTGTCAAGTTGTTTTGTTTGTTTAGTGTTCAGCTAAAGAAGATACACATCTTTTTCCCGATTTTCTACTATGAAAGAATGAAAAAGTTCTCACATACCTCTTTTGTTGAATGTATTACACTTCAGATAAGAGTGCTCTCCTAGGACATCAGTCACAAAGAAACAGTCTAAAATTGCTCCATTCTCTTGATGTAGGCTTAAAACGGCCCTTCTTGGTGTCATTTGTTACTCGTACATAATTTGATGCACTTTAGATAGGTTTTAAGTCTTGGAATCTTTGTTGGGGCCAATGTATCTTATTTCTACATGCAGGCTTACAATGGTTTTTATTTCCCAAGGTCCCTGATAAAATAATGTTAACCTCAGTATTTATAACATTTTTCCCCACATGATTCCCTTTTCTTAAATTCTTCCTTTCGTAAGTAAAGAAATAAGTTGTGTATCAGAATGGTGAGTGGTTTAAAGCACCAGACTCAAAAAGTCGTATCCATACTTTTTTCCTGTTTATGAGTATTCAGTGCTCTGATGTTAACAGAATTCTGAAAACAGATTTTTTATTTAATTTTTTAATTTTTTAAATTATTAACAACTTCCATGATTATAAAAAATACCCCATGGTGATACCCTCCCTCCCCCCTTGAAACATTTTTTAAAAATTTTTTTATTTATTTATTAGAGAAGGTGGGAGGGGGAGAGAATGAATATCATGCCAGGGCCTCCAGATGCAAGCGCTGCTATGTGCATCTGGCTTACATGGGACCTGGAGAATTGAACCTGGGTCCTTGGCCTTCGCAGGCAAGCGCCTTAACCACTAAGCAATCTCTCCGGCCCTTAAAACAGATTTTTGAGGATTACAGTTCTTAACTAGTAACACACTGACTAATAATTCAGAGAATATAAGAAAGCCTGAGGCACAAAGCATTTTCCTACAGGAGCTTGAATCCCTCAGATTTATAATACCCTAAATTATTCCATCTATTTGCTTCAGCTTGAAGCAATATGTAGAGAAATAGAAGGAACAGCTTTAAAACCTACCTCATAGGGCTGGGGAGATGACTCAGCAGTTCAGGGTGTTTTCTTAATAAAGCCTGCTGACCTGGATTCAATTCTCCCATACCCATGTAGAGCCAGACACAAAAAGTGGTACAGGTGTCTGGCAGCAAAAGATCCTACTTTCTGTTTCTTCCTCTCTCTCTCTCTGTATGTACACAAATAAAATTTAAAAAGTGGTTTTGATTTTTTGTTTAAAATCCATCCCCAATCTCCATTCAACCTTATCCTATGAATTTTAGGTTTACTTAATCAGCCCAGTTAGACATGTAGTACTAAAATCAATAAGATTTTATAATCAAGCCTATAATCTAAGCCCTTACAAGACAAAAAGTTCACCCAAATTTTGAGGCCATACAGGGCTACCTAGTGACTTGAAACAAACAAATGAAACAATTCAGAATCAAAAGAAAATTCTTTCAAATGACTGTGCTTTCATGTACAATTGAGTATGTGCACCTGCTATATCTTATTATCAGTGGAAAACCTCCAGATTCTGTGGTCAGGAAGAGTTCCAAGAAGGCAACTAAGCTGAGCCTGGTGGTGCAGGCCTGTAATCCCAGCTACTCAGGAGGCTGAGGCAGGAAGATCACAAGTTCAAGGCCAGCTTGGGCAACAGAGTAAGTTCATTGGCAGCCTAGACAACTTAGTGAGACACTGTCTTAACAAAAATAGGGCTGGGAATATAGTTCAGCAGTAGAGTACACACCTAGCATGCACAAGGCCCCTTAATTCAAGCTCCCTCAAAAATAAAACAAAGCAGCTGAGGATTTGTGAGGTGTTTATGTAGTATTAAACTGTAATTATATTCCCATTTTATGGATCTTTTGCAAGTTCATTGACCTGAAGAGGAAAATTTAGGCTTTGTGAAAGTAAGCCTACAAAGATAATTTCAATTTAGATTTCAATGAGCCTTGAACATGTATTGAGGGCTGATGAATTGTTAGTCTTATGTGTAAGGATTTGTTGGAGTCTTATGTGTAAGTAAACCAGTTAGTGTTTATGATTGCCTTGAGTAAAGAGTAAGAACAGTGACACAGTAATTGTATTGTTGAATTGTGTACATAAGGGGATAAATTGTAATCGGCATTTTTCCTCTTGAATTATCACAAAAGTATTTCTGGTAGTTATCTTGCTATCTTAATCATATTGAATTAATTAGCATTTAAGTAGAAAATTATGTACAAAAAGTTACTGAGATGTATAGTTAAAATTTGTTCCCATTTACTGTTGTTGACTATTACCTCAGATGCAGAGCTTATTACCCATCTCTGTTTATGTTTGTCATCAAAAGCAGAACATCCTAAATGAAGCTGTTGTTTGTGAATTATAGTTGGCTAATAGCACCTAGAAATCTGAAGTTCAAAAAATTTTAATAATCTTTTATTAGGTTATTTTAACAATAGTAGATTTTTATTTCTCCCATGCATGCATCTTCTAAACTCAAAAATGGTTTTGAGATTGAATATTTTGAGATTGAATATTTTTAGAAGTATATTACAAATAAAGATATCTGAAATAAGAGTTTAGAGATATAGCTAAATAATGGAACATCTGCCTAGTCATTAACAAGACCCTAGGTACACTTTCCAACACCATGAAAATAACTAAAACTGTTTTCCTTCTTGTATTGGCTTATTTTACTTTATCTTCAATTAAATTGTAAAATGTTGTTATTTTTAAAATAATACATGTTTATAATTAAACTCCCATTTCAGGACTTCATAATGTTGAACTACAGGAAGTTTTTTAAACCCCATGTTTCTTTTGGCCAGAGAGAAATTTGGTCAGGAAATATATTGGAGCTAGAATGGAGACATCAAAATGTGAGTCTAGTAGTCTTTCTAAGAGACCTGTAGGTTTTGGCCAATCAAGTTTTGCAGATGTTTCTACAATCTGTTCAGCCATTACAGTGACCAACTAACATTTTGCATACATTTAATGATAACATTTGTTTTGCTTAACTTTTTCCATCTCCATAAATGTCTCTAGTTTTATTTTAGAGTCAAATACTGGCTTTGCAACTTTTGGTTTTGCTGTTGTTTTTTTGTTTTTGTTTTTTTTTTAACAGCTTGCTGCTGGTTGCTGGGGGGACAGTTCTCAAAATCTGTGATTTTGGTACAGCCTGTGACATTCAAACACATATGACCAATAACAAAGGCAGTGCTGCTTGGATGGCACCTGAAGTTTTTGAAGGTATAATGGAAAGCATGATATGATTAATAATCTGCCTTACTCCAGTTGAATTGAGTATGTGTTTATAGGTGTGTCCCATTTCCATGGTTTTAGTTCTGTGTGCTACAAAATTATAAGGTAGATATATACTGGCATCTAAAAGTCTGTTAAAAATACAGCCTAAGATCCCAAACTTTATGGTAGAATTTCGGCTAACATCTCTTGTACAGATTCACATATGTTGACAGAGGTTACATAATTGCCAGACTGTCTACTTTGTAAACTTTAGTTCTAACCCCAGATCAATACCTGTGGTGCTCTCATGGCTATTCAGACACAAGGTACATGCTCACAGCCGTGCACATTTTGTGTCACCCAGCGTGAATCCTAGTTTGAAGTCAAACAAGGTAACATTCCATCTTCTTTAATGAATAACTATAAATGAGTAGCCCTATTGTGGTCTAAAGTGCCCAAAATAAAGAGAATCACTGTGCTTTTGCATTGGCTTTCTGATAGAAATTAACAGCCCTCAAGTTTAAATCAAAATGGCTTAAAAAGAAAAAAAAGCCGGGCGTGGTGGCATAGGCCTTTAATCCCAGCACTCGGGAGGCAGAGATAGGAGGATCACCGTGAGTTCAAGGCCACCCTGAGACTACATAGTTAATTCCAGGTCAGCCTGGGCCAGAGTGAGACCCTACCTCGAAAAACCAAAAAAAAAAAAAAAAAAAAAAAAAAGCAAGCAAGTGAGTGATTGGGTTCAAATATGATACTAAGAGAACTACAGAGGGGGCTGGAGAGTTGACTTAGTGGTTAAGGCACATGCCTGCAAAGCCTAAGTACTCAGATTCAATTCTCCGGGTCCCATGTAAACCAGATGCACATGGTGGCACATGTGTCTGGAGTTCGTTTGCAGTGGCTAGAGGCCCTGGCACACCCATTCTCTTTCTTTCTCTCTCTCCCCCCCCCTCCTTCCTCTGTCTCTAATAATAAATAAATACAAATAAATCTTTAGAGAAAGAACCACAGAGAAAGGGTGAGTTTACATTTACTTTTTTAAAAGAGATTTTAAAAGTATTTATTTATTAGAGAGAGAGAGGCAGATAGTGAATGGGTGCACCAGGGACTTTAGCTACTGCAAATGAACTCCAGTAACATGCACCACTTCATGCACCTGGCTTTACGTGGGTACTGGGAAAATTGAATCCAGGTCCTTTGACTTTGCTGAAAAGCACCTTAATTGCTAAGCAGTCTCTCCAGCCCAGGTTTACTTTATTTTATATCCCCATGTCACTCAAGTTCTGAGAGAATAGTTCAAAAACTACATATTTTAGTTTATATGTAAAAAAAAAAATCAAATTATGTTTTAAATGACAGAAGTTCAGGTGAAGGTATGTGTTTTGTCCAGCCCCATTTGTACTAAAATGCCTTCAAGAATCAGAATCTAGTTATGGTTATATTTTCTCTTATTGTTGGTGAATTTTCAGGCTCTTTTTTTTTTTTTTTTTCAAGGTAGGATCTCACTCTAGCCCAGGCTGACCTGGAACTTACTCTGTAGCCCCAGGCTGGCCTTAAACTCACAGCAATCCTCCTACCTCAACCTCCTGAGTGCTGGGATTGACTTGGCAGTCTTTGAATTTTTTTTTAGCCACCCCAGAGAAAAAAAAAAATTTTACCCTAAAGTTCAATTTAAAAATTGGAGAAAAACAAATGTTTAATTACATCAAATTAAATAATGCCTTCTGTTTCATATTAACAATATATACATTTGACATTTTTTTTTAAAAAAAATCACTTAATGTACCTTTCTGTGAGTTATAGATGCACAGTATTATTATAGTAAGGAAACCTAAAAAATTTGTGCAAATAATAGTTTGTTAGTATCGCTATGTAAATTTCTGGAAGGTTTAGGTAAACACAGCTCAAATTAAATTGTAGTGTTATTGCAGTAGTATATTACTGTGTGTGGCTTTGCATGTGAAGCTATCACTATAATAATTGCTTTTTTTTTTTTTTTTTTTTGGTTTTTCGAGGTAGGGTCTCACTGTAGCTCAGGCTGACCTGGAAATCACTCTTTAGTCTCAGGGTGGCCTCGAACTCACCGTGATCCTCCTATCTCTGCCTCCCGAGTGCTGGGATTAAAGGTGTGCCGCACCACGCCTGGCTGTAATTGCTAATTTTTATAAGAAGTGGGTTTTGAGGTGTGAGGGTTTTTTTTGTTGTTGTTGGTTTATGGAGATTATCTCTTTATAATGCTGATTCATTGACCATCTTAGTACTATGAACTTTACTGAATAATCTGCCTGTTGTAAATTTGTTACCCATAGTTTTCATTGCTATTTTTAGTTTTTAAATTAGAATTTTGACTATGTATTGAAGAGAAAGTCACTAAAATACAACTATCCTTTGCCCTGATAGTAGAGTAATGCTATCTGTCAGAGAGTGTAATTTGTTAACAAATTCCAGGGCTTAGGGGCATAGGTATGCACAAGGTCCTGGGTTCAATCCTCAAACCAGCACATTTTAAAAAAAACTGAAAACTTACAGAAGGCAATATACAGAAAGTATCAGTCTGGGCATACACACAATAGCCAGTGCCTCATTATGGAAAAGGTAGAAAAGAAAACTGACTGTGGCTATCTGAAGTAGATGTCTTCAGGTATTTTTGATACTCAGTTCATTAAAAATGGGTTTCATGAAGAGATTAGAAGTACCTCAGAAAGAGTTTTAAATTCTACATGTCTTATTTTTGTCCAAGGGACCTGTCCTTTTTTTTTTTTTTTTATGGTAGGGTCTTAGTCTAGCTAGCCAAGGCTGACCTGGAATTCACTCTGTAGTCCCAGGCTGACCTTGAACTCACAGTGGTTCTCCTACCTCTCCCTCTCATGTACTGGGATTAAAGGCTCATGGTAACTATTCTTAAAGCTTATAAACCTATTGTTTCTGTATTTTTTCAGGAAAAAAAAGTCCCAAGATGTGTTTGTTTGTTTGTTTTCTAGGTAGCAATTACAGTGAAAAATGCGATGTCTTCAGCTGGGGCATTATCCTTTGGGAAGTGATAACACGTCGCAAACCTTTTGATGAGATTGGTGGTCCAGCTTTCCGAATCATGTGGGCTGTTCATAACGGTTTGTCAAAAATTTTTCTTTAATGTAGTTCATATACTTCTTTTTCTTTGTTTGTTTGTTGTTTTTTCAAGGCAGGGTCTCACTCTAGTTCAGGCTGACCTGGAATTCACTATGTAGTGTCAGGGTAGCCTTGAACCCACAGCAGTTCTCCTGCCTCTGCCTCCTGAGTGCTGGGAATAAAGGCATGTGCCACCACACCCGGCTCTATTTCATATATTTCTGTTGGAAAAGTTGTTCCTGTCTTCTTCCCCAAGAAGACTATGTGTGTCTAACATTAAAATGTATAATTCTTTATTGCCAGACTACCTTTCTGTTACCATCTTCTGTTTTTTCGTTCCACATTCTTTTGAGGTAGTACAGAGAACAGTGCTGACTTCACGCTGAGTTGAAGAGATGATTGCCTGCACCAATTAGGAAAAATGCTATTGAGCACTCTCAAGGATGGGGAAACATTGGTCTAGACTCAATGGAAAAAAAAAACACACATAAAATCTTTTGCACTGTTAAGATAATTGGTATTGATACTCTTTTTCTCTTGATAAATAAGAATCTCACCAAGGAGCGAAAGCAAAAACTAATAAAAGTTGCTGTTTAAGTTGAAAAAGGCAAAACACACAGTACATCACATACGCTTTTTTTTTTTTTTTTTTTGTATTTTTATTTGTTTAAGAGAGGGGGGAGAGAATGAGTGTGCCAAGACCTCTGGCCACTGCAGATGAACTCCAGATGTATGTGCCACCTTGTGCATCTGGTTTATGTGGGTACTGGGGAATCGAACCTAGGTCCTCAGGTTTTGCAGGCAAGCACCTTAACCACTAAGCCATATCTCCAGCCCTGCCTTATTTTTGTATTCTCATACATGCTTAATGGGGCAGATACTATTGTCCCATTATATTAATTAGGAAACTGAGACCTAGAAAGGCTAACAACATGCCTAATGTTGTAAGATTAGTAAGTGGTAGATCTGAGATTCAAATCCAAATCCAAGTTTTTCTAATTCAAATGCTCATATTTTTAAGTCACATTGATGTTTGGACTCAGTTTTCTTACATCCCTAAATCCTTGTATATATCTAGTAATACTTCTCTCCCTGTATGATGTTAGAATGTGTCTTCATTAGTGAAAGAAAATAAAAAGCTTCACATTTGATTTAGACAAATAAATTCTTTATGACTTCACCTTCCTAATATGAACATTTCTCTGTTAACTGTTTTCTGTCACTTGATTATGATCATTCTGATTAGTGTGTTTTTGAACACTGTGCCCCTGATGGTCTTTAGGTCATTTATAGACTGGGCAAACAATGCCATCAGTAGTGTCAGTCATGTACCACCTTAACTGTTGCAGCCTGTACTGTCATTGTAGAGAATAACTATAACCTTGACCAAAACAATTTGCTTACTTTGTCCCTCCAGCAGTTGTCAGTTAATGATTGGATGGCAGTAGAGAGTAAAAGAACTTGTTAACATTAGTTTAATTAAACTACAAAGATCTCATTATGTTTGAAGCCACCCTTAAGTGGATACCTTACTAATAATATTATAGGAATGATATTTAATGAAAAATTAGCAGTTTTCAGCTTGTGAAATGATTGATTCCCAACACACAAACGATCTGACTCCCACAAAGGGCCCATTTGGCATGATTGATGATAACACAATAGTTCACCACCATGAATTCTGGATTCACAGGATCCTGGAGGAGACCTGAAATGTAGACACAGGGGCCAGAAGTCTTATGCATCTGACACTTTATTGCAGAGAGGCAGAGAGCCTAGCATGGTTTTTTTTTGTTTGTTTGTTTGTTTGCTTTTTTTTTTTTTTTTTTTCGGTCCTTCAAGGTAGGGTCTCACTCTAGCCCAGGCTGACCTGGAATGGTGATCGTCCTATCCCTGCCTCCTGAGTGCTGGGATTAAAGGCATGTACCACCACACAGGGCTTGAGCCTAGCATTTTCATATCGAGGGCAATAGGGAACACATCTTGAAAAACAAAGTTGTTTTTACAGACTCAAGCTCCAAGGAAACTAGTCATGCTACTCAAGGACAAGCACTAAACTGAGAACAAATGTTATCTTAGGGAAAGCGGGAAACAGTGTAGCACAAATGCACGTGCACGACTCAAGAGATTGACCGATGTGTCCCGAACCTTTAGTTCCAGGAACATAAATGTCAAGGAGAGCCTTCCTCATTCTTATGGTCATTAACTCCTTTGGTCTGATGTGCATGTTCCGACATCTCCCCCTTTTTTATTTTGCAATGATAAAATTGCTAACACAACAGTTAAAGAATCATGTGTTCGATCTATTTTTCTTTGCATTCTGAGGTATAAGCAGAAAACAAACAGCAATTAATATTGAACTATAAGAAGGCAGATGCGTAGTCAATGTCTTCCACCATGTGGTGGGATTAATAAAGTTCAGGCATTGAAGAATTCCTTCCAGTAAGTTTTGTCCAGTAATAGAAGGTAAATTGCCTTTAAATGATTTCTCTATTTCCTTTTGTAGTTCTTGAATATTTAAAGTATCATTCCCTGGTAAGTCTTTTAAACGTGCTTGTTGTATAGCAACCCATCTCGAGTCTCATTATATTTTAATGGTGTGATACAAAATTGTGTAAAGTTCCAGTCACATTTCAGGGTTAACCGGTGTTGCAGTTCCATTACTTGTTCTCCCAACCATCCAGCTGCATTTTGTACATCTTATATTCTTGTTTCTAAGGTAGGCATCAATTTCAGCCTGATGTATCCATAATTTATATGAGTCATCATGCCATTTTGCAAAAAAGTCATGATTCTGGATGGTTGTATGCAAAGTTACTCCTGAAACAGCAGCAGTAGTGGTTATGGCTTTTGGTTCAATGATACCTAACACAATCCATCCTATAACACACTTAGTTATATTTTAAGGTTTTATCTATTAATTCAAAAAGCAAATTTGATGTAGCAGATTCCTGCCAAGGTCATCCTAATTGAACAGGTAACCACAGTTTTAATCATTGTTTTAAAATTCAAACACTTTGAGTAGTTTTGTTGAAATGGATAGAATGATTAAGTAAGACAGGTATAATACAATACAATCAACACTTTGTAAAATTTCATTAAATGAGGTGGTACCTATTGCTAAGACATAAGGGAAATTTACACATGCTTTTTATATATCCTTTAATATTTTTGGTAAAAGTATAATTTTGATGTTTGAAAGTATGTGCTCCTCCTGTGTATAACATAAAACTAGATAAGGCTGAAGGTATTCTCCAAATATGCCACTGATCAGGCCCTAATTTATGATTAAGTGTGGTATGAGGGTGAGGAGGTGACAGTCCTCCTTTGAACCATGCAAGCAAAGGTTCATGCCAAAATTCTGACTTAGATATATTAAAAAGAGACAGTACTATTGTCACAATATTCATCATTTTCCTCCTCACTATAACTTGTTACAAAATAACCATAGGGTCCCCAATCCATAAAAGTACAGATCTCTAGTTTGGATAATTTTCCCACGCTTCACCTACAAGTACTCCAATGAGTTGGTGAGAATTCTTGTTTCTTCCAAGAGACAGCAGCACAGTGGGATTCCAGAGGTTTTCTTAGAAAACAAGTAACATTAGCAGTGAAATGTGAATAATTTTATTCTGCATTAAATAAAAAGCTATTGGTACCAAATACTCCCATATGAAATCCTGTATGATTGTGTGCATGATATCCCCATAATTGTGACCATATTTTTAGGCATTGCTTATGTCCACCTCCAAAACATATAGGCAAAGTTTCATATCCCAGGCAGAGGTATTGTTTTATTGGAAATTCTTTTTCCTTTTTTTCCACAATTAGAACATTTTATAAAACTATTTTTGAATTGCATATGTTTCAGCTGCTGCTACCTTAGCTTTATATCACATAGTTCCCACATTCCTACATGCTTTTAAATATTCCATTACATTTCTGTCTTCTTCTATGGGTCTTAATAGAGTTTGGCAGTCTAAATTAGTATTCTCATATGCTAATCATTGTAATAACAGTGTTTGTATTCACCCCCTCTAACTTGTTTTTCTATCACGTTCTTCAAGCAACTTATGAAATCAGCATAAGGTTCTGTAGGTCCCTGCACTATTTTTGTGAATGATCCTTAAAATTCAGTTCCTAATCCAATCTTTTCCCATGCAGCGAGAGCCACATCTCTAACATGCTTCATTGCTGGGAGAGTAATATTAGCCACTTGAAAAGCAGTATTAACATACTGTCCGGTACCTGTAAACATCTCATAATATAACCCAGCAGGATTTCCATTCTGAGTCTGTTGTCTCATCTTTTCTTGAGCCTCATCCCTCATCACTGAGCCACATCTGCCATTGTAGAAATTGTGATCTACTTAACACCATTCTAGCAATAGCAAAATAATCATAAGTAATCTAATCTGATTCTTGACACCAGGCTCATAAAAATTCCATGCAATAAACTGAGGTAGGTCCATACATAGTACAAGCCTTTTTAAATGATGTAGCTATGTCGAAGCTAGGACTAGACCAATTATTCAATCAATTTTGATTTTGATAATTGAAAGTAATTGGGAATACTAATCGGCATGGAGCCAGACCAGTGACATTTAATTGCTGCTGCTGCAACTCCTTTACTTTCGCTTTTGCTCTTTGGGTTTTTCGGGAAGTTTCTGTCTCATTATCTGAAATATATAAATGAGGCAACCTTTGTATTTCTTCCTCAGAGTCAGACTCCTCCACAAGCTTGACGCTCAGAGTTGTTTTAACTCTCTTTCGTCAGGTGGAGCTGACAGCAACACCTTTTCAGTGAGTAAGAAAAGGTTTATCTTTCTCTACCTTTGCTCAGGTTTCTTCATCTAACTCATACACATGAGGTGATCTCTCTGTTTCCTTTTCAAGATCTACATTTTCCCCATTGATACTAAGAATTACAACATGAATAAGTGCCCATGTCATCAAAAAATGGATGGGAATATTCTCTCCTTGTCTATCAGCCTTAAGAATATTTTGTTTCACTCTTTCCCATACATCCAAGTCTAACGTACCTTCATCAGGAAACCAGGGATTGTATTCAATTAATAATTCAGCATTCATTCCCAGCATTCATTAAGTTGTGCTTTTGACATTGTAGCTCCCTGCTGTTGTTTAAGGCAATGATGAACAATTTCTAGAAATAGATTTTTACTTACCTTGTGTCCCATGATTGTCTACTCACCTCTTTCTGTACAGATCTCCCCTGCACAATCACCCTCTTTCAGGGTCCCTGTTCAGGCACCAGCTGTGAATTCCTGATTCATGGGATCCTGGAGGAGAGATCTGAAATGAAGACATGGGCCCAGAAGTCTTATGCATCTGGCACTTTATTGCAGAAAGGCTAGCATTTTTATATCGAAGGCAATAGGGAACACATCTTGAAAAACAAAGTTGTTTTTACAGACTCAAGCTCCAAGGAAACTAGTCATACTACTCAAGGATGAGCACTAAACTGAGAACAAATGTTATCTTAGAGAAAGTGGGAAACAGGGTAGGACAAACGCATGTACACCATGACTCGAGATTGACCGATGTGTCCTAAACCCTTAGTTCCAAGAACATAAATGTCAAGGAGAGCCTTCCTCATCCTTATGGTCATTAACTCTTTTGGTCCGGTGTGCATGTTCTGACAGACCACTGTTTTTTAAAATATATTTTGTATTTTTATTTATTTGATAGAGAAAGAGAGAGAGAAATAGACAGATAGATAGACGGACAGACTAGAAAGAATGGTTGCTCCAGGGCCTTCAGCCGCTGCAAACAAACTCCAGATGCATGCACCACTTTGTGCATCTGGCTTACGTGGGTCCTGGGGAATCTAACCTGGGTTCTTTGGTTTTGCAGGCACATGTCTTAACAACCAAGCCATTCCTCCAGCCTCCAACAGACCACTTTTTTTTTAATGTGGAAAATACCTTTTGAGATTTTGCAGTCTGAAAATTCAGATAAGGTCCTGAGGCAGTATTTTGCTTTTCTGTATAAAATACCTATTAAGCCTTTGTTATTTGTTTTTAAAATGTGTATAACAAGTCAAACATTGTTAGTTCTCCATGTTACTATTATCATATGTTGCAAAAATTTTAGTGTAACTTTTTAAAAGGTTGTACTTCCTTTTATGAAAATGTACATATGATAAATATTAACCATGAGGACAAAGGTGAATAACTTCATTAATCCAAATATTGCATTGGAAATACATAAATGATTTTCTGCAGTTCATTAGGTAAATACATTTTTTCCTCCCCTAAATTTCCAATTATAGGTACACGACCACCACTGATCAAAAATTTACCTAAGCCTATTGAGAGCCTGATGACTCGTTGTTGGTCTAAAGATCCTTCTCAACGCCCTTCAATGGAGGAAATTGTGAAAATAATGACTCACTTGATGCGGGTATAATTCTTCTTTTGAGAGGCTTTGGTCTTAGGGGAATTTAATATATACTGCAATTTAATGAGCTTTTAAAATGGAATATTCTTACTATTTTATGTATTATGCTTTCTGTATTTTTTCAGGTTAGAATAGGTATTTATTACTCATGATCAAAAACAGTAACATAAAAGTCTCTTAATGTAAAGATTACTGTTTTGGGGCTTCTTATTTTATGCTACTTATATTAGTAGACACATATATTTGTATCTGGACCAATTAATCACATTTAGTGAGAGAAGTTAAATTTTATGGTGTCTGTAGCCTTTGCAGGACTTATGTATAATATAACTTGTAACATACTGAAGTAAATCTTGAATTTTCGGATTCCAGTTTTCATCAAAATCCAGTCATTTATATGGGCACTAGAGTGTTTGCATTCTTAAATGAATGCGCATTTACATGATCTTTACTCTTTGGAGTATTTGTTGCATATTTTCAGACTTTGTTTACCAATTAAAAACATTAAAATCAGCCGGGCGTGGTGGCGCACGCCTTTAATCCCAGCACTCGGGAGGCAGAGGTAGGAGGATTGCCATGAGTTCAAGGCCACCCTGAGACTCCATAGTGAATTTCAGGTCAGTCTGGGCTAGAGTGGGACCCTACCTCAAAAAAAATAAAAAATAAAAAATAAAAAAATAAAAATAAAAACATTAAAATCGCCGGGCGTGGTTGCGCATGCCTTTAATCCCAGCACTCGGGAGGCAAAGGTAGGAGGATCACCACAAGTTCGAGGCCACCCTGAGGGTACATAGTGAAGTTCAGGTCAGCCTGAACTAGAGTGAGACCATACCTCAAAAAAAACAAAACATTAAAATCTTTTTCTAGGCCTTACAAAATACTTTAATTTAGAAATCTTTTAAAAGATAATTAAGGGGCTAGGGGGATGGCTCCATGGTTGAAGGGGCTTGCTTGCAAAGCTTACTGGCCCAGATTCAACTCCCTTGTGCCCACATAAAGCCAGATGCACAAATAGACACGTACTTCTGGAGTTCATTTGCAGCAAGCAGCAGGAGTCTCTGGCATGTCCATTCATTCTTTCTCAAATATATAAATAATTTTTCAAAGGGGGAAAAGATAAATGGCTGAGGAGAGTGCTTAATGAGTAAAGTGCTTCTTTCAAAAACCTGAGTGCAAGTCCCCAGAACCCACATAAAATCCCCAGCATGTGGGCATGTACCTGTGATCCCAGTCCAGAGGAGACAGAGAAAGGGACTTACTGACCAGCTCCAAACCTACTAGCGACCTTGCCTCATAATGAGGTGGACAGCATACCTGAAGAACAACATACAAGGTTGTTTTCATGGCTACACACAAATACTAAAAATAAATCAAAATTTTCTACTTGAGCCAGGCATGGTGGTGCATGCCTTTAATCCAAGCACTCGGGAGGCAGAGGTAGGAGGATCGCCATGAGTTCAAGGCCACCCTAAGTCTACATAGTGAATTCCAGGTCAACCTGAGCTAGAGTGAGACCCTACCTTGAAATATAAACAAACAAACAAAAATTTCTACTTGACAAATCAAGTACTTTAGGAGTACTTGAAATATTTTAGACTTAGTTTTTGAACACTAACAAAAACCATCATGTGTTACCTGACTTAAGTTTGTTCATACTTGTGAAAGCTTGTGAATTTCAGAACAACTTGCTCAGCAGAATCATGAAATTGCCTGAAATATAGACTAAGTGGTTGTCTAAATGTTTAGAGACCAGTTTGTTCATTTTCTTGCAAATAACCTAGAGAAAGCTGCTTGAATTAATGGTTGCCATTTACCATTATATTTGGAAACCATAGAGGTAGCCCTAGACCTAAATGTATATACATAATAAGATAGCTTGGTCTCAGTTGTCGGCTTACTTAAAACTTTGGGCTGGCCAGGCGTGGTGGCACACGCCTTTAATCCCAGCACTCGGGAGGCAGAGGTAGGAGGATCGCCATGAGTTCGAGGCCACCCTGAGACTACATAGTGAATTCCAGGAGAGCCTGAGCTAGAGTGAAACCCTACCTCAAAAAAACAAAAAACAAACAAACAAACAAAAAACAACTTTGGGCTGCATAAATTGTCCCACTTATAATTGTGCTCACCTGTACTTTGTCAAATTGGAGAATATTTTTTCCTTTTTTCCCCTAAATACTATTTTTTTTTTGTCCAGGGAACAATTTTGATATTATGTCTTCAGTTCATAAAAAGACATCTGTAATCTTCACAATATTTAAAATATTAATTCTCAGGAGTCAGGAGATTGCTCAGGTGTTAAAGGTACTTATTTGTAAAGTTTACCAGTCCAAGTTCAATTCTCCAATACTCAAGCAAAGCCTTGTGCACAAAGTGGTATGTGTATTTGGAGTTTGTTTGCAGCAGCAAGAGGTTCTGGAATGCCCATACTCTCCTTTTCCCACCCTCTCTCTCACAAATATTTTCTAAAAATCATAAATACAATATTCCTACAGTGATTCTGTGGCACACCATTCCAAGTTTATGAACCACCAATTGAGATAACTCATTACCTTCAGACCAGCCTACCAATCCAAGTTTATGTTATAAAAATAGTTGTACAGTTGTGAGGGATGGTACTAGCTTATATTCCCCTAGGTCTAGACTTCATGCAAACTAGGTACATGGTATTGTCCACAATTGACATTCAAAAAGAAGCATGCATTTGTAAAATCACATATGTAGGCCACTCCAAGTTTAGTATACACCCAAGGTGTAAAAATGCAGCAGCTTCACTTCAGTCAAATCTTACAAAGAAATAATTCTCTTGTGCTGTTTAGTTAATTTTAATGTGTATGAAAGAACTTAGGTTGTGATTTGCTTTTTCATATATAGTACTTTCCAGGAGCAGATGAACCATTGCAGTACCCTTTTCAGTATTCTGATGAAGGACAGAGTAATTCTGCCACCAGCACAGGTAAGTGGATGAATTGTTTTATTAATTGTCTGCTTTTAGAAAACTATAATCACAAAGCAGTGAGGTGTATCCCCATTTGCATTTTAATTTCTCATTTCTTCTGATTGATTGCAATATGATTTTTCAGGTGCATCACTCTTCATGAAGGCACCCTATATGAAATTCGGGTTACTTAAGACCTGCTTCCAAGTTTTAGAAATCTCGCATAGTATTGTATTGCTGTGAATGACCTTCCTAATTTGATTCTTAATTTTGGTTTTTTGAGACAAAGTCTCACTGTTTAGTCCAGGTTAGCCTAGAACTTGCTATGTAGGGCATGCTAGCCTCATACTCCTGAATTCTTGATTACAGGTATGTGCCACTACATGCACCTGAAAAATGGTTTTGATATGGACTCTGCTAGATCAAATGGTACTAAAAATTAAATTTTAAACGCTTCTATTTCTTGATAACACTATTTTGTTTTTTCTAAGTGGCTTTATTTAAGAAGCTGTGGTTTAATTAAAATATTCCTTTTTTCTAAAATATGCATTAGAAGCAAGAAAGTGTGTAGCAAAATAGGGCTGGAGAGATGGCTCAAAGGTTAAGGAACTTGACTGTGTAGCCCAATGATACAGGTTTGATTCCCCAGTACCTATATAAGCCAGATGCACACGTGTCTAAAAGTTTATTTGCAGTGGCTAGAGGCCTTGGTGCATGCATTCTCTCTGCCTCCCTTCCCCCATAAATAAAAATAAAATATTACCAAAACATACATAGCAAAATAGTACTCAGAAAAATTATGCTTCTGAAGACATGGCATTTATAATTTAGTTATACCAAAAGGTTTGTATGTACATGTAAACATATACACACTCTACAATTAAAATTTGATTTGTGTTGACAAATATTTTTAATAGTCTGTTGCACACACCTTAAGAATAGCGCTTGCCAAAAAAAAAAAAAAAAAAAAGCATTTGCTCTAAGTTGCTTGCTGTTTGGTGATTCTCAGGTTCCAATCTTACTGAAAACCTTTATTACTTTGAATTTTAAAGTGAACTTCTCCAGAACTCATGTTTGTTTCTTCCCTTCCCTCTAAACCTGCTCTTCCTTCCCATTCTGTGACCTTTACCCTTTTTTTCCTTCTTCCTTCTCAGTGACCCTTAATCCTCTGATGCTCTTTTGTCTTCATCCCTCCATTTAATTCTGGTTTTGATTATAATCCCTTGGGACTCATACCCAGTGACATAGCTCCTTTCTCAGACTTGCTTGGCTAACTCACAGACAGGCCTGATTGACTCCTCTATTCAGCTGTTCCAGTGCAACTGAATGTGGCTAGAGATAGTACATGTGACTATCTTCAAATGCTTGTTTTGCACTGCTGGATAGTTCTATATTTTTGTTCCTCTCCCCTCTCCTACTAGATTACTTAATTTTATATTTGAGTTTCACTCATCAAATTTCAAATCAAACTCCAGTCCTTTCTCTCGGCTGACTTTGTTTGCTGTTTGTTCAAAGTTGGAATACTTGAAGGCAGCTTTTACCAGCTGTTTTGTATCTGCTTATTTACCCAGATTTGTGCCCTGCTACTCTGTGTTTTCTCCTCTGGCTGAACCATCCATGCTTCTAACTCAAATGCATGTCTCTGCTTGCTCATTATACCGTAATTGCCCTTCCCAGCAATTATCTTTCTCTTATTTAATGAATTTTAGCCTTTTTGCTGGAAGCATTCACTAGTTTCTCTCTTGCTCCAATTATGCCACTACTGCAGAATTGTTCTTGTTAAAATAACCAGTTAACCTCTATTACAGATCTAATGAGTAGTATTTTCTTGTCACATTTGACTCTCAGTAGGGGTTAACAGTTCATTACTCTCTTCTTACATTAGTCTCTTAGTTGCTTTCCAAGACACAAGACTAGCCTGAGTTTCATTTTACATCTCTGGTCATTTTTTCTTTGTTGTTTATGTTGCAGTATTAGGTGGGGATTGAACCCAGGGCTTTCACCATGCTAAGCAAATACTCTGTCACTAAGCCATAGTCCCAGCTTGTTCTCAGTTATCCTTGCTATCTATTCCCTGTCTCCTTAGCCTATAAATGTCAGAGTGTCAAGGGCTCAGCCATTAACTTATTTGCTAATCTATTTCCATCTTTGGTTCCCTCCTCCAATACAAAGGCTTTGTACACTAGTATTTGTCTTTATCCTATACCTGAACTCCACTGTCAATATATCTAATAGGAACTCAAACTGGACTTTCCCAAACTGATTCTGAATACTTCCTTAAAACTCATTATGTGGAATTCTCCATCTCAATTAATAACCCTCAGTGTTCATAGCAGTTTGGGGTTAAATCCTTCAGTTATTCTTAACTATTTAAAAAAATTATTTGATTTTGCTTTTATTTAACAGTAACTTTCATTTAAGATGGGATTTTTTTGAGGTATCTTTGTTAAGCCTGAAAGTCAGTTTAGAAATTAATATGTTACATATTATTGAATGAGGCATTTTTCTTCTCAACCTATAGTTACAAACTTTTCTGCTCTTCTAGGCTCATTCATGGATATTGCTTCTACAAATACCAGTAATAAAAGTGACACGAATATGGAGCAAGTTTCTGCCACAAATGATACTATTAAACGCTTAGAATCAAAATTGTTGAAAAATCAGGCAAAGCAGCAGGTTTGTGTTTACTAAAGGTTAAATTGTAGGGCTTTCTTACCAGTAGTCACAACATTAAACTAACAAGTTGTTTGCCATCTTCCACTATGTAATGCTAAGTCTTCCTGAGGTAGACAAATGAACCCAAGAACAGAGAAATGAGATTGTCCTACTTTATCAAACATCATTTTCCCTTCTCATGATTGATGGCTGAATTGTGAACTCTGCAACTTGTTCCCTGTACTCTGTTCCTAACCATGATTGATGCTGAGAAATGTCAAATGGATATATTTTGTCTATAGTATCCAGTTAGAGAAATTGTCCTAAATCTATCATTTCATCCTGTCAGGTTTATTGCCATGTCATCATTGTTTGTTTAAAATTGTTTTAAGTGAGTCTGTTGATCTTGCTTGGGTCATTTATTTGTGTTAGCTGGTCATTGGAGTGCCTGCCCTTTCCTAAAGTAGCATGTAGCTGAGCTTGTTCTCCTTCCCATCAGTCCCTGTTCTTTGCAGAATTTGCTCTTTCAGGGTTGTACATTAGCCATAAGACTCCCATTTGTTATCTTCCTTCTTGGCTGCCCAGAATTTCTAAATGTAAAGAACTTGAGTAATTTGGATTGCTTCATAATTTTGACAGAGTGAATCTGGACGTCTGAGCTTGGGAGCCTCCCGTGGGAGCAGTGTGGAGAGCTTACCCCCACCCTCAGAGGGCAAAATGTCAGAAACAGAAGCTAGGATCACTGGAAGCACAGGTAAGAAGGAGCTGCAAGTTCAGAGATAGTCCATATGTAGATTACCCTTTTTTATCATGGTAGTTGCAATTATTTTATTGTGTCCTATATAGTTTTCAAGCAGGTAATAGGTATATAGCATGTATTCTAAGTTTCCAATAATAATTATAATTATTAAATGTTTTATAAAATAGGTCTTCCTAATTACAGATTTTAGAAAATGCTGAAGTCTGAGCAGAAAGGGTAAGGAAAAAATTGAATTACTTGTAAGTTTGCAGAAAATTATACTCCAAATCCAAATAAGATTCAGCCTGCTCATCTGTTTCTTCCTTTCAATGGCAGAAATAGTTAGCTGCTTATTTTTTAATGGCAAAGTGATATAGAAATAGTTTATTGGATCTTGGAAAAGCTAGCATTTATATTTCATTGTGTTCATTCTTAAAATGATTAGCCATGGGACTGGAGAGGTGGCTTAGTGGTTAAGGCACTTGCTTGAGAAGCCTAAGAACTCATGTTCTACTCTCCAGATCCCACATTACCCAGATGCACAAAGATTAGGCAAGTGCAAAGTTACACATGCCCACTAGGTGGCACAAGTATCCAGAGTTTGATTGCAGTGGCTGAGGCCCTGGTTCTCTCTGTGTGTCTCTCTCTCGTGCTCTCTTAAAAAAAAAATTAAGAAAAGAAACTTTAAAAAAGTTAAAAATGATTAGCCATTAAAGAACTGGTTGGCACCAAAGCAGTTTCTGTTTTTTCACTAGACTCATTTTTAGTAATGCCAGTTTAGCTTGGGTTTTGTTTTGTGTTGTTGCTGATTCTTCCAAGGGTAGAGCTGAACTGATAAAAAATAAACTTGTCGTTATGGAGATGTGTAAGTGTAAGCAAATCCGCTTAAAAATTTACATAGTTTTCCTATTTGGACATTACACAGCTAATATTTTTGGGTATTTGTCTCTGGGTTTTTAGTTATATACATTTAAATTTATACACACGTGTGTGTGTGTGTGTGTGTGTGTGTGTGTGTGTGTGTGTTGTTTTTACTGTGCTAACCATGTTTTATCATTCTAGATTTTGGTATTCTTATTGTACATAGAAGCCTTTTCCAAAAGAAGTAGTCTAAAGGAACTGTCATACTATATTTGTCTTAACTGATTATGATCACTGGTTTTATCAGCTCCAGTTAATATTTTTAAAGAATATACAAAATAACAGTGTGTAAATAAACAAGTCTAGTTATGCTCATGATTATCAGGCAACTGGTTTCTTATATCTCTGTTGCATAGCTTTGTCCTCAAGGTTACCTTGTGGTTATAAATGGCTATTATAGTTCAATTCATCACTTTCACATTCATGATAGCAGGTAGAAATAGGGAATTTTGAAGGACCAGCCACAGATCACATGGTCAGATGATTACATATAGCTCTAAGGGAAAAATGGGTCTGCATCTGTTTATCTAGAAGCATTGTTGTCCTAAGTAAAGTCAGAGTTCCATTGCTAAGAAAGAAGGAAAAAATAGAGATTAGTAGGGAACCATCCTTCTCCCCAGCTGGATTTCCACAGAGGAGCAAGTTGAGTAGAAGTCACTGGCCTTCACCAAGATGGCCTCTCAGCTGCATGAGTTACAAGGATTTCTGTGGAATGGGTTGGAAGAACCCTGCTCACAGAGACATACTCTCATATTTTGGGAGAACCCTCTTCACTTCAGGGATGCCAATCAAGGCAGACATGCCATATACTGATTGTAACTGTAAAATAAAACTAGCATTATGATTAATTTTTTGCTTTTTTTTTTTTTTTTTTTTTTTTTTTTGGTTTTTCAAGGTAGGGTCTCACTCTAGCCCAGCCCAGGCTGACCTGGGATTCACTATGGAGTCTCAGGGTGGCCTCGAACTCACGGCGATCCTCCTACCTCTGCCTCCCGAGTGCTGGGATTAAAGGCGTGCGCCACCACGCCCGGCTTTAATTTTTTGCTTTTGCTAATATTATTTTTCAAGTCAAAAAAAGATGTATAATTACTCTTTATAGAAATATTTTACTAGTAATAGCCACATACTTAGGGATTTCCAAAACTATACTAAATATTCAGATATTTAGAAATAATATAGAACTGCCTCGGAAAAGATACATTGTATTTTATGCTTTGATTTGATAACTTATCACTGAATTTTCTTTATAGCACATGTAAAGAAGCACCTAACATTAAAATGTATTCCTGTGTTTGTGTAATTAAAACAAATATGGCAGCTTATTTCTTATTAATTCCTTCCTACCATCATTTCCTTCCCTACCTTCATCACATCCCATTGGTTTCATTTAGGTAGATTATTTCTGTAAACACATTTAAAATTTAGCTTCCTTGTTGCCCTGCAGCTTTGTCTTTGTTTTTCTCCTGCTAATTAAAAGCTATTTGTGAAACTTCTTGTACTTCTTGTATTGGTTGTTTGCTCTTTAATCACGCCTTTCTAAGCATGGATGAAGAGTTAGATAGTCTTGCATGCCATTCTGCATGAAATGTTATTAACATAACTATTTGAGAACTATTCTCTTTTGTAATTCATCATTTTCTGTGTTACTATTTGTGGTGGTTTGCATGTATACTGTATATATGTGTTTTTGCAGCCTATTCCAAGCCTAAACGGGGCCACCGTAAAACCGCTTCATTTGGCAACATTCTGGATGTCCCTGAGATCGTCATATCAGGTATCATAGACCACCTGAGTTGGTCTAACAGCTGTGGAATTGGAATAATGGTCCCTGGTACTTTTAAATGCTTCTTGCTCCAATTTTTAGAGGATATGAAAAGTAATACTGTGCATACAATAAACACATAGACAGGTTGAAACTGGTACACAGTTATACTGAAATAAACTTGGAAAGCTGTTTTCAGTTCTCTGATAAAGATAAGATAAAAAGGATAGAAGGGAGAATATGAACTCAAGAGGTTTCCAACCTCTCGTCGTGGAAGTGGACAGTGAGCTAAACTCATGGCTCTTTTGCACCCAGCAGAAAAAGGACACACTATTTGAAACTTTGTTGTGCTTGGCTCCTTTCTTCTCTTAGTTGCTGTTTGTTGGACTCCTTCTACCCATCTCCTTTCTTTTGGGAGCAAGTTGATAGGGGCTTGAAAGAACAGATTGGCAAATACCATTTTACCTTAACATAAAAGCAGAACAAACTAAAATTAAATGAGATATGGTATTTTGCAGGGTGTCATGCCAAAAACAAAAAACATGTAAGACAAGTGGTTAATTCTATCTAGTTCTTATGTTATAAGAAAGATCTCACATATAATGTGTTTTTAAACCTGATTCACACATGGTTACTCCAGTGTCTCAGTTTGTAAAATTCTTTTATTTTTTTTTATAGTGATCATTTCATAGGTGGATTAAAACATTATTTTTAACAAAAACTTAATGTCATATTGATTTTCAACATTGATCAACATAAGTGAATTTTGTTAGAATGATCATTTATCTCTTTGCTAAAAATATAAAGGCTTTCTTTCCTTCACTTGGTGACAATAAAATTTTGTTAAGGAAATGCATGGTAGTTTACACACATTTATATGTAAGATTTGGGTAGATTCTTTAGTAATCTGTACTTTGCCTGTGATTGTACTGCTTATCATCAGGTTTATACTGTAGTTGAATATCTAATGATTGGATTGTTTTCTTTTTTCCTCTACTAAATTCAAAACTGTGAGGAGAAACTTTATCAGCTGTTATTGATGGTATCACTCGTAGCTGGCTCAGTGTTTCACATGTTGCGCATACTATTTAATAAATAGGCATTTATGAAATAAATGAACAAACCATTATTGAAAATCTGCCAATAACTCAGAACTAAGATATAAATATAAATAATATACAATTTAATGGGTCATTTTGCCAATGTAAAATTATTTTGTGCTAATTTTTCTCCACTTATCAAAGTGATATTTTACATTGTCACCATAACTTTTCAAAGAATGCTATTAATTAATTTCTCAAAGATGATTCTCATATATTAAGGGCTGCTTTAGAAATTTAGTGTTTACAGTCATTTTACTTGCATATTGCATAATATGTCGTATAAGGGAATGATACGCCACCTAGACTAGTAGCCATGTTTAAAGTTACTACTGAGCTTTGATTTCCATTAGTGTGTAAGTGAATCAGAGATTTAAATAAGTTGCATTATAATCTTCAGGGAGGTCTGAAACATAGGCATTGACAGCAGATGTTTAGTTGGGAACATACCCTACAGTGTATATGCTACATAAAGTATTGAGAAGGGAAGCAGGAGGGCAGAGTAATAGTACTGACTAATGAACAGAGGATCAGGATGCCGCCTAATATCCTCCCCAACAAGGAAATTTCTGCTCTAAGAGTTCATAGTGCTAACACTAAGAAATCCTGAGCAGGTTTTCTGTGGGGCCTCTCAGCAGTTTAAAATTACCATCTTCGTTGCAGTCTTGTAGCTGAATTATAAGATGAAGTTATAGCCATTTTCTGATGAAAAAACTTAAGATATGATGCTGCTTCATGTTTTCCTCAGGGCCTCATAGGTAGAACCCTAGCCTAGATCTTGTGGCTAAAATCACACACATTTTCTGCATTTTTGTTTAAAGTCATAGGAGACAGATTAATTCAGCCTTGCACTTCTTTAGTGTTCACATTGAGTAGAGCTTTTCACACTGGGAGAACAGGTATCTGGCCCTTTTGAAAATAGCAAACCTTGGGGCTAGAGAGATGGCTTAGCAGTTAAGGTGCTTGCCTGTGAAGTCTGAGGACCCAGGTTCGATTCCCTGATACCCATGTAAGCCAGATGCACAAGGTGGCACACGCATCTGAAGTTCATTTGCAGTGGCTAGAAGCCCTAGTGTGCCTATTCTCTCTCTCTCTCTCTTCCTCCTTCCCTCTCACTCTCTCTTTCTCTCTCTCTCTCCTTTTTTCTATCTCCCAAATAAATACAATATTTTTTAAAACTAAAATAAAACAAGCTGGGCATGGTGGTGCACGCCTTTAATCCCAGCACTTGGGAGGCAGAGGTAGGAGGATTGCCTAGTTCAAGGCCACCCTGAGAATACATAGTGAATTCCAGGTCACCCTGGACCAGAGTGAGACCCTGCCTTGAAAACCAAAATAAATAAATAAAGCAGCAAACCTTAATTCTGCTTCTAATTGCCAGAGTAGCAGTGTTGTTTGAATGAAAATATTCATTAATAGACCTTTAAAATCTTGTTGAATTCCCTTCCCCATAAATATCCAAATATTAATGTTTCACTTTCATAAATAACAATACAGGACTGGGATTGAAACTGATAAACCAGGCATTGTCCTTAGGTTGTGTTTTAAAATAAATATAAACATAAGGCCCACATTTGGGAATACTCATTTCCTGCATAGAATTTTATTTCTAAGGAGGGATGCATTTATTTTCTCATTTCTGAATCCTTGTAGAATTTTTTTTCCTTTAAATAGACTTGCCGCAAGTCCTGTGGTATAGGTGCTTCTTGATGTGCCCACACTCAAGCACTGGAATCCAGTTGTATTTGTAAAATTTGTTTGAGATAAGTAGTTTTAATCATAACTCCCTATGGCTAAGTGCTGCCGGGCTCCCCCGGCAGGTAGTGCTGAGGAAGGACCAGGCCCGCTGGTTCCTCCCACGAGGTTGAGGAAGAGGGTGAATGTCGGACGACTCAGAACCTCTCCTAGTCACCGGAGAAAACCCACACTGAGCTGGGAGTCTTGTCGAAGCAGGAACTCGCTTTATTGTTACACGCAGTTGCCTATATAATGTTGAGAACGAAGGTGGGGATTGTAGGATGGGGGGAGAGGTAAGGGCCAATAGTAAACTGTGACTGTTGAAATGATAATTCCAACTCCTACACGGAAGTAGCAGGCAAGAAGCCATTAGGTGTCTTGCTGAGTCATAGCTGGACAGAGACAGGTCGCCAAACTTTAGCTAGGCTCAGGAAGTTCCACTAGGCCTCGCGTCTGGGTCTCTCAAGGCCTAACAAAGTGCAATACTGAATCCAGTGTACTTGTAGAAGTGAACTTTTCTTCATAAGAGCAGTGTTTTAAGCTTCATAGATAGGTTTGGCATGTACATTTTTGTAATGACTAAACAGGTAAAATGGCTAACATAGGTAAACAAATACAAAGCATTGTATATTGAGAAAGAAAAGAAATAAGAAAGATACATCAACTTATAGCAACCATCAGTTATTAATCTCTTACTTCATACAGAAATTGGTTTTAATGCTCCCTGCTGATAAGACTGAAGTTTTCATACTACTTTTCCCTTATTACAGGTGCTGATTTATAGGCAAACTTTGGTATGAAAACCCTCTCTTCTATTTTCCACTAACCACCTGCTTTGCAGAGTGACCTGATCCAAGCAGAAACAATTAAGAGCTAATTATCTTTGGAGTATACATGACATTTTGCTGATTGTGAAAAACAGTCTATCAAGTGCTGGCATTGTTTCCTAATGAAAGTCAGTGTAAATGGGAAAGTCCTTGTTCAGGATTTCATCCATTTCAGACTATGATTTTCTGATACATTTGCTTCTTAAATTATAAAATGATAATTGGAAGAGAGAACACAGGGTTCTTTAAATGGCTTCCATGAAAACTTGAATTTTAAAAGCATTTTTTCTCCTTTTCAGCCAGTGTATTATAATGTATTACACTCTTGTCTAAAGCAAAGGAATAGTTGATAGATTGATTATTGGATTGCTTAGTTTTTGTGATTATTTTCCCTTCCAATACTTTAATATGGACAGTAAAACACAGATCTTTACTTGGGTTTTCCTCTTTGTTTCACATTTTGTTTTTGTTACTACCCAGGCTTCCAGTTTTTTTTTATCTCTTTCTCCTTCCTCGCACATGCCCAGGACATTGTGACATTATTACAACAAAACTGTCATTTTCTGATAATGACAATTCATGTAGTTCATCCGGTACTATAATATCTCAATTTTGCATTTCTTTTAAACATTTATCAAAAATGAGTAGGTAAAAATGCCTAAAGGTTATGCAAAAGAAGCAGCAATCTTTTCCAGTTTAAAATGTAAAATATGGGCTGGAGAGATGGCTTAGCAGTTAAGGGGCTTGCCAAAAGGACCCAGGTTTGATTCCCCAGGACCCACGTACGGCTCACACCCATTCTCTCTTTCCCTCTCTCTCTCTCTCTCAAATAAATAAAATATGAGACTCACTAGCTAAAAAAAGTGAATTTGGGGCTGGGAATCTTAACTCAGTTGGTAGGGGGCCTGCCAACCATGCATGAGGCCCTAAATTTGGTCTCCATAACTCCATAAATCAGATATAGTCATATACCACCTATAATTGTAGCACTTGAGACGTTAGCAGGAAGATGAAAAGTTGACTACATGGCTGTATGACATCCTGTCTCAAAAGAAAGGGAAAGGAGGGAAGGAAAAAAAAAGAGATGGATTTTGTTCATGATTCTGATCCAATATCAGTAATCAGGGAAGATCAGTTGTGCCTTAGAGTGAGTGAGCAACTAGAGCACTACAGGACATTGCTGTGATTATGATACATTTCAAAGTCCCACACAAACATATGCCACCTGTAAAAGGTCTGATTGACACAATCTGCACTCTTTCCCACACTAATAAGAAATTTGTTCTACCTAGTTTTTGACAACCTGAGGGATGTAAAACAATTAAAATACCCAAAATGTGATTTATAGAATTCTATAAATAACTAATACTGCAATTATAATTTAGGTACAATTCCTTGAAAATCAGCAAAACTAGAAAATGCTGTGGAATTTTTGTAGTTTTTATTATTGCTGTTTGTAACAATAATTCAGAATTTATTGCTTCAAACTCAGTTGTAATACATGGTTGTATTTTTTTACTATAGGAGAGTTGTATACACATAACAGAAAACAGATACAATTACATTTTTAAATAGTCCAAATATGCTGCTTATAGATTTTTATATACATATATTGAAAACGTTTTTTTAAAGGTTATACTCTTATATCCCCTCTCCCCTGCCCACCATTGCAGTAAGGGCCCTCCTCAGTGGGGTTATTGGTATTCACTGTGGGGTCCTGAAGGCCTTAGTCAGCCTCAGAGCTAATCCTACCCATCCTGTGGTTCTTAAAAATCTTTCTGTCCCTTCTTCCACAGTGCTCCTTGAGCCTGGGTGGGCTTGTTGGAAATCTGATTTAGTGTTGAATTCGCTGTAGGCTTCTGGATTTTTGTTTTGATGAGATTTGAGTCACCATAGTGTCTTTCACCATCTCCATGAAACAGGCTTAGCAGTGAGGCCAATACTCTCTCTCAAATTAAAAAAAAAAAATAATTTTGGGTCTAAGGCCGGGGACCAGGGGGACGGTCCAATAGGCTTTGATGGTCTCTTTTTTCTTATTTAATGGGGCTGGGGGAAGCCCCTGGAGGAGTTTAAAGGCTTTTTTTGTATGTTAAACTTTTATTTATATTTTTTAGCCCAATGAAACCCTTTATTGTATTTAGGGCAAAGGGTGTGAGGGGCGTTGGTCGTCCCCCCAGAGCGCGGAGGAGGCTTTGTCCTGTTGGGGCACTCTTTTTTAAAGTGGCCCTCGTCCCCGCATCCAAAACATGTCAAGTTTTTAGAATTTAACTGTAATGTACAGATCGTGTTGGCCAAATCTCTCTGTTTATTTTCCTGAAGGGCAGCAGCCATGGCCCTAGCCTGATGGGAGATAGTGTCAACGTCCTTGGTGGCTACAATCCATCTACTCATGGAGTTGTCTTTGAGACCCGCACAGGCAAGGCGGTGATCGGCCGTCATCCCATCCCAGACCAACATTTTAGTAAACTGATCCCGTAATGTCCCTGGGGGAAATTTTTTTTGGAGACTTTTTTTTACCCTATCTATAAATGTAGCCAAATCTTCAGATGGTTTTTGAGTAATACTCATAAGGGGAGTTTTAGAGGGTCTCTCATCAAGTTTTTTTCATGTCGCCAAGCCCAGTGTCCTGACCTGGTCCCTATATGGGTCAGGTATAGCCGCCTGTTGAGTGCCTGTAGCATATTGATCAGAGGTACCAGAGAGCATCCCAAAAGTTATCGGCACAGGGGGCTGTTGATTTTGGTTTTGTTTTGCCTGTGTATGGCATTTATCTCTAAAAAAGGCACACCACTTAATGTATAGGGGACCTGACAAGACAGCCCTGACTAGATTTTTTTAATCTTGGGTTGTATAAGGTTGATGGGCAAGTCCCTGTAATAGGGTCTCAGCCCAAGGAGAGTTGGGTCTATCCTCTGAGACCGCCTTTTTAAGCTCCTTAAGGTCCTGAGCTTCCCACGGATACCAGGCAGCAGGGCGATTGCCCCCAGGATTTAGATTGACGGGAAATAAAAAAGTAGCTTTATTTTTTGACGGCTTGGCTGCCGAATATGAAGGAGGGGCTGAAGGGGTCTCGGCGGCCGAATATGAAGGAGGGGCCGAGGGGGTCCAGAAAGGGTTAGTTGATGGAGGAGGTCCCCCGGAAGGCCAGGGAGCACTCTCAAAGGGATCGAGTGAGGAGCATAAAGATGTATCCTTTTGGGGTTTTTTTAAAGCTGTATCTCCAGGAGGAGTAGCTGGATTAGGCTGTATATTATCTTTTTCTTCTGTCTTTTGTTTATGTTTGGTTGGCCTTGGAGGGAAGCAGGCCTTGAGGGCTGAGATCATA
Organism: Dipus sagitta; assembly: GCA_036346955.1. NCBI lineage: Eukaryota > Metazoa > Chordata > Mammalia > Rodentia > Dipodidae > Dipus > Dipus sagitta. Next base: position 62,913,502 of record CM070775.1, read on the forward strand.
GGGAGGACCCCTGAGGGGGGTATTTGACCCTTCTCCACATGTGTCCGACAAACAAGGGCCTCTACCTTATCCCACGTGTCCCAATCAAAGAGATTTCTTTCCGGCAGCCATGGCGCCAGTTTGAGAAGGCAATCTCAGGTCTGTTGAGCCTGATTATCAGTCAAATTAAGCCCTCTACTCTTTAGGAGTGCCCTGAGAGATTCTAAGGCAGGATTGGATTTACAGTTAGACTGTCCCTCATTATAAAGTTGAGAGAAAAATGTCCATAAAATTAGGGCAATAGCAACCCACATACACATGAGTACAATACAACCACAAGGATCCAAAAGATAGGTAAACATGTTGTACAAAAGCCGCAGATGTAGCTTGTCTGCGAACTAAAAGTGAAAGGAAAGAGAAAGAGAACAAAGAGATGTTGATCAACAAGTACAGGTTATAGAAGCAAAGTTTAGCGCATTAAATATAAAGACTACTTATGGTGGTACGTTCACCCGCATATGTACACCGATTGACCTCCTCAACGAATGTCTCTCAGGGGGCACTAGTCTGCCGGATTCCAAGAGCCGCATGTTAGGCGCCAGATGCCAGGCTCCGCCGGCGGGGCAGGTAGTGCCGAGGGAAGGACCAGGCCCGCTGGTTCCTCCCGAGGGGCTGAGGAGGAGATGAGCGTCCGACGACTCAGACCTCTCCTGGCCACCGGAGAAAAACCACACTGAGTCGGGAGTCTTGTAGAAGCAGGAACTCGCTTTATTGCTATGAACAGTTGCCTATATAATGTTGGGGGTGAAGGCGGGGATTGTAGGATGGTGGGGAAAGGTAAGGGCCAATAGTAAACTGTGACTATTGAAATGATAATTCTAACTCCCATGTGGAGGTAGCAGGTAAGAAGCCATTAGGCGTCTTGCTGAGTCACGTCTGGCCAGAGGCAGATCACCAAACTTTAGCTAGGCTCAGGAAGTTCCACTAGGCCTCACACCTGGGCCTTTAGAGGCCAGCAGTTTGTTGTTTTTTTTGTTGTTGTTTTTTTGTTTTTTCGAGGTAGGGTCTCACTCTGGTCCAGGCTTACCTAGAATTCACTATGTAGTCTTAGGGCGGCCTCGAACTCTCGGCGGTCCTCCTACCTCTGCCTCCCAAGTGCTGGGATTAAAGGCGTGTGCCACCATGCCCGGCTCAAAACTACATTAAAAAAAAAAAAAAAAAGCCGAGCATGGTGGCACACGCCTTTAATCCCAGGACTTGGGAGGCAGAGGTAGGAGGATCGCTGTGAGTTCGAGGTCACCCTGAGACAACATAATGAATTCCAGGTCAACCTGAGCCAGAGTGAGACCCTACCTCGAAAAATGAAAAAAAAAAAAATGTAGTTTTAACAGGGTGTAATGGCTCATGCTTTAATGTCAGTACTCAGGAGGTTGGGGAGGAGGATAGATGTGAATTTGATTCCAGCACGGGTTATAGAATGAGTTCCAGGTCAGTGTAGGCTGCTTCAAACACACACACACAAAATAGTTTTTCTCAGTTAAAAAGTCTTGATAGTTCTAAAACTATTGAATATGATACTCAAGACATAATTTTCAACCTTCAGATTCCATGGTCAAGCATCTTGTTGCCCTAGGTTCTTCTACTTTTCATTCTTTACATAACCATGTTTAATATAAATATGTACATACAAAATAACCATAAAAAGTGCAGAATGAGTGCATTTCTAAATTGGTATTCAGTTGCAAGGAAAACATTTAAAAGTAAAGCAGAATCCTGAGACTACACCCAATAATTTTCATTTGCAGTAGTAGGAAATTGATTTATTTTATATTCATGTTTCTTAATTATGACTTTTAAACTTAATATTGGAGCAACAAGTATTTGTTGATTGTCATCCTCTTTTGCTTTATCTCAGCTATTTGCCAGATGGGTCTTGCCATGGCTAAATGCATTGCCTAATATTGTTTGCTTTGACTTGTGCTGCAGCTTAAAGGTTTCTCATTTCATGGCATTTGTTAACTGTTAGCTCCCCTTTATCCTACTGTCTTCAAAGTTTTTACTTCCTTTTTTTCTCTCCCCACCTAGACTGGAACCCATATTTGGTGTCACTGGGATGGTGATGTTTATAGACAAATGTGCTGGGTAGTTCCTCAAATTCACAAATGTTGCTGATCTAAAAAGAGAATTCCAGATTCATTTACAGTCTGTCTCATCTATGCCGATTTTAGAAAATAGTGTTGAATGAAATGTGCCTAAAATTACTTAATAGTCACAGTAAGGAATATCCCTTTTGTCCTTGGAAAACAGGAAAAAGTATTAATAAAAATGTCTTGACTCAGTAATTGCAGTTTATTGTTTTACTTTGTAATGCAGTGTTGGGACTTTTTTTGGAACAAACTGAAATTTGAAGCAAATTTGAATATATAAAGAATTCTAAAACAGTCTAAAATGGGAAAAGCTATGACTTATATGTTCAAGAATTCTGTAAATTTGAATTTTATATTCACTGCATATATTTATTTCATTAAACATTCTTATTCTATTTAAAGTCCATTTAGTTTATGTACAAAACAATAGGAGATTGCATGGATTAAGATATGCTAAATCATATTGATTGGCTTAAGATAAGAATTTTATGCACAGCATAAAACTATAAAATTTGAAAAATGACTTATCTGCTCATTAAAACACAACTATTCTTGTGTATGTTTTAAGTGCTTCCACTAGTTGAGAAATTACATAATATAGCTTTCAAAGGCAAAAGAAGTTTGAGTATTGTGTCAGCTGTTTCTCATATATTTTGGTGTTTCCTTTTAAACAGCTGATCTCATGTTAGAAGATACTGTATAAGCAATCCTATTCCCAAATAGAGGTGCTGAGTGATGCTGTTGCTTAATTCAGTCTGCTTTGCTTTATTTAAATTCATAGAATTCCTTTTTATTGAATTAAAAATTATCCTTCACATAGAAGTTCCTAAAGCAGGGTATACATAATAGCTCATTTCATTAAGCTGTTTATTTGAGAATGGAGTAAATCTCTTTTATCTCCAGAAAGAAACTGACCTGTCATCCACAATGAATTACTAGATTGTGACAAAGAGTAATGGGGTTGAATGTGAAATGGCATAACAAATTGAAACTTAAGCATATTTCTAGACCATGAATGAAGGTGCTGCTGTTAGTTCAAGTCATTTGTGTCTTACAACCTGCTAGCTGTCTTGCTGTAAAAACTGTAACGTAAGGCCCCTGAAATAGATGGCGTCATCAGCCCCTGCCCCCAAGCATTTCTCAATTTAAACACGTGACAGAAGATTGTGGAAGACAGTTCAGCTACTTAGGAGTGTTATTGTATTAGGACAACTCTTGTTGTAGACCAGCAACTTTTGAGTTAAATATATTCATATTCTATTTCCCTCCTTCTCTCCTTCCTTTCTTCCCTTTCTCTCTCTCTCATTTTTATATTTTTTTCCCAATAAACTCACTCATTCTTTTTCCCACAAGTAATTTATATAGATCAAGGAGCAACAAACCCCCACTTCCTCTGTTGCAGTTACCCCTTGTCACCTATTTGAACAGATTTCAGTTTGATTTTTAATTTTTTTTAAAGGCAACGGGCAACCAAGACGTAGATCCATCCAAGACTTGACTATTACTGGAACAGAACCTGGTCAGGTAAGACTTAACATTCAAATTGTCTGTCTTTGAAGAAGAATGATAAGCAGAAATCAAGAATTAAACATTGTATGCAAAATTAGTTTTATGAGTTGACCTGAAAATGTGATATCTAAGTTCACTGCCTCTAAACTTGCATACTTCAGGAAAAGGAAAGCATTGATGCTGTTATTAATTTAACCTAAAGAAACTTATAAAAGTAAACTTAAACTATATGGGAAAGTAAATTAGTTATGTTCTATGTATGTTCTTTACTTACGATTTTAATTTTTTTGTAACTTAATAGTTTGCCATTGTTATCATCCCCCAAAGTAAATCATTAGTTTTAGTGCCTCTGATAATGAGAGTAATAAATATTTCCCCCTCAAAAATGACTCACCTCTGGGGTCACAGGGTATCAGCGTACCTGGAGAATACTAACATCTTTTAAGTTGATATATCCACTGTATTTACATTTTTGTGAAATGCCTTTATAAAAATATTTACTAAGCAAATGGCTAAACTGAAACAAGGTTTCTATTCCAGTTGTTAGGTGTTTTATCTTTTATATTTCTGAATGTTCTTGATTCCCACTGTCCTTTATCACAGCTTCTCTATAAAAGAGATCAGACAGTATAGTGATTTAAGCCATTATTGACTCTAATACAGAGTTTTCATTAACCAGCTATAGAAAAATAGCTCAGCCATTGTTTTGTTATTCTTATTAATACAATTGACATATAATTTTTAATCATATTTTTCTCAAATGAATGAGGACTAACTATGAGATGTTTTGTTATTGTATTCTCATATTAGTACAGAATGTATCTGGTATAATAAAATCACATTATGGTAAATTCATGTGAAATGCTACAATTAAAGAATATAAATGTATGATTTAATTTGAGATAATATGTTATTACTACTGTTCACTCTAGAAAGTTGTTTTATCATTTTCGTAAAATTTTGGAGATTCTTTGTAGTTATTAGTAAACATTTGAAAGCTCTTCATAGCCATTAATTTAACTAACTTAACTAGCAAAAATCTCTTGAAATTTAAGTGGCAATATCTTTGATTTTGTTAAATCTGAAAATATTTTATGACATAATTTATAATGACTACACATGTATACATATATAATCTGAAAATACAGAGATACACATAATTTATTACTTGTTTTATCATGTAAATGACTAAGTCTTTATCTCAATCATTAGCAGTTTTTTTTCCCAGTATGTTACTTTTAATGAAACCTTAGAACTTCGAAGTTTCTGTTTTCTTCTTTAGAAATACTTAAAAGCTTGAGTCAGCCCATATAGTAGTTTAACATGTGGTGTTTGCTTTGACTTCGTATAGAGGCTCAGAGGGCACTGCTTTTATCTGTGCTTAGTCTTGCCATTGATCTTCTGGTTGTGAGAACCTCTTGGCAAATGTTCTTCCTTTGACTAGGAGCAAGAAGCTTGCTTCAAGACATCAAGAGCTGCTGATGGTATAATGCTTCTCCCTGACTCTAGAATAAAGGTGATACTGTAATTCAGGATCGGTGCTTATACCAAGCCTTACTTACTTCCTCAGTAGTCCTATGTCACTTGGACCTGTGGTCATTAAACCTTTAATGTGTAAATACCTCAGTTAGTAAAACCTTGGAATTGAATCGGCCTGTTGTTGTGGGACAGTCATTAGCATGAATTGTCGTACACTATCATAGAATGCGTGGGAGGAGAGAGTTTGATATGGAAAGGACACCTGTTGTAAAACAGTTGATATATAACCATTGTATAGCCAATGTTTAAAATTGCTGCAATATTTCAAAATCTCTTAAATATGATAATCTTAAAGTGCCTAGTGTCTACTTTGGGATGAGAATTAATAAGTTTTCCTAATGTAGTGTGAAAACATTTTCCCCAAAAAGGTGTTTGGTAAGTTAAATCTGTTTAGTTATTCATAGAGAAAATACTCACTATGTAAAAAGGAAAGGTACATGGATTCCTAAAACTTGACAGTGTACATCATTCTGAAGTCTACTGGTGTGTTTCTTATTTCTGGTTTTGCCCTTTTTTTTTTTAACTGTGTTTTTTTCTGGACATGGAAACTGATAAGAGACCTAAAGAAAGGAATCTGGCCTCATAATACAATCCTTAGAGGACGAGAGAGAAATTGTTAACATTACGTCTCATAGAAGAAAGTAAACTGACCCCGGAGTATGTCCTCAGGTTCAGGACTTGAAACATGTTCTCAGTAAAATCACTTATACTTTCCATCCTATAAACTGAAATTAAGTTGAGTTTTACATTTTCCTTTTACTGAGAAGTAATAAACTACTAGAAGTAGCTGTGTAAATATATATGTAAAAATTGTATCTTTACAACTTACAGCATACTTTAAGTATGGCATGCAATTAACTTGGTAATTATACTGAGTCCTTACAGTGTATCTGGCCTCCTACTCTTTGGAAAAAGCAACCTCTAACATCCAAGAAGTGATCTGGCCTGACTCTTAGCTGAGCTTTATTATTGTCCTATTGTATGTAACTGCCTACAACACTAACATCAAAGGAGATTTGTAAATGATTTGCAAATAAGTCAAAACAAGCCTGGGATTTTTAAAGGTCAACACCACTCCCAGAATGCCAAGCATTGCCCTTTTCCCCAATAAGAATAGCCACTGCTTCTGTAGCTAAAAAAAAAAAAAAAAAAAAAAAAAGTCAACTATGAGCAATGCCACATACTTAAGTCCAGTAGTTTGGAGACCTGGGTTTAAATCTCAGTTTTGCCACTTATACCTGTATGAACCTCGTCCCCTGTGAGCCTCAGGTTCCTTGTTTGTGAAATGAGAACTTGGGCTCTGGAGACAACACCCCAAAGTTTGAGATTCTGCTCTGTCATTATTAGCAATGCAGCCTTATGTAAATGACTCAACAGTCAAATGTGGATAGGATTACCTACATCATCAGGTTATAAAAATTAAATGAAATAATGTACATTAAGTGTCTTGACAGAAGAATAATGCTGATTAAACAATGGCTGATAAGCTGGTACTAAGTATAAAATGAAAATATGGATAGACTTGTAGCACTAAACAGTGCCCCTCATAGTTTAAAAGTATGCTTCTTATATAAAGTATGTAAGTGACTAAGTTGTGTCACTAGGGGTTTTTCCTTCTGTAATTTTGGGTACTAATTTTCTACATAAACTTAATCTGGTGCCTGATATATTATTCACAATGATCCCTCAAACGGGACAATTTCTTTAGGGCAGATCAAAAAATCGTATGAAAAACAAAATAAATTTTTATAATTGTTTTTTTAGTCTTATGTATATAACAGGTCATCCTCTTATGTACTTGCCCCTGCTCCTGTTACCTTGGAGGCCCTCCTCAGTGGGGTTATGTTATTCACTGTGGGGAAGTGAAGACCTCAATCAGTCCCTATGGGACAGCAGGAGTCCATGCCTCAGGGTATTCCTACCCACTCTGTGGCTCTTACGGACCTTCTGGCCCCTCTTCCTCAATGTTCCATGAGCCATGGCAGTCTGATTTAGTGTTGAGTTCTCTGTAGCCTCTGGATTTCTGTTCTGATAGGTTTTGATTGATCAGTGTGTCTGTCACCATTGGCCTGATACTGGTTGTCAGTCTAGCAGTAAGAAACTATTCATGTTGCCACTTACTCTGCAATTTCTCCTGGGCTCTGTTAGATGTGGTATTCATGCTGTTTGTGGCTGTCATAGGGCTTTTCCAGTACTATGAGAGCTAGCCAGAAAAAAGGTAGTTTCCCTTTTGGTTCCAGTATGATGTTCTGATGTCCCGTAACCTCAGCCTGTAGTGTCATTAGCAGTAACATCTTGCCCTTTTTTTGGTTTGGGTTTTGGTTTTTGATTTTCGGTTTTTCGAGGTAAGGCCTTACTCTAGCCCAGGCTGATCTGGAATTCACTCTGTATTTTCAGGTGGCCTCGAACTCATGGCAGTCCTCCTACCTCTGCCAAGTGCTGGGATTAAAGGCGTGTGCCACCACCTCTGCTAGCATCTTACCTTTTAACTCCAGTAGGTAATCATGTGTTATAGCAATGATCTACATTGTTTTGACCACCCATTGGAGCTTGGGAGGCAGAGGTAGGAGGATCGCTGTGAGTTCGAGGTCACCCTGAGACAACATAATGAATTCCAGGTCAACCTGAGCCAGAGTGAGACCCTACCTCGAAAAATGAAAAAAAAAAAATGTAGTTTTAACAGGGTGTAATGGCTCATGCTTTAATGTCAGTACTCAGGAGGTTGGGGAGGAGGATAGATGTGAATTTGATTCCAGCACGGGTTATAGAATGAGTTCCAGGTCAGTGTAGGCTGCTTCAAACACACACACACAAAATAGTTTTTCTCAGTTAAAAAGTCTTGATAGTTCTAAAACTATTGAATATGATACTCAAGACATAATTTTCAACCTTCAGATTCCATGGTCAAGCATCTTGTTGCCCTAGGTTCTTCTACTTTTCATTCTTTACATAACCATGTTTAATATAAGTATGTACATACAAAATAACCATAAAAAGTGCAGAATGAGTGCATTTCTAAATTGGTATTCAGTTGCAAGGAAAACATTTAAAAGTAAAGCAGAATCCTGAGACTACACCCAATAATTTTCATTTGCAGTAGTAGGAAATTGATTTATTTTATATTCATGTTTCTTAATTATGACTTTTAAACTTAATATTGGAGCAACAAGTATTTGTTGATTGTCATCCTCTTTTGCTTTATCTCAGCTATTTGCCAGATGGGTCTTGCCATGGCTAAATGCATTGCCTAATATTGTTTGCTTTGACTTGTGCTGCAGCTTAAAGGTTTCTCATTTCATGGCATTTGTTAACTGTTAGCTCCCCTTTATCCTACTGTCTTCAAAGTTTTTACTTCCTTTTTTTCTCTCCCCACCTAGACTGGAACCCATATTTGGTGTCACTGGGATGGTGATGTTTATAGACAAATGTGCTGGGTAGTTCCTCAAATTCACAAATGTTGCTGATCTAAAAAGAGAATTCCAGATTCATTTACAGTCTGTCTCATCTATGCCGATTTTAGAAAATAGTGTTGAATGAAATGTGCCTAAAATTACTTAATAGTCACAGTAAGGAATATCCCTTTTGTCCTTGGAAAACAGGAAAAAGTATTAATAAAAATGTCTTGACTCAGTAATTGCAGTTTATTGTTTTACTTTGTAATGCAGTGTTGGGACTTTTTTTGGAACAAACTGAAATTTGAAGCAAATTTGAATATATAAAGAATTCTAAAACAGTCTAAAATGGGAAAAGCTATGACTTATATGTTCAAGAATTCTGTAAATTTGAATTTTATATTCACTGCATATATTTATTTCATTAAACATTCTTATTCTATTTAAAGTCCATTTAGTTTATGTACAAAACAATAGGAGATTGCATGGATTAAGATATGCTAAATCATATTGATTGGCTTAAGATAAGAATTTTATGCACAGCATAAAACTATAAAATTTGAAAAATGACTTATCTGCTCATTAAAACACAACTATTCTTGTGTATGTTTTAAGTGCTTCCACTAGTTGAGAAATTACATAATATAGCTTTCAAAGGCAAAAGAAGTTTGAGTATTGTGTCAGCTGTTTCTCATATATTTTGGTGTTTCCTTTTAAACAGCTGATCTCATGTTAGAAGATACTGTATAAGCAATCCTATTCCCAAATAGAGGTGCTGAGTGATGCTGTTGCTTAATTCAGTCTGCTTTGCTTTATTTAAATTCATAGAATTCCTTTTTATTGAATTAAAAATTATCCTTCACATAGAAGTTCCTAAAGCAGGGTATACATAATAGCTCATTTCATTAAGCTGTTTATTTGAGAATGGAGTAAATCTCTTTTATCTCCAGAAAGAAACTGACCTGTCATCCACAATGAATTACTAGATTGTGACAAAGAGTAATGGGGTTGAATGTGAAATGGCATAACAAATTGAAACTTAAGCATATTTCTAGACCATGAATGAAGGTGCTGCTGTTAGTTCAAGTCATTTGTGTCTTACAACCTGCTAGCTGTCTTGCTGTAAAAACTGTAACGTAAGGCCCCTGAAATAGATGGCGTCATCAGCCCCTGCCCCCAAGCATTTCTCAATTTAAACACGTGACAGAAGATTGTGGAAGACAGTTCAGCTACTTAGGAGTGTTATTGTATTAGGACAACTCTTGTTGTAGACCAGCAACTTTTGAGTTAAATATATTCATATTCTATTTCCCTCCTTCTCTCCTTCCTTTCTTCCCTTTCTCTCTCTCTCATTTTTATATTTTTTTCCCAATAAACTCACTCATTCTTTTTCCCACAAGTAATTTATATAGATAAAGGAGCAACAAACCCCCACTTCCTCTGTTGCAGTTACCCCTTGTCACCTATTTGAACAGATTTCAGTTTGATTTTTAATTTTTTTTAAAGGCAACGGGCAACCAAGACGTAGATCCATCCAAGACTTGACTATTACTGGAACAGAACCTGGTCAGGTAAGACTTAACATTCAAATTGTCTGTCTTTGAAGAAGAATGATAAGCAGAAATCAAGAATTAAACATTGTATGCAAAATTAGTTTTATGAGTTGACCTGAAAATGTGATATCTAAGTTCACTGCCTCTAAACTTGCATACTTCAGGAAAAGGAAAGCATTGATGCTGTTATTAATTTAACCTAAAGAAACTTATAAAAGTAAACTTAAACTATATGGGAAAGTAAATTAGTTATGTTCTATGTATGTTCTTTACTTACGATTTTAATTTTTTTGTAACTTAATAGTTTGCCATTGTTATCATCCCCCAAAGTAAATCATTAGTTTTAGTGCCTCTGATAATGAGAGTAATAAATATTTCCCCCTCAAAAATGACTCACCTCTGGGGTCACAGGGTATCAGCGTACCTGGAGAATACTAACATCTTTTAAGTTGATATATCCACTGTATTTACATTTTTGTGAAATGCCTTTATAAAAATATTTACTAAGCAAATGGCTAAACTGAAACAAGGTTTCTATTCCAGTTGTTAGGTGTTTTATCTTTTATATTTCTGAATGTTCTTGATTCCCACTGTCCTTTATCACAGCTTCTCTATAAAAGAGATCAGACAGTATAGTGATTTAAGCCATTATTGACTCTAATACAGAGTTTTCATTAACCAGCTATAGAAAAATAGCTCAGCCATTGTTTTGTTATTCTTATTAATACAATTGACATATAATTTTTAATCATATTTTTCTCAAATGAATGAGGACTAACTATGAGATGTTTTGTTATTGTATTCTCATATTAGTACAGAATGTATCTGGTATAATAAAATCACATTATGGTAAATTCATGTGAAATGCTACAATTAAAGAATATAAATGTATGATTTAATTTGAGATAATATGTTATTACTACTGTTCACTCTAGAAAGTTGTTTTATCATTTTCGTAAAATTTTGGAGATTCTTTGTAGTTATTAGTAAACATTTGAAAGCTCTTCATAGCCATTAATTTAACTAACTTAACTAGCAAAAATCTCTTGAAATTTAAGTGGCAATATCTTTGATTTTGTTAAATCTGAAATATTTTATGACATAATTTATAATGACTACACATGTATACATATATAATCTGAAAATACAGAGATACACATAATTTATTACTTGTTTTATCATGTAAATGACTAAGTCTTTATCTCAATCATTAGCAGTTTTTTTTCCCAGTATGTTACTTTTAATGAAACCTTAGAACTTCGAAGTTTCTGTTTTCTTCTTTAGAAATACTTAAAAGCTTGAGTCAGCCCATATAGTAGTTTAACATGTGGTGTTTGCTTTGACTTCGTATAGAGGCTCAGAGGGCACTGCTTTTATCTGTGCTTAGTCTTGCCATTGATCTTCTGGTTGTGAGAACCTCTTGGCAAATGTTCTTCCTTTGACTAGGAGCAAGAAGCTTGCTTCAAGACATCAAGAGCTGCTGATGGTATAATGCTTCTCCCTGACTCTAGAATAAAGGTGATACTGTAATTCAGGATCGGTGCTTATACCAAGCCTTACTTACTTCCTCAGTAGTCCTATGTCACTTGGACCTGTGGTCATTAAACCTTTAATGTGTAAATACCTCAGTTAGTAAAACCTTGGAATTGAATCGGCCTGTTGTTGTGGGACAGTCATTAGCATGAATTGTCGTACACTATCATAGAATGCGTGGGAGGAGAGAGTTTGATATGGAAAGGACACCTGTTGTAAAACAGTTGATATATAACCATTGTATAGCCAATGTTTAAAATTGCTGCAATATTTCAAAATCTCTTAAATATGATAATCTTAAAGTGCCTAGTGTCTACTTTGGGATGAGAATTAATAAGTTTTCCTAATGTAGTGTGAAAACATTTTCCCCAAAAAGGTGTTTGGTAAGTTAAATCTGTTTAGTTATTCATAGAGAAAATACTCACTATGTAAAAAGGAAAGGTACATGGATTCCTAAAACTTGACAGTGTACATCATTCTGAAGTCTACTGGTGTGTTTCTTATTTCTGGTTTTGCCCTTTTTTTTTTTAACTGTGTTTTTTTCTGGACATGGAAACTGATAAGAGACCTAAAGAAAGGAATCTGGCCTCATAATACAATCCTTAGAGGACGAGAGAGAAATTGTTAACATTACGTCTCATAGAAGAAAGTAAACTGACCCCGGAGTATGTCCTCAGGTTCAGGACTTGAAACATGTTCTCAGTAAAATCACTTATACTTTCCATCCTATAAACTGAAATTAAGTTGAGTTTTACATTTTCCTTTTACTGAGAAGTAATAAACTACTAGAAGTAGCTGTGTAAATATATATGTAAAAATTGTATCTTTACAACTTACAGCATACTTTAAGTATGGCATGCAATTAACTTGGTAATTATACTGAGTCCTTACAGTGTATCTGGCCTCCTACTCTTTGGAAAAAGCAACCTCTAACATCCAAGAAGTGATCTGGCCTGACTCTTAGCTGAGCTTTATTATTGTCCTATTGTATGTAACTGCCTACAACACTAACATCAAAGGAGATTTGTAAATGATTTGCAAATAAGTCAAAACAAGCCTGGGATTTTTAAAGGTCAACACCACTCCCAGAATGCCAAGCATTGCCCTTTTCCCCAATAAGAATAGCCACTGCTTCTGTAGCTAAAAAAAAAAAAAAAAAAAAAAGTCAACTATGAGCAATGCCACATACTTAAGTCCAGTAGTTTGGAGACCTGGGTTTAAATCTCAGTTTTGCCACTTATACCTGTATGAACCTCGTCCCCTGTGAGCCTCAGGTTCCTTGTTTGTGAAATGAGAACTTGGGCTCTGGAGACAACACCCCAAAGTTTGAGATTCTGCTCTGTCATTATTAGCAATGCAGCCTTATGTAAATGACTCAACAGTCAAATGTGGATAGGATTACCTACATCATCAGGTTATAAAAATAAATGAAATAATGTACATTAAGTGTCTTGACAGAAGAATAATGCTGATTAAACAATGGCTGATAAGCTGGTACTAAGTATAAAATGAAAATATGGATAGACTTGTAGCACTAAACAGTGCCCCTCATAGTTTAAAAGTATGCTTCTTATATAAAGTATGTAAGTGACTAAGTTGTGTCACTAGGGGTTTTTCCTTCTGTAATTTTGGGTACTAATTTTCTACATAAACTTAATCTGGTGCCTGATATATTATTCACAATGATCCCTCAAACGGGACAATTTCTTTAGGGCAGATCAAAAAATCGTATGAAAAACAAAATAAATTTTTATAATTGTTTTTTTAGTCTTATGTATATAACAGGTCATCCTCTTATGTACTTGCCCCTGCTCCTGTTACCTTGGAGGCCCTCCTCAGTGGGGTTATGTTATTCACTGTGGGGAAGTGAAGACCTCAGTCAGTCCCTATGGGACAGCAGGAGTCCATGCCTCAGGGTATTCCTACCCACTCTGTGGCTCTTACGGACCTTCTGGCCCCTCTTCCTCAATGTTCCATGAGCCATGGCAGTCTGATTTAGTGTTGAGTTCTCTGTAGCCTCTGGATTTCTGTTCTGATAGGTTTTGATTGATCAGTGTGTCTGTCACCATTGGCCTGATACTGGTTGTCAGTCTAGCAGTAAGAAACTATTCATGTTGCCACTTACTCTGCAATTTCTCCTGGGCTCTGTTAGATGTGGTATTCATGCTGTTTGTGGCTGTCATAGGGCTTTCCAGTACTATGAGAGCTAGCCAGAAAAAAGGTAGTTTCCCTTTTGGTTCCAGTATGATGTTCTGATGTCCCGTAACCTCAGCCTGTAGTGTCATTAGCAGTAACATCTTGCCCTTTTTTTTGGTTTGGGTTTTGGTTTTTGATTTTCGGTTTTTCGAGGTAAGGCCTTACTCTAGCCCAGGCTGATCTGGAATTCACTCTGTATTTTCAGGTGGCCTCGAACTCATGGCAGTCCTCCTACCTCTGCCAAGTGCTGGGATTAAAGGCGTGTGCCACCACGCTCTGCTAGCATCTTACCTTTTAACTCCAGTAGGTAATCATGTGTTATAGCAATGATCTACATTGTTTTGACCACCCCATTGGATCTCCCTGGCCAACAGCTTGCTGTGGGAAGCAACCCAATTCTGGGCCTGAGATTTATTGGCTAGAGTCCATGGTTTTAAGGTAAAGTTTTCCCCCCTTCTATCCCCTATTTTCTTGTTTAAATATCTGAAAAATATGCCATAAATAAAAAAAAGTAAGGTATCCTCTGACATTTAAAAAAAAAAACTATAGTTTTTGGTTAAAATTATGCTGTTCACAACCAGTTACAGAAAACATTGTATATTACAACATTTACTTTTAAAAATTTGCTGGCAAAATCCCCAGTAGCCATAAAATTATCTCAAAGTATTAAAACACATTTAAGTTGCTTCTTCAAGATATTTCTAATTTACTCTATTCCCACATAAACTGCAAGGTTTCAGAGATACAGATAAATCTGACCACAGGATTAGATAAGAAAGTCACTAGGAGAGTACAGAAACACCACATAACCACTTAAGGCAGCAAAGGAATGTTCAAACTTCAAGGGCAAATTGCCATCAGTAGAAATCAAGAACTTATACCCAGTGCTACTATTTAGACACATTTAAAAACTATATAAATTTCTTTGAAATTTATTTAATAAGTCCATACAAACACAAAACAGACAAGTGCTGACTTATGACATCCTTGCTAAGTAATATTTAATATTATAAACATTTTTAAATAGATACGAGTGGCAGTGTGGATTTAGATAGGTTCTTTTATCATGGTAGACACAGGTAGCTCAATTAAGTATTGTTGAAGTGTTATTAGAAATGTCTTTCTAACCTAAAGATACACACACACACACACACACACACACACACACACACGTTCGCAAAGGGTGAAAATTGTCTCCATCACAGTTTCTTTAATTTGTTTTTGTTTCTGAGCCAGTGTCTTGCTGTGTAGATCAGGCTGACCTTGAACTCATACTCTTGCTTTCCTTTTCTCTATCCCCTGAGTGTTGAGATTATAAGAGTGTGTCACTATGCACTCCATTATAGTTTTTTTAAGGGAAATTTTATAATTTTATTATTCTTATATGGTCTCTAAATTCTTTAGTAAAAATGTTACTATGCCTGGCGTGGTGGCGCACGCCTTTAATCCCAGCACTGGGGAGGCAGAGGTAGGAGGATCACCATGAGTTCAAGGCCACCCTGAGACTACAGAGTTAATTCCAGGTCAGCCTGGACAGAGTGAGACCCTACCTCGAAAAACAAAAACAAAAAAAAAAATGTTACTATGACCCAAGACTTATTTGAAATCATTCTGGTAAGTTTCTGATTAAGAGCTCTAACAGAATTTTTAAAAATTTCTTCTTGTTTAATAATTATAGACAGAGAGAGGGAAAGAAAGAGAGACAGAGAATGGGCACATCAGGGCCTCTAGCCACTAGAAATGAGCCACCAAGTGCATCTGGCTTACATGGGACCTGGAGAATCGAACCTGGGTCCTTAGGCTGTGCAGGCAAGCACCTTAACCTCTAAGCCATCTCTCCAGCCCAGAATATATATTTTTAAACTAAAGGAAGTATAGACTGAAAGTGGATAAAAGTAGTTTGTTTTTTGTTGAGTTCAGATTTTACTGTATATGTGTTTTGGTTTTAGGTCTGCTTTTATTATGTCATTTTCAGAGGAGTACTGAAATGTCTCTATAATGTTGGGGGTTGGTTTGGTGGTTTTGTTTTTATTTATTTGAATGATATATAAATATAGCATATGGGTGTTGACTTTTTTATACTCTAAGTTGATACACTTATTTTATTGTTTTCTCTTAATTTTTTGGCCCTAAGGTGTATTCCCTGTAATACTAATATAAGTATCAAGTTTATTTTGGGTACTCTTGCCTTGTTTCACCACTGTTTCTATCTGCTGCCTAATGTTTTCTGGAATCTGAACATATATGACTGTGAAGACCTTGCACTTTGCATAGGTTCTGCTTCCTTGTGTTTTGCATTGAATCTGGGAGGTTTTCTATTTGAACAGCGGATACATTTTTTTTCCCCTTCATCTACAGCTACCAACAAAACAGATGTACTCATGAGCTTCCTGCCACAACCTCCAAGTACTTGGATTGCAGGCATGTGCCTCCATACCATGCTTGCTGTCTGTTCTTTTTGGTAGATTTTTCTTTCCTAGACTCTCCTTGAGTTTGTTTTCAGCAGAGGTTTTTCCAGTTTACTCCATCTTTCACAGGTCCTAAGCTTCATCAGTGCCTCTTAGGAAAGTAGGTAGTCCAAACAGAAGCTCTAGACAACTGGTGCTGTATTGGAATTGGAATCTCCAGAGGTAGTATCTTAAACCTTCTTCTTGGTTCCTTTATCTTTCTTTTCAGAAAAGAATATTTCTCTTACTCTTCTAAGCTCATCATTTTAAAGAGGAGTCTTGTATGATGAATTCATATACATTTTTGTACATAGGGTTTATTTTTTAAGGAGTGTTGTTTCAAGACTACTGGAAATGGAAAGACTTTGACCTTTTAGTGGAAATGTATGTCCTCATTCTTTCTAAATCAAAAGTCACATTTTGCTTCTCCTGCCATTCCTTCCTACAGGTGAGCAGTAGGTCATCTAGTCCTAGTATAAGAATGATTACTACCTCAGGACCAACCTCAGAAAAGCCAACCCGCAGTCATCCATGGACCCCTGATGATTCCACAGGTGACCAGTCCGGTTTGTCATTATAATATAAAATTGAATTAATCAGACTGATACTCATTTAGTCTTGTCATTACTCTTAATTTTTACAGAAACAAGTATTATATAGTAACCTAGGTCTTTATGTTAAATTATATCAACTATTTAACAATGAATTTTAAAATGTCCTGTTGAGTATGCTGACAGACTGCCCTGACCTCTGTATTTTTTTCCCAAGTATTAAACATGTATTTTGAAGATATTTTGGGTATTTTTCAGTTAGAAAACATAATTGCATAGTTAATATTTCAGTATATATTTTTCATGTTTTCATCCTTCCTGTTGAATGAGAGTAGTAAAATCATTTTCTCAATAACAGATCAGTAGAATGATAAAAATAACCATCACTAAAAAGCCAGGCGTGGTGGCACACACCTTTAATCCCAGCACTGGGGAGGCAGAGATAGGATTGCCAAAAGTTCTAGGCCACCCTGAGACTACAGAGTGAATTCCAGTTCAGCCTGAGCTAGAGTGAGACCCTACCTTGAAAAAATAACAACTAACTAAATAAATAAAATAACCACCATTGGTCTTTGTCTCAGTCTTTTGTGGTGTTTTCTTTTGTTTTGTATTTTGAGGCAGGGTCTCACCCTAGCCCTGGTTCACCTGGAATTTACTCTGTAGTCTCATGCTGGCCTTGAACTCACAGCAATTCTCCTCCAAGTGCTGGCATTAAAGGCCTGTGCCACCACTCCCAGTTCTTTTATGTTTTGTTTCTTTGTTAATTTTCATTGTGGTTATTCATTGTACATGGTGCATTTTCATTCAGATATATAGTGTACCTTGAGCACATTGCCCTCATACTCTACCTTCCTTGTTCTTCCATCCCTCCTCCATACCACTGCTATTTTCCCTAGACTATTTTGCTTCTACTTTCCTATCATATATACATATATGGTTTTATGTATTTATTATATAAAGTCTAGGAACCACCAATGAGAGAAGACATGATATTTGTCTAAGACTAGCTTCATTCACTCAGTATGATTATCTCCAGTTCATACATTTGGTTGAAAAAAAAATCTCCATTGTGTATAATATGCCACATTTTTCTTTATCCATTCCACTGTTGTTATACACTTAACTTGGGTTCCATAATTTATTATGAATAATGCTACAGTAAATATCAGTGTGCAAGTATCTCTGCTACTTTGATTTGGAACCCTTTAGTTAAATATTCAGGAATAGTATAATTGAATAATATGCTATGTAACTGTTAGTTTTTTGAGGAAACTCCATACTGATTTCCATAGTGGATTCACTAGTTGATATTCACACCAGAAGTGTATAAAGGATCCCTTTTGTCCATATTCTTGCTAACTTTTTTTTTTTTTTTCCAAGTAGGGTCTCACTCTGGCTCAGGCTGACCTAGAATTTACTATATAGTCTCAGGGTGGCCTTGAACTCAGGACAATCCTCCTACCTCTGCCTGGGATTAAAGGTGTGCGCCACCATGCCTGCCTTATTACTTGTTTTCTTAATGACTGCCAGTCTAACTGAGGAAAAGATACAATCTCAGTGTAGTGTTAGTTTACATTTCTCTGATGTCTAGTGAAGTTGAACATATTTTCATATATTTATTGGAGATTTATATTTCATTGCTCCCCCCACCCAAGGTAGGTTCTCATTCTAACCCAGGCAGACCTGGAATTAACTATGTAGTCTCAGGGTAGTCTGGAACTCACGGAGAGCCTTCTACTTCTGCCTCCTGAGTGCTGGGAGTAAAGGCATGTACCATTACCCCTGGCTGTATTTCATCTTTTAAGAACTATGTTCATTTATTGATTGGGTGGTTTGATTTCATGGTTAGTTTTTTGATTCTTTATATATTATAGATATTAACCATCTGTCAGATAACAGCTTGTAATAATTTTCTCCCATTCTGTGAGCTGTCTGTCCACTTGATTAACCATTTCCTTTGGTTTGAAGATGCTTTTTAATTTCATGAGGTCTGATTTGTCAGTTGTTGGCATTATTTCCTGAGCTCAGTCTTCTGTTGTAAGGATATAAGATATGTGCCCTTTTCAGAAACAAATTTGCATTTTGTGACCTTATGAATCATGTGTAACTCATAGGAAGACTTTGTTTCAATCACCTTGGAAAGCCTATTTAGTAATTTAAACCTTTGCAACAGGAACAACAATTAATAGTAGGCCCTACCTGTCTAAAGGTAGTGATGGAGTAGTTTCACAATAAGCAATCAGTAAGTGATGTGAATACCTTAAATAAATACTTAGCAATATACTCATGAAATATTTTATTTATATTTTCTTAAGTCAAAGAGGTAAAGGTGATCTTTTAAGCCTTGGAGAATTAAGCCATTTGAAATTTTATATAAGATCAACTAACTTATTAATAGTGGCAATTAAACTGAAATTTAAAAGTCAGCTTTCTTCATAAACTAAAATATAATTCAGGCATTTCTGATTACTTGGCATGATTTAGTCAGGTTCATCATTTAATTTAAAAAGTTAACTGGATCACTTTTCTGTGTCATGTATGAGCAGAAACTATGTTTAGCTAGGTGTGTACTTTCTAGTTTTAGTAAGCTTAAATTTAGTAGTGGCAAAAACTCTCAGCATTCATCCCCTGCATAGCTCTCTACTACTCAGCACATGTGTGGAATTCACCATAAACATGTTCCTCTCCAATGGATAACATGTTCCTCTCCATCAGATAGGCAGCAAAAAGAATGTCCTGGCCAAATTTTATCTTTGATATTTCAGTAATATTGGGGTTCCTAAACTAAGGGAATACTCTTCACAACATGGCAGCACTCACCTAGACCTTTTACTTGGCATGGCAGAACTTCCTACCTTCAGCCTAGGTTCATCTAGATTTATGAATCAACAAAATGTGGCAGATTGTCATTGTCCAGTAGTAATATCAAAATTCTTTAAGTGCGTTCCCCATCTAATACGTTTCTCCTATCCTCAATCCCTGTCTTGTAGGGTTTTTTCCTTCTTTTCTACTACCTAAAAGTATACCATACCAATAGCTAGAAGTTTTGTTTATGCCCAGGGTACAATTATAATTTTACCTTTGTTTTGAGATCTACTGCAGAGTTATCCCTACATAGAACAATGTGTCCCTGACAGAACAGGTAACAAGGAACAGTTAAGACTTTTCCTTTTTTCTCTAATTTTTCCACCAAAAAGTTAGGAATGCAAATATGTGATAAAGCATCCTAATGAATAAGATTTTTAAAATTCAAAATGTTTACATTTCCAGAGAAAATGAAAGAACATAATAGCCGGGCGTGGTGGTGCACGCCTTTAATCCCAGCACTAGGGAGGCAGAGGTAGGAGGATTGCTGTGAGTTCAAGGCCACCCTGAGACTCCATAGTGAATTCCAGGTCAGCCTGGGCTACAGTGAGACCCTTCCTCAAAAAACCAAAAATTAAAATTTAAAAAAAAATGAAAGAACATAATAATTTTAATAATCATAGCAGATGAGTGTTCCTCAGTTTCATGGGTGTAAAGGAAGTTAGACATACCCAAGGACCTAATAAGAACAGTCCTCTTCACCTAACACTTTGCAAAGTTGGGGGGGGGGGGTCTTTTGTCACCATGACAACTAACGTCATGGTGCACATTAACTGTGAACTCGCCATGCTGTCTGATAAACTACTAAACAAGACCTCTGTAGTAAGTAGTCCACATCTTTTCTGCATTCTTTTTTTTTTTTTTTTTTTTTTTTTAGAGAGAGAGAGAGAGAGAGAAGGAGAGAGAATGGGCACACTGGGGCCTACAGCCACTGCAAACAAACTCCAGACACATGTGCCCCCTTGTGCATTTGGCTTATGTAGGTCGTAGGGAATTGAACCGGTGTCCTTTGGCTTTGCAGGCAAATGCATTAACCACTAAGCATCTTTCCAGCCCCTTTCTGCATTCTTTAGACAAATAACAGAAGAGAGAAGGTAGCAGCCACATGGAGAGAATATAACCTTAAAGAAAATAGATGGTAACAAGTGCTTTTGGAGGAGCAGCAAAGAGGTTTTGCCTAACTTAACCGCGCCAGAATGAGTTTTGACATTTAGGAAAAGAGTAGTTGAAACATTGTTAAAATAAACTTTCATGAAGAAATCATGCTATTTGGTAACCAATTGTTAATATTAGAAACCACAGCTCACATTCAGTTTAGATGCAAATAAAGTGAAATGCCACTTTCTTGGTTTAAAAAAGGCAGGTGGGGGTGGAGTGGCAGAATTCATTAAAGGGCCTTAATTTTCCATGATGGAAATGCTCTCTTTAAAACAACCTGCTGCATGGCCTTTCTTCCACACTTAGCATACTATGAAACATCAATGGATTGTATAAATTACAAAGTACATTCCAGATACCAGGTTCTGATAGAATGAAATATAAAAAAAATCAATTGGTTTAGGAAAGAACCATAGGAGTGATTTGTTAAATTGAGAAAATGTTTTCAAGACACTTAATTTTTCCGGTTAAGTCAGGGGTGGGGGTTATCATATTTAGTCAATTTAAGTTTTGTGGACAGCAATGTCTGAATGTACTTCAGGAGTGTGAGAAGACCTAACCTAAGTGTCAGAGACCTAACATGACAAGTATATTGTTTAACACTTCACAAAACATATACATTAGTATATGGTTTTAAGAAAAGTACCTTAAAGCAGCACAAGGCTCTTTATTACTTTGCACTCCAGTATTTATTAATGGACAATACTTTTTTTCTTCTTTGAGAAGCTGAGGCAGGACAATTGTGAGTTTGAGGCCAGTCTGGGCTACACAGCTAGGCTGTCTCAGAAAAACAAAACATAACATAATAACAAAATATTTTTTCAATTTAAAGTTTAACATAACTACTTAAAATTGGCTATCCTTCCTAAATGTCTATTTCATATTAATAACAACAAAATCTATCATGTGCGCTTAAGCTTAGTATATATCAGCATTGTGCAGTGTTCTCTCATTTGGTCAAATTCAGTTTTATTTATTTCTGTAATTACTATAAATACATTCTCAGTGGCTTTAAGACAAAGAAAAGGGAAATTTAGAAGGGGGGGAAGGAAGATAGAGGAGACACAGAGAGAAATATAGAAAGACTACTACCTAAGGGCTAGATGGGCGGGGTTAACTTTTTTGAGGCCCTCATTTCAATCCCCAGCATTTTTTAAAGAAACACAATTATCAGTAAATAAAGCCGGGCATGGTGGTGCTTACCTTTAATCCCAGCACTCTGAAGGCAGAGGTAGGAGGATTGCCATGGTTTCGAGGCCACCCTGAGAGTACAGAGTGATCTCCAGGTCAGCCTGAGCTAGAGTGAGACCCTATGTCGAAAAAGCAGAAACAAAAAAAATAAAAAAATAAAAAATAAATAAATAAAATAGGTTACTGAACCTCAAAGCCCCTTCAGCTTTTCACTAAACTCAGTGCAGTACCTCCATTGTCACCTGACCTTGCCTTGGCCCACATCAAAATTTTCAGTAGTAGGGCAGTTTTACATTTTACCAGTCCAATCTCAGATTGGTTTTTTTAAAACATTTTTTAATCTATTTTATTTATTTATCTGAGACAGATGGGGGGGGGGATGGGCGTGCCAGCCACTACAAACCAATTCCAGACACATGTGCCACCATGTGCATTTGGGTTACGTGAGACCTGAGGACTCCAACCTGGGTCTTTAGGCTTCACAGGCAAGTGCCTTAAGTGCTGTGCCATCTCTCCAGCCCCTGTTTTACATTTTATAAAACAAGCAAGGGCTGGAGGGATAGCTTAGAGTTTAAGGCATTTGCCTGCAAAGCCAAAGGACCCAGGTTCGATTCCTCAGGACCCACATTAGCCAGATACAAAAGGGGGCGCACGTGTCTGGAGTTCATTTGTAGTGCCTGGAGGCCCTGGCACGCCCATTCATTCTGTCTCTCCCCCCTTCTCTGTCAAATAATAAATAATATTAAAAAAAAAAAACAAGCAAAAGCTATACATTGAAATGTTTTGATGAAGTTGACTATCTCTTTGAGTTAACACATAGAACTGTTTGGAGCATTTTTCCATGTTGTTTGTATGTGTAATATATTCTCAGCAGTAGCCACCTCACTTAGAGCAAGCTGAGGGGTTCACATTAGAATGTATCGAAACTGAAAATGAACCATTGGAAGAGAATGCCTGCTTTTACACGTTCATTTTTGTACATTCAATAGTTGATCCAGCCTCGTGATAGATTGAGCATAAAGGAAAGGATAAAGGAGCTGGGGAGATGGCTCAGCAGTTAAGAGTGCTTGCTGTGTAAACAAGAGGGCCTGATACACCCTGAGTTTGATCCCTAGCACTCATCTTGTGTAAAAAAGTTGAGTATGGCCATGTATGCCTGTAACTCAGACCAGTGGGGAGCAGAGACCTGAGAATCCTATGTCTCACTGGTCAGCCAGTCTGACTGAAAATAGCAGCTCTAGATTCAGTAAGAGACACTGTCTCACGGAAACAAGAATAGGAGCATTAGAGGTAGGGCACATAACATTCCCCTCTGGCTTCCATGTGTGCATCTGCATGCATACATGTGCACATAAACACTCAGATTTATAAAAATAAAGCAGTGGGCTGGAGTGATGGCTTAGTGGTTAAGGTGCTTCCCTGCAAAACCTAACAACCAGAGTTTGGTTCCCTAATACCCACATAAAGCCAGATGTACAAAGTGATACATGCATCTGGAGTTCGTTTGCAGCAGTTGGATGCCCTGGTGCACCCATTTTCTCTGTCTCTCTTTTCTGTCTGTCTGTCTGTCTCTCTCTCTCTCTCCTTGCAAATAAATAAATAAAAAATTTTAAAACTATATTTTAAAAAATAATAAAGAAAGGGTTGTGAAGTTTTTCTGGGTAGGGTCAATTAAGACAATTTAAAATATAAAGACTACGTATTTTTTGTTTTTAATTTAACAAGGGTTCACATATTTTTAAGTTTATTTGTTTGCACATGCAGAGCATCTTGCTACTTATCTAAACAGTTACCTTATACTGGTTTCATATCTTTTTCTAAGAAAAATCACATACAGCATTTTTACTTCTTAATTTTAGTGCATTAAAATATAAAACTCCTATGAGTTCATTTCTATTTCAGACATTTTGTGATACAGACACACCAGAAACTTCTGCCACTTTTTGTGTCTGGCTTATACCAGTGGCTTGGGAATTCAATGAGGACCAGCAGGCTTTGCAAGCAAAAGTTTTTAAGCACTAAGCCATCCTCCTAGACCCTACAAGTTTTAACTTACTTGTAAAATATAATATTTTAATATCTATAAGCAAATGTCTTCTTTTTGCCTTTAGAATTCAAAAGGTGACCCTTTCTGTTACTGATAGCAATAAGTTTTATTTGATATGTTACATACCTGAATTTGAGAGGAAGGATACGTCATACAGTCTTTCTTATTTATCCTTACAACAAATAAGTAATTGCATGCTTAAATTAACAAATAAATAAAATCCATGCTTGATTTCCAGATACCAATGGATCAGATAACTCCATCCCCATGGCTTACCTTACATTAGATCACCAGCTACAGGTAAAGGACCACTTTCATGGTGGAAATTTACTTTTTTTCCTTAGCTTACAACTGTACTCCTGTTTGTCATGGTATATTCGTTGATTTCATGGTTTTACTCATCTTCCTTAAACTTTAAAATCAGAATAAAAGCAATGTCTTTACACATCCCTGTTATCCCCACACTTGTGAAATGGAAGCAAGAGGATCAAGAGTTCAAGATCAGCTCCAGCTACATAAATAGTTAGAAGCCAGTCTGAGCCACATACTAGCCTGTCTCCAAGAGAGAGGGAAAGAGAAGGAGGAAGGGGCATAGGAAGAAAGATAAGAACGGGAAGGGGTTAGTTAGTTAAGTTTAAATGGTCAGAAGTTTATGTTCTTATCCAAACAGTCATCTTAAACTGGTTTCATATCTTTTTCTAAGAAAAACCATGTATAGCATTTTCACTTTTTAATTTTAGTGCATTAAAATATAAAACTCCTATGAGTTCATTTCTATTTCAGACATTTTTGCTATGCATTCTTAAGTTCTTAGTGAATGAAAATGTAAGTATTATACTTCAGTGCTTCTTCATGAATATGGGTACTCTAAGCATCACAGGAGCATGGTGGCATAGTCTTTCAATCTTTGCTACTTT
This sequence comes from Dipus sagitta, assembly GCA_036346955.1. NCBI lineage: Eukaryota > Metazoa > Chordata > Mammalia > Rodentia > Dipodidae > Dipus > Dipus sagitta. The sequence continues at coordinate 62,938,526 of CM070775.1, forward strand.
GGGGAGGCTAACGCAGGATGGCAAGGCTAACGCAGGATGGCAAGTTCAAGGCCTGCCTTATACAACACATTCCTGTTTTTAAAGTAAAAAGGAAGCATCTCAGTATGGTAAAGTTTTGTAGTTTGAAATGCCACACCAGAGGCTTTGTACCTCTGACCATGGAAATGCCACACCACAGGTTTGAAATGCCACGACAGAGGCTTTGTACCTCTGGTCATGGAAGTTCTGAGTTGACTGACTCCAAATTCAGTATAACACTTGTTTTTAAATGATTATGGTTTTAGTACTATAAAAATGCCTCAATCACAGTTTCTGTCTTAACTTTCACCTTATATAGATACTGGGATTTGATATAATTATGTTTTCATATTTCTGATTATTTTCCAGCCTCTAGCACCATGCCCAAACTCCAAAGAATCCATGGCAGTGTTTGAGCAGCATTGTAAAATGGCACAAGAATACATGAAAGTTCAAACAGAGATTGCATTGTTATTACAGCGAAAGTAAGTCCTCTACAAATTAAAAAAAAATACATACTAGTGTTTGGGATTTAAAATACATTGAGATGCCAGAATTGTTTGGAAAACTAAGAAATTTCATTGTAAAATAAGTCATGGGTATGGTGGTGCATGTCTGTCGAGAGGCAGATGTAGGAGGATCAATGTGAGTTCAAGGCTCCACCCTGAGACTAACTACATAATGAATCCCAGGTCAGCCTGGGCTAGAGAAAGGCCCTACCTCGAAAAACCAATAAATAAATAAATAAATTCATTAATCATATAGGCATTCTTTATTTTTTCATTCAAAACTCCACCCTTTTGACTACCTTATATTAGTACTAAGAAAATAAACTGGTGCTGTATACTGAAGTATTTTGTGTTCTCTTTAAAGTTAAAAGTTGCTTAAATTAAGAATATTTTGTTTCTTGGCCAAAGGTAAAATAATTTGGTTTACTGATATTCTGCTGAACTTTAACTTTGAGACATTTTATAAATATTCTTCTTCCTAGGTCTATGTTTAGGACGGGGTTTTATTTCTTAACTAAGAGTGTTTTTCTGGGGAATTTTATACCCACATGTGTTTTTCTGAGTTGTAAAGACTACTTTTCTACCATGTTTAAAAACTTCATTTCCATGCAGTTAAAAGAAAAAAAAATTTTTTTTCTAAGCATAACCCTTGTGAAATGTTATACTTGTGAAAGGTTGTAACTAAAATGTTGTAGGAAAATATCATGGCAAATATATGTATATGTGTTAATAGACTTCTGTGTACTGATTTTTATATTATTTAAAATTCTTAAAATAAGTAAAAAGTTCTTAAGATAAAGTTCTTATTTTCTGAGTAATTTGCGTTTGTGCTTCAATAGGAGAAAACAGTACAAAAATTTAAATGAAATCAAGTTGATAGAGTAAAAATAAGCCTAAGTAGGAAATTGAATGATACAATTCAATTAGAATTAATAGGAACCTTTATTAATTAGCTGAAAATAATAGAAGTGATTATGAAGCTGCTAGTACTTTGTGTTGAGGAGGGAGGGTTCCCTACACTTGTTTTTTCACTTGTTTAACTTACACTTTTATCATACTTAAATCATATGAAAGATTTCTGTACTGGTGAAAAACAAATGGTGGATGTAATGGGATGGAAAATTAGGATAGTTTTAATCAATTTTAATTACTTCAAATGAAAATATTAGTAACTTACTTTGTTTGAGAACTTTATTAGTTACTGATTTATATATAGTACCTCACTTCTTAAAGTGAGGTACTAAATGTAACATATATAACTAACACTGAATAGCCCCAAAAAGAAAGGCTCTTAAAGTTTATCTGCCTCTGATGCTCTCTTCAGAAAATGTTTGCAAATGCTATTGCCTCTGATATAAAACAGGAAAGCTTGTGGGTGTTCTCTTACCACCATCAGAACTATTACTTTAGCATTGGAAGCATGTGAGTGGAGAGTAGCACAGCAGAGTATGAGGCATAGTACTAAAAGTATCATTTTCCCTATAACCAGACAGAGCCTTTGTCTTCCTTCCTGCCAAAAACACTGTCAGAAAATTTCCTTGAACTTCTATTACCGTACTTTCTTGGCTTTGCTACTTTTGTCTTAAGCACAGATACTTAATATAAAAGGATTGTGGTACTCGTATGGTTTCAACAGAAGACTAGGGCGTAGTGTTCAGTTCTGTTCCATATGTGAGTAGTATGCTTCCCCTACAGAATGATAGCATAAAAGTTCTCATTAATTGATATTCCATCCTCAGGTAGCTAAAGTGGTTTTTTTTTTGTTTTTTTTTTTCTATTGTGTGTGATATTTATTATGTGGTATTTGTTTTTAGGCAAGAACTAGTTGCAGAATTGGACCAGGATGAAAAAGACCAGCAAAATACATCTCGTTTGGTACAAGAACATAAAAAGCTTTTAGATGAAAACAAAAGCCTTTCTACTTACTATCAGCAATGCAAAAAACAACTAGAGGTCATCAGAAGTCAACAGCAGAAACGACAAGGCACTTCATGATTCTCTGGGACCGTTAAATTTTAAAATATGCAGACTTTTTTAAGAAAAGAAAAATCCTTATGACAATTCATGAGTGTTAGCTTTTTGGCATGTTCTGAATGCCAAATGCCTATATTTGCTGCATTTTTTTACTTGTTTATTTTCTTCTCATGGTGGCACTGTCTTGTTGCATACCATGCATTTATGACTCGGGTAAGCGACAGTTCTGAACTTCTAAAAAGATGTGAACTGTGGCTGTTTGTGCATGCTGATGTGTGAAGCTAGCCAACAGCGTGGGGTGTCAACTTGCTGCTAAGTGCAAGCATTGTCTTTAGCCATAGAAATGAAACCTCAAGAATGAGTTTGTTCATACATGTCAACTGAAAATACTAACCTTTTCCCCTCAAAAAGATGATATGTACTAAGTTAAAGATAGGGTGTTATAAATCCAGAATAGTTGGTGGTACATTACAGAAATATAGAATCTTCAGGGTAAGTTCAGAGGAAGGGCCTTCGTGCCAGTACATCTTTGGATCAGTGCTGAACATAGTTCCTTCTGTAAAATGTTTAAAGGTAAGTGGGAATTGCTATATTTAAGGAAAGCAATTTTGCCAATTTTTATTAGACTAAAAATGATCCAAATAGAGCAGGATTTTTAATTGTATGTGTGTATATTGAAAGTATAAAGTTTTTATTACTCTAATACTAATGTCTCCTAAATGAAATTAAATGGCAAAAGAATATGGCGTAGCTTACATTATCCTTCAGTAATTATTGCATTGTTTTATCATATATCTTAAAAAACTGAAAAGAAATAATGGAAAGTGGAAGTAATTGCACCAGCTAAAAGGTTTGGGTTCAGAAGTCTGTTTATCATGTGAAATGGGGAAAAAGCAGGCAAATCAAAAGATGTTAGTAAGGAAGGTTTAAAATAAACTCCTTAAACTTTCTATTTGCTCTAGGTACTAGGATAACTGGTCATTCTTGCAAGTCCATTCTAAAGTGCTGCTACTTTTCAGTGCTTGTAAGAGAATTCCAACACTTCCAAAGAGAATATTTGCATTGTTAATAGCCTTCTTGCCAGCCTTCAAATAACATAAAAGTAATAAAATGTTATTAAAGTAATTATATGAGCTCTATATTTTCCAGTTGGTTTGGATACCAATACAAGAGTGTCTGTCAAATAAGGATGTCGTCAGTCTTGCTTTTATAGCATTCATTATTGATAAAAAGGAAATAATAAATGAAAGCATGATTGCTATGATCATGAGATTTCTATTGTGATTGTATTGTAGTTTTTGCTCTGTTTCAGATAAACAAGTTGATGTAAGAAGTTATCAAAACTATTCTAAAAAATGCTAATGCAGGTAATTTTTTTTTCTTCCATTATGTTTTTTCCTTTCCTTGAGTTTTATAACAAATCCCTTTGTATGCAGGCAGTGAAGGTAAAGGACAGTGTATATCTACCCATGTCACTTTTAGTTTCTTCAGAAGCTGTTACTAGAAAGCTTCTGGAAACTACTCTCTTCTCTCACTTAAAGAAAAAGGCTATCATTCCTAATTTCTTTTCAGAGTTAAACCTAATGTTGGGCTCAACATTAATTCTGTCACAAAATTGGTACAGAAAATAACTGTATAGTAAAGCAAAGCACAGCTCATCCCTAGCATTACAGCATGTGCACATCTGTCATTCACAGAAGGGACATTGTCAAGCAGCAGCTCTAATAATCTCAGAGTGTGAATGCTAAGGCTTGACTTTTCTATGGAAGTTCAGATTTCATTTATAGGTAGAAGTGTGTTTTGCTAGACCATCACACAGCTAAAGGGATATATTATTAGTGTTAATAGTAGTTTACACAGTTTCTTCAAAAGTATGTTCAAATCAATAAAGAATAATAGATCCAGGAATATGCACCAGCTGCAAAAAGACAGTTGCACCTTTGCTTGTTTAAATTCCCTGGGATTTTCAGTGCTGAACTTGACGTGGACATCAACTCAGTTCAACCATACTGTTTTTAAGTAGATGTATTGCCAGTCTTGTACTTTTTTTTTTTTTATTAGATACAGACATATTTAGTATATAAACAACAACTTGTACTTTTTTTTTAAAGTTCATGCCTAACAATGAGGAACCACGCATAATTGAAATCCACTACCAATTACATTGGGGTCTTCACCTATCAAACTTCTGAATAAACATGTTGTCCAGGAGCCAAGCTTTTTAATATTACTTGTTTTCCAATTAATTCAACCCCTCATTTGGTGGGTGGATGTAGCAAACAAGTTGTTAATATGATATAGTCTAAGAAATTGAAACAATCCCTGAACAAACACTAATTACCTTCTGTTCTTATCTCTAGGGAAAGAGAGCAAATCTTGTCTAATATAGACAGGAATGCTCCTCCACAGTAAAAAGTTGCTTTTTCAGCTTAATAAAAATTGATTTAAGAATGTTACCCTTATAGTAGCACAGCATTGAGGAGATTTGTTTAAAAGGCTTTCTTCTTTTTTTTTTTTTTTTTACAAATGTTTGACTATTAGTTTTTGTCTGATGTATTTTAAAATATGTCTTTTTTTTCTTAAGTTTCTGTCATTTTCCTAAGTTTCTTTCTGTGTGTATGGTTTCCAGTGCCCAGCTCCTCTCTGCAAATGGTGGTAGTACGTTCTGCTTTTACTTTTGTCATTTAGAATATTTCATGTAAACAATGTAATGCAGAAACTCTTATGCATACTATGTAACTGAAGGAAGCTTTTTAGATTTATTTTTGTTTTTAATAAAATTCAGATTGTTGTTCTAAATTGGTGGGTAACATGGTAAACAGCTTCAGTCAGCAGCTATGCTATGAAGCATCTATAGTGCTTCTCTGACACAAAGCTTTCAAAAGAGCTGAAAGAATTCTTTGAACCAAAAATCATGATTATTAAAAAGTTAATTGGCCACTTAGCACAGCATTTCTTCCTATGCAAAACTTAGAGTTATATTGGTCTTTGTAATTTTATGAGTCTTAATTTATATGAAGTCCAGCATAGCATACAAGTATTTCTCATGAGAAGTCTGTTCTCACAGTTTTGTTACTTTAACTGTACCCCACTTCTTCCTCAGCTAGCCCCCACCCCTGTCTTATAATAGATACACGCATATGTAAACCCTGCCTTCATTTTCTTAAATTTGCCCATCAGTTTGCTCACTTCTTTGTATTTAGTGAAAAGCTGAGCCATTCTTTCCACATGATAAGTTCCATGTCCATTTTAGCCACACAGTATATAGCACTCCCATTCATAAGCAGTTAAAGGTAAGGCCCCTGAAGTGAAGGTTGGACTTGGGCCTGTGCTCCCTTGTCTTCAGCTGTTTTAGGAAGAATCACATGTAGGGAGACTGTAGTCTCCAGTCAACAGAAGAAATATTTTAAACTGAATGGCAGAGGAAGAGAAACACAGGGGTCTGTGACCACAGTAAAGATAGCCAGTGTGCCAATATTGAGACCCATTATCTGCTCTGAACAGCCCTGCCGTGCTAGAATTTAAGATTCTTAAAATGAAGGTGTTTCAGTTTTCAGTTATGCCCACTTACTTGGCTAATGAAGCGCTTTCATTTTTCTGTCCCATTCACCTATAAAATCAGTTTCCAAAATGGAAATACAAGTAGTTTTTCAGGGCCTGCTCTACAAAGAAAGCTTCTTCACCAGCACACAGGAAGTGAAGCATAGCCTGAGTTTGTCATTTTTGTCGTGGTGGTCTCTTACTTATTAGTAAGTTTTTTTCTGTATTTTTAATATGTTTTTATTTTCATGTGTTTATTGGGGAGGGAATGGGCTGTGTGCCATGGCCTCTAGCCATTGCAGATGAACTCCAGGTGCATGTACCACCTTGTGCATCTGGCTTAAGTAAGTTCTGGGGAGTCGAACCTGGGTCCTTCTTCTCAGGCAAGCACCTTAATTGCAAAACCATCTCTCCAGACCTTTTTTTTTTTTTTTTTTTTCGGTTTTTCGAGGTAGGGTCTTACTCTAGTCCAGACTGACCTGGAATTCACTATGTAGTGTCAGGGTGGCCTCTAATTCATGGTGATCCTCCTACCTCTGCCTCCCGAGTGCTGGGATTAAAGGCGTACACCACTATGCCTGAGTTTTTTAAATTAGTGAATTGAAATTTTATTATTTGTTTCCTTTACATTTTCATACATAAATACTACATTTTGATCATGTTCCCCACATCGTCCTCCTGTATCCCCGCAGTGTCACTGTGCTCCTTCTCATCACTTACCAGAGGCCATGCCATGAAGACTCTCCTTCCCCAGCAACCTTTAAGTGTCATTAGCTCCTAAGCCCTTCCCTTACCTATGACAGAATATTGACTGGCCCCATTCATTATATTACAAGTCTTATATAGGTTAAAACAGGTTTGTATAAGTTCATGAGTACTTGTCATGGCCAACTGCCAGATTCACAGCACTCTTTCCCTATCGTCTGGCTCTTACATTCTTTTCATCTCATCTTTCACAATGTTCCTTTAGTCCTGGAAGGGATAATGTTTATGTCCTATGTAGGACCAAGCATTCATGGGTCAGTTATTTTTAATAATTGACCTGTTATGATTGTCTGCATTGACCACTTCCTATTGTCAAACTTTAGGGTTTTGTTTTGTTTTCTTTTTGTTTTTTCCAGGTAGGGTCTCGCTGTAGCCCAGGCTCACCTGGAATTCACTATGTAGTCTCAAGGTGACCACGAACTCACAGTGATCCTCCTGCCTCTGCCTCCCAAGTGCTGGGACTAAAGGCATGTGCCACCATACCCAGCTCCAGTTGTTTTTTTTTTTTTTTTTTTTTTTTTTTTTCCAGTTTTTCAAGGTAGGGTCTTACTCTAGCTCAGACTAACCTGGAATTCACTCTGTAGTCTCAAGGTGGCCTGAACTCACAGCAATCCTCCTACCTCTGCCTCCCGAGTGCTAGGATTAAAGGCAATACACTACCACACCCAGCTAAACTTTAGTTTTTTTCACCTGCTCCATTTCTGACCTAGGCTGGTTCATCACTCCTTAAGCAACCTGGTGGTCCCCCACACCCAGGAGGTCACCATATTGATGCTGAACTTAGTGCAGACACCCAATCGGCATAGCACACTATAGCCCAGAACTCCTGGACTCAAACGATCCTCCTGCCTCAGCCTCCCAAGTAGCTAGGACTACAGGCACACGCCACCACACCCAGCATACTTTAATTATTTAACTACAAAAGGCTTTTCTGACCAATGCTGAGAGCTGAACTGATCTGTGGGTATAAATATTCATGAGGCAGTTATCAGCATATCCATTTAGCAGTACAACAATAATTGGTTTTTCCCTACGTCCTATGTTCTTCCCAGCCATGGTTTTAACCTGGTATTCTGTACCAGGCATATACATGCCTATGAAGCACACCTCAAATCCAATCATAGAGCTTACCCCTGTATCAGTCATGACACTATTTCACCAGAGGACATGTCTTGTCTGGTGAGTCAGTATTTGAGAATGCAGGATTCACTGCTGGATGGTAACACTGATGACCTCTCTACCAGCTGCCTACATAGCACTATGAAAACTAGCTAACAAGAAGGAAGCTTGTGCCTCAGCTCCAACTTGATTTTTCTATGTCCTATACCCAATGTGTATGGTGTCTTTAGAAATATGATTTTATTTTTCAGTTCTTATTGGCAGCCAAGAGCCATGGTAATAGCTTGTATGTTTTAGGGTCATTGGAGGCTTCCCTGACCTACAGCTTACTGGGCAGCTTACTGGAAAGTATCCTATGCCTGACACTAATATTTGATAATTTATGGACAATAGGAGCAGCATTATCTAAGTAGGGTACCTATGTTCATTATTAGTTTTTCTATTTATATACTTTTATTATGTTTACTAAATATTATATATTCTTATGGATTTTGCATTTCTCCAAGTTTAGGTTAACCTTCCCCACTCCCTGTTTTTCACCTATCCCCGCTTAACCTTTCAACCTCAATTCTCCCACCACCGCCGCCGCCACCACCGCCGCCACTGTTTTCATGTCACTTGCCTGCCACTCACTATCTTCCTTTAAGGCAGTTGTACTCATGTCTGGATGTCAAAGCTAGGATCCGCATAAGAGAGTACATGCTGTGCTTGTCTTCATTAGTTACCTCACTCAACTCAATATTATTGTTTTCTAGTTCTATCCATTTTCTTGCAAATTTCATAATTTCTTTTCATTCACAGCTAAATGAAATTTCATGTGGTATATGTGTTAGAACCAGAATGCACCATTTTTGGACTTTAACTGCCATTGTGTTGTACTTCTCTGTTTCACAAGATTGACTAAAACCACTCCTCCCAATTATTACCTTCCTGGAATGACCCAAAAGACTACGTCTCCCCATATCACTTTCCTGTGCTGGCCCAAGCCCTGAGGCAAGGTAGACTGACTGCTCTGTAATCAAAAAGTTCCATTGACCCATAAGTATTCCCAGTCTGTAAGGGAAGTTGCTTCTGACCTGCCTGGTCAGAGCCCTTCTCTGGCTTTTCCCAATTAAAGTCTATCTCAGCTGTTGAGCTGAGTCTTGTCTCTCATTTCATTTCCTGCTTTTTCTGACAATATGTACGAAATTTTTATTGTCCATTCATCAGTTGATGAACATCTAGGCTGTTTACATTTTCTTGCTATTGTAAGTACATCATTGAACTTGTAGCAGGCTAGTTCTTTAGGTATAGTCCCAGAAGTAGTATAGCTTTGTTATATGCGAGTTCTACTTTTATCTTTTGAGGAGCCTGCACACTGATATACATAGTGGCTGCACCAGTTTACACTCCCACCAGTAGTGAATAAAGTTTCTCTTTTCTTCATATCTTTGCTAGCATTGGTTGTCATTTCTTTTATTGATGATTGCCATTCTGACTAGGGGGAGGTGGGATCTCAAAAATACTTCTGATTTGCATTTCCCTGATGACAATGGATATCGAACATTTATTAAATACTTAGTGATCATTTTTATTCTTTTTTTATATTTTATTATTTATTTATTTGACAGAGTGAGAGAGAGAGAAAGAGAAAGACTGGGCACACCAGGGCCTCCAGCCACTGGAAACGAACTCCAGATGCATGAACCCCCCCTTGTACATCTGGCTAACGTGGATCCTGGGGTATTGAACCAGGGTCCTTTGGCTTTGCCAAAGGTAAATGCCTTAACTGCTAAGCCATCCCTCCAGTCCCATTTTTGTCCTTAAGAACTGTGTTCAATTCTTTTTTTTTTTTTTAATTTTTTTTCTTCATTTTTTATTTATTTATTTGGAAACGACAGACACAGAGAAAGAGGCAGATAGAGAGAGGGAATGGGCATGCCAGGGCTTCTAGCCACTGCAAACAGAACTCCAGATGCGTGTGCTCCCTTGTGCGTCTGGCTAACGTGGGTCCTGGGGAATCAAACCTTGAACCGGGGTCCTTAGGCTTCACAGGCAAGCACTTAACCACTAAGCCATCTCTCCAGCCCTCGTTTACTTTTTAAAATTCTTTGTATATCCTGCATATTAATCCTCTGTCAGATGGCAGAGATTTTCTCTCATTCTGTAAGTTACCTCTTGACTCAGTTGATGTTTTCCTTTGATGTACAATATCATTTTAGTTTCATGAGATACCATTAATCAGTTGTTTGTCTTATTTACTGAGCAGGCAGGGTTGTATACAGAAAGTTGTTTTCTGTGCCTATATCTTGAACTATACTCCCCAATTTTTCCTATAACCATTTCAGGTGTGGGTCTTATATTGAGGTCCTTGATCCATTTGAAGTTGATTTTTGTTCAGGTTGAAAGATGAAGATGTAGTTTCATTCTTCCAATTTTCCCAGCACTATTTGTTAAAGATGTCTTTTCTCCAGTGTGTATTTTTTGGCTGTAGTTATATGAACCTATACCTGGATCTATTCCACTGGAATATACTATTCCACTGATCTATATATCTGTTTTTGTGTCATAACTATGCTGTCTTTATTGGTATGGCTCTAGTATAAACTTGAAATGAAATATAGTGATACCACCAGTAATGTTCTTTTTGCTCAACATGATTTTTGACTATCCCGAAGCCTTGTAATTCCATATGAATTTTAGGATTGTTTTCTCTTTCTATGAAGAATGGCATGGGAAGTTTGATTGGGGTTGCTTTAAGTCTATAGATGACTTTTCTCTAGGTATGATTTTTTTTTCAAAGCAGGGTCTCACTCTAGCCCAGGCTAACTTTGAATTCACTATGCAGTCACAGGCTGGCCTCGAACTCACAGCAGTCCTCCTACCTGTGCCTCTGGCATGCTTTGATTAAAGGCATGCACCTGTGCACATCAAGCGTGGAGAGAGAGAGAAAGAGAATGGGTGCACCATGGCCTTCAAATGCTGCTTATGAACTACAGATGCATGCACCACTTCATGTATCTATCTTTACATGGGTACTGGGGAGTCAAACTCAAGTGATTAGGCTTTATGGGCAAGCACTGTGTCATCTCTCCAGCCCGAGCATGGGAAAACTTTACATCATTTGAAAATGTCTTCCTTGGTTTCTTCAGTGTTTTAAACCTTTCGTTGTAGATGTCATTCACTTCCTTCATTAGGAATATTTCAAGTTATTTGATTTTTTTGTCACTGTTGTGACTGGGCCTGTTTCCCTGATTTCTTTCTCAGTATGTTTGTCATCGGTGTATAAAAAGGCTTCTGACTTTTGGATGTTACTTTGTATAGTGCCACTTTTCTGAAAGTATTTGTTAGCATTAGGAGTTTTCTGGCTGAGTTTTTAGGGTCTCATATATAAAATTATATAATCTAAAAATAAGGGTAGTTTAACTTTCCATTCCTATTTGTACCACTGTGGTTTCCTTCTTTTACCACTGTAGCTAAGACTTCAAGCACATTATTACATAGAAGTAGAGAATTGGACACTCTTGTTTTTGGTAATGCTTCAAGATTTTCTCCATTTAGCATGAAGTTGTGGCTATATATTTGTTATGTTTATTATGTTGATTGAGATATGTTCCCACCATCTTTAGTTTCTCCAGGGTTTTTATCAGGAAGGGATTTGAATTTTGTCCAAGGCCTTTTCATTATGTGGTTGCTTTCATTGAATTTATTTATGCAATATATTGCATTTATTGATTTACCTATGGAGAACCATTCCTGCATCTGTGGGATGAAGCTCATTTGATTGTAATGACTGATCGTCATGTGTTCTTGAGTTTGGTTTGCAATGAGAATATTTACAGCTTTCATCAATCAGGGATATTGGTCTGTGTTTTTCTTTTCTTTCTTTCTTTTTTTTTTTTTTTTTTGTTGTTGTTGTTTTTTATTTTTCGAGGTAGAGTCTCACTCTAGCTTAGGCTGACCTGAAAATCACTGTATAGTCTCAGGGTGGCCTCAGACTCATGACGATCCTCCTACCTCTGCCTCCCAAGTGCTGAGATTAAAGCCGTGTGCTACCATGCCCAGCTTTTTCTTTTTATTTTTTAAGAGAGAGAATTGGCACACCAGGGCCCCAGCCACTGCAATCAAATTCCAGATGCTTGCACCACCTAGTGGGCATGTACAACCTTGTGCTTGCCTCACATTTTGTGCATCTGGCTTATGTGGGATCTGGAGAGTCAAACATGGGTCCTTAGGCTGTGCAGGCAAGCACCTTAACCACTAAGCAATCTCTTCAGCCCTGTATTTTTCTTTTTTTTTTTAATGCTTTATTTTTGCTATTAGTATAATGCTGGCTTCATACAAGGAGTTAAGTAGTAATATCTTTTTGATTTTTTAAAGTATGTCCTTAAGCTTATCTATTTGTCACTGGAAATTGTTGTAATGTCTTTTTTCATATCTAATCTTACTGATTAGGGTCTTCTTTCATTTGATTAATTTGGCTAAAGGTTTGTAAATCATGTTTTATCTTTGCAATGACTTACTCATCATTTCATTGATTCTTTTTATTGTTTTGTTGTTGGTGTTCTTTCTTTTTTATTATTTTCTTCCCTGAACTTTATTACTTTTGTCTGTTATTTTGGGCTTGATTTTATTTTCTTGTTTTCCAAGCCCCTCAGGTGCATCATTAAGTTTTCATTTGAAATTTCTCTGGTTTTCTTTAAATGTTATATTTATTTGTTTGTTTGTTTGTTTGTTTATGAGAGACAGAGAGAGTGAGTATGGCTGCACCACTTTATACATCTGCCTTTACATGGGTACTGGGGGTTCTAACCCAGGCCATTAGGCTTTACAATCAAGTGCCTTTTCCTGCTGAGCCATCTTACTAGCCCCAGATCTTTCTGTTTTTGCAATGTATACACTTAAAAGCTCTGAACTTCCATTTTATCTTGTACATTTTGCTATGTTGGATTTTCATTCAATTCTAGGAATTTTGATTTCCTTCTTGATTTCTTCCAATGACCCAGTGATGTTTTACTTAATCTCAATGAGTTTATATGTTTTCTATGGTTTTTCTTGTTGATTTCTAGTTTATTGCATGGTGATCAGAATAAATACAAGGAGTTATATCAGTTTCTCTGTATTTGTTGACTTGGTTTGTGTCCTATTATATAATACATTTTATAGCAAGTCCCATGAGCTGCCAAAAAGAATGTGTATTCTGAAGCTGGAGAAATGGCTTAGTGGTTAAGGTGCTTGTCTGCAAAGCCTAAGGACCCAGGTTCAATTCCCCAGTACCCATGTAAGCCAGATGCACATGGTGGTACATGGGTCTGGAGTTTATTTGCAGTGGCTAGAGGCCCTAGAGTGCACCCATTCTCTCTCTCTCTCCCTCTCCCCTTCCTCTCATGTGTGTGTGCGTGTGTGTGTGTATTCGGCCTCGTTCTTTCTCAAATAAATAATATTTTTATTTATTTATTTATTTATTTATTTACATTTTTTGGTTTTTTGAGTTAGGGTCTCTCTCTAGTCCAGGCTGACCTGGAATTCACTATGTAGTCTCAGGGTGGCCTCGAACTCATGGTGATCCTCCTACCTCTGCCTCCCGAGTGCTGGAATTAAAGGTGTGCACCACCATGCCCGGCAAATAATAACATATTTTTAAAAGAATGTGTATTCTATAGTTTGCATGTGAAATGTTCCATACATATCTGTTCACTCTCTGGTTTTATGTAGCTCCAATGTTTTCCTGTTTGTTTTTTGTCTGGATAACCTGACTATTGGAGAGAGAGGTACTGAAGTCACCTACTGTTTCTGTGTTCATGTCTAGTCATATTGGTTCTGTGAAATTGGATGTACTGTGTTTATATTATGTATGTGTTTAAGATTGTAACGTCCTCTTGCTGGATTGTTCCCTTAGTCAGTATGAAATGTCCTGCTTTGTCTCTTCTGACTACTTTTTACTAGAAGTCTATTATGTCAAATATAAGAGTATTAACACCTCCTTTTCCCCTTGGTTTCATTTTCTTAGAATATCTTTTTCCATTCTGTAACTGTAAGGTATTGTCTGTTTTTGATAGTGAGATGATTTTCATGAGTACAGCAGACATACGAATTCTGTTCTCTGAACCACTCTGTTACTGTGTTTTTTGATTTGAAAATGGAGACTTTTAGTGTTCAAAATGAAGGGTGTGAATTGTTTCCTGACATGTGGATGATTTTTTGGTGTTTGGTGTTTTCTTGGTCTTCGTTTCCTTAAAAACTGTTCTAATCCTGGCAAAGTGGTGCATTTCTTTAATCTGAGCACTGAAGATGCAGGGATAGGAGGGCTGTTATGAGATTTGAGGCTAGCCTGGGAATACATAGTGAATTCCAGGTTAGCATGGACTAGAATGAAACCCTTCCTCAAAGTGGGAAAAAACCAACTTTTAATATTGGTTTTGTGTTACTCATTTTGCATTGAAATTGGCCTACCTGGAGATATGCATTGATTAAATCTTTCTGGCACACTAATGTTAGGTAAGTGTTTGGATCAGTGCTTGGTATATCATATTGTATTGTCATAACTTATATAACATAACTTTCATAAGTATTGTCATAACTTATCATTGCTTAGCTCAACATAGGCCAGGGTATGTGCATTGCATATTGTGGTGGTAAAATACTGTTGTCAGCATGATTAGATTAGGAATCCACAGTGACATTCACTTTGGGCTGGTCTCTCCAAGAAGGATTGACTGAAGGAGGAAGTCTCCTTCAGCGTGGGTGGCCCTCCTGGTGGTGGGCATATGTAAGGAAGCACTAAGAGGAAGCAGTACCTTTTTCCCTGCCAGTCGGCCTGTGCTACTTGCTGGTGAGTGCCTTCACTTGCACAGGTGTCTGTCCTGTTCGTAACCAGTTTCCTCAGCCTTCCAACATGGACTGAAGACCAGCTGCTCTCCAGGAAGCCTTTATTCCTTTAGTGCTGGGTTGGGACTGCTGAGGGGTCTAACCATGTGGACTGAGCAACTACTGGGTTCCTTGATTCTCAAGTCTACACATATACAGTTAATGTTGGACTGATGTAAACTAATTCAACAAATTTCCTGTTCAATACTAGTTCATTATATCAGTTTGTTTCTGTAGAGAACTCTGACTAATACACATGTGGAGCATGCAGCTGAGCCTAGATTTTCTCATACAGGTTGGCAATGTCAGTAGTGGGGGAAACTTGCAGAGGAGTGTGCAGAAAAGGCCACTGCACCCAAATCTTCAAGCATGATGGCTGCTGCAGATGGCCAGAGCAGAGAGGGGGGCAGAGGGAGCAGGAGTCTGAACCCATACACATGATAACTGTTGGGCAGCATGGACAAGGGTAAGAGCATGTGTAACAGGTAACAATGCCCATATTTATGTGCATTATGGTAATAGTGGCACAGGCTGATGGTGGGACACGTGGAGCAGATGAGTGTCTTAAGACACACAATACATGGTGGTGGTGGGCAGGAGGAGGGATACATTGAACAAGCAAGTGTGCCCAAAATCAGGGCAGCAGCAGGTGGCAGTGGGGAAGGGAAGGCTACTTTTCAAATCATTTTAAACAGCTATCACTACAGATATTAATACACTTTAACATAAATATAAAGGGAGTCTGTGACCAAAGAATTAAGAATCTGTAAAAAATTTTAGAAGAACTGGTTTTAAAGATTTCCAAAGATTAAATTGTCTGAATCTACCTACATTTTCTAAAATATTTTCCTTAAAAGACCAATACTGATTTTCAAGCATTAATGGAAATGGTGTTATTAAAAATTCTTTGCAGGTTAGGTATGATGACACACGTCTTTAATCCTACCACTTGGGAGGCTGAGGTAGGAGGATTGCCATGAGTTTGAGGCCACCTTGGGGCCACAGAGTAAGATCCAGGTCAACCTGTTTTGAGGCAGAGTCACAGGATAGCTCATGCTGACCTGAAACTCATTCTGTAGCCTCGGGCTGGCCTCAAACTCATGGCAATCCTATCTCAGCCTCATAAGTACTGGGACTAAAAGTGCCCCACCACACCTGACTTCTTACAGTATTTTTCACAGTATTTTTTTTGTTGTTGTTATGAGTTTATAGCTGTTAACTGCTATTCCTAGGAATAACTGCATTCATTTTTCAGTACATCACAGAACAGTATGTATGCTTTATGGTAACAGTGAAACAATCACATAGTTGTGTGGGGAGAGTGTTTTTGTATGGTTTTCCAAAGTAGGATTTTGCTCTGACCAAGGCTGACCTGGAACTTACCCTGCAGTCTCAGGCTGTCCTTGAACTCATGGCAGTCTTCCTACCTCAACCTCCTAAAGGCTGGGACTAAAATTGTGCACCACTACACCTGGCTTCTTACAGTACTTTGACATAGTTATTTTGTATAGTTTTTGTCAGTAACATGGCAGTGCGCATGAGATTGCCCACCCCCACCCCACCCCCGAATAGGGATACCTAAACTGATCATAATCACCATGCACTGGTAAGCCTCACAGGATCCACAGAGTGCTTTCCTCCTACCCACCCTCACTGGCCCCCTTGTGCCCATTTAATGCCACTAGTACTGTCCTACCCCAGATTGGGGAACTGGCCCATTTAATGTTGACCTCACTCCATGGCCTGCTCGTGTGCACCTGAATAGGGACACCCAAGTTGATTGGACTTCCCAGCTCTGGACAATGAGAATGCTGTCCCACTTAATCCCATGGGTACCCCCGGCCTCTGGCCTGTGCATCCACAGGTTGAGGATCAGTCTATTTGACACTGACTTCACTCCCCAAGCTAAAAACTTGCAGCCCCCTTAATAGGGATAGCTGAGTTGATCACACTATCCAGCCCAGACCTACAGTGAGACTACAGGCACAAGGAGCCTGCTGAGCTTCCAGTGTGCCCAGCTCAGACCTGGAGATAGATCTGGGTCCCACATCCTCCTCAGATCAAGGCTGACCAGGCCACTCAACACAGTTTCCACAGGAGCCATTGTTGCTGTATTCTCAGCAAAAGGACTATCTCCAGGAGGGCAGACCCCCAATGCAAAGCAACACAACCCCAGGTAAGATATCCATACCAGGAGTGCCTAGTCGAAGCCTCCAATGTAAACTACTTAGGGGATACTCGACATAGAATTCTGAAATGCTGATACAATAATGCATATTCAACAAACTTAATGAGACCATTAACAAATGGCTGAATGAAATAGATGAGAATCAATGACAAAAAAAAAAAAAACTCAAGGGCTGGAGAGGTGGCTTAGCAGTTAAGCTCTTGCCTGTGAAGCCTAAGGACACCAGTTCGAGGCTCAATTCCCCAGGACCCACGTTAGCCAGATGCACAAGGGGCCACAGCATCTGGAGTCCGTTTGCAGTGGCTGGAAGCCCTGGCGCACCCTTTCTCTCTCTCTCTCTCTCTCTCTCTCTCTCTCTCTCTCTCTGTCACTCTCAAATAAATAAATAAAAATAAAAGAATTGGGAAAAAACTCAATAGTGGAATAAACTCAGAGAACTTGATTAAATGCAGGAATGAATTTCAAGAGAAAAAAGTTCATCCAAGGGCTGGAGAGATGGCTTAGCAGTTAAGCACTTTAAAAGCCTAAGGACCTTGGTTTGAGGCTCAATTCCCCAGGACCCACGTCAGTGAGGTGCACAAAGGGGCACATGCGTCTGGAGTTCATTTGCAGTGGCTGGAAGCCCTGGCACACCCATTATCTCTTATCTCTCTCTCTCCCTCTTTCTCTGTTGCTCTCAAATAAATAAAAATAAACAAAAACAACCTGGCGTGGTGGCACACGCCTTTAATCCCAGCACTTGGGAGGCAGAGGTAGGAGGATTGCTGTGAGTTCAAGGCCACCCTGAGACATTCAGAGTGAATTCCAGGTCGGCCTGGGCTAGAGTGAAACCCTACCTTGGAAAACCAAAAAAAAAAAAGAAAGAAATTAAAAAGTCAAACCAAGAAATGAAAATGGAACTCAACAGAGAGATGGAAATGCTGAAAAAAAATAATGAAAAACAAAAAAATAATTCATTAAAACGGCTCCCAAGAAAACCTGTCAACAGAATAGTTCATGTGGAGGATAGACTGAAGGCTTGGGGACATGACAGAGGAAATAGACTGTGAGGCCAAACCAATGATAGGTTAAAAAAGAAAAACATACGGACAACATGAGGGAAATGTGGGACACAAAAAAAAAAAAAAACATTTGAAACATGGATATATAAGGAGAACTACAGTCATAGAGAATATCTTCAATAAAATTATAGCAGTAAATTTTCCAAATATTACAATGGAGAGGCCCATCCAGGTATATAAGAGGCACGTAGAACACCAAATAGGGCCAGAGAAGAAATTTCTCACATCACATTATAGTTAAAACACTAAGCAGGGAACAAAAAGAATAGTAAACACTGCAAGAGAAAAACCTTGTCACTTGGAAAGGAACGCCCATCAGAATTATATCTGATTTTTAAGGGAACAGAAGAGCTTGGAATAGAGTACTCCAATATTTGAAAGACCATGGCTGCCAACCCAAACTACTATACCCTGCATAATTATTCTTTACAACAGGTGAAAGAAAAACTTGCCATGATAAAAACTGACTTTATAAATATATGACCACTAATCCAGTCCAACTTACAGAGAATACTGTTTGGAATACTTCACACTGAAGGGAAGAATAAACATAAGAGAATACAAGAAATAAAACTAGAAGAGACAGGAAAACAAAGGCAAGTCAAGAAAACACACTCCACAAAGTATTCAGTGTCACAGGGATTAACTCAGACCACTCAAAATTACAACTCTGATTATCAAAGGACTAAACTCCCAACTAAAAACACAGCTAGAATAAAAAATTGAATCTATCCATTTGTTTTCTTAAAGTGACCTAGCTTATCATTAAAGATACACATGACCTTAGGGTTAAAGGATAGAAAATGTTCCAAGCAAATCAAAATAATAAGTAGAGTTGGCTATACTAATATTTGACAAGAGACTAAACCAAAACTAATCAAGAGATGTAGAAGGCCACTTTATACTCGAGGGCACAATTCTACAAGGGAATATAAAAATAAACATCCTAACACAAGTGCACCAAATTTTATAAAACAAAATCTACTAGATATTAAATCAGACATAAATACCAACTCAATAGTAGGATTGTTTAATACCCCACTGTTGTAGTTACCTTCTTATTCCTGGTACAAAGAATCCAACCTGAAGTAGCTGATGGGAGAAAAACTTTTTATTTTGACTTCCAGTCTAAAGGAAAAGCTTCATGATGGCAGGGGAAAACATGGCATAAGCAGGTTGGACGTCACTCCTGCTAAAGCAGGTAGAAAACAGAAGCTGATGCTAAACTACCACTTGCAAACTAGGGGCTATTAAAACTCAAGGTCGACCCCTAGTGAAACAGCTTCAGCAAGACTCCCAAGTTTTCATCAGCTGGGAACTCAAAATACTTGGGCTTAAGGGGACTGATTCAAACCACTATATTCTGCCCTGGCCTGCATAAATTCACCACCATCCATGATGTAACTGACATGTAATACATTCAGTAAAAGTCCTTGTTTGGTTTCAATCAGATGTCCCCTATAAACACATACTTGGTATTTTGAATGCTTAATTCACAGCTGATGGCAATTTGGGAGGAAGAGCCTTGCCAGAGGAGGTCTGTTGGTGATGGTGGGCTCAAGGGTGTTAGAGCCAAATCCCTTTTGCTGGATGTAGATCAGCTCATTCTATTGCTCCTATTTCCAACAGCCATGGCAGAGATGATGTCCAGCCTCTGCTCATGCCATGGTTTCCCCTTGCCATGGTGGAGCTTCCCCTTGAGACTAAGCCAAAATAAAAATGTTTCCTTCCATCAGCTGCTTTTGATATGTTGTTTCATACCAGCAAAGAGAAGTTAACTACAACAAAATTGTTACCAGAGGAGTAGGGTCATTGCAGCTGGAATCCTGACTTTGTGGCTTTGGACCTTTTGGAACTGATTTGCAGGAGCAGTGTAGAAGGATTTGAAATCTTGGCCTAGGGCCTGGCGTGGTGGCACACACCTTTAACCCCAGCACTTGGGAGTCAAAAGTAGGAGGATTGCCATGAGTTTGAGGCCACCCTGAGACTACATAGTGAATTCCAGGTCAGCCTGAGCTACAGTGAGACCCTACTGTGAAAAAAAAAAAAAAAAAAAATCTTGGCCTAAGAAATGCCTTGCAATGCTATAAGCAGAATTGGGTGGACCATTCTGGTCAGATTTTGAAAGACCTAAATACAGTAAAACCTATTGATTGTACAGGTTTAGGTTATGAGGGGAAGAAAGAACTTTGTTCAGGCTGATGTAGAGGCAGTGTGTGAGAGGCTAGCTGCCTTTTGACTATACCATGATAACTTGAGTAGGGTTGAATTTAGAAGAAATGGGCTTGTGTGAGCAGGTGGACATGGTACAGAGAAAAATGAGTTTCAGGCTAGAGACATCAAACCCATTCAGGTGCAACTATTTGAGAGATTACCACCATTGAGACTGGGTCAGCTGTTCAGCATTAGGACAGCAGAAAGAATGCTGACTCTTTGAAAGTGGTGGGGCTGAATGCTGAAAGAGTGTTCTGCTGTTCAAAGTCAGTTTATTCCTCCTTGGATTAACAAATTTGATGGCCCACATGGTACTATGGGACTATAATATGCAGGAAAGTAAGGGTCATGGGATTTGCATTGTGGTTTGTTTTTAGAAATGGCCAATGGGCAATGTGAGGCAGTATTGTTGAAGTCCCTGTGTGGAAGATTGATGGAGCCGTAAGGATAAATGGGGTTGCCAGAGACTTCAGGAGTTTGGACATCCACCAAGGGCAGCTGCTAGCTCAGGATGAATTGTTCTCCAGACTGAGTGCAGCTGGAGGGGCAGAATTGGAACTCCAGAGACTTCATCACTAGTTACAGATTTGGAGTAAGATTTGGAGCTAGGATTTGGTGTTTGCTCTCTTTGTTTTAGATTACATCTTAGTTCAATCTTTCCTTGCTATGCCCAGTGCCATCTTTTGCAATGTCAATGTTTACTCTGTGCCACTATGTGTTTTGGCTTTTATAGGCCCACAGTTAAGAGACCTTGGACAATGGGGATGTTGTAACGTGCCTTATTTGCAGATTATATGATTATACTCTTAAAAAACACAAGATACTACCAAAACATGAATTAATAAAATCTCCTAGAGATTAGTAACTCAGCAACATGGCAAGATATAAAATCAACACACAAAATTCATTAGCCTTTCAATATAACAATGACAAACATGGAGGAAAATCAGGGAAGCAGTCCCATTTACAACAGCCTCAAAAAAATTAAATATCTTAGACTATCACTGACCAAGGAAGTTAAAGATTAATACAATGGAAACATTAAAAGACTGAATGATGAAATTGAAGAAGATATGAGAAAATTCAAAGACCCCACATACTCATCAATAAGGAAAATTAATACAAAAATGGCCATCCTCCCAAAAGCAATTCCAATCAAAATTCCAGCACCATTCTTCTCAGAAATAAAAGAAAAAAAAATCTCAAGATTCATACAGAAGCACAAAAGTCCTTGGATAGCCATAAACATCCTCACCGAAAAGGATAGTCCTGGTGGTATCACCATACCTGATTTTAAGATATACTACAAGGTTATAATAAAAGTAGCAGGTTAGTGGCACAAAAACACATAGATCAATGGAATAGAAGATCCAGGTATAAGTTCTAATAACTGCAACCACCTGATCTTTGACAGTGAGGCTGAAAACACACACTGGAGAAAAGATAGCATTTTCAACAAATGGTGCAGTTTAAACTCCATAACCACGTGTGGAAAAATGAGTCTGGGCCTTGCACAAAAATCAGCTACAGATGGATCAAGTACCTTAATATAAGACCTGAACTCTAAAATGAATAGAAGAAAAAGTAGGGAGAACACTCCAGGATATACACATAGGGATAGACTTCCTGTATAAGACCCCAGTAGCTCGGAATAAAACAGTCATTCAACCATTTGGATTTCCAGAAACCAAAAAGCTGTTGTACAGCTAAGCAAACCTTTACCAGAGTCAATAGATAACCTGTAGAATGGGGGAAAATCAGTGTTTGTATCTAGGATATCTTATAGATACTACATAGCAGTAGGATCACTGCTTTAAGAGTACTGAGTATAAATGCCATATATTTATTGTGGCTTGAATGTAAATGTCTCCCATAGTCTCAGGTATTTTTTAATAACTTTTTTCTTTGATATTTATATGAGAGAGAGAGAGAATGCACATGTTGCCTATGTGGGCACTGGGGAATCAAACCTGGGTCCTTAGGCTTCCCAGGCAAGTGCCTTAACAATTAAGCCATCTCTCCAGCCCCCATCTCAGGTATTTTTGGTTAAGTTTCTTAGTCCCCAGCAGGCAGAGCCCTGCTCAGAAGAGTTATGTCACTGGGAACAGCTCTTGAGTCTAGCCCTAAGGTTTGTTCTAAGCCAGATAGAGCTCTGGCTGTTTGTTTTCTCTCTCTCCTGTGGATGTATAATAAAGTGAGCCAGCTTCCTATGCCATGATAAAGCTTCCCCTGGAATCTGTAAGCCTGAAAATAAACCCTTTCTTCCCATAAGCTGTTTCTGGTTGGGTGTTTGTCCCAGCAACAGAGGGTAACTGCAACATTTATATTCTGAAAAGCAAAGGTAATCTACAAAATGCAGTTATATTTCAGATATTGCTTTTTTTTATTTGTTGGATACCTCATGCTCAATTATAAAAATGACATCAGTCGTAGACTGACTCCTTTTATTATTATTATTTTATTTATTTATTTATTATTATTATTATTATTATTGGTTTTTCAAGGTAGGGTTTACTCTGGTCCAGGCTGACCTGGAATTAACTATGTGACTCAGGGTGGCCTCAAACTCATGGTGATCCTCCTACCTCTGTCTCCCAAGTGCTGGGATTAAAGGCGTGTACCAACTCACCCAGCTGACTCATTTTCTTAAAAGATAATACTGAAAACTAGTGTAACTTTTTTTTATTTGAAGAATAACTTATGATATTCCCTCACCACATGCTATAGAACCTTTTTGTTTTTAATCAGATTCTTAAAAATATTCCCAAAAATATTAATATCTATCTAAAATGTGATAGCATTGTTCCGTAGAAGGAATTAATACCACTCTTCTTGTTTTGCATATGAGAGACTGTTAACAGATGTTATTTCAGGATTGAAAATATACTTTTATTATCTAAATTGCATCTGAGTGAATGAATTCATACATTCTTAGTAAAATTGATCTAACTATATAAAATCTCATTATGTTTCCAAGTTTTACATGTTTGTAGATTGAAGAAGTAGTACAATTTCTTTGGCCTAAACTGATCATTTTTCCCCTTTTACTTTTTTAATTCCTATCAGGAAATCCCTTAATCTCACACTGAGTACACTACTGATATTCATTAGACATAAGTTTGACGGCTTCCCAAAATGTAGGCTTAAGCAAGGAACAGTTCTTTCTTCTAGAATAAGTCTCACACACACTTTTTCTTTTTAAGAGAGAGAGAGAATGAAAGTGGGCATGCCAGGGCCGCCAGCCACTGCAAACAAACTCCAGTTGCATGCACCCCCTTGTGCATCTGGCTTACGTGGGTCCTAGAGAATCGAACCGGCATCCTTTGGCTTTGCAGGCAAACGCCTTAACAACTAAGTCATCTCTCCAGCCCCTCACACACTCTTCATAGTTCTAATCTGTAACCCATCCAGAGGCAAGCAAAAAGAAGAGGAAGAAAGGTGAAGGGTACTTAAGTTTGACTTAGTTTGGAGTTTAGACAAGTGAGGGATGCAGAAGCTTTATGTGGTCCTAAATGATACTGAATTATTGAATACTGTGAAAACTGAGGCTGTCAGGGCAATAAAAAACCTGCATATCCCTGAAGTTTACAAAAGGTACAGCTATTAATGGAGGGTAAGATACATGGAAGCTGAAGAACTAAGCTCAAACCTGCCTTTGTATAGTAGGGAAATGTGAAATATGTAAATCAAAAGTATTTACTATAAGACTTTCTCTTCTGCCAGTCCTATTCCTGTTAAGGAAGTGATAACAAAGAGGAAGGTGAGGGCCAGCACACCCACAATTTTCCTCTGACCTTCATGCACTGTACGTACACTCACACACAAACATACATCATACATACATACCAACAAAAAATAATTAAAGGAGAACTATGGTTGTTGTATCAAAAATGTTCCCAAATTGGTTAAAGACTGGCCAGCATATGAAGCAATTGTGTTAGCAGTTAGTTTCTCCTTGCTGAGAGAAAACAACAACAACCAGAATCAACTTTTAGGAGGAAAGGATTTATTTTAGATTTATAGTTTTGAGAAGCAGCTTTATCATGGCAGAGGACACTGATTCACGTCATCAACCACAGCAGAGAGAAAGCAGCCAGAGTGAGCAGTTTTGAACATCCAGTATTCCAGACTAATGAATCCCATCCCCCAGTAACACATCTCCTCCTACAGGCCTCCACCTACCAAAGGCTCCATTAGCTGGGGAATAAGAAGGAAGCTGAAACAAACACTTGAAGCCATGGGGGACGTTTATATCCAAACTACTGCAAGTTAACATTATTCATGTCCTTTTAATTAAATCTGAAGCAACAATCTGGAACTGAGGGAAGATGTATTATCATCATCCCACTCTAAAATTTGAGTAACTTAAAAGCAATACCCAAATTAAAAAATTAGTACAGAGTTGGGCGTGGTGGCACACACCTTTAATCCCAGCACTCAGGAGGCAGAGGTAGGAGGATTGCCGTGAGTTCGAGGCCACCCTGAGACTCCATAGTGAATTTCAGGTCAGCCTGGGCTAGAGTGAGACCCTACCTCGAAAAACCCAGCCCCCCCCAAAAAAAATAGTACAAAAGCTAGAATTAAAACAAGGGGAGGGGGTAGGTCATGGATGAGCCTAATAATGGTACCAAATTGACTGTATTTGCTGAATACAAAACCAATTAATAAACAAATAAATAAATAAATAAAGACATTTTTAGGATTTTCTTTGTCATAATTGAAAGAACAGAAAATTTGCTTCTATGCAATAATACTGATATCTTAAGATGGAAATGTTCTGAGAAAAAAGGAAATAGGGTAAGATGAAAAAATGAGGATTTAAAAAAAAATTTCCTTTGCAGAATATAAACCTATATAGAAAGTTAATGAGGCAACTTAAACACTAATAGAATTTGATAATA
Source organism: Dipus sagitta (assembly GCA_036346955.1). Lineage (NCBI taxonomy): Eukaryota > Metazoa > Chordata > Mammalia > Rodentia > Dipodidae > Dipus > Dipus sagitta. Next base: position 62,963,661 of record CM070775.1, read on the forward strand.
TGGTTACATATTATATATGTGTGTGTGTTTATGATATATATGTGATTTATAAATATATATATGGCAATTTCTGAAGCTATTCTCTATAGTAATAATCAACATCATGTGTGACAGTCCCAGCAGCAGGATGCTAAGGCAGGAAGTTTGCTGTGAGTTTGAGGATAGTCCAAGTTACACAACAAGAATCTATCTATAAAGAAAGCCAAAATAACTGAATAATTATAAATAACATAAAGAGTAAATCTTAACTGACGTTAATAAATTACAATACCAAGAAAATAGGAAATACGCAAGGCTGAAGAAAGTCATAGTCTTAATGCAGATAATAAACCCTGAATTTAACTTTCTCCTAAATGAGAAACAATTTTTTTGTTTGTTTTTATTTACTTATTTGAGAGCAACAGACAGAGAGAGAGAGAGAGAGAATGGGCGCGCAAGGGCCTCCAGCCACTGCAAATGAACTCAGACGTGTGTGCCCCCTTGTGCATCTGGTTAACGTGGGTCCTGGAGAATTGAGCCTCGAACCAGGGTCCTTAGGCTTCACAGGCAAGTGCTTAACTGCTAAGCCATCTCTCCAGCCCGAGAAACTTTTTTTAAGGTAGGGTTTCACTCTAGCTCAGGCTGACCTGGAACTCACTCTGTAATACCAGGTTGACCATGAACTCACAATAATTCTACCTCTACCTCCCGAGGGCTGGGATTAAAGGTGTATACTACCACACCTGACTAGAAACCATATTTTTATACTTCGGAAATAGTATATTTTTATACTTCAGGTTCTTATGTAATATTTCTAATACATATATAAAGAATAGCATTAAAGGTTCACATATCTACTACCCAATTTAAGAAATAAAATATTTGATTCCAGGTCAGCCTGAGCTAGAGTGAGATCTTATCTTGAAACACCCAAAAAAAAAAAAAAAAAAGAAAATATTTGAAATTCTTTGGATTCTTCTTTCTCATCACATTCCAAAAACTGTCATGTGGAAGTAGCTATTGTTGCCTGGCATGGTGGCGCACAATCTCAGCACTCAGGAAGCAGAAGTAGGAGGATCACCATGAGTTGGAGGCCACCCTGAGACTACATAGTCAATTCCAGATCAGCCTGGACTAGACTGAAACCCTTCCTTGGGAAAAAAAGAAAGAAAGAAAGAAAGAAAGAAAGAAAGAAAGAAAGAAAGAAAGAAGGAAGGAAGGAAGGAAGGAAGGAAGGAAGGAAGGAAGGAAGGAAGGAAGGAAGGAAAGCAAGCAAGCAAGCTATTGTTTTAAGCTTCATTTTATGATTTCCATGGAGTTCTTCATACTACTATTATACATCCTTAACAATATATAGTGTTCTTTGTATATAGTGTATCCTTTTAAATTTTTATTCGATCATTTTATGAATGTATATATCTTAGTTTGTCTTTATTCATCGCCACTCCCACTAAAACCTTTCTTCTAAACTAATCCCCTAAAATTTCATGTCTTTCAATTTGTGTGATATATTGAGTTAAACTTGAGCTGCTTATATGAGGTTATTTACTGGCATGTAGACTGATAAGCAGTGGTGACCTCACTGAAGAACATGACTCTCCTTACTTCAGCAACTGCTAATAGCTGTCCTATAAGGACTTGTTGGCCCCTCCCCCATCCATGATGAGACGTTGATGAGCTCAGTCTTGTCCATGAAACCTAAGCTGCTGTGACTTCAAGAGTCCATATCGTATCCAGAAGACATCATTCCACAGCACTGTTCCTATCTTTTAATTCTTGCGTTCCTTCTTCCACCCACTCTTCCAAGAGGTTCTTTGAACTTGGGAGAGCGTAATGTAGTTGCCCTTTTTAGAGCTGAATGTAAAATAGTCACTTGTTTTCAGCAATTTTGCCAGCTGTGCATCTTTGTGACCTCTGCCCACTGCAGAAAGAAGCTTCTGTGTCAAGGCTGAGAGCAGTATTAATGGGAGAAAAAAAACATGAATATTTAAAAGGTAGTTTGGACCAACCTGTCCACTTAGCATAGCAACAGTTGAAGGTTCCCCATTAGGGCCTGTGTCTTCACTAGCCATAGACTTTTACCCAGATTTATAGGACCAGATATGAAATATGTCTTATGGAATGAGCCTTAAATCCAATCAGAAAGCAATTGGTTATTCCTGTACCAGTCATACTACTCTTGTACCAGTGAGCACATCTTGCCTTGAAAGTTGATTGTGGAACACACAGGGTCCACAGCTGAGTAGGACTGTTGACGGCTTTTCTCCCTCAGCAGCTTGCACTATGAAAGCTAACAAGCAGGAAGCAATTTTCCAGCTTAATTGAAGCTTTAGTTCTCCATGTCTTACAGCTGAAGCATATGGTATGTAACAGACAGCTTCAAGTTCGCTGAGATGAACTTCCAGACCAGGCACAGTTATGGAGGAAGGGATATTTATTGAAGCTTACAGATCCAGGGGAAGTTCCATAATGGCAGAAGAAACTGGCCTGCCTTCACAGGCCCAAGCAGAGAGAGAGAGAAGTACAAGCCTAAAGGTCAAAAACCACAGCACACTTCAGGAACTCCAGCTAGGCACACTTTGCATATCTTTAGATTGTAATCTGAAATCCACCACCACACCTTAAGATCCACCCAGTGACCTTGCCTCCAGCCAGGTGGCTAGAGATGCAAACTACAAATAAGCAACTGAATATATTGGGGGCCATCTATTCTATTCAAACCACCACATGGTATATTCAGTACTACAGACTTATAATCTAGTTTTTGTAGACAATGAAGAAAAATGGCAATAGGTTTTAATGCTTGAAGGGCTTCTATAGTCTTCCTGACCAACAACTCATTAGGGAGGTATCTTATCAATGTCAGTGTCATTTTTAATTTTAATCTGTGGTTTCTGGGAATAGTTTTATCCATCCATGTAGGGTAGCACTTTTCAAATTTTTTAGGTACTGCTTTTAAATGGTTTACAATGTACTAGGTTTTCATATGGGCTTATCATGCATCTTTAGTTTTAGTTAACTCACCCCCTTTCTCATTTCCCTACCCCTACCCCTGCTTAAACCTTTCCCTCCCACTATTCCCCCATCTACTTTTTTGGTGATTTGAATGAAATGTCTTGCATAGCCTCATGTTTTGAATTCTTGATCCCAGCTAGTGGCAGTTTGGGAAGTGGAGCATTGCTGGAGGTGTTTCACTGGGATGAACATTGAGGTTTATTAGCCCAGATTCCCCCTCAGCAGCTCACAGCTCACTCTTGCTGTTTTCTGAGAGCCTCTGTGGCAAGATGGGATTTCCAGCCTCTTCTATCCTTTTCTTTGCCATGATTCAACTTTTCCTTGAGATTGTAAACCTAAATAAACCGTTTCCTCCCTTGTGCTGCTCTGTCAGGTGTTTGGTCTAAGCAACATGAAGGGTAACTACAACAGAAAATTGGAGTCGTTACTGATTAAAAACCTGACCATGTAGCTACTAGTCTTTTGGAAGTGATTTATGGGAAGAATATGGAATGATTTCAAACTGTGGACTAGAGAAATCTTACAGTACTATATGAAGAGCTTGATGGACCATTCTAGTGAGAGATTAAAGGACCTAAATACAGAAAGAACTGTGGCCTATAGAGGCTTTGGTTATGAGATTTCTGAGGGGAAAAGAAGGCTTTGTTGGAGCTGGGCCTGAATCCTGAGAACTTGAACAAAATGGAATTTAAAAGTAATGGACTGGGGGCTGGAGAGATAGCTTAGCAGTTAAGGTGCTTGCCTGCAAAGTCAAAGGACCCAGGTTTGATTCCCCAGGACCCACACAAGGGTATGCATGCATCTGGAGTTTGTTTGCAATGGGTGGAATCCCTGGCATGCTCATATTCTCTCTCTCTCTCTCTCATAAGTAAAAATAAAAAATAAAATAAAATATTTAAAAGTAATAGACTGGGTTAATGTGAGCGGGATTAGATCCTCAGTATAGAGACTGCAAGTTTCAGCTGCAATTCTTTGACAGATTACCACCATTGAGATTGGGCCAACTGTTCTTTATTGGACAGTAGAAGGCACACTGACTCTGAAATGAGGGAGCTTGAAGGAAGAATGCTGAAGGAATTTTTCCTGCTGAATGCTGAAGGAGTTTATCCTGCCCCTCAATGTCAGCTTTATTCCTTCCTGGATTGACAATTTAGTGGCCAACCTGGTACTGATTTTGGAAGTATGACAAGTGTAAGAAAGAGAGGGTCATTGAATGTGCAATATATATATATACATTTTTTTGTGAGATGGCACCAAGACAGTATGGAGTAGGATCATAGTCTCTGCATAGAGGCCATGAGCTGCCATGGTATGGAGCCATGAAGATGAATATGGGTTTCAGTGGAGACCCTGGGATTTTGGAAATGCCAGAACTATGGGATAGCCACCAAGGAGAGCTACTGGGTTGGGACAGCTTTTTACCAAGGCTGTAAGTAGCCCAGGTAGAGAGGCAGAATTTTTGGCTGTAAGTAGCCCAGGTAGAGAGGCAGAATTTTGAGCATAGCTTCATCAGAATTTGCTATTTGCCCTGCTTGTTTTCTATCATATAGTGCTCTTTTTTTTTTTTTTTTCTTTGTTATACCTTCTTTCTGCTGTGGACATATTTACTCTGTACTATTATGTGTTGTATATATTCAACTTGTTTTGATTTTACAGGCTCATATTAAAAGGTGGTCTTGAATCTCAGAAGAGACTTTGGACTTTTAAACAGTGCTGGGATTGGTAAAGACTATGAGCATCAGACAGCTTAGGTTTGCTTAAACTCAGGGCCACACTCTCCACCATACCCCATCCCGTCCCGTCCAGTCCCGTGCAGACATGGCCTCCGGGGCCGCCAGTGTGTCCATGAAGATCAGAATAATTGGTGGAACAGACTTGGATGATCTGCAAATATTAGAAGGAAGAACTGAAAAATTGATTGTATCCTTCTTGCAAGACATGGGAGGCAGCACACCATCATACCTTCAAAAGTCAACTACCAGGTGAACATCTGGGCTTTGAAGGAAGAGGGTTGCACACATGTCAGAGTGACTACAGCTTGTGGCTCCTTGAAGGAAGAGATTCAGCCTGGCGATATTGTCATTATTGATCAGTTCATTAACAGGACATCCAGAAGACCTCAGATCTTGTATGATGGAAGTCATTCCTGTACCCAAGGCTGAGCCATTTTGCCCCAAAACAAGAGAGGTCCTCATAGAGACAGCTAAGAAGCTAGGACTTCACTGCCACTCCAAGGGGACAATGGTCACCATTGAGGGGCCTCATTTCAGCTCCCAGGCAGAGAGCTTCATGTTCCCTACCTGGGGAGCAGATGTTACCAATATGACTACTGTTCCAAAGGTGATTCTTGCTAAGGAGGCTGGAATTTGCTATGCAGGCATCACCATGGCAATGGATTATGATTGCTGGAAGGTACATTAAGAAGCAGTTTCAGTGGACCCTAAAAGAAAATGCCAATAAAGCCAAAAGTTTACTCCACACTACCATACCTCAGATACGGCCAATGGAATGGCTCCACACCTCCATTGGCAGTGCCCCACATGTATTAACAGAGATTGACGCCCTCACGACCATGATCAAAACCAGGCAAGATCAGGCTCTCCAAACCTTGGGTAAAGAACCTAACATTATCATAACCCCCTTCTCCCTCGCTGACATATAATGGCTATTTAGGAACCACTCCCAATTTGCCATCAGCCTAATAGACTTCTCGGGTCAAACTGTCAACCACTACCCTAATGAAAAATGGGTTCCTGCAATACCCCTTCTAAACTGGCTCCCACCCTGCCTCTTTTCAAAAAATCCAATCCCAGGAGGCCCCACCCCCATTTTTACAGACGGGGCAGGGAAGAGGAGCAGCTGTAGTTCTTTACCACCCAGGGGATCAACCTCCCACCATCATTTTTAAGGAACTTCCTGACAGGTCCCCATAATATAAGGAACTATATGCCATCTGTCTGGCATTCCTTGAAGAAGAAGTCTCTTTTAATCTCTTTTCAGATAGCGTCTATGCTGTTAACTTACTCCCCTGGCTTGCTCACTCACATATCCAATTAGATGAAAACCCTCTTTTACCCTGCTGATAAAACTTTCCAACTTCATTTGCAAAAGAAACCTTCCCTTCCCCACCCCCACCCCGTTTGTGCAACACATAAGTTCTCACATCCCCTTACCTGGCCCCCTCATTGAGGGAAATGCATTAGCAGACCAGACGGCCTCCTATGGAGACCCAACAGACATCTTCCTGGCCACCCTTGAGGAAGCAAAAAGTTTTCATGCTAACACCCACAGAAAGCTTAAGGGATTACAATCATGCTTCCCCCTGATTCCCCAAAATCAACTCCAGTGTATACTAAAAACATGCCAGTCCTGTGCCTCAGTAATAACACCTGCCCTTCAGATGATGGGCACTAACCCCCAAGGCCTCAAGGCCAATGCCCTTTGGCAGATTGACATCACTCACATTCCCCAATTCGTTCATCAGAAATATGTCTTTGTGACAGTGGATACTTATTCCCATTATATATAGGCCATAGCACAAACAGGAGAGAACTGAAAAAAACTTTACATCATATGCTGTCTACCTTTGCCATCATGGGTGTCCCCCATCAAATAAACACTGATAATGGCCCAGCTTTTGTCAGTTGCTCATTCAAAACCTTTTGCATGCAATGGAAGATTACCCATCATACAGGAATCCCACATAACCCACAAGGCCAAGGTAGAGTAGAAAGAATACACCATACCTTAAAAGGCCAACTTAAAAGTCAACAGCCCAATACCTATCTGCCCAACCTTCAGTTAGCCATGGCTCTGATTACTTTAAATATTTTCAATATATACAAAAACTCCCAATACCCTCCTATTACCCTCCACTGGCAAACACCAGAGACTGCCCCTCCCGTTCTGGTGTGATGGCGAGATCCTGTAGATGGAATATGGAAGGGATGACATCCCCTCCTCACCATGGGAAGGGGATTTGCTTGTGTCTTCCCACAGGACCAGCCCAGGCCCATTTGGGTACCAGCTCAAAATGTCTGATTCCAACCCACCAACCAAAGAGAATGCTCGCCTGACATTGACAAATCAGAGATGGAAAAAATGGAGAAAGCACCACCCCCTGCCAGTTGAAAAAGGGAGCCCCCTGGGGGGATGTCTATAACGTGGATGCAGCCAAAGCCATATGCCCTCCACAGGCCTCCTGGAAAACTAGAGAATGTACACTCTCCATATGAGACCCCTGGAATGAATGGTGGAGGACACGGGTAATGGGAAAACTCTTTGCTAGTATCTCCTACTCACCATCTCCCTCTGGTACTCTTCATATTTCTAGACAGTATATACCTGCTTCCTTCCTGGTACAAACTAACTATCATACTCTCCCACAGGAAAAACAAGTCACAGAAAAAATACAAGCCACTATAACATGGGCACAATATATCCAATATGTAGCCAACCTTTACTAACCATCCTAATGCTTTTAACTGCTTCTTTTGTTGCATCTCCTACCCATCCCCTGATAACCGCAGTTCCTATTAATGCCACTCTAGAATACCCTACATCTATAACAAGCTATTCCCAACCCCACCTTACTGATATTCCCCTTTGATTCCAGTCAACGTATGCCTGTCTGCCAGTCCAGCTCTAAGCCAACCAGAGCTGAATCCTCCCTCAATATTTCCATTACCAGGACCACTTGTGTCAAGGCACCCACTCTCCTACGGTGTGAAGGGCTAATCACTCCATGAATAAATATTTCCTGTCCCACTTATTGTTCCCCAGTCTTGGTTGTTCCACAGGTATATCTCTATGAGGAAGAGGAAGCCACCTATCAGCTCAGCCTGCACCAACCGAGAGAGATTTTCATCCTGCTGCTTGCAGGCCTTGGCCTGATGCTGTCCCTGGGTGCCTCTGGTGTGGCTGCTCTTGGCCAGAGCAGCCACCTCACAGGAGACTTCTGAGACAGGCTTGACCAGGCCATGATATCCACCACCAACAGCCTTGAATCTCTTCAGAGACCATTGAACTCTGTCACGGGTGTGGTACTTCAAAACCATAGAGCCTTAGACCTCATTACTGCTGAATACAGGGAGACATGTGTGGTCTTGGAAGAAGAATGTTGTTTTTTTGCTAATGAATCAAATGTTGAACAAGATGTTAAAACTCTCAAAAAACTCCACAAGGAGCTTCTTGACTGCTGCAAGCCTGAGGACCCCATCACCTGGTTTTCTAACCCTTTAGTCACCTGGCTTCTCCCTCTCCTTAAGCCCCTTCCTTGCTATAGGAACCCTATTACTTGTAGCCCCCTGCCTCATCAAACTTCTCAGACAACAAATAACTAATATTGTTAAGTCTGCTACTAATCAGGTTCTCATGCACCATCTAGCCCTATCTGAGCCTATGATAGACTATAAGGATTTCACTCAATATTATGATACCTCTCCATTATAAAAACAAAGGGGGACCTGTCAGACATAGGCAGGGCCCTGGGTTAAAGCAAACCCAAGCTATCTGACACAAAGATCCCAGGTTATGGAGAAGTTGCAGCAGCCTGAACCACCAGTCATATCTTGGGGACCAGACTGGCAGAGGAGCTCCTTCCCCCTTCTCAGGGGTTGCGGTGAGCAAGGATCCAACTCCCCATTCTTGGGGGTTGCAGTGAGCCTGAACCCCTGGACAATATCATGGACCCTGAGATCAGCAGGAAGTAAGGCTACTCCCTCTCCAAGCATGGGATACCTGGGCATTAAGATAAGACTTAGGCTTTTATGGTATCAGCCAGCACCTTTGCACAGCCCATCCCCCTGCCATTGCCTATGTGCTGGAATGTATATCCCCATATGCTAATTAGGCATCAGCAAGCAACCTTGTACATCCAGTCTCTTTAGGACCCTCTTCCCACCCTCAACTGCTTATAAACCCATTTCCCTGACAATAAACTGAGAGCTGTTCACCAAAACTGTCTCCTGAATGTGATTCTTTCTCTTGTCACATGTGCACAACCTTGGTCTCCACAGTTGCCTGGACTCCTTGGGGGACTGCGGCCAGTCCAAGGACCCAGGAATCCACATATGAGGACTTTTAAAGTTTGACTGAATTCATTTTCATCCTGAGATGGTCATGAGACTATGAGGGCCAGTGACAAATGTGGTAGTTTGAGTAACATATCCTCCAAAAGTCTCATGCCATGTGTTTTGAATGCTTAGCCCCCAACTGGTGGAAGTTTGGGTGGTGGAGGCTTTCTGGAGGAGGTGTGTCACATTGAAATTTATTAGTCCTACTTACTCCTTGCCAAAGCAAGTTCAATCTTGCTGCTTTCTGCCGGCTCTGTGGCAAGATGTGATGCCCAACTTCTTTTCCCTGCCATAAGGAAACTTCCCCTTGTGACTATAAGCTGAAATAAACCCTTTTCTCTCATATGCTGCTTTTTTTCAGATGTTTTGTTCCAGCAATGAGGTGACTACAAAAACTTTCATCTCACATATTGTTCTACCATCACCCTCATACTTATGATGGGAATTTAGGCTGATTTCTCTTAGCTATTATGAATAGAAATGCAGTAAACATGGCTGAGCACTCTCTAGAGCACAGAGTTCTTAGGGTATGTGCCCAGAAGTACTATAGCTATGTCTATGGTAGTTCTGTGTGGGTTCCTGGGTTCTTGCTCTGGGGCTGGCTATGGCCCCTTCGAAGATGCTCAGGCAACCAGGGTGGGTGGTGCGTGTAAGTAAAAGACTTTCAGGAGGAGTTTTAGTGTGAACAGCTCTCTTGGTTTATTGTCAGGGAAATGGATTTATAAACATCTGAGTGTGGTGGGAGAAGGACCCTAAGGGATTGGTGGGTTTAAATATTGCTAGCCTATGCCTGGGGATGTTCTTTCCAGCACGTAGGCAATGGCAGGAGGGGTCAAGTGATCTAGGGTCTCAGGGGGATGGGCTGAGTGAAAGTACTGGCTGATAAGGCATTTCCTAGGCAACTGACCAGAGGTTACAGGGCTATGGGCAGAGCCTAAGTTCAGGTGTGCTGGGCTTGGAGAGGGAGTGGCATCCTGTAGCCCGAAGGTCCTTAGCTGTGCCTGGCAGCTCAGGCCCCTCTCTGAAGGGTCCAGCCTGTGCTGGCAGTGCCCAACAGTTCTGTTTTTAGCTTTCTGAGAAACATCCATACTGATTTGCACAATGGTTGTATCACGTTGCACCTCACATCCTTCTTTCTTCACATCCTCTCCAGCCTGTATTGTTATTTGTTTTCTTAATGCTAAACCCTACACATCACATGTTTGATAGTTAATGCAGTGGTTTGGGAATGGGATGTCCCCCATAGCCTCAAGTCTTTGTGATTAAGCCTCATACTTAATCCTCAGCTATTGGACCCTTTGAGAGGTGGAACCTTGCTGGAGGAGGTGTATCACTGGAGGTGGCCCAGCCCCACTGGGTGTTCATTAGCTCGCTCTTGCTGCTGCCTCTATGCTGATGTGAAAAGATGTGACACCCAGCTATCTTCTTTTGCTAGGCTAACCTTACCATAATGAAACTTCCCTTCAAAACTGTAAGTTGAAATAATTGCTTTCCTTCTATAAGCTGCTTCTTCTTGGGTGTTTATCCCAGCAACTGGTACTGCAAAGTAGGGAAATTTCTATGATAAGTTGACCATGTACTTTTGAGTCCTTTGGAGCTGGTTTGGAGGAGGTGATTTATATAACTAATTTTTTTGTGTGTTTTAGAATTTAATTTGACATGATGTAGAGTTCTTTTGGCTTAATATTTTCACTCAGCAGTTTTGATATTTGCTCAAGTGGTTGCCTGTATTAACTATTTGTTTCTTTCTTAATTTTAATAGGATTCCATTGTGTATATATCATAAATTTTGTTTTTCTACTCATTTATTGATGAACATTTTGGGTTTTCCCAATATATGTCACTTATAAATAATGGTATTATAAACACCTTTGAATAAATCTTTATGTAGACATATGTTTTTGTTTCTTTTAGCTAAATAAATATTAGTGGAATTGCTGGGTTTTACTACAGGTATATATTTAACTCCTCAGAAACTGACAAGTTTTTTCAAAGTGGCTGTACAATTATGTGTTCCCACCAACAATATATGAGAAAGTTCTAGTTGTTCCATCACTTTGCCAATGTCACTTTAATTTTAGCTATTCTAATAAGTATGTTATGGTATCTTATTGTGGTTTTAATTTTATTTCTCTAATCATTTTGTGTATTTTGTTATATGTTTACTGACCTTACATATGTTTTGTGAAATTTCTTAAGATCTTTGCTCATCTTTTTCATTGAGTTGTTTTAATATGGTCTTAATACTTAGTTGTATTACTACTTATTTATAAGACATGCCAATATGCTCCTGTTAAGTTTTTTGACTTATACTTGTGCTGGGAATATTTTCTTCAAGCCTGTGACTTACATCTTATTAGTGATATCTTCAAAAAGGAAGCTTTTAATTTAGAAGAAATCCAGTTTATCTATTTTAAGTTTTATTTCATATTCTGTTCATTTTATGTGCTATTTTAAAAACAATGGCTAATCCAAGATAGCAAAGATTTTCCCCTTGTTTTTTTCTGGAAACTTACATAGTTTAGTTTTCAAATTTAGACCCACTCTAAGTAATGATTACATTTTGTGTCAGGCAAGGAGAAATGTTCTTTTCTCCCCACAGTTATGCAGTTGTGTTCCAGAACTACTCGAAAAGGAACTTCATTTGTTCATTGAACTACTGGAGTACCTTTGTTGAAACCAATTAATCATATATACTAGGTCAGTTAATGGATTCACTCTTTTCAGTTGATTTATACTAAATTGTAGCCTTTTAGCAAGTTTTAAAATCTTTGAAGTCATTGAAAGCCCTTCATTGGTGCTTTTTAATAAAATTATTTTTAGCAATTTCCATGTAAATGTTCATATCAACTTGTTAATTTCTACCTGAAGAGAAGTCTAATGAAATTTTTGACTGGCATTACCTTAAATTTATACATTAGCTTTAGAAAACTTACAATCTTAACAATACTGAATTTTCCAAGCAAGAAATTTAGCAACTCGTCCATTTATGTAGGTCATTTATAATTTTAACAATGTCTTGTAGTTTTTGTTGTATAGATCTTGAACCTTATATTCATTCTAACACAATACATAAAACAATTTTCTATTGAACATCCCACTTTGAAGAATGCACAGGATTAAGATCATTTATATATAAAGACATAGAAGCCAAGGTATTCACTTGAAGCATTACCAAAAATTTTTTGTAATTCAAAATAGTCCAGCCAAGGGTGCTGGCATACGCCTTTAATACCAGCAGTAGGGAGGCTGCGATAGGAGGATCACTATGAGTTCAAGGCTAGCCTGAGACTACATAGTAAAATCTAGATCAACCTGAGCTAAAGTGAGACTATTCCTTGAAAAATCAAAAAACAACAACAACAAAAAAGTCCTATGGGGCTGGGGAGATGCCTCAGCAATAAAAGGTGCTTGCAGAGCCTGCAGGCCTTGGCTCAATTCCCCAGCCACCCACGCAAAGCTGGACCCAAAAATTGGCACAAATGTCTGGTATTCTGTCTGCTAAGAGACCCTGCCATGACCCTACACATGCATGCGTGTGCACACACACACACACATAAATGATATAAATAAATAAAAACTTAGAAAATTAATTTAAAAATCCTAAACCGCAAAATTATCTATCAAGAGATAAAAGATTAATTCTGGTAAATCAATAATCTTACTGAGAAATGGAGAAGATGTGGAGAGATATCTATGCTCAATTACTTCATGCAAAGAGGTTACTAGAGAACAATAGCAATTGTTTTCTGGCAAAAAAATTAAAGCACAAGAAAAATCTGCACTATAGGGCTGAAGAGATGGCTCAGCAATTAAAGGTGTTTGCTTGCAAATCCTGGTGGCATGGGTTCCATTCCCCAGCCAACCACATAAAGCCAGATGGGTATTCATTTGTGGTAGCAAGAGACCCTGGTACCTACATACATACATACATACACACACGTGTAAATAAGTAATGTTTTAGATCTGTTACAGGAATACAGAGGTCAGCAGGAGGATATCCTTCATTTGGTGGTTGTGGTAATAGAAAGATTACTCTTATGTTTCTGTATTGTTTGACATAAAATATGCTTCGTAGGCCTTACAGTATACATACTTATTAACTAACCTTGATGTGTGCCTCTAAGATCATCATATTTGGGTAATAAAAATAGGGTGCACTCCTGCTGCTGTTATTCACCTGATATTGGCCAGGAAATGATGTCCATCTTCTGCTCATGCCATGTTTTCCTGTCATCATGGAATGTCCCCTCAAGCCTATAAGCCAAAATAAACAACTTTCCTCCTATCAGCTACTTTTGGTTGGGTGCTTTCTGTCAGCAGCAAGAGTGTTCTAAGAACAAAAGCATCTAGGCTGGATGGAATTTAGCATCAGAAAAAGTCCTCTTTCTGTTCAGACACTTGTAAAGTGCATAAAGATGAAGCAGGCACAAGAAATCCTTAGCAATGCAAATGGAAAGACTCTGAATGAACTGTGAAGTGAATCATGAATGTTCCTCAGCAAAGCTCAACTTTCTAACAGCCTGCAGGAGGGGGTCATGCAAAGTTTTAACAGCCATGATGCACTTCCCTTTATTCCAACTGAGCAGGTGAAAGATCTTACTTCCCATGTGTTTAATGGCAAACCTGGTGCCTCTGATATCAATTTGTGTTTTGAGTCACAGAAAATGAAAGGAATTGGGACACCACCCAATACTACCCCTGTTAAGAATGGCTCTCTTGAGATTAAGTTGAAAAAAATCACCAAAATGTACATGAATGGGAAGCCTTTCTTTGAATCTTCCATTTGTGATGACAGTGCTATTGATGTGTCTTAGTCAAAAGAAAATGGACAAAAATCAGATAAGGCTAGGAAGAACAGGAAGCGGAGTGTAATATATTGTCATAGAATTTAGTGAGTCAATAAGAATAATCAGGCAAAATCCACTTCAGAGAGAAGGAGAACACCTTTATTCACATGTGGACCTCTGCTGGCTCATACCAAAAACTGACAGAGGCCCTGAGCTCAGATTGTTCTGGGCTTATATACCTTTTACAATCCTTTGTCTGAATTCTCCTGTGCTTAGAGAGGGGAGAGATTTACATCCATGAGTGTAGGATTCTGTCAAATAAGATTAAGTACAGGGAACTGTCTCCTGGGACAAGGTAGTTATATATTGTCCAAAAGGGTAAGACTCAGAGTCACAGAATTCTTGTTAGCTACCATAAGTCGAATTTTCCCTGTTGCAGTTTCAGAGGAGAGAAGTACAACATCTTTTGTTTCACTGAAAGTCCCAGGAGCATATTTACATTTCTTATAGATACATTGATTATATTACATCTAAACTAATATAAACTAGAAACATTAGATATATGGTGTTCCTTCAATAGATCCCCCCTTTTGAAGTCTTTTCTATTTTATAGAAAATCTAAGTCTTGTTTCGTTGGACCATAATAAGCCCTTGGGCTGAGAGCATCTAGTGGTGATAAGTCTACCTAGGAGGTCCAAGATGCAAGGCCAAAATAATAATCCTAAGAAGATCTTTGTTAGTAGTCTAATCAGGGGCATAGACTAGTTAGCCCATGACCAGTAGCTGTCCTATAAAAGCCAGGAGTTTGTTAATTTTCTCTCCTTTAGCCACACTTTCTTTAAATCTCTGGACTCTATAGTAACTCCAGATTTGTTTGTATAAAGCAGCATTTCTTATTGAAAATAAGCATAGGCCTCCTTTATCAGCTGTAAGCAGATTCAGCCCTCTCTGGTTTTGTATAACCACATCAGCCAGGGAATTTAGCTGCTTTTGTAGGTCTATCAGTGACTCAGCTATTTGGTGTATGTTATTCATGAATTTAACAGATAAGGTATATTAAGTCTGTAGAGACTTCTATTTTTTTCACTTTTAGTTCCTATTCATGGATGCTTCCCAGTATTGTATGGCTTGATATGGCACAGACTGCTACAAAAAAAAAAAAAAAAAAAAAAAACAGCCCCTCAAATCGTGTTTTCTGTCATTATGTAGAATAGGACAATAGCTGTTCTTTCCCCCAAGTTTTAACCCCATGGGGCCATTGCTCCCATTCCCACTGAGAATACCAGCAATGGTACCACTGCCAGACCCAACTGAATGGAATGGACTTGTGATGATGGTCCAGAGGTGTCTCCCATAGACTCCCTCAGGCTTCTGATGCATGGGCCAATCAGCTCCCAGCTGTGCAATTAGTGTGGCCCTGTAGATACTCAAGCTTTAGCTATGCATACACTGACCAGCTTCTGGTCAGAGCAGAGCTGAAGATCTTTTGAGTGCTCCTGGCACCTCCACAGGGTGATTCAGAGTGGCTGATCTGGACATTGTTGTGTCATCCAAGACATGCTACCTTCAGCTGTGTGGGCCATCTTTACCCAAGTGTGATGAATCAGCAGAGTGGCACCTGTAACTTGAATAGCACTTAGAGTGAAGTATTACAATATGGGAGCCCAGTCCAAACTGGCTGGAGTGGCTCCTTCTTTCAATCTTTTACTTAGATTATATCCCCAGGATGAAGGGGGTGTGTCCAATTTTCTAGGGGTAAGTGGGACTCCTTGTGTTACAAATTTCAAGAGAACACCATCAAACAATCTAGTATTTTTAAATCTTAGGGCTGGTCTCCAGATTTATTACAAACATGCCTTTTCCTTGGTGGGCCTTTATCCATTGGAGACAAGATTTAGGTCTAATTTTATGGGCCCACACATTTAAACCATTAATTTTTTTTCATAGACTCATGACTTTCTCATATTGTAAACTGTATTCAGACTAGCTTTATAAGTCCCCATAACCTTTTACTGGCTCTAAGATAGTTCTAAAGCTTCATCTGAGATTTAGGACTGTTTCATGACTATAAATCCTATAAAATCAAAACAAGCTACATATTTTAACACATGATGGCAAAGTAAGCATTTCCATTGTAATAAAGCATAACAAGGAGAGACTGGACAAATACAAACTGATAGCCACTAGGTAAACATAACCAGTAATGACAATCTTTGGATTGTCTATTTTACCCCTTTAATTGGGCTGATCACAGCCTGGTCAAAGATCCCATCCTGAGACATCAGTGTAGATCAGATTACTTCTAGATTTTTTTTTCCTTCTTAAGTTATCTCCTTTTAAAGAATTTGTATTCTTACTCATTGCACCTCTCCTGGGTGAATTTTAACTTTAAGCATTTTCTTTCCTTTGTTTTTCTCCCTTTTAAATTTCTTTTTCTTTGAAGGCAAACAGTGGCTAACTAGTTAGGGCCAAACATAGGCAGAAGAAGGTGTAAGTTAACATAAGAGCTTAGTAATATAAGCCAACATCAGACAAAGGAAACTATTAGTCTGAATTTTCTCCTTTATTTTACTTTATTTATTTTATTTTGTTTTGTTTTGTTTTGTTTTGTTTTGTTTTGTTTTGTTTTGTTACAGAGAGAGAGAGAAAGACAGAGACAGAGAGAATGGGCACTCCAGGGCCTCCAGCCACTTCAAATGAACTCCAGATGCATGTGCCATCTTGTGCACTGGCGTAAATGTGTCCTGGGAAATCGAACCTGGGCCCTTTGGCTCTGCAGAGAAGTGCCTTCACCACTAAGCAATCCCTTCAGCCCTGAGTTTTCATTTATATTGTAACATTTTGTGGTTATATTCTCTTACTGGGTGTTTAAGACCATACAGACAGTCATAATTAATAATACATTATATTTTAGAGGTCAGTTATGGTTCTGTAGGAGAGAATCTTAGGGACCTGTGAAAAGCTCTAGGACTTTCACTATTGTGTCATCTACAGGGATGAGTCAAGGCCATACTGACTATGTGGCTTCCTTTAGAAGCATCTGTAGTGACTCTCCTTCTGCAGATACACTGACTTAGAGTCCATTTCCTGGTCTCCAGGTTTCCATGTCCTTTCTGACCAAGAAGATAGCCAACTTATCAGAGGCTAGAGGTTAGATAAGTTCCATCATCATCTGTGGTCTTTTGACCTAGGAACCAAAATATTGGTTATCCTCTTCACTTTAATGTTTCCAATTGACTTTGGCTTCTACATATGGTTATCAATCACTCAGAGAGACTATACACACCTGATTAACAAAACAGATCTGCTTAAAGAAGCAAAGAACATACTTGATTAATAAGGCAGATCTGGTTAGAGAATAATGCAAACGTTTAAATCATTCTGATTAATATTTAAGCTTAGTTGTCAGGTGACAATAAACCATATCTGGAACATAGAAAGCATACATGTTTTATCTTTTAAGTATCTGTCAGTTATAAATACAGGCAGAACATTTTAGCAGCCCTGAAACAATTGTTTACCAACAACTTTAAATCAATTGATATGATCTAGAACTTGTATGTCAGGAAAAGACAAGACAGTGTAAAAACTTGGCATCTGTTTGAAAACAACTTTGGTAAACAGAACAGCGGAGTTTAAGATTTTATTTTTCATAAATAAAGATCATTTGGACATGAGGCTATGTCCTAGAACAGGAAATGTACGTGTGTGTGTGAGAGAGAGACATCAGAGTGCCTCCGCCTTTACCCACATACTCATGGGTTCAGGGCTGTCATGCACATTCACATACACACATACATGCACACATTAAGAAGCTTCACAGTGCCTCCCCCTTCTTGTGTTCCCCTCCCAGTTTTAGTGACACATGACAGACAAGGGTTGCCACCTTGGAAGGAAGCCATTCAGATGCCCATCTGGAAGAACTTCAGCAGTGCTTTGCCACAATGGGTTCAGCTTGTGACTTGTGATTAGATACTATTCCAATTCTGCCATGAGACCTTATGCCCCTTGCCACAGTACTGCAAAATGAGCCCACTTGAATCCTGTGGTCTTAGTGGGGATCTTAAGGATGCCCAGCCATAGGACTACAAATTCGAACTCAGAAGTGGACTGAGTCACCCATTCACTCACATATTCACACAGAGGTTAAATCACAGTTCCTTCCTCCCTTATAGAAATTCCCTGGCTATCAGTATGTCAATGCCTCTTAATGGCCCCCTGTTGGGCCTCTGTATAGCCTTAACTTTCAGTTCTGAATACACAGTGGAGCCCACCTCTATCTCACTACACACATGGAGAAACCCTCTTAGCTTCAAATACACATGGAGCAATTGTTTAAGCTCTGAATATGTATGGAGCAGCCCATTCAGCCACTGGGGTCTACACTCAGAGTGACCCTAGAACTGATCAGCTGATCAGAATGGTCCCATTCTGCTTTCTGGTCCCCCCAGGACCTACGTTGGCCATATGTCTGGTGACTCTGTCCATCTTCTCTTCCAAGTCTGTTTGGGAGCTTGGGTGCCATGGGATGGCAGAGTGCTGATCAGAATTTGGACCCTGGAAACCATTAGGGAGCACACTTTCCAAATCACTGGGAGACTCCATCTCCCACAGCGACTCAGCTGCCCAACCCAATGGCTCAAAGGGCCAAGACTGACTCAGTTTCCTAGCCAATCAACACTAGCTATGTTATAGGAATGAGTCAATGAGAATAATCAGGCAAAATCCACTTCACAGAGAGAGCCTTTATTCATGCTCAGACTGCTGCTGGCTCAAACCAAAACCCAACCGAGGTCCTGAACTTAGATTGTGCTGGACTTATATACCTTTTCCAATCCTTTGTCTGAATTCTCATGTACTTGGAGAGAGGAGAGATGTACATCCATGAGTGTAGGGTTCTGACAAATAAGATTTAAGTACAGCGAGCTCTCCTGAGATATGTCCAAAGGGGTCAAGCTCAGGGTCACAGAATTCTTGTTAGCCACCATCACAGGAATCTCCCCCACTGCAGTTTCAGAAGAGGGAAGTGCAACATCTATTGTTTCACTGAAAGTTGTAGACACATTTACATTTATTATAGATACATTTAAAGTAATATAAGCTAGAAACATTAGGTATATGGTATTTCTTTAATAATATGCCTCCTTACTGGAGCAGGGCCTTGTGGAAGCAGCTCTAGTGTCCAAGATATCAAGTCCTGCAGATAAAAAGATTCCAGTTAAGAAGGAGTCCTGTACAAGCACTGGCAAGGACAGAGACCACTCATTGAAATACAACGTGGGTGACTTGGTGTGGTCCAAAGTATTGGATTACCCATGGGGGTCTTGTATGGTTTCTGCTGATCCACTGCTTCACAACCATACCATACTTAAAGGTCAGAAAAAGAATGCACACCAGTATCATATATAGTTCTTTGGTGATGTCCCAGAAAGAGCTTGGACATTTGAGAAGAGCCTTGTTGCTTTTGAAAGAGAAGAGCAGTTTGAAAAATTATGCCAGGACAGTGCTAAGCAGGCACTCACAAAGGCTGAGGAAATTAAGGTGTTGAAAGCTATTTCAGGGAGATTGAGAACCCAGTGGGATATGGGAATTGTCCAAGCAGAGGAAGCTGCAAGTATGTTAATAGGAGAGCGGAAAGCCAAGTTCACTTTCCTCTATGTGGGAGACCAGCTGCATCTGAACCCTCAAGTGGCTAAGGAGGCTGACATCACTGTGGGACCTTTGGGAGAAGTACCAGCTCTTCAGGGGCCAGTGAAGAAGCTTTTGTAGACTCCAGCTCCATGAAATAAGAGGGTGTTCCTATGAAGAGAAGGTGAAGAGCTAAATGGTCTAGTTCTTCTAAGAACCAAGAGAGTGCCCCTGGCACAGAAAGAGTACTCCGCAAAAGATGGTAGAGGCCAACAACAAGAAAGGAATAGGAGCTCCCTGGGAGGAAAAGGCCACCACTTCTACTCCATGGAGCAAGAGGGGAGATGCAGTATCCCAGTTTTTTCTTTTTTTTTTTTTTTTTTTTGTCTTTTGTCTTTTGTCAGAAGCACAGGGATGAGGTTGTTGCTGAGCACCCAGATGCCTCAGGTGAAGAGATTTAAGAATTACTCAGATCCCAATGGAACATACTCATTGCAAAGCAGAAAGTGCACTGTAACACGAAGTTTGCCCTTGTGACTTCTGCTCAGCCTGAAAAAGACTCTGGTAATATGAATGGAAAAAAAGAGAAACCATGCAATGAGGACAGAGGACCCTCCAGAAGATGTAGATGTTGATGATGCACAGAGAAAAAGTTTCAGGACAGACAAGCACAGTCTTCAGAGAGAGACAGTTACCAACAAAGTGGCCAGAACAAGGTCTTACAAGACCATAGAGGCAACTCCCTCACACAAGAGCCATGCAGCAATGAAACATCTGTCTGATGCAAGTAAACCACTGAAGAAGCGAAATTGGGCTTCCACAGCAGCATCTTTAGCTCTTGGGTTTAGCAAAAGTTCATCTCCATAACTGGGAATGAGGTCTCAGACAGCCCAGGAGATGAGCCTTCACCATCTCCATATGAAAGTGCAGATGAAACACAGACCAAAGCATCTGTCTCATCTAGAAAATCTGAACAAGGAGTGGCTTCCAAAAAGGAGTATGTGTGTCAGCTATGTGAGAACACAGGCAGCCTCTTACTGTGTGAGGGCCCTTGCTGTGCAGCATTCCACCTCACCTGCATTGGGCTTTGCTGAAGACCAGAATGGAGATTCACCCACAATGATTGTGCCTTGGGGATTCATTAATGCTTTGTGTGTAAAGAGAGCAAGATGGAGGTGAAGCACTGTGTTGTAACTCAGTGTGGAAAATTCTCTTATGATGCTTATGTAAAAAATATCCTCACACTGAAAACCAAGGCTTTTGCTAGCCTCTCCATAACTGTGTGAGCTGCCATGGCTCAAACCCTTCAAATTCACCACCATCAAAAGATAAGATGATGCCCTGTGTCCACTATGATGGAGGAGTTTCCTGTCTGGCAGTGATTTGATCGCTTCCAACAGCATAACCTGTACCGGCCACTTCACTGCTCAGAAAGGGAAAGGGCACCACACCCGTGTCAACATGATCTGGTGCTTTTTGTGTTACAAAGGAAGCCTTCTGTGCTGTAAGGCCTACCCAGCAGCATTCCACCCTGATTGCCTGAACATTGAGATGCCTGATGACAGCTGGTTCTGCAATAACTGCTATGCTAGGAAGAAGCTACATTTCCAAGACATCATTTGGGTCAAACCTGGGAACTATACATGGTGGCTGTCAAAAGTTTGCCATCCCAAAAATGTTTCCCAAAATATTTAGAAAATCAAGCATGAAATTGGACAATTCCCTGTGCTTTTCTTTGAGCCTAAAGATTATTAGATGCATCAGGAGCAAGTGTTCCCATACATGGAGTGGGACCAGGGCAGCCTCTACCATGAGGTCAGAGGGATCAGAAGCGTCTTTCCAGAATGCACATCAAGAAGCTGAAGTTCATTTTCATGAAATCAAACTTCAGCAGGAAGCCCGAGAAACACAAGAGAGCGAGCACAAACCTCCTCCATATAAGCCTATCAAAGTGAAAAAGTCTTATGGGAAAGTACAGATCTATACAGCTGACATTTCTAAAATCCCAAAGTGCACTGTAAGCCCACAGATGAGAATCCTGTGACTCAGATTCAGGATGCTGATGTTTGCATGCCATCCACAGGTATGTCCAGCAGGAGAGTACTTCCAAAGCAAGTGCTTCACCAAGCACCAGAATCCCAAGACCAAGATCATCAAGACAGATGGCGAAGGATGGGGCCTGGTTGCCAAAAGGAACATCAGAAAGGGAGAGTTTGTTAATGAGTACATTGGGGAGTTGAGTGAAAATGAAGAATGTATGGCAAGTACCAAATATGCACATCAGAGTGAAATCACTCACTTCTACATGCTCACTATAGATAAGGTAATGGGAATCGTATCTACTATTCATACATACATAATAAAATAATGAAATTTTTAAAAATCCTTTTTCTTTCCAATTAAGCTCCTGTGAGTCCCCAAGCTCCTATATAGTGTGGCAAAGATCTATTATTTGAGGAGTGCTATGAATGAAAGGGTAGACACAAGACCTCACACTCAGTCCATCTCAGTTATCTAGACAGAGCAAATTGCAACTAGCAGCTGTTAAAGCAAAACATGGCTCTCACCTCAAAGGGAATAAGAGAGTTAATTCTGAGACCAAATGAGTGGTCCTGACTCAAGAACACAGATTTGAAAAAATAAATAAAATAAAATAAAAAGAACACAGATTTGGGCTACTCCAAAGGCCATGCTCCAAGAAATAGCTTCAGGAAAGTTACAGAACAAAAGAAACTCATGTCAAGGCTTTGATCTAGTATCTTGGTGGAACTATCATATAAGCAGGTTACAGACAAGCAAGGAAATATCTACTAGAGCTTTTGATTTGGTAAAAGGTAGTGGTCTCCTAAGTTAATATGTTTGTAAAGATCTTACCTGTTAGTCACAAAGATACTGGGTCAGATACAGAAGTTGGCACTGAATAACTATTAAAAGGACCAAGATAATTTAGTTCTAGATTTGCAACGTTTCAACTCTCCACAATCATAAAGTCCAATCAGTCAATAAGCCTTCTAGGATTTTTAACATAGGTATGGATTTTTTTCTAGGAACTTAGTTCTCACAGTTCTTTAGAAGATTTCTACAGCAATGACTAGCCACACATAGATGAATCATTAATATCTTCACATCCTGTAATGGTCTTGAATCATCAGAAGCATACAAGAAAGGAAGTTGTATTATCTCAAAAGGGAAGGAAATGGAGGCATAGTCATTAGTGTCTGAGGACAAAGCCCAGTTTCTTCTACTCTAAGACTGAATTTATAGAGGTATACAGACTCATCAACAGAATACACACATGGACAGAAATCTGTAGCCAGATGCACCTATCTGTATAAGTGATCAGACTCTGGGACTGGAAGCCATGGCAGTGAGCTGCCACCATGCTCACCCTGCTTTGCCAGCAGTGGAGTACCTTTAGCTTTACATAATCATTGGGGAAGGTGAAGGTGAAGTTCATTGCCATGCTTCTGTTCAAGCCCTGCCAATCCATCACACTGACCAACCACTTCAGCACAAGTGAAAAGACTGAACATTGGGCTGGAGAGATGGCTTAGTGGTTAAGGTGCTTGCCTGGGAAGCCTAAGGATCCAGGTTTGAATCTCCAGTACCCACACACACAAGGTACAGAATGTGTCTGTAGTTTGTTTGCAGTGGCTAGAGGCCCTGGCATGGCCATTCTCTCTATCTGCCTCTTTCTCTCTCTCTCAAATAAATAAAATATATTTAAAAAATTTTTAAAGACTGAAAGTACTGCAGAACATACTTTAGTTTTAAAGACAACTACACTTATTCTCAACTGAGAAGACTCAGATGAGTCTTTTTTCCATATTA
The DNA here is from genome assembly GCA_036346955.1 of Dipus sagitta. Classification (NCBI taxonomy): domain Eukaryota; kingdom Metazoa; phylum Chordata; class Mammalia; order Rodentia; family Dipodidae; genus Dipus; species Dipus sagitta. Next base: position 62,986,978 of record CM070775.1, read on the forward strand.
ACGAGGTCAACTATTACAGTTAAAACTGCATGCTCCTGACTTAGTGACTGTAAATCAACAGAAATCACACACTATTTGGGAACCATATAAAGCAAAAGAAAAATCTGCATTTCTTTTTCTTGCCTAACCAAGCTAGTAACTGAGCTAGCTTCTGCCTGAAATGCATTGTTCTTTAAGCTTCATGCAGGATCTGAGCAACCTGCCATTTGCTGTAAATAACAGCCTGTCATAATGACAAGTGTGACAAATGTGGAGGCAGTTGGTCCAAGATGCAAAGTACTCAGGCAGGCTGTATTTCAGCAGACTGCCGTTTTAGCAAGAGGCTGTTTCATGGAAATGAAAGCCACAGTTGCCCCCAGTCAGAGACAATACTTTGCTTATTTGAGAGTATGTGGAGATGTCTATACATACATACAGACAGACAGACATATACATATATATATAGACATGTATACCTAATGAAACCTAGAGATATTACCTGTTACTTAGAAGATTTCCTTTATTACTTTAGTTCCCAATTCTCTTATTTTGCTGACTGTTCAAAATAACAGTTTACTCATTAAAACATGACATTTTGCTAGGGAGATGGCTCAGTGGTTAAAGGCATTTTCTTGCAAAGCCTGTCAGTCCAGGTTCAATTCCCCAGTACCCACATAAAGCCAGATGCAAAAAGTGGTGTATTCATCTGTTTGCATGTGGTTTGCAGTGGTAAGAGGCCCTGGTGTACATGCATGCAGCACACACACACACACTTTAAAAATTCCAGAAAAAAAACCTGACATTTCCCCTCATAGGACTATCCTCATTAAGTTGATATTGAGAGCACACAAATGCTCTTTTAATTTTTTCTTGGTGAGTAATCATCATTTATTGTTAGTAATTTGTGAGTGTGTTCAGAAAAAAAGAGAAAGTAGAAAAGAACATATGTTCACTAACACAGCTTCCAGTGAGCTTTCTTATCAACACCCAGTTGTTTGAGGGTACAGGGCCAGAGCTGCAGTTTTGCCTTGCAGTTTCAAAGGATGACCCTGATAAGGAGTAACCAAAACCTGGGGAGCAGCTCTGTTCCTGGCTGGTCAACCCCCTCCCAGTTGGATCTTTTCATAAAGCCCTAGTTTCCTCATTAGTAAACCAACCACACAGGGATAGCTTAGATGCAATTATAATGTCTAAGGACTAGGAATGTAGCTCAGCGCTTGCCTGGAATGCATAGAGCAATGGATTTGACTCTACATAAACTAAACATGGTGGTACATGCCTATAATCCCAGCACCTAGGCAGTAGAGAAAAGAAGATTAGAAATTCAAGATCATTTTCAGCTACATCAGGAGTTCAAGGCCACTCTGGGATATATAAGACCCTGTTTCAACCCCTCTCCTCCCTCTTCCTTCCTAATTAGAACTTAATTAAAACTACTCAAACAGTTACAATGTTTTATAATCTCTTTTATTCTCCACTAGCTCCCTCATGTAAGTCTGCTCTTGGTAAGAATGTAGCAAAATGGTAAAACCTGTTGATTGGTTCTTTGAAGAGTGTAAAGCCTTTCACAATAAATTCCTTACAGTCATGTTGAAAACCTTACTTTGAACAACTAAAGATCAAGCTTCCAATGGAAGGCCTCTAGGACAGTAGGGAGGGCCCTTGATCCAAGTTACTTCAGCTCCAGGTCAAGTTGACCAGCCAATGGGAAAGTCCCTGGGATAAAATGGCAGGGCAGCAGTCCCAGGTGCAATAACAGACATTATAAGCATTGCTGTATTAAACCTAAGAGGTGTGAAGCTGAAAGAGCTGCTTCCAAGCTTAAGTGGAGAGTGAACTTAATGCTTTAATTACCATAAATTGTAATGATTATTTGTGTAAGCCCATAAATATACATGACTATATGGGCCATTTACACAATATCCTCTAAATTCTCTTGGTATAAATCCTAGTTCCTAAAGTTTAAATTGAACACTAATCTCTTTGCTCAGTTTCTTTCATAATCCTGCATTTATATTTACATATGGTAATTTCCTTTCCCTCATGGTAGCCACATAGAGCTGATCACTACCCTGTAATGGATGACAAAGCATGCTCTAACAAAGGACAAGCTTTTTATCTCTTCTCTCAGTTCCTTTTCCCCCTTCCTTCTCAATTTGAGTTTAATTAAAATTATTCAGAACTTGGCTCTGTTTAACAAGAGAGCAAACAGCCCTGAAATGCTGACTTGCTCCTGCATCCCACCTGCTGGGTCAGCGCATTCAGGGTTCTGACTTTATAGCATGTCCATGGTGGCAGCTGAAGGCTGCCAAGAACAGCAGATTTCAGCAAGTAAGTTAGCTTGGTTAATAAAAAACACTGTAATGAGAGAAAGAGAGAATTGATGTGCCAGGGCTTCTAGCCACTGCAATCAAACTCCAGATGCATGTGCCACCTTGTGCACATGTGTGGCCTTGTATGCATGTGCCACCTTGTGCATCTGGCTTATGCACCAACGTCTGAGCCAACGTCTTTCCAGCTCCTAAAAATGTTTTAAACATGTACTTCAATTAAATTTCTGTATTTAGTTGTTAAGTCTGGTTGTCTTTCTACAAAATGATCTTAATACATATTTGTAAATGCAACACTTAGATGACTTCTTAATTTCTCAATTATGTATGACAAAAAAATTTATTAGTTATGTACACAGTGTATATACAGCCGTGTCGGTACCATTGTTAGCCTCTTCCCTGTCCTCCCCGCTCTAAAGGGACCCTCCTCCTTGGGGATTGTGGGTCGTGCATTGTGGGATAAGCCATCAGTTATGGGGAAGAGGCAATGTCTCTGTGCATAATGTCCCAACATGTGGCTCTAAGAATCTTTCCGACCCCTCTTCCATGAATTTCCCTGAGCCATGTTGGGTACATTTTAAGTCTACTTTAATCTTAGGAGCCTCTGTGTCTCTGGATATCTGGTTTGGTAGGAATTGAATATTCTCTGTGTCTGTCTCCTTCACCCTTGTGCTGGTACCAGGTTCAGTAAGAAAGCAGCACTCTTGCTCATTTCCCCAATTACTCTTGGTTTCAGCTAGGGCCCTGATGAGGTACAATGGGCTGATTCTCTCCTCAGGTTCTGCACCCATCTGAAAAAGAGAAGCAGATTCTCCAATGGAGAGTGAAGTCAGCACCAGATAAATGGGATAAACATTATTATTTTAGAGAGATGTAGGCCTTCTTGTAGCCCACAATTGGTGGGAGCTAGATAATGGAGAGTGGACTCATTTTTTGGATATGGTTTTGACTTGTGTCCCAGATCCAGCTATGGGTTCCATTCCACTGAGTGGATCTGTTAACTAAATCAACAGCAGTTGGTTACCCACTATGGCTGTGTGCCACTATTGCACTTGTGTGAGCATCACGTGTAAGACAAAATTTTGACTATCACAGTAGTGAGGAGTTTTATTAGTACACACATCTCACATTTCCTTATCATTTTGTCCCAATATAATTTGATCATAATATTGCATTGTCATGAGTATATGGTATTCCCTGTTAATGTAACTAATGTATAACTGCTATCTTCTGAATGTGTCTTCCATGTATTGAACTCCTAATCTCCAAGGTGATAATATTAGGATGTGGTATTCTATTTTTTTTTTTTTTTTTGTAGGGGAAGGGGATTTAGATCATGAGCACTAACTAGTTTCAAAACATTTTATACCTCAAGAGTATTCCTACCCATTAAGCTGTCATTCATTATTTTGCCCTGCCTCAGGAACCAGGAACCACTAGACTTCCTGTGTCTATGGATTGACCTATTCTGGATAATTCTTACAAAAAATTCATTAGTTATTAAAGGAGTTTGTGTTTAGCTCCTTTACTTAGCATGTTTTCAGATTCACCCATATAACAGTCTTTATCAGTACCTTGTTTTCTTTATATAACTCAATACCATCCCATTGGAAAAATATATCCTTGTTTTCCTCACTTTTTGGCTGTTGAGAATAGAATTGCTATGAACATTTCCACAAATGACTTGAAGTACTATTTTCAGTTTCTTTCTTTTTTTTTTCTTTGAGGATATGTATTATTTATCTTTTTTTTTTCAAATTTTTATTAACAACTTCCATAAAAAATATCCAATGGTAATACCCACCCTCCCCCCTCTTTCCCCTTTGAAACTCCATTCTCTATCATATCCCCTCCCCATCTCAATCAATCTCTCCTCTATTTTGATGTCATGATCTTTTCCTCCTCTTATGATGGTCTTGTGTAGGTAGTATCAGGCACTGTGAGGTCATGGATATCCAGGCCATTTTGTGTCTGGGGGAAGCACGTTGTAAGGAGTCCTACCCTTCCTTTGGCTCTTACATTCTTTCCGCCACCTCTTTCACATTAGACCCTGAGCCTTGGAAGGTGTGATAGAGATATTGCAGTACTGAGTACTGCGGTCACTTTTTTCCAGCACCATGATACCTTCTGAGTCGTCCCAAGGTCACTGGCACCTGAAAAGAGAAGATTCTCTACCAAAAGTGAGAGTAGCATTAATATAAGGGTACGAACATTAAGAGAAGTGCTTACTGGGCAGTTTGATAAGTATAGTATATACATTTATCCAGACATCAGCAGACATTACACCCCCTAGGGCTCATGACTAACCCTGTTTTAAGTTTTCAGTATAAGGGATATATTCCCTCCCATGGAGCTGGCCTCCAGTCCAATTAGAGGGTAGTTGGTTTCCACCATGACAGACATGCCACTATTGCACCTGTTGGCTCATTTGGCCTGGCTGGGCAATTATAAGGCTTGCAGTGTCTACTGTTGAGTATCTTCACTGGTGTTTTCTCTTTCTCCCATTGAACTGCATGCAAAATGGCTTCTTCCAGCTTTCTGTCAGCTGGTCTACATGGAGGAGGTTCTCAGCTCATTTCCAGCAGGATTTCTCAGTGGCCTTGCATCCCAAGTATGTGGAGTCTTCAGCAATAGGATCTTACCATCTATTCCTGGTGGGAAACCAAGGGCCTTGGCAATGGCCTATAATGTTTTGGGGGTATCAGGAACCTCCCTGGCCAACAACTCACTAGAAGGTATCCCATCTCTGGCACTGAAAATTTTCTAGTAACAATCTAGAGGACAGGGAGGAAGCTGACAATGGTACCAACTTGATTGTATTCACTGACTACAAAAAGTGAAAAAAAAAATAGAGAGGGAAACCCTTAATCCTTCCAAGGGAAGGGAAGCCTCATGGTCAGCATGGCCCTGACTCATCCCAGCAGATGGCACAAATGCTGAGAGAACCATAGAGCTCCTTTCAGGTCCTGAAAAGTCTCTTCTAAAGCTCCACAGCTGTACTTCAAAATTAAAACATAAAATTAGACCTTGGCTACTTACTTGGTTGTAAGCACTCAATAGAAAAATAAAAACAGAAAGTAAGGTATATCCTAAAGAATTTAATCATCACAGTGCAGACTGTAACTTTAGATAGATGTGTTCACTGTATGGTATCTCACTCAATGGTATCTGTACCACTATCAAGATTAAATGCTGTTTACATATGTTCTTTTTTTTTAAGAAGGTGGCACTAACTAGACACCAACATCTTTTGTCACCTTCTCTTTAAAAAATATTAATTAATTAATTAATTTGTTTGTTTATTTATTTATTAGAAGAGAGAGAACAAGAGAGAAAACAGAAATGGGTGTGCATGGGCCATTAGTCATTGCAAACAAACTCCAGACACATGTGTCACCTTGTACATCTGGCTTACATGGGTACTTGAGAATCAAACCTAGGTCCTTAGGATTCATAGGCAAGTGCCTTAACCACTAAGCCATCTCTCCAGCCCTGCTGTGTATATATGTTCTTGATAATTCTGCTAATGTCTCACTTGCTTTGCAAAAACAGGTATAGACCACACCATTTGGTAAATTTCTAGATCTTCATGATGAAAGAGAATCATGCCTATCATTTCTGGTAAACTTCTGCTAATTTTGGGACATTGTTTATTTAACTCTTTAACTTTGTATCCTCTCATTTATAGGTAGCCCCACTCAAATGGTCCTGTGACAATCCAACTCCTGGATACCCCGAATCACCATCCATGGCCTGAAATGCTACATGAATAGGAACTCTGAGCACCTCTCTAAACTCCAATTTACCTGATGCTTGCTTCTCCCTGATTTCTCCCATATTTTCCCCAACAATATCTTTATCTGGAAATTATAGGTTTCTTGCCACACTATAAGACCATCAATAAACTTTTGGGTCCTGTAGAATAGACCCACTGGAAGAGTACCCCAACTGCCACACCCAACAGCCTCATTCAACTTGAAGATGTCAGACCAGTCCATCATCCTAATTCCTTAATGGTAGTTAGGACTACCTCTTCAGAAGGGGGAAAATGATAAGAGACAGAAATTGGATAGGCAGTCAGGGTAACAGAACCCCAAAAGTAATGTTTTTTATTCCTTGACTAAAAGCAGGAAATGTCACCAAACTTACAGAAATTTGGATATTATACCCTCTAGAAAAGATCTCTAGGTTTATCTTGTACCCTTCCTAGGACAGAAACTCTGATCCTTACCTAAGATTACTGGCAAAGCTATAAAATCTGATCTTTGTCCATAGTAACCTGCCAACCTGGTCCTCCTAAAGCTTTGGTCTTGCTCCCCATTTTCCTAGGAATGGCCTTAACTGACACCACAGCCACTGGGGCAATGACAATTGGGCTCCAACAGGTCCAGCATCGCCAGCACTCTAACCAGATCAGGGAAGATCTAGTCCAAAAGAGCACTGGACTCTACAGAACCAGATTTCCTAACAGCTGTGGTACTGCAAAACTGCAGAGAGAGGCTTGTACTTGGTTACAGCAGAAAAGGAGGGATTTAAGTTTTGTTGTTCTTTTTTTTCAAGGTAGTGTCTCACTCTAGTTCAGGCTAACCTAGAATTCACTATGTAGTCTCAAGGTGGCCTTGAACTAACTGTGATCCTCCTACCTCTGCCTCTAAAGTGCTGGGATTAAAGGCATGCACCACCATGCACAGCTTTGAATTTATGTTTATCTAAGGGGGAATAAAAGCTGTTTCTACACAAACCAATCTGGCATAGTTAGGAAAAATGCAAGACAATTACTGGAGAGAATAAAGGCCAGGGGAAAGGAAAGTGAATCCTACTGGAAAAGTACTTGGAACAGTTGGGGCCCCTCTAGCAGAGCCACTGGTCATGGTCCTTCAAGCCTTATTTGAGCATTTCCTGATAAACCTGCTCACTAGATTCATTTGAAACTGGATAGAGGCCATCAAATTCCAGGTAATTCAGCAGGAATATCATAAAATACCTCTGGAATAGTATATAATGGATTATGTATGTGAAAAGGAGGGAATGTAGTGGTGGTAAAACTATACCAAAAAGGTGGAACAGTGGCAAGCCCTCAAGATGAGATAAGAAAAGAATGAGGAAGGATAAACAGGGAGTCTGTCCTCACTCCCCTTGCAATTTATTGCAGGCTTAACTTTTAATTACCACATTCACTCTGCTGTAATCTTTGCTTGCCAAATTTTTACGTTCTTGTAATCTTTTGTAACAGACTTGCTCAACTGCCATGTATACATTTTTGTATAAATTCCCTTACAAACTTAAGCTAGGGGCTGGTGCCATTATGGAGAAATCCAGGTGTCAGCCCACTAACATAAATAAATCTTTCTCTCCTCTGTTAAAATGATTCTGAGTCTTAGTCTATCCAGGACTTTCTGTAACATGCCTTTATAGGAGTTATAGAGAAGAGAGAATTTTAATACATGAAACTGGCAGGACTCTAGCTTATAGTTCAAAATGGCTACATCCACTTTCATTTATTTATTTATTTGTTTGTTTGTTTATTTATTTATTTATTTTGATGAGAGAGAGAGAGAGAGAGAGAGAGAGAGAATGGACATATCAGGGTCTCTATCCACTGCAAATGAACTCCAGACATTGTCCCACCATTTGCATCTGACTTACGTGGGCTCTGGGGAGTCAAACCTGGGTCTTTTGACTTCACAGGCAAGTACTTTAACTGCTAGGCTATTGCTCCGACCTCCTCCATGTACTCTTTTAAAAAATGTTTTGTGGCCAGGCATGGTGGCGCACACCTTTAACCTCAGCACTCGGGAGGCAGAGGTAGGAGGATCACCTTCAGTTTGAGGCCACCCTGAGACTACATAGTGAATTCCAGGTCAGCCTGGACTAGAGTGAGACCCTACCTTGAAAAACAAAACAAAACAAGAAGTTTTGTATTAGCATATACTAATCATACATAATGGACTGCATTATAAAGTTTTCATATATATGTTTTTTTTATCTTATTCAATTCTCATTACCCTTTCTTGAACCCTTACCCCTCAAACTGATTCCCTTCCTCTTCCCAACTAGAACTCCTTCTAGTCTCATATATTTTTTTTTCTTTTGATGACCTAATGAACCCAGTGAGTTTCATTAGGGTTGTTTACAAGAGCATGGGTGAAGGGTTGATTACAGAGGCATTAGCACCTTCCCAGTGGCTATACCACTGAAGAAAATGTCTTTCCCTCTGTTGTATAGCAAATTCCTCTGAAGGGAGGGAAGACTCAGGAGATAAAGTCTGGGAGAGTTTAAACTTTTTAAAGAATCACAGGAACACTCTCCAAGATTATAGGAGCAATAAACAACTGTTGAGGGGTAAATTCTGACTAGTGTTGTGTAGAAATTTTCTATGAATTAAATCATTCCTATCGGTGGGAGGAGGGTGTCTCAAAGAGTCAACAAGTCTGGGGAAGAAGTTTCAAGCCCCCTAAGGTTATATAAGGGGTAAATAACTGCTTGGGGGAGGCTTTCTGATGAGCTGGGCTGCCTGTAAATCATGTGCAGTGAGCTCCAGAGATGACGCTTCTGTGAGTCATCATCTATTTTGGGGAGGGCTTTTGATGATGCAGCTGTAAGCAACTCCTCACCCTGTTCTGTAAGAAACTTCAATAAACTTATTGGGTCAACAGAACTTGTTTTGGTGCAATTATACTTTGGTCTGTCATCTCTGTCCTATCTGGGGTGAATAAATGAGTGTTTGCATTTCCCCAGGAACAAGTTTCATGCAACACTTGGTGCCTGAAGAAAGACATGGTAGAACCCAGGATAAGTTTGGCACAATTGAATGGTTCTGGTTATGGGTAGCAAGGTATGCATCTGAGCCTGAGAGTAGAGAATCCCAAGGGAAATCCTGACACAGTGGTGATAAATCCTCTTGTGGTGGTAGTTGCATGGGCCATGGTATGAGTAGTAAGACATGTGACTAAGGCTGAGCCATCAGGAGGTAGTGTCTGAAGGGAAAATCTCAAGGTGGCTATCCTCTTATCAGTGGTATTGAGTGGTAAGCATACTTCATGAATAGTATCTGTTGAGGGAGTACAGGGATGCCCTAAAAGAAGTCAAGAGGATTAGAAAATGTGTTGAAGTCCTTAAGTGTGGTATTTAAAGGACAGAAATGCTGGCAAGCTGCCATAGAGGTGGCCTGGCAAATGTTATGGATAATGACATAGGCATCTGATGGCTATACAGAAGAAATGTGTTTGTGTAAAAAGAGAAAAAAGTTACAAATGGAAGATGACATGCAGCTAGCACCTTCAGCTTTAGTCTGAATTTGCAGAAAAATTAGAAACAATCTAGGAGATTAAAGAAGTGTGTGGTGGTGTGAATTAGGTGTTCCCATAAACTCATGTTTTCTAAATGCTTGGTTCTCAACTGATGGCAAGTGGGGAATTGGAGTCTTGCTGGAGCAGGTGTGTTGTTAGGGGAAGACTCATGCTTCTACTTGCCAGTGTTTGGCACACTCTTCTGCTGCTGTTGCCCACCTAATGTTTGGCAGGAGGTAATGTCCAGCCTCTGCTCATGCCATGTTTCTGCTGCCCATCACAGAGTCTCCCCTCAAATCTGTAAGCCAAAATAAACCCTTTTCTCCCACGAGCTGCTTTTGGTTGTGTGCTTTGTATCAGCAATGTGAAAGCAACTGAAACAGCAAAATTGAGCCGGGTGTGGTGGCACACGCCTTTAATCCCAGCACTCAGGAGACAGAGGTAGGAGGATTGCCATGAGTTCGAGGCCACCCTGAGACTCCATAGTGAATTCCAGGTCAGCCTGGGCTAGAATGAGACCCTACCTCGAAAAGCCTCCCCCCACCCCACAAAAAATTGATACCAGGGGAGTGAGGTCATTCCTACTACAAATATGACTGTAGCTTTTGGCCTTTTGGAGCTAAATTGTGGGAGGAATGTGGAGGACTTGAAACCTTGGTCTAAGAGACACCTTGCAGTGCTCAAGGCAGAGTTCAATGGGCCATTCCAGTTAGAGTTGAAAGACCTGAATGCAGTAAGAACTATGGACTGTGAGGTTTAGTTTATGAGGATGAGAAAGAACTTTGTCAGGGCTGATCTGGAACCAGTTTGTGTGAGTGGTTTGCTGTATTCTACCTGCCTGTATCTTGAGAACTTGTGCAGGGTTGCATTGCATAGAAATGGACTGCTGTGGGCAGAAGGATATGGCACAAAAAGAAGTGAAAGTTTCAGTGAACACAGAACCTGTTCAACTGTAATTGTTTTGCAAATTACAACTATTGAGATTGGGCCACCTGATCTGCATTGTGACAGTAGGAAGACTGCTGACTCTTTGAAACTAGGGCCCCTGAATGCTGAAGGAATGTTCTGCTCTTCAAAGTCAGATTTATTGCCCCCGAGATTAACAAATTTGATAGCCCACCTGGTACTATGGAGTGTAACAAATTTAGGGAAGAGAAGGTCGTTGGATTTACAATACAGCTTTGCCTTTTAGAAATGACTATGGGCAATGGGAGGCAGAATCATTACAAACCCCTGTGGGGAGATCCAGTGGAGCCATGAGGATGAACTTTGGGTAGTAATGGAGACCCAGTAGAGATACCAGGATTATGGGATGGCAACAAAGAGAGCTTCTGGCTCAGGATGGAGTATTCTCTGGGCTTTGAGCAGCCAAGGTGGAAGAGTAGAATTGGAACTCTAGACTTTGTTACTAGATAAAGATGTTGGACTTGGAGCTATGGAACTTAACCATGTGTCCTCTTTGTTTTAAATCTTGTATTGGTTCAATTTTACCTTGTTATGCTCAATGCCATCTTTTGCAATGTGAATATTTATTCTGTGTCATTATGTTCCTTTTTTTTTCTTTTTGGTTTCACAGCCCAGTTAAGAGACCTTGGACTATAAGGGGGATATCTGAATAGTATTAGAATTGAAAAAACTATGGGGATTTTTAAAATTGGGCTAAATACATCACATTTTACATCATAGATGCTCATCAGTTTATGGGGACCAGAAGTGGAATGTGGTGGTTAGAACTAGGTGTCCTCCATAAACTCATATATTCTGAATGCTTGGCTCTCAGTTGATGGCAACTTGGGAATTGGAGCCTTTCTGGAAGAGATGTGCTGTTAAAGGTGGGTTTCCTCTTGCCAGTGGAACATTCTTCTGCTGCTGTTGTCTACCTGATGTTGGCCAGGAGGTGATGTCCAACCTCTGCTCATGCCACATTTTCCCCTATCATTATGGAGTTTCCCCTCAAATCATAAACCAAAATAAACCCTTCCCTGCCACAAGGTGCCTTTGGTCAGGTTCTTTGTGCCAGCAACATGAAAGTAATGTAACAAAGGGCCAAGCAGAAAAGGTGTCTGGTAATATTACTTGAAAGCTAATGTAGCAAGACTTATGTTGAGCTGAGGTTCCCAAGGAAAAAAGTGACAGAAAGTTCAATGCTACACTAGTGAGCCTCTGAAAACTTAAATCAAATGCTGTCCTGTGCAGACTGCTAGGAAAAATTGTCACCAACAGTTCTGCTAAGCTGAGGACTGCATGTGTTTGCATTACCAACATGCCAGGCAAGGTGACCTTGCTAGTACAAAAGGTGGCACTATTGTTGTGAGGATATAGGCAACAACTTTCTAGTTGGATTCAAGACCAGAGGAAATTCATGTCTGGTACTATTAAACCTGGTCAAAAGCCTGTGACTGGGAAGGTTATAGGCCTCAGTGGAGGCATTGCTTTGTTGAATTGATGTGATATGCCTGTAAAATTGCCTTATAAAGATCTGTGCTTACACCATAGAATATTGGTACTGTTTCTGCTGCTCTCTGCCTTGATCAGTGAGGAGAACATCTTACAATGAGAGGTATACTACGAAGACTCAACTGGTCAAGCTTTAGACTAACTGACTGTTGGTATGACATAGTGGCCTAGTGCTTAGCCATAAATGGACATACATCTCACCCCCTCCAAGTCTCAGGGAACATTGCAGAAGCAGGGAGAAGAATGTATGAGCCAGAAGAAGGGGTGGAGTGTTGTATAGAAAATTCCCTAGAATTGAAACATTCCCTCCTGAGGGTAGGAGGGGGACTCAGGAGACGAAGTCTTGGAAAGATGAAACTTAAAAGGTCACAGGACCACTCCCCAAGGTGATAGGAGTAGCAAACAACTGTTGAGGCACAGATTCTGACCAGTGTCGTGTAGCATCATATATATATATATATATATATATATATATATATATATATATATATATACAGGCCTTTAGCCACTGCAAACAAACTCCAGATGTGTGTGCCCCCTTGTGTATCTGGCTTACATGGGTCCTGGGGAATCAAACCTGGGTCCATTGGCTTCATAGGCAAGTGCTTTAAACACTAAGCTATTTCTCCAGCCTATATACATGTGTGTGTGTGTGTATGTGTGTGTGTATGTCTATAGATGTATGTATATATATAGAAACATATACATATATATACACACATATATATACATATACATATATGTACATATATATATATATACTTCTATACTTATAGACAATAAACCATGATATTTCCCTCCTTTCCCCATTTTCCCCTTCATAACTGTTCTCCATCATATCCCGTCCCTCTCTCCATTAGTCTCTCTCTTTTTTTTTTTTTTTTTTTTTTGGTTTTTCGAGGTAGGGTCTCACTCTAGCCCAGGCTGACCTGGAATTCACTATGGAGTCTCAGGGTGGTCTCGAACTCACGGTGATCCTCCTACCTCTGCCTCCCGAGTGCTGGGATTAAAGGCGTGCGCCACCACGCCCGGCTAGTCTCTCTTTTAATTTGTTGTCATCATCTTTTTCCCCTATTATGAGGGTCTTGTGTAGGTACTACTAGACACTGCAAGGTCATGGATATCAAGGCCAATTTCTGTCCAGACAGTTGCATTGTAAGGAGTGGTACCCTTCCTTTGGCTCTCACACTCTTTCCACAACCTCTTCTACAATAGACCCAGAGCCTTGGAAGGTGTAAGATGTTTCAGTGCTGGACACTCCTCCATCCCTTCTTCTCAGCACTATGTTGCCCTTTGGGTTCCCCCCAGTGGTCATCAGTATCTGAAAAGAGAATCTTCTCTAACCAGAAGTGAGAGTAGCATTAATATATGAATATGAACATTAAGTGTAGTGCTTTCAGGACAATTTGGTGAGAATAATGTATAATAATGTATAATGTAGAGAGCAGGCTTTATAATACTAAGGCTCATTACCCCCACCCCCGCCATAGTTTTTTTTATTAGGTTTTCAGTACCAGGTGCATATTTCTTCCCATAGATTGGGCCTTCAGTCCAATTAGAGATGAGTTGGTTTCCCTCAGAGCTGACATGCCACTGTTTCATTCATCTTATTTGGTCTGTCTGGCCAAACTTGAGGCTTCCAGTGTCCACTGTTTTCACCTCTGATGACTTATTTTTCCCATAGGGCTGCATACAGTGCAGCTTTTTCCAGCTTTCAGTTAGCTGGTCCACAGGAGAAGGTTTCCTGCTGAACACCAGCTTGATTTCTCAGTCACTTTTCTTCTCAGGCATGTGAAGTCTTCAGCAATAGGATCTTACCATCTGTTTCTCAAGGGAAACCAACAGCCTTCATAATACCCTGCAATGTTTTGGAGGCAACAGGGACTTCCCTAACCAACAACTCACTGGAAGATATCCCATCCCTGGCACTGAAATTTTTCTACGAACAATCTATGGCTTCTGAATGTGCCATTATTCAAAAAAGTAGGTTTTCATATGTCTTATTCAGAATATCTTGACTTTTGATTGACCCTCTCCCCTTGACCTCCTTTTATACAATCTCTTCCCCTGGCCTCACTTGGGCCTTTCCCCTCCCTGTAATTTGTTCTTCTACTTACACACACACACACACACACACACACACACACACACACACACACACACATATATATATATATATATATATATGACAATCCCCTTAATTCCTTCCCTCTCCTCCCTACCGTATAGCGTTTTTCTAACTTACTGGCCTCTGCTACTGATTTTTGGTTCCACACAAGTCTATACATTTGTAGTTAGGATCCACATATGAGAGAGAACATGTGACATTTGGCTTTCTGGGCCGGGGTTACTTCACTTAGTATAATCCTTTCCAGATCCATCCATTTCCCTGCAATTTTCATAATTTCATTTTTCTTTACCACTGAATAGAACTCCATTGTGTAAATGTACCACATCTTTATTATTCATTCATTGGGGAGAGACATCTAGGCTGGTTCCATTTCCTAGGTATTGTGAATAGAGCAGCAATGGACACAGTTGTGCAAGTATCTCTAAGGTGGTGAGAAGAGTCATTAGGATGTATGCCTAGGAGTGATACAGCTGGTATGGTATAGTAAATCTATTTTTAGCTGTCTCAAGAACCTCCACAGTGATTTCCACAATGGCTATAACCAGATTACATTCCCACCAACAGTGTTGAAGGTTTACCTTTTTCTGCATCCTCACCAACATTTATTGTCATTTGTTTTCTTTCTTTCATTTGGACAGGAGTGAGATGGAATCTCAAATAGTTTTAATTTGCATTTCCCTGATGGCTAAGGACATTGAACACTTTTTTAGATGTTTATATGCCATCTGTATTTCTTCCAGTGAGAATTCTCTATTTAGTTCTATAGCCCATTTTTATTTATTTATTTATTTATTTGTTTGTTTGTTTGTTTGTTTGTTTGTTTGTTTTTTGAGATAGGGTCTCACTCTAGGCTAGGCTGACCTAGAATTCAATCTGTATTCTCAGGGTGGCCTCAAACTCACAGTGATCTTCCTACCTCTGCCACCCGAGTGCTGGGATTAAAGGCCTGTACCACCACACCCAGCTTCATAGCCCATTTTTTAATTAGGCTTATTGTTCTGTTTTTTGAGCTCTTTGTATAATCTGGACATTAACCCTCTGACAGATGTGTAGCTAGCAAAGATTTTCTCCCATTCTGTAAGTTGTTTCTTTGTTCTATTCACAGTGTCCTTTGCTGTACAAAAGCTTTGTAATTTCATGAGATCCCAGTGGTTGATTGGTGATTTATTTCCTGAGCAATTGGAAAGTCAGAAAGTTATTACCTATGCCAATATGTTGAAGGGTTTCCCCTACATTTTCCTCTAGCAATTTCAAAGTTTCAGGTCTGATATTAAGGTCCCTGATCCACTTGGATTTGATTCTTGTGCATGGAGAAAGACAAGGATCTCTTTTAATCCTTCTACATATAGGCATCCAGTTTTCCCAGCACCACTGGTTGAAGAGGCTGTCTTTTCTCCAATTAATATTTTTGGCATTTCTGTCAAAAATCAGATGTCTGTAGCTGCCTGGATTAACATCTGGGTCCTCTATTCTTTTCCATTGATCTACATGTCTGCCGTTGTGCCAATGCCATGCTCTTTTTGTTACTATGGCTTTGTAATATAGCTTAAAATCGGGTATGGTGATACCACCAGACTTATTTTTGTTGCTCAAAATTATATTGACTATTTGAGGGGGTTTTTTGTGCTTCCAAGTGAATTTTAGTATTGTTTTTTCGATTTCTGTGAAGAATGCCATTGGAATTTTAATGGGGATTACATTAAATGTGCAGATTGCTTTTGGTAAGATTGACATTTTCACAGTATTGATTCTTCCAATCCAAGAACATGGGATGTCTGTCCATTTCCTTGTGTCATCTGCAATTTCTCACTTGAGTGTCTTAAAATTCTCATTGTAGGGCTGGAGAGATGGCTTAGCGGTTAAGTGCTTGCCTGTGAAGCCTAAGGACCCCGGTTTGAGGCTCAATTCCCCAGGACCCACGTTAGCCAGATGCACAAGGGGGCACACGCATCTGGAGTTCGTTTACAGAGGCTGGAAGCTCTGGCGTGCCCATTCTCTCTCTCTCTCTCTCTGCCTCCTTCTCTCTGTCCCTCTCAAATAAATAAATAAACAAACAAAAAAATTTAAAAAAATTAAAAAACATTCTCATTGTAGAGATCCTTCACTTCCTTGGTTAACTTTATTTCAAAGTGCTTTATTTTTTTGAGGCAATTGTGAATGGGAGAGATTCCCTGATTTCATCCTCCACATGTTTGGTTTTAGTATATAGGAAAGCTACTGATTTCTGTGTGTTTATTTTGTGTCCTGCTATGTTGCTAAAAGTGTTTATCAGTGCTGTTTTCTAGTAGATTCTTTAGGGTCCTTTATGTATAGAAATCATATCATCTGCAAGTAATGATAACTTATTCTCTTCCTTTCCAATTTGTATTTATTATATGGGTGTTTCCTTCCTTATTGCTATAGCTAAGACTTCTAGTAGTATATTAAATAAAAGTGGGGACCATGGACACCCTTGCTTTGTTCCTGAATTTAGTGGACAAGCTTCAAGTTTTTCCCCATTTCATATTATATTGGCTGTAGGTTTGTTATAAATAGCTTTTATTATGTTGAGATATGTTCCTTCTATTCCCAGTTTCTGTAATACTTTTACCATAAATGGATGTTGGATTTTGTGAAATGCCTTTTCCGCATCTATTGAGATGATCATGCGATTTTTGTCCTCCGGACCATTTATATGATGTATTAAGTTTATTGATTTGCATATGTTGAACCATCCATGCATCCCTGGGATAAAGCCAACTTGGTCGCGGTGAATAATCTTTCTGATATATTCTTGTATTCTGATTGCCAATATTTTGTTCATAATTTTTGCATCTATGTTAATGAAGGAGATTGGTCTGTAATTTTTTTTTTTTTTTTGAAGTAGGGTCTCACTCTGGTCCAGGCTGACTTGGAATTAACTATGTAGTCTCAGGGTGGACTCAACTCACAGTGATCCTCCTACCTCTGTCTCCCAAGTGCTGGGATTAAAGGTGTGTGCCACCACACCCAGCTTGTAATTTTCTTTTTATTCCTGTCTTTGTCTGGTTTTGGTATCAGGGTAATGCTGGCTTCATAGAATGAGTTCAGTAGAATTCCTTCCTTTTATATTTTATGGAAAAGTTTGAGAAGCAGGGGTGTTATTCTTCTTGAAGTTCTGGTAAAATTCGCCAGTGAATCCATCTGAGCTTGGACTTTTTTTAGTTGGGAGACTTTTTATAACTTGGATCTCTGTACTTGTTCTATTTAAATGGTTTATCTCATCTTGATTTAATTTGGTGGGTCATATGAATCAAGGAAATCATCCATTTCTTCCAGATTTTCAAACTTAGAGGCATATATATTCCTGATGATTTTCTGAATTTCTTTGGTATCTATTGTAATGGTGCCTTTTTTCATCTCTAATTTTATTAATTTTTATCTCTTCTCTCTTTCTTCTGGTCAGATTTGCTAAGGGCTTATCAATCTCATTTATCTTTTCAATGAACCAACTCTTTGTTTCATTGATTCTTTGAATCTTTTTACTTGTAAACTCTCTAATTTCTTAATATAGGCACTATATTAAGCTATAAATTTCCATTTTAGGACTGCCTTCATTTTGTCCAGAGGTTTTGGTATGTTGTATTATCATCATAATTTGATGCTATGAATTTATTGATTTTCTTTTTGATTTCTTCAATGACCCCTTGCTCATTCAATAGTGTACTGTTTAGTCTCCATAAACTTCTGTATGCTCTGTAGCTTTTTGTTGCTGATTTGCAGTTTAATCCCATTGTTGTCAGATAGAGTACAAGGAATTATTTCAATTTTCCTGCATTTGTTGAGATTTGCTTTATGTCCTAATATATAGTCTGTTTTAGAGAATGTTCCATGTGCTGCTGAGAAAAATGTATATTCTGCAGCATTTGGATGGAATGTTCTGTAGATATATGTTAGGTCCATTTGTTCCATGACATCATTTAATCCAGATGTCTCTCTGTTTATTTTTTGCCAGGATGACTTGTCATTTATGACAGTGGGGTATTGAAGTCACCCCTACAATTATGTTAGGTGTTATCTGTGACCTTAAGTCTAATAGTATTAGTTTGATGAAACTGAAATTGAAAGTGCCTCAGTGGGATTCTGGCTGTTTTCCTCCTTTCTGGTGGATCTTGGTCTCTCCTGCTTCTCTGCTGTGTCTAAGAATAACCTATACTCCTTCACTTTTCAGAAGAAGAGTGTATTTTGCTGTGGTTTTGCTTAAATCCCTCCCTAGGCTGTTTTGGCATGGCTCTTATGCTGCCATCTTACCCAGAAGTCGCATTTCTTTTTAACAGAGAGCAATAGAGAGAGAGAATTGGTGTGGCAGGGCCTCAGCCACTACAATTGAACTCCAGATGCTTGTGCCACCTAATGGGCATGTGTGACCTTGTGCTTGCCTCACTTTTGTGTGTCTGGCTTACATGGGATCTGGAGAGAGATCACACATAGATCCTTAGGCTTCACAGGCATGCACCTGAACTGCTAAGCCCTTTTTAAAAAAATGGAACACATTTTCCTGAGACTCAGAAGATTCAGAAGGTCAATATGTCTGGGGAAAAGTTTGCAAGACACCTCCCTAAGTTTATATAAGGATAAACAACTGCTTTGGAGGAAACTCTCTAGCTGAGTTGCCTGTAAGTTATGTGCAGTGAGCTCCAGAGATGCAGTTTCCTTAGGTTTTACCTTATTCTGTTGTAAGCTTTTTGGTGATGCAGTTGCCTTTGAATTATCTATGCTCTGTAAGTAACCCCTCACTCTGCTCTTTAATTACCTCCAATAAACTCATTGTTTACCAAAACTGGTTTGGGTACAGTCATGCTTTGGCCTGTTGTCTGTATCCTATCTGGAGTGAATAAGCATGTGTTAGCTTCTCCCCAAGAAAAAAATTACATGTGAGCGCCTACTTTATCAACCAGTAACTATATAAATGCTGAGGCTGAGATGGTGCTTCAAACCTAATCTTATGCAGACTTAGCACTATTTTTAAAAACGTTATTCCTATATATTTTTTTGTTTTATAGCTGTTGTGAATGGGATCAATTTACTTTAAAAATTTTTATTTATATATATAAATATATTTTTACATTGGTTATAGTTTTGTATCCCCTCATTCCTGGTCGACATTACCCTGAGAGTCCTCATCAGTAAGGCCCTTCATTGTTGGGTAACTAGGGCTTCTGTTAGTTTCTATGGGGTGGGGAGAGAGACCTGTACCTCAGGGTATTTCTACCCACTCTGTGGCTCTTATAATTTTCCCACACCCTCTTCCGCAACAATCCCTGGGCCTTGGTTGTGTTAACAGATTGTTTTTAGTGTTGAGTTCACTGTAGCCTCTGTATTTCTGTTAGACTTGTATTTCAGTCTATCTCTGTGTTTGTCACTATTTACCTGAAGGCCTTTGTCAGACTTTGTCATAAAGAGTAATACTCTTATTCCTGTTTCCTCTGCAGTTTCTCCTGGACCCCGATAAATGTGGTAGAGGAGGCATGCTATGGTAAGCAGTTGGCTGTCTTTTATTGTTGAATTGGATCTTTGGTCTCCCCAGTATTCTCTGTCATCTGTAAAATAAAACAGATTCTCCAACCAAGGATGAGAGCAATTTTGATTAAGGGGGGTATGCATATAATTTTGAGAGACATTTTGATGAGGATACTTACTCAGCTTGTCCAGGGAATAATGGGGGCTTTGGAGGCTTCTCTCTGGGGGTTGTGAGATTCCTACCTATGGGATACTGGCTTGGTTCCCAGCACCAGATATAAGTGTCACCCACTGAACAGGCCTCATGTCCAATCAGAGGGCAGTTGTTTACCCACATGGGCTGTGTGCCACTATTGCATTAGTGTGTTTCTTGTCCATCAGAAAGCTTGCATAGTTTGCAGGGTCTCCAACTTATTTGTGATATTGGTGACCATTTTCACATACTAACTCCCTTACCACTTTCCAGCACTATTAGGGATTAGTAGGAGAGGACTGGCTTTCCTCTTGATTCCCACATGGCCTCTCAGGTGTTCTGGGATGGCATCCTGTGCTGTCTTAAGCAAGAGGATCTTACCTTTTAGCTCTGTTGGATAAGCAAGTGTTTGGCAAGGGCCTACATTGTTTTGGGACCTCATGGATCTCCCTGACCAACTGCTTGTTGTAGGGAATAACCACGTTCTGATCCTGGGATTCTCTAGATAGAGCCTATGGATTTAGGATTAAGCTTTCTTCACCTTCTACTGAGCATATCTATCAAATCCATCTACCTCCCTTCAATGGTGATTGTATCTTGCATACTGGTATCACAGAGGGAAGTTCCTAATGTAGTAACCACTTTAGTCTTTTTTTTTCTTTTGCTTTCTTTTTTTATGAGAGAGAGAGAAAGAGAGAGAGAGAGAGAGAGAGAGAGAGAGAGAATTGGCATGCTAGGACCTCCAGCATTGCAGTTGAACTCAGATGCATGTACCAACTTGTGAGCATATGTGACCTTGTACACTTGTGTCACCTTGTGTGTCTGGCTTATGTGAGATCTGGAGAGTCAAAAATGGGTCCTTAGGCTTCACAGGCAAGCTAAGCCATCTCTCCAGCCCCATTATAGTCTTTAGTTTTGTGTAGTTCCCCTCTACTTCCTCCCATTCCTTGGCTCCCCCACCCTCCCATCCCATAATATTCTTTTCTTCTATTAGTTTGTTATCCCATTCTCTCTTCCCTTCCTATTTTCACTTTTTTCTGGTCTCATTCTAGGTTTACTCCCATATCCTTAATGCTTACTGACAAGTCAGCACATTTTGCCCTGCCAACACATGTGGTCCCCCAGCTGCCGCCTCAGCCACCCCCAGCACACTGTCCCTGCTCCTGCCATGCCCAGGGTATACTCCCTACTCCTGTATATGTCACTTTTCTTCTTTACATTTTCAGTGTTCAGAAAGAACCAGGTTAAAGCTCTATTCTCAGTCATCTGCTGAGAGTAGAATGCTATCATAAACAATAGTAATTATCAGAAGATAATCATGAATAAAAGAGTAATAGTCAACTGCAAAATAATGATCTCTAATCAAAAATAATTTAATGGGGCTGGAGAGATGGCTTAGTGGTTAAGCACTTGCCTGTGATGCCTAAGGACCTCAGTTCAAGGCTCAATTCCCCAGGACCCATGTTATGGGATACACAAAGGGGTGCACACATCTGGAGTTCATTTGCATCAGCTGGAGGCCCTGGCCTGCCCATTCTCTCTCTCTCTGCCTCTTTCTCTCTCTGTCTGTCTCTCTCAAATAAATAAATAAAAAATAAACAAAAAATTAAAAAGTATATTTATTTATTTAAAAAATATTTATCTATTAAAAAATAATTTTAGGGATTAAAGAGATACTGAGAGTATTGCATATACTCATATCTCCATTATTGCAGAAATGAATGAAATGAAAAAGAAGCAAAAACAACCACAATAAGACTATGACTTAGTATTGAGATAATAGAGAAAGTAGAGGAGGGGAATGTTAATAGAATGAGGAAGTACAGGTAGAAAAGAGGGATGAGGGGGTTTTGACTAATGAGAGACTGAAAAGAGATAGGTAAAGATATGTTATCAAGTGATAAAGAAGGGTACTATCTCTCTGAAGGCTGAGCCACACAAAATCTGCAAAACAGGCTAGACTATGCTCTTGTGGAGAGAGAATGAAAAAGGAAAATAATAAGGAGAAAAAACAAAGAAGAATAGGCAAGAATAGAGGGGTTGAGCTAGTGAGCTAAACTAACATTGAATATTAAAGAAGGATAGATATAGAGGAGTGAGAGCTATATACAGACATAAGATATGAAAAATGACTGGCTTGATTGCTGGATTCCATCTGGAGGTTTTTCATTCCTTTCTCAGCTTTTAGTAGTCTGTCTTGCTGCTGGGACTTGCTCTGTATTTTTCTCTGTCTTTTTTTAAAGATAGACTCATGTATCTCACACTGGACACAAACTTACTATGTACCTGAGGATGATCTTGAGCTTTGTGGCAGTTTGAATGGATGGCCCCAAGTGTTTTATTAAAACTTGTAACTTGTGTCTCCAACTGCCTAGTTGGAGGAGGGGGTAGATCCTGGGGTTCAGCACTAACGTGTGTTTGGGAGCAGATCTGATTTCCAACCCAAAGGTATGCATAGCAGTCTGAGTTCTGGCAGAGTCCCTACTGCTTGCTGCCAGTTTGTGCTTACTGCTTTTATTTTTTATGGGCTGTTTTGTTGTTTCTTTATGCATGGGTGTATGGAAGCAGCTTCTTCCACCATTGATGAAACTTTCCCCTTGATCTATAAACTTGAAATAAACCCCTTCCTCCCATAAATTGTGTCTTGTTTAGATGTTCATCTCAGCATTGTGACACTATCTACAACAAACTTCTTATTGCCTTGCTTCCACTTTTTGAGTGTATGCTAGGAAAGTATTCTACTGACCACATCTGCAGCCTGGTTAGATGGACTATGATACTGAAGACATAGTTAGGATGAATGGGGCTAAATTAAAGGTTCAAAATTTCAACTTATCAAACAGAACATTCTGTTATAAGCTTCATTAGAGGAGAATCATATCCATCTTGCTCCCCTCACTAACCCTATCTTTCAACACAGTACCCAGACTGTCTGATAGGTGAATGTTTAAAAACTGAAATACATAGAGGCATGGCTGTGATGAAAGTGACTATAATGATTCTGCAAAGACTGATCTGTTAGAGACACTCAAAACAAGAAGCCTGCCAAGGAGACTCTGATAAAGTTTGTCTCTGAGACTTCCTATAATTCTAAAACACTTTATGTTCTTTGATTCCTTCTGTGGACATCAAACTTCTCTAGGAGCAAGATCTGGGAAAATAATGGAAAAGTATCTCAAGTGGTGGGACATCATGTTAAGATGGCAGGATAGGAGCCAAGCCAAAGAAACCTGGGGTAAAAATGAGGCAAGATGACACACAATACCCTCTTCTACTGAAAAATGAAGGTGTATAAATAATTATTAACACAGAGAAGACCCCAACAGAGAAGCAGGGGAGAGGTGGAGCTTCCAGAAATCGTACAACCAGTGAAGATGAGGCTCCAGCCACTGGGAAGAGCTTTTACTCAGTGGACCCTGCCTAAGCCAGCAAGAGCTGTGGGAAGGGATTCTTCTACTCACACTAGCCTTTCAAAATCAAAAACCCTGAAGGAGAAGATAACAGGGACCAGCTGAGAAGCTCCAAAACAGCTGCAGACAACTTACCCCAGCTTTCCTTTCACTATCCATCAGCACCTGGAACCACTGGAGATCGCATGGTGCCAAGGGATCAGAGCTACCCACCTCTCACCTACACAGCATCCGGCACAGCTGATATGAAGTGCAGACAGCCTACTCAGCTGAGCTGAGTCCACAAGACACTAAAGAGGGAACCATATTTACAGTCAACATAGGTGACCACACCAAAACATAACTGGGATTTGTTACATTGGGAAAATACCCCAAAGCCAGATATATAGACTTGCACTGAAAGTACTAATTGCACTTTCCATATCAGGGCAGGTATTAAAGAAAAGAAGCCCAGGAAGGGAAAGAATTCAAAACTTAGCCTACTAAGATAAAAATACTAATGTGTTAAATTTGATTGGTGTACTTTTAGTGTACTTTGCCATTCTTTAATTTTAGATAGATAGATATAGATAGATAGATAGATAGATAGATAGATACATAGATACATAGATACATAGATACATAGATACATAGATAGATATAGATATAGATGCAAGGAAAGAGAGAGAGAGAGAATGGCACACCAGGGCCACTGCAAACAACCTCCAGAAGCATATACCACTTTTTTTTGCATCTACCTTTATGTGGGTACTGGGAAATTGAACCTAGGCTTTGCAAGCAAGTGTCTTTAACTGTTGCACCATCTTCCCAGCCCCTAGTTTGCCATTCTTAAACAACTTGCGTGTTGGGGGTTAATTTTTTTCACTTCTGATATTCGTCTATAGTACCTTTATTACTTCCTTCTTTCTTGGGGCCAGGGCTTTACTCTGGCCCAGGCTGACCTGGATCCCACTACAGTCCAGGAATCTCAGCATCCCAACTGATGGGATTAAGGGTTTAAATCACTTCACCTGCCCAGTTTAGGGCCTTTTGTTCAGCCAGTTTGTCTGCTTGTTTTATTCCCCATTCATGCATAAATACTTCATGTTAGTTTTATTTGCATTTGTATATTGGTCAGTTGGATTTTAGGTTTGTTCTGTATCTTTCTCTACCTAGCCCACTATTTTTGGAATATTCCCACTACTGTTCCCAAGTACAACTTCTCTACCTTCCTTATATTCCCAACCTCTTTTCCATATTCTCACCTTATTCCCTCCCCACTATTCTCTATAACTACAACCTTGCATAGACTCAACAACCTCTGAAATCTGTGAAATTAATAGGACCCCAGTTTACCACTCCCAGGTACTGTGCCACCTCCATTGTTTTCAAAGTAAATATTAGTCCTTACACTTGCACACCCTACACTGCTCCCAAAACCCTGGCATATTTCTACAAGCCTGGTTCATTTGCCCATCAGCAATTGTTGAAGTCAAAAGGAAGATTGTTGTTAATTTTCTTTCTTTTTTTTTTTTAAAATTTTTTTTGTTTTTATTTATTGATTTGAGAGTGACAGACAGAGAGAGGAAGAGGCAGATAGAGACAGAGAGAGAATGGGCACGCCAGGGCTTCCAGCCACTGCAAACGAACTCCAGACGCATGTGCCCCCTTCTGCATCTGGCTAACGTGGGTCCTGGGGAATCGAGCCTCGAACCAGGGTCCTTAGGCTTCACAGGCAAGCGCTTAACCGCTAAGCCATCTCTCCAGCCCCATAATTTTCTACTAGGGTATTTGCATACAAGACATATTCAAGAGCTTGGGTCTCTCCTGCCATTACTCTGGGAGTAACATAAAAGCCACATCTGGCACCTTGAGCTCCTACCCTGAAGATACAACTTCTTCTTTTTAGTGTTTTTATTTTTTTCTTTATTTGCAAGGAGGGTGGGGAGGGTGAGAATGAGAATGAATAAGCATGCCAGGGCCTGAAGCCACTGCAATGACAAAAAAACAAATCAGTTTTTTTATTTTTTCTGGTTTTTCAGGGTGGGGTCTTGCTCCAGCCCAGGCTGACCTAGAATTCACTATGTAGTCTTAGGGTGGCTTCAAACTCTCAGCGATCCTCCTACCTCTGCCTCTCAAGTGCTGGGATTAAAGGCATGCAGCAGCATGCCCAGCAAAAAAGCAAATCTTAACAAATACAGGAAAACTGAAATAATTTCTTGTATTCTTTCTGATCACAATGGGATTAAACTACAATTCAATAGCAAGAAAGACTGTAAAACATATGCAAATGCATGAAAAATAAACAATGCACTACTGAATGTTGTTTGGGTCATTCAAGAAATCAAGAAGGAAATAAAAATTTCCTATAATCAAATGATAATGAAAACATAACATATTAAAACCTATGGGATACAATGAAAGCAGTCCTAAGAGAGAAATTTATAGCTTTAAGTGCCTATGTTAAGAAATTCTAGGCAACAAGTAAAAAACTTAATGTTACACATTAAGTCCTTGAAAAAAGAAGAAAAGGAAAACCAAAAGTCAGTATACATAAATAATAAAGATCAAGGCAGAAATTAATTAAATAGAAATCAGAACAATAATACAAAGAATAAGTAAAGCACAGAGTTTGTTCTTTGAAAGGTTAAAAAGATTGATAAACCCTTAGCAAAACTGAAGAATATAAGAAGAGGCATAAATTAATCAAAATAGAGACGAAAAGGGTACAATTACAGTAGATACCAATGAAATTTATAAAATTATAAGGACATACTGTAAGAACACTCAACTAAATTTGAAAATCTGAAAGAAGTGGATGAATTTCTAGATATATATGACCTGCCAAAATTAAAGCAAGATGAGACAAACCATTTAAACAAACCTATAACTAGCAATGAGATCAAAGCAGTTATAAAAATAATTTTGCAAATAAAATAGTCCAGGCCCACAGGGAATCATTAATGAATTCTACCAGACCTTCACAGAAGAACTAACACCTTTGCTTCTCAAACTCTACCATCAAATAAAAAGGAAAGGAATGCTACCAAACTCCTTTTATGAAGCCAGCAGTACCCTGATACCAAAACCAAAGACACAATGAAAAATGAAAATTACAGACCAAGTTCAAAAGCCTCATGAACATAGATGCAAAAATTCTCAACAAAATACTGGCAAACAGAATATAGGAATACATCAAAAAGATCATTCACCTTAACCACAAGGGTATAGAAAAAGAGGAACCCTCCTGCATTGTTGGTGGGAATGTAAATTTGTAGAGCCATTGTGGAAATCTGTGTGGAAGTTCCTGAGACAGCTAAAATTTGAGTCACCATATGATCCAGCTTTACCACTCTAAGAGCTCTACTCAATACTATAGATATACTTATTCATCCATGTTTATTGTTGCACTGTGCACAACAGCTAGGAAATGGAACCACCTTAGATGTCCCTCAACTAAAGAATGGGTAATGAAGATGTGGTACATTTATAAATGGGGTTTTAAGAAAAAATAAATTATGTAATTTGTGGGGGAAATAAATAGATCTGGAAAATATTATACCAAATGAAGTAACCCAGAAATATCCTGTGGATGTAGATAATGTTGTACCCAGAAGCCATAGATTATATATAAAAAAAAAAAGGCCAGGCATGGTGGTGCACGCCTTTAATTCCAGCACTCGGGAGGCAGAGGTAGGAGGATCACTATGAGTTCGAGGCCAGCCCAATACCCAAGACTACATGGTGAGTTCCAGGTCAGCCTGAGCTAGAGTGAGACCATATCTCAAAAAAAAAAAAAAAAAAAGTTCCAGGGGTGGGGTACTTACCAGTGAGTTGTTCACCAGGGAGGCCCCTGATATCTCCAAAACATTACATGCTATCTCCCAGGCTCTTGCTTGTCCACCAGAACTAGATAGCATGACCTTATTGCTGAAGACCCCACATGTTTGGACTGCAGGTCACTGAGAAATCAAGCTAGAGCTGAGATGAAAGCTTCCTCTCTATTAACTAGCTACCAGCATGCTAGAATGAGCTATGGAGCACATAGCCTTCTGGGGGAGAGTCATTATCATAAGTCTTAACCAGCAGTGCTCCCTGCAAGCCTTACAGCTGTCCAGCTAGGCCAAATGTACCGACTGGTACAATGGTAGCATGTCTGTGATGGGGGAAACCAACTGCTCTCTGATTGGACTGGAGCCTACTCCATGGAAGGGAATACATGCCTGTTACCGAAAACCTAGTCAGAAGCCTATGGATGGAAAGGTCATATACCCTAGGGAATAAACTATTACTGTTGCCTGGTTAAATGCCTATGTTATGTCCACCAAAGTCTAATCACTTATGTTTATGCCAATATATTAATGCTACTCTCACTTTTAGTTAGAGAAGCTTCTTTTTTTAGAAGGTGCTGATCACTGGGGTGATTCAAGACTCACCATAGTGCTGAGAAGTGACAGTGGAGTGTTCAGCATTGAGACATCTTTCTAACACCCTCAAAGGCTCAGGGGCCATTGTGGAAGAGGTGAAAGAAAGAATATAAGAGCCAAAGGTATGAAATGAGAGTTTAAAATATTGTCTTGCAGACACAACATGGCCTTGATATTCATGACTTCTCTGTGGCTGACACTACCTACACAATACCTGCATAATTGGAGGGAAAAAAATGACATCAAAATAGAAGAGTCTAATTGGAAGAAGATAGGGTTCAGTGGAGGGGGGATTTGGGAAGAGAAAATGGGGGTCACAGGAGGGGATTATAATCATGGTATATTGTTTATACTTATAGAAGTTTTCAATAAAAAGCTACAAAAAAAGTATCTCCAGTGGGAAGCCTACCGAACATAGTACTTTTACAACTTCTCTTGAGAAAAAAGAAGTGTGCATTCAAATTCCTTCAAAACTCAAAGTGAATAAGGAAATTGAAATTTTCTGTGGAGTCTACATTTTAAAAATAAAAGATAATCTTCATGAAAAGTAAGAACCCAAGACTCATGTATTGTAGCTTTGCCTAACATAATTTTCTATGATGGTTGTAGATACTTTCATGTTTTCAAGTTGGAAAATTCTGAATGTTCTTTTATTGTGGTAAAATATACATAGCATAAAATTGACCAGTTTAACCATTTTTTAATATTTTATTTTATTTATTTGAGAAAGAGACAGAACGAGGCAGATAGAGAGACAGAGAATGGACACATCAGGGCCTCCACCCACTCAAACTCCAGACACAAGTGCCACCTTGTGCATCTACCTCACGTTAGTCCTGGGGAATTGCACATGGGTCCTTTGGCTTTGCAGGCAAGTGCTTTAACCATTAAGCCATCTCTCCCGCCCCAGTTTAACCATTTTTAAATGATTAGTTTTGGAGCAGAGCTGGGGAGATGGCACAGTGGTTAAAGGCACTTGCTTGCAAAGCTGCCAGCCCATCAATTCTATAACTCACCCACATAAAGCCAGCTGGGCCTTTGTTTGCAGCAACAAGTGACCCTGGCATGCACTTATGTGCCTACAGACACACAAATAATAAGTAAATATTTCTATAATCCAATCTAAATTTTTAAATTATTTATTAGAGAGAGAGAATGGGTGCACTGGGGCCTTCAGCTGCTACAAATGAACTCCAGACGTATGCGCCCCTTTGTGCACATGTGTGACATTGCACACTTGAGTCACTGTGTGGCTTACATGAGACCTGGAGATTTGAACATGAGGTCTTAGGCTTCACAGGCAAGTGCCTTAACTTCTAAGCCATCTCTCCAGCCCTAAATTTTTTTTTTTTGAAAAAGAGAATGGGCATGCCACGGCCTTCAGCCATTGTGAACGAACTCCAGATGCATGTGTACCTTTGTGGTGCATGTGTGATGTTTCATGCTTGTGTCACTGCATTTAACTACTGGTACCTGGAGATTCCGACACGAGTTCTTAGGCTTCCCAGGCAAGTGACTTAACCACTAAACCATCTCTCCAGTCCCTAAATGTTGTTTTTAATATCAGTATTTTACCTGTGTTGGAAAGTTAGTGATCAATAATTAAGTTAAAAGCAAAGAGAAAAGAGAAAATTGTTTTCAATACAGTCACATGGTATTGCTTTCAAGAGAAATAACATAGCTGAATTTCCTGAATAGGAAAGTTGCTTTATATATTTCCTACTATTGTAAAGTGATATTTAAATGTTATTTGGCTCACTGGGAAGACAAAGGGGTTCAGTGGAAAGGAGATGGGGAGGGGCACAAAAGAAAGTAAAGGGAGGGTATTTTGATGAAAATGTATTATATATACATGTATGAAAATTTTCAATTTAAAAAGTTAAAAAAAAGGGCTGGAGAGATAGCTTAGTGGTTAAGGAGTTTGCCTCCAAAGCCAAAGGACCTCATTCAATTCTCCAGGACCCATGTAAGCCAGATGCACAAAGGGGCACATGCACCTGGAGTTTGTTTGTTGTGGCTGTAGGCCCCAGTGTGCCCATTCTCTCTCTCTCTCTCTTTCTCTCTCTCAACTAAATAACTAAATAATAAAAACTATATTTAAAAACCACTGGTACATTAAAAAATTTTTAAGTTAAAAAATAAAGGTTATTTGAGCATATAGAGAAGCTGAAAATGATGAAGATTCATGCATACCTATCATATTGTTCAACTGAAGCAGCCCAAACCTATTCCAATAAGTGTAGCTTCACAGCCCAGACGCTATGTGAAAAATGCAAATCCTGAGACTCTAGGGATTTGGTTCCTGACTTTAACTTGTGCATATTTGAACTACAGTTGTTTGCACAACAGGTGTAGAATCAATTCCACATACCCAAATCATGATCTCATAGGTAAGATTTGAAAACCGTTAACAATGAAAGTCCTTTATGGCCAGAGCTGGTTTCCATGTTTTGTCCAGATGACCTCTAGGGGCATCGTCAGGCAGCTCAGCAATAAAAGATGGCTCAACAGGGCCTGGGCCAGGGGAGCATGGGCCAAGCAGGTCATCTGATCATACATCAGACGATTGCACCAATTATAATCAGCTTTATATCATTTTATGCAACTTCCTACATTTCACTGAAGCAAAATCACCAAACTCAAAATATTCTAGGTAGCAAAGGTGAGTGAACATAAACAGCTCATATCAAACACTGGTGGCCAAGCCTTTAATAGGATCCTCTGGTTTACAATTGTGAAAGTGAAGGCCAGTTACCATGGAAACGTATAGTTTCTTGAAAGGGAGACAGGTCCCTCCCTTAGTCTGAGTTCTTTCTACAAGAGCAGAAGATGAGGCAGAGAAAGGCAAGCCAAAAATCTGGAGCTAGAACAATGAAAGGAAGTGTTCTTCTCAACATTAGGTTTTTGCCAGTAAAACTTGTGTGCAGCTGCAGGTCACCATTACGTCAACCTTCCCTGTCTTATTCTAAAACCTCAAGTTAGCTGTTTTGGGATATTATGCAAAATGACATTGAAAAATATTTTAATCCAGACATGGTGGTGCATACCTTTAATCCCAGCACTTGGGAGGCAGAGGTAGGAGGACTGTCGTGAGTTTGAGGCCACCCTGACTGAGACTACATAGTGAATTCCAAGTCAGCCTGGGTTACAGCAAGATCCTACCTCAAAAAACTACATTTATCTATTTATTTAAGAGAGAGTGAGAAAGAGAGAAAGAGAGATAGAGCAAGAGAGAATGGGCACACCAGGGTCTTTAGCCACTGCAAACGAATTCCAGACACGTGTGCCACCTTGTACATCTGGCTTTACATGGGTACTGGGTAATCAAACTCTGGTCCTTAGGCTTCACAGGCAAGTGCCTTAACTGCTGTGCCATCTTTCTGGCCCCCAAAATGGCACGTTTTGGGGACTAGGTCTCCCTCTCTAGCCAGGCTAACCTGGAATTCACTATGTAGTCTCAGGGCGACCTTGAATTCACAACAATCCATCTACCTCTGCCTTCTGAGTGCTGGAATTGAAGGCATGTGCCACTATTCCCAGCCCCAAAGTGACATTTTATTGATAATTTTTTAAAATTTAATTAGTGACACATGGATCCTTGTGGTGGTTTGAATATAATAGATGGCCCCCAATATATTCAGTTGTTTGTAGTTTGCATCTGCAGCCACCTGGCTGGAGTCAGTGCCATTGTGTGGATCTTAAGGTGTGGTGGTGGGTTTCAGATTTCAATCTAAGATATGCAAAGTGTGCTTGGCTTGAGTTCCTGAAGTGTGCTGTGGTTTTTGACCTTTAGGCTTGTACTTCTCTCTCTCTGCTTGGTCCTGTGAAGGCAGGCCAGCTTCTTCTGCCATTATGGAACTTCGCCTGGATCTGTAAGCTTCAATAAATATCCCTTCCTCCATAACTGTGCTTGGTCTGGAAGTTCATATCAGTGAACCTGAAGCTGTCTGCTACAGAATTTGGTACTGGGAGTGGGGTGAGATGACGCTGACTATGTGGATGTTGATCTTTTGGAACCTTTGTTTTGGAGGAATAGGCATGGACTTGGTGCTTGCAACTGAAGATGTCTTCTGGAGTGGTAAGCCAAGTTTTATGGACTATTCTGATGAGAGTCTGAGAATGCTAAGTGCAGACAGCATTGAACTACGAGGCTTGGCTTATGAGCTTTCTAAGGGGAAGGAAAGACTGCAGGGGACTTTGTTGGAACTGGGCTACTGGCATAAGGGCTGGCTGCGTCCTGCTGCCCAGGACCAGAGAGTTTGATCAAGGTTAAATATGTAATGGACTGATGTGCTTGGCTGAAGATATTGGACTGAGAGGTTTAAGATTTTAAGCTGGTAAACCTCAAGCAAGTTAAAATTACAGGCACTGAGACTGGTTTTATGTTACTGAGTCTGCTATTGTCAAACACATTAGCAATCTTAAGGAAGATGGTCCAACTGCTTTATATTAAAACAATGGAAAGGATACCTGAGGAAGGACTATCATAGAAATGCAAACTCTTTTGGAAAGAGTTGACTGGAAAAGGAACCTGCTTTTCAAGGTTATGATTTATTTCATCTGTGAATTAAGAATATGGCTGTGTCCTGCACACCTGGTATTGGTTTCAGAAGCATGAAAAATGCATGGAGTGGCCGTGAATTGCACATGCTTCCAGGAGCTGCCGCTGAGATGTGGCATGAGGCAGGGCCTGATGCCCTGATAGGCTGAAAGAGCCTTTGGACAATGTGAGGAGTGGTCATGAATTTCACACAGATCCAGGAGCTGCTGCTGAGATGTGGCATGAGGCAGGGCATGATGCCCTGATTGGCTGAAAGAGTCTTTGGAAGATGGACCGTGGTTTGCATGAAGACCTGAAGATGTTTTGTATATACCAGGACTGTGCAAGGGCTACCATAGAGCGCATTGTTGGCCTGGAATAGAAGTGTTCCCCGGCTACTCTGCCCAGCTGCAGGGGCAGAATAGGAAAGTCTGGAGACTGTTAGTCTCTGGATATATTGAACTTGAACTGCAGAAGTTTTATGTTTGTTTGATGGTGGTTGAGTTTGCATTGTTTTACTCTCTCCTTGCTATGCATTATACCAGTTGAAAATGTTTACTCTGTGCCTTTATATGTTAGAAATGTTTAAATTGTTTGATTTTACAGGTCTTCATATCTTAAATTGGTCAAGACTGTGGTGACCTTTGAAATTGAACTGAGTACAATTTACAATGTGTGAGGGTTATAAATCTATTGGGGGCCAGGGGTGGAATGTGGTGGTTTGAATAGAATAGATGGCCCCCAATATATTCAGTTGTTTGTTTGTAGTTTGCATCTGCAGCCACCTGGCTGGAGTCAGTGCCATTGTGTGGATCTTAAGGTGTGGTGGTGGGTTTCGGATTTCAATCTAAGATATGCAAAGTGTGCCTGGCTTGAGTTCCTGAAGTGTGCTGTGGTTTTTGACCTTTAGGCTTGTACTTCTCTCTCTCTGCTTGGTCCTGTGAAGGCAGGCCAGCTTCTTCTGCCATTATGGAACTTCGCCTGGATCTGTAAGCTTCAATAAATCTCCCTTCCTCCATAACTGTGCTTGGTCTGGAAGTTCATCTCAGTGAACCTGAAGCTGTCTGCTACAATCCTCTAGTACAATGAAGAGGCAAAGAGGAGTCACTTTCCTTGTCTCACACCCTAGCACTGACTACCTGAAGGAGCTGCACATTTTTCTTTTCTGTACCACTACCTTGATTTTTTTGTTTGTTTGTTTTTTTGTTTTTTTGAAGTAGGGTCTCACTCTGGCCCAGGCTGACCTGGAATCCATTATATATTCTCAGGGTGGCCTCCAACTCACGGCGTTCCTTCTACCTCTGCCTCTGGAGTGCTGGGATTAAAGGTGTGTACCACCATGCCCAGCTTTCTACCTTGTTTTTATGTACATTAAAAGAATATGCATAAACCAAAATACAACCAAGTTTAAAAACTGGTCAAGAAAGCTAAGGATTATGAGCTCTTTAGGAAGCTGAGACAAGAGGATCACTAGAGTCAAGGTGTTTAAGGCCAGTCTGGTAACATAGTAAAACCCTAACTCTGAAGAAAAAGAAAATAAAAGCAGTAGGGAAAAGACTTAAAGAGACACTACTCCAAAGAGTATATAAAAGTGCCAACTAAGCACATGAGAAAATCTTCTACATCACCAATCATTAGAAAAATGCAAAATGAGAGGCAGGTGTAGTGGCACATGCCTTTAATCCCAGGACTTGGGAGGCAGAGGTAGGAGGATCACCATGAGTTTGAGGCCACCCTGAGACTACATAAACGGTTAAAGTGCATGTCTGTGAAGCCTAAGGACCTAGGTTCGATTCTCCAGGTTCCACATAAGCCAGATGCACATGGTAGTGCCCATCCTCTCTCTCACACTCTCTGTCTATAATAAATAAATAAATAAAAATAAATCTTAAAAAAAAGAAAGAAAGGACTAAAGAAAAATGCAAAATGAAATATCACTTCACACACATTAGGTTTCTCAAAAAAATTAAAAATAGAATAACCATTATAGTTAAGCACTTCCACTTCTGGATATAGGCCCCAAAGAATCAAAACCATATAACCAGGCTGGAGAGATGACTTAGCAGTTAAGGTGCTCACCTGAAAACCAAAGGACCCAAGTTCAATTCCCTAGGACCCATGTAACCCAGATGCACAAGGTGACACATGCACCTGGAGTTGTTGTGCAGTGGCCGAAGGCCCTGGTGCATCTATTGTCTCTCTCTCTTTCCCTCCCTCCCTCTCTCTCTCTCTTTTCTTCTGTGGTGGTTTGACTCAGGTATCCCCCATAAACTTATGTGTTCTGAATGCTTGGTTCCCAGCTGATGGAGATTTGGGAACTAACACCTCCTGGAGGCAGTGTATTGTTGGGCATGGGCTTATGGGTATTATAGCCAGTTTCCCCTTGCCAGTGTTTGGCACACTCTCCCGTTGCTGTGGTCCATCTGTTGTTGGCCAGAAGGTCATGCCCACCTTCTGCTCATGCCATCATTTTCCCCTGCCATCATGGAGCTTTCCCTCAAGTCCATAAGCCAAAATAAACCTTTTTTCCCACAAGCTGCTCTTGGTCAGGTGATTTCTGCCAGCAATGCAAACGTGACTGCAACACACACTCTCTCTCTCAAATAAATAAAGACAAGAAACTAAATTACCACTTATATGCACATGATGGCAGCCAGAAGATAGAATCCACCCACTGATAGATAAATGGACAAAAACAGCTAGTATATATACATACTAGCATATGAGCCTTAAAAAAACATTCAGAACTTGCAAAGGATTATAAAGTCAAATAAAATAATCTGGTTACGAGAGGACAAATGCCATATGATTTCACTTAAATGAAGTTCCTACAGTAGTCAAATTGACAGATGGAAAATAAAACACTGGCTACAAGAAACTGAAGGAAATCACATTACAGAGATAGACTCTGATAGGTACAAATTTGCAACTTGTAAAGGAAAAACTTGTAGGCATGAGTGGTGGAGATGGTCCCACATAAATGTGGACATACTTAATCCTATATATAAAGCAGTACATTAAAATGATTGAAGAATTTTGTATGTTCTACCACAATAAAAAAAATTAACCAGACACAAATGTTCAGAGGTGTTGGGTTTTGCTTTTTCTTTGCTTGCTTGCTTTGACTAAGAGGAAATGTTCACATGCTTCTGTGGAACACATTCCAAACCTTAGTCATAAAAGGCAGATGTTTAATTGTGATTACAATGAGATTCTGTGGGTCAGGACTTTGATCTAGTGACAATGGAACAGCTGTTTCTACTTGTGGCATCTGAGACCCCCCCTCTCGGTAGACTTGAAAGACCAGAGGTGAGTGACTGGCTGGGAGCTAACATCACCTGGAGGCCCTTCACGTATCTCCAAAGTAGTTGATGCTGATCCTCTTGAAACTGTGGCCACACCTATACTGGGCTACCCCCATGGGCTTCTGCTGCCTTAAACCTCTTACTGTGTCAACTACATCAAAGGACCATAGGATAAGAGAGTTAAGTTGAAGAATCTGGCAGTTTTTCAATCTAGTAATAAAAAGCCTTAGACGAAATAAATTTTGCAGGGTTTATTGGAGCCAAAAAATGCCCAGAAAGCATCAGACAGTAGAGTTAAAAGGTGTTCAGCAAACTCAGCTCCACAACATAGGCAAGGATATTCAGAAGCACAGGGTTGCAGAAGGTAGGAGGGTCCACAAAAGATCATTACTTCTTCGTGTGTGTGTCTAAAATTATGTTCTCATTCAGAACCCCACAGTGAATACTTGATAACCCTTCTGAGGAGGGCCTTCAGTGGAATGGGGCAGGGGGAGAGGAAACATAAGAGTATAACCAGATGGAAATCTGAACAATATGCGATATGTTCATACAGTAATGTTCTCAATAAAATATTTCTTTCTTTGTAAAAACTAAAGCATCAGGGAGTTCATATCATGCCATGGATCTAAAACCAACCTCTTTGGAGATTTGGCTCTTCTGTCAGGAGCTCATGGAAGGAAGTGTTAAGGTTAAAGGGAGAGATTATGAAAACACAATCTGCTGTAATACACTTCTTAGTTTTCAACTTGCTTAATAGCATTACACTGACATCCCTAGAAGTCAATAAAGGTGTAATTCCTCAATTTTTATTATTTCTGTTAATTATAATTTCAAATATAATATACAATGCATAATAAAACTGGGCAAAATGAAAGGAGAATTCTCAATAGTCCTTCTTAAGTCTAGCCACAGCAATTAGTTACAGTCTTTTTTTTTTATAATTTTTTTGTTTTATTTATTTATTTGAGAGTGACAGACAGAGAGTAAGAGGCAGAAAGGGAGAGAGAGAGAACGGGCGCGCCAGGGCCTCCAGCCACTGCAAACAAACTCCAGACGCGTGCGCACCCTTGTGCATCTGGCTAACGTGGGTCCTGGGGAGTCGAGCCTCGAACCAGGGTCCTTAGGCTTCACAGGCAAGCGCTTAACCGCTAAGCCATCTCTCCAGCCCACTTACAGTCTTTTTTACCCTGTAATTTCTTTATAAAGTTGCAGAGTTTCATACTGGAGACCACCTTGTCTCACAACCATGAGTGCTCCAGACAACATAAAGTATGGCAAAGGGGATTTATATAGAGAAAGGTGAAAATGTCTCAGAGTATCAGGCTGGGAGTTCAGAGTTTCAGGGCAAACATATTTAAGCTTTCATCTGGCATCCCAATGATAGAAAGAAAGGAAAAGTTACTCTTCCTGAGTTAGAGCTCAGAGAAGTGGGCAGGCTATGCAATGAGGGTCTGTGAGTAAGTTTACTGACGGAGGGACTTCTTGGGATATGGTGCCATTATCTCATTAAGCGGAGAACTATTCCTCTCCTCTTGTTTAGGTGAAGGGTGATTTTTTTTTTTTGACCAGGTGGGTGAGTGACAAGCTCCACTGGATTACTCTCAAGGGAGGTAAGAACTTAGTCTCTACCCAGGGCCAGAGGACTTTGTTCTTCTGGCCAGGAGGAAGTCTTTTTTGGACAGTTTAGGGGTGGCAGGGCCACCAAAAGTAAAAGCAAGAAATCCTTGAGAGAATCTGTTTATTTTTCTTATCCTGTTTTCCCCGAAACCTCACCAGAGGATATGAATAAGTGCCTAAACAGATGGCATAGGCTCTGGCCTTTTGTTATCTTTCTTCCTTAGAAGAAAAAATTAACTGCTTCCAAGAAGGAATGTAAAGGGACTACTTCCTTTCCTGGGAAGCTGGTGTCACCTAGACACCTGACATTGGAGCTAGACTGACCAGTTCAGCCCCTATCCAGTAAATTTCCATAAAGGATCCCAATCAGTTTCACTAGGTGACTTTCCCATTTTCCAGGAGCTCCCTCCTGCCTCCTAGCAGGAGCTTTGTCTTTTCCTTTAGGCTCCATAAACTCTGTAATAAACTCTTTCCAAACTAAACCTTCTATGGTCTATGAATGTTATCTGTTGAATTCATAAGACAAGCTCCTGAGGCCACTAACTGAGTGGATGTTTTGTGTGGCCATGAGTGTCCAGCATCCTAACTCCTGAGTTCCAGCCCACCATAGAGCTGAGTAGAGCTCCATAGCTCTCAAGGCTCCCCTGTTCTTTTTATCATTTCTGGTGTGTATTGGATGGGAATTCAGAGAGCAAGTGCCAACACTCTTCCTTGCTTCCTGCCTTTCTGCCAGCAAGAGGTATAATTTTTCTATCCCCTAATTGTCTCTCTTCTCTTCTGCAACTCTCTTGTGCTTGGGAGCTGGGCATTTTTGAAACTAGATAGATGGTATATTTGGTAAATTTCTGTGGGAGATATGTATTAAATCCTCCATTTACCCTGTCTGTTTGTAAAGCCAGAAGCAGAATGTATATGTGTTCTGTGGAAAGTTGGCTGACTGTGCCTTGGTAACAGAGACACTCTACACTGGTGAATAGGAACTAGTGTTTTGAGGCACAGATTTGCACAGTCGTGGGTGACCTGCTGCAAAGGCAAAATGGATGAGAATTAGAGATAGACTCACCTGCTGCACCCTAATGCCCATTATCTGGGATTGAGACAATGTCTCAGTGGTTAAAGGCACTTGCTAAAGACAGTCACACATATGAATAAGTAAATGAAGTGTTTTTTAAAAAGTTAATCTAACTAGACCTATATGTCAATCACCTATCTGGTCAGGAGACCACCGCTCACCTAAAGACATACTAAGGAGGTAATAGGACTAGCTTTCCTTTTAATGATAAAATGTCTTATGTCCCAGCTCCAAGCCTCTGTTGGCAACTCTCTCTCTCTCTCATCTTTTTCTCCATCTCCCTAATCAATAATCTACTTTTGCCTTGGTCATCCCTTGTCCAAATTTCTTCATTTCTCTTTGAGAGCCTCTGATTTAGGGCAGCTCTGGTGGCCATTGGATTGTCCCACATTATTCATAAAAGTTAAGCCCACCAAGCAAAGAAAGACCTCATCTCTTTCAAACCCTATGTCAGGATAAGGAGCAAGTGACTGGTTTACATATTTTCAGCCTGCACTTACTTTTCTGTAACAAAGGGCAGGCTTTGGGGATTTAACAGAAAACATGAATCTAATATATTAAAGATCATCAAAGTAAGAAGTTCCCAAACATAATGCTAAAGTTGTACTGTTTTTCATCAATCTGCAGCAAAATGAGAAAGCTAAGTACAATAAGGTAAGTTTTTCATAAAGCTTAAATGTATTCAATTGTTAAAAACCCAACCTTCAGCCAAGCATCATGGCTTGTCTTATAATCCAAACACTTGAGAGGCAGGCATAGTGAGAACTTGTGAGGGGGTACAGTTATGCTGACTGGACCCCTGAAGGTATAAAAGGCAGGAAAGTCTACACTTGCTAGAAACCAAAGATGATCTGACTTCTTATCTCTTGCCTAGTTCCCTAGAACTGTTTTTCCACAAACAACCAGGACCCCTCCTGGGAGGGAGGTCTTTCATGGATATAAACATTGTGGTTGGTCAAGCTCAGCCTCCAGGACTTGGTGCCAGGACTAATCTCTTTCTGAGACAGCCCCTAGCCCTAGCCAACCAGCTGTCTTTCTGGTTCACCTAAGCTGGAAGAGAGCCCATCACTATGTTCTAAACACCTTTGTAAGGGGAGGACAGGCTCACTTGGGAACTTCTAGCTATGGGTTAGTTTTTCCCTCAACTGGGCCTGAGAAGCTGGCCTTGGCTGGCTCCCAGGCCCAACTGGGAGGCCCCCTAGCCCTTACTGTCCCCATGGTTTTTTTTTTTATCTCCTCCAGCTCCCCACATGGCAGGGGCTCCTTGTACTTTCTTTTCTTTCCACAGTTTTTTTTTTTTCCATACCCTCCACGTGGGATCTCTAGCTATGCGGGTGCCTTTCCTTGGCTCTGTACTTCCCTCAATAAATATAATAATTTAATAATTATTCTTCTCAGTCTTCTTTTTTTATCCAATTATTTGATTAAAATTAAAAATGAACCTAGGGTTTGGGGTTCGAGGACTTTCCTGGACCCCTAGCAGCCCTTTACAACCTTGTTTCAAAAAAAACAAAGGAAGGAAGAAAGAAAGAGAGGAAGGAAGGAAGGAAGGAAGGAAAGAAGGGAGGGAGGAAGGGAGGGGAAAACCTTGAAGCAAGCAAACAAACACAAACCAAAAAAATCCTAAGCTTCATCTGAGGCACTTCCTTATTTTTGGTGTAAGATATTTTGTGCTATGACATAATTCTAGTCAGAGTGTTTTCATTTCTTTAGCTTTAAGAGTTAGTAAAATAAGACTTCCAGTCAAGATGATATCCACCTAACCATACTTCAGCTCCCAGGATAACAACAGGTCAGCAGGGCCTAGCAGACCTCCAGTGGGAGGGTTCAGAGGAGCACAGTAGGGAATCTGCTGATTCCCATGCTCTCAGGTAGCCCACTAGACCCCAGACCCCTCAACCAGCCATTCCAGCAGCTGTGTTACAGACAAGGTTTGCTCCTGTGCTATTTGCAGGCTCCATGGATCCTGGCCAGGCACCTCTCACTTTTCCCCACACCAACCATCTCATTTCTCCAGCCCTCCCTCCCATGGCTTTCCTCCCTTCCTCCTTCCTTTCTCTGCCACCAGGACCATGCTGTCCCATCTCCCTGCCCCAACATGCCACCAGGTCCATGCCACCAATTCCATGCCACTGGGTCTGCACCATTCCATCCCCCTGCCCTGCTACCCATGAACAGGTCTGCACCATCCCATTTCCCAACCCCACCACCCACCAATGGGTCCACACCACTGGGTCTGTGCCACTGAGTCCATGCCACTGGGTCCATGCTGTTCCATCACCCTGCCCCATCATGCCACCAGGACTGTACCACCAAGTTTAAGCCATCCCACCATGCCCCACCCTACCCCACCATGCCCCACCACCCACCAATGGGTCAGTGCTGTCCCATCCTCCCAGCATACCACTTGCCTCCAAGACCATGCAGTCTCCAGGCTCATCTCCCCATCCAGCCACCAGGTCTCCTGGTCCACACTGGGGCTGTGCTGAATCCTCCCTCCTAAGCAGACATGCCCCCTTGCCATCAAAAGCCTAATCTAGTCAAACATGAAAGGGAATAATCACTAAAGACAGTTCAAGGGTAAACTACAGCTTCCTCCTGAATTGAATAATATTCCCACATGGTGGTGGGTAGACCACAGCACAAAAGGAACAACATGAAACATCAAATGGAAGGAACCCCAACAAGGTTGCCTAGTCCCACAATGGAAGTCAAAACATAGAAGAGACAACAGGATCAGAACCCCAAAATGAAGACACAAGGTATGTGACCCTGACCAAGCAATTGGCAGAACTTGTAGAAAATCAATAAAAGACCAACAATTGTGTGAATGCTGCCCTCACTCAGTTTGACCTAATAGAAAAAAAAAGGGGGGGGGGGGAAGAAGTTCCAAAGACAGTTAAGTGATCTGAAGGAGAGCCCCCCAAAAACCCTCAATAATAAGCTAATAAGCTGGCTAAGCTCAATGAAGACATAAATAAATGCAAGGATGAATTCCAAGAAGCATTAAGAAAATCAGAAAATGACCTGAAAAGGGAACTCAACAGAGGGATGGATACTATATAGGAAAGGGCAATGGAAAATAGAAACCAAATTGAACAAGTCCAAACCTCTCTAGAAGTCCTCAAGAACAGTCTGTTATGTGGAGGACAGAACATTAGAACTGGAAGACAAGACAAAAGAAAACAGTTCATGTGTCCAAAAACTTGAATAAATTCAAAAATTATTGTGAACAGAACATGAGGGAACTGTGGGATAACCTTAAACATCCCAACATTTGGATCATGGGTATACCAGAAGGGGGAGAAATTCAGACCAAAGGCATGGAGAACTTATTCAACAAAATTACCAAAGAAAACTTTCCTGCCCTCTCAAAAGAGAGTCCCATCAAGACACAAGAAGCTAACAGAAACTCCAAACACACTGCACCAAAAGAGAGACTCTCCAAGATATTTTATCATTAAGACTCTGAACAACAAAAACAAAGAGAAAGTCCTAAAAGCAGCAAGAGAGAAACAACACATTACATATAAAGGTAACCTCATCAGAATTACCTCAGACTTCTCAGTGGAAACCCTGAAAACCAGAAGTGCCTAGAATGGAACACTAAAAAGTCTAAGAACCTGTGGCTTCCAACACAAACTACTGTATCCAGCAAAAGCACCCCTCATAATACATGGCAAAAGAGAACCTTGCCATGATAAAATTCAGCTCTACAACTCTATGGACACAAAGCCAAACCTACAGATAGTACTTCAGGGAATTGTGCACACAGAAGAGTCAAACAACCAGTCTCAAGAGCTTACAAGAAGCATATCACAATAGCCAAAGCTAGAGAAGAATCAAAAGACTACAAAATATCAAAAGAACGGAAAAAAAAAACAAAAAAACCAAAGAGCCAGGTATGCTAGCATATGCCTTTAATCCCAGCACTCAGGAGGCAGAGGTAGGAGGATTTCCATGAGTTCAAGGCTAGCCTGAGAATACATAGTGAATTCTAGGTCAGCCAGGGCTAGAAAAAGACCCTGCCTAGAAAAATAAAAAATAAATAAATAAAAAATTTAAGACTACAAAGTCCAAGAAAATACCAAACTCCATATAAAGCACCACAATATAGCAGGGATTAAATCAAATCTCACAGTTATTACCCCAAGCCTTAATGGCCTTAATTCACCTATCAAGATACACAAGTTAACAGGGTGGATCAGAAAAAATGGGCCCCTCAATATGCTATCTTCAAGGAACCCACCTCACCACTAAAAACAGACACCTTCTGTGGAGGTTTGATTCAGGTGTTCTCCATAAATTTAAGTGTTCTGAATGCTAGGTTCCCAGCTGATGGAGTTTTGGGAATTAGCACCTCCTGGAGGCAGTGTATTGCTGGGGGTAGGCTTATGGGTATTATAGCCAGTGTCTCCTTCCCAGTGTTTGGTCCACTATTTGGCTACTTTTGTTCACCTGATGTTGGCCAGGAGATGATGTCTACCCTCTGCTCATGTCATCATTTTCCCCTGCCATCATGGAGCTTCCTCTTGAGTCTATAAGCCAAAAGAAATCCCCCTTTTTCCCCTAAAAGCTGCTCTTGGTCAGGTGATTTATGCCAGTAATGTGAACCCGAATGCAACACCTTCTCTGGGTGAAAGGGTGGAAAATGATATTCCAAGTGAAGAGAAATAAGAAACAAGCAGGCATTGCTATACTAATATTGGATAAAATAGACTTCAAACTGAAACTATTCAAAAAAAGACAAAGAAGGCCATTTCTTACTCATTAAGGGAATGATCCAACAAGAGGATATCACAATCACCAATCTTTCTGCACAAAACACAGGTGCACCACAATTCATAAAACAAAACCTACTTGTCAATAAAACAGAAATAACCACCAATACCACCATAGTTGGGGACTTCAATACTCCACTATCATAAATAGATAGATCATCCAAACAGAAAAACAACAGAGAAATAAGAGAGCTCAACAACACCACAGATGAACTATACCTAACAGACATCTACAGAACATTCTACCCCAAATCTACAGAATATACATTCTTCTCAGCAGCCCATAGAATTTTCTCCAAAATAGATCATATACTGAGGCATAAAGCCTGCTTCCATATATTTAGGAAAATCGACATATTTTTCTGCATGATATTAGACCACAATGCTGTAAATCTAGAAATTAACAAGTGATGCGCCAGGAACTCCATTAGCTCCTGGAGACTACACAACACACTTTTAAACAATAAATGGGTAGTGGATTAAATAAAAAATGAAATTGAAAAATTTCTAGAATTTAATGACAATGAGAACACATCATACCAAAACTTATGGGACACAGTAAAGGCAGTCCTTAGGGGAAAATTCATAGCACTAAATGCCTTCATAACAAAGACAGAGAGATCCCAAATCAATAACCTAATCACCCATCTAAAGACATTGGAAAAACAAGAAATCCAATCAAAAAAGCTCCAGATGGAAAGAAATGATGAAGATCAGAGCAGAAATTAATGAACTGAAAACTAAGAGAACAACTAAGAAAATTGATGAAACAAAGAGCTGGTTCTTTGAAAAAATAAACAAGATTGATAAACTTCTGGCCAATTTGATCAAGTGAAAAAAGAGATGCTTCAAATTAACAAAATTAGAAATGATATAGGAGAGATCACAACAGACATAAATGAAACTAGAAGAATCATTAGGACTTACTTCCAAAAACTCTACTCCACAAAACTGGATAACCTGGAAGAAATGGATAAATTCCTAGACACATACCACCTAACAAAACTAAACTCAGAGCAGATTAATCTCCTAAACAAACCTATCACACCCATCGAGATTGAAAAGGTAAAAAAAAACCTCCCCCAAAATAAGAGTCCAAGACCAGTTGGCTTCTCAGCTGAATTCTGTCAAACCTTCATGGAAGAACTGAAACCAATTTTTTTCAAACTGTTCCACATAATTGGTGAGCAAGGAGAGCTCTCCAACTCCTTTTAAAATTATTATTATTAACACCGGGCATGGTGGCACACACCTTTAATCCCAGCACTCGGGAGGCAGAGGTAGGAGGATCGCCATGAGTTCAAGGCCACCCTGAGACGACAGAGTTAATTCCAGGTCAGCCTGGACC
The DNA here is from genome assembly GCA_036346955.1 of Dipus sagitta. Taxonomy (NCBI): domain Eukaryota; kingdom Metazoa; phylum Chordata; class Mammalia; order Rodentia; family Dipodidae; genus Dipus; species Dipus sagitta. The sequence continues at coordinate 63,031,314 of CM070775.1, forward strand.
AGAGTGAGACCCTACCTCAAAAAAACAAAAACAAAAAAATTATTATTAGTCACATATATAGTATGTATACAGCCAGGATGGTACCATTGTTAGCCTTCTCCCTGTCATCCCCCCATGAGGATTGTGGGTGCTGCATTGTGGGGGTGGCCATCAATTATGGGGGAGAGGCAATGTCTCTGTGCATAATGACCCAATTTATGGCTCTAACAATCTTTCTGCCCCTCTTCCATGAATTTCCCTAAGCCATCTTAGGTCTATTTCAGTGGCGAGGTCTTGGGAGTCTCTGTGTCTCTGGATTCTTGATTGGGTAGGAGTTGAGTGTTCTCTGTGTCTGTCTCCTTCACCCTTTTGCTGATACCAGATTCAATGAGAAAGCATCTCTTGCTCATTTCCCCACTAACTCTATGGCTTCAGCTGGTGCCCTGGTGAGGTGTGATGGGCTGATTCTCTCCTCAGGTTCTGCATCCATCTGAAAAAGAGAAGCAAATTCTCCAACGGAGAGTGAGGTCAGTGAAAAATACATGGATATTATTTTAGAGAGAATTTAATAGGTGTAGACACTCTTGTAGCCCACTGTTGGTAGGAGCTTAATATTGGAGAGCAGGCTCATTTTTGCATATGGTTTTGACTTGTTCCCTCATTCCAGTTATGGGTTCCATTCCACTGAGCAGATCCATTAGCCAAATCAGAGCAGTTGGTAACCCACCATGGCTGTGGGCCACTATTGCACTTGTGTGAGCATCACATCAGGTTGATTGCTGCTGAGTAGCTTAGACCATGAGTTGCTTAGACAGATGTTGGTCATTTTCCCCTAGTCACTAAGTAACACCTTCTGGCACTAGACAACCTATATGGGGCTTCACTCTCTTCCAGTTTCCAGCCAGGTCACTCCATGTTCTGTCCCAATAGCATATAGTGTCTCTAGCAGTAGAGTCTTAATATTAACCTTTGGAGGATCATCAAGTACTCTGACAGAATTCTGTCTTCTTTTGGGAAATGTAGGTTTCTCTAATCAACAGCTCATTGTGGATGTTACCCACATGCTGGTACTGGGAGTTAAAGGTCAGTGCCAAGGGAGAAGAAGGAAGAAAAATATACCTAATATAAAAGAGACAGGAGAATATTGAAGATAGTCTTAATCATACCCTCCCCAGGCCCCTATGAATCAGGTATTCTCTGCAATTGCCTGATGAAGGTTTGACATTTTAGTATGTCTTTCAGAATGTAGGATTTTATAATACCATTTCCATTTTGGCCCAGTTTTTGGTCCCCCCACCCACTCTTAACCTTCCCTCCTGCCCCACTATCCCTATTGTCCAGCCCTTGAGATGATTATTAGGTATGTTAGCATCATGGGCAGATACAGGTTAGGACCACAGATGAGTGAGAACATGCAGCGATTATCTTTCTGTGATTAGGTGAGCTCGCTGAGAATGATCTGTTCCAACTTTGACCATTTTTCTTCAAATTTCATTGTGTCATTTTTCCTTACTGCTGCATAGAATTCCATCATGTAGATATACCACACCTTAGTTATCCATTTGTCTAATGATGAACGTCTGGGTGGATTCTAGCTCTTAGCTCTTAGAATTGAGAAGCTATAAATATGGTTGAGCAAATGTCTCTGAGCTGAGGTTTGGAGATTTTAGGGTAAATGTCCAGTAATGGAATAACTGGGTCTTTTGGAACCTCTATGGTCATCCTTTTTAGGAGTTTCTATATTTCTTTTCATAGTGGTTATACCAGGTTGCATTCCCACCAACAGTGAATGAGGGTTCCTATTTCTCCACAACCTCACCAACATTTGTTGGCATTAGATTTTTTAATGTTTGCTATCATTACTGGGGTAAGGTGGAATCTCATAGTTGTTTTAATTTGCATTTCCCTGATGATTAGGGATGTTGAACATTTTCTTTTTTTTTAGATAAAATATTTTTATTTTTATTTATTTTCTCAATTTTTATTAATATTTCCCATGATTATAAAAAATATCCCATGGTAGTACCCTCCCCCCCCCCAATTTCCCCTTTGAAATTCCATTCTCCATCATATCCCTTCCCCATCTCAATCTTTCTGCTTACATATATACAATACCAACCTAATAAATGCCCTCCTCCCTTCCTTTCTCTTCCCTTTCTATCTCCTTTTCAATTTACTGGCCTCTGCTACTGAGTTTTTTCCTTCTCGCACAGAAGCCCAATCCTCTGTAGCTAAGATCCACATATGAGGGAGAACATGTGGCGCTTGGCTTTCTGGGCCTGGGTTACCTCACTTAGTATAATCCTTTCCAGATCCATCCACTTTTCTGCAAATTTCATAACTTCATTTTTCTTTACCGCTGAGTAAATCTCCATTGTATAAATGTGCCATATCTTCATTATCCACTCATCAGTTGAGGGACATCTAGGCTGGTTCCATTTCCCAGCTATTATAAATTGAGCAGCAATAAACATGGTTGAGCACGTACTTCTAAGGAAATGAGATGAGTCCTTAGGATATATGCCTAGGAGTGCTATAGCTGGGTCATATGGTAGATCAATCTTTAGCTGTTTTAGGAACCTCCACACTGATTTCCACAATGGCTGGACCAGATTGCATTCCCACCAACAGTGTAGAAGGGTTCCTCTTTTTCCACATCCCCACCAACATTTATGATCATTTGTTTTCATGATGGTAGCCAATCTGACAGGAGTGAGATGGAATCTCAATGTAGTTTTAATCTGCATTTCCCTGATGACTAGTGACGTAGGACATTTTTTTAGATGCTTATATGCCACTCATATTTCTTCCTTTGAGAATTCTCTATTTAGCTCCATAGCCCATTTTTTGATTGGCTTGTTTGATTCCTTATTATTTAACTTCTTGAGTTCTTTGTATATCTTAGATATTAATCTTCTATCAGATATATAGCTGGCGAAGATTTTTTTCCCATTCTGTAGGTTGCCTCTTTGCTTTATTCACCATGTCCTTTGCAGTGCAAAATCTTTGTAATTTCATGAGGTCCCAGTGGTGAATCTGTGGTTTTATTGCCTGAGCAATTGGGGTTGTATTCAGAAAGTCTTTGCCAAGACCAATATGTTGAAGGGTTTCCCCTACTTTTTCCTCTAGCAGTTTCAGAGTTTCAGGTCTGATGTTAAGGTCTTTAATCCATTTGGACTTAATTCTTGTGCATAGAGAGAGAGAAGAATCTATTTTCATCCTTCTACAGATATATATCCAGTTTTCCGAACACCATTTGCTGAAGAGGCTCTCCAATGAGTATTCTTGGCATTTTTATCGAATATCAGGTGGCTATAGCTACCTGGAGTTACATTTGGGTCCTCTATTCTGTTCCATTGATCTACAAGTCTGCTTTTGTGCCAGTACCATGCTGTTTTTGTTACTATGGCTCTGTAGTATAGGTTAAAATCAGGTATGGTGATACCACCAGCCTTATTTTTGTTGCTTAGTATTATTTTAGATATTTGAGGTTTTTTGTGATTCCAAATGAATTTTTGGGTTGTTTTTTCTATTTCTATGAAGAGTGCCTTTGGAATTTTGATGGGGATTGCATTAAATGTGTAGACTGCTTTTGTTAAGATTGCCATTTTCACAATATTGATTCTTCCAATCCAGGAACAAGGGATGTTTTTCCACTTCCTAGTGTCTTTTGCAATTTCTTGCTTGAGTGTTTAAAGTTCTCATTGTAGAGATTCTTTACTTCCTTGGTTAGGTTTATTCCAAGGTACTTTATTTATTTATTTTTTTTGATGCAATTGTGAATGGGAGTGATTCTCTGATTTCATCCTCTGTGTGTTTGTTGTTAGCATATATGAAGGCTACTGATTTCTGTGTATTTATTTTGTATCCAGCTACATGGCTGTAGGTTTTTATCAGCTCTAACAGTTTGCTAGTAGAGTCTTTAGGGTCCTTTATATATAGAATCATGTCATCTGCAATAATGATGACTTGACCTCTTCCTTTCCAGTTTGTATCCCTTTTATGCATGTCTCTTGCCTTATTGCTTTGGCTAAGACTTCCAGAACTATATTAAATAAAAGTGGGGACAGTGGACACCCTTGTCTTGTTCCTGATTTTAGTGGAAAAGCTTCCAGTTTTTCCCGATTTAGTAGTATGTTGGCTGTAGGCTTATCATAAATAGCCTTTATTATATTGAGATATGTTCCTTCTATTCCCAGTCTCTGTAGGACTTTTATCATGAAGGGATGTTGGATTTTGTCAAATGCTTTCTCTGCATCTAATGAGATGATCATGTGATTTTTGTCCTTCAACCCATTTATATAATGTATAACATTTATAGATTTGCGTATGTTGAACCATCCCTGCATCTCTGGGATAAAGCCTACTTGGTCAGGGTGAATGATCTTTCTGATATATTCTTGTCTTCTGTTTGCCAATATTTTGTTGAGAATTTTTGCATCTATGTTCATGAGGGAGATTGGTCTGTAATTTTCTTTTTTTGTTCTATCTTCGCCTGGTTTTGGTATCAGGGTGATGCTGGCTTCATAGAAGGAGTTTGGTAGAATTCCTTATTTTTCTATTTCATGGAAAAGCTTAAGAAGCAATGGTGTTAGCTCTTCCTTGAAGGCCTGGTAAAATTCAGCAGTGAATCCATCTGGGCCTGGGCTTTTTTTAGTTGGGAGATTTTTGATAACTGTTAGGATCTCCATGCTTGTTATAGGTCTATTTAAGTGGTTAATCTCATCTTGATTTAATTTAGGTAGGTCATATAAATCAAGGAAATCATCCATTTCTTTCAGATTTTCATACTTTGTGGAGTATATGCCTTTATAATATGTTCCTATGATTTTTTGAATTTCTCTGGCATGTGTTGTGATGTTACCTTTTTTGAACATTTTCTTAAGTGTGTGTTTGCCATTTGTATTTCTTCCTCTGAGAACTCTCTGTGCAGTTTTCTGCCCCTTTATGTGAGTGGGTTGTTTAACTTTTTATTGTTTAGGTTTTTGAGTTATTTGTAGATTCTAGAAATTAGGCCTCTGCGCAATGTGTATCCAACAAAAATTTTCTCCCATTATGTGGACAATCTATTGGCTCTGCTTATTGTATGTCTGTGAAAAAGCTTTTCAGGCTTGCTGAGATCCCAATGGTTGAGTGATTGTTTAATTTCCTGAGCTACTGGGGTTTTGTTCAGGAAGTCTTTTCCCACTCCTGTATCATGGAAAATTCCTCCTATTTTTTTCTTCCAGCAGTAGCAGAGTTTCCAGTCTTATATTGAGATCTTTGATCCATTTGGACTTGCTTTTTGTGCATGGCAATGTGTGGATCAAGTTTCCTTTTTCCACATATGGTTATCCAGTTTGTCCAGCACCATTTGTTGAAGATGCTGTCTTTTTTTTTTTTTTTTTTTTTTAGTCTACATTGTTAGGGCCTTTGTATCAAGTAGCTGTAGTTACTTGATCCAAAGTCCAGGACCTCAATTCTGTTCTATTGGTCTATGTTCCTGTTTTTATGCCAGTACCATGTTGTTTTTATTACTATGGCTTTATAGTATAGCTTTAGGTCAGGTATGGTGATCCCTCCAGAAGTGTTTCTTCTGCTGAGGATATGCTTGGTTATCCGAGGCCTTCTGCCATTCCATATGAATTCTGAGATCCTTTTATCTATCTCTGTGAATAAGGATGTTGGGTTTTCATTCATTTATTTATTTGCAAACAAAGAGAGAGAGAGAGAGAGAGAGAGAGAGAGAGGAGATAGGCAGAGAGAGAGAATGGGCATGCCAGAACCTCTAGCCACTGCAAACGAACGCCAGATGCATGTGCCCCCTTGTGCATCTGGCTTATGTGGATACTGGGAAATTGAACCTGGGTCCTTTGGCTTTGCAAGCAAGTGCCTTAACCATTAAGCAATCTCTTCAGCCCCCAGATGTTGGTATTGCATTAAATCTATATATTGCTTTTGGTAAGATTTCCATTTTCACAGTGTTAATTCTGCCTGTCCGGGAGCTTGGGAGGTCTTTCCATTTTCTCAGATCCTCCTCAATTTCTTTCTTGAGTATTTTTATATTTTCATTATAAAGGTCTTTCACCTCCTTGGTTAATGTTATTCTGAGGTCTTTTACTTCACTTTATTTTTTTTATGCTATTATAAATGGGACAATGTCATCTATTTCTTTCTCTGTATCTTTGTCTTTTGCATATAGAAAGGCTACCAATTTTTGTGCATTGATTTTGTATCCTGCTACTTTACTGAAGGAGTTAATCACTTTTAAGACTTTTGAGATAGAGGTTCTCAGTCACTTATGTATAGAATCATATCATCTGCAAGTAGGGCTAACTTAACTTCTTCCTTTCCAATTTGTATCCCTTTTATTTCTTTCTCCTGTCTTATTGCTTGAGCTAGGACTTCCAGTACTATGTTGAAGAGCAGAGGTGGGAGTGGACACCCCTGTCTTGTTTCTGATCTCAATGGGAATTCCTTCAGTCTCTCCCCATTAAGTATTATTTGGGCTTTAGCATCTTTATACATAGCCTTTATTATATTGGGATATAGACCATCCATGCCTATTCTCTACAATGCTTTGATCATGAAGTGATGTTGTATTTTGTCAAAGGCCATTTCTGCATCTCTCGAAATGATCATGTGGTTTTTGTGTTTAAGCTTATTTATGTGGTGTATTCTATTGACTGATTTCCATATGTTGAACCATCCCTGTATTCCTGGGATAAAGCAAACTCAGTCCAGGTGTATAATGCTTTTGATGTGCTGTTTAATTCAGTTTGCAAGGATTTTGTTGAGGATCTCTCCATCTACGTTCATCAGGGAAATAGACCTGTAGTTTTCTTTTCTTGTGGCATCTCTGCCTGGTTTTGGTATTAGGGTGATACTAGCTTCATAAAAGGAGTTGGGGAGATTTCCCTGTTCTCCAATTGTGTGGTGCAGTTTGAGGAAGATTGGTTTGAGTTCTTCCATGAAGGTTTGACAGAATTCAGCTGAGAAGCCATTTGGTCCTGGACTCTTCTTTTTAGGGATGTTTTTGATTACCCTTTCAATCTTGGTGATTGTGATAGGTTTGTTAAGGAGACTAATTTGCTCTGCGTTTTGCTTTGGTAGGTGGTATGTGTCCAGGAATTTATCAATTTACTCCATATTATCCAATTTTGTGGAGGAGAGGTTTTTGAAGTAAGTCCTGATGATTCTCCCAATTTCACTTATGTCTGTTGTGATCTCTCCTTTTTCACTTCTAATTTTGTTAATTTGAAGCATCTTTTTTAGTTGTTTGATCAAATTGGCCAGGGGTTTATCAATCTTGTTTATTTTTTCAAAGAACCAGCTCTTTGTTTCATCAATTTTCTTAATTGTTTTCTTAGTTTCCAATTCATTAATTTCTGCTCTGATCTTAATTAATTCTTTCTGTCTGGAGCTTTTTGGGTTGAATTCTTGTTTTTTTCAGTGCAGTTAGGTGGATGGTTAGGTTACTGATTTGGGATCTCTCTGTCTTTGTTATGAAGGCATTTCGTGCAATGAATTTTCCCCTGAGGACCATCTTCACTGTGTCCCATAAGTTTGGTACGTGGTGTTCTCATTGTCATTCATTTCTAGAAATTTTGCAATCTCATTTTTTATTTTGTCCACCAACCCATTTATTGTTTAAGAGTGTGTTGTTCAGTTTCCAGAAGTTGGTTGGGTTCCTGGCACATCTTTTGTTGTTAATTTCTAGCAATACAGCATTGTGTTCGTATGTCAGGCAGGAAATTATGTCGATTTTCCTAAATATATGGAGGCAGCCTTTATGACCCAGTTTGTGATCTCTTTCAGAGAATGTTCCATGTGCTGCTCAGAAGAATGTGTAATCTGTGGATTTTGGGTAGAATGTTCTCTAGATGTTCATTAGGTCTAATTGATCTATGGTGCTGTTGAGCTCTCTTACTTCCCTGTTAATTTTCTGTTTGGATGATTTATCTATTGCTGATAGTGGAGTATTGAAGTCACCAACTATGATGGTGTTGGTGGTTATTTATGTTTTATTGTCAAGTAGGTTTTGTTTTATGAATTATGGTGCACCTGTGTTTGGGGCATAAAGATTAATGATTGTAATATCCTCTTGTTGGATCATTCCCTTGATAAGTAAGAAGGGGCCTTCTTTGTCATTTTTGATTACATTGGGTTTGAAGTCTATTTTATATGATCTAAGTACAGCTACACCTGCTTGCTTCTTATTTCCATTTGCTTGTAATATCATTTTACGCCCTTTCACCCTAAGGAGGTATCTGTCTTTAGTGGTGAGGTGGGTTTCTTGAAGACACCAGATTGAGGGGTCTAATTTTCTGATCCACCCTGTTAGCTTATGTCTCTTGATGGGTGAACTAAGGCCATTAATATGTAGGGTAATAACTATGAGGTTTGATTTAATACCTGCCATATTGTGGTGGATTATGTGGTTTGGTGTTTTCTTGGTCTTTGTAGTGTTTGTGCTATCTTAAAGTTTGGCTATTGTGATCTGCTTCTCCTATGCACTTGAGGTTGGTTATTTGAATCTGTGTGGAGCATTCCCTGAAGTACTCTCACTAGGTTTGGCTTTGTGTTCATATAGTTGTAAAGCTGAGTTTCATCATGGAAAGTTTTTCTTTCACCATCTATTATGAGGGATACTTTTGCTGGGTAGAGTAGTTTGGGTTGGAAACCATAGGTTCTTAGAGTTTGCAGTGTTCCATTCCAGGCCCTTCTGGCTTTCAGGGTTTCCATTGAGAAGTCTGAAGTAATTCTGATGGGGCTTCTTTTATATGTAATGTAACATGTTGTCTCTCCTAGCTGCTTTTAGTACTTTCTCTTTGTGATCAGTGTTTAGAGTCTTAATGATAATATGCCTTGGAGAATGTTTCCTTTGGTCCAGTCTGTTTGGAGTTCTGCTAGGTTCATGTAACTTGAATGGACTTTCTTTTGAGAGAATGGGAAAGTTTTCTTGGATAATTTTGTTGAATAAGTTTTCCATGCCTTTGGTCTGTATTTCTTCATCTTCTTGTATTCCTATGATCCAAATGTTGGGATGCTTAAGGGTATCCCACAGTTCCCTCATGTTCTGTTCACAGAAATATTTGAACTTTTGTACTCATGAGCTGTGTCTAATGTTTTGTCTTCCAGTTCTAAGCTTCTATCCTCCACATGGCTGACTCTATTCTTGAGAGCTTCTGTAGAGTTTTGGGATTGTTCAATTTGGTTTTTTTTGTACTGCTTTTTTTTTCTTTTGTGGTAGAGTCAGTGATGGGCACCAAATGGCTTCCATGTGAAGAGTCCTTAGGTTTGACTTGTAATGTGCATCAGAAGGGATTTAACATTAAGGCAGAGCAAACTGCTGCACATGGTCCAAAGCTCTGGGGTCTACATGTGAAGGTTCAATTGTATTGAAGCAAGCAAATTTATGCTCCTGAGTCTCTAACTTCAGCAAGCAAATCCAGTCTATAAGTACTACTTTCACCCTTGCAGGGTGAGAAGGGAAAAAGTTTCATTGTTACTGAGTAAAGAGCTGCCTAAGTGCTGAGTGTCTTTATAGTGCTGCAATGGATGAGCTTTGCTTCTCAACAGGTTCTGAAATAGCTAAAGAAAAAAAAATGAGAGGAGGGATACTCTAATATCTCAAGTATTTCCTTGGGAGTCTCTCATTTCAATGAGAAGAATATTGTCTAATTAAAATGCCACTACCTTTTTAAAAAACAAATTGCCATCTAATTTCCCTTTGATCTTTTTTTTTTTTCTACTTGGGTTGTAAGGTTTTGCAGAAATTTTCCAAATGTTTTGAGTCTGTACTAATTTTATTTTATTCTAATTAAGTTTCAAAAGACAAAATAAAAAAGCCACCAAACAAGCTATGCTTGTTTTCTCTTATGTAAAAAGATTTTTTTTTCTTTTTTCGTTTTTCAAGGAAGGGTCTCGCTCTAGCTCAGGCTGACCTGGAATTCACTATGTAGTATCAGGGTGGCATCAAACTCATACTGGTCCTTCTACCTCTACTTCTTTTTTTTTTTAAATTTTTTGTTTGTTTATTTATTTATTTGAGAGCGATGGAGAGAAGGAGGCAGAGAGAGAGAGAGAGAGAGAGAGAGAGAGAGAGAGAGAGAGAGAGAGAGAATGTGCACGCCAGAGCTTCCAGCCTCTGTAAACGAACTCCAGATGCGTGCGCCCCCTTGTGCATCTGGCTAACGTGGGTCCTGGGGAATTGAGCCTCGAACCGGGGTCCTTAGGCTTCATAGGCAAGCGCTTAACCGCTAAGCCATCTCTCCAGCCCTACCTCTACTTCTTAAGTGCTGGGATTAAAAGCATGCATTACCATGCCCAGCTTGCAAAGATAATTTTCTGAGCATTCACAATGTGCCTGAAATTGTGCTGAGTGTTGGGATAGAAAGGATGAATAAATACTATATAGTCTCCTCCTCTGTGAGTTTATAGCTTCTAGGTGAACAAAACTGAGATGCAATGTGGTAACAAAAATGCTATTTCACTTAGGAATTGTGGGAGTAAAATGGAGGATTTGGCTGAGCAGGGCACTTCAGTGAAAATAAAGGTTAACTTAGTGAAAGACAGCAAGAACAATGTCCCAGGCAAAGGAGATACTGTAAGCTGGGGTCAGGGGGTAGACAATGGCATGGTCTCACACACATGCACACAAGTGTGTAAAACTATGCTGCCCTGATGAAAAAGGATGGTAGTGGGAATGGTAGGGGCTTTACTGAATGGCATGGGGAGAGGCAAGCTTTCCTGAAGCAAGGAGACAATGTGGATCTTGGGATTCAAAGGCTTGCTTAACTATCTAGAAAGCAAAAGGAAATATTTATGCACAAATTTGAATTTAATGTGCTTGAAAGCTACCCCCCCCCCATCTATCAGAGAATCTGCATGCACCTTGAAGGAAGAAACAAGGTTGTTTGAAGTTCTAGGTAGTGATTTGGGGACCCCTTGCTCTCTAGAAGCATTATTCGGGGTTCTCAAGCTTTGCTCTCCATAAGAATCACTGGCAATCTTTTCTAAAAAATATTTTATTATTTATTTATTTATTTGAGAGAAAGAGAGAGAATGGGTGCACCAGGGCCTCCAACTGCTACAAACAAACTCCAGATTTATGGGCCACTTTGTACATCTGCCTTACATGGGTCCGGGGGACTCAAACCTGGGTCCTTTGGCTTCGCAGGCAAGTGCTTTAACTCTAGTCCTCAGTGGCAATGTTAGCATGTGTTCTCTGACTCAGGGCCTCAGGAGGCTTAAATAAACTTCATGGTGACACCAATGCTGCCACATTTTGGGAATTGAGGTCTAATGCACTTGCACTTCAGTTTCCTCTCCCCCCAACACACACTTTACGCTTTATGTGAAAAACTAACTCAGTAGTTGCAGTGGTGCAGAGGCTGCAGGAGTACCACACTCAAATCTTGTCATCATCTGAAGCACAGGAGCCCATTCAGAGGGAGACAGGGCAGGCCCTCATAGGCCTACATGGAGAGCTAGCTAGTACCCAACTGGGTCCATAGACTTAGAGTCAGAGGGTGGAATGGGGAGAAATACAGTAGAAACTATAGGATGGGGCACACAGAAAATAGGTCTAGATAGCTCAATGGCAGGAACTAGGTATGTTGTTCAGGGGCATAAAAAGAAGAACCCAATCACTTGGGCAGGGGCCCAGCAGAGCTGCTAGGTCATGGCACTGAAAACTGACTCTGTGCCAGGGATTGTATTCACACTTCACTTGGATGCCACCCACCATCTTCAAAGTCCTTGCAATTAGTGCCTGACCTCCCAGATGGCAAAGGGTAGAGGCCTGCCTTTCAGGTGTCCCTACTGTCTGCTGTCCCTTCTAAAATGGGTGAGATAAGCCTCTGTACCTAGGTTAAGGTTGCCCAGAGCAGTGTCTTTAGGTAGCTGACCCAGGAGCAAACAATATCAGCCATATGTGAAGGGAGTGCTAGGTCAGGAGAAGTGGCTTCTGAAGGAAGTTGGAGTATCTGGAATCCCTCATTGCCTGATCCTTCTGGGCCAGAAGGGGTCTACTTTGATGAGGACTGGGGTGTCCTCACAGTTTGGGCATGTACAAAGGCAAACTGGTTGATGGGTATCTGGAGGCCATCTTTGATAGATATTTTGTCAGAAATGGACTCTACCTGAGAAGAAAGAAAGAAACTGAATGGGAAGAACAGAATGAGTGATCAGTAGCAGCTGCTGTTTACTGTTTATTGTTGATGATAATGGATTCAGGCCATGCTGTTCCAAAACATGGCACCTTGCATTTGAGGAAATAGAAGGCAAGAGGTTCTCTCTGACTGATTTCTGTTGTTCACACAATAAAAGAATTCTGTGATCTTCCTCTGAAGCAAGTCATAATGCTCCCATTCCAGGGGGCCCTCCCTGTGCCCAGAGGAAAAAAAAGATGCTGAAGATCAGACACATGAAAAAGAAGCTGAGAAAACAGTCTTGGTCAGCTCCCCTCAGTTGCTTACTACTAGATCACCCCCATATTTACTGTATGTCTTCACAATCATCAACTCTTCATAAAACATAAGCATTTAACAAAACCATGCAGATTTATATCTGGCTGCTCTTTAGTTGTGAAGGCTCACATGACATAGAAAGCAAATCAAGTTTTATGCTTTTTTAAATACTTTATTTACTAGAAAGAGAGATAGAGGCAGAGAGAAGAGGCAGACACAGAGAAAGTGAGTATGAGCGCACCAGGGATTCCTGTCACTGCAAATGAACTCCAGATGCATGTGCTACTTTGTGCATCTGGCTTTACACAGGTTCTGGGGAATTGAACCCGAGCAGTAAAGCTTTGCAAGCAAATGCCTTTAACCACTGAACATTCTTTCTAGTCCATTTTATGCTTTTTAAATGTGTCTTTGTTGTAGTAGAAATCTTAGCCATGAACTTGTCAGTGGGTAAGGAAAGGCACTACCTGCAGCTATCAGGAACAGCTGAAAACACACTCAGATACGAATGAAGTGTTCTTGGGAAGACAAAGTCTACAATTCTGTGAAGTCGGCCAAATAAGCCAGCCTGTGCTTTATAACATGATGGAGGTGCCTTCTCCACCTAATATCATACAGTAGTCAGTCATGTTGCAATATCAACATGCATTGTTTCTTCCCACTTCTCCTTCCTTATTAGGCAAATCCAGAAATTGTGTTTCTAGATGTAGAATCCTCACTACAGAAAGAACTTCAGCCTGTAGGTGAAAAGCCCACACCTCTGAACAGCTCCCTCTCAGTCTCCTTGTCTGTGAGACCAGACACTATACCTGTGCTGCCCCAGCACCACCTCACCAGCATGAGGACCAAGCAAGACAATGTGTGTGCAGGATAGCAAGAAACTGCTACAGTCATCAACACAGAAGCTCTGGTATTGCTCTATAGCTGTCTTGCCATTCTATTCTAAGTTGGGAACAAATTTTTCTTTGTTTTGTGATTCAGGGTCCCAGGTAGCCCAGGCTGGCATGGAATGCTATGTAAGATGGCTTTGAACTTCTGATCCTCCTTCTTCTACCTCCCAATTGCTGAGATTACAGGTTATGTGTCACTATACCCAGTTTTATGAGATGCTGGGAACTGAACACAAGGTGTTATGCATGCTTGGGAAGGACTCTATCAACTGAGCTACATCCTCAGCTCAGGAGCCAATTAAAAATATTTTATGTGGGCTAGAGAAGACGGCTTAGTGGTTAAGGTGTTTTCCTGCAAAGCCAAAGGACCTCAGTTCAATTCCCCAGGACCCATGTAAGCCAGATGCACAAGGAGGCACATGCATCTGGAATTCGTTTGCAGTGGCTGGAGGCCCTGGCATGCCCATTCTCTCTCACTCTCTCTCTACCTCTTTCTCTCTCTCAAATAAATAAAGAAAGAAAATATAGTAAAAATATTTTATTTATTTGTATGTATGTGTGTGTTGGTGTGTCAGGATCTCTTGCCTCTGTAAATGCACACCAGTTGCATGAACCTCTTTTTAAGTTGGGCTTCATGTGGGCATGGAGAATTGAAGTCAGGCCACAAGGCTTGTAAGCAAGTACCTTTAATCACGGGGCCATCTCCCCAGGAACCAATTTTTATTAAAATTTCATTATTTTACTTTCTGTGTTTTAAACTACCTCTGATTATTTGAGAAAACAGTTTGCAGTTACTTATATACACACACCAATACATATTCATAAAACAAAAATCTATATAGAACCTAAAAGCAAAATTATATGCATATGGTATTGTATGTATGTAATGTCTCCCCTATCCAAAACTCAAAGGACTATTTGTTAAAGCAGGTGAGATGTTTGCACCATCAACTTAAAAGGCTATTATTCTAAAATAGATACTGCCTGGACCAGATGACTGGAAATCATTGCTCACTGTAAATCCAATGGAGGGAGTCATCTATTTCCTGGAAATTTAGACATTCTTCTAGTAATTTAGCACAAAATTGAACCCAGCTCAATCTGCTTTTCACATTTTGGTAATTTAAAAGACATAACAGAATTTTATTTTGATGGTAATTGCAAACTCATGCAGAAAATGTAAATGCACATTTCATGATTAGCTTGCAGTATAAACTATGGCTTCTATTAATGTATTCCAGTTTGTAATTCTTCTCACAGTATGAGATTTGAAAGCTGTGATTAAAATTAATTAGGTTAAGTAAAGTTTATCCCCCCTGAGCACTGCTATTGGGAGCAAGCACGAGGAAAATGGAACTACATCTGGCTCTGCAGGAAGCTGTGTCTTCACAAGAAATTGCTGACTTCTTTTCTCCCCACAGAGGTTTCATGCTGCTTATTTGGCATATCTCAGGCTGGTGTCACTTCTCAAAGAGCTAATTGGACCATTAAACTGTTCTTTGCTGGCTCACAAAAACACACAGACTATGAGTATATCATCTTCAAACAGAGATATCAGGTGGATCCATCAACTATTTAAACACAATAAATCTTGGAGGGACACATATATGTGTAAATCTCTGGGAACTGCTCTGAAAGGAGGGTTCAGAGAGGAAAGAAGCTCTCTGTGCAGACTGAAGGTCTTCTAGTCTTCCCTGACAGTCCCTTGGCTTGGGATTCAACAATGTATGTGACAGATGGCTTCTTTTGTTTCCTTTGGCAAAACAGTTTCCGCTCAGGTGAAGGCCCTGAAGGATGCAGACATGGGCTGAAGACAGGAAGTTCCCTGGGTTTGCCTGATCAGTGCTCTAAGGCATGGTGGACCTTGTCCCCTATCTCACCCCTCTTGGGTCTTCACAGTGCCTTACTGGCTCCACTGAGTCCCATGTATAAAGCTGTGCATTAGCGCTATTGAGAAGCCTGAGCCTGGGCATTTTTCCAGAGCAGCTGTACTTCATTCCTAGCTCTGCCCTAGATCTTAGGTGAGGCACTAGACTCTTCGTTGTTTTTACAAGTACTTTTGTTTACCAATGTAATAACTCGTATCTAGCCACACAAAAGACCCTAGGCTTCAAGAGACTGCCTACAAGTTAAATCTTTACCTTTTGTGTATATATGTGTGTAGTGTATGTGTGCGTGTGTTGTCTGTGTGTTTGTGTGGTGTCGTGTAGTATGTATGTATACAGATGCATACATCCCACATGCACAGGTGCAGAGGCCAGAGGAGGACATTAGGTGTCCTTTATTGCTCCACCATGAGCCATCATATTTCCCTGAGATGGGGTTTCTCACTGAACCTGGAACTTGCCTTTGTTTTTTGGGTAAACTGCTGACAGTGAGCCAGTGATCCTCCTGTCCCTAACCTCACTGAGCACTGGTGTTATAGGCCTACAGCTACGTGGATCTGAGGATCTAACTCAGGTCCTTAATACTTATGTAGCAAGGGCTTATCCACAGAGCCATCCTCCCAAGCCCTCAGGTCACTGTTAAGTTAGAAACAAGATACCCATGGCACGCTGGCTAGCCAGACTAGCCAAATCAGTGAAGTCTGGGTTCAAGTGAGAGTGGTACAGCAAATAAATGGAAAGGGGTTGAGGCAGACACCTGATGTCAACCCCCAGTCTCTAGGCACACCTACATGTATGCAACCTCTCATTTATGCATGCACACCACGAACACATAAGCGTGAAGAAAAAGGAATTCTCTATTTTCAATGGTGCTTAGTCTAAGGAGGTCCCATTACTTGCTATGCATAACCACGTTGACTGTGTGGGCACCAAACCACTTACCCAAAGATACTCTCTAAGTTGGTGAACCTCCCCATTCCTAAGTTGTGGTGCTCTACCTTAACTCTTAAAAACTTTTCAGTGGTTGGCAGTAATGCTGAAACTAACTTATAAAATAAATATCAAGACTTCTGGTAAAATGTTTATCTTATAAAATTTTTATGATGAAGTTGGACTTGCTGATAGAGCACTTACAGGATCCTACCCGGAACGAGCTTGCCTGCTAACACCACTAGGTGGCAGTACAAGCACAGATTTCCAAAGGCCACTTCCTCACTACAGCTCAACGCAGTGATAAGCAGGTTTGCTCATTTGACCAGGAATGGTCATCCTGAACTCCAGTGTCAAGGTTTCAGTTTCAGTGTATTTTGTCACCTGGAGTTTCCTTTGTGTCCTCCATTCCTCCATCTTCGCCCGAGGCTGCAAGGGTTTGCAGGGGAGATGCTGCCATGAGTGAGCCCTTTGGACTCCAAGTCAGTGTGATCCCTAAAAAAAAAAGGAAACTCAGATCCAGGACTTCTACTACAGAACCAAATGTTGTGACCAGCTACAAATCGCGGCTGAAATCAGGGACTCAGCGGTGGGGATTTATTAGCAACAAAAGTCTTGCTATTGAGATGCACAGTATTCTCATTCCAAAGAAGAACATCTGTTGGAGAGAAGACATCATTTTGTTCTGCCTCTAGAAAGGGATTCCCTACACCAGAGTTAGAATGTTAATGTTATTTAACACACGAAGCACACGGCGAGTGCACTGCTGTGCACTTCTTGAACATTGCCTCACATGATCTCACAATGGCACCAAGATTGTTCCAACTCTCAGAGGAAGAAGCCAAGGGCTCAGAGTGATATGAACATGCCTATGGAGTGGAGGTTGTGGTGTGTCTGTAGGTGTGCAGCACATTCGGTAACAGTGCAGGGCGCTTGCCACACCCACTTCTGCTATAGAAGGGGACACACCCTGGCTTCTATTTCAAAATTGCTTGATGAGGTCTAGCAAAATGACAAGATGCAGGCAGCGGGCCTGGCCCTCCCTGGCAGACTAAAGGTTGGGAGAAGTGAATGCTTGCCTACGTAGGTCAATCCCTAAAACCAAAGAACTCAGCCATGGTCAGTTCTGCTCCTGACGAACAGGGGAGGGCTGCTTGGTCCAGATGTAGAGACAGGGCTCCTTAACATGGCCAGCACCAATGCACATGTAGATCTCCTCAGTCAGTGACCATAGCTAGGCCTTCTCAGGTGGCAGACGCACCTCAAGACTGAGCCTTTCTTAGGTATCCAGAAAGCACAAAGGATAGATGTGGATTCACTCATGGAAGCACCCTGGAATTGCAAGCCTTCCTTGTGATTTGGTTCCCAAGTGCTTTTTGGCAAACAGAAAGACAATGTAGGTTTAGAAGATTACATTTTCCTTTGTGAATGTGCCTTCCCTGTTTCTTTACAGTTAAAATAGGACAGTGCAAGTTTATTTATACCTTAATGACACTTCCTGGAGAAATACAAGTTTAGTAAACTTATAAAGACTTCTTTCCTTCATTCTTTCATTCCTTCCTTTTTTATTTTCCTTTCTTTACCTT